>OY756999.1:5000000-7500000 GCA_963580505.1 Ennomos erosarius | reverse complement strand
TTTGCATGGCGGCCATTTTGTTATGTCTCTTCAAAGAGTGTCTATTTTATTCAAGGTTCCCGAAAATATTCAGTTGTTAGGTAAAAAAAGGTTAGTGGTGTTGAAGTTAGGTTAGATTAGCTAAAGCCAATTAAAAAACGTCGCATTAGTAAAACATTGTAAACGTAGCAATGGGTAGTTTGATCGTCGTCGCGATAGGTAGTTTGAAGCTCCTCCTCGCTTTACTCGTCATCGCAATAGGTAGTTTGTAGCTCCTCCTCGCTTCGCTCGTCGTCGCGATAGGTAGTTTGAAGCTCCTCCTCGCTGCGCTCGTCGTCGCGGTAGGTAGTTTGAAGCTCCTCCTCGCTTCGCTCGTCGTCGCGGTAGGTAGTTTGAAGCTCCTCCTCGCTTCGCTCGTCGTCGCGGTAGGTAGTTTGAAGCTCCTCCTCGCTTCGCTCGTCGTCGCGGTAGGTAGTTTGAAGCTCCTCCTCGCTTCGCTCGTCGTCGCGATAGGTAGTTTGAAGCTCCTCCTCGCTTCGCTCGTCGTCGCATTGGTGGTTTTGAAAATATGTATGGCAGCCATTTTGAAAAACGGTGGATGTCTAAAAGAAGCGAAAGCATGTTAATCAGTATCCTTGGGGACACTCAGATATCAATTTTCATACGGATTGGAGATCCATAAAAAAGTTCGGTAAAAGGAATGAATTTTTTCAAAATGGCGGAATCAAAATTTTTTCCCCATATTCTTGCTAAGTATCCAGGGGGAGTCTTAGATATCGATTTTCATCCGGATCGGATAACTTTTTCTATAAGTCGATACGTCTCCATCCGCCATCTTGAAAAAATCAATTTCATTTGTGTTCTGTTTTGTTCCTTTATACATCTTTACTCGATCCCCAGAACAACTTTGCTATTACATTCATATTGGAGGCGTAAAAAAGGAAAGTTCATATTTCGTTAAAATCACCTTTGTATGGCAACCCTATTGAAAAATGGCGCATGTCAAAATTTGATTTTAGAATGTTGATCAGTATCCTTGGGGACCGTCAGATATCGATTTTGATCCGGATCAGAGATTTTTTTTTTCCGCCATGACCAAAATTTCCGCCATTTTGAAAAAAAAAATTTGGTGTTCTTTTCCCTTTTGGCCTCCAAACAATATTAGTTCGAGCTCTTTATACTAAAGTATCATGGTTTCGACGTCATTTCCGCTTTAAATTTGTATGGAAGATTTTTTTTTCCGCCATTTTGGATTTTTTTTATTTTCTCTAAAATCGTCCCAGGGTTTGCTATGACATTCCTGAGAACGCCTATGACCCATCTCACATCGTTTAGCCAGGCCGTTGATGGTCACTATGATGGAAGGTCGGAAGACCAGGTCATCAAATGTTTTGAATTAAGAACGTCTATTTTTATACGAACCAATAAAAAAAGGATCAAAATTTCCCATAGGTATCGAGAAACAATGAGCCAAAAATGAAAAAAAAAAATTTGTATGGCAGCCATCTTTAAAAATGGCGGGATCCAAAATATTTTTTCAAATATCGAATCAGGGACCCCAAAAACCCCCCGACGCAAAAAATCAGCCGGATCGGACCAACTTTCAAAATGGCCGCCATCTTGGATCCGCCATCTTGGATTTTCATGACGACCATCCGAAAGCGCCCATCCTCCTCTATGACATTTGCTCGAACACACCCCACCTACCTCTTACCGTTTCCGATTTATAAGCGTTTCAATTTTGTATGGAATTTTTATTTTTTTGTATGGCAACCCCCATTTTTTTTTATTTCTCTCCAAGCGTCCCAAGGTTTACTACAACTTTAGTTAAAACAGGTCACCCATCCGACTTGTAGTTTCCGAGAGCCGTTGACCGGTTCCATCAAGGAGACGATTTTTTGCTGATGTCAGATTTTTCTGGTTGTCACGTGACCAATCTCTATACAACCTCATACTCGGTTTTTCTCCACCATTTCCAGGAGCTCGGGAACAAAAATGTCAGTCAGTCAGTGAGTGAGTGGGTGACGAACTTTATATATTATGATAACATGAGCATAAATATGTAACTAATTACAGTAATTCGGTAAATAAATAAGAGGTATATAATAGGTACATTAAACATCTTCTTTAGGTAACAAAATTAGCTTGTGAATAGGTATATTTACCTTTAGATGTACGGATTACAACAGATCGGATTAAGCCATCTAATTTATTAATATTCGTAGAAATAACTCTGCCTAACGGCCAAAAGGTGGGAGGAGTGGCTTCATCTTTTATAATTACTAAATCTCCAGTATTTAAATTGTTATGTACTTGGAGCCATTTATTTCTAGTTCATAAAGACCGTTCAAATGTTTACATATTACTTCCATTTACGATGATAATATTTGCATATTTTTAATTAATATAAATGGGTACATCAGGGGACAACTTACGGTGAACGGTCTATATATTTGCTCGATGTGAAATATGTAAGGTCAGTAGTGGGAACATTATTGGGTTGATGATGAGTACCTACAACAATCATGCCGTTACAAGTATGTACATTTTTTCGGGTTTGGGTACCTACAGAGAGAAGTACCTTCACGACTTCACTCTAATATTTCCCACAGGACATAGGAGAATATGTTTGGTCAGCAGTAAACTTGAGCGATGTCTTTATAGAAATGTCAATTAAGGCAAAATATTATAATGTGAAGTACGAGTTAATGTATCTATGTGTGTAGGTACCTATGTCAGCACTTTCCTCTGTAGAGGTGAATTACTACTGTGTATTATTTCAATTTCCCTGTAAATTGTTACAAATTGATGTATGACTTTTATGATGCTAGTATTTAAGTACTTTTGTAACAATAGACATTGCATTGAATTTCGTTGATCTAATTTACGACTTGAGCTTTTTTGATATTGTTCCACATTTCACATATAAAATCGGTTTCCACCGACTTTTTTCATTATTCCGAGTTCTTCAGTGCGACAGTGAGCCATCATCTCTACCAAGCAAACGCTGCTGTTACGCTGCTACCTACATCTCTACAGTAAAAGCACCGATAAAGTTTAACATGTAAGTGAGTATAGTCGCAATGTTTTATAATTTATAACTAAAAATTCGTCATTGATGATTTGTTTATTTACTTACACCATGTTTATTAATTACAGGTCTGACTCGGAATCAGAGAGGGTGATCGCGAGTGTCGACAAGAAAAAGGAAAAAAAGCCGAGCTCTGCTAGCGCCCGCGCCAGCAGCACTGCAGCAAAGAAGAGGAAAGCTGCAAGCACGCAAAGGTAGTTATTGTATTAACATTTTCATTCTAACAAAATTATTATTTATTTTGTTTAACATTTATTTAACCTACTTGTGTGAACGGTTGAAATTTTACTTTTTTCTATTGTGATGTGACCCGATCGGTGATTTTTCTACTGTTATAGGTATCTAAAGAAGTAATTCTTTGGATAGGTACCTATCTCAATAATACTTAAAGGTTCCTAGCTAAATTTATTCATTGTGTAAGTAGTCATGTCGTAACTTTATTATTATTTTGCAGTGGCCGCAAAAAGGCGCAGCAAGCCTGTGTGGACATATTTGGACTGTGCGATACGGATGTAGAGGAAGTTGTGGAGCCAGTGACCGTGAAGAATGCATTAAAGTCAACATTCGTGAACCGCGTGGCCAGCGGATCTCAGCGTCGCGTCGCTGATACTGGAGGTGAATTCTACGTTGACCTGAAGGTATATAACACTGTGGATGTAGAGTCCACCGTGCCGGAAGATAGGTGGAAAAAGGCTTTAGTTCGGACCACGTTCAGGGTCGGTGAAGACTCACCTCAGTGGGTAAAACTTCAAGCTCTAGTGCGAGAAGCTCACAAACTTTTTGAAAGCTGCGAGCCAACATTTTATTCAAACAACGTTTTTATTAAGGGTTGATTTAGGATATTATTGTTCATGAGGTACAATGTATCACGCGACAGCACTTAAAAAGTTTTTATAATAATCAAGTGTTTTTTTGTTAGTTTTGATTAATTTAGAGAATATTAGTTTTAATATTTCATTATGTAGGTGTAATACATTTTGTTTATCATATTTACTTTAATGTTCAATTTTTGTTTGGTAACTAAGTGTAGGTACCTATAACAATATTTCACTTATTGCATGAGTTAGATTACGTGGGTCTCAAGGTATATATTATAACCCTGTAGATATCGCATTGACTGCGGTGGAGTGAATAACTAAAATTGATTTGATCACTTGATGTAAAATAACCAAACACTAAAATGCCTTTTTGCACATTCTGTAATGTGCATGTTGATAATAAGCGATGGGTAGGTCATTTGCGAAGTACTACGCATAAAAGTAAAAGCATTGTACCGTTATCTGATGGCGTTGAAATAATTCAGTCAGCGTTTCGCAGCCGTATAGCTAGCTATAGGATTAAAGCAGGTGATAATGAAGAAGGTAGTTGCATACCTACATTTTTAAACGCTATTCGCACAAAGATTGAGTCTCTCGTTGATCAAACGCTTCAATCTCATACGAGTATTAAAGTAAACTTTGAATTGTTTTCATCGTTTCTTTTGTTCAAAAACGATTCGCACGAAATTAAGTCTTTTGCAACAAACAATTTTACACTTCATTTAAATTATGATATCAATAATCTGTTGGAAAAAGTATTAGACTACGTCATGAAAAAAGTAGAAGAATTTCAAGAGCGAGACAGTGGGTGGACGTTTTTAAAAAACTGTCATCTCGAAATAAATATATGCAAGTACGATCCATTGCGTGGCTCCAACTTTATAGATTTACCAAAGTTTATCAAAAACAAAAAAGCATGCTTAAATATTCAAAACAAGGATGAATATTGTTTCTTATGGTCCATTATTGCAGCGCTTTATCCCACTACCAAACACCCGGATCGAGTTACTTCTTATCCGAGGTTTCAAGATAAACTGAACATTAAAGACATATCTTTTCCGGTTACATTCTCAGACATTTCAATATTCGAAAAAAATAATCCTGACTTAAGCATATGTGTTTATGGACTTAAAGACAACAAAATTATTACGGGACCGTTGTACAAATCAGACTCAAAAACGTACAAAAAACGAATTAATTTGCTGTTTCTTGAAAATAATACTAATTCGCATTATTGTTTGATTAAAAACTTGTCTCGCCTTGTAAGAAATCAATTGACTAAACATCACGGAAAGTTATACTTTTGTGAGAGTTGCTTATTATTTTTCTCTTCAAATCAAAAGCATAACGAACATATCTGTGGTGGTGTTATGACTATTCTGCCTGAAAAAGGGTCAGTAATTCAATTTAAAAATTATGATCGTAAGCAAGATGTACCGTTCGTTATTTACGCGGACTTTGAAACCATGTTACTTCCCGTGCAAGGCTGTGAACCTGACCCCGACAATGCCAGTACTTTCGATGTACATCAACACATACCTGTCGCATTTGCGTATAATATTGTTTGTGTATTAGATAAGACATATAATCGCTTCGTAAGTTATCGAGGAGAGGATTGTGTTGCACGCTTCATCACCTCGCTATGCGATGACGTAACGAATATACATAAAATATTAAATACACCTGCATCGATGATAATGAATGAGCTTGATTCTGAAGACTATAATTCAAGTGATCGGTGTCATATTTGCAATCATTTTATGTGGGGTAGTAAAGTACGCGATCATTGTCATTTAACAGGAAAATATCGTGGTGCGGCTCATCAACAGTGCAATTTAAATCACAAAATTCCCAAATTTATTCCTATATTTTTTCATAACCTCTCAGGTTATGACTGTCATTTATTTATAAAGGAATTAGGAGAATTACCGGGTTCAATTAAAGTTATACCCAAAACTAAAGAAAGTTACATTTCTTTTACTAAATTTGTACCCGTTTCGGAGGAGGAGTAGTATATAGCGTTGCGTTTCGTTGATTCATACAAGTTTTTAAGCGCAAGTTTAGATAAACTAGCTAAAACATTATCATCAAACGATTTTGTGCATATGCAAAACCATTTTCCAGATACAGATCAATTAGAACTATTATCTCGTAAAGGAGTTTATCCTTACGAGTACATGTCAAATTGGAAATGTTATGAAGAACAAACTCTACCGTCACAAGAAAAGTTTTACAGCTCTTTGACCGACACAAACATATCCGATGATGATTATAGACATGCGCTGTTGGTGTGGTCCCATTTTGATATAGAAAATTTAGGGCAATATACTGACTTGTATGTTAAGGACAGATGTTCTGCTTTTGACAGATATTTTTGAAAAATTTCGTAAAACATGTAAAAATCATTATGAGTTAGATCCAGCATTTTATCTGACTGCTCCCAGTTTGTCTTTCGATGCGATGTTATTAAAGACTGGGGTGCAACTTGAGCTCATTGACGATCTATCGATAATACGCATGATACAAAGCGGAATCAAAGGCGGTTTGTGTGTTTGTACGCATCGAATGGGAAAATCAAATAACACACATATGGTTGATTATGATCCAACGCAAAAAGATACTTTTATAGTATATTTGGATTGTAATAATCTGTATGGGTTTAGCATGTGTCAGTCCCTTCCTTTATCGAATTTCAGATTTTTAGATCAATCTGAAATCAACAGATTAAACGTAATATCAATATCTGATGATTCTGATGTGGGTTATATTCTTGAGGTTGATTTAGTGTACCCGGAAAGCTTACATGCATTACATAATGACTTACCATTTTGCCCTGAAAAATGTACACCACCAGGTGGGAAGAGCAATAAACTCATTCCCAATCTGTACAATAAATATGAGTACGTAATCCATTACATTCATTTAAAATCATGTCTTAAACATGGTCTAGAGTTACGGAAAATACATCGAGTGATTGCATTCAAACAAAGTTCTTATCTGAGACAATACATTGAGTTTAACACTGAGCTCCGTCAAAAAGCTAAATCAACATTTGAACAAGATTTTTTTAAACTTTTAAATAACAGTGTATTTGGCAAAACTCTCGAAAACAACGAGTTGAGAGTTAACGTTCATCTTGTCAATCAGTGGGCTGACGATGATAACATAACCAAAAAACGAATAAGCGCTAACAAACTGATAGCTAGCCCATACTTTCATAGCGCATCAGTTTTCACCGATAACTTAGTAGCGATTCAAATGAAACCCGATCGAGTAATTCTTGATAAACCTATTTACATAGGTTTTTCTGTTTTAGAATTATCTAAAGTGCACATGTACAATTTCCACTACGACGTTATAAAACCATTCTATAATGATCGAGTTCAATTATGTTACACCGAGACCGATAGCTTTATTTATTTGTTGGACACGCCAGACTTTTATAAAGATTTAAAAGAAAATTTTCTTGATCACTTTGATACTAGTAATTATGATAAAAAAAAACCGGTATGATCTGCCAATAATAAACAAAAAAATACCAGGTTTATTTAAGGATGAAATGGGCGGAAAGATAATTACTGAATTTGTTGGTTTGAGATCAATGTTATATTGCGTTAAAACAGAAACTAATACAATAAAAAAAGCTAAAGGAGTCAAAACAAGCGTTGTACGTAAATTTGATATCTCCGAATACAAGAATGTGAATTTAAATGAAAGCATTGTACGCAAAAAAAATGTTTTGTTTAAATCTATAAAACATCAAATATTTACAAAAGGTATTCATAAAATTGCTCTCTCTGGAAACGACGATAAACGCTGTGTTTCCAAAGATAGGATTGCTACCAAATCTTGGGGCAGCACGTTTATTTTAAAATCGTAGTTTAGATTAATTGAATAAATATTACTTATCCTTCAATACAATGTAGTTACTGAATTTTGTGTTATATGAATTAACCGAACATTCTCTAGATTTTATTACCTATAATGCCTATGTAAGTATTAGGTAGTTCAAAGAATATTATTATTATAAGGTGTACTAAACGTAAATAGTTTTAGTTAAGTTTACAAATGTAAAACTAATAATTATAATTTTAAACTTTAATAAATGATTTCTTACGCTGATGTATGTTTTTTATTTATTATGATTAACACCTACCCATTATGATTAGCTAATTAGGCAGGTAGTAGGTCATTATTTTCATCTTTAGAACTCGATTAACGACAGAAACAATCAAGAGCTAGTAACACAACAAGACAAGTTATGACAAGTTTATGCCTATTCATATCGATATAATAATATGTACCTACTTATGTACATTTTATCATCCGGCATTTTTATGAATGTAAGTAGGCACCTGTTATTATTAAATAGAGTCAGCGTGTTCTTAATTAAGTACCTAACTACCTACTTAAAATCCAAACGTTTACTATGATCGTTTGATTATTGATTAGGTACCTATGGGTTGTCTAACTAAATTCGATTTAAGCGCATTGTCTAAAATGAAAGATGTCACCGCAGCATAATTTACTGTCTATAACGCGAATTGAGTAAGAAGCAGTACCCCGAGCATGAATGTTTACTCGAAAGTAAGTGTAACGTTTGCGTACGTCGTTGTATGGCATTTGATCAGCGCCCCTACCGGGCGTAAATGGAAACAAATTCGGCAGCAGAGGCCCAAGCACGAATTTTTCGGTCTATCGTGTAGTAAGCGTGTCGAGTTTACCGTACACTTACGCAGACGGCAGCACGAATCATATTTTACCACTATCGAGTCCTCGACAGTGACGTCATCCTGCGTAAATAGGCATGGGTAGGCTTGATAGAAAACTGACATAAAACTGATCAAATTGAATGAACATAGTACGAACATTTCACTTTGTCTGTGGGTTCTTATTTGACGGATGACATTTGACAATGACATCTGTGGCGTTTAATGATATTTATTTGTCTACAGTGTTGCCAAGTCAGATTCTATGGATAAATTTAGCTAAAAATCAACTTCATCAGCTACAAAAAAATTGATCTATCTATTTTGATCTAAAATGTTTAGCTTTTTATGGTAACGGGCCAGAAACGTATAGTTAGTATTAAAAAAGCTACAACCATGCCTTAGACGACAAATGAACATGATTAACAGCTGGTTAAAGAGCTTAAAGAGACCTTTTTGGCCTACACAATTGTCCATAGCCCATCATACCCCCACGGCACCATCAGCCGCCGACCCTTTATCATTATTGCTGCGATGAACGCTCGTAAATATTCTTTTCCGCTTTGTCGATGATAGTCGCTAGAGGCACCATCTTAGCACCATGGCCAACAACCACTGTATAGTTTCTCAACAAGTTAAATGAAAATGGACAAGACGGAAATCATGTATAATGCCCATCCATGCTTCACCTTTACCAATTGTTGTTGGGAATGGTACTCTCGACGCGGAGTCATCGACAAAAATATATGTCTACCTAGAACAGACTGCCAAATTAGGTGGGCCTACCTAATTTGGCAGTCTGTTCTAGGTGAAGAATTCGATAAAGAAGTCGCACGAAGTATGCAACTTGGCTGGGCAGCATCCGGACGTATCGACTATTTTCGTCCAAAATACCACAGAGCCTGAAAACATAGGTTTTCAACCAGTATGTTGTTGCCAGTGATGAGTTATATGGCATTTAAACTCAATGTCGCGCAGTGTGCCATAGAGAGAGAGCTATGCTTGGAACGGGAGTTCTCTTCAAGATAAGACAGGGAAATTTTGTTTTTTTTTAATTTCTCATATCCTCAGAAAGTACACTTAGGTGATTTTAGTATGGAATACTTTTGTTTCCTAAAATTTTCCTTATCGATTGACACTAATTTAATTAGCTGTCATGAAATTATGTTTTTTTTTAAATGGAGGAGTGTAGGCAGGTCAGACTCCATACCAAATGTTCGATGCTCCTTGGATTAAACGAAATAGTGGAATGGATTGCGAGTACTAGGCTACTAGTACCTACTAGTAGCCTACAAATATTATAATTTTTTTTTTGGTTTTTTAATATTTTACTGATTAAATAATCGTCCAAGTGCCAATCGCACTCGCGTACGAAGGGTTTCGTACCGTTATCGATAAAACAGCCAAAAAAAACACATTCATTTTATTTGTTGATTATTGTATGCCCCTTAAATATTTATTTAATTCTATTTTTTAGTATTTGTTGTTATAGCGGCAACAGAAATACATCATCTGTGGAAATTCCAACTGTCTAACTATGACGGTTCATGAGATACAGACTGATGACAGACGGACGGACAGTGGAGGCTTAGCAACAGGGTCCGATTTACCTTATGGGTACGGAACTCTAAAAAGCATCAAATTCTTTTGTTCCTAGCTCTAATTTATTTTTTTAGCTTTAATGGCTGATCTGGCTATCTTTTAAAAATCGAGTTGGCAACACTGGTTTTTCTTTACAATATTATAAATGATTTTATCAATTTCTATATTGAATTTCTTCGTTTACACTTTACGTCGGGAAATAATATAATTCTAAGCAGTGACGGCACCTTGGACTCTTGACCGGCCGTAGCAAAAATGGCGCAAAACATGGAGGTAAATAATCGATGTATTACTGCATAAGTAAACACCACACTTGTGTTAGGTTGGGTATTTATTAAGTAGATACCCTTTTGTTGGGTATTAATTTACATGGGTTTCATTGCACTGCATCTTTTTTCTACTAAAATTTGACTTGTTTACTCATGCTTTACAATCCCACCACACACAATGAAAACCCCATGACCCATTTCAAATCTTCAACCTAATACGTTCCTACTACAGCGACACAGGCCTACTCTCTCAAGGAGAGAGTGTAGCACATAATCCATCACACATCACACTTGAATATAAAGTCCAGCCACTGAGAGAATTTGTGTTCGATTTAATGTAGTAATATGGAATTTTGTATATTGTATGTATATTAAGTAATTTTAATTTTGCAGATCGAAGCTAACCTATGGCTGGGCCAAACCACCAACCACCGCCTCATCGCATGGACAACCAATGAAATCCTCAACCAAAGAAGAAAAATGAAGAGTCTCGGACTGCGAGACAGGGCAAATGCCGATTTAGAAAAGGAGTGACGGTTATTCTTGAAGAACAATAAAATTGCAATTGTGAGCAGCAGATTTTAGGAAAGGCAAAAAAGAAAGTGATATTTAATAGTGCCAGTGTAATTATAATATAATTATTGTAAGTATTTTTTATGTATGTTCTCCGATCACTCAAACACACCTGGAACGGCTCAAGAAATAAATTTCTTTTGTGTATACTTCCTAGTTCCTAGATAGTCCCATAGGTGTTTTATCAATATTGGTTCAGTAGTTTCATGTTTATATGATATGAGTATAGATGATATTACCATCCAAGTATTTGTCATAGCAAAATAAGGTATGGTTTAACCTTTAAAAAAATATACCTACTTGTAGTATCCTTGTTTAGATAATAAGGTTATTCTATATTTAATAAACTTTTTGAAATTTACACAAGTGTTTTTGTTTATTTACATAGTTTATTTTACAAATTAACATGAATAGGCCTAGTTTTTAAACATGTTTTAAAGGTGCGTACCTAGTAGGTAGTGCTACCTACACACCTCATAACTGGGAATAAGCAAGTCTGTGGATACTTCAATCCTGAATGATTACTCCTTGTTTTATATACAAAATCACTAGGTAACTAGTACCATGAACTGGTAGAAAACAGAATCATGGTTCTTTTGTGATTTCTTCCGGTTTGGGTTGGCCAAAATCTATGGCAATGTTGTGCAAGACTGAGTGAGCCATTACAATTGTTGCGCATTTCTCTGATGTATGATGCAGTATACAGTCTTCGCATAAACACCTCCATAGGTACTAGTGTATATTTGGCTTCTGGGCTCACCTCCGCAGCATTGGTTATGGGTGTCATCAGCCAGGGCCGCTGAGGATAACTGGAATCACCTACAATATTAATAACATGATACCTAAGCGTTATTAAAAAGGTACCTACACTCCCATTCATCCCACCACATCATTCTGTATGGAAATGCATTATTCATAGTTCCTGTTGATTCCACTATCAATTATCAATGAGATAAAGGAGAATTTCTTAATATTATAAGGTACATAAATGATGTAAGTGATTAGCAACCTAACAACCAGAATTATTCATTACTCCTGTGATGCTATCCCCCACTATGGGTATGAATTGCATTTGCTTCACATTCACAGTATACCTACTTACTCCCAAATGAAGGCATCATGAGTGGCTCCGTCAATCAATGCATTAACATGTAAGTATGTAATATTTTGCAGTTGCTAAGTAGTTGCTGCCATAAATCTGAAAATAAATAGGTAAGTAGGTACATTTGGTAGTAGTACCTAAGTATAAGTAGATCTAGATAGGTAGGTAGTCTACTTAGATATGAATAAATTTTTCATATCATAATATACTGTTATTCTTACAATTTGTACATTCAACGAATGAAAGTGTTTCCTGCAGTAAAACAGATGTTCAATGCCTTTTTGGAGGATATTCCAAACAGTATAGAATCTTTAAAAGGATATTAATTATTTATCCATTCAAATAAATAAATTACAACAAAATGACTAATTTCATTACCCAACATTTCACAAATAGGTACACACAACATTAGTAGTAGCTAATATAAGTAAAAAAACACTTAAAACAATAAGAATAAGCAAAAATTAATCATTTTAATAGCTTACGTTATACTTCTCACTATCAAATTCCAAGTGTACAAACCTTCGTACGTAGACGATGACACTACGCTAGCCAGCCTTCGAGTTTACGTTAACGCCATATTCGTGCTCGCGATTTACGCCGTTTTCATACAAAATTTCTTACATTTACTTAACGCGGCGATACGATAGGATTCCTGCTGCCGAATTTGTTTCCATTTACGCCCGGTAGGGGCGCTGATCAAATGCCATACAACGGACGTACGCAAACGTTACACTTACTTTCGAGTAAACATTCATGCTCGGGGTACAGGAATCCTATCGTATCGCCGCGTTAAGTAAATGTAAGAAATTTTGTATGAAAACGGCGTAAATCGCGAGCACGAATATGGCGTTAACGTAAACTCGAAGGCTGGCTAGCGTAGTGTCATCGTCTACGTACGAAGGTTTGTACACTTGGAATTTGATAGTGAGAAGTATAACGTAAGCTATTAAAATGATTAATTTTTGCTTATTCTTATTGTTTTAAGAGTTTTATTACTTATATTAGCTACTACTAATGTTGTGTGTACCTATTTGTGAAATGTTGGGTAATGATATTAGTCATTTTGTTGTAATTTATTTATTTGAATGGATAAAAAATTAATATCCTTTTAAAGATTCTATACTGTTTGGAATATCCTCCAAAAAGACATTGAACATCTATTTTACTGCAGGAAACACTTTCATTCGTTGAATGTACAAATTGTAAGAATAATTATGATATGAAAAATTTATTCATATCTAAGTAGACTACCTACCTATCTAGATCTACTTATACTTAGGTACTACTACCAAATGTACCTACTTACCTATTTATTTTCAGATTTATGACAGCAACTACTTAGCAACTGCAAAATATTACATACTTACATGTTAATGCATTGATTGACGGAGCCACTCATGATGCCTTCATTTGGGAGTAAGTAGGTATACTGTGAGTGTGAAGCAAATGCAATTCATACCCATAGTGGGGGATAGCATCACAGGAGTAATGAATAATTCTGGTTGTTAGGTTGCTAATCACTTACATCAATTATGTACCTTATAATATTCAGAAATTCTCCTTTAGCTCATTGATAATTGATAGTGGAATCAACAGGAACTATGAATAATGCATTTCCATACAGAATGATGTGGTGGGATGAATGGGAGTGTAGGTACCTTTTTAATAACGCTTAGGTATCATGTTATTAATATTGTAGGTGATTCCAGTTATCCTCAGCGGCTCTGGCTGATGACACCCATAACCAATGCTGCGGAGGTGAGCCCAGAAGCCAAATATACACTAGTACCTATGGAGGTGTTTATGCGAAGACTGTATACTGCATCATACATCAGAGAAATGCGCAACAATTGTAATGGCTCACTCAGTCTTGCACAACATTGCCATAGATTTTGGCCAACCCAAACCGGAAGAAATCACAAAAGAACCATGATTCTGTTTTCTACCAGTTCATGGTACTAGTTACCTAGTGATTTTGTATATAAAACAAGGAGTAATCATTCAGGATTGAAGTATCCACAGACTTGCTTATTCCCAGTTATGAGGTGTGTAGGTAGCACTACCTACTAGGTACGCACCTTTAAAACATGTTTAAAATCTAGGCCTATTCATGTTAATTTATAAAATAAACTATGTAAATAAACAAAAA
The DNA here is from genome assembly GCA_963580505.1 of Ennomos erosarius. Lineage (NCBI taxonomy): Eukaryota > Metazoa > Arthropoda > Insecta > Lepidoptera > Geometridae > Ennomos > Ennomos erosarius. The sequence goes on along the minus strand of OY756999.1, from coordinate 7,485,705 downwards.
CACTTGTGTAAATTTCAAAAAGTTTATTAAATATAGAATAACCTTATTATCTAAACAAGGATACAAGTAGGTATATTTTTTTAAAGGTTAAACCAACTACATTACCTTATTTTGCTATGACAAATACTTGGATGGTAATATCATCTATACTCATATCATATAAACATGAAACTACTGAACCAATATTGATAAAAGACCTATGGGACTATCTAGGAACTAGGAAGTATACACAAAAGAAATTTATTTCTTGAGCCTTTCCAGGTGTGTTTGAGTGATCGGAGGACATACATAAAAAATACTTACAATAATTATATTATAATTACACTGGCACTATTAAATATCACTTTCTTTTTTGCCTTTCCTAAAATCTGCTGCTCACAATTGCAATTTTATTGTTCTTCCAGAATAACAGTCACTCCCTTTCTAAATCTGCATTTGCCCTGTCTCGCAGTCCTGAGACTCTTCATTTTTCTTCTTTGGTTGAGGATTTCATTGGTTGTCCATGCGATGAGGCGGTGGTTGGTGGTTTAGCCCAGCCATAGGTTAGCTTCGATCTGCAAAATTAAAATTAGTTAATATACATACAATATACAAAATTCCATATTACTACATTAAATCGAACACAAATTCTCTCAGTGGCTGGACTTTATATTCAAGTGTGATGTGTGATGGATTATGTGCTACACTCTCTCCCTGAGAGAGTAGGCCTGTGTCGCTGTAGTAGGAACGTATTAGGTTTAAGATTTGACATGGGTTATTAGTTTTCATTGTGTGTGGTGGGATTGTAGAGCATGAGTAAACAAGTCAAATTTTAGTAGAAAAAAGATGCAGTGCAATGAAACCCATGTAAATTAATAACCAACAAAAGGGTATCTACTTAATAAATACCCAACCTAACACAAGTGTGGTGTTTACTTATGCAGTAATACATCGATTATTTACCTCCATGTTTTGCGCCATTTTTGCTACGGCCGGTCAAGAGTCCAAGGTCACTGCTTAGAATTATATTATTTCCCGACGTAAAGTGTAAACGAAGAACTTCAATATAGAAATTGATAAAATCATTTATAATTTTGTAAAGAAAAACCAGTGTTGCCAACTCGATTTTTAAAAGATAGCTAGATCACCCATTAAAGCTAAAAAAAATAAATTAGAGTTGGGAACAAAAGAATTTGATGCTTTTTAGAGTTCCGTACCCAAAGGGTAAATCGGACCCTGTTGCTAAGCCTCCACTGTCCGTCCGTCTGTCTGTCTGTCCGTCCGTCTGTCATCAGGCTGTATCTCATGAACCGTCATAGTTAGTCAGTTGGAATTTCCACAGATGATGTATTTCTGTTGCCGCTATAACAACAAATACTAAAAAATAGAATTAAATAAATATTTAAGGGGCATACAATAATCAACAAATAAAATGAATGTGTTTTTTTTTTGGCTGTTTTATCGATTACGGTACGAAACCCTTCGTATGCAAGTGCGATTGGCACTTGGACGATTATTTAATTAGTAAAATATTAAAAAACCAAAAAAAAATAATAATAATAATATTTGTACTCGCAATCCATTCCACTATTTCGTTTAATCCAAGGAGCATCGAAAATTTGGTATGGAGTCTGACCTGCCTACACTCCTCCATTTAAAAAAAAAACATAATTTCATGACAGCTAATTAAATTAGTGTCAATCGATAAGAAAAATTTTAGGAAACAAAAGTATTCCATACTAAAATCACCTAAGTGTACTTTCTGAGGATATGAAAAATTAAAAAAAAAACAGAATTTCCCTGTCTTATCTTGAAGAGAACTCCCGTTCCAAGCATAGCTCTCTCTCTCTATGGCACACTGCGCGACATTGAGTTTAAATGCCATATAACTCATCACTGGCAACAACATACTGGTTGAAAACCTATGTTTTCTTTCAGGCTCTGTGGTATTTTGGACGAAAATAGTCGATACGTCCGGATGCTGCCCAGCCAAGTAGCATACTTCGTGCGACTTCTTTATCGAAGTTGGGCCTACCTAATTTGGCAGTCTGTTCTAGGTAGACATATATTTTTGTCGATGACTCCGCGTCGAGAGTACCATTCCCAACAACAATTGGTAAAAGTGAAGCATGGATGGGCATTATACATGATTTCCGTCTTGTCCATTTTCATTTAACTTGTTGGGAAACTATACTGTGGTTGTTGGCCATGGTGCTAAGATGGTGCCTCTAGCGACTATCATCGACAAAGCGGAAAAGATTATTTACGAGCGTTCATCGCAGCAATAATGATAAAGGCTGATGGTGCCGTGGGGGTATGATGGGCTATGGACAGTTATGTAGGCCAAAAAGGTCTCTTTAAGCTCTTTAACCAGCTGTTAATCATGTTCATTTGTCGTCTAAGGCATGGTTGTAGCTTTTTTAATACTAATTATACGTTTCTGGCCCGTTACCATAAAAAGCTAAACATTTTAGATCAAAATAGATAGATCAATTTTTTTGTAGCTGATGAAGTTGATTTTTAGCTAAATTTATCCATAGAATCTGACTTGGCAACACTGTAGACAAATAAATATCATTAAACGCCACAGATGTCATTGTCAAATGTCATCCGTCAAATAAGAACCCACAGACAAAGTGAAATATTCGTACTATGTTCATTCAATTTGATCAGTTTTATGTCAGTTTTCTATCAAGCCTACCCATGCCTATTTACGCAGGATGACGTCACTGTCGAGGACTCGATAGTGGTAAAACATGATTCGTGCTGCCGTCTGCGTAAGTGTACGGTAAACTCGACACGCTTACTACACGATAGACCGAAAAATTCGTGCTTGGGCCTCAGATTGTAGCGAATATCAGTAAGTATAGGTAGTTATATAGGTTCCTACTAGCGTTTATTATTTGGTTAGATCATAGTACCTACATTATTATCATGTAGGTAGTTGTTATAGTATATAGTTCATAATAATTAGATACCTATAATAAATGTTGTAAATAGACTAGGTACCAACATAAATCTAACCATAAATCAAGAATTTTTCTAGTTTTAACTTGATAATGCGTTCACCATAGGTAGGTATTATATTTCAATCGCATCGACGTGGATTGTGTAAGTATTGTTATCTTTCTAAGAAGTGGTTTTTGTTTCGGTCAGCGTTTTTATAGAGTTAGTTGATGGCGATAAGCGGAACTAGCAATCAAGTTTGAACTTGAACAAAGGAAATAATGTAATCTAACACGTCTTATTAGAAATAATTATACTTATTGAATTTTATTTGTTGATGTCGTTTTTATAATTACAAGTAAATAAACCTTATAATGTACTTTCTAAGAGAGATTTTGCTTTACTTGGAAGCACTAGTTATTTCACTCTAAAACATCGAGCGGCAAGCGGTTAGATGGTATGAAAGAGATCCATGTTGTGTGAGCAAGATGACACCATAGCCAACACACCATAGACAGCAATAAAAGTAATGCATGATTATTAATCATTAAATCTATATCAAGACCAGTGATCGGTTGTGCGCTTAGATACTTCAGCAAGTTAAATTTTTATCTACACTTTTACGTAAGTGCCTACTCGACTTGTATCTTTATTATATTAGTATATTAATCTCTGATCACGTAAGAATTCATTTGAGGTGTATTTATTTATTAAATGTTTTAATACTTTGTTACAGATCATGATGTCGGATACTGATCAGACATATTACAGCAGTCTGCCATGTGCCCAGGATCCAGCCGCTTGGGATCATGAATTTGAAGTAGAAATGCACAGAAAGCGAAAAATTGAGCTAGCAGAAGAGAAACTCGCTGAAGCCACATCCGCTTTTGAAAAACGAATAAAGAAAAAATCTAAAAAAGATGCGATGTCCTATGTCATCACAAATATTGGCAGAAAAGGGCGTCGCATGCTGAAAATTCAGGTCTATGACCATGATGAAGCGACAAATGTGTACAGCGAAAGCCGGCGCATACAATATATTTCAACAGTAGACAACGTTGGCGTAGACGAAATCATGGATTTAAGTCAACATTTAATTAATAAGATTTCAAAGAAATTAAGTGATGATAGTGTATAATAATAAGTAGGTACTAAGTAAGCAGATAATTGTTATTTATAAGTAAGTAATTCTGTTTCAAATTTAATATATGAAATAAAACTGAATTCTTATTAAATTATAGCCTATTATTATATTCCTAATTAGGTAGGTAGGTAGATACTTATTAAAACAAATGTTAGTATTGGATTAAAATTTATTGAAAAAAAAATATATATAATAGTTATCTAGCTAAGTACAGTATTATATCTATGGCTAAGTATTATACATAATCTTAAATTAATATTAAACACAGTAAAATACTTAATACAATTAAATTAGACAGAGTTCATTATTAGCAACAACAATTTTCGACCCAATCGTAACCATCCCTGCTTGAATCATAACTACTAGATCTAGTTTTATTTTCTTTATTATTTTTTATTTTATCCACCTTTTTACCCCCAATATCATCAAATTTAAAAATCTGCATATTATTTTCAGTAAACCACGTCTTTATTAACACTACATTTTTTAATGCACAGTGCTTTTTATGATAAACACAATTAAATGAACAGCTAGCATCATCATTATAAAGCTGATTCAATCGCAAAAAACTAGGACAACCCTCATCTCCAATATCTATAATTTGACAGTTACCTAAACACAAAGCAAACAACCATTTCGCTTTTTCCGTTCCTTTAACAAAAACTTTCTTTTTAGCCAAAAAAGGTATAACAACACGTTTAAGTTCATGTAAGTTCATATAACCTTCACTCCAAAATATACCGCGCTGCCTCTGTATCCATGAAACTTGTTTTTTTTCTTTTTCTGGTAAATTACAATATGGATGGGGTGGTTTAACTAAAAACACTTGGGTATAATCCTAAAAGAGTTGTAGGAATCTTTGAATCCCTGTAAATCAACTATAACATGATCCGGATTCATGATATCTTCTTAACGATATTAGTCAAAGGTTTATATTCGATAATACAATCGTTTAAAATCAAACAAAAAGCCGTAGTGTTTTCAGGAAAATCCACAACAGCTTCAAGATCGATGCGGACATCTATAGGTCCTGTTTTCAAAGTTTCATTTTGTCGCGAGCAATCAATCACAAATAAAGGAGCTTTGGTTTTAAAGTCTTCGTAACTTAATAAAGGTTCCGGACGACGGCCGTAATAAGACTGTTGAAAATTAGCGTAGCGCTCGTATATTAATGTGTACTTATCGTCATCGAAGTTGATATTTAGATTTTCATACGGAAAGTGGCATGAGTTTAAAAATACTTTAAGGTTTTGTAGCTGACAATGATCAAACTGAGACATATCTTTGTCAAGTTGACGCATACGATTTGTTTGTAACCCTACGATCACGTATCGAGGCTTTTCTATTTGAGAAGATGTTTTGAATGCCCATGTATGTTTTGTAGTTTTTGGAAGAGCTGGGTACTCATACAGATCCCAGTTTCTAAATATGACGCTAATTGTGCGATCCTTTTCTAAATATTTAAGCAAATTGAGTCGCTCGCGATCGGACACTTTTATATGTGGAACGCGCCAGTTTATTTGTTTAATGTCAATATAATTTATAACTTCACCAGCTTCCAACTTTACAGAGTTAAGATTTGTGCTATTGCGAAGTAATATTAATTCATGCTTACAGTTCATAATAATCTTATTATAGTCTTCAGCAAACCCAAGTATTTTATTTAAAGGAATGGAAACTGAAAATTTTCCAGAAAATTTATTTGTGGTTCCATCGATATCCCACGCCCAAGATTTAACCATCTTTGATTCATTATCATTCATTGAAACCAGAGATTTCATCGTTGTAGTAATGCCTGCATTTTTAATTTTATCTATTTCTACACCATTTAACTCATATCGAATATCTTGAAAAAAGAATAATGCAGGGTTATTTGTAAAATGCACCTTGCTTACTATTGCTTTTGTATCACGTTTAGTAACAAGCATGCTTCCTTCTATGAACAAAGTGCTGGCTGAAGGTAAAACATACAGGTCCTGTTGGTTAATAGGTATCCGAATCTCATCATTTTCACGAAAGCTATTCACATAGGGTTTATATGAGTGGTATTCTATACTTTCGATGGTGTTATCAAGGCGTGGAGAATCTGCTATGTTCAGGATACTCATTTTAGTAACCCAATTAATTTAAGAAATTTCTTATTATCTTTCGTCAACTTCACTTTAGGTCTTCTTTTGATGATGTTGCGGCTTGAAATGGAGTGATTGACTGTTGTTGATGAGTTTTTAAGTCAATCATTTTTGTCTGATATGAAAATATAGCTGGATATCTTCACCACGTAAATTTACTAAATTATTGTTCGAATCTAATACTTTGACAGTGATCGAGCTAATGCTATTTTGATTAATTGGAAAATAAATTATATTTTTCGGTATTTCAATTATTCGATAACCAGGTGGCACGTTTGGAGGGAATTCGTGGATTATGTGACTAGGTTTTCCGTCAGTATATGATCCGCTTATGATATCACATTCGATTCTTAGCACGGTAGTCGAAAGAATGCTGACAGGGTGAGAAGATTCATTTAATATATTAGCTTTCAATACAATTTTGTTAAAACCAAACACTTTGGCAAGCAACGGACTTTTTTCAAAATGTATGTCTTTAGAACAAATGATAGATGTCTTTAGAGTATTGTTATTACAAATTAACTTGAAAGAACATTCTTTCATGTTCTGTTCCAAATAATCGCTTATATCACTTAGCTCATACGATCCCTATGGTATCTCAATAACTTCATCTTCACCGAAATATAACTTGTTGTTAGAATTGTCAATATTGGGTATAGAAAAAATACAGCAATCCACATTCATATTCGTCATTTAGTTCTAAGGCAGGCGAATAATTTGTGGTTGTCATCGGAGTAGAGCTAGATATAGATAGCGTAAAAGACATTGTGCTACTGATGGTAATTTAGTGTTCTATCGCTTTAAATGTGATTTCCAAAATTTTTTTAGATATTTAATACATAAATGTCCGCAATTCACCGTATCATAACTTTGATACTTAATGTAATTATAAAAAATGTCTCGATGCCTCAAATACTTTAATAATTCTATTGGTGGTTTCAAATCACCGAAACTATCAAAATATTCACAATAATTGTTATTTTTTACATAGGCTACCCAGTGTGTTCCAGGATTTTGATGATCATCTAAATTAATAATACCGCATTCTATACGTTTAGGATTTTTAGGTAGTCTATCTCTCATGTAAACACCTCTAAAATATGGTATGACACAAGATGTTCTAAAATATCTATATCGGTTAGAGCGCGGTTGGGCAGCCTTTTATTTAGTTTTTTGAAGCTTTTAGAAACAATCCACTGCCTTTTTTGTATGGTTTTAAGTAACAGCCTTTTCCTAGTACTATTGCTTCCATAACTTTATTGTGGCGTTCAGATTCTTGAAGATTTTTATTTGCTGATTAATAATCGTTTACAGCTTTTGCAATACCTGCAGCACCGCCTGCTAAAGCACCGAATGCTGATAGACCAGCAAATATCGGAATCAATGGTAATATTCCTCCAGTCTTGGGCATAGGTATAACACGTGGCAACCGAATTTTATTTTTAGCAAAATATTTTTTTGCTACTGCATAAGCAATTTTGATCGCTTTCTCATCACTATTAGGTTTAAGTTTCTTTAGTTCAGTGCGTATTTTAGTTACAACCGAGTTAAAGTTTTTTACACCGGCACCCAACTTCAATTTGGTTTTCATAACTTTATTTACCATCCAGGAGGCCATTTTTTCTCCTGTACTGGCGTTTTTAGATTTAATTCGTTTTTTAGCCATTTCAGCAAGTATTAAATCAGCTTTATGACGATCTTTTATGTCAGAATTGTTGGTGTATGCTATGTCGTGTTGCTTACAAGCTTCGTCTAATTCGTTGACCCCTCGATCGCCACGAAGTAATCGTTCTCGTAATCTTGTACCAGGTCCACAATAATTATAACCCGGTAAATGCAGCTCAAAAGGTAAATTATTTATTACTTTATTAATAAGACCACCTCCTTCCATTAGTTCAATGTAAATGAAAAAAATCTTAAGACACAATCATTTTATAGGTTATACGACAGCACTCTTATGAATCCACGAATTTTCATTCTCATTAAGACCTAACCATTTAACAAACAGCTTGTTACCTTTTCGTTTTAGTATCTTTTCTATCAAATAAATACCTGGATACTTTGTTTTTTGCAACTCTTGTTCATAAAACGTTCCTGAAATATTTTGTTTGTGTTGGTCTTCTATACGATATGTAACCGGTTTACTGTTGTTTATTTTTACAATCGTGAAAAGTTCAGTGGACCAATTTGGTGTGTACCCCTTTTGAAAACTGCCCTTGTACTCACTGATGCGGACTTGCTCGCCTATTTGAAACTTTGGATACTTTATATCGATTTTTTTTCTTGATTTTATGATATTGTTTAATACAATAGTTTTATTTGATGCATTAACAGCTGTCGGCTTAAACCTTGTTGTACGATGTATGGTTTCATTATAACTATTTATAATTTTTTGCAAAGGTTTACCGTTCCACACATAATTTCCAACTAAATTAAAATATTTGTATAATTTATTTTTTATGGTTCTGATGAATCTTTCTACGATAGACGCTTTTTTAATGGAAAAAGTAGAGTAATGATTAACGTTGTATGTTTTCAAAACTTTTTGAAAGATGTCGTTATAAAACTCTTTCCCTAAGTCGGTTTGTAAATTGGTAGGTATTCTCCCCTCCTTAAAAACACTTTCTATAGCGTTTGCAATTTCACATTTCGATTTAGTCTTAACAGGAACAGTCTATCCAAATTTGGAGAAGGAGTCGATCACCACAAGAATATATTTATGACCTGCTTAAATTTTTTATGTCTATTAAGTCTGCTTGCCATAGATCATCAATATCTTTAATCATAACACAGCGACGATCAAAATTTCTGCGTGCCTGTTTATGAATTTCATTAACGATATCTTGTTTACTCATTTTTAATCATCGGTTCGGCAATGCTGTTTATTGTATGTTTAATATGAACTTGATTCAATGTCTTAATTTGACTGTTGATTAGCTCCAACATAGAATCTATCTCTTGCTTTGTATAGAATTGTTTTTTAATGACTCTTTCATCAAGTTCTATTGTGTGCTTTTTGACTAAATCTTCTGATAAACGTAAGCGCTTATGAACGTGATGCCCAAACTTATCTATATTCATATTACTGTTAGTAGTTATTGATCGGTCAACAGTCATGACAAAACTGAGTGAGTTTATACAGTGTATTGTTTTTATTCATTGATGATACCACTTTCTCGCAATTCCTCGATGATTGATATTATTTCATTATCTAAACCAGTGTTCCCAGCGTCGCGAGAAGCGAGTAATAATTTTAATCTTTCAACTAATTCATTAGGATCATCCCAATACACATAATCTACTTTTGGTTTCACTTTCTTCATGATTGGCAACCCTGAGCCTTTGACAAGACTTTCTGTACTAGTTGTATAGTATTCTTTAGCTAATTTAAAAAGCGGTCTTACAACGTTTAGATATTTTATACCTTTGTTACTTTTAATTGGTTTTTTTGGATCATAATCACGACGGTGTGCATTTGTGTCTAATAGCATTTGTTTATAATTTTGTTTATCCTCTTCAGTTACTTTTTCTAGTTCAGGTGTTTTTTTTAATAACAATTCATAAATTCCTTGTGTTTTATTATAATGCCGTCCACCTACAATGATTTCTTTGTCTGTGATATGAAAAACTGATGTACCCAATTTAAGCTTTCCACGTTCTAATCTAACTCCAAAAGGAATACTTCGAAAAGATTCACTTGTTAATGACCATGACAAATCATCTGAGTCATCAATAGATTTGAATGATGTACCACTTATATTTTGAGTGCTGTTTTCTTCCTCTGTACTTTTAGAACTGTCCGATGAGCTTGATTCTTCTTCGGGTTTGTGGATAACAGTTTGATCAGATATTCTGTTACTGCTATTAAATCTGCGAGTGTCGTTTAATCCACTTTCACCATCATCTGACGCATCACATTTATTGTATTTAATTTTTTTGCAATATGGTCTCTCAGTAGTGGAACCACTTATTGCAACCATTTTATTAAGAGGTTCTGTTATTGGTTTCAAAACAGATTCAATAGCTAAATCACTATCTGATTTAAAGTTTTCAATCATTTTAACCTTTCTTTTTACAGCATCTGCTGATTTTACGATTTGTTGTTTTAGTTTCTTTTCTATATTAATCATGTTTATTATTGTTACTTGAACAAGCCTATTCTGCGTGATGTTGAATATGTGAATGAATTTTTATTCATGTTTAACATATTATATATGAACAGCTAGTCCAAAATAACAAATGTGTCAAAGTTTTTCCTGTAGCCACCATTATTCCTTTCACAATCTTTATTTATTACCAAGTAATTGTATGGAAACCTCCAAATTTCTTTACACATTTCACGAAACTGATTCCACGACATATCTGTATTCACGTGTTCGTCATAAACATGTTTAAGGTTTACTTCGTCTTGCTTAAAAAGAACAATAATGTTAGCGTTGTCTCTAATCAGTTGTTTTGGAATTTTACTGTAGGTTTGGTTTAAGTAAAAACAATCAATTCTTTTATGTCTTCCTGTAGCAAAGTAGTCACGTATGTTATTTTGTTTCTCACAAGCGACATCGTCAAATACTATTACTGAATCTGGTTTAGCATTCTCCAGACTTAATACATCATCATTATCTTTAAATTTATAAAAACTTATTTCTGGTACCAATTTTAAGACGCTTTCCAAGAAAACGTATTTAGGTTGATATAAAGTTTTGGAAAAGATCAAAACATTCAAAAAGTTGACACCATGTTCATGTAAAAGAAGACCAACCAATAGATTGGTTTTGCCGCAGTTTGATGGTCCGCAAATAATGCACCGAATAGTGCTCGGCAGCAGCTTTCCATGTCTTTGTATCTTTGACGAAGTTGATACACAAATATGATCTAAATTTAAAGAATGGGGCTGTTTTACAAATAACATGTATGACCAATGTGGCTGTTGTGACAAAAATGAATAAATGAAGCCTCAACGCAGTTTTATATAAAATATTGTCAGCGGCATCTGAATGGAATATTTAAGGTTAGTGTGTTAGTTTATTAACTCACTGAAACTTTTCCTCTTTTGTTATTGGGCATCTTGTTCCAACTTGGAGCGAGTGAACGAGCGAAAAGTGGAACAGAATGCCCAATAACTACCTACTAATGTATTTATTTCCAAATATACATATTAACATTCTTAACCTAAGTTGGTTAGCTATATTACCTGATACATCATTAATTATCAATAGAAATAATGCTTTTTAACAACCATACCTAGGAGTGTCGTTAGCGGCCGTACTAGGATACCCTGTGTTACAGCTGTTGACCATAAGATCTTCGATAAGTATTGCGTGGACTGTATTGATGATGAGGCGCGGGGCAAGGACATAGTCCAATGAAAATCCTGGATGATGTCACAACGGAGCTTATAATTTTCGTAATATCAAAAATTACATCGGAGCTCTTTCTTAGGTTATTAATTTTCGTCTTCTGGGTGTCTGACATTGACAGCTATATTTATAAACGTCAAAGTAAAATACTTAAGTTGCCAGACATGAAAATATTACAAAAAATACTTTATGTTGCCAACATAAGCTGCGGCCTCAAAAATGTGTGTGTGTGTGTGTGGACATTACACACAGCGCCATCTAGCCCCAAACTAAGCATAGCTTGTACTATGGGAACCAGATAACTGATATAATACTTATATACTTTTTGTTTATAAATACATACATAGAATACAATATAACACCCAGACGCAGAACAAACATCTATGTTCATCACACAAATGTTTGTCCCGGTTGTCCGGTAAAATGAAATAAAGAAACAACTTTTGGAACAAAGCTATGCTTACAAATGAGGCACAAATCACATACTAACAGTGTAGATTGTACATTATCCTTTTCAATTGTTTAGGTAATTATGCAAATAACGCCAGGTAAGTACCACACTCACTAGTTAATACGTAAGTTACATTACATAGAGTATAAGGTAAGTATATTACATAGAATTTAATCTTTAGAAATATTTTAACAAATTTTTTAAGAATGCTGTAGTGTAATAGTCTAAGATTTACATAGTTTTAGTTATTTAATTATTGTACCTAGTATTTATCAGAAAATATAGTGTTATTTTAAAATATGAAAACCTTGTTTTATTTATCTACTAGCTTTTGCCCGCGGCTTCGCACGCTTGTGTTATGTTATTTTTACGTTATAGTCTAATAATAGATCATGCATTTCGTACCAAACAACAAAATCCACTAAATCTTTTCGAAGCTGAGCACAGTAACCTGTATTAGCATAGGTATAGGTATAACGCAAGCATAGCCGTGAGTGGAAGCTATTTAAGCCATTACCTAAAATTAAATGTTTTGAGTCTAATATAGATTTATAACAGTAAAAGAAGTTTCAAACAAAAAAACTACAATTTTATAAGTACCTCTTCATATTACAACAAAAAGAAATCATCATCACTTCACTCAGGTCTTTAACAGAAGTTTCAGTAAATTTTGTTTAAGTAGTAGTTACCTAAGCAGGCAGGCCGTGTGGTCCCGGTTACGAATAGGACCACCCCATCTCTTCCCGTGGGTGCCGTAAAAGTCGGCTAAGGGAATATCCAGGGAATGGGCTGCAGCATTCTCCTTGGTCTTCACCATCATAATCTACTGCGATCACCAAGCCGCCTGCCAAGCGTGGTGATTATGGCATTGAATATCAATGTCAAGCTTGAAAGGTCGCGTCTGGTGAGGTCTACGCTCCGTCCAAATCCTGTCCAAATCCAAAACCCCGAAGGCTTTCAGCTGGAACTCGAAAATCGCTTCCAGTGCCTTGCCGATTGCAACACAGTGGACGAGTTGAACAACGGGTTGGTGGAAACTGTCCAAGCTGTTGGAGCTGAGTTCTTCAAGACCCAACGCCGAAAGAGGACTCAGAAACTCTCAGGAAACACTCTTAAATTAATGGCAGACCGGAACGAAATGAAACTACAGTCTTCAGTTGATATGTCAGCCTACGGTGAACTCAATAGACGTATCTGGAGTTCCATGCGACACGACTTGCGTGCTTTTAGTACTTCACGTATTGAGGCCGCAATTGAGCGGAACCAAGGCTTAAAGGTGTTCGCAAAAGATTCGTCTATTGGGCAAAGCCAAATGACAAAACTGAAGACCGAGAATGGTAGTGTCGTTTCATCCAAGCCTGAGATCCTGAGAGAGATTGAGAACTTCTATGGACAATTATACACCTCGACACGTGAGCCCGCTACTAACACAGCTCAGGACACCAGAGCCAAGTTAGTCCGACACTATACCGAAGATATCCCGGACGTCAGCCTGTACGAGATTAGAATGGCCCTCAAACAGCTTAAAAACAACAAGGCGCCAGGTGAGGATGGAATTACGACCGAACATCTGAGAGCGGGTGGTAGACCGGTACTTATAGTCCTCCAGAAGTTATTTAATTCTGTCGTCCTTGAAGGTACAACGCCGGAGGCGTGGCACAAGAGCGTGGTGGTGCTCTTCTTCAAAAAAGGTGATATCACCTTATTGAAGAACTATAGGCCCATCTCGCTCTTGAGTCATGTGTATAAGCTGTTTTCGAGGGTCATTACGAATCGTCTCGCACGCAGGTTTGATGAATTCCAGCCTCCCGAACAAGCCGGTTTCCGAAAAGGCTTTAGCACCATACGTAAAGCGTATGGTGCTAAAGCCTTTTAATACATAGTAAATATGGAAAAACAAAAATCAAAATGTACATAATATTAATTTAGGCTTGTGCATTTTGTTTAAACTATTATTAGAGTACAATTTACAATTAAGTAATATATATTAAGTATATATTTATTTTCGAGGCAATGGCTCTAGTATTCTGCTGAAGGCAGAACTTAAATTTGGCTTACATGTTTTATTGAGGCTATCAGTTACCGTTACAGTTTATACCTAAAACTTATCTATCCTAACTTATAATGACTAAACATCAAAATACTTATTAGTTTTAGAAGACTATGCTAAATATATTACAAAGCTACTTATACATAGTTGTTTTACTAATAAAAAATATTCTATTCTACATCTACTGGTAATACACAAATTTTAGAAACGCATCTATTTTGAGTATGCCCATTAGGCAATTTTACCTCAACCGTTCTTACAAGATTATCTTTTCCTGTGAAAAGTTTGGTTATTCGGGCCATAGGCCAGTACAATGGGGCAGTGTTATCGCTACATAAAATTACAAGACTACCTATCTGAAGATTAGGCTTAGCGTCACGCCATTTAGGTCTACTTTGCAAGAGACACAGATATTGCTTACTCCAGTACCTCCAAAAATTTTGCTTCATATTGACAGTTACAGACCAAAATTTAAGCAAGTTTGCAGGTCTGTCCTTTACATCATGCTCAGGATAACTATTAAGCGGCGCACCAGTAAGAAAGTGACCGGGCGAGAGGTAAGTAAAGTCATTCGGGTCTGCAGATACAGCAGTGATAGGTCGCGAATTAAGTACACCTTCAATTTCGGTCAAAACAGTGTTTAGCTGTTCGTAAGTTAGCAATGCATAAGCTACAACACGTTTTAGATGGTGCTTTGCACTTTTTACAGAACTTTCCCAGAGGGACCCAAATATCGGACTATAGCTAGGAATGAAATGAAAGTTTATCCCTCGCGATGATGCAAAAGACTGTACCTGATGTTGATGACTTTGAGAAGATATTAAGCGATACAGCTCATCTAGTTGATTCCTTGCCCCCTTGAACGTGGATGCATTGTCACAGTGGACATCGCTGGGCAGGTTTCTTCGTGCAATAAATCTTCTGAAGCAGGCGGGAAACGTCTCAGTGGTCATATCTGAGGCAAGCTCTAGATGAATCGCTTTCTTTTTGTAACAAAACAAACAAAAACTACTATGTAACCTTTTCCTATTACTGGTTTTCTAATGCGGCTGTTTACTGATACCGGCCCAGCGAAGTCCACCCCCAGCTTCTGGAAGGGGCGGCATGCATTGACGCGCGGAGCAGGCAAGGAACCCATCAGCTGAATTGTAGCAACGGCTTTCAGTCTGAAACAGATTACACATTTGTAGATTACCTTTTTAATAGTGCGTAATCCATCTACAATCCAAAATCTTTGTCTAAGGGAAGTTAGTAATAACTTTTGCCCTGAATGCAGTAATTTTATGTGTTCATCCCTAATTATCAGTGCAGTAATATTTGAATCTTTAGGCAATATTGCAGGATGCTGGCTAGCGTAGGGGATAGTTGCGTTTTGTAAGCGACCACCTACTCTCATAATACCATTTGCATCGAGAAAGGGTGTCAAAGGCTTCAGGTTTCCGCTGACCTGATCTTGATTTTTTAGAGATTTAATTTCATTAGGATAAAATTGCTCTTGTTCATGCTTTACTATTGCCATCAATGCTTTGTTTAATTCATTAGAGGTCAAAAATCCCTTTTGTCTAACAGCATTGGGTTGACAAAATCTGAGTATGTATGCACGAACACGAGTCATTTTATTTATACTTGAGAACTTTTTTAATTTTCCAAATATGTCAGAATCATTAGTGGTAGTCGCAGCGCACATAAGCACTTCTTTTGATTTTAATTCAGGTAGGTGTGCTGGTACCTCAGTTTGGGATACAAATCTAAAGTTATTATCATGCAAGAAGGATGGGCCGTGCCACCACATCTTGTTATTTTCAAGCTCTTGAGGTTGAAGACCTCTACTGAGGCAATCTGCAGGATTACTCTCAGTATTGACATACTGCCAATGACAGTCATGCAAAAGCTCTCCTGTCGCTCGAACCCTATTTGCGACGTAAGTCTGTAGTTTTGCAGCATCGGTTTTAAGCCATGCTAAAACGATTTGAGAGTCTGAGAAGAGGTATGTGTCATTGACCTGTAGTGTGTTACCTAATGTGGCAAGTATTTTGCTAGTCAGCTTGGCGAGCAGTAGTGCAGCATTCAGCTCTACTCTGGGAATGGTGAGTTCCTTTTTTAGTGGATTTATCCTTGATTTAGAACAAAGAAGATGTACATGTACCTTACCTTGCGTGTCGATAGATCGCAAATATAGGCAGCAGCCGTAAGCCACTGTAGACCCATCAGCGAAACCAATCAGCTGGCAGGTAACTGCATCGACTGGTTTAACACAACGTGGCACACTAAGCGGCTTCATCTGAGACAAATCCCTACTGAACTCTAACCATTGCTGACGGATATCATCTGGAGGTGTTGAATCCCAATCAGTATTCGCAGCCCACAAGCTTTGCATTATGACCTTTGCCCGTACAAAAATCGGTCCAATTATACCAATTGGATCATGAAATTTGGATATAAAGCTAAGTATGTCGCGCTTTGTATCATTTTGACTCGTGTAGGGCTCAGGACATGTGCTTTTGAACACGTCGCTTTGAATATCAAAGTCAACACCTAGTGTCTTGAGAGATGTACTATGTTTTTGCAAGTTTACTTCACCTAGATTATCATAACTATCATTTAGTAAATTTTCAAGAACTGAGTTGCAATTGGAAGCCCACTTGTGCAATTGAAATCCTCCCAGAGCTAGTAATTGCACTAATTGACTCTGCATTTCGACTAATTTCTCTTCAGAGTTACTGTTTGTCAGGACATCGTCTACATATTTATTTATTTATTTATTTATTTCATCATAGGAAAACTTACAGCCAAATAAACAATAGAAAGTAACATAATTATAGAAAATAAACTAGGCCAATTACAAGTTTCCACCTATAGAAAAAACATATACAAGAAATCCGTAGTAGATAGAGAAGTCAACATGGAGCAGATAAATAAACCTACCGATAATGTAATTAAATGAAGCAATACATCTAAGTTTGAGAACCGAAGAAATCTGCTGCCAGTTTGTGCCTTATAGAACGCACCCCATCAAAGAAAACGTCAAAATTACTATTAGTCTTTAAATGGTCATTAAGAAATGAAGATGTTCTCCAGAAGAAAGTATTTTGCTTGTAATTTGTCCTGGCTAACGGAACAGAAAGAAGTGGCGTATGGCGTGAATTAAATGTTGGAGTACGAAGGGAAATTTTGTTAAGTAACTCAGAACTATCTACTTTATTATTTAAGATATTCAAATAGTATGTCACATCTGCTATAGTCCGCCTTGTTTTAAGTGGCAGAAAATGATGCCGTCTACAGCGCTGCTCATAACTGATGTCAAATGTTTTTGAGCGAAATTGCAAAAATTTTAGAAATTTCCGCTGTACTCTTTCGATGCGCAAAATATGGCACTCATAGTGTGGATTCCACACCTGAGAGCAGTACTCTAGGATACTGCGGACGTAGGCACAGTACAGAATCTTTAACGTTTTGATACTATTGAATGGTGTAGATACTCTCATGATAAACCCAAGGGCTTGCAAAGATCTTGTGACGATGTTATCTATATGCTGAATATACATTAGCTTAGAATCCTGCAGCACACCCAAATCTCTCATGATTTCTACTCGGCTTAATATTCTATCTTTTAAGTAATAATTTGTTTGAATAGTGTTCCTTTTCCTAGAGAAGGTAAGCGTATAACATTTATCAACATTGAGGTCTAATTTATTTGTTAGGCAGTAATCACTAAATCTAACGAGATCTTCCTGAAGTTTAATCGTATCAACAAAACTACTGATTGGTTTAAGAATTTTCATATCATCTGCAAACAAATAGAATTTTGAGTGCAAGAAACAGGAGTTAACGTCATTAATAAAAATAACAAAGAGCAGTGGTCCCAGTAAGGACCCCTGGGGGACTCCAGATGGTATATCAGTCCAAGATGATCTAAACCCATTGAGAACCACTGCTTGAGATCGACATTTGATGTAGGAGGAGTACCATCTAAAAAGATCACCGTGTATTCCTGCCGACTGTAATTTAATTAAGAGCAACGAGTGATCTAACTTGTCGAACGCCTTACTATAATCTGTAAATATGCCATCAACCTGGTGCCCCAACGCCATTTGGTCCACTATAAATTCATTTGCGAGGAGTAGATTGGAGGTTGTGGAACGCCCTTTAAGAAATCCATGCTGGTCCTCTATAAATATTGGTTTTAAAGCTGCGTAAGTTTGTGTGTAGACTATCCTCTCAAGCAGTTTGGCAAAAATACATAGTTTCGATATAGGGCGGTAGTTCTCGACTTGTGACTTAGACCCTTTTTTATGTACAGGCGACACTAAAGCAGATTTCCACATGCGCGGAACAACGCCCTCTCGAATTGACCTGGTGTAAATCATACCAAGCGGAAGAACAAGACTTCGTGAGCATTTAACAATAAAAATGGGTGGAAGGTCGTCCGACCCTGCTGACTTATTAGTGTCAAGTGACTTTAATAGTTTCTCCAAAACTTCCAATGAGATTTCAATGGAACCAATGCTCACTGGATTATCCGTACGATGAGCCACGCGGCAAGTGGAAGTTGAAGGCCTATCACCAGTCGATTGAAGAAAAGTTGATTTGAAAAACCTAGAAAACAATTCACAAAGACCCTCACCAGTGTTTGCAGTGTCATTGCCATAGGTCATAGTAGAAGGAAAAGTTGAATTGGAAGTCTTACTTTTAACAAAAGACCAGAATGCTTTGGGTGTGTGAGAAATTGCGGTTTCAATCTTAGTGATGTACGAGTTATAACACTGTTTCTCATACACCCTCGCACGGTCCCGCAGTGTGCAGAAAGAAACGTAATCAGACCTATTCCCGTATTGTCTATACTTGCGGATATGCTTATGTTTCTCGCTAAGTATTTTCTTAAGACCTGCGTTGAACCAGGGAGGGTGCCTGCTACTTACAGACACTGTCTTATGAGGAACATAAATATCACGCAATTTATATAAGATCTTATAAAAGAAATCAAGAGCTCCGTCAACCGAATTTATATTTAAATTGTGTTGCCAGTCGATTGTGTCAAGATCTTTACATAAGTTAGGGTAGTCGCCGGATTCATAATAATATTTAAGCCTTGGCTTATTAGTGCAACATTTCCGAACGGAGAGATCCAGCTCGATTAGTAATGAAGGATGGTGCACGTCCTCAGGGACAAGTGGGTCGACACACCTGTTTATATTTAATGCCAAGTTAGATAAAACTAAGTCAAGAATTCGATTATTCTGATTCTCAATAAAATTTAATTGCGACAAATTGCATAAAATTAAAGTATCAATAAATGTTCTAAGTATATCACCCGATACGGCTGATGCTGCGAGTCCAGATTGGCCAGCTTGCTGCTGAGACCATTTAATAGAAGGGAGATTAAAATCACCTACTACAAGGAACGAGTCTGGTGAGTGCTGTGTATAAATGTCCTGCAATTTATCGGTAAAAAATCCCAACTGCGATGTCGCACTGAAGCCCTGACCTTGATTGCAAAGATAAACACAGCAAATATGCAATTTTTTTGATATAACACGACTCCCAGGCAAAGTAACAGTCAGCCAAATATCCTCAGCGGACGAGCACCAATCCGAGTTAGCAACAGCGGCAAGATCCCGCTTTACCGCGATAATAACCCCACCCCCGAGCGTCTGTGCGGTACGTTCATAATTGCGGTCCCTTCTAAATAAAAACAATATAAGAATCATCAAAAAGCTCCTCGCTTTTTATACTCGGCAAAAGCCATGTTTCTGTAAGACATATGATGTCATAATTATTAAGCTGTAAATTTCTATAGAACATATCCATTTTAGTACGTAATCCCCTTACGTTTTGATAAAATACCTTCAAGTTATCCATTGTGAATAATTGGTTTTACAATGCAATAAACACGGGAAACATAGAATAAATTGGGGACGACTACTATTAATACAGAAGATATTAATATACTTAGGATTTACTACTATGCTGAGCCCATACTCATCGATAGATAAAATAAGAAAGAAAAATATATTACCACTATACTTACTGGAGTCAGAAGGTAGAATAAAATAACACGCTATTAACACGATCATCGATGCCACGCCATTAAAACCATTAACAGGACACAACCAATAAAAATGTCTATAGTATTTCGAATCCTTACAATACAAATAGCAACACCATAGGTATATTATTCGTAATCGCGGTAAGTTAATACCCTTTTCCACATAGTAAAAACATCGCAAAAATAGCCCACGTAGCGTTAATATAGTGGAAATAAGAAAGTTATCATATTTTGTAAAAAACATAAGCAACTTAATAAACGCCGGACTATAACTGGTGTAACACAGTAGGTAAACAATTAATTCAAGCCTAAAGTCAATTTTAAATAGAGTACAATGAGCGGTTGCTAATGGGTTCCAATAACCTATAATGTGCGAGTTCGTGGCCGAAAAACGTAAAAATTGCATAGAAATAATTAATATAACATTATTACGTAATTTAGAAAAATTGATTACTGCATAATTTTGAAATAATATATGAAAAAATGACAGAAGTTTAGCCCGTAAACAACTTCTTATGCAGGAGATAATGACACATAAAGACACCGTGGTACGGGTCAGATTAGAATGCGGGGCTGGGGATAAACACTGGTCCGTAGCATCAAACAAACACTGCAAATACCTTACTTCGGAGCGGTGCGGCATGCACGCGTTCGCTTGACAGGCAGATAACAGAACTAGGATTCTCAAACTTTTACACGACGTAACAATAAACAAAAATAAAAACACGAATTGAAAAATGCTCAACATATCTTCTTTAGATCCTCTTCGTTCCTCACCGTCAGAAACGGAGAAGTTACGCTTTTCCGTAGCATAATTTTGCACTGCTTCACCCAAACAAATTGGTAGTGGTTCTCCTTTGCCGCAGCTTTGGCTTTGGACAGAAGCTGCTTGTTCGCTGCCGTGAGATGATCGTTCACGAAAATCTTTGAGTTTTCCTGAAATCCAAGTTCGGCAGCCAGAAGCCCCTTTAGGCTGCGCACAGCAGATACAAAATTTTCTTTTAGGTATCTGTTATTGAAGCAAGCTATAATAGGCTTGGGGGCATCTTTCACGCGAGTTGGGACTCTGGATATAAAATTTAAGTCTTCATTCCTGAACGGTACACCCGCTTTTTTGGCGATCAGGCTCAGCACTCCGAATAGATTTTCATCTCTTTTCAGCGGCACCCCCTTTATCTCAATGTTACTCAACCGAGACCACTGCTCTTTCTCATTAAGACTTAGCTCCATTTTCTTGATGGATGATTGGAGTGAAGATACCTCATCTGTGACTTTTTCAACCGCGGTGAGTCTTCCATCAAATGCCTTCACCGTATCACCCAAGTCCTTCATCCATGAATGCGCCAGGTCTACCGACGTTTTTAGGTCGCCTAGGTCAGATTTGACCTCACCCATATCCGCGACCAATCGGTCAATAGGCTTCAGTTTATCTGACAGCTGTTGGATGGCAACCAGGATCGTCTCCATGTCAGGCGTGGATTGACTCTTTGGCAAAGCTGTGGAGGCTACAACGGCAGGCACAACTCTGCAGGTCGAACATTTCCACAATGACTTCCTTTCCGCACCCAACTTACGGAAGCCAACTTCAGAAATTCCAGCACACTGGAAGTCAAAATGCTGGGAGCACGATGAACAAAAGGGCCCCTCGGACATTTTCGAATGGCATTTCCCGCAAGTAAACATCGCGAAAAAAGTTTGGTAGTCGCTGGATGTTGTGCCAGGGCGCGGTAAGCGACTGCTTGCTACTACGATTGGTGAGCGAGTGATATGTGTTATTTTCTATGATTTGGGATGCTAATGGAAACTGATCCTTATGACGCTTGGCTAGTTCAATTAAACATCGCGTGGCCAAGTAGGAAGATGACTTCAGACCATATGTGACAGTGTTTAATTGTATGCACATAATATCGTGATCTGGAGACTCACGCCAAAGTATATTTTGCAATGACCTCTGATTGGGATCTAGTTCAATGCATCTGAACATCATACGTATGTCACAGATAAAGAAATATTTCTCTAGTCTGAATGCAATAAGTACTTCAAACAAATCCTTTTGTACTACTGGACCATTTAACAGTAGATCATTCAATGAAATCTTTTTATTTGTGGGCATAGACCCGTCAAATACTGCTCTTAGTTTTGTGGTGCGAGCATTTTCTTTAATGACTGCGTGGTGGGGCAGGAAATACACAGGGTCTCTAGACATATCATAGCTATTTATATCGCAAACTTTACCATGATTTAATTTAATATATTCATCTATGAATTTTTTGTATTCTTGGAAAAGAGTTGTATTTTTGTGTAGTCTCTTTTCTAAGTTAAGAAATCTTTTGTATGCTAAGTGAAAGGATTCCCCGAGCTCAGAATTTACTTGATCTAATGGGACTTTAAGAGGCATTGAAACTTGGAACTTTTTGTTCTCAAGTTTAGTAGTCTCATCAAATAATTTTTCACAATATTGGTGTTCTGGCAATTGTTCTGGGAAAACTTCAGGCACTTGTTCTGATTTCCAAAATGCACTCAATGATTCATTCAAATTACTATCACATTCCTGACAAAATAAAGATACAACCTTGTTATTTTTGTTTGCTGCACTGCTGCTGCGGCCAGCTGCGATGTACCCGAATGATGTGTGAACGAAGGTTGGTTGCTGCTGGTGTTGTGCTGCTGATGTTGCTGGACTCTGGCTACTCTGGGTGAACTCTGCCTCAGGCTGTGGCAAGAGGACCTGGAAAAATATGTCAGCTCCAAGTAGCAAGTGCACATCACCAGGCATGTGGAAGGTATCATCAGCCAACTTACAGTGAGATGGGAAAGTGATTTTAGAAATATTAATTGGAGTTTGAGGCAATTTAGTTGTTATTTTAGGCACAATATGGCAGTTGACATCGATCTTGAAGGGATAGACAGTAGAATGCACTTCAAGATTTATGCGATTTTCAACATATTGCTTAGTATTGCTTATGCCTGTAATGGTTGTGCTAGTTTTGTTTGGTGTCACACCTAGCAAATCCACAACTTTCTGTGTGACAAATGAGGCTTGTGAAGCGCTGTCCAGTAGTGCCCTGGCGTATATTGTGCTGCCTGACTGTGACATAAGCTTAACACGTGCAGTAGGCAACAACACCTGGCTTTGTGCTGCGCTTGATAATAAGGTGACAGTAGAGCTTACATGCTGTGGTTCATCATGATGAAGCAAAGTATTGTGCTCCTGTTTGCATTCAGCGCACCTAAAATGAAATTTACATTTGCGCTTGTGAGCCGACAAACAAATTTTGCATAATTTGTTTGCTAGTGTGAACTCTAAGCGTTTGTTAGGTGCTGACATTTTAAAATTAGGGCATTGAAATAGTTTGTGTGCAGACTTACAATAGATGCATGATGCAGGAGCAGATTGCATGGCTACAGCGTGGCTGGTCAAGCGCTGTGGCTGCTGCTTCTGGGGTGCAAAGTCAACACTTTCCAGCGTCAATGCTCGACGTTCCATATACTCTAAGAGCTCCTTAACGGTTGGGGTATTTTTGTTATCGCGCTCCATTTGAAAGGCACGCGCAGTGAAGTTGTCTAATTTTCTGCATAGAATACATACAAGGATGCTATCCCACGAGTCCACTGGTTCTTCTAGATTGCGTAGAGCGGCCAGATGCTGTTTCACCTCTGAAATTATATTGCGCAGAGTTGTAGTTGTTGACCTAGTTATATTAGGCAGATCTAACAATGTGTAAATGTGTTCAGTGATTATTTTGGTTTTGTTATCGTATCTTTCTTTTAACAGTTTGAGAGCTTGTGCATAACTGTCATCTTGCAGTGACAGGTTGTTGATGAGCGCTTGGGGCTCCCCACTAAGAAATCCCTTCAGATAGTAGAGCTTTTGAACCGGCGACAGAGAGTGGTCGCTATGAATCATAGCATTAAAAATATTAATGAATTCATAGTATTCTGTGTACTTACCAGTAAAAGTTGGTATTATAACGTTGGGAAGTTTAATTTTTGAGGAGGTACATGGAGTTAAGCAAGCATTATCTCGATTATCATTTTACTTAGGTCGGCGACTAGGTCTAAATACATATCCTCAATGATGCCTGGATCCTCGGAATCTTGCGGATCTAGCGCCTGAGTTAACATACAATATTTATTGTACTCGGCGAAGACATTTTCTAGCCTAATCTTTGTAGCTTTAAGTTTTTCTAAAGATCTGGACGCTCGAAAGTCGTCTGCGTCCATGGCCTTTTTCAATTTTGTTATAGAACCTTTCGCGTAGCCTCGGCCAGCCACTCCGACATTATGTATCAGCTAACACTAATGAACACTAAATTAAAAACTAACACAAAATTAACGCAATAAAAGTCTCTAAAAAATTCACTCTGCGGACGAACACGAGGCACGAGGCGTGGTTTGAATTGAAACAAACAACAAAATGGCGGAATTCACTCACGCGCACCGTAGTAAACTGCGTAGTTAGAAGCGGGGTCGTTGACCTTGTTGTTCAGTATTTTTGAGTACGGATCAACCCAAATCGATGCCGAACTGTTGAACTTAGATGATTGTGATATTACCAGTCTCCAAATTGTGGGATATTTTTGCAATTCCTGGATATAGCTGGAACTTATGTATGACGTCGTTTCGCTTGTCGCTTGCCGCGCCCGCTGGTTTTGCGAGGAGGGCCAATTTATGTTGACCATAAGATCTTCGATAAGTATTGCGTGGACTGTATTTATGATGAGGCGCGGGGCAAGGACGTAGTCCAATGAAAATCCTGGATGATGTCACAACGGAGCTTATAATTTTCGTAATATCAAAAATTACATCGGAGCTCTTTCTTAGGTTATTAATTTTCGTCTTCTGGGTGTCTGACATTGACAGCTATATTTATAAACGTCAAAGTAAAATACTTAAGTTGCCAGACATGAAAATATTACAAAAAATACTTTATGTTGCCAACAACAGCCACTAAGATTCCTCCTCAGGACTACAAAATGGGTACCGTAAAACGAGGTTACTTTGCGAACTGGGGTAACTTTGATGATAGCTTGACTTGGTAAGTTTATTCGGATTTAATGCGTAATACGGAACGCAACCAAATTTTTGCTTGTTATGTTGGCTAGACTGACATATCGGCCATATTTTGTTGAAGCGTGGAATGTTAACTGCTGTCGGAACCAAAAAAAAACATAATTAATCTTTAGTGAAAAATAGAAATAAAAAATTCGTCCGAATAACTTCAGTGGCACAACCGTAAGTATTATTGTTTGGTTTATAGTTTTTCACTATTTTTATTGTATGTTTCTTTAAGATTAAGAGCATGATTTCGATTTTTCGTTTACGGTCGCCATTTTATTTTGCATGAACACTTTAGATAACGGGGCTACATTGATAGGGTATACGAGGCGACTTTGATAGTTATCAATTTCACCCCAATGGTGGTTGTGTCCAATGTTACAGGAGTAATGTACACATTATCAATTTAACCCCTATTTCTTGTATTTTTTAGCTGCCTCATGGTTCGCACCTATAAAAAGACCGCGGGTACCCGCAACTACAAAAATTATACGGAAGCAATAGAAAAAATTACCAACGACGAACTGTCTATGAATGCAGCTTCACTGAAATATAAAATTCCGTATGGGACACTTTATAACAAATATAAAGGATTACATGGAAGAATGCCTGGTGCCCAACCTGTTTTCAGCCACCAAGAGGAAATAGCAATTTTACGTGCTGCAGCTACGTGTGGCGATTGGGGTTTTGCCCTTTCGCTACTTGATCTGCGAATGTTTGCCAAGGCGTATCTAGACCGACAGGGCAAGACAATAGAACGCTTTACAAATAACGTGCCAGGTGTTGAATGGGCAATTAGCGTTCTGAAACGCCATAAGCTATCTTATGGTCAAAGACTATCAAGTAATATCAAAAGGTCCAGAGCGATTGTGGGTCGGGAGTCATTGAATAAATACTTTGACAATCTTCAATCTGAGATAGAAAATGTACCACCCTCGAATATATTCAACTATGATGAATCAAACATGGCTGACGATCCAGGCAAAAAAAAATGTATATATAGAAGAGGAGTAAAATACCCTGAAAAAGTAATGAACTATTCGAAGAGTTCCACTACTGTTATGATGTGTGGTTCTGCAGATGGCACATTATTGCCGCCATATATAATTTACAAAAGTACTCACCTGTACGACACATGGAAGGAGAGAGGTATTGTGGGTAAACCATGCTGTGAAGAGCCATGCTGCAGTCGGGGATGCCGGTATAATAGAACGACTAGTGGATGGATAGACACACCAACATTTAGGGATTGGTTTATGACTTGTTTTTTGCCTCATGCCAAAAGACTGGAAGGGAAAAAGGTGTTGATAGGTGATAATTTATCATCTCACATTGACAATGATGTACTAGCTGCGTGTGATACAAATAACATAAGTTTTATATGTTTGGTGCCTAACTCAACCCATCTAACCCAGCCCCTCGACGTCGGCTTCTTTCGTCCGTTAAAGATTGCATGGCGGCAAACGCTTGA
This sequence comes from Ennomos erosarius, assembly GCA_963580505.1. Lineage (NCBI taxonomy): Eukaryota > Metazoa > Arthropoda > Insecta > Lepidoptera > Geometridae > Ennomos > Ennomos erosarius. The sequence goes on along the minus strand of OY756999.1, from coordinate 7,459,074 downwards.
GGACTGGAAAAAAGCCAATTTACGAACTACTTCTATACCCAAGGAGTCCTTTCCACATCTCTTGAAAAAGGCAATAATTAATATGGATGAAAAGCCACCAAAAAATGATAAAGACACTGGTACAGAGTTGTCAGCTGTGAAAAGAAATTTGGTGAGCAGTTTTAAGGCTACTGGTATCTCTCCTTTTGATAGGCATAGGGTTTTAAACAAAATCCCACGTGGGTCACCTTCTCCTGAAATGGAAACTGTCGTTCGAGATTCCTTAACAGAGTTTTTAAGAGAACAAAGATTTGGGAATGTATCGCAGCCACCAAGGAAGAAGACAAGACTACAAATTGAACCCGGTAAAAGTATCTCGACAGTTATTGAAACAACTTGTCCCATGAATCAAAAAGTTGATGAAGTTGAGGTCCAAAATACATTGGATCGAAATGATAATCCTAAAACAACATCGATGCAAATTCCACTTTCTGTTATCAGTGCGCCATCCACAAGCTATCAAACTTTTCAGGAGGGGAATAACAATGATGATAATATTACCGATTGTGAGTCTGACCATGAAAATATTGCGCCGAACCACGCTAGAAATTCTACAGACGACTCGGCACAGAATCCCACAATAGGCCAATTTATTTTAGCCAAAATTAGTTCACAGAAGGGGAAAAAGACATATCATTATGTATGTTCCATTGAAGATATTATTGACACTAAACTTGTTGTTCAAGGTTATAAAATCACAAAAAAAACTAAAACCATTTTTAAGGAAGTTCCTAAAGATATATCAATAATTGAAGCAAGTGACATTATTACTTATCTTCCTAAACCGAAATATATCAATGAATGCTACTGGTTCTCCAATGACGTGTGGATCAAAGAATTGTAGATTTTATTAATAATTTTCTACCCAAATTAAGTTAAGATTATTTAACGTGTTGATTTTTGAATATTTTAATTTGATAAAACCGGTTTATTTAGTTATGATACTGTTGTAATAGTTTTAAGTTATAAAAATGATCAATCGCATAAGTAAATCTTAAGACTGATTAATGTTGAGCTACTCTTACTCAAGTTGATTTCTGACTTTTTGATTTGTTATAAAACAGGTTTAAATACTTATGAGACTGTTGTAATACTGTTTAGTGATATTAATAAATAATCTCCAAAGTAAATACTAAGACTGATTAATATTGAGCTACTGTTACTTAATTTTCCCCAATAATAATAAAATATATTTGAATTTTCTGGTGTTTAAATTGTAATATCACCCACTATCAAATTCAACCCTTGAGTCAAAGTAGCCCCAAAAATGTTTGAAATGCTATATCAAGTAAACTGCAGTTTCTAAAAAAAATTTTTTTATTTTTGTCATTTATCGACGTTACTTTAGGATGAAATGAAAAAAAAGTGTCATATCAAACTAGCCCCATTATCATTAAAACTTTGATAAGCAGGTATTTATTTATTTTCTGAAAATCTACTTACAAAGTTCTATTTTTTTGTACTGATAATAAATTTTCATGATGAGCCTTCACTGCAGTATTTTTTTTATATTTTTATCTTGAAAATCACAAGTGCGGGATCTATTAGAAGTTTAAAATTAATCAATTTCACCCCGTTTTACGGTAGGTATGTCCAAGTAAGTAGTTGAATGTAATCACATCTTAGATAAGACATTGAACCGGACTTAACTAAATTGCGGTAGTACAAGTAAGCATCTACCTAGTTATTGTATCTATGGGGAACAAATTCAATGAAATTACAAATATAGAATAAAGTAGATACCTAAGCTATAAGAATAATATGAATGAGTGAAAACTAAGTATGTAGGTACCTACAAATAAGAAATACAACGATGATTATTATAAGCCATGTTTTAAATAGTCGTAGGACAACTGAGCGATCAATTAAGGCAGCCAGCCAGGTAAGGCATTCCTTAAGATGTTACCTACGGCAGTTTACCCAAGTAAATATACCTACATGTAAGAATTGAAAACAAATGCACAATGAATAAGTTTGAGTTAGCGCTCATCCCTCCCCTACAATAGCATTTACCCGCCCAAGTGCCAGGTAATAAAATAGATCGTAGGTGCAGACTTATTATTATAAGTATATGTGTACCTATGTACTAGAGACACAAATAACATGCGATTTGGTAAGGAGAAAACTCATAGCTTACATATTCGCACTTTACATTAAGCATCAAATATTTTTACATTTTAATCTGTTTCATACCTGCTCCTACACGCATCAATATTCTGAGATAAATAGGTACATGCTTTACTTACAACCATCCAAAATAAGCGGGTAACAGATAGGTAAACCTGCCAGGCTGCCACCAGCCACCCAAATAATATCACACTCAAATCACGAAGCCTAAGATACTTAATTATCACATTGACCGACATTTTTATCACAGTTACATTAACGTTTAGATAGAAAGGAACTATATTTATTATGCAATAAGATGGCATGATTACACTTAATTCAAAATGAATTGATAACTATCATTACTTAATCATAGCTCGTATTTTGTAATAGTATTTGACTGCAAAAAAATTAACTAACTAACAGACAACAACAACCAGAGTGCATAATTCGCGAACTACCCTCACAAACCAACAACCGCGTCGTGACAACAAGCGCTGCTATGCGTATGGTGAAAGCTCATAAGCGGTAGCGATTTACATCATTAAAATAATTTACATTTTTCTTTTAGGTAAGAGAGAATAGTTTTTATTTCCTATTTCATATTATAGTAATTAGATATCGGATCATTATTACAAGGTATCTTTACATTATTTTTTTTATTTAATTAGTGAACCGTAAAATATGGAAACATGATGGAAATGTTACCCTTTGTGTGGTCCAGCACTCTTTCAGGGTACTTTATAGATCGTTTGAAAATGCACTTTGTAGTTCCAGGATTATCGGATAGGTTGGTTTCATTGTAGTGAGTGGCGGATTTACCAGCAGGCTGAGTAGGCTGGAGCCTAGGGCGGCAAATTTTAAGGGGCGGCAAATTTAGTTCATAAATTTATTATTTCGGTTTACAAATTAAAAAAAAAATTATTATACACACACATAATACGAATTTCGAAAATTGGAGAGAAATTAAAATATTTAACAAGAATCGAAATATTCTCATATACAGTGCTAATTAATAAATATTTCAACATCTCTGCATGAACAATTCCTAAACGCTTTACTAATTATACATTAATGATTATGAACTTTTAGAATATCGCGATTCGATATTATAATCGAAATATAGTAATTTTTACATATATTCTTCACTGATAACCGCTATAATTTTTTCTCAGTGTACCTAATAATTATGAGATCTGCTTACCCAATTCAATCGATATAATATCGATGGTCTAATAAAAATACTGACTAAAATTGACTAATTTTTATTAAATAAAAAACTAGTTCAATATCTTATAGAGATCATATTAATCAAATAACTGATAGTTAAACGACTGTGACTTGACAATAAAAAAATTCCCTCCACAAAATATGAAGTGAGACAATTTGCTCATTAGAAAATTGATACATTTTATCAGTTAATTATTTTATTTGCAGTAAGAAAAAGTTTGGAAAATCCAAATGAGCAGGCCTTTGTATGTGTAATTAGTTTTATTATGTTCCATATAAGATTACTGCCTAATATACACTAGCAAAAACCGAAGATTTCCGGTAGGAATTCCGCCGGTTGAAGACTGATTTCACAACGGTCGTACTCTATGTCATAACGGTAATACTATTTGGATTGTGTACTAAATGAACGAACATATATTCCTCTCTTTTTCTCCCATACATAATGTAGGTGGAAAAAGCAAGACGGCGACACCATCTTGAATACAGTCTCTGACAGTTGACGCGGACAAATCTTTTCGCGTCAGAGCGGGAGGGTTGAGGCATGGAGCCCGGAAGCTTCAAACATATGTCTTGATACAACACAATCTAAAGAAGATGTGACCGATATATATTCTGCTGTTCCAGAACAACCGTTGCCCATTAAACATTCTGATTTTGAAAAAACAGATCTTCATGTTTTTGATAGAGAGGCAAAAGAGGAATCATCTATAAGCCTCACAATTGAAGATATGTCTCAGAATCAGACGCCAAGTACAAGTAACGTGGAAATACAATCAACCATAAGTCTAAACAAAGATCCAGCGCTGTGGGAAATTAACGATAACTTGCGGGAAGTTATCGCAAGGTACGGTTTTGATCAAAACAAATCTTGTGACATCTCTAAAAGTGAAAGAATATATTCTGATCAGCGTCGTTTTCTGCCAGTTAGTATTTTCCAAAGAAAAATGAGAAATAATGAAGTGAAAGACAGAAATTGGCTAGTTTATTCTGAAAGTAAAAAATCTGTGTATTGTGGACCCTGTTTGGCATTTGGTCCATTGGAGTGTAGTCCATATTCTCATTTTGAGAACGGAGGATTCAATGACTGGAAAAATGCAGAACATCGAGTAGCTCAACATGAAAATTCTGCACGTCATAAATCTAGTATCCTTAGTTTGAGAGGTAGGAATAAAATTGATGGCCGACTCGATAATCTACTACAGGTCCAGATTGATGAAGAAATTACTTACTGGAGAAATGTTCTGATGAGAGTTGTAGCCGTTGTAAAGCGACTGTGTTCAAGAGGTCTTTCTTTTAGAGGAAAAAATGAAAAGTTCGGAGATCCACATAATGGAAATTATTGTATGGTTTTAGAACTATTAGCAGAATTTGATCCTTTTTTAGCTCGTCATATTGAACGATTTGGCAATCAAGGATCAGGAAGTACCAGTTACTTATCAAAGACCATTTGCGATGAGTTCATTCTCTTAATGGGTGATAAAGTCTTGAAACAGATTAGAGATGAGATAAAAAAGGCGAAATATTTTTCCCTCATCATTGATTCAACACCAGATATAGCCCATATAGACCAACTTACGCTTGTCATAAGATACGTTTTAGATTCAGGTAAACCCTGTGAAAGATTTCTCAAGTTTTTGCCGTCAGTGGGACATAAAGCTGAAGAAATGTTTTCTGCCATTACTTCCGAACTCGAAACACTGGGTATAAATATTGAAGACTGCCGAGGACAATCATATGATAATGCCGCGAATATGTCTGGCATGTACAATGGCTTGCAAGCAAAAATGCGTGACCGAGCCCCTTTCGCTTTTTTTGTGCCATGTTCTGCCCATTCTTTGAATTTAGTGGCAACTGCGGCTGCTGAATCGTCTACAGAAGCGTGTCGCTTCTTCATGTTGCTACAGGAAATCTACGTTTTTTTTTTGTGAACTCTACACAACGCTGGCAAAAATTAATGACTGAAATCGGAAAAGGAAAAAGTGTTAAAAGGGTAAATCTGACACGTTGGTCAGCTAGAGAGGATGCATGTAAAAGTTTAAAAGAATCTTGGCCCGCAGTTCTTAAAACTTTGCAATCAATCAAAGATGACTGTACCGAAAAGCCTGTAACGCGACAGGAAGCGGCGGGAATACTTTTGAATTTAGAAAAACTGGAAACGGCGGTAATGGTTGTTGTATGGGATGTTTTTTTGGAGAGAATAAACAAAGTGAATGTTCAAATTCAGACTTCTAACATAGATTTGATTACTGTTGCTGATCTTTACGAATCACTTCGTAAGTTTTTCATAGCTGAACGAGAGAATTTCAAGTACTTCGAAGAAAAGGCGATCGAGTTAAGTGTATCGAAAGAATAGTAACTTGAGGCATTTGGTATTAGGGGTGTAGCTCTTGAGTGGTTCTCCAGCTACTTGCGCAATCGGAAGCAGTTTGTTAAAATAGGCACTCACTCAAGCGAACAGCTTGAAGTTAACTATGGCGTCCCACAGGGAAGTATACTTGGCCCCACGCTCTTCATAATGTATATAAACGACATTCTTAACACCGCTCTTGTTAACTCAGAAATTATAGCTTACGCTGATGATACCGTTATTTTATTTCATGGTGATTCGTGGGAGCAGGTATACGGTATAGCTGAGGATGGGCTTTCTCTGATTGCGAGAGCTTTCGACAGAAACCTACTTACCTTAAATGCTAAAAAGACCAAGTATGTCGCCTTCTCTAAAACTTGTGTCTCTAATCCTCCCTCTGGCACTGATTTAAAACTACATTACTGCTCATTAGGTGCGTTAAGCAAGCCCACTAAGTGTTCATGTACTTCTATAGACCGCACCACTTTTATCAAATACTTGGGGGTGACTATTGAAGAAAATCTGTCGTTTAAGCTGCATATAGGCGATTTGTCAGCGCGCGTACGGCGACTAATTTTCGTCATGAAGAACCTTCGGGACTGCACACCGATGCCTTTGTTAAGACAAGTATACTTAGCACTATGTCAGTCTATCATCCAGTACTGTATCTCTGTTTGGGGTAGTGCCGGAAAAAGTTTCTTTATAAAAATTGAAAGAGCGCAGAGAGCACTAATAAAGGTGTTGTTACGCAAACCATTTCGATTCTCAACAGATACTTTGTATGATGAATTCCAGGTATTACGCGTTCGTCAACTCTTTGTTTTCAACGCAGTGCTTCGGATTCATCGCAATCTAAAAAAAAGGTCAGACTATGCAATAATTATAGCAAAACGAACGTTCAGCGTTCCGCTTCCTCGCTCCACTTCACTATTAGCACGGCGTAGTCCGTCATACTCACATCCGAACACCTACAACAAGGTTAGTGGATTCTGTAACATTAAAAATGTGTCTAACTTTGTTTGCAAGCAAATACTTAAGAAATGGCTGCTTACACTCACCTATGCCGAAACTGAAAATCTTTTATAATTACGATTATAATTACGATAAAACCTAATCTTTATCACCGTTTAAATGGACCCACTGTTAAATCCAATAGTCATCAAAAAAAATAACCTATGTTATTAACAGTGAATTGTATTATTTATATTCATCCGTGTAAGAGCACATTTACATTTACACTTACCCTCCCATCCATACCCACCTCTTACTCACATACTTTCCCTCTCACTCTCACACACATACGCACACATACCTACACATTTACCTCCCACACTTATTTCTGCATCAACCGATAATTACGTATATTTTTATAGTTTTAATATGCTTACCTTTAGTTCCGATCACCTTCAGTGGTCTTCTTTTCTAGTATTAGATCATTATAGTAATTATGTTTTATGTTTTAGTCGTACGTAATTATTAGTTTCTGTTAATTAGTTTCCATGTAAGTACTACCTACGTCTTAGCGTAGGCACCTACGATAACTCTTTTATTTTGTAAATTTTAGTTTAATTAGGTCTTAATGTTGCCACTCAAAATTGTCTTTTTATGTACTTTTTTTCTCCGTATTTATTTATTCTGTTTAACTTCACCAGAGTCCCAAGACACAGGCCTCGTGCTTAGTTTGGGGCTCATAGTCTAGTTTGATCTGAAGGAAATGTGTATTCTTGCATTGTATATTATGAAACAAAACTGTAACATTTCATTTTGGCAATAAAAATTATCTTATCTTATCTTAATATACAAGAGAGATGAAAAAAAGACAACCAAAAAGAAAAAAAAGATTTGATGAGACACCAGATGAAGATATTGGAATAGCTGCGAGTGATCACTTCAGGGTTAATACGTTTCTCGTTGTCATAGATAGACTCATATCCGAGTTAGCAAAACGGCAAGAGGCCTATCAAGGATTTAACGAAAAATTTTCATTTCTTACTAAAATGAATAAGTTGTTACCATCAGTTCTGACAGAAAAAGCCAGTTTTTTACATAAAATGTATCCTAATGATTTAGAAACAGACTTAGTTCAGGAATTACTACACTTTCAAAGCTACCTTTCGTCTGAAAGAATTTGAATAAACCCAATTTCTGGATCATTAATAAGTCTGTCTTCATTCCTGCAAGAACAGAATCTAGGAAACATTTATCCAAACTTGGATATAGCACTTCGTATGGCTCTTTGTACACCAGCGGCAAAATGTTCAGGTGAAAGAAGCTTCTCTTGCTTGAAGAGAGTAAAGAACTACCTACGATCGACTTTAAGTCAAGAAAAGCTAAACGCTTTAGCTCTCTTGTGCATAGAGTCAGAGCTAATGAACAAGATTTCGTACGACGATATAATAAATGATTTTGCGAATTCAAAGTCTCGCAAAAAAGTATTATAATGCTTTTATAATTTAACTTAAATCATAATGCTAACAAATAATAAAGAAAAGAATCTTTTCTTTTCAAAAGATATATTTATTGTATTGTTTTTAAACTGTGAGTGTAATAATAAATGTTAATCAACGTTCGCCAAATGTATGTTTTTTACGTAAGCTTAATTCATATTTTGTAAGTATTGTATAGTTTTAAGACATACCTTACCTTACTTTAAAAGTGGTATACGATTGAGATAATTTTTCCTTAAAATAATGTTTTTTGATAATTCTTTGCTGTAAAAATAATCAAGGATCTAACACGGTACCATAGTTCTCAATAATAATAACTATATGGGAAAAGTTGATGTAACGAGGATGATAGAGCACAAATTATAAAGTTGGAATTTTATTGATAGAAAATTGATATGATTGTGGACTAAGATATCAAAATTTAGAGGCGGCAAAAATTGAATAGCCTACGGGCGGCAAATCTATAAATCCGCCATTCATTCTATTATAGAAGATATAGACTAATGATTATCATTAGTCTATATCTTCTATAATAGAAGATATAGACTTAGTCTATATCTTCTATTATAGAAGATATAGACTATATAGACGATAGATAGACATTAGTCTATCTATCTATACATATAATAAAACTGTAGAGATAAAAAAATCTGTAAATGCAAGATATCGAAAAAAAAATTACACAGGTTGGCTTGAAATTTTTTGCTGATCACGTTAAGCTACTTTTTAGACATTTTGTCTGTTTGTTTGTTTATTTGTTTGTTTGTTTGTTACGGAACAAGTCCGAAAATACTGAATGGATTTTCATGCGGTTTTCACTAATAAACTTAGAAAAACCCGGCGCAAAACATAGAATATATTAAATTTTATATATCGTTAATTTTTTTTTTTGGTGAAAATTATTAAGATTTCATTATGAAACGGAACGGGATTTTAACAAGATGGCCGCTTCAAGGCCTAAAGGCAAGTTTTTTTTCTTATATTTTGGCTCCAAACATTGTGTAGGTATTTAGTCATGTCAAAAGGTAAGTTATATTTTGGCTACTAACCATAGATGAAAGAAAAAAAATGTTACTCTGCTACACTGCTACTGACGGTGATTTTATCTCGGGTTTATCTGGATGCACAGATTAAAGAAAAAAACTGTTACTATTATGGCACGGCACATATACGCCCGAATCTTCGCTGTTGAGTTGGCCCGCAAAAACATCTCTGTTGAATATCCTCGATGTTTTTGTAGCGCCCCAACCTGGACACACAGTCAATTTGTTTGCCTGCTGCGCGACCGACGTGGGCTAAATAAAATGGAGGAAGCAGTAGCGTTATATTGCATGTCGGCGAATAAATATGTTTTACAAACTGTGAGAGTATTATTTACGATTACAAAAATAAATTGTATTAGTTTTAATTTATAATTCCTTATCAATATGAAGTAAAACCATTTTTTGTTATTTGTCTGTTTATCTGTCCCTTTGAATACGGACCACGGTAATTATAGTGGCAAAAGAAATATATCATCTGTGAAAAATTCAACTGTCTAACTATCACGATTCATGAGTACATCCTGGACAGACCGACAGACAGACGGACAGCGGAGGTTTAGTAATAAGGATTTACTCTTTGAGTACGGAACCCCAATCATTTTATTTCATTCTGAACAATCCCCATTGCACTGAGCAATAAGGAAGTAATTTATTTATGCATGTCTTTATTTATAACATAAAAGACAAAAAACAGTAAATAACAATTGGCGCGCCTGCATTACCGGCAGTGTATCATGAGTGTATCACACATTTCGGGCTACGGCGAAATACATCGCACGATAACTTCGTCTGCGCTCGATGCAATGCAGATTAGAGAAAAACAATGTGTTCATTATGTAAGTACCTATACCCAGGAAGTCATATGTATTACATATAGATAAGTTTTTTCGTTAATCTGTGGTCCAAACTAAAAAAGAGGATAGGTATGAGGACCTTCTTGAATATGAACACGACACAGAGAACAAAGAATTTCGAAAACTAAAAATTTCTTAGACTTTTTATTATAAGTTAAGGCTTCACGAGATATCATATTTAGCCATTATTGAAACATAACTAAAATTATTATTCATGTTTTAAATTTATTGGGTTCTGGCGAGGGCAAAACTCTTTATTGGTGAATTGGTATTATGTATTCGTTTTCAAAAATCTACTACGCGTTACCATTCTAAATAAGTATTTAAAATTGTATTTATAGTACCTATAGCTTAACCTATAGTAGTAACATATTCAGTAATCTGTGCCTGTAGGTACTTAATTTATTGACCCTTGCGTTTGCTACGTATTGTAAAACCTTTTTTATTTTGGCATTAGACAAAATTTGTATTTAGCCAATGATACGAAGTATTTTATGAAAACTGTTTAAAAGAGTAGGTTCTTGACTTTTTATAATCATTCATAAGGCTTCACGCGATTATCATACTTAGCCAATATTGAAACCTACTTAATTAACATTTTTATACAAGTTATCGATTTATAGGGTTTTGGAGGGAGCAATGTTCTTTATTGGCGATCTGGTCAAATGTATTATTTACATAAACTTACTACACGTTACCATTCTAAGTTATGTAGTTAAAATTATTCTTGATCGACCCCAAGGAAGTTTTAAGGTACCTATAGTACTTATAGCTACTTAAGTTATAGACCCTTACCATTGCTACGCATTTTAAAACCTTTTTTTATTTTGGCATTAAAGTAAGCCGGAGTGCGTGCTTATTATATGTATTTAGCCAATGATACGAAATATTTTATGAAAAATGTTAAAAAGGGTAGGTACTTAGATTTTATCCTCGAATTAACAATAACATGTCACGTAACGTTCGTTTTTGATTGTTTTTGATTTGTTCTTCTTCTTCTTCTTGCATGTTGAAATAAGTTTATATAAGTTAAAATATTTTAGATCTGTGGACTTTTAAATAAACCACGGGAGCAAAAAATGACTGATTACTCGGTTACTCCAAGGAGGTTATAGTTATAGTAGATAAGTAACTCATCTTTGGGTGTAAGTAATAATTATGTAATGACGATTTAACCTACTTCCTCACTGTCATCACTAGGTAGGTATGTTAAAAGTGCAGTGGGAATGAGACAGCGTGGGAAATAGTGGACATAATAATAATTATAACTGTCGATTCTTTAAGGAGTGTTGGTTTAGTATTTGTAATTCCTAATTAGTATTAAGAAAATTAATTATGGACGCATCGTACAGGTAAATGCATATCTTCGGCTGTTTATGTATTTTTATAAACTTATTATTGACACTGGCTAAGTGTAGGTAACTCAATTCGTATGGAGCCAAACTAGAAGGTAAAAAAATGTGGTAAATGGAACAAAAAGCGCGCGGATAATATTATCTTTACATATGTAAAACTAAGCAAAACACCATCATCGTGTGTGATTCTTTCATATTTTTCTGAACTGTACCTGCCAGCTTAGGTAACTACTAAACAAAATTTACTAAAACTTCTGTTAAAGTCCTGAGTGAAGTGATGATGATTTATTTTTGTTGTAATATGAAGAGGTATTTATAAAATTGTAGTTTTTTGTTTGAAACTTCTTTTACTATTATAAATCTATATTAGACTCAAAACATTCATTTTAAATAATGGCTTAAATAGCTTCCACTCACGGCTATGTTTGCGTTATACCTATACCTATTCTAATACAGGTTACTGTGCGCAGCTTCGAAAAGATTTAGTGGATTTTGTTGTTTGGTACGAATAGCATGATCTATTATTATAAATAACATAACACAAGCGTGCGAAGCCGCGGGCAAAAGCTAGTTAAGAATATTACTTTTAAGAATATCATCCACAGATTTTTTTAAATTCTCGAAATACATTTCAAATTCTTCAGTTGTTTTTGCTGCTCGAACTCTTTTAATATTTTGTGCGGCTCTCATTGTTAGTTGGCCCTTGTGTCGAAACAAAAAGTTTTTTATCCACCACTTACCTGGTGGTTTATTGTTAAAAACATATTCTCTCTTATTGGTTCAAAAAATTGAACACAACCAGGCTAAGATCAAATCGCGATAGCGGAGAACCAAAGTCACCAGCTGCAATCAGGACATCAACAATTTTTTGTTCTTCCGATTTAGAGAGTTTAAATTGTCCGCCTGGCTATTTAGTGTGTTTATTTTTAACTTTATTTTCTATGGTTCTGCGCGGTATAAAAAATTGTTTTTCAGCTTCAAGTGATATATTTCTTTTCTGCTAACTAAGCCCACTGCGATATCTAACATATCTGCGGATTAGTTTTTATATGCTCTGCTGGATAATAGCTGCCTGCATCGTTTTTCCATCTCCTAAAACAAAATTTGAGGCACAATAACTGAAAGCCAACTAGCCAAACCTTGAATTGATAATTCAAATGATACTATTTATGATACCGGTAACTGACGACGTTTTTGCAATACTATATAATATTAATTTTAGTAATGATAGTAATTCATTTTTTAATTTCGTGTAACAGTTGCAAATTGTTTTTGACAACCCTAACCTCACCAAAAACATGGCAAAGTTGACATCACAATACTGCGAGTTGGGATAGTGACTTTTCCAAACCAGTTTATGAATTTTATAAAGCTCGTAAGTAGATGTTTTGTGCCGTTTCTACCGCACTGCTGAGGGGAAGTGGAAATCCATTGGGTGAGGGGGAGGGTGTTTGGTTCTACCGCAATGTCGTCACCAGCATAGTTTAAGTGTAAGTTGATGGAATGTTAATGGAATTATAATTACTTAAAATTAATTAATAGTTATAGTATAAAATAGTTTTAGATTAGTTTATTATTATTATTAGGTATTTGGTTTATAGATTATCTTTTATAGTAGGATTTATAGATGATGTTTAAAATGGTATAAGAGACTATTTTTGTGTGTACTATACTTTCATTGCTGTGAAGTGCTACCTCACTACAGCTTGCTTTGTCTACGTTTGATTACCGTGATGCAATGAATAATTCAGAAAAAAATGGAGGTACGTAAATTTGCTTTGTTTATTTAAATGTTGTATTTTTAAGCTGTAATCTTCAGTAATTGTAGCTAATATTTTTTGTTATAAATGTGACAATTATTCTTATTTTATTTTTTTTAGTATCTCAATCATCAGTATCAAATCATTGATGAAATGGTTAAAGTGATGAAGAAAATATGTACAAGATACTTTCTAGTCAGGTTATGACCCAGATGATGGGCTAAATCAAGCCCGTACCTAAACAAAAAACTAATAAAAAAAATGTAAAACTTACAAAATAACTATGAAAACTATGAATCTGTTTATGTTGTTTTTGATAAAAGTTATAAGAAATTCAACAACCGTATGCGTCAGCATGATGATTGTACCACATATTTCAATATAGATTAACTAATGATTTTAATTTTGCTAATTATCGATCTTTTGATCACACAAAGTAAGTTTCTATTAATTCTTGAGCCTCTGAGTATAAAAGCATCCTTTTAAATTTTACAATAAATCATTTGCAAACTATAGTTCATACAGTGCACATTATGTCGAATAATACCAATTTCACTCCTAACCTCTTTGAAAACTGCCAATTTGATACTGAATTGTGTGAGTTGGTGGATAATTTGGAAGCAGAGCTCGATGCAGTAACGGCTTTTGATTGGAAAGAAGAAGAAGAATTCATACGTGTCTCATGTGAGAATAACAAACGTGTATCAGTACAATCGGACAACAGAAATAAAATCCAAAAAACATCTTCAACCATTAGTGGTTCTCACAACACATCTGCAATTTTAGAAGATGAACATCTTGAAAGGGAGATGGTTGAAATTACCGAAACAATTGAAAACTGTTTGCATAACGTGTCTGAAGAATTTGACGTTCCATTTACAATTCAACAGATAGACCAAAGTAATCAGTGTATTTCCGGGAATACCAAAATTGGTGATAGTGATGTGCAAGTTGGCTACGGTAGCGTCGGTGAAGCAGACTCTAGGAATATATGAACTGTATGTATATACTTATACATCTACCTACCTACATGTACTGTATTGTGAGGCATCCATTTAGTAATAAACTAGCTTCAGAGCGAGACGGTTGTTTCATTACTAGCGCGTACATACCATCTGGCGACGAGTGTGATCTACCCACAACAAGAAAAAAAAAAAGCGAAGTAAAATGTCGAATTTTATCGGAAATTTAAGTGTTTTCGACCATAAAATTCACGAATGGGACGTGTTTTACGGAAGGTTGATGCAATTCATTAAACTGAACAACATTGCTAGCGGTAACAAAAGTGCAGTGTTGTTGACGAATCTGTCGGATGAATCCTACCGTCTGGTTCGGAATCTTGTGCATCCGAATACGCTCGAGGAAATCGATTTTAAGGAGCTAGTGAATGTGCTCAACAAGCATTTCACACCAAAGCGGTCTACGTTCGCCGACAGGGCGAAGTTCTATGAAGCGATCAAATCCGACGGTGAAAGCATCGAGGAGTGGGCTGCACGGCTGCGAGGGCTAGCCGTGTATTGCGATTTTGGCTCGGAGCTGGACACGCTGCTGCGTGACCGTTTCGTGCTAGGCTTTAGAACGGGACCGGAGCGTGATAGATTGTTTGAGTGCGACTCAAAGAGCCTGACCTTTGGGCAGGCGCTGGAGGTTGCTCAGAAGGCAGCTTGTGCACGTCAAGCACGCGCTGAAGTAGCTGTAAAGGAGGAGCAAGTATTTCACGTGCAAGAAGGCGGACCGCGGCGCGCCGGCGCCGGCACCGGTACGGGTTGGAGCCGCGCGGCCGGCGGCGGCGGCAGCGGCCGCAGGTCCGATAACGGCGAGCAAGCTCGGTGCACAGTGTGTGGTTTAAAAAATCATAATGCGGTTCAGTGCAGGTTTAAAAACTACAAGTGTTTGATATGTGGGCAAAAAGGCCATTTAAAAAAGTTATGTGCGGTCAAGAAATCAAATATTCATAAAATCGAGGCGGAGGAGGCGGAGAAGTCTCAGGTTCAAGAACATATTTGCAAGGAGTGTGAACTATATAACATGAGGTATGTGGACTATAATCCGATTAAAATTACTGTAAATGTAAACAAAGTAGATTTGTGTATGGAGTTAGATACTGGATCGGGAACTACTGTTATTTCAGAACAATTGTTTCTGCTTCATTTTGCTTATTTAAGGTTACATAAAAGTGACTTAAAAATGTGTCTTTATAATGGCCATAAAATCACGCCTCTGGGGTATTTTATAGCTAAAGTGTCATATGCCAAAATAAGTGAAGATATTAAAATGTATGTAATAGAAAACGGGGGACCGCCCTTACTTGGCCGTGATTTTATGACAAAATTTAGAATTTACTTTGCAACAACAAACAACAACTTGACCTGTACGAATAAAAATATTGAAGAAGTGCAGCGGTTACTGAACCAATATCCAGACGTTTGGAAAGACGAGCTAGGAACCTTCAATAAATTTGAGGTCGAACTGCAACTTAAAGACAATGCGTCACCAAAATTTTTTAAGCCACGGCCGGTGGCTTTCGCTCTAAAAGATAGGCTCAGTGCAGAACTCGACAGATTAGTAAGTTTAGGTATTTTGATGCCAGTTAATTACTCTGAATATGCTACGCCCATAGTACCTGTTTTTAAAGAAAACGGGAAGCTTAAAATTGCCGGGGATTTCTCATGTACCTTGAATAAAGATTTAAAAGTGGATAAGTATCCCTTACCACGAATAGAAGAGGTCTTCTCCAAGATAGGTGGGGGGGAAACTTATACGAAAATTGATTTGAGCAACGCCTACAATCAATTTCAATTATCAGAACATTCACAAAAGCTGACTACGATAAATACACACAAAGGTTTATTCTCTTACACTCGATTAGTCTACGGATTAGCTAATGCACCAGCTATTTTCCAAAAGGCAATGGAAACTTTACTATCCGGCATAGATGGAATTAGTATATGGCTCGACGATATATGCATAACCGGCCCAACAAAAGAAACTCACCTGTCTCGATTACGGGAGGTTTTAAGTAGGTTGCAAGGTGCAGGATTGCGCCTACAAAAAGATAAGTGCGTGTTTTTCAAAAGTAGTGTAACTTATTTAGGATACGTAATAGATAAAAATGGATTGAAGACGTGTCCGAGTAAAGTTGAGGCCATTCTCAATGCGCCGGCGCCCACCAACGTTTTAGGGGTAAAACGATTTCTAGGGGTAGTAAACTACTATAGGAATTTTATTCCGAGTGCATCGGCAATACTTAGCCCGTTGCACGAACTATTACGCACGGGCGCACAGTGGCAGTGGAGCGAGCGACATCAAGCGGCGTTCGAGAGCGTTAAACGCGAGCTAGCCGGTGAGCGGGTGCTGGCGCATTTCGATCCGGAGGCGCCGCTGGTGCTGACGGTGGACGCGGGCCCGTGCGGGCTCGGCGCCGTGCTCGCGCACCGGGACGCAGACGGCCGAGAACGACCGATTGCGTTCGCATCGCGATCTTTGACCGTCAGTGAGAAAAACTATAGTCAAATCCAGAAAGAGGCGACGGCTATTATCTTTGGCGTAAAACATTTTCATCAGTACCTGTATGGCCGTCAGGTACCCTTTATCTTGAAAACGGACCACAGGCCTTTGTTGTCAATATTCGGCAAAGAAACTGGTATATCAGTGACGACCGCCTTACGCCTACAAAGATATTCAATAATTTTAGCCGCATACAATTATATTGTACAGTACATAGACGGTAAAAACAATCAAGTCGCAGATTATTTTTCTCGGTCACCGTTATCAGTCGCGGACAGCGATAGCGAGCAAGAAGAAGAGAATAGCAAATATTTTCTTTTCCTAGAAGCAAGCGTAGAACCGGTTTTGTTCGAAGATATTAAGCGCGCGACTGCGGCCGACGATATACTGAAAACGGTAATGAAGTACATGAGTAATGGTTGGCCTAGGAAAGTACAATGTAAATCTATAATGTCGTATTTTCAATGCAAATCGGATTTAGAAGTTATAGATGGGTGTTTGTTTCGCGGCCATAGAATAGTTATTCCGACTGTCTATAGAGACAGAATGTTAACAGATTTACATTCGGCACATTTTGGTATCGTAAAGACGAAAAGTGCAGCTCGTAGTAGAATGTGGTGGCCGAACATAGACGCGGACATCCAGCGATGGGTGGGCGCGTGCGCCGCGTGCGCCGGAGTGCGCAGCGCCCCGCCGCGCGCGGCGCCCTCGCCCTGGCCGCGCCCGCCGGGGCCGTGGCACCGCATTCACATTGACTATATGTCTATAGGGCAAGTTGTATACCTCATCGTCGTAGATGCGTTTTCCAAATGGCTGGAATGTGTTCAGATGGACCGTGGTACTTCTACAACTGCGCTTATTCAAAAACTGAAACAAATGTTTTCTAGATTCGGTGTGCCTAACGTAATTGTGTCTGATAACGATGTGAAAATAAGTTCGTCAGAGTTCCATACATTTTGTCGCATTAATGGTATTGAATACTTGAATTCGCCTATTTACCACCCGGCCAGTAACGGGCAAGCAGAAAACTCTGTTAAAACTTGTAAAAAAATGATCAAATGCTTGTTCGCGGAAGTTAAATGCCATAAAGATATTCATGAAAAGTTGCAGAGTTTTCTGTTTGAATTTAGGAATACCACACATTGCGCGACAGGTGTAACGCCGGCTATGCTGATGTTAGGCCGTAATTTAAGATGTAGGTTGGATTTAATTCTACCGCAACAAAAAGATAATGTACACACCGAACAGTCTGTAATGAAGCCAAGCCGATGTTTTCTAGTCGGTGAAACTGTATGGGCTATGTGGTTTATTGCTAGGAAGAGCGTGTGGAGTGTAGGAATTGTTAAGAAAAAGATAGGTAATAGAATGTTAGAAATTTATTTTACGGATTATAAAACTAGTTGTAATCGACACATAGACCAAGTTAGGAAATATACTGGTAGTGAGAGCAACAATTGTGAGACAGTGACAGATAGTAGTAATCTAACCGGGGGGGCGCCTGGCATCAACAGCGGCAACGTACCGCTGGTGGCGCCACGCACCCCGCTGCCGACGCCCTCGCAGCCTTCGCCCTCCATGGCGCAGGCGCAACCCGATGTGCAGGTCTCCGCGACGTCGCAACCGCCGGCGCCGGCATCCCCACCTAGTCCGTCAGCCATAGCTGTGGAGGAGGAGATGTCGGATGCGGCCGATTGTGGTGATAATGATGACAACATGACCGGTATTGATGTAGAAGCGCAGACGGATGCGGATTGCGATGAATGGGCGGAGGCTAGCGAGGTGATAGACGTCGTGACCCAACCGGAGGAACAGTGTGCCGATCCTAATGAGGATATTGTACCATGTGATGTAAACACTTCTCCGGCTGGACGTTCTAGAAGACACAGAGAACCAGTAAATTATAGGAAGTATTTTTAGTAAACATAAACTTTGTGTGTGCGATTGGAGTGAGAACTTGTTTTGTTATTGTTACAGATTCCCAAATTAATGTTGGAGGGATGAACTGTATGTATATACTTATACATCTACCTACCTACATGTACTGTATTGTGAGGCATCCATTTAGTAATAAACTAGCTTCAGAGCGAGACGGTTGTTTCATTACTAGCGCGTACATACCAATATACCATCAACTTCAAGAGGGCAGTCTGACAATGATGAAGATTCAGTATACTGTGATAATTGTAAAATTTGGGTAAGAAGAAGATATTTCACTAGTCATTTGATGTCAAATAAACATAAGAATGCTGTATCTGTTAGCTACTTACCGAATGTGAGTATAATTGATTCAGCATTCAAACACAGGATTGCCACGTTTAGGGTTTTACCAAACATACCTGGTACTTTTGCTACTACCATCGTACTCTTTGATAACATCAAAGGTACTTTCTTGCAATTGTTGAGTGAAATGATAAAAATACATAATACTATTAAAGTAAATTTTATTTTATCTGGTACCTTTATGCAACCAACAAAAGATTTAATTAATAATTTTGACTTTCAATCAAGAAACAGCGTGGTATGTGCAAGTGATAATCTTGAATCGTTTTTTACATCAATTTGTAATATTTTTTTTATTAAAATCGAAGATTTCGAGCAAAAAGATAGTGGATGGTCTTTGGAAAACTTATTACATTTTGATGTGAATATTAATAGGTACAATCCTTTGTCCGGATCATCTTTCATTGATCTACCAGTGGATATAAAGCATAAAAAAGCTGTCGTTAACGTAAAAAATGATGATAATATGTGCTTCACATGGGCACTTTTATCTGCTTTGTATCCAGTTAGTTGATAGTAAAGTTGCTAATAGGACTAGTTCATACAAACAACATGTTGAAAAAATTAATATGTGATATATAGAATATCCTGTAGCTTTAGCAGATGTACATAAAGTAGAAAAATTGAATAATATTAGTATAAATATATTCAAATTAGAATTTGATACTGAGGCAAAGAAAAATACTGTTGTAGGACCTATATATTACTCTAAAAACAGGAAAGAATAACATGTAAATTTACTGTTTCTATCCAATGGAGGTAGTAATGAACATTATTGCTACATAGAAAATTTAAGTAGATTAGTTAGTTCTCAACTTAATAATCGCGAACACAAAAAGTATATATGTGATGGATGTTTGGTTAATTTTGCTTCTGCTGAAAAACTTGATCATCATAACCAATTTGATTGTGTTCACATTAGAGTTGATATGCCTAATACAGATTTAAAAAGAGATAGACTAGGTAGAGAAGTACAATCTAATATTTTAAAATTTGAAAACCATAACAAGCAGTTAGAAGTACCTTTCGTAATATATGCTGACTTTGAAGCGGTTTTATCCCCTTTGAATATTGAGAATAATGTCTTGAACCAAGATAAGTCGTATACTGAAAACTTTCAAAAACATGATGTTTACAGTTTCGGTTAATACATTAAATGCTCATACGATGATGAACTTTCTCAGTATAGGTCTTATACAGGAAAAGACTGTGCTAAAGTGTTTGCTGATACCCTAAGTTCTGACGTGATTAAAATATGTAGTGCACTTCACAATAACATACCAATGGCTGATCTCACAACTGATGAGCAGAATAGTTTTATGCATGCTCTAAATTGTCATATATGTAATGAACCTTTGAACGGTAATTCTGTAAGAGATCATGATCATCTCACAGGAAAATATAGAGGAGCAGCGCATAGTAATTGTAACTTAAACTTTTCTGTTCCACAACATATACCTATCTTTCTCCATAATTTATCAAACTACGATGCACATTTTATTGTACATCAATTAAACTTTGTAGATGGTGAAGTAAATGTGATTCCGTTGAATAAAGAGAAATATAATTTCATTTACGAAAAACATAAAAGTCAATGGAAAAACTGTCAAACTGAGATTTTTAGATTCATTCAGGTTTATGAGCTCTTCTTTAGAGAGTTTAGCGAAAAATTAAGAACGTGAAAAGTTTATAGAGCTACGAAAATTATTTCCAAATGATAATGATTTTAAACTATTGATTCGTAAAGGAATATTCCCTTATGAGGTAATCAAGTCCTTCGAAGACTTAGAAAATATCACATCTTTGCCAGATCAAAAGGATTTTTATAGTCATCTTACAGATTCAACAGTTAAGAATGAAGATTATAATCACGCTTTAATAGTTTGGGATCATTTTAAATGCAAAAACATGTCTGAATACTCTGAATTGTACCTAAAAACAGATGTTATGCTTCTAACAGGTGTTTTTGAAAATTTTAGATCTCTTTGTATGAACACATACAGCTTAGATCCAGCTCACTACTATACCTTACCTGGGCTAAGCTGGGATGCAATGTTAAAATTAACCAAAATAGAACTCGAATTACTAACAGACTTTGAGATGTTATCGTTCATAAAAAAGGGTATCAGAGGAGGAATTTCGCAATGTTCTAGTCGTCATGCAAAGGCTAACAACAAGTATTTACCAACGTTTGATTCAAGAAAACCAGAGTCATACATTGCATATTTAGATGCAAATAATTTGTATGGATGGGCTATGTCTAAACATTTACTTGACTTCAAATGGGTTGATATCGACACGAATTTTAGAGTTCCAGAAACGTACGACGTTGGATATATACTTGAGGTTGACCTAACATATCCGACTGATATTCATGATTACCATTCTGATTTACCTTTCTGCCCTGAACTTACTTCAACTCCTACTTGTAAAGATAACAGACTAATTGTCAATTTAAATAATAAAAAAAGGTATATCATTCACTATCTAAATTTAATTCAATGTTTAGAGCACGGTCTTAAACTTACAAAAGTGCACCGAATACTACAATTCAAACAAAAACCATGGTTAAAAACTTACATAGATTTAAACACTTCTTTGCGAGCGAAGTCTACATCGTCATTCGATAAAGATTTTTATAAGCTTATGAATAATTCAGTTTACGGGAAAACAATGGAAAATGTTGAAAAACGGGTGAATGTTAAACTTGTTACCCATTGGGAAAATATTGGGAAACGCATGGGAGCTACAAGTTTGATATGTAAACCAGAATTCCATAGTAGGCCTGTATTTTCTGAAAACTTGGTTGCAGTTCAGCTAAATAAGACCAAATTAGTCTACAATAAGCCGATATATTTAGGGTTCTGTATTTTAGACTTATCCAAGACTCTGATGTATGATTTTCATTACAATTTCAAGAAAAAGAAATATGATGAAAATGTTGAACTGATGTATATGGACACTGATTCTTTTACTTATCAAGTTCACACTCATGACTTCTATGCAGACATCAAGAACGATATCTGTTCACGTTTTGATACATCGGGCTATGATTCCAATAACCAATTTGGTTTTCTTTTGGTCAACAAAAAGGATATTGGTTTCTTTAAAGATGAATTTAATGGATCTATAGTCAAAGAATTTGTAGGGTTGAGATCAAAAATGTATGCAACCTCTAGAGAGGTTCAAAATAAGGATGAGAAATTAATTACAAAAGCCAAAGGCGTCAATAAATGCGTCACCCAAAAACTGACTATGAATGAATACAAAGAAAGTTTGATGAATCCAGAAAAAGGAATTTCTAAAGAAATGTATAGATTCAAATCAATCAAACATATTATTTACACCCAAAAACTCAAGAAAAATGCTTTATCATCAAATGATACGAAAAGATTTTTGATTCCTAATACAACAAACACTTTAGCATGGGGGCATTATAGAATCAGTTCTTTTCAACATTAATAATATTCATTGAGCGTTTTATGTGTTCTCTTTATTCATAACTTAATGTGCGTATTTTTATACTTTAATAAATTGATGCTCTATGTACGTTATTTTTTATATGATATTTTAATTTTATAAATATATTTTCTGATTAATTTTGTTTTTTATCTAATGTAATCGAACGGCTATTATAATATTAATGTTTGAATTTTATTTGACTCTAAATATTAAAGTAGGTAGTTATGTTCCCATAACCGGCCTCCTCCTACCGCTACCTAGATCACGCCACCGTCCCAGACGCAGCATCAGCAAAAGCCTTATCGCATCCGTCGCTGGGATTGTGGCCGGAGGCTGGTAGAGCTCATTCGGATTGTATCCAACTCTACAAACGGTCGCTTAATATTATTTAGTATATTATTTATATTTAGTATGATCTGCAATTTTGCTCATATCCGTTTGTGCACGCCTAATCTACTTCCTTTTCTTCACACCTTGGTTGACTGGTAGAAAATGCTGTTAGCATTAAGTCTACCTTTGTACACATTTTGTGCATAAAGAATTAAATAAATAAATAAATAAATAATATTAATTAATTATATAATTATAAAATAAATTTCGTAAAATCCGAAATTAAGTTTTTAAAAACGCCCTAAGGCGCTCCCGAAAGGTATCTGGCGCAGCCGGTAGGATTGCTGGCTGTTGCCGTCGCGAAAAGTAGCGCTAGTTTTCGTGAAAATCGCGAGTGGTAACTTACAGTGAGAGTGTTACAAAATATGTATGCCTAAAATCGGTATCGCGCTCTCCCCGGCAATTCATACGAACCAAATAAATAAGATACTAAGTGAGACCTGGGACGTGATGACTACGGCGGTTGGACAGTGAGTAAAATCCTTCTACTCTCCTTCCTTACCGAACCCCTAAAAATTGTGTTAATTTTAAGTGATTGGTTAGGTTATTTTATCGTATTTCATCAGTGGCTAAAATCGCACTATTTAATTAAGTTAATAAGACAGATAAATTCGTTTATATAGTGTTATATATTGTGTCGGGTATTAAATAGTTTTATGATGGCTCTGCCACAAATGCAAGCCGTAGGTGCAACCGCGCCCGCATCACCTGTTTTGGTACCGCAAAAGCCTTCAGAGCTACAAGTGCCGCGGGATGTTTTAAATTTAATACCAGAGTATAATGGCGAAACGAAAACCTTAAACTTATTTTTAAGAAAATGTACATATGTGATTGAACGGTACCAAGGCACAAGGGCACGTAATGAGTATTTGATGCAGAGCTTCACCAGTAAGTTAACTGGTAAGGCAGCTGCATTGATTAGTGAAAGAGGAGACTTTGGCACGTTTGACGAGCTCGAAGCTTTGCTGGTCCAGCATTAGATTAAACCTAGTGAATCTTACCTCGAGTTTTGTGGCCGGATCCAAGATACCCACGCGATTCTTTTGTCTAAAGTAAATCAGAGCAGCACACCCACGTTACGGGAAGCAAAGCGAGTAATTTACAACAATACTTCGCTAAATGTCTTTTTGTACAATTTACCAGAACATATGGTTAGAACAGTCAGAATGAAAAATTCGAACTCGTTAGAGGAAGCTTTACAGCATGTCTTGGAGGAAGTTAATTTTCAAGAGCAGTATAACATGCGTTCTAAAATGCTACAAAGCAAACCAGTGCAAGTTAACTTTAGGCATCCACCACCTCTGCCCCAAGGTCAATTTAAATTTGGCATACCAAATCAGGCTAACAACCTCGTGCGTCCTCAATTAGCCAACTTCGCGTATCGTGCACCGATACCAACACAATTTGGATATAGGCCGCAGTTCAACACCGCACCAGCTCAACAACAGTTTGGCCAACGTCCACAATTTGGCTTTAGGCCGCAGCCACAGGTGAGTCCCACTGGCTTTAGACCACAGGCAGGACAGTTCGGGTACAAACCGCAACCTGGACAGTTTGGCTTCAAGCCACAACCAGGTCAGTTTGGATACAGGCACCCTCAGCCACAAGGCTATCGTCCACCTCATCAGTACACAAACGACGTGTCCATGAGGACAGCCCCCGCAAGACCTCAGCAGCTACCTGTAAATGAAACATACGCGTTAGAAGGTCAGTACGATGAGTATTACTATCCTTACGAAACTTACGAGACATACGATAATATAACTCTCGATGCCTATGATGGTATGTATGCGTATCACGAGCCTTCAGTTGACAACTCTGCTGAAAATAAAGTATGTGAAAATAATGTGCACGGTACTACGCCCTCAGCACCCAACGACCTTGAGCCAATCACTGCTCTAGAAAATTTTCACGTAGGTGTATTTCCAATGACTATGAAATGATAGAAATAAATTATGACGCTTCGTTAAAATTACCATATATACAGGGTTACAGGAAAAATTGTGCTAGATCCGCTAAGGGCGTGGAGTTCCCACCATTTCTAATTTATTTCACTATGAAACACCCTAGCCTAAACTTATAATATTATATTTAGATATCCGTTAGAAAAAAATACAGATTCAAATATTTTTTTATTTCTTAACTTTCACTTGTCTACTATAGTCTATTAAATATTATATTATGTACTATTTTATTGATTGACGTCCCAAAGCATCTTATTACACATGTAAAAATGCAATAATAATAATAATAAGACACACAAAATATTTAAAAAAAAAAAAATTAAAAGTCGAATATTTCGAAAAGGGTTAAGTTTAGGCTAGGGTGTTTCATAGTGAAATAAGTCAGAAATGATGGGTACTCCACGCCCTTAACGGATCTAGCACGATTTTTCCTGTAACCCTGTATACGTACCGGAAATAAACGGAAAGTTTATGTTGGACTCTGGAAGCACGCGATCGTTCTTGGGTACTGCAAAAACGAACGAACATTTTGCACCACTAAAATCTTTTGAACCATTCATGGTCACAAGTACTCATGCCTCCAGCGTTCATCATGAGGTGGTCAACATCCCACTTTTCTCCATATTCAACGAGGACGGTCATCATAAGTTTTACGTTTATGATGTGGACAAACGTTACGATGGTGTGATAGGATGCGAACTGATGTCACGGCTTCAAGCCAACATAAATCTAAAAGACAAAACACTAGAAACCCGACAGTCAAAAATACCAATAATTTATAATGATGACCACATCATTACGATTCAACCACGCTCGGAACATCGAGTAAAATTGCCTGTTAATTTAGAGAATGGCGACGCTATCTTAAACTTTGAACAGTTTCACGATGGCGTACGCATGCCTTCAGCAATAGTCAAGTGTAAAAATTATCTAGCTACGACGGTAATACAGAACGTTACTGAAGACTTCATTACGGTAACGGTAACGGCACCCTTTACAGTGACTGAATTTAATGACGACGTGGTATGCAATGTGAACTATTCTGAATTTACTGACGTGGAAGTAGACGACCTCTTGACTGACAATTTGACCAAGTTGAGATTGGACCATCTTAATGACGAAGAGACTAAAGCAATTCAAAAATTATGCCATGAGTATAAAGACATATTTTACTGTGAGAGCTTACCTCTCACCTTTACGAACCAGGTAAAACATCGCATCAGAACGGTTAACGAAGACCCAATTTACATCAAACCCTATAGGCAGGCACCGGCTCAAGCCGAGGAAATCAAAGAACAGGTCGAGAAATCGCTCAGGGATAATGTTAGCAAAGAATCACATTCTCCCTGGAGTGCACCGGTGCACATAGTGCCCAAAAAGATGGATGCTTCGGGGTAGGTCAAGTATAGGATGGTCGTGGATTATCGTAGACTTAACGAGATTACGGTTGATGATAGGTACCCCATCCCAAACGTATGCGACTTGTTCGATAAACTGGGTAAGAGTAATTACTACACGACTCTCGATTTGGCATCAGGTTACCACCAAATCAAAATAGAGGAATCTGATAGAGAGAAGACCGGCTTCTCTACACAAAACGGACATTACGAATTTCTCCGGATGCCATTTGGCTTAAAGACGGCTCCGGCAACCTTCCAACGAACCATGAACAATGTTCTGAGGGGTCTGCAAGGCATCCATTGTCTAGTTTATTTGGATGACATTCTGATTTATTCGAATTGCCTGCAAGAACACCTTCAAAAGTTACGTGCCGTATTTGACCGACATCGACAAACCAACTTTAAAATACAACTTGACAATTCGGAATTCTTGCGCAAAGAAGTACAGTATCTAGGACACACGCTGACTAAAGACGGACTTCGACCGAATAACGACAAAATACAAGCAGTTCTGAAATATCACATACCACAGACACAAACTGAAATAAAACGGTTCTTAGGCTTTGTCGGTTATTACCGCAGATTTGTTAAAGACTTTTCTAAAATCACCCAGCCTTTGACAGCTTGTCTAAAGAAGGGCAAGAAAGTAGTCACAGATGACAAGTTCATAGAATCATTCGAAAAATGTAAGGAGCTATTGATCAATGCGCCCATACTACAATACCCCGACATGACTAAACCGTTTATCTTAACAACTGACGCCTCCGAGGTAGCAATCGGTGCAGTACTATCGCAAGGACCGGTAGGTTCTGACAAACCTGTTGCATATGCAAGCCGGACTTTGACAGAAACCGAAAGAAGATATAGTGCGATTGAACGCGAGTTATTGGCAATCGTCTGGGCGACGAAACACTTTAGGCCCTACTTATATGGCAATAAATTTACGGTGTACACCGATCACCAGCCTCTTGCATGGTTGAACAAATTCAAAGAGGTCAGTAGCAAACTAACACGTTGGCGCTTACGCTTACTAGAATACGATTTCGATATTATACATAAAAACGGAAAACAAAATGCCAACGCTGATGCACTATCTCGCATACAGCTAAACGCACTAGGGAATGACGATAATGCCTCTATGATTGTTAACATTGATGATAGTGAACAACGACTTCAGGAACACTTACAGCAGGTGACTGACCATATTGCTGCTCTAGCAGGACGACGTGATACCCATGACTCAGGGACCATAACGATATCTGACTCCGACAGAACTGCTACTGCTAGCCCCGTGACTATACCAGACTCAGACATTTTGGAAGAATCGCAAGAATACCCCGTACGATCAGAATCTAGTACTACAGAAACGATTCATTCAGCTAGGGATATGGAATCACTGGGCATCCCCATACTACAGGAAGCAATTGACACCAAACCGAACCAAATTTTAATATTCAGTTGGTTCCGTAATAATATGCAAGTTAAAGATCTGTCTAGAAATAATCAGAAGGTACTCGAAGTCTTTCTACCTCTTCATAATGAAGAACTTATAAAAGAATTTTTAAAGAAATACATTAGGCCGAAAATCAAGTACTTCGTCTACTTCGAAAATCAAGAACATCGTAAGGATTTTAGCAGGGTTATTATAGCACTGTTTAAGAGGGGAACAGTAAATTTCTACGAGTGTACAGAGAGGGTTATTTACATAGAAGATGAAAAAGAACAAAAGGCAATCGTTGATAAAATACATGACGGGAAAACGTGTCATAGGGGAATAACAGAGACTATTAAAAGAATTCGGCGTACTTACCACTGGCCTAATATGCAGGAAACAGTGGCGGCTATGCTTAATTCCTTTACAAAATGTAAGGCCTCTAAATATGATCGTAACCCTATAAAACCGACATTACAGCTCACACATTCACATGACTCTCCATTTCAAGATATCTTCATTGATATATTTTCAATAGAATCTATACACTATCTTACGCTCATAGACGCATTTAGTAAAATCGGACAGGCTATTGAAGTACCATCGAGGTCAACCCCCGAGATAGTTGGGGCGTTAATGAAATACTTTTCATTTTACGGCATACCCCGGAAGATAAGCTGCGATCCCGGGACCGAATTTAATAATGAACTACTCAAGGAACTGACAGACTTGCACAAAATACAATTACACATAGGTACGCCCAATAATCCTAATTCCATGGGAATGATAGAGCGATTCCACTCTACAATAATTGAAATTTACCGCCTAGCCAGGTATGAAATGAAGTACACAGATGCAGCGTCTGTAATGACATACGCTGTTATGGCCTATAATAACACCATACACAGTGCAACAGACTTAACACCATTTGAGGTCGTATTCGGCCATACAGAGTTAAATTCCGCATTTGACATTGACTTTGACAAAACCTACAGACAACAACTAATAAAAGACCACAGAAAAAGGACACAAGCACTATACAAACACCTTTCTGACAAAATGATTGACTGCAAAAAGAAAATTGTAACAAAACGTGGCGGGGAAGAAGGGCCAGACTTTAACTTGGGCCAAACAGTATTCGCAAAAGCCGTAAACAAAAGACAGTCCAAAGACAAACCTAAATTTCAGAAGGCCATAGTAATCGGTCAGATTGAACGCAATGTTTTACCAATTAAAATAAATGAGAGACAGACAAAAGTACCAATTAAAAACATTAAACGTCCTCCGCAGGTGGTGCAAACTCCTGATATGGACGTCGATGATCAGGACCATCATTTGTCAAGTTCCTCCCAGCCAGAACCTTCAAGTGATAAAACTTGAACAGAATCCTGGTATATTACCGGTTAAACAGGGCCGTGCTTTTCTGCAATACGATAAATGGTCGATTATTAAGACGTACAGTCTCAAGGGCATTGTAACTGATCTAAGTTATAACGTAGATAAGTATTCGGAGTTTATTAAGATTATTAGCCAGAATAAGTCATACATCAATGAGATCCTCGAACTAAAGACTCAGGTAGATTATCTTCGTGACGAAACTACGAACAAAATCCAGCCATTAATTCCCTCCAAGAGATTCAAACGCGGTCTGGTTAACCCCCTCGGCTCTATCATTAAAATTATAACCGGTAATCTTGATCATGATGACGCCATACGTTATGATAAACTTATCACAGGACTCAAGACTCGAGAGCAGGGCATTTCAAATAAAATTACCATTGTATCCGAAATGTTGGATCACTTCCTCAACTCTACTCAAGTCATTGACGACAATACTAAAGTCATGAATGAACGCTTACAACGCATTGAAACTATTGTAGCAGACCTATCAAGGGAGAACATGTATATTTTTGTATCACATTTGAGTAATGTATTGAACATGTTCATTGTTAACTTTAGAACTCTATATATAAAACTTGATGATCTAGAAACTGCTATTGCACTCAGTAAAGTATCTGTATTGCATAAATCTGTGATTGATTCAAATGAACTTTTACCTTTGCTGTCTGAAATCTCAAGATATGATAATCTGATGTATTCTGTCTCTGAACAAAGCCTAGTTAACATAGAAGAAACACTTTCAGTAAAAACTTACCTTAAGAACGATGAAATAAGATTCATAATTGATGTTCCATTAGTTACTAACAGTACTTATAATTATTTCAAATTGTACCCTCTACCTATATCACGTGACTCTCAAACCTTCGTCATTATTCCCGAATTCCCATTCCTATTAGTAGAAGGTCCAAAGTATTGTCCAACCGCCCGCCAATGCCGAGAGATAACAGCTGAGGAGTACTTATGTTCGCAAGATGACCTCATCCCGTACGCTCCAGAGACCTGTATTGAACAGCTGATGGAGTACCGGCGCAATTTATCTAAATGTTTCCCACGTAGAGTTCTTTCAGAGGATCTGAAATTGCAGAGAATAGCATCAACCCGTTGGATATTGTATTCCAAGTATGACAAAATATTAACACAAACCTGTGGCCATGATGTACTCCGTGAAACCCTGCAGGGAACATACATACTAACGACCCCAGAAGCGTGCGATGTTTCTGTCGGTGGTGTCGTAATACACAGACGACGCTACCACGCACTGGATACTGAATACAAACCCGTTCCGCTCCTTACTCTACCTAACGTACATGAACAGAAGCAGAACAACTTTGTGGAGAACACCGAGCCTGTCGACCATTTTTACATCCTTAGATAGGTACCTAGTAAGTACCTACGATAAATAAATAACGTTCTTTAAATATGTAAATAATTGCGTTATCTGTACATTTTGGTAGATTTTTTATCACCTAGTACAGCTACTCGACACTAGAGGCGCGAGTGGCGTTACTTCATTTAGGTGCACGACTAAGCAATCCTAAATTAAGTTCGACGTAAATACCGAATGGCTTTTGTGACATCTCGCACCTAAACTAAAATTTTAAAGTAGGCTAAAATTAGAGTTCTCTAAAATCACCGAATCGACACCATTGTCGCCAGCTTTTTGGGCACCTTACCCGCAGACAGCGACTTAAACGCGGTTTTTTATTTATAAGTGTATTTTATAAGTTTAGATAGTTTTAGTTTTAGATAAGTACCTAATTAGTTTAGAGTTATTTTAGTTTTTAGTATTTGTATTTTGTATTTAGTTATTAAATTTGTAGTTAGTTATTATATTAAAAAAAGTTTAAATTTTTCTTAGGTAATTAATTATTAAACAATGGTGTCGATTCGGTGATTTTAGAGAACTCTAATTTTAGCCTACTTTAAAATTTTAGTTTAGGTGCGAGATGTCACAAAAGCCATTCGGTATTTACGTCGAACTTAATTTAGGATTGCTTAGTCGTGCACCTAAATGAAGTAACGCCACTCGCGCCTCTAGTGTCGAGTAGCTGTACTAGGTGATAAAAAATCTACAAAAATGTACAGATAACGCAATTATTTACATATTTAAAGAACGTTATTTATTTATCGTAGGTACTTACTAGGTACCTATCTAAGGATGTAAAAATTGACCAATAAATATGGCATATACATTTTGCTGCATTGTATTTTAGTAAAGGCGTAAAGAGCTAGCCCTGCCGCCCGTTAGGTGGATCGATGATCTGGGGAAAACCACTGGAGCCGATGCCGATGGATGCAGCACGCGAGCAGCCGTTCAAAGTGGCGCTCTATGGGGGAGGCATTTGCTCAGCAGTGAATGTCTTTAGGATGTTGATGATGATGATGGTGATGATGATTATGGTGGTGGTAATGATGGTGATGGTGGTGGTAATGATGATGATGATGATGATGATGTGTATTTTTTTGGTGATGCTTTGAAGAAACCAGGACTAGTAACACTAGCCGCTACCTGCAACGGCTGTGCAATATTTTAGTTGTGCATTCTTATCATAAAACAACCATTTTATCACAGAAATTACTGGTTTCATAATAGTCCAAATCACTTTACTGTTAATTTGTTTGTATTTTTTGTAAGTAAAAAGTCTACAATTATGATTAGCAAGTTGAAATGGCAATGGGCAAGCCACATCGCTCGTAGAACTGACAACCGATGGGTAAGAAAGGTTCTCAAGTGGCGACCACGCACTGGAAGACGCAGCGTAGGCTGGCCCCCCACTAGGTGGACCGACGACCTGGTGAAAGCCGCGGGGAGCCGATGGATGCAGGAGGCGAGCAGCCGCTCTAAGTGGCGCTCCCGGGGGGAGGCCTATGTTCAGCAGTGGACGTCTTCAGGCTGTCAATGATGATGATGAAAAAGTCTATGCGTAATTTGGTGTCTGAGCCGCACTGTAGGTAAGTAAGTAGTTTATTGACACATTAGCGCGCGACGGTGGTTTAGTGACGACTCCTTTAAGTAAAGTATGTGCTGATTAGTGATTATTATAGGTTACCAAAACTGCTGTACGTGCTGTATTGGCCCGTACATCTATGGTCAGCAAACCCATCGCTCCAGTAAATGCCTCGGTTGTTTTCTACCCATCACACTTGCCTCTTTTCTTATTTTGTTAAATAATTATATGAGTATGTTTTTACTAGAAATGTTTGAGTATATTCTGCAGATAAAATTGCTTATTCCTTAATGATAAACGTATTTTTGGAATCTTTAAACCCTTGCAGATCTTTATATCGGAATTCATGATATTTTCTTTACAAGGCTGCTTAAAGGCTTATATTCTACAACACAGTCGTTAAGAATAAGACAATATGCGGATGTATGAGAGGGTATCTCTTTACTACTCGCAAGCTCTGCACGCACATTTACCACAGGTCCTGATTTTATGTTATCACTTTGTCTAGAGCAATCAATTACTAATAGCGGTGCTGTGTCTTTAAATTCTTTTGTGGACAACAAGGGCTCTGTCTTGCGGCTTTAATAAGACTGTTGAAATTTAACATATTGTTCGTATAATATAGCAGCGTATTTGTGATTCGCGTAAATTGCAGTGATCGAATCGTGACATATCCTTATCTTCTTGATTTTTTCTATTAGTATGTAAACCTACAATTACGTATCTAGGTGTTGAAGTTTTAATAGACCACGTCTGTTTTGTTGTTTGGGGTAATAAGGGGTATATACTTTGAAACCTTCGCTACGTCCAGTATTCTTCATAATGATAGATCTTCTTAGTATCTTCTTTGTCAATATTCAAAAGCTTTATTATTATAAAGTTATTCTTAAATTTCTTGGATTTTGATTCTTAAAGCGGTGTGAGGATAGGAGCCACTTTACGAGCAACTGTAACGAAAAATTTAATAATTTAGTGGCGGAACTCTATGCGACTAGTACGAAGTTAGATGAAACCGATAAATTCTGTCATTTGCTATTAACAATGCCGCATGAATACGAGACTGTCATAACCGTTCTTGAAACCTTGAGTAACGATAAGGAGATAAACATTTAATTTTTCAAAGCCAGACCCAGACTATTAGATTTAGAGCTGAAATTAAAAGGTCTCCAAGGTCCAAAGAAAGCAAGTGTAGAAATAAGTTTATGTGCTCGCTTTATATACATGTGGAAAAGAAGGACATAAGTCATTCCATTGCAAGGAGAAAAATGATGAAGCACAAAAGCGTGGAATAAGAGGTAAAGGTTTCAGAGGAAGAAGTAGTGGGTACAGTCGTGGAAACTATTCAAAAGCAATAGTAGCAGAAGTACAGTCGGAGAGTGAGTTGTTTGCAGCAGAAAGCAATTAAGAAAAAACACCAATACGGAAAACCTATACAAGGTGACCTGGAATTAGTATGTTATCCCGAAAGGGGGTAAATCTACACCCCAAGGTAGACAATGTTTCTTGTACGACTTAACTAAATTAATAGTTTTTCATTGAAGAAATGCCATGTAAAGTTTACGTTCGTAAATAGCCTTAGCGCAGCTGGGTGGTTGAACTTCGTCCTTGACCGAGTGCACATAAATGAGTTTAACGACCTGTGGTTAGAAATGAATTTATAGTATCTTTGTAACTCTCGTAGCGATCGCACGTGCAATTTTGCGAATCGATTTATTTTTTACCATGAAGGTTTTGAAACATCCAGTTTTAAGTAAGACTCTCACAACTTGTAGGGTATCATGGTCCCAGTCTCCACATTTCGGGATAACATAACAATTCAAGGTCACCTTGTATAGGAGAAAATGAAGTGATATTCGTTATAGACAATTCGTCATGTTTGTTTTTGAATGATGTTTTTGAGTGATGTGCTGGTCATTTGCCTGCTGTTAAGTGTCGCGGCCGACCATAACAGCTGCCTCTCTGACTGTCTGTCCATCTGAATCCTTTACAGCCTTATTTTAAGTGGATATAACAAGGTTTAAACAATATTATTATGTATTATAGGGGTACTACCTGTTGGAACTTCACTATCTATTTTCCCATCCCTATGGCTATGTAGTCTGTAGCATTTAGTTGGTAGTACCATGGGGTCCCATTGTAAGGACGGGTGTTTTGGGAGACAACTGAAACGGCTGAGATCTGGTTAAATACTGGTTAATATTGAATAAGAAATTTATAAACGTTACAATTATACATTAATATGGGTATATGTATTATAGAACTAGGTCTTATGCTACATCTCATCTTCACCGCAATTGGAAAAATAAAATAAATGTTAATGTATTTTATTTTTAAACTAAATCTACTTATCTACTCTTTTATCGTTAGTCTATAATAAAACTGATAGGTACCTAATTGATAAAATAATGGTTACGTAAGCATACGAAATTACATAGATGTTTTAATTAATTGGTTCACATCGTAAATAATAGTTTAGATATAAAGTAAGCTCTATTTTAATACAAGATTATATGCTGCATCTCGTCACTATTAATTCCTAATGTATACAATATGTAAGTAATATTATTTTAATTAGGTATGCAATATTCTATTATTTATAATTTCTACTAATATAATTACAAAGAAACGGGTGGTATATACATTTTAGTCCTGTTCTTATGCACTAAATAACTTTTGTTATTTTTCATGATTTCGACATTCGGAGAACATTCTCTGACAACAGTGTAAGGACCTGAGTAGATGCTTTGGAATTTATTACCGGTTTCGTTTTTTAGTAGAATTAAATCATTCGGTTTGTATGACACTGGGTTGACATTACGGTCGTATTTTGTTTTCCTGTTTATTTTACTGGTGATTAAATTATCTCGTGCTTCTTCTTGTGTAGTTTGTATTCTAAATTTTAATTCAGCGGGATAATTGTCGTAGTTATATAGAGGGTCAATTTGACCAGAATTTAAATTCGAGGGCAAAGTGCATTTTTTACCAAAAACATGCTCAAAGGGGGTGAATTTGGTCGCAGTGTGTACTGATGTATTGTACGAAAAACACCAGAAAGGTAGCCATGTGCTCCACGCTTCTGCATGGTTTTCGGTTTGTAATCTTAAGTAATTACCCAAGTGTTTATGTGAGTTCTCCAATGCACCGATGCTCTGATGATGATACGCTGTCGACTGTAATTGTTTTATATGCAAAAGCTCACATACCTCTTTCATTGTTGCTGACAGAAATTCTGTACCCATGTCGTGTGCTATAAGCTCGTGGTATTTATTCCATACCTAAGAATAAAATTATTAACAAAATTTCTGGCCACTTCACTGGAACTCTTGCTACTTAATGGATATGCTTCAACATACTTACTCAGTTCACATTGTATGGTCAAGATGTATGTATAGTTTACTGTAATCTCTATCTAAAGGTCCCACCAAATCTAAATAAATTTTTTCGAACGCTGAGGTTGCTGTAGTGGTTATGACCATTGGTTCTTTTGTATGGTGCGACGAATGTTTTTGTCTCTGACAGTTATCGCATCTTTTAACAAATTCTGTGATATCTACTTCGAGACCTGGCCAAAAATAATATTTTTTGATATTATTTACCATTCGTCGTATGCCCGCGTGGCCACTGGTGGGCAAAAGATGGAAGTCATTTATAATAACTCGTTGGTCATCTTTTGCATCTACTCTCTCTACATCTTTTAAAACACACAATCGTGGTCCTGACCACGTGCTTATTTTCTGCACCTCATTTATTACCTTCCCTATAAAATCACTATTATTGTTACTCTTTATAAAATATATTTCTTCTATTTCGCATTTTTTACAAAATAATTCCAGCTCTCTCACAAATTCGCCTGGCGATAGTTGCGATCGAGAAGCTGGATTTATAAAAATCGTGTTTATCGATGGCAAAAAACAAAAATAGCCGTTTTCATATTTTACTCCATTCATGTTACGATAATGCTTCAATTCATTACTACTTATAAAACGTAATTCAATAAAATATTTAGGTTTATTTTGAATTTCTACGATTTTCAGATCCTCAGGCCGATTGGCGGCGTGAGAAGTACTAACACCTTGTGCTTGTTGCCGTGCCTTTTGACCTCTTGTCATTACATTTATACTGGTAACACTATTAGTCATCTCTTTCAAATCCTCTGACGTTATATGCAAGCGCGATAATGCATCAGCCGCTGCATTATTTTTCCCTTTCAAATACTCTACCACAAAATCATATTCTTCCAAAATCAATCTAAACTTCATCAATCTACTCGAAGGATCTCGCATTCCAAATAAAGCTATGAGTGGTTTATGGTCCGTTTGAACTGTAAACCTTCGCCCGTATAAATAAGGTCTAAAATGTTTAACTGACCAAACTATTTCCAGTAACTCCTTCTCTATAGTTGGATACCTTTTCTCTGCTTTATTCAAACTCCTGCTTGCATATGCCACTGGCCTACCATTACCATTATATAATACTGAACCAATGGAGTACCCGGATGCGTCGGTTTGTAAAATAAACTGATTAGTCTCGGAAAAATCAGGATACTGTAATACTGGGTGTGAAATTACGCTTTGCTTCAGTAAATCAAATGATTTCTGACATTTTTCGTTCCAAACAAACATTTCATTTTTCCTACACAAACTATTTAGAGGATAAGCTTTCTCTGCAAAATTTGGAATAAATTTCATGTAATAATTTACGAATGCTACGAATCGCTTAATTTCATCGGTATTTGTGGGAACTGGATAATTTTTCACAACATTTATTTTATTGGGGTCGGGAATGACACCCTCTGAAGTAACAACATGCCCCAAAAAGAGCAATTCCTTTTGCAAGAAATTACATTTCTGAGCGTTTAATTTCAAGTTGACGTATCGCAATCGTTCGAAAATATCCTGTAAATTTCTGACGTGAGATGGTAAATCACGGCTAAAACAAACTAAATCGTCTTGGTACACTAGGCACTTTTCATAAGTCAAACCTGTCATTGCCATTGTCATCATCCTAGAAAACGAACTGGGACTCGTTTTAAGCCCTTGGGGGAGTCTAGTCATTTGATACCTTCCCGAATCAAACGCTGTATACTTGCGGCTGTCTGGATCTAAACTGACATTATAATAACCTTGGTGTAAATCTAAATGTGAAAAATACATACATCCAGATAACGAGTCTAAAATTTCCATAATATTGGGAAGAGGAAATTTGTCATCGTGTATAAAGTTGTTCAGTTTCCTATAGTCTATCACTAAGCGCCATTTCTTGTTCCCATTGCCGTCCGATTTCTTTGGTACGAGTAAAATAGGACTTGACCATTCACTTAGACATGGTTCTATAATTTTATCCTTCAACATTGAGTCGATTTGGCTTTTAATTTCATTTTTCAAAGAATGAGGTAATCTGTAAGGTTTAGAATAGATTGGTTGAGTATCTTGCTTTAGTGTAATCGAGTGTTTATAAATGTCTGTGGTTGATAAATTGTCGCATTCCAAATAAAATATATCTGAATATTTTGCGCATAAATTTTCGATGCTGATTTTCTCTTCCCTATTTAAATGTTTTAAGTTCATTTTACCAAACAACTGCTGTTTTACCAAGCAACATCGTTTTGCATTTTTTGTAGTATCCTCATCGACCGCAGTCTGTACGGCGTCCTTCAAAGACCCAAATTTTTGTGCAGCAATAATTGTGCTAATCCTACGATTCCGCAATCCATCACTAAACTGTCTGATCGCTTGTTTTTCATTGACTGTTTTTAATATCTCGTATTTTTTAGTGTCACCTTCGGATTGTGAAATCGTGAGGTCAACAAAAATTTCGGAAAGTTTTTTCCCAAATTCATCTATCGTCAAATCATTCTGCCTAAAATTGAGCAATTGTTTCTGCAAGGCACTTGCCGATTTTTGTGGCAGTAAAATTTGTTTCATGGCAGTCAAAAGCTTCTCGACGGTATCATATTTTGATGCCAATTTCAATTTGGCACCCTGTGACAACCTACTTTTCAATACAAAATCAATCAATTTGCTATGTGAATCCGCGTCAAGAACCGAACCATAATAGTCAATTCCATTTATTAATTGTCTCGTATTAGAGACCTCGTCCGTCATAACGGGTAATAAGTTCAAAGCAACTTTTAGGTCAAACGCCATTTTTAATATAATTAAGTGCACGAAGTCGCTCAATGTTTATGAAGCACACTCCCTTATTTGGAACGTATCACATTCGCGCGCGCAGCGTCGCTTACTGGCAGGGTCGCCATGTAAGGACGGGTGTTTTGGGAGACAACTGAAACGGCTGAGATCTGGTTAAATACTGCTATATTGAATAAGAAATTAATAAACGTTACAATTATACATTAATATGGGTATATGTATTATAGAACTAGGTCTTATGCTACATCTCACCATCAGGTACAAAAGTAAAATAGCCCGAACTTGAAAAAATGTAGTAATCGTGTCTAGAGAGTTACTAGTTAGTGTCCAACGTATTCATTTGGTCCAACAGGTACGTCGCCAACACGCAATAAATGTCGCTTGATAATTTTGCGTTATGTAGAAATAAGATAATTCGTAAAATAGCCCGCGTTATTCCTTTGTATGGGATGAGGCATCTGTACTGTAGGTATTATATTATCTGGGGTAGTACTTAACTCTATGATTCGTAACTTGTCATGATGGAAGATAATTAATTTGCATTCCAACGTCCTTCGCTATGAAAACCCAACAGCACGCTTCCACTGCGCACCAATAATCATGTAAATGTAATATAAAAATCCAATGTGGTACTAGAATTTAAAAATATATATTTAATGAAGTAAGTACACTAATTATGTATAAATATTAGATTCCCAAAGGAGCTGTTTTAGGAAATAAGGATGTTAGAATATGTAAAAATAAATAATATAATTATCATAAATAAATATTTAAAATAAAAAATGTAAACGAGAAAATGTGAGGTAAATGGTATTCAGATTCTAATTATATAGTAGTTAGTAGTTCTGATTAGATAGATATAGTAAATAATGTACTTAAGAAATATTTTGTGTGGTTTTGAGGAATAATAAAGGCTATTTTATTTTTATTTTATTTTACATATTTTATTTTATTTTATTTTATTTTATTCTACTTGGAAAACCAACAGCTGCTTAGAAGCTAATAAAACTATGATAATAAACATAAGAAAGCCTTAAGTTAGTTAGTTTTCGCTTATAGCTATCGAGTTTACAATGTCCTAACAGGTAAAAAAACTAACAGATAACGATAATAGATAATATCAAGTGAACAGAAAATAACACATCTTGAGTACAATACAAAGCCATATAAATTATATTAGAACGAGAGTATAATGATTGCAACAGAATTGTTAATTATTAATGAAGAATTGATTATTAATCAGTGATTTGAAGAAATTCCGCCTCATTGTAAACATATCAACAGTCTCAGAATAATTAGAATTAAACAGATTGACAGTCCGTATGAAAAAAGCGTTTTGACGGTAGTTAGTAGAACAAAAAGGAGTGTACAGCTTCAGATAATTTCTACGACAAGTTTTTCTAGTCGGAGTTACAAGTTTGATTTTTGAAAGTAAGGATGGAGAGTCAAACAAGTTCAAGACAATACTGTGCAGAAAAGTGAGATCTGCCGCTTCTCTTCTCTTGAAGAGGGGGAGTAAGTGGTGGCGGACATATGTAATATGTCCGCCATTTTGGGCTTCAGTTCCATGTCAATCAAAACCCAATCCTTCTTTTTTTTATTTCATCCATGTGTCCGAGTGATAGATATCTGGATATAGTAAAGAACAGTAAAACAGCATTGCAAATGATGAATGCATTGGAACACCTATTCGAGAGGAAAAGCGTCTTTAATAAATTACACTTGAGATGAAAAGTTATAAAGTTGAAGTACGCAACTTGCGAGAGTGTACAAGATTTAAAGACGGAAGTTTTACGAATGTAAGAAATGATCTTCTATGTCACCAATGCTAAGTAACGATTTCTGCAACTGGTCTTCATATCAGGCGTGCTCCTATTCATGGTGCGGTGGACTCCAAGGAAACTACGATTCATGGACACAAATAAATATATAATTGAACTGATACATAGGTACTGATATAACTAAATAATATAAACTATTACATGACGCGGTAGTGGTGGAGAGACGACTGCCTAAATTACATCTCGCACCCTTTATATAGGTCGGCGCCGGCGTCGTCAATATTATAAACAAATGTGTCCCTTTTTTTTTGCGCTGGGAAAAATGCCTTACGCATACCCTCCCATTGGGGGAGATGGGAGGGCTATGTGGGACTCCCCGGTAGTCCGGCATACCCACTAAATAACCCAGCGGCACTCCCGCGTGGTCTGTGTGGCGGAGGACTGGGAAACTGGCAGAGCCTTGACATCCAGTCCCCCGCCGACGATCGCCCGTTTTTACAACGGGGCCTTCACGCCCCTCCTGGCAGGGAGGAGCCCAGGAACGACCTCGAGTTAGTGGTGGGCTGTAGCGGCTTTCTTGGTTAGCGAAACGAAACTATCTATCGAATATCAGTAGCGGTTTTTGAAACGTTCTATTATAGTAACGACCGATAGCGGGTTTGAACATAACGTGCTTTAGGCTATTAATACGAGTAGATAGCGCCTTGAAAGGCGCATCGAATAAAACAATAAGCGTTGTAACTAAATAAATAAACCCGGTGTTATGATTATAATTACATAATAATTATTTATTTAATTTTTATTTTGGCGCAAACGCTTTACAATAGTTAATTATTTGAAATTACGATTATGATTAAAATACCTAGACCTATTAAATTTCATAATATGGTGGATATTCAAAAATCAAATAACATTATTTATTTATGTAGGTACTTATATTTAAAATATTCGTGAACACTTGTCCATAAATAAAAAAACCTTAAAGAAACACTAAATTCAGGAAATAGACCCATCAAAATAGTTTTTTTTAACTATGTAAGTAAGTACTTATAATTAAAATGAATAGGCGATTCGGAAACTTGGGAAAAGTTCGCGTCGTGCCTATAAACTGTATCGCACTCACATAATCTTCAAGAAATATTATATTATAATCAAATTCCCATAGAATACATAGTTTCCTAATAAAACAAAATTCAGAAAAAAACTCATCTATGGGCTTATATTATATATCATATAGGTACCTCAATAGTACGGGACAAATTAAATAAAGTCAACAAAGCAAGTGCGTATGGAAAAGACAAAAATATCATGATAGATATTTCGTTTCGATCAAACCGATATTCAAGTAGCGCGTAGCCTAGCGTAACGGAACGAGAGACCATCGTTCCGTTATATTGAGATAGAGCTACTGCTGCCGATAGCGGTTAGCGACATTTTAGTGAAAATAGCCGATGTGCGTTGCGGACGCAAGACGTGATTCGTGCGATAGACGGTAGCAGGTTATTGTAGTACGGTGAAACTATCTATCCGCTATTGTGCCGATAGCTAGTTTCAATAACTATCTACGTTGCGCAACGACCACCTCTACCTCGAGTGCTAGGCCATTCCCGCCCAGGGTTTGGTGAATAGTGCAGTGCAGTAGAAGGCACCCCCGTGCCTGTCTTCTGCTATTCACCACCAGGAGGGAAAAGGCGACGATCGTACTGTCGCCTTCTCCCACCCCTTTTTCGCCTTCGGAGCGGCGCTGCGAGAGGGTCATTTTCCCGCGCATGCTCCGCCACCTCCTTTTGCGATATTACATCCTCGCAAAAG
Source organism: Ennomos erosarius (assembly GCA_963580505.1). Taxonomy (NCBI): domain Eukaryota; kingdom Metazoa; phylum Arthropoda; class Insecta; order Lepidoptera; family Geometridae; genus Ennomos; species Ennomos erosarius. The sequence goes on along the minus strand of OY756999.1, from coordinate 7,417,364 downwards.
GAGGCGACCGCTGCCCAGGCCTCCTCACTGTCCAGCATGGTGTTAACCACACTGGGAAGTGAAAGGTCCCGCCCGACCACCGCGGTCAAACAACGGCGAGGCTCTGTCCACGAGGGACACACCTCGAGGGTGTGCTGCGCCGTGTCTTCTGCCGCACCACAGTTGTGGCATGATGGGGTCTCGTCCCTTCCGATCCAATGCAAGTATGATCCGAAGCATCCATGGCCGGATAACACCTGCACCATACGGAACGAGAGGAAACCGTGTGGCCGCTCGAGCCAGTCTTTAAGGACTGGCCCGAGTGCGTCTAATGTTCGGCGGCCAAAAGTGGCAGTGGCGAGATCCTCTGTCCAATGGTGGACGATTGCCTCCCTCGCCTCTTGACGGACGGCCTCCCGCTCTTGCGGGGCGGGACGCTCCCCGAGCGCCTTTCGTCCCGCCGTCCACTCGTACACTCTAGCGAGCACCCAAGCCTCGAGTTCCCAAGGAGGTGTGCCAGCCAGAGCGCACGCCGCCGAGAAGCCCACTGAGCGGTAGGCCCTCGCCACCCGTAGTGCAATGGCCCTTTGGGGCCTGCGGATGGCAGTAGCGTTCTCCCTTCTGTGGAGAGAGTCTCGGGCCTGCCCGCCGTAAAGAGCCATGCTCTTTAGAATGCCGGCATATAAGTGCCGACAACGCGCCTTAGGCCCCCCAAGGTTTGGAAGGAGCCATGACAAAGCATTTGCAGCCTTTAGCAGGCGTGTTGACAACCCGCTAAAGTGCGGGCCAAAACGCCACTTGCTGTCGAGGATGAGGCCCAAATATTTCATTTGGGCCCTCACCTCAATCCTTACGCTCTCCACAACAATGTGGGCGTCGGCAGGGATGCGCTGCCGGGGTCCGTGGAAGAACACGGCCTCGGTTTTGTGCAGTGCCACCTTCAGTCCCAGGCAGCGGATCCTTCCCGCAACCAAGGATCCACCAGCCGAGGCTAGACTCGCCGCCTCCCGAAAGTCCCTTCCCCGGGCTGTGAGGAGGGTGTCATCTGCGTAACAGATGACACTCGTGCCACGGAGGAGAGTTCCCCGTAAGAGCCAGTCGAAACCGATATTCCACAGGAGAGGTCCCAGGACGGACCCCTGTGAAACACCGGACTCCGCGCTGTATCGTCGCAGACTGCCCGTTTTGTCTGCGACGAGGATGGCTCGGTCCTTTAGATAACTGGCCAAGACATCCCGCAAGTATTGGGGCACACCGTGGTATCGGAGTGCCTCCAAGATTGTCGTGTGGGGGACGGAGTTGAAAGCGTTGGCTATGTCGAATGACACAGCCAGCACTCCGTCCCCTGCCTCCACCGCCTCTCTCACATGTCCCTTGAGTTGGGCCAACGCGTCCACTGTCGAGCGCCCCCTTCGGAAACCGAATTGGGCATCCGACAGGTCTGGCGCTACGCACTGCAGGAGGTCGTTTAGCCGGCTGGCGATGATCCCCTCGAAAAGTTTGCCGACCTCATCGAGCAGAACAATGGGCCGGTATGCCGAAGGGGAGTTTGCCGGGCGTCCTTCTTTTCGAAGAAGGCATAGCTGACCCTCCTTCCAGCATTTCGGGAACTTACCAGTCTCAAAACACGCACTGAAGAGGCTCCGAAACCTCTCCTCCATCTGAGAGGCAGCAATGGCTACCACCCGCGCGGGAACGCCGTCTGGTCAAGGTGCCGTTTTCTTGGCTCGAAAGCGGAGAATCTCGACGGCAAATTCTGCCTCTGTTACTGGAGGGACCACTTCCTCTGGTGGATCCGCCCGTGGAGGGTTCATCGCTGGTGGGGTAAAGTTAGTCCCAGGCGGGAACAGCGACCGAACCAACCCGTCCAATAATACCGGCTCGAGGGTTTCAGTTAGCGGGGGACCAAAAGGGCGCAGTTTGTTCCGCGCCATCTTATACGGTCTCCCGTACGGGTCCCTGTTGAGATCCTCCAGCATCTCGGCTCTCGCCGCCTCCATAGCAGCACCCATTGCTAACTTGAGAACCTGCTTTGCCTCTACATACGTCGTGTAGAGACAGTCCTCGTTGGCCGGGTCCCGCGAGCTACGCCGTCGGCTCCGCGTGTAGGCCCTGTTGGCCGCCACACAGGCGGCCCGGAGCTCTGCCAGTTCCCCTGTCCACCAATAGACAGCGCGACGGGGAGCTGCGAGGCGAGATCTAGGCATGCTGGAGTTGCACACCTCGGTCAGCGACTCCCTGAGCTGGACCGCTGCGGCGTCCACGTCCAGGACCTCGACAGAGGGTGCAAGCCAGTCCTGGATAAACGCTGCCTCTTTGGCTGCTTCTCGGTCCAGGCGGGTGAGAGCCCACCGTGGGAAGGTAGAGTGGCCCGAACGATCCGTACCTAGAGGACTCTGAGCAGAGATCTCGAACCGCACATATCGGTGGTCGGACAAAGTCTCCACCATCTCCACGCGCCAGTTTGTGACGCGGGTGGCCAGTGCTGGGGTTGCGAACGAGTCATCGACTACCTCCCCGTTGCCGCACACACGTGTGGACTGCACCTATGTTCAAGAGGGATACGCCAGACGAGGTCGCCCAGAACTCGACAGCGCGTCCCCGGACGTTGCAAGAGGTGGCTGGGTTGCCCCAGGCCACTGACTTGCCATTCAAGTCACCCAATACGGCAACCAGACGCGGCGCTGCCCTACCGACAACTGCGGTTAGGATTTCGAGAAAGTGCTCGAAATCCGATAAAGGGCGGTTTGGAGAGAAATAGACTCCCACCAGGGCTATGTCTCCCCACGCGGCTGCCACGTAACCCGGTCCCCTCTCTAAGAGCGAGAGGGAAGGAGAGTCTGTAGAAGACCGTAACACTAGTGCCACCAAGCCGTCCTGATCGCCGATCCAACGGCCAGGAACCGAGTAGGGCTCGGCAACCAGTGCCAGGTCCACCAACCACTCAGCCATGACCTGCATCAGTAGGTCCTGGGCTGCTTTGCAGTGGTTGATGTTCGCCTGTAAACCCCTCGTCGGCCACCAAAACCTCGGCTTCAGGGGGGCAGCAGCGGTATTAGCGGCAGGCCTAGTTGGCATCTGCGCTTTGCCCTTCTTAGGGGGAGGGTTGCAGTTCCCTCCCTTCATCACATGACCCGCCGGGCAACCACTGGCAGCGCATACTGAGCAGTGTGGCGTGGTGGCCTTGCAAGATGCGGAGATGTGTCCCTCCTTGCTGCAGCGGTAACAACAGTTTGACTTGTCGACCTTGGACGGACAGAGAGGTCGGGTGTGTCCGATTCCGAAGCACTTGTAGCAGCGCAGAGGCTGATCTGCTAGTGCCCGCACTACACCTGAGCTGAGTCCGACGGCGAGCCGTCCCTTGGCGAGGATCACTTTAGCTGCAGCAACTGGGCACTCAAGCCGAATGGTACCCATGCCACCGCGACCAAGCCTAATGTTTCGACCTTGTACCGCTACGACGTCACAGCCCCCCATTGGTGCGATCGCCGCTACCACCTCTTCTTTGGTGACTGAATCATCTAGATTGGTCACTTCTAGCGCTGCAGACTTAACGGGTCTGACAACCTTGGCCGCGTCTGCAATGATCTCTTGCAACTTGGTTGCAAAGAGGTCTGCGTTAGCGCCACCCTGAGCTCCCGGGAACTCGAAAATGCGGGCCCCGGCTTGGGTCCGGCGGCATGCGACTGTACCAATCCCCAGTTGGGTGGGATCAGCGTTGGTACGGGCCCGCTGGACGACTTAGAGGCTTTTATTTCTTTTTCGTCCTCTTGTGCCATCTGCTCAAGCTCAGCTAGGGAATGGTCCGCGTAAGTAGTGTATTATTGGGCATTCTGGCTCAATTTCCGATTCCTCCAGGCTTATGCTTCGCCTTCCGTCTCTCCAATTGATCCAGCAATGCCCAATAATATTATGAATGAAATTTACTTAAATGAAACGGAAATCGCTCGAACGCTCAATAACTTACGACTGTTTTTTTGATTGCGTTGAAAATAGAAACTAAATCCGAATTAGGTTTGTGATTCCGTTCATAAAACAGAAACTTATGTAAAGTTACAAAAAAATAACAAATGTTCAAAACACCCAAACGCTCAATAACTTACGACTGTTTTTTTTGATTGCGTTGAAAATAGAAACTTAATCAGAATGAGGTTTTGTGATATCGTTCATAAAACAGAAACTTATGTAAAGTTACAAAAAATAACAAACGTTCAAAACACCCAAACGCTCAATAACTTACGACTGTTTTTTTTGATTGCGTTGAAAATAGAAACTTAATCAGAATGAGGTTTTGTGATATCGTTCATAAAACAGAAACTTATGTAAAGTTACAAAAAAATAACTAACGTTCAAAACACCCAAACGCTCAATAACTTAAGACTGTTTTTTTGATTGCGTTGAAAATAGAAACTTAATCAGAATGAGGTTTTGTGATATCGTTCATAAAACAGAAACTTATGTAAAGTTACAAAAAATAACAAACGTTCAAAACACCCAAACGCTCAATAACTTACGACTGTTTTTTTGATTGCGTTGAAAATAGAAACTTAATCAGAATGAGATTTTGTGATTTCGTTCATAAAACAGAAACTTATGTAAAGTTCAAAACACCGGAACGCTCAATAAGTTATGGGTGTTTTTTTTTTGATTGCGTTGAAAACAAAAACTAAATCAGACTAAGGTTTTGTGGTTCTGTCTTTCTGGTTGATTAAGCAATTATATGAAACAGAAATGCAACGTTCAAAACACCCGAACACTCAAATATTTATGACTGTTTTATAATTGCGTTGAAACCAAAAACTAAATCAGGTTTTGCAATTCCTCGTTCATCAAACAGAAACTATGTTAAATCAATGAAACGGAAATGCAACTTTCAAAACACCCAAATGCTCTATAACTTAAGAGTGTTTTTGATTGCGTTGAAAACAAAAACTAAATCAGACTAAGGTTTTGTGATTCAATCTTTCCGGTTGATAAAGCAATGCCTAATTACTGATTGAATTTACTTGAATGAAACAGAAATGCAACGTTCAAAACACCCGAATGCTCAATAACTTATGAGTATTTTTTGATTGCGTTGAAAACAAAAACTAAATCAGTATGAGGTTTTGTAATTCCCTGTTTATTATACAAAAACTACATTAAATCAATGAAACGGAAATGCAACCTTCAAAACAGCCAAATGCTCTATAACTTATGAGTGTTTTTTTATTGCGTTGAAAACAAAAACGAAATCAGACGGAGGTTTCGTTATGTTAATTTAATGAAACAGAAATTCACCGTACCTAATATCCGGTCCAAGTCCGGGTCCAGGTGCAGCAGAAGACACACAACACGGTTTCACTTCACTAATAAACGTTGTTACTGAATATAACATAATGGATTATTTTAAATTATTGTTGTATGCCTTTAACATGAATTAAAAAATGTTTCGGTCAGCCCATGCATCTCTAAAAGAATGCTCAACATAGAATAAGTATTAGACATTTTTACTGTGACTCCTCGACCAGCACAAATCCATATTTACAAGAATGCTCAAATTTTATCGAATATTAGAAATTTTTACTGTGATGAAATGTATGACCAGCAAGGACTACAATAATGTGTTGGTCAAAATCACAATACCATTTTACAAAAATACTCAAACTTTATCGAATATTTAATTTTTACTGTGATGAAATACGTGACCAGCATGGACTACAATAATGTTTCGGTCAAAATCACAAAACCATTTTATAAGAATACTCAAAATTTATCGGGTATTCAAAAATGCACTGCGATTAAAAAACGGACCACATAGACTACAATATTGTGTCGGTCACTATTTATTCGTGAATATTTGAATTTTATTGAGTTATTTATTGGAAAATGCCCTGTGATTAAAACATGACCCAAAAGAACTACAAAATTGTGTCAGTCAACAGCACAAAACTTATACATGAATATTCGAATCTTATTGAGTTATTTATCGGAAACAGCACTGTGTTGGCAGCACAAGTTTTGTTGTTATACGAGAATACTATTCGAATTTTATTGAGTTATTTATACATGAACATCAAAGACAACTTTTTAATTGTAAGGATAACTTAAACACTTAATACAATCCTACTATAAATCCTAAAAGTTATATTCAGTATATTAATCAAACACAACGTTAAACACTCGCGACGGAACACTGACTTGAACTGAATGTATTATGAGTTATATAAGGGATGTGCCTTGCGAATCTCGAATCGATAGAACCGATTCACATCGATAAAGGAAAGACAATGTGGGTTATTAATTTTTTAAACAAATTATTATGCATACATGAAATATTGGCGAATTTATAATATTATGAATATTTTATGGAATGTTATATAAAATGCTTAAAAACAACATAATAGAGCATAGCTAGGCACAGGAATATTTTTATTATTTTATGAACGAAATACTAACAAAATATACTTTAAAAATCCAAAACATAGTATGGTAACAAATAATATACTTAATATACAATCAACAATAAAATCGAATGATGATTAACATCACTAGCAACGATAACACTGAGTCAACTTCCCGTAACTTTCAAAACTTGCAAGCATTGCAAAGTCACATCATTTTGCACCGTTTGTGAAGAGGTACTTTTCATAATGTAAATTGATGTGGACATATGGATGTCAAAGCAACCGCCGCGTGTGAACATAATTTTGATATTTTAGCTCGCTAGGTTTATGCTGCTGTTTTGCTTAATATTTTTAGTATCTACGGTGTATAAAATAATATATTATAAGGTATCGAAAAGATGAATCTACATTTTTGTTATATAGGTTTTTGTTGATTTAAATCGATCGACTGAAAGAGACCTATAAAAACACGTAGCACATTATGATAGTTTTAAATGTGCCACTTGAATTGAAATCACATAAGCACTGACTAGATTGAAGGCAGAGGCTACCCTTTATTCAATTTGATCAGTAAAATAAATTTCGTAAATCAAAAACCTTAACTATTATAAATAAGTGGAAGGAGTTTTATTATACTTACTTGTAGCTATTATTTTAATATCTGTGCTTGTATTATTTAACTAATTTTAGATATTTTTTCATATCTGTAGAAGAATGAAAATTCTTACTGTATTTTACAGACATAGATCTAGGGCTGACCAAAACATTTTATTAGAAAATATATATATTAATAATTAATATTGTAGGTAGAATCGGTATTCTTATCACATAGAACGATATTTTACAGATGGCTGTAGGTATTTAGGACCGCGTCATAGCACTTTTTGATGCGGTATGCAGATCAGTTTAGGAGACTTTAGAACGATTTTATTTTAGAAAACCCAACGTAGATTCCTACTTTTAGTTACGCCTCATTTGGTTATCTCCATTTTTTGTTTTTTTTTTTCTATTTGCTTTTGCTTACACCGCACCTTAATTAGTAATAAAATAATTTTGTAATGAAGTGTTTGGCTTGATTGTAAGCACTATTAACAACAAATAAGTAAGCATTGATAAGTGCAACGAATTTAACATTCAATATAATTAATAAAAATTATGTGACAACCCTACGATTATTGTTGACTTGATTTACATAAAACCATTTTCACGCCATAAACGCCGTCACAACTATTCAGTTTTTCTACTGCTTCGCATCACAAGTGAAAGTGCTCCAAGTCTAAGCCAAAGAACCCGAATTCTGCAGTTCTGAACTCTGACGTTCTGTCTTCAGAAACATTGTGCTCCGAAACCCTGTACTCCTGTTTGTTGTGAACTTGACAAATTCTACAAAAATGTACGTGAGTATTTTTTTAAATTTAAATTACCTATACTGTTTCTCTGTTATCATCACCATCGTTATCGTCAGGCGGAACACGTTTGCTTCTGAACATAAGTGCAGTTTTCAGTAATTTTTTTAATCTCGCATATTTATTTTTCATAGTTTATTCTAAAAACAATAACTATAAACATTTTTATAGAGCTATCAAAATTATCATAGTGGTCTTAAATCAAAACTATTTTACTTACAATGTATTCAAGTGATTAAAAATTATTTCTGTATTGTTGTAGGTCTGACTCTGAGAACGATACCGCGCACTTTGTGGAGGAGCAAGGAGTTGATAAAAAGAAAACCAGCCAAAAGAAAAGAAAAGCGGTGGCAGATACACCTCGGTGAGTTATTAAATCTTATTACCTTTCTATCTACACATTGAATGCATCTTACTGTTTACATTACTCCGACCGCTGCTGAAATAATAAGTAGCGGAACTGTTGGTATACTTGGTGAACCTGTTGGTATCTAATCATTAATGGTGCTAATCTGTATTGATTACCTGAACCCTTAGTAGGTCGATTCGGGATCCCGAATAAAATCACGGAAACTAAACTATTTTTTGTGAAAAGGTTAACATCATAATAATATTCATTGTATAAGTATTTAACTAAAATCATTCGTTAATCCCCTTTAATTTTATTTCAAGATAACGTTGTAACAATTGTAATGTGATAGATTGATATAGATGGTTGTGTAAGTATTGCGTCATCGAGCAACTTATGTACTTAGATAGGCGACCATTTCTGCATCGCCGACACTTTCCGCGTGCCTTGTGTGCTTTTATAATACACTTATGATTGTAGGGACATGTAAATGTTTTAGACAACAATCGGTTATCACCTATCTTATGTGTACTTACTTATGTGAACTAAATAATTTATTTTATTTGAGTCCGTCTTACTTCTGTGTTAACTTAAAGATGTACTTATGTGTAATGCATTTTGTATTTAAAATAAATCTTTAAATTTAGTTCATAATATTGTTTGAAAGCATTCTTTCATATTATAAAAACATTTAATACTGTATTGTCTTTCCCCACCTTAGGTATTTTCATATTCACTAATAAATAAAATTCAATCTATTTCAGTGCAGCAACCAAGAATAAAAAGCCAACCACTAACTACGACATCTTCGGATTACTGTCTGAAGACGAAGAGGGCAGCGCTGTGTCGAACTCTCAACAGGGTTTGAAGCTGGTCACGAGTATCACGAACCGCGTGGCCAACGTGCGACGAGCCAAGAACTCTGAAGGGGAGTACTACGCAGAACTTCACGTGTACGCAGCTGCTGACGCAGAATCTAAAGCTGCTGACCGATGGAAAAAGGCCTTGGTTTGCGTCAAAACATCAATAAATAGCGGTACCCCTCAGTGGGATCATCTACAAAAGATGATTAAATTAACTAAAAATACTTTGAAAGACGTAGATCCCAAATTTTATAATGATTATTTTAATTTTAAGTGAAATATAGTACATTATATTTTTTTATTTGAATATAAATAAAGTGCCTTATTATTTCACATTTTATGGAGCTTTAGTATATGATAACAACTAATTAAAGTTTATTTAGTACCTAGTTAGATGAATCATTCTTAAGTACAGTAGGTAGATAAGATTATAGGTAAGTATATGCATTCTCAGTAAAGTCTGACTGATACACATTTCATTTTATGTTTATCATTTATGATAGGAAATAAAGTAAGCAATGCCGTTCTGTACTTCGTGTTCAGTTCATACAGAGAGAAAGAAATGGATAGGACATTTACGAAGCAATGCTCATAAAAATAATTGCAGCATTCCTATAGAAGATGGTGTTATTAAGATACCATCAGCATTTAAAGGTCGCATCGTTTCTTATAGGATATTAGCTGTTGATAACTATGAAACCTGTTCGCCAGAAACATTTTTAAACAATATTAAGTTTAACTTAGAAAATCTTTTGCGGAACGCAGTTGAGAAAAACGTTAGCGTTAAAGTTAATTTTGAGTATTTTGGTCAGTTCTTACAATTCAAGGACGACAATCAGGAAGTCAAATCATTTACTACCAAAAATAAAGTCTTACACCAGAGTTTCGACTTTGACGAATTATTTGCACAACTCTTGGAAAACATAAATAAGAAGATTGAAGAATTTCAGAGCCGTGACAGCGGTTGGGCTTTATTATCTAATTTACACTTAGAAATAAACATCAATCAATATAATCCTTTGAACGGTTCTTCATATATTAAATTTACCGCTAATTATTAATAACAAAAAGGCGTGTATAAATATTAAAAATGATGATAAATACTGTTTTTGTGGTGTATAGTAGCCACTCTGCATCCAGTTAAAAAAAACTGCGAACGAACAAGTTCATATCCTCATTTCAGTAAAGTATTGAATATTGCCGACTTAAACTTCCCTGCTAATTTATCAGATCAATATTTACTCATTAAAAAATAACAAATCTATCTCAGGTCCTATTTACAAATCGAACAATGAAAAAGGAACGCGAATCAATTTATTACTGTTAGAGCAAGGCAATAGGTCTCATTTTTGTCTAATTAAAAATTTATCGCATCTTGTTCGTGGTTAGGTTACAAAACATCACGGAATGCAAAATTTTTGTGAAGATTGTTTTGTTTTTTTTACATCCGAGGAATCTCTAGATGATCACTGAATGTGCGTACATTCATGTAGCGGTGTATTAACTGAACTCTTAAATAAAGACTCGACTCTAGAATTTAAAAACTTTGAACGCAGGCAGGATGTACCGTTTGTTGTATATGCCGACTTTGAAACACTCCTTGTGCCGTATCAGGGTTGTGGTCAAAATCCAGACACAAGTTATACTCAAAATCAACAAAACATATGCCTGGAGCATTTGCATACAATATAGTTTGTTCATTCGATAGTAAATTGAATCGTTTTGTACAATATCGAGGGCCTGGGGCCGTACTGTGAGCTCTAAGTGCGATTCAAAAGAGAGCCTATTTTGGGTCGCGTGTCAAAATATTCATACAAAAAAAACATTGCGATCCAATATACGCTCTGATTTGAATCGCGCTAAGAGCTCACAGTACGGCCTCTGATTGTGTTAGTAAATTTATTGAATCACTTCTGAATGATACAAAGACATTTATAAAATTCTCAATCAAGAACTGCCAATGATATTTATTGACACACGAAAAAACAGATCGTTGTCATATTTGTCACCAATTTATAATATTTGAGAAAATACGTCATTGTCACATAACAGGGCGTTATAGGGGCGTTAAAGAGGCCTAAACATACAATTTTTAACTTATGATATCGTGTGCCTAAGCGTATACCGATATTTTTGCATAACTTATCTGGTTATGACAGTCATTTATTCATAAAAGAGTTGGGCAACTATCCTATACCAAAAAACAAAGAGAACTACATTTCATTAACAAACTTTTTTCATTTCGGATGATCAATGCGCTCAGATACGTTTTGTTGACTCATTTAAATTCTTGGGCTCTAGCTTGGAAAAATTAGCAAAAGGCTTACCAAAGACAGACTTTGTTCATTTGACAAAACACTTTCCAAATGAAACTGAACACTAGTTACTAGTTCGTAAAGGAGTGTATGTATATGAACATAATTATGTCTAGTTGGAAGTCATACAGAAAATGAACATCCAGCTAAACACATTTTACAGTTCATTAACTGATCAAAATATAACAGGCGCAGAATACAAACATGCTCATAATGTTGGGTTTACTATTGATATACAAAATATGGGGGAATATACAGATTTTTACATTAAAACAGACGTACTTTTACTGACTGATATTTTCGAAAACTTTAGAAAATTATGTAAACTGCATTATCTGTTAGATCCAGCGTTTTATTTGAGAACTCCAAGCCTCTCATTTGACGCTATGCTATTGAAAACAGATATAAAAATGGAATCAATAAATAATTTAGAAATCATTAGAATGATACAAGGCGCTACAAGGGGTGGAATTTGTTTTTGTGCAAATAGATTTCCGTTAGTAATAACAGATTCATGGAAACGTATGACACGTCTAAACCTAGTTCATACCTTCATGCCTTGTCTGCAACAACTTATATGGGCAAGTATGTGTCAGCCTCTACCAACATCAGAATTCGGATTGTTAGATGATAATGAAATTGCTTTATTAAATATTGTGAATATTCCAAATGATGTCGAATATGGTTTTATCCTAGAGGTTGATTTACTGTACCCAGAATATTTGCACGATGCTCATAATGACTATCCATTTTGTGCTGAAAAGGCTTTGCCGCCAGGAGGGAAAACTTGTAAGTTGATTCCTAATTTATACGACAAATATAAATACGTTATCCACTATGTCCATTTAAAAACTTGTTTAAGTCACGGATTAATATTAAAAAATATCGATCACGTTATTTATTACATTCAGACAAAAAGCTTTTTTGAAAGAATACATTGAGCTGAACACTGAGCTCAGAAAATAAGCTGTAACACGATTTCAACAAGATCTTTTCAAATTGTTTAATAATTCAATCTTTGGGAAGACTTTGGAGAATACAGAAAAACGAGTTAACGTTAAATTAGTAAATGAATGGAAAGATACTAAAAACAAAACAAAAAAGACCCTTAGTGCTGACCGATTGATTGCACAACCAAACATTCACAGTATTCAATTTTTTTCTGAAAATCTTGTTGCCGTTCAAATGAAACCTGAAAGAGTTGTATTAGACAAACCAATTTATGTAGGATTTACCGTGATAGAGCTATCTAAAAATTTAATGTACGACTTTCATTATGGAGTTATTAAACCCAAATATGGTGACAGAGTGAAACTTTGTTATACTGACACTGATAGTTTTGTTTATGATATCACAACGGAGGACTTTTACAAAGACATGAAAGAATCATTATTGTTGTAGTATTTTGACAAAATAATTTGAGTAATTATGCGCCAAAAAATCAATATAACCTTCCATTAATCAACAAAAAGATTCCTGGATTATTCAAAGATGAGATGCATTACAGATTATAACAGAGTTTATCGGATCGCGCTGTAAATTATATTGTATCAGAACCGAAAACGATATCATAAAAAAAGCTAAAGGTACCAAAAGATGTGTGATCCGCGATTTATCAGGCGACGATTATTGTGAAGTATTGTTAAATAATAAAATTGTGCGAAAAAAGAACGTTTTGTTTAAATCGATAAAACATGAAATATTTACGCAAACAATGAATAAAGTTGCGATAACAAACACCGATGATAAGAGATATATATTACCAGATAAAATTTCTACAAAAGCTTGGGGGCATATGTCTTTGTTTTAATTTAGCTACCTTTGTAGTTTTAATGCTAAGGTTTATAATTGTACGTATATACATGTAAGTTCGGTAAATAAATTAAGTTAGAATAATAAGGCACTAGTATAATCACTTAGGTAGGTATAATTAATATAGTTTAAGCATGTACATAAATATGTACCTGTCCTATAAATAAGTAACTATGTACCTACATGTAAGTGTTTACTTATTGAATAAATTATGTAAGTACCATAACTAATCATGTTTTTATTTATATCACATAAAACAGCTACCCATTCAACTGATAACAAAATAAGTTAGACTTGATCAATCAAGCCATTTACAGTAATTAGACATGCAATAGCTTGAACCGATCTTTGTAATAGTAAGGTATAATAAAGTAGGTAGGTAAGTTCAATAACATAAAGTGCATTAAATAACACGTTCGAACTTGATTATCACAAGCAAGGCAGAGACAGAGTGCATCGTATCAAATTGCATAGCGCTCGCATACCGCAGAGTTGCAAACAATTTTTTACCTACTTAGCGCATTACACTACGATAATACTTGAATGGAGGTCACGTCAACACAAGTTAATTATTATTACAAAGATCAAACGTATACAGGAATTCATACTTTAAACCTGGTAAGTGTTATTATTTATAGTTATTTGTGGTATTACTTTTATTGCTAATAAATTTTGATTTAACTAGCTGTTCATGTTTTGTTTACAGAAAAAAATGAATGACACACCAACAGACTCCGACCCGTTTTTTCTACAATGTGCACAAGATCCTCCATGGAATGATGTGGAAACACAAATAAAAGCTGAACAACGTGCTCCACCTGCCACTGAAAAAAAGTGTAAGGAAAGAAAAGGAAGAAAAAGGTGCAATTTGGAAAGTGCATCGTATATCATTAGTAAATCCTTAGTTAAAGGACAAAAAATGATAAAACTCCAAGTCTACGACTATAACGAAAGTGCTAATGCGTACTGTGAGGGTGTAAGTGTGCAACATATTGTTTACACTCCGTTTCATGATGAAGTTTTCAACCTCACAGAAAAACTGATAAGTAGAGTTTCAAAAAACTTGGGACATGATCAATTATAATTATTTTAATTTTAAGGTATGTTTATTTGTAACGGTTATCCTTTGTAATTTAATTAAATAATAATGATAAGATAATCAAGAAAATTGTTTTATTACATCCACTTACTCTATAGTTAGTTTAATTAATTTTAATTTTCAAACAAAATAAAAATAACATAAATTTAATATTATACTGAAATAAACCTAAAAAATATAGTTAAAGAGTTTTTATTAAAAACGACATTTGTATTTGTTTTTTCGTTGATGATGAGCGCTTATATGTAATATTTTAACCATGAACAATATTATTAATTATATGTATTTGTAATTAACACCTAATATAAAAACGGTTGTAACTTAAGAAAATATTTACTATTCTATCTATATTCTATCATATTTATATTCTATCATTTATCAGTTCACACATCATGTTGTTTGTGGAACAATCTCATTCGCTAAAATAAATGAAGCGACGGTACAACAATTGATGAGCCATGCCAGTACCTCGAACATTATTCTTGGAGTTATTTGTGGTATCCTAGTGCTCGGAGGTATTTACTTATTGCCGAGATTTTATAAAAATATCCATAAACAGTGGATTCAGCGAGAGCTAAACAATTTCGCACTTCGACGTTCGACAAGATTGAATAGAGTTGCGGAGCCAGCCATCGTTTAAAGTGTATAGTTCAGTTCGAAAATAAAATTATAGTGCGGCGAATAATAGTGAAGTGAAAGGTGAAAACGATGCGTTATCCGATTTAAAAAAAAAAGCGTAAACGTAAATTAATCAAGATGGACTAAATAAAAATTAGACTTAAAATATTATAGGTAATTTAGATACTGCAGGAAGGTACTTGGTAAGTCATTTAATGGAATTAATTATCTATCGTAACTTATAGTATGGCTATAGAATTAAAAGAGTTGCATGATAAAATAAAGCTAATAAAGGAATATCTTGTTAAAATCGGACCAAGTAGAAGGTCAATTAAAGTTAAAGAAGAAAAATTTTTAGAAGCAACTACTTTGTATGATAAGTTTACTAATGTTAGAGAATTAATAGATAAAGAGATAGTAACAGAGAAAATAAAATCGTTAGATATAGAGAATATAGAATTATTATGTAGAAATATAGAAAACTGGTTTATGAAAATTACAGAACTTTGTTCGGTGACAGAAAATAAGGAAAGCACTGAATTCAAAATGGAGCAATTTGATTTGAAAACTGCGGTTTCGCTCTTACCGATAATGACCGATAATGAAACTGTCACGAAACAGTTAATCTCAAATATTGAGATGTATGACCAAATGCTAGATATTAATGGGAAGAAACTATTGATCACATTTGTTCTAAAGTCGAGGCTTTCAGAGAGCGCCACATTGCGTTTGTGTGAAAACTATTCGTGTGTTTCAGAGTTTATAGGGGATATGAAGCAGCACCTTTTGTCGGGAAAATCGGACACCACCATCCAGCAGAGGCTTCAACGTGCCAGACAGGACAGCATGAGAATCGAGGCGTTTGGTAAGCAAATTGAGCAAATGTTTGTAGATTTGACTATTGCCCAAGCCAACGGAGATTCCAAAAAATACGAGGTTTTGATACCAATTAATGAGAGAAATGCCATCAAAAGATTCTCTGATGGGTTGCGAAATACTCGCCTCAACACAATTATTGCAGCTAGGAATTATAGTAGCCTTAGAGAGGCTATTCAAGGAGCGCTGGACGAAGAATTGTCATCCTGCCCAGAAAATCAGGTGATGAGCTACACGTCTCAACGAGGAAGAGGTAAGTTTTTCAATAATAGGCGTGGATATTTTCAGCAAGGAGCTCGAACTTCATTTAGAGGACAATCCAGAGGCAACAATTATAGTCATGGTGGTAATCGGTTCGACTCGAACAATAGTTGGACTCGTAGTAGGGGTCCCGGTCGTCCCGCTACTCTAAAGTTATTATAATCGAGGTTTTAGTAGTCAAAATCGTAACCACCAGGTTAATGTAGCCCAAGATTTGGATAGAGAGCAGCCCCAGACCCCTGATTTTCAAAAATCAGAGACCCAGAACTTGTTTTTTCGGGCATAATCATTTGAATTGTTATTGTGATAATCTTAGTTCGGTAACATTAAGCGTATTCGATGTTACTCATAATTGGTTAATTGACACCGGTGCATCACTTTCGGTTGTTAAGTGCGAGGTTCTATCACAACAACACATTCCATTCCAAATAGAGAGAATACGTATCAAAGGTATAGGTGGTGATGTGTACTCAGAAGGATCATTGTTTTTAAAACTTTGTGCTAATGGTCAGGAATTTATACACAAGTTTTATGTATTTAAAGAGTTGCCCTGTCGTGCGAATGGTATATTAGGATTAGACTTTTTAAAGAAGTATCAATGTAATCTTGATTTTGAACAAAATCTATTGACATGAAATAGCGACTCTACGCTTGAACCAACAGTACTACCATTACATATGGGACAACTTGGTAATAATAATTACATAACTTTACCATTACGAAGCGAGTCAATTCATTACATAAATACAGCTATACAACGTGATTGCGTAGTAGTACCAAAACAGTTGAGTGAAGGAATATTTTTGACAATCACTTTGGTCACTCCAAAAAATGGACGCATACCAATCAAGATTTTAAATACAAGAGATGAAGATGTGCGATTAAGTTTTTTCAGTATTGAATGTACTTTTGAAAAACAAGAAATTAATGCAGACAGAGTCAAAAAGTTGTTTACAGTATTAAAATTAAATCATTTGAATAGAAAAGAACAGATTAGCATAGAAAATATTTGTGCTAAGTATTCGGATATTTTCATTTTATCAGGCGATAAATTAGGTATAACAAACCTGTATGAACAATCGATCCAAATCAAAGATAATGTTACTCCATCATATACGAAACCATGTAGGCTTCCGAAGGCACAGAAAACAGAAATTGATAAGCAGATTAGAAAAATGTTGAAAGACGATATAATAGAAGAAAGTCAGAGTGAATGGTCAAGTCCATTACTTATAGTACCAAAGAAATCAGATAGTTCAGGTGAGAAAAAGTGGCGTTTGGTGATTGACTACAGAAAGTTGAATGAAAGGATTAAGGACGATAAATTTCCATTACCAAACATAGTAGACATTCTAGATTCTTTATCAGGTGCAGTTTATTTTACACACCTAGATTTGAGTCAAAGTTACTATCAATTACAGCTAGAATCATCAAGTAGAAAATATACAGCATTTACTACAGACAAACAATACCAAATGAAGAGACTTCCAATGGGACTGAAAACCAGCCCGAGTGCTTTTAGTCGACTTATGACAGTAGCAATGTCAGGCTTAAACTATGATAAGTGCCTAGTCTATTTGGACGATCTTCGAATTTTTTCCAGGATGCTACTGCTATAATGGGAAGACATTGCCACTGTGGCACATTTATGGCGAGGTGAGCCTTGCAGAAAAATGGTAATTTTTTGGAATGTTGAAAAAGTTGTTTATTGTTTTAAGTTCAAAAAAGCTGGGGTAGGCAGCTATTTCATGTTGTTGTTATACGTAGGATGAACGAATCAGACAGTATCCGATTGGGGTGAAATAAAATATGGTAAAATTTATGAGCTCGAACTCAAACCTATACGTTTTCATAATGCACGATGGGCCAGGTGAAGCATCGCATCGCATCCTCTCCAGATTTCACAACGCAGTTGTTAGTATATTATCAGCCTTATTGGTTGGAGATTATGGGTTTGATTCCGATACCTACAGGACAAACATTTATGCAACGAAGGAAAATAGATTTTAATTCTGTGCTTAGGTGTTGTTATTTATTAACAAACGAAGAAAAATATTGTAAAATAATGTCTCTGGTTCTTATATAATACGAGCTTTGCATGGGAAATACAAATTATTGATTTGTATTATATTTTTTGGTTATGTTATTATTATATAGGAATGAAAAATTAATTTAATGATCTTTTTTCAGAGGTTTGCGATAGCTGTAAATCTAAAATCATGAATATATAAGAATATATAAGAGAGTACGAAGATGCATTGAATGCGATTCAATCATATTGGGTTAGTTAACAAAATTGATAAATACATATAAGAAATGAACAGTGTTCTCTTACAATTTATGTAAAACTTACTTTTAATATGATTTCTGAAGATTTTTTTCATTATGAAACGTGTGGAGTGGATACCCCAACCGGAGTTAGGGTGAAGGAGGCACGATTGAAACGTGCCAATTCACTGTCGGCGGCGGCAAAAGAGTCGCAACGTCCGAAGTCACCGGACGTGTTTAAAGATTTAGAAGTGCGTTATTGGTGTTACCGACTTTAATTTCTTTTTGTTCATCATCATCATCATCATAGCTCATAACAATGAGCTGGGTTTTCATCAACAACCATGAAAGTGGCGCTCCATCGGGCGACCAATATTCAGCAGTGGAGGTCTTCAGGCTGTTAATGATGATGATGCAGTATACAAGTAGAATACACTGGGCTATTTACGTTTTTTTTTTCACCGCCATCCTTTTCTATGATCACTAAAGTATACCTACATCCCTCTGAAGTGTTGACTTAGGTTTATAAAGTGTTTATATAATTGTATGTATTCAGTTTGGTATTTTACCTACTTAATTTGTTAATGTTTAATTTGCAGAATGATTCTCATCTCCTGGAGGCAACCTTAGAGGTTGAAAGGACTGCTCCAGGTACATATGTATTACATAGCTTAGTAATTTTAAATAGTAGTTCACCGAACGGTAAAGCTCGCTAGTACAAACGTTTTTGCAACACATTATCACATGACCAGCCAGAAGATGACCATTGCTGAACATAGGCCTACCCCACATAAAATACTACTTTAAATCACACTGTACTCTGTAGGCACACTGTACATACTTTGATACTATGATGCTTATTGCTTTTATCGTCCATAATCAACAGTCAACACGCATAGCACTGTCATGCGTAGGTAATGCCAAGATAGCAGGCAGCTTGGTGATCGCAGAAGAGAAATGCAACCTGGGACCAGTTTTATAAAGCTACAAGCACTGTGTGTTGTTTTATAATGCTACAAGACAACAGAAAGAAGCATTTTGTTGTTTTATATCATTGTAAACGTCACACTCAATTTCTTTTTGAGATGTTGACAACTTTTTAGTACAAGTAGGTGCTTACTTATGCAAGACTTGTAACTATGTAAAACGTGCGGTGCGAGGACTTATATATAGGTACTAAAGAAATAATCGCGAGTTATAGCAGACTATACTTGCTTCGCTCGGTCAAAAATATGGTGGATCTGTAAGTGTATTTATATCAATAGTAAGAAAAATTAAATTTTTGTTTCAGGAGATGAGAACGTTGATGTCCCAATTGACATGGACTTGCCTACTGAAAGTAGAGACTGAAAAAGCGCGGAAAATTTAAAAAATATCCTTTTTTTTTTTGAACGGGCTAATGCTGTGAGTCTCTAACGACCTTTGCAGCGTTACCGGGCGGGAGGGCAGGCGCTTAAGGCACCCAGCCGACAAAAGTGGGGGGCAACTAGCTCAAGTGCACCCCTGGGGTGCGAGCCTCGGCTTGGGCTGTTGCCGGGATAAGAGGATCGAGAAGGATACGTCCGCTGGAGGAGTGGACCCTATGGAAAGTCGCGACCGTTCTAACTAACCTACGGGGGGTACGTCGACCTCGCCGGCGGGGTCGGTGTCTGATTGTGTTACGCTGGTATCCTATACCGGTGCCGAAATCGGTACCTGAGCCAGAAGGGCTAGACTGGTCCGGTGATCCTAGCGCAGCCGAAACAACGGCTGCTACAGGATCTTCCGGGTCGCTCAAGACGTGTCTTCGGCGGCGACGACGGGGTGACACGGCTAGACAGCCCAAACTAAGAAGAAAACTTCATTTGGTGGTGGAAAATGCGTTGAATGTGGACGCAGTGAAATCCACAGTAGAAATGGTAAAAAGTATAGTTTCACATTATAGGCGAAGCACTTTGGCTACGGAGAAGCTCCTTCGCTATCAAATCCAAACGGGCGTAGCACAGCCAAAAAGGCTTCTTCAATCTATGCCTACAAGATGGAATTCAGTCTTCTTCATGCTACAGCGTTTCCTGGAGTTGGAAGATGCGCTTCGAAGTACGGCGGGCTTATTGGAAAGTGATATACCAATGCCATCTGTTGATCAGTGGAAAATGTGCAAAGATCTATGCAATATCTTGAAACCAGTTCAAGAAGTCACTCAACAGATGAGTGGGGAAGATTACGTCACAGGAAGCCTCGTCATAGTATTCAACCGAATACTCCTAAACGTGTATGAGAACAAAATACCATCTACAATACATCCTGACGTTGCCACATCTGTTGCAGTCATAATACAACAATTAAAAAGCAGACTGGGACAAATTGAGCACAGTGGAACTTTCTCAATATGTACTGTAATAGACCCCCGTTACAAAACACACTGCTTTCAGGACAGAACAGCTATAGAAAAAGTAAAAAAATCACTCATTGAACACGTTGCTGCCGAAATAAATAAAAAAAAAACCAAATTGCTCTAGGTCAGGCTCACCTGAACCATCTACGAGAGCACCCAGCAATGACTTAAAAAACGCGTTGTCAATCTGGTCGAATATAGATGAAATCTTGGGAGAAGTAGAACCCATTCAATCCCCTCACGCTGCTGCTATAGTGGAAGTGCAACGTTATCTGGAGGATAAGTTATTACCGATAAAAGACAATTACGGAAATTTCCTCAATCCATCAGATTGGTGGAATAATCACAAATATGTGTACCCGAACTTGGCGCAAATATACAAATCGAAATGTTGTGCAATGAGCACGTCTGTCTCTTGCGAGCGCATATTTTCAAAGTCAGGGGGGTACATCATTTCAGATCGCCGTACCAGACTGAAGACAGAAAAAGTTAAACAATTGATGTTTTTAAATGTAAATATGTAAATAAAAATATATGTAAGTGGATAAACATCTAAAAAAAAATACAAAAAAATACATGAAAAAATACAAAAAAAAAAATACAAATAAATACAAAAAAAATATTTAAAAAAAATTGTAAATAGTGTAGTGTGTAAATATGTAAAAACAAATCAGAAATCATTGTACACAAAGTGATTAACTTTCTAAATACGCCAACGTAACATAAATAATCGTTGACAGTCCTAAGCCTGTTTAAGTATGAAGGCAAATTTAATCACTTTTCTCTAATAAGTTGTCGTTGAAAAAGGGATAAATATCAAGAGTTGTTCTGTTATTTCCATCGATAGTCGCTAAATATTCATTATTTTTGGCGCCACGTATTATAGATAGATAGATATATAGATAAAACTCTTTATTGAAACACCACATTACAGGAACAATATTGACAATCACAAAAACTTAAAACTAAGTGTCACAATGGGCGGTCTTACCTTGTTAAAATGTTAAAATTAATATTGTAAGGTAATGATTGATAAATAGTTAGAATTATACAATACTAGGCTATGATAAATAGGTTCACTAATATTAGACTAATATATTATAATAGGTATGATAACATAATACCATTAAAGCGATATATTCAATAATATGATTATGAAAAAGTGACCCTAATACACCATCTCTACTTGTTATTGACGAGTCCACTGATCTTAGCACAATCAAACACTTGTGCCTATTCGTGAGATATGCCAAAAAACATCGCATCAAAAATTGTTTTTTAGCTCTTATTCCATTCATCATCATCATCATTAACAGCCTGAAGACGTCCACTGCTGAACATAGGCCTCCCCCAGGGAGCGCCACTTAGAGCGGCTGCTCGCCTCCTGCATCCATCGGCTCCCCGCGGCTTTCACCAGGTCGTCGGTCCACCTAGTGGGGGGCCGGCCTACGCTGCGTCTTCCAGTTCGTGGTCGCCACTCGAGAACCTTTCTTCCCCATCGGTTGTCAGTTCTACGAGCGATGTGGCCTACCCATTGCCACTTCAACTTGCTAATCCTAAGAGCTACATCGGTCACTTTAGTTCTCCTGCGGATCTCCTCATTTCGGATCCTATCTCGCAGGGAAACACCGAGCATTGCTCTCTCCATAGCTCGTTGCGCGACTTTGAGCTTAGTAATGAGGCCAACAGTTAGAGACCACGTTTCAGTTCCATAAGTCATCACTGGCAACACACATTGATTGAAAACTTTTGTTTTCAGGCTTTGTGGTATTTTGGACGAAAAGATAGGTCGAAGCTTCCCGAACGCTGCCCAGCCGGGTTGGATTCTTCGGGCGACCTCTTTGTCGAATTTGGACCTACCCAATTGGACAGTCTGCCCTAGATAGACGTATTTGTCGACAACTTCGAGAGTATCGTTCCCAACAATTACCGGTATAGGTGGAACATGGGCATTTGACATGATTTCCGTCTTGTCCATGTTCATCTTAAGACCAACCTGACGGGAGACTCTACTGAGGTCGTTGAGCATGGTGCTGAGATCATCGAGCGACTCCGCCATTATGACTATATCATCGGCAAAACTTATTCCATTGGAAGATGCTAATGCAGTATCCTTATTTGAACACATTGTTAATTTTTTTAGAAGCAATGATATTCCGTATAAAAAAAATGTAATAGGTTTTGCATCTGATGGGGCAAACGTAATGATGGGGCGTAATAATTCTGTTGCAATGCTGCTGCAAAACGAAATTCCCAATATTTTTATACTTAAATGCACCTGCCATTCGTTTCACCTTTGCGCGTCATATGCTTGTACCAAACTGCCACGCTTTGTGGAGGATCTTGTAAGGGACATTTACAACTACTTTTCTTCTAGTCCAAAAAGAGTGGCAGAGTTTAAAAGTTTTCAAATGTTTTGTGACTTAAAAGTACATAAAATACTTCACCCCTCTCAGACCCGCTGGTTATCAGTCCATGCAGCAGTGAAAAGAATATTGGAACAAGTTTCTGCTCTAAAACTATTTTTCATAGACCAAGTATCTAATAATGATCATCTTTTAGCTGCAGAGCATATATTACAGAAGCTCCAAGATCCCACTACATTATTATTTTTGGAATTTCTAGATTTTGTATTTCCACTATTTAACGATTTAAATAAAGAAATGCAAGCAGAACACCCGAAAATTCACAATTTATATGACAAAATTACTGGAACATTAAGAACTATTTTTGATTGCTTTTTAAAAAGAGAAAATTTAGCCAGCACACCAATTGAAAATGTTGATTTTAAAAACCCTAGCAATTTTGTGGATATCGACGCCGTATACTATGGTGCTGCGGCGTCTAATACACTACTTAGTTCAGCAGATCTAACACCAGATCAAGTAAATTTGTTTCAATGCAGATGCCTAGATTTTTATATAGAAGCCTGTAAGCAAATAACGACGCGGTTTCCACTGAAAAATAATCCACTAAAAAGTTTAGACATAATTGAACCAACAAATGTTAAAAGTGGCAAAACTGCGTCGATAGTTCCTATTAGTAGGCTATTTCCCCATATTGTTCAGTGCAAACATTTCCAGGAAATTGATACAGAGTGGCGCATTTTAAGAAATTGTGAACAAATCAAAACATTTTCCGATGATGTAGAACTATTTTGGGATGAAGTCAGTTTATTAAAGCGTGGCGATGACACTCAAATGTTTCCTTTGTTATCTTTAATATTTTATCTTTGCCGCATTCATCCGCCAACGTTGAACGCATATTTTCGCACATTAATCTAATGAAAACAAAACAACGAAATAGGCTATCTACTGAGTCAATCACTGGTCTATAACATGCTAAACGACTCTTCAATAACGCAAATTGTTATGACTTTGAAATAAATTCAAATTTGACTGAGCATCTGAGCATCAAATATGGCCAAAGAACACTGGTATGGTACTAAATAATAATTATGTAGAGTATTTTTATGTTGACAGCCTATTTAGCTGTTTTGTTGTAGTTTGTTTTTTTAAATACGCTACGAATAATGAATAAGTCTTAAGTGTGTTGTAATTAGTTTGTAAGTTAACTATTTCATTATAAATAAACGAATTTAATTGAATTTTGTATTTTTTTTGTTCTATACCGATTTTGGGAACAAATAGGTAAAAATATACCGATTTTAGTGGACAGCTCTACCGATTTCGCAATTTGACGTTCGAGACCACTGGCTGAGACACAACAATCCATGCCATCATGCAAAAGCCTCAGAATTCTGACAAACTTTTCGGTACACCCTAGCTTACGCAAAACAATCCACAGAGCCTCACGTGGAACACTGTCAAAGGCCTTCTCCAAATCGACAAAACACAGATAGAGATACTGGGACTGCTCTCTACTTTTCTCTTGTAATTGCCGGATAGAGAATATAGCTTCAACGGTCCCTCTACTGGGACGAAACCCAAATTGAGTCTCAGGTAGTATTGTTTCAGATAGCCCGACAAGGCGATTGAGGAGAACTCTGGCAAATATTTTCCCACGGACGGAAAGAAGTGAGATACCCCTGTATGAATTGCAGTCGGCTTGATCACCCTTATTTTTATAGAGGGCGCATATATTCGACGTAATAAAAGCCGAAGGTAAACGTTCTTCCAACCACATACGCACAAAGAACTTCCACAGGATATCATGCAATTCATCTCCACCATATTTTATGAGCTCCCCTGCGATATTATCAAGGCCTACAGCTTTTTTATTCTGTTGCTGCCGTACAGCAGCTACCACCTCAGGGAGCGTGAGCTGTCCTGAAATACAATGTTCATGGTTATATACAAAATATTTTGAACAGTTTAAGTACTCCTGTTTTAATCATAACCCCCCAGCTATGAACAAATAGTAGAAATTCCAAAATATTTAAAGATTGATATGATTTGGTGGTTAAATAATATCAACCAGGGATATTCTCCTCTTGGTTTTACTGAGTTCAACTTGGAAATATACTCTGACGCATCCACTAGTGGTTGGGGAGCTTATTGTAATAAAAATCAATGTTTTGGAAGGAATACGAAAAAACATTGCATATAAAGGAGTTAGAACTTTTCTCACACTAAAATGTTTCCAAAAAACCTAAGTCATTCAAAAATTTTATTACGAATCGATAATGTAACTGCCATTTCATGCATAACAGAATGGGCAGTATACAATACGAACATTTGAATATTACCTCAAGAGATATTTGGCAATAGTGTGAAATGCGTCTAAATCTAACAATTTTTGCATCTTAGATAAATACCAAAGATAATTATGAAGTAGATCAAGATAAAGAGTGGGAACTTAATGACGAAGCTTACAACAAAATTGTCCTTAATTTTGGTATACCCGAAGTTGACCTTTTTGCAAGCAGATGCAATGCAGTGTCCTACTTACATAACCTGGAAGAATGATCCAGAAGCATGGGTAGTTGATGCATTTACCATTCCATGGAAAAATAAGTTATTTTACGCTTCCACCATTATGTTTAATTGCAAAGATGTTGCAAAAAATTACAAAAGAAATAGCAGAAGTTATAGTTGTGGTACCATATTGACCCACACAACCTTGGTTCCCTATGTTTCATTGAAGTTTACTGGTCAAAATTTGTAAAAATAACATTTCTCTGTACTATTTCTAAACCTGGAAAGTATAACTGTTTTTCAGACAAAGTAATAGTACTTACATCAGCTCCGGTGTCAACATCAAATTCTAATACCTGTCCATTGACGGATACTTCTAAAGTAGCAGATGGAATTTTCTGTTTCTCACTAAAAAAGAAAATATCAAAAACTTCTGTGTCACTTTTAATATCTTTACCTTCTTCTGTTTTATTACAACTATCTAATTTCTCACTCTGCACTACATTCACATTTTTTGATCATGAACCTTTGTTTATGTTACACACTCGAAATATATGCCCTTTTGCACCACACTACAATACTTGTTAAGCAAGGTACATTCTGCTTTGATATGCCCGGTCTTCCCGCAACAAAAACATGTCATATTTTGTTTGTTTAATCCCGTGTTTTGTCTTGGCTCATTACGATTTCTTGTACCATTTCTGTCCTGTAATTTAAACATTTGTGGTTGTTCTTGCTTATCTTGGCTGAATGCTATATTATAAGCAGCTTATACTGTTTTAGCTATTGCTGTGAGCTTTTCTAGCGATAGGTCGGCTTGTTTTAATAGTTCGAATCTTACTGAATCTCGGTATGTGCCATTTAATAACCTCTCTTTTATTTCTTCATTCAAACTTTTAAAATTACAGTTGTAAGCGATGTCGGATGATGGCTCAGGGGATATCTTCTAAAGCGAGGAAAATTAAAAGAAATTGGTAGCAGAAGGTCTTCAGAGATGTATATTTTTCCAAAACGATTGACAGAGTATCAAGTCACATTTGTACTAAGTTTGGTTATTAGCAGTGGTACTTGTTTTTCCTTAGGAATTTCATTCAACAGAATGAAACATTCTAATTGTTGCTCATAGGCATTCAAATTGTTGCCGGAAAATACTTCTAAATTGGCAAATGAGGTCATCGTAACCTTTGTTTCCGGGTTTTTGTTAATGTTCTGGGGCCGTACTGTGAGCTCTAAGCGCAATTCAAAAGAGAGCCTATTTTGGGTCGCGTGTCAAAATACAATATACGCTCTGATTTGAATAGCGCTAAGAGCTCACAGTACGGTCCCAGGTCATCATTGTATTTTCGTAGGAAAATTCTAACCTCTTCCAAGGTATTCTCGTGAGAAAAAACCGGGTCACTGGTCAACGCATTGGCGATTTCAATAAGTTCTTCTTTTTTAGGGTCTGTATCCAACCTATTTCCCTTGTTTTATTCATATCCATATTCATTTATTTGCATTCATGTACAAAAATATAATGTTAAGTCTTAAAAGTAGCTTATAGGTAGATAGTACATGAACCCTGTAAGGGCGCTCGCAAGCGAGTGCGTACAGAAATAAATTTATCATTGTAATGCTTAACAATGTTGTCCACATTCTCCATGAAATTTATTACTAGAGGTGAAATGCACGCGCCCCACATAGTGAGGTTATACTTATTAATTTGATGTTGACACCGGAGCTGATGTAAGAACTATTACTTTGTCTGAAAAACAGTTGTACTTTCCAGGTTTAGAAGTAGTACAGAGAAATGTTATTTTTACAAATTTTGACCAGTAAACTTCAATGAAACATAGGGAACCAAGGTTGTTTGCGCCAATATGATACCACAACTATAACTTCTGCTATTTCTTTTGTAATTTTTTGCAACATCTTTGCAATTAAACATAATGGTGGAAGCGTAAAATAACTTATTTTTCCATGGAATGGTAAATGCATCCACTACCCATGCTTCTGGATCATTCTTTCAGGTTATGTAAGTAGGACACTTTGCATTGCATCTGCTTGCCAAAAAGGTCAATTTCGGATATACCAAAATTAAGGTCAATTTTGTTGTAAGCTTCGTCATTTAGTTCACACTCTGTATCTTGAAATCTTTTGAATGATGAGACGTTCTTCAGCTTTAAGCATAGCGAAGATGTCCGCATTCCGCTTGCGTATGCTGTAACATAAAGATAATATTTAACAACACGATAAAACATTAAAAATTATGGTTTCTATTACTTACTTTCAATAATAAAGTACTTTTAGATTTGACTTGGTGACATCTTCGCTATACTTAAAGCTGAAGAACGTCTCATCATTCACATTATAATTAACTAGTAACAAATCTAAACCTTGTCAAATCTAAAAGTAATTCATTATTAAAAGTAAGTAATAGAAACCATAATTTTCAATGTTTTATCGTATTGTTAAATATTACATTTATGTTACAGCATACGCATGCGGAAGGCAGACATCTTCGCTATACTTAAAGCTGAAGAACGTCTGAACAGTGCAGCACCACCACCGAGTTCGGCCAGCAACGCGTCCAGCTTCACTGCGCGCATCTCAAACGGTCATAGATTTAAAGGTGTACAACGCCGCCGACTGGGTGGCGTACAAGTCCGAAGAGCGATTCAAAAAACTCTATCATGTTTTAAGCTTGCAGTAGACGTAGACTCTCCCGAATGGGAGGCAATTCAACGTTTCATAGGGCTTGCTTTTACGCGTTTTGAAAAAAGCGTATTAAATAAAAATACAAAATGAGCTTAATATGTATAAAAACAACTTAAAATACTATTATTGTTTAGCAACATTTCTCGGAAAATAAGCCTTGTCATGTATAATTACGTTACTTTGTTAGATTATTTTGGATAGGTACTGTTCAAAATGGAAGTAAAAATCCTTTTAAATATTAGAAGGGGAAGGCCTTTGTCCAACAGTGGAACTATCTAGATTATAACTTTATCTTTATTTTTAGATAAATCATTAGTTTGGTTGGTTATAAACACACTGAGTATATATTAGATACTAACACTTTTACACATTGTAAACGAAGATTAATTTCAGTAGTACATATTATTATTTTCAAAATGCCTTACTGCACGCTATGTGGAATATCAGTAAAAAATACATTCTGGGTAGGAGGACCATTTACGTAGTGATAAGCATAAACAAAATGATAGCAGCGTGACTCACCATAGCGATTACGAAGTTATGGATATAGTGTCGTCAGCATTTCGGTCTCGCATAGCTACGTACAGAATTACTGCATCTGACGAACAAAGCTCGATAGAAGTTTTTCGATTCTGTTAAGGTGGGTACTGACCGGCGTTACGGGGCGTAATGTAACGTGTTACACCGCGAGCATTCGTGCAATCATTACGTCGTGTTACGGGGAAACCAGCGAGCAACGAGCCGCTCGTTGCTCGCTTTGAGTGCTCCACCCGGCTGTCGGTTTTTTGGCGAATCCTTTGAGTGTAACGCGGTTCGGTCAGTATGCTCTTGCAAGTCGTCCCGAACGCACGCGCGTCCCGAGGTATCACACGTCGTTCCTCTCGTATTTATTTCTTAAAACATGGAGTAGCAAAAGAAAAAACTCTGTATTTTATAGAAAAATACAGAGAAGAGAAAGTGTTTTGGGGCCGTTGAATAAATACGTTCGCATACAAGGGGGGGGAGGGGTCTGGCTGAGTGTGACAAGATGTGACAAGGGGGGACGGGGGGTATACGGCAACGTGACGTTCGCCGTTTATTATTTTTTGACATGAGCGCTAGCTGTGGAAGAAGAAGAAGATGGTGCAATACCGATTGTAGATATTTCGGCCCATTTAGAAAATCCTTGGACTTCTGAATAATAGAAATATTATTTATTATTTATATGTTGGTTATGAAAGATATTTATTAATTTTAAATTAATAAAAAAATTTAAATAATATTTAAATTTTATTATAATAACTAAATAAATGTTTTTAATTTTCAGAATTTGTCTACTATCATTTAGAATTTATCATACTCAGCAGGGGGGGGGGGTCTTAGTTTTTGTGACAAAATATTTCTAGGGGGGGGGTCACAAAAAGTGTGACACAGCGTGACAATGGGGGGAAGGGGGTCAAAAAAAGCTGATTTCAGTGTGACGTATTTTATGAACGGCCCCTTTGGAACCCAGCTCAGAGTATTATAACAAACTCAAGAAAGAAGATGCTTGGAATAGATTAGCTTCGTTACTCGACAGCGAAAGACAAACGTAAAAAGTAAATGACAAGATTACTGGCATCATTGAGGAAGGAAAAACAAAAAACTAAGCAATCAACTAGTACAGGAAAAGGTACGTAATTATTCATTAAGTTTTTAAGCACATAGGCGCCCACAAGTAACAGTTACAATTTGGTTTTTTATTTATTTATTTTTCTAGCATAGATTACGATTTTCACAAAATATACTACTTTGGGTCGACGTTTATTAGTTTCAAGTTCAATTTCAGGTGCAGATGAAGTATACCATAGTACTTGGTTTGCATACAAAGCTATGATATTTCTACTGGATAGAAATACACCTCGTGCTACAACAGATACTGTAAGTCCATTTAAAGCATAATTTTCTTGCCAGCTTACAGACCCTTGCTGAATGCAGTATTCAGCAACATCATTACGAATATTGAGACGTTAAGGTGCTTCAGAACAACCGCCAGATGATTGCCCTCC
Source organism: Ennomos erosarius (assembly GCA_963580505.1). Lineage (NCBI taxonomy): Eukaryota > Metazoa > Arthropoda > Insecta > Lepidoptera > Geometridae > Ennomos > Ennomos erosarius. Next base: position 7,387,157 of record OY756999.1, on the reverse strand, counting down.
GCCTGCCAATAAAAGCGACAATGAATGTAATGAAACAAATGAGTAATCGACACAGACTAACAAGTCTTCTTTATTTGTTCATATACACTACATTAGAGGGCAGCACATACTATATAAACTAATTTTGATATAAACTTAACACCCCCACTATATCAAAATAATTACATGTGCTGGACCATTTTTAACATAAACAATTTGTTAAATGATCTTATAATTTACCCTTCACCAAATTTATCTACATAGGCTTAATCTAAATGTAATATACAACAAAATATTTTAATTTGTTTTATTTTACATACCTAAACCTAGTTGACCCAATAATCTATAATGTTTAACTACAGGCAAGCTTTTTGTTAAAATATCAGCTGGCATGTCTTCTGATGCAAGGTACTGTATGTCTACAATTTTATCGGCAGTTAAATCTTTAATAAAATGGTAGCGCACATCTATATGTTTAGATCTCTTGTTTAATGTTTGATTATATATTAACTTCTGTGCACTTTGGCTATCATTGTACATGTTAAGTGTGTACCATTGACCAGTAATTTCATATTGTAAATTTCTTAAATATATGGCTTCTTTACAGGCTTCAGAAATTGCCATATATTCAGATTCCATGCTTGACAGCGCAACGGTTTTTTGTATTTTGGTTTGCCATGAAATTACAGAACCACACAGCTTAAAACAATAACCGGTAAATGACTTGCGATCTAAATCTGCATCAACATATGAAGTTAGTTCTGTTTTTTCATTTACATCATACTTTAAACAATAAAATTTAGTTTTTTTTTTAATATCTTAATATCCTCTGAGCATACATCCAATGAGATTGATCATAACAGTTATTAAATTGGCTTAAGTAACTTACAGCAAAACTTATATCTGGGCTGGTTAACACGGCCAGGTACATTAAGCCGCCAATCAATTTTTGATATGGCAACTGAGTTTTACAAACATCTGCCTTACATAAATCAACCTTTGGTTCCAATGGTGTATTAGCAAATTTACAATCAGACATGTTGAATTTGAGAGTGAGTGTTTTACTTCCACCGAGAACGGTTGCGTCGCGTGCTCTTGCTCTAGTTTGCACTCGGGTAAAGCGCTGACGCGCCAAGTCGCCGGGCCGTCGCACGCGCTTGTGTTCCGCGGTCGCGATGACCCAGTTACCGTTCGTGAATCACTATACCTAGTGTTTATGTATCTAAACAATATAAAGGTGCAGCTATAGTTTTAAATATGGCTATGGAATGCGAAATACCGTTAAAAACAGAAACAGAACGTTTGTTGTACAAACATTTTGAAGAAGAAAGGAAAGAGCGGAAAAGATTAGAAAGTTTAGTAATTGACCTCAAAGGTCAAATAGAAGAACTCCAGCTACATTTAAAGCACATTCGGGAGAAAAGTGATCCAGCTCCAGGCAAAACAACCAACAATGAGATACCTCTTGCGGATGTGCAGTATGAAGAGGATCTCGCGAGAGAAACCGAGTGGGTACGACAAAAAAGCAGGAAGAAAAGGAAGTTGAATACGTCATTATCCCCACCACAAGTAGCTGACTCCAAGGACGCTATTACAGAGAAACCCAAACTGAAAAAGCCGCCATTACCACCACCAATCGTAGTGGAAAACATCAAGGACTACCAAAAGTTCTACGATCTTCTTTCAACAAACACAGCGAAAGATTCATTTATCGTGAAAATGATGAGTGGAGAAAACGTTAAGATCAACGCCACTAATGAAGACTCATACAGGGGCATTACCAAGCTATTGTTACAAAACAATTTGCTTTGGTTTTCCTATGAGAACAAGCAGGATAGACCAATTAGAGTGATGGCAAAAAGCCTACATTCTTCGTGTTTACCCGAGAGAATAATTGAAGATCTGACACTTAATGGATATAAAATCCAGGACGCGGTCAACAAACTAAGCTGGAGAACGAAAGAACCACTGAATATGTTTATGCTTTCGTTTCAAAAAGATGAAGACATCAACAAGATTTATAATATTAAGTCAATTTTGGGTTGCAAAGTGGACATACAACCAGTAAAAACATCCAAACTAATCCCACAATGTAAAAGGTGTCAAGCATACGGTCACACTCAAAAATACTGTTCTAAGGAACCTAGGTGTGTCAAATGCACTGGTAAGCACCTAACCAAAGATTGTACTAAACCTGCAGAAGCGAAACCAAAATGTGTTCACTGCGGAGAACCCCACCCTGCGAACTACCGAGGCTGTTTGGTAGCCAAAGAACTTCAAAACATAAAGAATAAGCTGTCAAAGAAATATATTGAAGCTCCCACCATCCAGGTACCAAGTGTAAATAAAACTAAGAAACCTAATACCACTCCAAACGTCACAAAAAATGTGTCTTATGCACAAATGACAAGAGGTGCCCAGTTGAAACCATCCCTTCAACTACAGCACCAGCAAGCAAATTTGAACATTGACGTAAAAATAAATCAAATCTTAAATCTTATGACTTCATTCGATGTTCGCTTGAAGAATCTTGAAACTAGCGCCAAAACAGCTGGTACCACAAAACAACAAAAATGAACACATCATTGAAAATGATGGCATGGAATGCAAATGGGCTCCTAAAACATCTAAATGAGCTACAGGTAGTCCTAAACACTGAAAAAATCGATGTGTGTCTCATTTCGGAATCACATTTTACGGCTGAATCATATATTAAAATCAAAGGTTACAAAACATATCATGCGCGACATCCCGATAACACTGCCAGAGGAGGTAGCACTATTATAATAAAAGAAAATATTTACCACTACGAAGAACTTAAATTTGAAGAACAACATATTCAAGCCGTAGCGGTTTGTGTCAGAACTAAGCGCTAACCTGTCACCATATCAGCTATCTATTGCCCACCCAAACATGCACTGAAAGCAGATTAATATAAGAGTTTCTTGGGAAAACTTGGTGACAGATTCCTATTGGGAGGTGATTTCAATGCTAAAAACACCTTTTGGGGATCTAGACTAACAACAACAACAAAAGGCAAAGAGCTATTCAATGCAGTTAAGGAAATGAAATGTGACGTCATGTCTACTGGTAAACCTACATATTGGCCCACTGATCCCCAAAAAGTACCAGACCTTATTGATTTTTTTATTAATAAAAACATATCGCCTAGTTTTCTTCATGTTGGGGAAGGCTATGATATGAGTTCAGACCATTCGCCGATAGTACTAATTTTAAGTGACAACATTGTTCAAAAAGAGAACCATCCATCCTTGGTGAATCAGAAGACGGACTGGGAAAGCTTTCAGTTAGACCTACACCAATCTATTGATTTAAAAGTTCCTCTGAAAGACCCAGAACAATTACAATTAGAAGTGAGAAAGCTAATAGCAGATATTCAGCATTGTGCCTGGTGTAATACGCCCGTGTTAAAAACCAAAATTAGAGGTAATTATTATCCTACAGAAATCAGAATTCTAATAGCCAATAAAAGAAATCAGCGCCAGAAATGGCATAAAACAAGAAGCCCAAAGGATAAAAGGTTATTAAATAATCTTACAAAACGACTCAAAAGGGAAATCCAAAAATTTAAGGACCAAAGCATGGACGCGTATCTTAACAAACTAACAAGTGATCGTTCAACAGATTATTCTTTGTGGAAAACAACAAAAAATTTGAAAAAGCAGATTATGCAGATCCCACCTATAAGGGAAATAGATGGGTGCTGGGCCATAAACAATGAGCAGAAAGCAAGTAGGTTTGCTGAACATCTAGAGCAGATTTTTCAACCTAACGGAAGCACCAATGGCCCTTTGCTGAATCAAAACTTGCACAATGAGTTAAACATTAGACTTGTAACTCCGAAAGAAGTGTACAATGAAATCAAGCACCTGAAACTAAAGAAATCTCCTGGTTACGATCTTATTACTGCGGAAGTACTTGTGAACCTTCCACGGAAAGCCATAGTGAAACTGACAACTCTCATTAATGCAACATTCAGACTTCAATATGTACCTGATGTGTGGAAAGTAGCAGAAGTCATAATGATACCAAAGCCAGGTAAACCACCACATGAGGCAACATCATACAGACCGATATCTCTGCTGCCAGTGATGTCTAAATTGTTTGATAAGGATTTGATAAGGTGTGGCATGAGGGGCTCATACACAAATTGAGAAATATGCTACCAAAACAATTTGCTAATATCTTAAAATCGTACTTATCGGAAAGGATGTTCAGGGTAAGACATGAAGACGCTTATTCCGAACTTAAGCAAATAAAAGCTGGAGTACCACAAGGAAGTGTACTAGGTCCAGTTTTATACTTATTGTACACTTGTGATATGCCAGTATTAGAAAACCACACCATCGCAACCTTTGCAGATGACACCGCCATCATGGCGACAGGAGTGAACCAAGAGGAAGCCGTTGAAAAAGTCCAATTAGCTATAAATAAAATATATGATTGGACGGACAAATGGAGAATAAAACTTAACGAAAGCAAATCTATACACATTGATTTTACTAACAGGAGACCAACTCACTATCCGATATTTATAAACAATCAACAAATACCGTACGAAAATACAGCCAAGTACTTAGGCATGACACTTGATGCAAAGCTTCGCTGGAAGGCCCATGTCAAAAAGAAACGCGATGAACTAGAGCTTCGATACAGGAAGATGCACTGGCTGCTTGGAAAGCATTCTTCGTTGTCAGTGTACAATAAAATACTCTCATATAAACAAGTCCTCATGCCAATATGGACATATGGTATTCAGCTTTGGGGCTGTCCCACACAAAATAATATACAGATTATCCAACGCTTTCAAAATAAAGTACTTCGGTGCGCTGTAAATGCACCGTGGTATATTAGAAATGAGGACCTACCTACACCGGGACCTAAAGGTAGACCTCGTCGTTAACGGGATAAAAAAGTTCGCCGAAGCTCATGACCGAAGGCTTCATCACCATGTGAATGTCGAGGCTATCCAGCTCCTCGATAACACAGACATAGTGAGAAGGCTAAAAAGAATAAAACCTTTTGAGTTAGTTTAGTGATAGTGAAATTGAAACATAGTGTAGTGAGTGTTACTCAAAAAGACACGTGAACAAGGTGTCTACCCCTTAATAGAGACATTAAGAAAAGTGTTAATGGACACATTCTTAGCATTACTCTACCTTAACAGTTTAAGTCAAAGTTAAATTACTTATTAGCCGTAGAAATGGCTAGATTGTAATTTTAGTGACGTACTACTTACGGTGCTTCATCATAAAAAAAAAATGTTGAATTTGATCAATAATTTATCAATATATTGCTCTTGGTCTAATTTTATAACATTTTCTATCTTATCGATAGTTACTCTTACTCCTAAACATTGTTTGATCTCTCCTAAATCTTTAATTTTGAAATTTGAAGATAGTACCTTTTTCAAATTATTAGTTTCAGACACACTATTTGAAAAAATAAAAAAATCATCCACATATAAAGCAATGACTATTTTTACATTATCTTTAATTTTTGTATAAAGACATGGTTCTAACTTTGACCTTTTAAAACCTAAATCTGCCAAACATGTGTTTACTCTGTCATACAATGCTCGGGATGACTGTTTCAACCCGTAAATAGCCTTTTTTAACAACAAAATTTTACCTTCGCAATTTACAGGTTCATAACCGTCAGGTTTTGTCATAAAAATCTCCTTTAAATACCCATTTAAAAATGCAGTGGTTTCATCTAAATGACTAATGTCTAGACCAAGACTAACTGATAAGGCAAACATTAGTCTTAGTGTAGAATTTCGCACCACTGGAGAAAAAGTCTCTTCAAAATCAACACCAGGCACTTGTGTATAGCCCTTTGCAACTAACCTAGATCTATAGCGCACATTTCCATCCACATCATATTTCTTTTTAAACACCCACTTACACTTCACAGGATTGTCACTATTTTCAGCATCCACCAACTCCCAAGCATAATTATCATCAAAAGATTGTAGCTCTTCTGCTATGGCTTTTTTCCTGTTCATCTTTATCTGTTCCACTCATTGCTTCTTTGTATGTTAGAAAGTCATCTTCTACAATATCATCAGCCACTGTCATATTAGTAATACCATACCGCTCTGGCTTGCGACGTTCCCTGACTGGTGTTAGTGTTGCTCTTTCATCTGACTTGTCTTTCCATTTTAGCGGGTTTGTGGGAACTTCCAGTACATCCATATATTCCTCTTCACTTTCATCTTCATTTGAACTCGCATCTTCTATATCTAACGGCACTTGTTTTTCTTCCCCCACTGAAGATGCCAGTTCCTGTTCCACCTTTGCACCTTATTCTGGTCACAATGGATATCATGCATACTTTCCATAATGATCACATTTCTACTTGTAGTGATTTTATCATTGCTTAGATTATACAACCTATAACCTTTCACATTATCTGCATATCCAACCAGTATATGCTCTGTTGATTTTTTGTCCCACTTGAGTCGCTTCTCTTTAGGCACATGAACCATAACTTTACTGCCAAAAATTCGTACATGCTCCAGATTTGGCTTCTGTCCTGTCCATACTTCATACGGAGTCTTATTTTCTAGTCCAGTAGCTATGGAACGGTTTCTCAGATACACAGCTGTATGTGTAGCCTCTGCCCAAAATCTCTTTTTTAATCTTGCATCATAAAGTAAACACCTGGCCTTTTCTACAAGTGTGCGATTAAGCCTTTCACCTAGACCATTTTGTTCTGGTGTATAAGTATTTGTCTTTTGGTGTATGATGCCTTTAATTTTAAAAAATCATCAAATGCATTATTGCAAAACTCTGTGCCATTATCAGTTCTCAGAACTTTGATGCGTTTATTCTCTTGGTTTTCTACCAAACTTTTAAATTCTTTAAAACAACGTAGCACTTCATCTTTGTTTTTTAAAAAATATATAAACACCATACGATTATAGTCATCGACAAATGTCAAAAAATACCTTGAATGGCTAATCGAGAGTGTTTCCATGGGGCCACATACATCTGCATGAATCACATTTAATACTTCTGAGCTTCTGTCACCTTTATGTGGGAAAGGCAGTTTTGCAGATTTCCCTTCACAGCACACAACACATGTTGACATATCAATGTTGCTCTTTTCTGGAAAATCAAATCCTTCTACAGCTCCTTCTTTCAATTTATTCAGATCTCTGCTGTTTATGTGTGCCAATCTTCTGTGCCAGGTTCTATCAGAAACTGCTGCTGCTACTGCCCCTGGCTGCGAAGCTGACCTTTTGTATAAATTTAACTTGTAAATGCCATTTATCAGAGGTGCAGTAGCAACCAGCTTATTACATTGATTATAAATATAGCAAACATTGGACTTGAACGATATTTTATTTCCATTGTTTATCAAGCAGCTGACAGACAACAGGTTGGTTGCTAAACTTGGCACGCACAATACATTTTTTGCGTTTATGTCATATGTACTTCCATTACACAATGTCTTGAGTTGCACTTCTCCACAACTCACAACAGGAACTTTATTGTTGTTACCACCATAATGCTCTTCACTTCACTTGTTTTCAAAGTGTTTAACATCCAATCTTCATGAGCAGTCATATGGTAACTTGCCCCGGAATCAATATACCAGTCATCTTTACTAAACAAACCATTCAGGAATACAGCACTAAATGCATTTGTTTGCACGCCCTTATTGTATGGGCATTTGTTTTTGTAATGGCCGATTTGTTTACAAATATAACATTTTATAACCTTGACGCTCGTTTTTGCGTTTGACATTCCTGGTTTTTGTGAAAATTGCGTAGCGTTTTTCCAATCTCGCTTTTGCTGCCAACTTTTAGCGGCAAATGCATGTTCTGTTCCGTTTTCGCTTCCTTTGGAAAACTCCAAGTCGATAAGTTTTGTTTTAATTGAATCTGCCGTAATACTGATGCCCGAATGTTCAATCGCCATTATCATTGGCGAATATTTCTCAGGTAATCCGGCGAGTAGCAACGACCCGATCCACTCATCATTTATGTTAAAATTAAAACCCGTACCACTTAATTTTTGGGATGTTTCGATTATTTGTGTCACATACGACGTCATGGAGTCACAGTTTTCCAAACGTATTGAAATTAGGTTACGAAGTAGGGTTATACGCCGTGTAAACCCGGAATCATCGAACATATTCTTTAACTTTTCCCAAAGTTCTTTAGTAGATTTAACACGTTTTATGTGTACGTAGAGTGACGGATCGATCGTCATTATTAACTTTGCCTTCGTCTTGGCATCGGCGTCGTCCATTGCAGTACCTGCTTCTTGCTTGATGCTCTTTTCCAAGCCTTCTAAGATGAGGTAATTCTCTGCCGCGAACGCCCACTCATTGTAGTTTTCACGCCCCCTTAACTTGGGAACATTAACTAACATATTCACAGTCATACTTGTGAGACTCAAACAATTATTTCTAAATAAAAAATTGGGACTGAGCCCATTACCTAATGAAACAAATGAGTACTCGACACAGACTAACAAGCCTTCTTTATTTGTTCATATACACTACATTAGAGGGCAGCACATACTATATAAACTAATTTTGATATAAACTTAACAGAATGCCCTCCGCCTGCCAAAAAAAGCGACAATGATTGCCCTCCGCCTTCAAAAAAAAAAGGAAGAAAGCAGTCGCCCCAAGCCCGGAAGAGATAATGGTATCTACTTACTTTAAAAAATAAAACCCAGCAAACGGAGTTAATTTCGCACAAACTTGACGAATGTGAAGCCTATGGTATTTTTTTGGCAAATAAATTAAGATCTTATTCAAAGACAACAAAAATACATGTGTGCAACATTACATTTCAAATATATTGTTTAGTGCTGATCGCAGAGAATATGACTATGTTGGCATGAATACTAACAATTATTATTCACAAGGATACTCTACACGATCAATTTCAAGAGCCTCACCGATGCCACAGCAAAGCCCTGAAACATCTGCATCAAATACGTCCCATCAAAATGACTGTGGGTCACCAGCTATGAGTGAACTATTTCTATCAGAATGGGTCGCTATCTGAAATATCATGATTGCAAAATGACGATATCGCCCTAACGTCTTGATATCCGAACGCCATAATCACTAAATATACATGAACGCTAAATGCACTAGAAGCAAAACGTATGGATCTTAAAATGTCATTATTCAAAATACACAAGTAGCGTATAGTCTAGATTTAAAAGTACCATAATCACTAAATAGACAAGAGTGTTAAATGACATAGTAGTAAAAGGTCTGGATCTGAAAATGCCATAGTTACTATATAAACATGAACGCTAAATACCCTTATAGACGCTTAGTTTGTTGATATGGATTTATAGCATATTTATTGTAAGTAGTTAAAAGTGAGTATGGAAACTTAAAAAAATTTAATGCAGGTATCTAATTGAAATTCGATGTAATCATTACCCATTTGCTGCCATACTAAATAAATAGATACGGATCTCGGCAATTTTTGATATTCATCCCCCTAAAAGGATAAAAATCAACATGGTCCCATCGTAAGACGCTCGCGGAGCCTAACCCGCTAAAGCTAAACTCCTTAACATATTATTAAAAGTTATAGCGCTTTTAAACGGATCCCAAGAAAGGAGAGTTACTAAAATTAATTTTATCCCAGAAAAATAAACGGTTCCTGATGGATAGTCCACGCGGGAGATGCCGCGGGGGCATAAGCTAGTATATCATAGCACGGCAGTAATAAGGGAGGCAGGCGCAGCCTGCCTTTCTTCGCCGTCCCATCCATCCATCCTTTTCCCCTATATTTTTCCTTTTGCTTCCCTCTTACCCATAAATAGGGTTAGGTAGGACGCAAAACTAATTACCTCGTGCAAAGCCGGGGCGGGTCAAATAGTAGAAAATAAATGTTCACAAGAATATTTATATGATAAAATTAGACCTTGGAGTTGCTATGACTGCCCATCGTGCATTTTCCTATCAATAAAAACTTTTCGAATTATTGATTAATATACTGGCCACTTTATATTTAAAGTATGTACTATACTATTGTCATAATTAAATGTCACACAATATTTCTAAAGTAATCATTAAATTTTTCATCATTTCCACAAATTAAATAGAGGATACAATAATTTCATTTGCCACACAGAGTACATCGCTATCGTTATACTGAAAATTTGCCGTTTGCCATTTTAAGTATTAGGTCTACATAATGGTCTACATGTGAATTATTCAAGATACAAGAGAATTGAGAACAAATTTCAAATAACAGGTTGGTTTTTTTTGTACACATACATAGTTTATTATTATCAATGTTACATTGTAATTTGCAAACAGGATTGGTATTGCCAAGGCAATGAACCTTGCTCAGATATAAAGTAGTTTGCTAAATAATTTCGTTGATTATGTGGTGACATATTTGCCGTTATTTCTATATTATGAGGTTGTATTGTCGTTGTAACGGGAATAGTGACCGATCTGTTTTGTATAAACTCCCTTGGACTATATAGAATACCCTCACGTTTTCGAACATAGTTGTGTAAAATACACACTGCTTTTATTATATTTGATACATTTTCTATTGTATGACATCTTATAGCAGTACTTAATACTTGAAATTTTTCAGCCCATCATCCCAAAACCACATTCAATTGTATTCCTCCCTCGGCTTAAGTCTGTAGTTAAATACCCTTCTCAAGTCATTCAAGGTTCTTTGGGGATATGGTCTCATCAAGTAAAGATGGGTGATACTGTTATATTTAAATAATTTAATTTACGTTATATTGTATTTTTCTAACAGTTATTTTAAAGTGCTATAATATAAATTATATTATAAATTTTTGTAGGTAGGTACGTGCTTTCAGTTTAGTTGTCGACCGTGTCGTCGTCTTATTGTATTTTTTTGTAATGATTATTTAAGTTGGGTGATAAATGTATAATATTTTATATGTGTTTTTGCTTTAATAAATGTGCAACTTTAAATTTGTAATGGTACTTTTGTCGTGTTCTTGCAATAATTGCATGCTGCTTTTTTATCGTTTACTCTTTCTACAGTGAAATAGTTCCAAATGGCTGCATTTACACAAAACTAATTACATATTTAACCCACAAAAAATACGTACAGCCTATTTAAATTACACTAATAACTTATTTACAATCACTCCAATTCACTATTAACTTAACGACAAAGTAATAAACAACGAACGAAGTAACTCAATTTCTTTCGCAATTAAAACAAAACAGATTTTTCGTTTGACTGTTGTATAAAAACAACAACAACAGTCAAACAAAAATCGAAAGTCAAAACATTCTCGCATATCTCACAATGAACGCACTTCACTCATTACATTATAATTTACGATCGTTGTCGTTAGATAACGATCGTAAATTATAATGTAAGATAAAAATATTAGTCGGATGTTATCGCATGAAAGATTATATTAGTCAAACTTCACTATAACGTAACGTAAAATATATTTTAAAATCGTTATATTTTAATGTACATAAAATTCGACCTTATAATTATCGCGTGAGTGTTCATATTTGCCAGCTCAAAATCCACAAGACAAAAAATTATAACAGTTATATTTTAGTGTAGATAAGATTAATCCTAAAAGCTATGACATTAGAGTTCATATTCGTGTCAGCAAAATGCATCATTATAACGAGTACTACGTTATAATGCCACGTACAACAGGTCAATAACCTATCGACGCCCGACGACGACAGGTAGCTATTATGTTAGTGTGTGCGGCGAAAAGCTGCATGTTGATTTTGTTAGATGGCGTTGTATTAAATAATAGATGTCAGACTGAGAAGCAGTGAACGCGGGGCAAAAAGATGCACTACAATAAATACTTATAATAAATATTATAGCAGGGTGCTCAGATTTTTATAATATTTTTTTTTTTTTTTTTTTAAATTAGAAGATGAGAAAATTTTTAATGAATTATATTACCTGCTAGATGTTATAACGCCCAACTTTATCATCGAGTACGATAGAAGGGGAAATGCCTCATCCCCAATAAAATAGTATGGAAATTCATAGTTAGATTGGTCATTAGGAAGTTTGGAAGGTAAAGGAATATTAAGACGTCCATGTTCTATCCAACGTTTGATCCTGGAAGCACTGAAAATTCCACCGTCGCTGTTCCTACCCACATAGCCAGTCTCGATAACAGTAAATAATCCATCGGAATCACAACATGCCATTAATACTATCGAATGGTAGGATTTGTAATTAAAATTACTTGATCCTGAATCAGGTAATTTTTCTATTCTGATGTGTTTACCATCACATGCCCCTAAGCAGTTGGGTAAATTCCAGAGGCGGTCAAAACGAGCAGCAATGTCTTTCCAATGTTGCACATCTGGTAATGGCATAAAGTTCTCAAGCTCTTAAAAAATCACCCATTATTATTCACTTTAGGGTTATCAGAATCCTTTCTTCCGCACTGACACATTCTCTAAATTTAGTATTTCGTTGATGTATAGCTGGTTTTAATAATGTAACAAGATGCAAGTAGGTCTCTTTAGACATTCGGTAGAAAGATAAAAATTTCTTATCATCATGTTGTAGTTCTTGTGCGGCTACAAAAACTCTACAATTTATGTTTCTTTCAATATATGGATGAATCCAGTATTTTCTACTCTTGCCGCCGTTGACTTCTTCTATTTCTATAAAACAGAAAAACTGCAAGAGCTTCATCACTGGAGTCGCTCGACATAACGTCCGTCTACAAAAAACGAGTTTGCACAAATGATGAATTTAGTAATTTTTCAGTAGCATCATATGCGAGCGTCGCGTAGCGAACATGTATCCAACTAGTATTATACTCGAGTATCGTACCCTACAAGTATCGTAATGGGAGAAGGGCCTAAAGGAAAAGAAAATAACCGCATACCATTATTTAAAAAACATAAGTCATATTAAACGAATCATATTTGGGGACAATTTTTTAAGATCTCACCAATTAGGGGTCCACCCTTATTCTTCTCATTCTTATTCAACATGGGGGCGCTAAGTTCTGCACTGACGTCCCGCTAGGGGTGTATTGTGCATTTCCCCCTGCCAGCATCTAACCGAGCCACCCCAACTCCTTAAAATAACGGAGTGTGGCTCTAGGCTGCTGGCACAACTGCTCCAGTGGCACTGATGATGGGTGTTGGAGTAATGACGATGAGGCATTCGAAATGTCCTGAGTAGACTGTTGTGTGTCTACTCGTGTTAACATTCCTGATGTGTATCTGGCTTCCTCTGTAGCTGTGCAGTGTCTCAGTACGTGTGTCATGATATATAAATAAATAAAGTTTCATGATATTAAATAAATAATTTGGATATAAAATAAAAAGTTATGATATGAAATAAAGTTTTATGCTCATGAACAGATACTTTGTCAAAAAAGGAAGGTAAATAAAAAGAAAGCTCACGGATAGGGTCAACGGCTTCACATCAGGCCTTTGGTTTCAAGGACCGTCCTTGGCGGTGGACTCGCCGAGCTGCCTGCCCTACCTAACCTGGATAGCTAGCCTGCCGGGGGTCGTCGATTGGTGATGAAAGAGAAACAAAAGTGAATCTAGTGTAACGTGACATTTACTGACATCAAAACAAACACATGATAAGCAATAAACAAATCTATGAAAAGTAATACGACTAATTTCTATACATTAGACCGCATTTTAAAAGTCTGTAAAAGAGCTCATATAAACGTTAGCGCTAGTACCGGGGCGTTCACGTATGACTCGCGGAAAGAAAACGACGTGCGCGGGGAGAAAGCGCAACAAGAAAAAGTTCACTGCTTCTAAAAATAAAATAACACTTGCTCACGACTCCTCAAGTGGCGGAGCCGTTCTGTGGGAGCCAGAGTCTCAAATTATCCAGCTTCCACCACAGAACGGGAAATGAATATCCTTTGCGCGGAGAAAACGCGACACCATTTTGGTGCCGTCAGTCAGCGCCTGGTTCGCCCCCACACGGGGCTCTCGGAGCGACTCAATGAGAAAGTTGAGCCGATTACGCCTGCAGCCTGCCAACCGCGAAACGGTGGCTTGGCCCAAAAGCCATTCACGAGGTCTTCATGTCGTGATGGGCTGGAATTCCTCTTGGAGAGATTGTCCAGCAACAATGCGTACACGCGTCAAGTTGATGACGTGCGGGCGGGCGACTGGCGTGGCGATTGGCTCGCGCGGCGAATTTGCCGGGCGCGGTCCGCGGTTGTTGCGTCTTCTCGCTTCAACATTCTATCGCCACCTCGCTTATACACAAAATTCATAACCTATGTTTTACAACTATTTTAATATTATCTAATTACGAATACAATACAAAATTAAGGCGATTTTTCTGATCGTTTATATACATACACGTCCAAGAATGGTTCAGTAATTGTTGTGATATCTGGATGGAAAAAACCAACAATGAGCACATGAAAAACAGTGTAAAGTTTTGGTGAATTACGAGTTCCACAGATTACTACGTGTGTGAAATGTAATTACTGGATCGTTATTAAGCTGTTCGTGGTAAATACTTGTCAGCAGAATCCGCATTCCGAACAAACAAGAGCATGACTTTCTGAGTTTCCTGCCCAACAAAGTTGCGTCAAATTCTCATAGAAATACTTCGAACCATAATGTAATTTATCAGCCTTGGGAAACCTTAGAATACCTAGTAAGAATCTATCGAACTATCTAAGTGCTAGAACTAATAGAAAAGCTATAATTAGGAATAATTATTTTCGTACAAAAAACTGCTGACCTAGTCTGAGCAAAGGTACAGAGCAGTACTAGGTTGCTATTGCAAAAGCGTCAGGTGAAACTGACCATAATTTACAGAAACAGTAGCTACACGCTACACGTGTTCCACAGTCACGTCTTCTTTCAGGCACCGGTCTTATACAGATGATAGTTTAAATTGCAGTGGCCAGTGATGAGGCCAACTATAAGCCTAAGATCCTGCCGTTGCAACTTTAGCAAGTTATTTGTGATCTTTCAATCAATGGTTGGAAACACGGCTTTAGCCTGTCTACAGTCCGTTTTCCTGTCCCAGATTTTCTGCTGCTCTTTTTCAGTGTGCCGACGTAGTGAGTCCCGCACTTCCATCGCTGATGGTTTGCAGAGTCCTCCCACGTCAGCATTAACTTCTTTCTTGGTTCCCTCTTTGGCAAGAAAATCTGCCCTAAGGTTACCTGGGCATGAGCCGTGGCTCTTCGTCCATCTTACTATTGTTCTACATTTGTGAGACAATTTCTGTAGAGTCGCGTGGCACTCTGCTAGCACTCTCGACCTGGTTGTGGGCCTTCTGAGTGCATAGACTGTTGCCGCGCTATCAGTGGTAAACATAAGAATTTCCTTCTCGTCAGGTCGTTGCGGGACAGTTAGTACCTCCGATGATAGGATTGCTCTGGCCGCCATTAACAGCCCCATTTTCTCTGCTTGAAACGCTGAGTGTTTTTGTGCAGGGCTCTGGAATCCGAGATCCCAAGTTCCGGCGAATGATAGCCGCAACCTGCTCCTGTCTTATTTTTTGCACCGTCTGTGTACATGTTCCAAGAGGGTGAGATGCCTTCCAGAGCACTCTCCTCCGTCATCAGTTCATACCCCTTACCGTCAAGGTGTGTGCTGGCTATTTTATCAGTACCTTGATTTGCTTCTGGGATGATTATTGCCGCTCTCTCTAAAATTCTGCTATGAGTAGTGAGAGGTGAATTGCCCTTCCACTGGTTTGTGGACTTTATTCTGAGAACTGATACCATTGCTTCCTGCTGTATGTGCAGGTGCATGCAGATCCACCCTTAAATATTTATTGTTAATTATTTTTATTTTATTTTTAATAGAAATGTTTTATGTTTTTCTTTTTAAGATTTTTGTAAGATGTTATTTTTGCAAAATACTTTTAGTATGTTTTGTTTTCACTGTAAGAATAGTTTTTTTTTTGCTTGTTAGTTTTGGTTTTTGTTATAGTTATGGTGTTTGTTTAAATAAGAGATAATTTTAATTGTAGGTAGTTTAAAAAATAAAGTGTTTTAGAAAAAAAATAACATACACTTCCTTTTAACTCTTGATATTTCTTTTTTTAGGTGGCGTTAAATAGAGAGGCAGTACAGTAAACCCATCCCATGGTTATGTTTCCAAAGTTCCAAACTGATGGTAATAATGTACGATGATGATTATGATTAATTTGTATTAGGACATATTACAAAGCCTTTACGTTTCTCTTCAACAACAGGAGGCCAGAATTGGAAGTATTATCAACAATACTTCCAATTCTGATATTATTATGAGTTTGTAAATTTATTACGTAGATAAATATAGCCGTAATGTAGGTACAATGATAATGACGGGGTGATTCTTTAATTTACAAAATCGAGAAAGGGTTAGGCTCCGACCATTCAGACTTTTTACTTTTCCAGACGTTTTCTATACTATCTAATTCTGCATTTATATCATCTATCTAATTTGACTTCCGGCTAATAAGGTGTTCTAATCATGCAGACTTTTCCGATTCCAGACGTTTTGCTACATGCTCATTCTGCATTTATGTCGGCCAGCTGAGTTGACTCGCTGCTGACTGGATAATCTGCTTTTAAGTCATCTAGCTGAATTGACTTTGAGCTAACTAGGTATCCTGCTTTCATGTCATCCAACTTAAATTGTCTTTCAGCGCAAAGGTCATTCTGATAGGCACCCATCAGAATTTGGTGATTTATTTAATTAAATAATTTGATATGTAATGACTACTTTTTCTAATTTAATTTAAACAGTACATACCTTTACATATTCTTTTAATGCTCCAATAAGGGCTTCGCTGACCTCTTTTACTATAAATCCTATTCGTTGCTTTGATATCTTGAAAAGATATTGCATACTAGTATAGGAATCTCCTGTTGCATAAAAAACGAAGTGTTAGTGCTAATCGTTCCGTGACACTGATTGCATTTCTACGAAGTGTTAGTGCTAATCGTTCCGTGACACTGATTGCATTTCTATAATTTGTATCCTTTTTATGTACACTTGGTCCAATTAAATTCACGAGTTCTTCAAAATCGATCGGAGACATGCGTACAAAGTTTTTATACTGTCAAGTAATCATTTGGTTTATTTAAAATTGCTATCAATGACAAACCAGTAACGTTTTTTCTTCTTAATTTGGATGAACCAATAATTAAGTAGAATCAAAGATACCATCGCGTCCTCGCTGTCGGTCATCTTGAGTGAACTAACGGCGAAAGCGGAGCACAGAGTTTTGACGAGCATGTTACGCCGATTTTAAAACACAGCGTAACATGCTCGATGCGTAACACGCTCGATGCGAATGTTACATTACACCTCGTAACGTTAGTCAGTACCCACCTTTAGTAAAAAAATTATGTCTCTTTTATACGAATCATTAAAAACATACGTGTTTAAAAGTAAACTTTGAACTTTATTCGATGTTTTTAATATTAAAGGATAACAAACAAGAAATGAAATCATTCGGAACTAAAAACGCTGTTTTGTTTGTATGGCAGGGTGACAGCTTCTCCAGCACATGAGTTTAGTAGGTTCAAAACCAGCGATGGCACATTGATTGCTTCGATAATGGGTGGAAAAACACCAGACACACCAGCCATGATCGCGGTAGAATATTGGTAGAATATTAGGAAACCGTCAGTGACAGAATGGGTAAAAAAATAAAAAAATGTGGCTTAATGCTCTGTAAAAGATATCCCATGATAGCAGCATCACCAGATGGGATCTGTGAAGGCAGCATCATAGAAATTAAGTGTCCAGTAAGTGAAGACTTAAAAATTATGTACAAAAGGGAAACCAGCCCAGAAGTACTATGCGCAGATGCAACAATAAATGTATCTGACAGGACTTCATAAAGGTTACTTCTGTGTAGCTGATTGCAACTATAGTGTAAATAAAAATGTAGACATAATAAGTGTTACATTTGATGAACAATATATAACAGATTTTATTAAAGTTATAGTCTCTTCATGGAAAGATAAAGTGTACCCATTATTTATATTTTTATGTAAAATTACAGTTTTATTTAATTAAAGAATCTTGCAAATTTATTAAACCACAGGCAATAACATCATCAAATAATTTGACGAAATTATGGTTCACACAAGAATGTGGCTTTAGCATACCAAATTCTCTCAAGCGACGAATGATTCTCTCAACATGTGTTCTTAAACTGGCAATTTGCTTGGTTTCCCTGGATCCACTTTTTGATAGCTTAGCTCCAGTTGTAACACTTGGAGGTCGCACTAATTTCACTCCATGTTTGAGTAAATATGATTCTACATGCTTGTCTCCTATCAGCCATCACACACATGCCTGGTTGCAAATATTTTATAAAATCTCATGATTCCACCAAGGAAGTGTATCTGTAATTCTTCATAACCTGGTGATATGTATTAATTTATTCCGTAGGTACGCGCTACAGTCTCTAAAGTAGTTCCATAATGTTCCAAATGTCTATTTCCATAGGTACACTCGATTCTCACTTCAATTAAAATAAAACGCAACACCACAAACACAAAATATGTATTACGAAACTAAGCGAATACGAGTAATTAAGGTAATATGATAGCATCGTCTTTGTTCGAAGGTGAGTTAATTATTACATCATTTTGTTCTTTATTAGATTGTTATGTTATGTTATGTTATGGCCCTAACTTTAAAAGAGATAAGTGATGAATTAAGGACAATTAAAGAATATTTGATTAAAATTGGACCAAGTAGGAGAACTGTAAAAGTAAAGGATGAAAAGTTAAGAGACTCTACTATTTTATATGATAAGTATGAAAGTGTTTATAAATTAATAGTAGAAAAAATAATTAAAAAAGAATTAGAGTGTTCAGAAATTAAGGAAATAGAACTGATAAATGAGAGTATAAAAACTTATTTTACGAGAATAACGGAACTTTGTTTAATGTCTGAAGAAAAAAATATTGAACCAAAAATGGACAAGTTCGATTTAAAAGTTGCCTTGAGTTTATTACCTGCTATGAATGATGACGAGTCGGTCACTAAACAATTGATTGATTCGATTGAATATTACGAAACCACCCTTTCTGCTGATTCAAAGGTTCAACTGATTTATTTTGTCTTAAAAAATCGTTTATCGCAATCGGGTAAACTAAGATTACTTCCCAGCTATTCCAGCGTCAAAGAATTGGTGAAAGACATGAAAAAAGAGCTTTTGGCGAAAAAATCAGCGACTTCTATTCAATCGCGTCTGCAGAGCTTCAGGCAGAATGAACTATCCATCGAGGAATACGGTAAGCAAATTAACGAAATGTTTACTGATTTAACCATTTCACAGGCAGATGGAAATGATGAAAGCTACAAGGTTTTAAGACCTTTAAATGATGAGTGGCGGCGGCAGCCAGTGGAGCAGCCGTCAGCCGTTTCGACGTGGCGGATACCGCCCATTCCAGAACTATCGAGGTACAAGTAGGCCTAATCCTACTCCTAACTATAATTACCAAAATCGACATGCGTATAATACCCAAAATCATCGACAAATAAACGCCGTAGATCAACCGCATTCCGAACAGGAACCTCTCACATCAAGTGGTGAAACATTTTTTCGTCCCTAAAGATAATATTTTTACATGCAACAACAATTCGCGTTTAGTTGAGTTCACTTTGAACAATTGTTGTACTTTGCACTGGTTACTTGATACCGGCGCATCAATTTCAGCGTTAGAAAACATAAACATGTTATCGACAACAACATACCATTCCATAAGCAGATAAGCGATTTCAACGGAATCGGTGGCAGTGTAGAAGCAATCGGATATGCTTACTTAAGCTTAGAAGCTTCTGGTTGTTTATTTCAACATAAATTCTTTGTCTTTGAATCGTTACCTATTAAAGCAACTGCTATCTTAGGAGATGACTTTTGTAAGAAATATTCTGCTATTATTAACTATGAAGAAAACTATTTGTCTTTGATGAATAACAACAACGAAAGAATTTATTTACCGACATTAGAAAACAAAAATAACGATTTTATGCATATACCATCACGATCAGAGTCTATACACTTTATAAACACACGTTTGAAAGATGATTGTGTTGTGTGTTCAAAAGAGATTTCGGAAGGTGTTTACTTGGCGAGTGCATTAGTATCTCCAGTTAACGGTAAAATACCTATACGTATATTAAATACTACTGAGAAAAGCTTTACCTTGAGTGACGTCATTCCTACCATACATAGAGCGGATGAATATGAGTTATGCATGTTTGAGAGATCGAATAGCAATGCGGACCGTGTGAAAAAGTTGTTCTCCCATTTAAAGTTGAACGAATATTTGAAGAATGAAGAACAGACCTCTATTGAGAATATTTGTGCAAAATACTGTGATATCTTTCATTTACCAGGTGACAAACTGACTACAACTGACATTTATCAACATACTATTACTTTGAAACCGAATGTAGAGCCAATTTATGTAAAACCGTACAGGGTACCACACTCACAAAAAGGAGAAATACAAAATCAGTTAGATAATTTATTGCAACAAGGCATCATAGAACCTTGTCGTAGTGAATGGTCCAGCCCTATCCTTTTAGTTCCCAAAAAAACAGACACAATTTATAAAAAGTGGAGGTTAGTTGTTGACTATAGAAAGTTAAATAATTGCATTCAGGACGATAAATTCCCGTTACCGAATATAACAGAGATATTAGATTCTCTTTCTGGTTGTATCTATTATACACATTTAGATTTAAATCAAGGTTTTTTTAATGTGAACTTAGAGCCAAGCAGTCGAAAGTATACCGCTTTCTGTTCCGGTCAGTATTGTATGACGAGAATGCCTATGGGACTTCGTACAAGCCCAAGCTCGTTTTCGAGAATGATGAACATGGCTATGGCAGGTCTTACATACGAAAAATGTTTTATATATTTGGATGACCTTGTCATTTTTGGAAGGAATTTAACAGATCATAACAAAAACCTGATAGACGTATTCGAGCGTTTGAGAAAAGTTAACCTGAAACTGAACCCAACTAAATGCACCTTTTTAAGAAAAGAACTACTTTATTTAGGACATGTCGTGTCAGGTGACGGTGTTTTACCCGACCCAGAAAAAATAAGAGTGTTGCAGAATTACCCCACCCCTACATCAACTGATGAGGTAAAACGATGTGGCTTTTGCAAACTACTATCGAAAATTTATACCTAATTTCGCAGAAAAGGCTTTTATGTCGAAAAAATGTAAATTTTGAATGGAATGACAAATGCCAGCGTGCTTTTGATTTACTGAAACATAGTATGACATCCCCTCCCGTACTTCAATATCCAGATTTTTCAGAAGGCAACCAATTTCTACTTCAAACAGATGCGTCAGGCTATGCAATTGGAGCAATTTTATCCAATCAAGATGGTAGACCAATAGCATACGCTAGTAGAACGTTGAACAAGGCCGAGAAAAACTATCCCACAATCGAAAAAGAATTACTTGCGATTGTGTGGGCAGTCAAGTATTTTAGACCGTACCTTTATGGCCGATCTTTCAAAATTCAAACAGACCACAAGCCTCTTGTTTATTTATTCAACATAAAGGACCCATCTAGTAGATTACTGAAATTTAGACTTGTGTTAGAAGAGTATGATTATGTTGTAGAGTATGTGAGAAGATCTGAAAATTGTGCGGATGCTTTATCTAGAATATGTGTGACATCGAAAGAATTGAAAGAGATGAATGAATACAGTGTGAATATCATGACGAGAGCTCAGAGGAAGAGGTCAGAAGAAGAACAAAATGAAATCAAAGATACTTCGTTTGGTATTGTTAATACAGATGACTGGCCTGATCAACCAAGAGTCGTAGAAACACATACCAAACCGAAGATATCAGTAGAACTAAGATTTATACTTGGAAATGACTTAAATAAATTGAGGAATAATAATGAAATCGCATGCGAAAATCGTACTTTTAGCTATGTACCGATCAAAATGAGTATTTATATAAACCCAGCTGTCCGATCACAATTATCGCGAGCCGAATTTGTGAGGGAGCTGTCGGATTTTTGTAAGAAAATAAATATAAATGAAGTATACTTTATTAAAACGAAAGAAAATAATAAATTTATAGAACAAGTAATAAGTGAAATAAAAAATACTAAAGAATGGTCCGGACCAAGAATATGTATTTTGAGGAATATTGAAAGAATAGAAGATAAAGATGACCAAAGGGTTATATTGAATGACTTTCATCTTCTCCCGACTAGTGGCCACGCGGGTATAAAGAGGATGTTAAACAATATTAAAAAATATTACTTTTGGCCTGGCCCTGAACGAGACATTTCAGCATTTGTGCGTAGGTGCGAAAAATGCCAAAAACAGAAATATTCCGTACACGTTAGAGAGCCGATGACTGTTACTACAACAGCACAGTCGGCATTCGAAACAATATTCTTAGATATCGTAGGTCCTATCGATAGAGATGACAATAATTATTCATACATATTGACGCTGCAATGTGAATTATCTAAGTATGTCGAAGCTTATCCTTTAGTTACTAAAAGTTCGGCAGAGATGGCACGGGCTTTTGTGAACAATTTCATTCTTCGCCACGGAATACCACGCGAGATAGCAACTGATAGAGGACAAGAGCTGATTTCAACAACGATAAAAGAGGTATGTACATTATTAAATATTAATAGATTGAATTCCACAGCTTATCACCACGAGAGTATTAGAGCCCTTGAAAATTCTCACAAAAGTTTAGGCGTATTTTTGCGAATTCAAACCAACAACCATCCTGAATCATGGAGTACTTGGTTACCTTTCTGGTGCTTTTCTTATAATATTTCTGTACACCGAGAAACCAAGTACACCCCTTTTGAGTTAGTTTATGGTAAAAAGTGTAATTTACCCAATAACTTGAATAAGTCCGTTGAACCACTCTACAATCACGAAGATTACCCTTCAGAATTAAAATACCGACTACAAGTTTCTCAAAAAGAAGCTAGAGAAAACTTAATTAATAGTAAATGCATAAGAAAATTTAAATACGATATGAAAATCAATCCGGTGACATATAAAATAAATGACTTAATTTTATTAAAAAATGAAACAGGAAATAAACTCTCAGATATATTTACAGGTCCA
This sequence comes from Ennomos erosarius, assembly GCA_963580505.1. NCBI lineage: Eukaryota > Metazoa > Arthropoda > Insecta > Lepidoptera > Geometridae > Ennomos > Ennomos erosarius. The sequence continues at coordinate 7,364,074 of OY756999.1, read as the reverse complement.
TATTTGGTTATCAGAGATTAATCACCAAATGTTGAAATATTGAAAGATGGCAAAATAGATATTGTTCATAAGAACTGAACCAAATTGTATTATCCTTAAAATGTACTTAATAGTTACTAATTATGTTGTACTTTAACAGATTTAATTGAAGTGTTTATTTACTTAAGCCTTGGGTAGGTATAATGTTCAGATACGTTACGTAACATATTTATCATTAAGATTTATAGGTAAGTATATAGATAGGTTCGTAAGTTGATTCAAGTTAGGCAGAAATAATGATTTAGAATAAACTCGAGTATATTTTAGGACATTGTTAAGATGATTAAAATCTCTTTATACTTACTGAAATGCTTTGTGAATGATTATGTACTTATTTAAAAAAAAAATATTATTAATGCTAATATTTTTTCTCTTTGGAAGGGAGGTGTAGTGCCCTTATTGATGTACCACCTAGACTATAAACCTTATAATACAAATATTATGCTAATAAAGTCCAGTCTTGATTCAGCACTCGTTCGTATCATTTCACCCGTCCTCACAATAACACGCCGCCCTGAGGAACGCCAGCAGATATATCACACCATGTGGAGTATGAATCATCAATACGTATACGCTGCCGGCGTCCATGCAGGTAATTACGAAACCAGTCAATTACTGTTGGAGATATGTTAAAAGTGCGAAGGAGTCTCAGAAGGATGTCAAAATCAACATTGTTGAACGTGTTGCTGAAGTCTAACAGTGATAGCACAACAGTAAGTTCTCTATTTTCCATGCCAAACCTAATGTCGGGTTAGTATTAGACTGACTAGATCGCAAAATGACTACATCGCGTAGCGACTACAACGTAGGTGTACTTCATCGCAGAGAAACTAAACTGACTAGTTCTTAAAATTACCACATCACTAAAACGCCTAGATACATATGACTTCATCGTAAAATACACTTAACGCAGAAAGTGTAGATAGAAAAAAGCCTGAGTCGCAAAAAGTTCACCTACTTGGTACAGTCATGGTCAGATTAGATTATAAAATATGCATTTTCGAATAATACTCTAACATCATTAACTACAACTTTTGGTTGATGGCCTCTGTGGTGTTGCCATCCCACAATTTTTTTACCGAAATAGCAGAAATACAAAATTATCACATGTGAATTGTAAATTCGAATGACGTCTCCTTCAATGCTTTTAATTTATTTCATATTTTTATAGGCTTATTTCTGGCCACTGAGCAGTTTTCTTTTAGGAATTATAAGTTTAGTTCTCTCATCATCAAGAAATGGCGCCTCGTGTTCATTTCCCTTTAATTTTGTAGGTTATCTTGGAAGTGGAGAACTTCGTTCAGCCAACGTAAATAGTTAAAACATAAATCCTCCTTGGTCTGTATGTCACTGAACTTGAACTTTTCTAATCGGTTGGACTTATTTTGATGTACAATTAATTTGTTTTACGTGTTTAGGATTCACAATCAGACCCCATAGGTGCTGCTGTGGTCGAATTCGAAGATTTTATTTTATTTTATGATAATATTTATAAATCTATTCTTCTAGACTTATTTACGCAAGCAAGACGATGATAGCGACATACAAAATTAAAAGAAATATTGTTATAATAGTACCTACATGCAATAAATAAACGATATTTAAATAACAATAATTATGTTTGTGACTGTCCAGACTTTTTACTGCGTAGTCATTTTACGACTTAGCGATTCTGATACTCGGACCTTTTGTGACGATGACTAGCAGCGATGTAGTCATTTTCTTAATTGGGCATTTTGATATGTTGACTATATGAGATCTAGTCAAATTGCGACTTGGGTATTTTGAGATATGGCCTAGGTGAGATGAAGTCATTTTGCGATCTAGCCATTCTAATACTAACCCCTTATGTCATCTGTAATTTTAGTTAATGCGGTTGCTGGGCTGTGACCAGTGCGAAAACCGGATTGGAATGGATTAAGGAGATTGTTACTAATAAGATAGGAAGACAGCTGTTGGTGGATAAGACGTTCAAGCAAGTTTGATAGGAAAGGGAGTATAGATATAGGACGGTATTCAGAGAAGGAGGTCGGGTTGGACTTTTTGGGAAGAGGAGTGAGTTGAGCTTCTTTCCAAATTACTGGAAATGTTCCTGAGGAAATGGAGAAGTTTAAGATATATTGAATATAATTAACAATTGTCCCGAACCTAGAGTCATACTTTGTTTTAAATGTGGAGAGAAAGGTGTTAAAACACCGGAATGTCTTAAGTGTAATCCAAAAAAGATAGTTAATCATTTGAATAATTCACCAAAAGTTGACATTAATGAATGGAACAATTGGCTTAACACAGTTAAAAATTTCTGTAATTCTCCTAAAATATCTTCGGTTACTTTTGAAAATGAAAAAGATAGCCGTCGACCATTTATTGAAGTACGCATTTCTGATAATTGCTTTTCTGGTCTTTTAGATAGAGGCAGTTCCATTACTATCTTGGGAAACAAATCTTACTTTGAGATTGAAAAACTGGGATATGAATTATTCAAGTCAGATTCAACAACAATTCAAACGGCTAGTAGACAAATCAATTCGCTTGGTTACTTTAATATTCCAATGAAGTTTAATAACCAGACCCACGTTATTAAAACGTATGTTTATCCGGACATTTCTCCGTCACTAATTTTGGGAATTGATTTCTGGAAAAAATTTAATCTACTACCAGAAATTCTTTCTCCGTGTTGTAACACTGTAACTAAATCAGTTGATGAAGCTAGAGGTTTAGCTTATAATCAACTTAATAAAACTCAAAGACACACGGCGGATAATTTAGTTAATCGTTTCAAAAAGATTTCCTTTGAACAAAGAGGCCAACTTGGTCGCACTGCCAGGATGTTGGCTACGTTACATACCGGCAGTGGGCTGGAGCATTTGGACTGTCTATAGGCCATCGCGGCTATTGTACGGTCCATATGTTCTTTGTAGTAGGTAGCGTAGCTAGTTTAGTTTTTACTATTGTAGTAGTTAGCTTGAGTAATAAAGGCATATTACCTGTTTGAAAAAAAAACTAGTAAGTTGTGAAAAAGCAAATAAATATAACTAGTTTTGACTTAATTAAGTGAAATGAATCAAAGATGTATTTGCGAAATGAAATCTAGTTCAAAAGAGCTTTAGATGAGTAATGAGTAATGACTGATGAGTGAAATGTAACAAGTTGAAACTTGAAACGCGTTTTGGTCTGGCGTAGTGAACCCTCAGCCTGGATTAACCGTGTGTGGGTTCATTCCTCGATGACCGTGTGTCATCACGTTCTTCGTGATAACACACGGTCAACAGAAAAAGCTGTTGTAAAAACAAGTTGCCGAATGAATTGAGTGGGTGCCTACTTACAATTATTTGTGATTATACATTTGGCGTTTATGGATTCTTATTCTTAAGAAGAAAATAAAAGATCTTGCATATCAATAAAAACATTTAATACTGTACATTCCTTGCCCACCCTTATGTATTGTATATTTGAGTATCGTAATATTTATTAATACATAAATTTCAGTGCAGCAGCCAAGAACAAAAAGCTAACCACACACTACGACATCTTTGGATTACTATCTGGAGACGAAGAGGGCAGCGCTGTGTCGAACTCGCAACAGAGTTCCCAGCTGTTCACAAGCATCACCAACCGCTTGGCCAACGGTAGTTTATAAACATAGTTATGTTTACAAACTAAATACGCTACTTTTTTTTTGTAATAAAGGCAGCCCACATTACACCCTGGGCGAGAAATATTCAATGATGGTTCGATCAGTTGGTCACGCCTATTTTGCGACCACCAGCATTAATCGTTTTTTTTTTTTAATCGTGTCTGGTTTAATTAGTTTAACTTACAAAGTAATCGACTATTTATCTACTTTTATATTTCTCGTATAATATTTGTTACAAAACTGAACCTATTTGGACATAATTATGTAGGCATAATATATTTTAGAGATGTGTTCACCGCAAGCTTTTTATTTTTTGTATTTTTTCATCAAATGTACATTAAGCGGTCGGATATAGGAAGTGGTCGCAAAACCGGCGAACTTACCCTATGGCAGAAGTACCGATAGTGATGTAATGAGTTGGTTTACCTTATAATTATCGATACATCGATAGTTTCTATTATGCCTTCCGGAAATTGGTTACAATAAGTTTTAAATGTTTTCAATTTATTTTGTGGTTAAATTGACTTCTACTAATTAAACTTTTCTTTTCTCTTTCCTACAGATCCTAATATAAAAGATAAATAGATATTCGCAACTGGACAGTGCAATTGGTTTCCTCAAAAACATGATACGGTTTGCTCTCAGCATTTTGAAGCTGAATGTTTTATGAAAATGTCTAACCATATACGTTTATATTTTGACGCTATTCCCACATTGAAACTCTATCCTATTTTTAACGAGGTACTAGGTGGACCGATGACCTGGTGAAAACCGCGGGGAGCCGGTGGATGCAGGAGGCGAGCAGCCGTTCAAAGTGGCGCTTTCTGGGGGAGGCTTATGTTCAGCTGTGGACATCTACGGGCTGATGATGATGACTATAATTTCTCTTATCCGCATTTATTATTTGATGAGGACATTATAATGATGTGGCGTGCTCGCCCATGAAAGAGTTTTCATGTAGCGTCCATGGAGCTATTAAAAAAAGAAGGAGGGAATCCCGTCTGATCCGAAACTGAAGCTCCCTTAGGAAGCCGGAACGCTTCGTACGTACGAGCGGAACACGCACACGCTCACATCATATGCAGCCGGTCGCCCTACTTTCAGCTGACACACATATGTAATATGTCCACCATTTTGGGCTTCAGTTCGATGTCAATCAAAACTCAATCCTTCTTTTTTTTATCATTCATCCATGGTAGCCTCATAGAAAACCATTGCTCTTGGTTGCTAAGGACAACTGATCTCGTTGATTCTACGTAAGAATCTACGTCTTAGTCGATATTGCATGAAAAAATTCTTTTGCTTTTTATTTTGTAAATAGCTGTAAATTAAAATATACATCGCATGGTGAGCTGAAAAATTACCTTTATTTACTGCCAAACTAAGGACCTCCTACTATTAAATAAGTGTTTACCGACAACACCTCAATGATACTCAATATTATTATTATTTTTCCTAAAAATTCATCTGATAATTGTATTTTCAGATGAATTCTATCAAAAAGAAACATGACGCAACAAATGAATCATCAGCAAAACGTGTTACCTATATATTTGGAGTTTTAATATGTTTTTTCGTTTTATAACTTGTTATGTTTCTTCTATTTCAAACTTTAGTTTATAGATATAATTATACTATCACACATCATCAGCTGGCAGACGTCCACTGCTAAACACTGCCTCCCCCATAAAACCTCACTTTGGACGCCTATCGGATTTGCTTCTTTATATCCATAAACTGACGATAAACTACCTCTATACTTATTTATTTATTTATTTTAGATTTATACCGGTATGTTTATCGGCTGGCCATTGTCGACCCAGAATAGAGTATAATAGAATAAAATAACACTATTACACATAGAAATACGCACAAAAGGCACAAAAGATATAGGTAGGTACTAAAGTGTACCTAATGATACAATCAGGTAAGAGGTACCTTACCGCGTACTTAACTCATATCAAACTATCGATAAAAATATATCGACTCAACCCACAGCACGTTTTGCTGACAGCAGTGGCACTAATGACAAGACAATTGCTATATATCTCATCTGCGCAGGTAAACCATAGAGGTTTCATTGTAATACCTGACACGCTTGAATTGTATGAGAAGTGTTGAAAAGGCGCCTCTATGTAGAGGGGAAGCGTTTTTTTTTTTTTTTTGCTCTGTGGTTTCACCTATACCTATGCTAATACACAGGTTACTGTGCTCAGCTTCGAAAAGATTTAGTGGATTTTGTTGTTTGGTACGAAATGCATGATCTATTATTAGACTATAACGTAAAAATAACATAACACAAGCGTGCGAAGCCGCGGGAAAAAGCTAGTCTTCTCTATAATAGTACATACATGCTATGAATAAAAGATATTTAAATAACAATAATTATGTTTGCGACTGTCCAGACTTTTTGCTGAGTAGTCATTTTACGACTTAGCGATTCTGATACTTGGACTTTTTGTGATGATGACTAGGAGCGATGTAGTAATTTTCCTAATTGGGTATTTTGAGATGTTGACTATATGAGATGAAGTCAAATTGCGACTTGTGTATTTTGAGATATGGCCTAAGTGAGATGAAGTCATTTTGCGATCTAGCCATTCTAATACTAACCCTTAAGAATTTGCTTAAAACATCTAAAAATGAAAAATGTGCTGTGCTTCAATTTTAGTATAAAAACACCGGAAAAGCTTTTGGGTGGCCGGAAGCGCCTGCGGCAACCGTGCCTGTGATGTCGGAAGTCTTTGATAATGATCTCACACAGGTCAGTATGGGGTTGGAATTTAATGACCCCAATGTAGTTTAGGAATCCAACCCTACACGATTTTGTTTAAAACACAACATATTGGACATTGTTATGAATTAAATTTAATGAGTTCACTCATTGGATTAGGGGGAATCAAATTTTATTTTCAACCGGCATATGCTCCACACTTTGGGGAACTGGTAGAGTCATCTTTTAAGTCAGCAAAGTTTTTCTTAAAGGGACAGTCGGCAATACGCACTTAAAATTTGAAGAGCTGGCAACGTCAGTCAAATTGAAGCTATCCTTAATAGTAGGCCACTTTTTCTTTAATTTATTTAACTGACAGGCATCTGCCGCTGTGATGGCTACGCGGCGGTAGCTGCGAAGCCAATCTTGCCGCAGCCGCTGAGCGCTGCCAGTAGCAGTGCTGCAGACACCGGCAGCGCCACCAGTAGCGACAGTGCCGCAGCCGTCGGCAGCGGCACCAGTAGTAGTGCCGCAGCTTGCGGCAGCCGAGCCGCTGGCACTGGAACACCTTGACGATCTCACACAGGACAGTGTGGAATTGGAATTTAATGATCCCATGTAGGTAGGTAAGTTTAATTCCACACTGTTTTCTTTAACACAGATACCATATTGGACATTGAATTTACTCATAGAACTGAATGAGTTTTATCTGTTTTTAATTATTAAATAAATAAATAAATTGTTTATTTATGTCAGACCAAGATCCATACTATACGATTAACATTAAATACAATCTTATTACTATTGACATTATCATCTAAAAAATTATTATCGAATTACAAAGACAATTAATACAAATCGTTAACTAAAATTGATACATAATATTTGACATATTAGATTAAACGTTATTAAAATTAAAATTGATTAGGTGCAACATGTCAGAATGAGATGTGTGAAGCTGCGTTATGTGCCACATATTAGGACAGTCCACCCGATCCGCAACAATACACAAGATGCTGTTGGCACTGTCGCGCACACACCGCAACATCGAGGCGGCTCGTTTTCTCAATATGGCATGAAACCCATCGGTAGCCGTTTCAGCGAACATCTCCGATGCGCTGCCCCAGCAGCATCCTGAACGCGTTTTTGTACTGGACGCGTTGATTGCCGCCTGCATATATTTGACCCATAGACTAGGTGTAAAAAGATTGATAGAAAGCCTTGAAGAGTGTAATCTTTACTGCTTCTGTCTGTACACCTCGCAAATCTACGAGCCAACATATTGCTTCTGACAGCCAACGCCCGACGCTCTCTTTCAATATCTTCATTGTCTTTGAGATCCTCGGTGACCCAGTGGCCAAGGTACATGAAACTCGAGACTCTAGGTAATGCAATTCCGTCTAGGAAGTAGTGATGGGCGTTTTCGCTATTTTTTGATACCGATGCGCATCGTTATCAGGGCACCGGCATCCGATTCACGCATCGTTATTTTTGATATCGTTGCACAGTGTTCCGGTTACGGTATTGTAAACTGTAGGGTTACTCTTGAATCCAATCCCAATTTCACTAAAATTCTAATCCGAATCAATCCCAATTCCAATGTTAAATAATTTGGTACCCTTGAACAAAATCGAGCTGGAAATTGAAATCGCATATGCGATCGACTTAACATTGTGACTCACAAAATAACAACACTATGTAAGTGCTGCCATACTCAACATAATAGAAAATACTAATACCAAAATTGGTTGAAAACATTTCATTTATTTATTTACTTATTTACTTAAATTTAAAATACTTTACCAAAAACCATCACTTTTGATGATATTTAGTCACTTTCAAGAAAATAAAAGCGCATAGGAATGATTTTTGAAGGGTAAACCACACTTTAGGTATATCTATAAAGATATTATAGTCCTCAAAATTTTAGCAACCAGCGGGATTTGAACCCGCGCCCTCCAACTCTCTAGTTGGTAGAACGTCCAATCCGGTGAGTTGGAGGGCACGGGTTCAAATCCCGCTGGTTGCTAAAATTTTGAGGACTATAATATCTTTAGGCCAACCTACCAACAGCTGGAGGATCTAGCGGATTTTTTACAAGATAATCCAGGGATAGCAAAAGGTTGTTGCGCTCCGCCCATGGGAATTATCATGTGTTTGTGTTTGTGTCATCAACAAGACTGAGTGTATATTTTGTGTATAAATTTGTCCAAAATATTAAAAATAAGAGACAAACGTGCCATTTTACTTCCGAACACAACACACTCGAACGCAAAAAAGTTAACTTTTGAAAACTGTAAAAATTCTATCGCTAACTCGACTTCAAGCTCAATTTGTCAACGTCAAATCGCGTCAAGAGTACCGAAAAAACGTATGGTATAAAAATGAGTCGATTCCATTTAGTTTCATAAAATTCCACGGACAAAGATTCCAATCGTGCGCTAGTATCGGATTCAAGAGTACCAAATACCACGATTTCGTTCCAAATCCCAAATTACGATTGAAATCGAGTGTCAAGAGTAACCCTGCTGAACCGAGCGTTCCATCTAGCGAATCGGGTCTATGGGGCCCGATTTGAATGAAGATTTGCATCTGTCAGATTCAAGCAACAGTTATAAAATGTACCCACGCATGATGAATGTATTTTATCGTCAACTGAGTGTTCTAGCAGGAATAATAGTAGAAACGATGGTAGCAAGTTGTCTGAAAACATTCTCAATTCTGAAAATAAAACTTTGATTGACCTTGCTGAAAACGTAATAAATACTACTGATATTTCCGGAGTTGTATCTGTTACGTCAAAATCGTAAACGCAAATGCCAAGGCCAAGCTGATCCAATAGTAAACTCGCCAGCACAAGAGATCCTACTAAAACCGATATTTTGCGAATACACCAAGAATTTTGGTAGTGGCAAAGGGAATGTAGCAAAGCAATGCTTCAATGGCGTGCCTTCACTGCCTAGGGAAATGACTCAATGGTGCGTTGATAAGGATGATGATGAAGACAATGTAGGGCTCTGGCTCTATTAGCATGAATCACTAACCACTGGGGATGATGATGCCACCACTGAGGATGAGGATATCATCAACCAGAGAAATGAAACCTTGCCAGGACCATCACCGCCTAAGAGGATGCAAACATGAGTGAATATTTGATAAAAGTATTTTTGTCAATTTTTTTTTTCTGGAGCATGCAGCTCAAAAACTGTTAAGAATTTGGAAAATTGTGCTTTTTTTCTGTGCACAATGCACAGATACACCACCACATTGCAGAGGCTGTCAAAGGCATAAATTACACAGATAAGTGATATTTATTTATATATTTTACTTGTTAGGTATTATTACATGACAACATTATATTACATAGCACTCATTCAGAAACTTGAATGAGGATATAATTTTATAATAATTCTTAAGCCATTGGGTGAGTGGCCACACAAACTGAGCACTGCAGTCCTTCGGCAACTTGTTTTATTGTTGGTTTTTTTAGACAAGTTGTTAAAAAAGTATTGAAGCGTGGTAGGACTTGTAACTGGTTAATAAAATACATCTTGGAGAATCTCTGGAGTCAATGACAAGCCTATGTTACAATCCCATGACAAAATATGAAGATACAACCAACACCCTGATTCATTCTTTGAGAAGACCAGTACACAAGCCTGACATAGACAATGCGAGTCAAAATAGTGACTTGTTTGTAGTAAGTACTACAGAAGTACAACTCCTTGAAAAACATTATTCAAAATGTTTTTTTGTGAAATAATTACATAAATAATGTAATGAAATAGTAACACCATATAAATTAAAAAGAGTTAGAGCACCAAGTGGTGCAAGAAGTTCCTTCAGATTGAGTAAACAAAAGCATACTGATATTACATATTTAGAATGTGTAGATAGCCCTTGTATGATAGTAAGTAGGTAATTAAATGAAGAATGCAGCTCAGGGTAAGGCATTGAAACCTGATACAATAATCATGAAACAAACAAGTCTTCAATAAAATCATGAAAAAAGCAAATAAAACAAATTCCAACAATCTATTTAATGGCTATATTGGCCATACAGAATAAATGAAAGCCATCATAATTGCAATGATGCATTTCTTGTTAAGTCAAGCAAAGGAGATTTTCTTTACTCTTCGCATGAGAAAATGACTCAGTGTAAGAAGTCACCCATCTGGAGTTTATGTTCAGACTTGGTTGTACATATCTGTCACACTGTGGCGCTGGCAGTTCCATGGCAGAAACTTCTAAAAGTTTTGAAATGTGGATGACCAGGTGCTTCTGACTTGTGAGCATCTTGTAGGTACCCTGCTCGCGGTCAAGCCCGCCAGGTGGAACCCTGTTCAGGGAAGCCCAGTGAGCGCCCAGCAGAGCAGGGATGATGATAATATATCGGTATCGGAGTATGCGTATGGAGAAGTTTTCACACTTTCGATAATACCACGTGATTCCCTCCTCTTGAAGCATGTTCTGTATAATTTCGATTGCAGTTTCGGCAGCCTTTCGAAAGATTTCATTGATTGATTAGCCATGACTTCATTAGTAAGATTCTTCCAGGTGTTTTCATTTCTGCGTATTCATTTCACTTTTCTTGGCTTCGCTTTATTTTCAATATGTTGATTCATACATCACCAGCACATTACTCTTTGCATTAAATGAACAACCAAACGAAATGACAGCAAAGCACTTACTTTCTTTTGTTTTTTCTTTTACTTTGCTTTGCACTTTTTTTTTTTATATATGTATATTGGCTCCAGTGCTGCCAACTGCGGGGAAAATCCCCGATTTGCGGGGAAAAGGGTTGCAGCGGGGAAAGTGCGGGGAATGACCAAAATCGGGGAATTTCGGGGAATTCAGACCTTGTTTTCGGTGGGTAATATATATAATAATTTTTTTTTGTTGGTCATCCGCATATAAAAAAGTGTTTCGCGCTCGCTCCGCTCGCGCTTTTATTATTTCGATACATACATTATTTAATCTGAAACCAGCGCGCTTGTACTGACATAATAATTCTGTAAAATTGTTTATAACACTGGTTTGGTGCCAGCAGATAAAGGGGTCTAGCAAAGATCCCTTTCCATTGGCGTTAATGCTTAACGCTAACGCCAAAATGTATGGAGATGACAGTCCCTGCGGATAAGCGACATCGGGTCACGCTAACTCGGTCGCAAACATCATCGTGGATAACGCCCACGGCGGTAGCGTGATGTGTTGAGGCCTAAATTTTGACAAACGCTATCGCTAATTTTGTCGTAGTCGTTCACGCTCCCTGCGTGTCCGCCCGAACTCATGCATGTCATGTTAAAGTTCGCTATTCGAACCTGTCGATCGATAACTTGTTGGATTTCGTGATTTCGTGAAGCAAATCTACATCAATTTTGTGTTAAAGTTGTTGAGATAAGGTAAAATCTGGCTATTGCCCCAGTTAATATAATACCTACAGTAAAGATGCCTCATCCCATACAACGGAATAACGCGGGCGAAATTACGAATTATTTTATTTCTGCATAACGCAAGATTATCAAGCGACATTTATTGCGTGTTGGCGAAGTATTGGGCTCCTATAGGACAGTTATTATACTCTTTGGTATTGGGTAAAATGAATTCACTGGACACTAACTAGTAACGCCCACGACATAATCACTACATTTATTTCACGTTCGGGTTATTTTCTATTTAAGTTATTAATGTTATTATGCTCTGGTTGTGGGCCTGTTGCCACTCTATCAGTGGTAAAAATGAGAATCCCCTTCTCATCAAATTGTTGTGGGACAGACTTGCACATGGTCTATCCATCTAAAATACAATAAAATAAAAGTTATTCTACCAAGTTTGCTTTACTTTCGTAAAAATAAATAGGTATCATGGATGAAATTTTTTAATAGATCCATGTGTGATATCCGTAATATCATATAAAACTTCTTATTTCCATTTTACAACTTTGCTTGCAATCAGCATTTCGAACAATATTATGAAAATAATAAAAAAGCAGTTTTTTATTGTACCATTCAACTTCTGGAGCTATATCATATCAAATCACACAGAATTCTCCCTATTTTCAAATTATCGCCGCCATTGTTGTTCAGTTTTTACTTTTTTATTTAGAGCTCACGCTCAGTCCATAGACAATCGAGCGTTTTCCGTACGGCGCTGCGGATTAGACGTCTTGCGTGACCTATGCCATTTTGCTCACGCTACGGCGTGTGCTTCCGTAGCGTGTGCGGAAAAACGAGCGTGTGTATCTTTGCTAGACCCCCAGCACTGTTCAGTGTTCAGCCTAAATGCCAGTATAAATTAAATTCCTTAACTATTGAATTTTATCTATATTGTTCGAGAATTGGTAATTATTATTGAATAACCCAAAATTTAAATACAAATTACTTAAGGCGTTTTATTGCACATGGTCACTGTGGAATCAATTGCTCAAATGGCCATACTTATTGTCTGGATTATAAAATGTGCTTGCGTTTTCATGTTGCACTGTCATTGCTGCTTACAAAACACCGCTGGCGGCATCATACTACCATCGCGCCACCGAAAAGTTGCCCTAAGTTAGGACTTGGCTCTAAGTCGCGTCGTGTAGTTGTAGGGAAAAATAATCAGATGGATCCGGCATGAGAAATTCCGGATTTGGCCCAGGGAGGGCAAAGAGTGTGTAAACTAACAAACAAACAAACAATTAACAAAAACAAAAAAAAAACAATTGCAATTAATTAATTGAAATTGAAACTATAATGCAGGGGGGCAAATCTGTGAATAGTAAGACTACGGATTTAGTCTAGATGTAAGTTGTATATAGTAGTATATTAAACAAATCATGTATAAAACGTAGTGTTTTTGTTCCAAAAATGTCGTTTCGGTAAATTAGTCGAAACTGACGCGGGGAATGGATTTTTTTTTATTGGCAGCACTGATTGGCTCCACACATAGTATATTTAGCCAGTGTCAAGTATTATAATCACAGAGCAAAAAAAAAACGCTTCCCTATGGGCGAAGCGTCATTTGTTTCATAGCTCTGTGATTATAATTTTCATCGAGTTATGAAATATTTCACGCAAAGTGATGTCCTAGTCCTAGTCCAGTCTAAGTCAGGTAGTCATAGTCTAGTCTAAGTTGTGCCCTAGTAAAGTGGTGGCAACTTTACTAGAAGCTTTTATGGAGTTTTGGAAGCAACACGAAAAATCACGTTTCCCCACATTATATCACTTGCCCTCACTCATGCTCGTAATTCAGCATTTAATGTGTAAAGCACCACCAATTTTAAACATTAACACTGGAAAAAGCACAAGTTTTGAGAAATAATACAATGCAACGACGTGAAATTTTCCGCGTTCGCGCCAAAACTCAACTACAGGTAGTTCATTATGCTACGTATAAGTATAAGTCACGCCACAGAATTCCCCCTATTACATCTTTGAGTCACGCCTAGTAATCTGTCTAACAAATTCATGAACCGTACGAAATGATGATCCGTCTGTGGTGCAAACTTAGAAAATTACGTCACAGCCACCGTCACACGCCTCTCTCACCTCCTTTCTTTCCCCCGTGACAAATCCGTGCCAAATACGTAGTATCTCTTAGTAGTCTGTGGACAAATCGAATCACCATCTTGTTGTCAAATTCTCCGCCCGCCGCCATTACTGTTTATTTATACAATAATTTGAAGTGTTTGAGTTGATTAAAATCCACATAATCAGTAATATCGCGATGGAACTGACGGAAAACAAAATGTTTCGGAAGTGTTGTGTCTCAAAATGTGAAAGTCAAAGATAGGACGTAAATTCCATAGATTTCCTATACGGAAAGAATTACGTATAAAATGTGAAAATTTAGATGGAAAACCTAGTAAACAAAGTGTATGTGTGCGGCAAACGCTGTGAACGTAGGTTTGTTACAAACAATAATCGTTTAAAGTATATGATACCCAACGATATTAACAGACACAGAAGTTGCATCTGGAATCCCATCAAGCATTGAAACTGGTAATTTTTTATCATGCTCATGGTTTCATATACCTACTTAGCTATATTTCTCTATATTAATAAAGACAATCTTTAATTTTCAGCACTTAACCCATCTCCATATGTGAGGAAGTATCACTGTGATCATGATCATGATAACTGCTGCTCTTCCCCAACGGGTGAACAAATAGTGATTAAAGGTACCTTCAATCACTATACTATATGGTTACTGTTAGTTAAATACCCCTGACATTCACTTCATTCCACAACTAGAAAAACGCTGATGACTTTATTATTGGTGAAATATCTATGTAGCATAAATTATATATTGTTTATATATCGCCTTTATAATTATATTTATGGTAGATAATGTACATATAGCACAGTGTTTATTAGGAAAATCATTGTCCATTCAAGTTAGCATTATTAATTTTTCTGTGCCAGGTTGTCTCGGAGAGATCGCTTTGAGTGATAACTCCGTACTTTGTACACTTTTGTTATGTCTGCTTACATGGTTTTATATGATTTGTGAGTGTTGTTTTAATAAGAGTGCAGAATCCATCAACCAATATTAAGTACCTATTACAATCATAAAAATATGTTTTATTATTGTTACAGATCTTCTATCTACATCTAGCCAGAGCAACATGTTCACAAGTACCTCAGCATCTACGCAGAGAGATACTGCATCAATTAGCAGTCCTGCTAATGAAGCACCCAATCAATATTCACAGATCATCCATCTACTTCTAGCCAGAGAAAAATGTAGGTACACAATCACATCCATACAGGCCCGGAATACACAGGCAGGTTTTTTTAGTACTTTTCGATAGAGGGACAACAGAAATACATCATCTGTGAATGTTGCAACTAACAACTATCACAGTTCTTATTTTTGTATTAGTTGTATTTTCTGTGTGGACCGAATGTGTAATTTTTTTTAATGATTGTATTGTTACTTCAACTTTATTTGTAATAATTTTAATGCTGATAATTATGTTATTGTATGGCATGTCCGGCTTAGGCTGTAAGCTGCAATGTAATAAATAATACAGCTTGGTGACAGACGTACAGATGGACAGTTAAACCTTAGTAATGGAATTCGTTTTACCCGTTGGTTATGGAACTCTAATTTTAAAAATATAATTTTAGTTATTTATAAAATTCTCATATTAGTTATTTATTGATGTTATATTTTATGTTATCACAACTGTTTATTTTTTTATCACAACTGTTTTAGGGACACAATTTTTTAATTAATGCAATAAAAAGATATAATTTTAACACCTTTTATTAAAGCAATAGAATATAAATAATAGTAATAGTATACTACCTATAGGTTAGTTAGTTAATTTAGCCAGTATATAGTGTATATACTGGCTAAATTCACTAACCTGCGTAAGCCGTAATAAGAAAAATAGTTATCTGTCATCTTCTAAGTTTGTAACGATACATTGCCGATGTATGACACATGACCATCTGATACGTACCCCATATTCCGATTCATGCTGTAATCGCTATGATCGCTCACAACGCTCACGTTGATTATTCAGCGTTCCGATTCAGATATTGCGCTCACGACTTTGAGCGCTGTCAATGACTCTGAACAACTAATCACGGATGGTGATATCGCAAGATGGCGTCGGTCATGACGTTTACAAGAGATTTCGTTGTCGTGCTCACGGCCAAACGGTACGCGTTTTTAGAATATCGATATTATCGATTTTAGCGTGTCTCGGAATACGGCCGTAGTATCACTACTATCAATTATACTAATCTGTGGTATAAGTAGTCTGTGGCACAGAATACTATTACTCCTAGCGGAGAAGAATGGCATCTTCATACAAAAAAAGTGGTTATGAAATTCAGTACTAGCGCCTTTAGTGGGACCTTTTGGAAACTTAAAAAAGGCGGAAAATTCAAATGTTCTATCTGTATAGATTTGAATTGATAAAAGGGGCTGCTCTACAATTAATTACTATTGACATTAATAAATTAATTGCAGCCCCATTGTATTATCAGATAAACTATCTTATAATAGGGACAAAACTACATCAATTCGCAAAAATAAAAGCATAGGATTTTATAATTTTTATATTTATTATTGCATACATGACATTGTGAATAATAAACCGAGAGCGACTTTATTTAAAAAAAAATAATACAATAATACAAAATACATAATACAAAACTTTGCCCATGGTAGCTTTCTGCAAAACATAATTAACATGTTTAATTCTAAATCCACAATGAACTCAATAATAAGTACATAACCTCAAATTATATTGTATGAGTTTTGTGTAATTTACCGTTGAACAGACTCGGTGGTCTGTGGTCAAGTCAGGCCCATTCAACTCGTCATACATTGGATGGTAATAGTAGGTGGGCATGCTATAGGGATCCCAGTACAACAAAAATATTTTTTAATTTTATTTTAGATATGGCAACAAAATGATTTTGAGGTTATAATTGCCACCGATCTCGTGTTGTTTTCTTTCTGTGAATTTTCAGTGCTTCTTTATTTAGCCTAGAAACTCTTTTAGTGTTTGTGTATTGTGATGTCGTGTTAAAAACAATGAAGGACAATAGCCGTAAATGTGCTAAATGCAATGCATCATCAGCGAAAAAGCCGAGTCTGTTCAACGGTAAATTGCACAAAACTCATACAATATAATTTGAGGTTATGTACTTATTATTGAGTACATTGTGGATTAGGAATTAAACATGTTAATTATGTTTTGCAGAATGCTATCATGGGCAAAGTTTTGTATTATGTATTTTGTATTATTGTATTGTTTTTTTTTAAATCAAATCGCTCTCGATTTATTATTCACAATGTCATGTATGCAATAAATATAAAAATTAAAAAATCCAAAGCTTTTATTTTTGCGAATTAATGCAGTTTGGTCCCTATTATAAGATATTTTATCTGATAATACAATGGGGCTGCACTACAATTAATTACTATTAACATTAATTTATTAATGTCAATAGTAATTATTTGTAGAGCAGCCCCTTTTATCAATTCAAATCTATACAAATAGAACATTTGAATTTTCCGCCTTTTTTAAGTTTCCAAAGGGTCCCACTAAAGGCGCTAGTACTGAATTTCATAACCACTTTTTTTGTATGAAGATGACATTCTTCTCCGCTAGGAGTAATAGTATTCTGTGGTCAACAGCAGCAAAAAGGCGAACACCGAACACGAGTTTTATTTTAGTTTTTCAAAGTTACTAATCACCCACTGAATTGCCGTTTGGGTCGAATAATCGTAGTTATTAAAACAAAATAAACATGGAAGTGACTGATGATAATTTGGCTACTCTTGCTAACTATTTACAGCATACCTTAAGCCCAGACCCAAACATTAGAAGACCCGGTAAGCTAGTTGTCTATTTGAATGTATTTGAATTACTGTTTATATTAGCATGTACCTATACAATGTCTTCTCATCATAAATCCAGGCCATTATGCGAACTCCTAGTTCATCATAGAAAATTGGGGTTATTAGGATGATGTTGTGAAAGAAAGACACCCAATTTAAGCCTACTTATTATTTGTCATCACATGTTTTGTTTGATGATTTAGCAGTACTAAGTATTATTCTCTAGCTAAACTTACGTTGTTTAAATCATTAATTTACATAATTTATTATATTGTTTGCATGTACAAGTATAAAAAATTCATCATCTTATCCACCAATATATTATAATAAGCACTTGATTATGTTATGACCTACCTACTACACCGTAGTAAGGTGACCTTACCATGTTAGATAAGGTTGGTGACCCCACAGTGGGAAATTATAGACCTTTTTGCTTATACATATATATCAAAATTAATTTCAGCTGAGAAGTTTTTGGAAGGTGTTGAAGTGAACCAAAATTATGCTATACTTCTCCTTCATCTCATTGATAAAGATGGAGTGGACATGACTATTAGAATTGCTGGTGCAATTGCCTTTAAGAACTTTATAAAAAGGAATTGGCCTGTGGTAAGTTACAAATATATCAGGCGTGTAGGGTATGCTATATTATGCACATTCATCTATTTTTTCAACCTTGGTGTGTTTGGATAGCTTTGTGGCAATATTGGCAGTTAAAACATTCACATGCAGCATTTTGGGTTCTTTCCTTGATGGTTTTGGGAATGTGTGAGCAAAAGTAGCTTTTTTAACTTTTATCGTTCAGTGTTTGGATAGCTCAACAACAGCCAAAAATTCCGTTGTGACTGCCAATATGGTCTCACCTGTGGAGGTGTGGTAGAAATGATAATTTTCTGATTTTAGGGATTGAAATCAAAACATTGACCATCTTACCACAAAAGATTTAGACGCGCCTTAAACACTTGTTGAACAGTGGTTTCATGAATTCCATACCACAAATCCGCGCTAACACTCGTTTAAGATAGACGGGCTTTAAACACGTGCTAAAATTTAAACATCCTCAACCCTTAGTTTAAGAGGTGTTTAACTGTTGTCTTACCTTCATTTTGAATAAAATAACTACTTACTTTAAAAAGTATCGTGTAATTTTTGGATAATAAATAAATATATTTATTATTATATTAATACACAATGTGAATGAGTTTACCCATTTCAATATTATGATGATTAGGTATAATTTTAAAAGGCTATACAAGTTAACAATAGATTTCGACCATACAATAACTTTAGATTGGGTTAAAGTTATGCTGCAATTTGATTCTCATGGTCAATCTATAGATAAGCTTGGCATAAAAATGAATCCTAAAACTTAACTGAACCCACATATTATTATCCTACGTTGCACTTTGTCAGTGACCATACTTAAAGAACAATACAGAAATACTAATGGCAGGGCGAGCGAGGCATACTTTTTTGGAGCAGCCCACGCACACCAGCTCTGTTACCATAACACACACAGTCAAAGTTCACGCTAATAACGTTCCGTGTTTTCTATGGTAACAGCTATGACGCTAACATGTATTGGATTTACAAAATGAGTTCTGCGCAGAGTGAAATGTTTCGTATGATGTTATCTCATTTAAAAAATGTGGATCGAGTTAGACAGTGTTTGAGTAAACTGAAGTAAACACGGTATAAACATGGTTTTGTAGTGACAAAAATAAAACATCCGTTTAAGGAGCATTTAACTTTTAGACGCTGTCTAACTAAACATGTATCTAAGCGATGTTTAAAATTATTTTTGTGGTAAGACGGTCACTGTCTTACCACAAAAATAATAATTTTTTTTTTCAGTACATATTGTTTGTATGCTTGTGCAATAATAAAGTAGCGCTTAAAAAATAATTCACAGAAATAATTAAAATTGTATTGTTATTATATTTGTTAGGAGGAAGATGGAATAGACAGGATCCATGCATCTGACCGAGCCACAATCAAGACAATCATTGTGTCCCTTATGCCCAAGTCTCCAGAGGCAATCCGGAGACAGTTCAGTGATGCAGTATCTCTCATCGCCAAGTGCGACTTCCCGGACAAGTGGCCCAATCTAATTGATGAGCTAAGGACACAGATGGTTGAACAGTTTGCTATTGGTGCGTAGTTGATAAGATATTTTAAGCATTTTATTAAAAACCAGCATTTATAAAACTAAAATTGAACAACTTTGTTTTCAATAAGCTATTTTGTGATCAAGCAAAACAGGCTTATGTTTACATGTGCATGTGTTATATGCTTGCAACAGTCATAGATTAGGTTAGTTCAATATTCTTTGATGATCATTTGCAGGCGACTACCGCATGATCAATGGTCTCCTCAGCACAGCACATTCGCTATTCAAGAGATACCGGTATGACTTCAAGTCCCAGAAGTTATGGGAGGAAATCAAAATGGTTCTGGATAACTTTGCCAAGCCACTTACTGATCTTTTCCAGGTATTTATGCAGATACAAAATTTTATTTAATGTGCTGCCATTTTTTACTACAAGTACAAGACTTGTAGCGTTATAAAACAAGGCCCTGAAAGCGCGCGGCAAGCATGCCGCGCATTCCCGGCGCAATTAGATCAGTAGGGTTAGTCTTGAATCCAATCCCAATTTCACTCAAATACACCCGAACCTGAAAAATAATCTGATAAATAAGCGGATGGTGTAGAAATGATTAGTCGATTACATTTAGTTCTATAAAATTCCATGGACAAAGTATCCAATCGTGCGCTAGGTTTTAAGTGTACCAAATGATATGATTTCGTTCCAAATTGAGTCAAGAGTAACCCTGCTGTTCTGTACACACTCACACATCACACTCTTTTTGTGTCCTTGAATGTGCAGCAAATTAGTCAACCTCTGGAATCACCACATGCCTTGCACAGTACACAATCTGCTGTTGAATATGCCGTAACTGTTATAGGTGTGAAACAAATAGAAATGTCTGATTTTACCATGCTGTTTTATTTTGTTTTCAGGCAATGATAGAACTAACGAAAAAGCACGCAGATAACACAGAGGCTCTTCAGGTCATATACGGCTCCTTGGTATTAACCTGCAAGGTGTTCTACTCCTTAAACTACCAAGACCTGCCCGAGTTCTTCGAAGACAACATGTCTATATGGATGCCGAACTTGCTAGCTCTGCTTCAGGTCAAAGTGCCCTGTTTGGAGGTTGATGTGAGTTGATAAAGTAGACTTCATAGCCCACAGCCCAGAAAATGACAATGTGATTCAGTTAAAATAGGTTAATGTATACATCTTTATGTAAAAACCGTTTCTTTATAAAAAAACTAAAATAAAACCGGTTATTATATTATAGAACCTATATAAGGTTCTATTTATCGAAATATGGAAAACTGACAATTTCTCTTACAATAAAACGGATGATTTTTGATTACTTATAAATAGTTGGTGCCCAGCGATGAGTGTATAAGAAAATCGTACCTTAACTCAAAATAATAGTTAAATCGTGAACTAACCCGTATTATTGCATCTATTTTTGCTGTAATTTATTGTTTTTTTCCAGTCACTAGTGGCTAACCAGTAGGCTACGACGACGAGCGAAGCGAGGATGAGTATTATGTTAGTTTAACCACACTAGATGTCTAGAAGTACACAATACAATAAAACGAAGTTATACCGATTAATTATAAATAACCGAAAAATCATCCATTTTATTGTAAGACAAACTTTGAGTTAGCAATAAATCGACGGTTTATAAATAACCACGTTTTTGTATAAGCAAATGGTTCTTACAAAAAGACGTTGACATATTTACGGATCCCGTCGGCGCGTTGTATCCACGGATACCGTGATCCGTTTCCGTGGAAAAACCAAACTTGTATTTGTTGGTAGGACGGGACGGACAAGCCCGGCGTGATGGAGTGCTTGCGCATGGAAGTGTGCGAGTGCGCGGCGCTCTATGCGCTCAAGTACGAGGAGGAGTTTGCGCCGCATGCGCCCGCGTTCGTCGCCGCCGTCTGGGCGCTGCTGCTCACCTCGCACAATGGCGCCAAGTATGATGCGGTACGTACAAACACACACTAACACACCCTTGTATGTACAGTACTTTCAGTCTAGTGGTGCACGAAAAAGTACCTTAACGTACAGTGAATAACAATTCACACCACATACCAACCATATCCACCCACACACGCAAACATACACACTAATATAGCCTGACTACACCTACCGAGTAGAGGGACGAGTCAGTGCGCTCGGCCGAGCACTCGATCTAGCAACAGGCCGAGAGAGTCACTCGGACCCTGTTCTATTTCCTAGGCCGAGTGAGTACTCCCCACTTCTCCGCACCGTCTCGCTCGCTCACTCGGTGGGTCTGAACACGCGCAATCGGCGACCATTCGATGTGTACACGTCACTTTTTCCCGCGAATTTTTGCTCGCACGAAACGTGAAAATGACTGTCTCGCCGCAATTTAATAATGTGTGTAAACTTTTACTTGGTCCACTGACATTTTATGTATCACCGTTCTAGTCGGTAGGTGTAACCAGGCTATTAGGTTAGGAAAAGTTTAGTAACAGGTAGAATAATAATTGTTGCAGTTGGTGTCCAACGCGCTTACTTTCCTCGCTAAAGTGGCAGAGAAAGATCATTACAAGAGCTTGTTTGAAGATCCCGCTACACTTAGCAGCATTTGCGAGAAGGTCGTCATACCGAACATGGAATTTAGAGGTAAGAGGGAAAAATGGTCACTTCCATCTGACGCTATCGATTGATTTAGCTTGCTTATTCTAACTAAGGTTTTTTGATCACATTTCACTACATTTTAAGTGACGTAGACCTCGTAATCCTCCCGGCGTGACGCTCTTTTTTTATCTCAATGTTAGGCCGCGTTTATACATGAAGAATCGATCAGATACCAGCTTGCATGTGTAAACAACGTATACCCTGTTCCATAATCTTACATATTTTATGTAAGCAAACTGGATAACAGTGCAAAAAATATCTTTTATAATGGTACTTTACTACGTATATTTAAACTATTCAATTATTATTTTCTAGTCGTAATCTGGTCTTCTGTATTTATAAAATTCAAAGTCCTGACTGACTTACTTATATATCAACGCACAGTCTAAACCGCCTCAATTCGTTTGTGGTGTTGCCAACTAACTCCAAGACTTGTAGCTTTATAAAACGGGGCCCTGATGTCCAGCCGTTCGCAACAGCACCAATTTGTAACTTGTTTTATAACGTCGTGCAGAGTCCGACATGGAGTTATTCGAGGACAACCCGGAGGAGTACGTGCGGCGCGACATCGAGGGCTCGGACGTGGACACGCGCCGCCGCGCCGCCTGCGACCTTGTGAAGACGCTCGCCGTACATTACGACGAGAAAATGATGCATATCTTCGGGCAATACGTGCAGGTGTGTAAATAACATAAACACATTTTTCCCCCATCTCAAAAGGTCACACATAATAATGGGCACGATGACAAAAATTTTGTTTTTGCATAAATCAATAATATTTCTCAAAAGATAAACATTTGTGGAAACAAAAATAATATCTCAAAAAATTAAAAAGTTACAAGCATTTTAAAAACCGAAATACAGAGAGATAGCTCAAACGGCCAGTGACGTCAGGGCAAGGTCGTTCATAGTACGTAATTACTAAGCTATGGTAGCTTTACATACAATCTCTTTGGCATGTGACGTCACAAGTGGATTTTTCATAGTAACTGCGGAGGCGCTCTGTTTCGCGAGAAAGGGACAGGAGACTTTAAAAGCTTATAACTCCGTAATTTATTTATTTGGTTATATGTATTTAATTTTCTGTTCTTACAATTTTTAGTAAGGAAGCTGTTGGTTGTTCAAATAAAATAAACGATGTCTACTGCCAACTTTTCTTATTTTTCTTTATCTGATACAAGTGTATTCATCAATTTGGGTTGGTATATTGATTATTGGTAAGGCGTATCGTTGTAATCTGAGGGTGTCCTACATAACGTTTGCTACTTACTAACAGTAAACATGTCTACAATATCGAATAAACAGAGAGCTGGCCGGTGTCTTCCCTTTTGTGGGTGTCACACGAGAAACTTTCTCCTCCATCAATTGTCTTTTCTTTGAGCGATGTGGCTTGCCTAGTGATACCATGCGATGATTGGATGTAAACAATAGAATCACACGTTTTACTGAGCGAGGTTTCTGTCCCCCCCAGCTGATGCTACAGAAGTACGGAGAAGCAGGCGGCGCGGCGTGGCGCGGCAAGGACGCGGCAATGTACCTGGTGACGTCACTCGCGTCACGCGGCGCCACGCACGCGGCCGGCGTCACGCGCGCCTCGCCGCTCGTCGACCTCGCTACCTTCGCCGCGCAACACGTGCTCCCGGAGCTACAGCGTCCCGGCGGTGAGTACTGGCTAGTGACGTCACGCGCGCCTCGCCGCTCGTCGACCTCGCTACCTTCGCCGCGCAACACGTGCTCCCGGAGCTACAGCGTCCCGGCGGTGAGTACTGGCTAGTGACGTCACGCGCGCCTCGCCGCTCGTCGACCTCGCTACCTTCGCCGCGCAACACGTGCTCCCGGAGCTACAGCGTCCCGGCGGTGAGTACTGGCTAGTGACGTCACGCGCGCCTCGCCGCTCGTCGACCTCGCTACCTTCGCCGCGCAACACGTGCTCCCGGAGCTACAGCGTCCCGGCGGTGAGTACTGGCTAGTGACGTCACGCCTCACTACACTAATGCCAGTCTGCATTAAAGTTCAACAGTTCCTAAAAGTTGCACTTATCCCATTATGACGTACCATGTCGTACATTTATGAATGCAAGAATTAAAATAATTTTGATTGTTCCTTTCCAGTGACGGAGCTGCCGGTGCTGAAAGCTGACGCCATCAAGTACATCATGACGTTCAGATCGCTGCTGCCTAAGGAGATTATTGTGACCGCCGTGCCACTCATTGTAAGTGCCAAATATCAGAAATAACTTTGCCAACTTCCAAGACTACACAAATAATTCGGTTAAGCTAATTTTCCTATACACCCAGACACAGAACAAACATAACACAAACGATGTTCACCACAGAAAATTGAATGTTTTGTACTAGGTGGGAATTAGGAATTAAACCGATAACCGATACAGTTTAGAAGGCAGAGCTAACAACTGCGCTACAAGGCCAGTCGGAAAAAGGCTCCCGCTTCCTCTTTTGTCTTTAATACTTTGTAGTTTTTTTATTATTATTTTTTTATGTAAATCTCCGTAGATCCAGCACATTACGGGTCGCGGTGTAGTGCTAACATACGCGGCGTGTGCTATGGAGAAGCTGATAGCGGGAGGAATGCTAACCGCGGCGTCGCTGGAGCCACACGCGGCCGCGCTCCTCCACGCTCTGTTCCGGGCGCTGGCGGACCAACACGCCGCCGGGGAACATAACGAATACGTCATGAAAGGTACCTACAGGCTGGATCAAACTCGATGGCGGCTGTGAAGCGCTGCAAGCCCGCACACTGCGCCTTTCGTCTTGCCGCACACATCTCATCTCAACAATTAAACAATTTATTATCTTGCGAAATAGGTAATACAAAAATTGTGGTCTTATTCTTAGGATATCCAAAGGGTAAAACGGACCATATTGCTAGGCTCCGCTGTCTGTCTGTCACCAGGCTGTATCTCATAAACCGTGATAGTTTGACGGTTGAAAGTTTCACAGATAATGTATTTCTGTTGGCATATAACAACATATGCTAAAAAAAACAATTTCAAAAAATCTTTTGACTAGACCATCTATCTGACAAAAACAGCAACAATTTTAGGAGCTTACATCTGTCAACTGTAGCCTTTAAAATAGCCCCAGTGAGCCAACGAACTCGTCCATTCCGCAGCGATCCTCCGCACGCTGTCCTGCGCCCGCGCGACCGCGCTGCCGCACCTGGGCGCGGCGCTGCCGCAGCTGGCACACATGCTGGCCGTCATAGCCAAGAACCCTTCCAAGCCGCACTTCAACCACTACCTCTTCGAGACGCTCTCGCTCGCCGTCTCGTGAGTACATTACATTATAACAATTATATATAATTATAACAATATAACATTATAACAACAGGAGAAGATTAGGGCAGACAAGGTGTTTTTGGCGCGTTTCCTGGTGGAATTACGAATATGTGAAGCTTTGAATGTAATATTATCGTGTAATCATTTCATTAACTTGTTTGTGATGTCCGTAAACACAAAATAAATATAGCATGATAAAAAAAATCGTAAATCTCTCTCAAGAAGCACCATTACCACTGGAACAGCTGTGCCTGACATCAAAGGCTGTACGTTCTCCGCTACTTCAAGGAGTTAGGGTGGTTAGTGTGATAGAGATAGCGGGGTAAATGCACAAAACGCCCCATGCGCACTGTTGGCGCAGGCCTTTATCGCATAGAATAACAACATACTATAGAATATAACCTGGAAGTTATCCCTGAGGGATAATATGGAACAAGTATAACCGTTTTGATTTTAATCAGTCCGAAGTGACGACAGCAGATAACAAATATAATGTTCTGATCATAAGTAACATTAGCTCGCCAATCGTAGTAGCAAGCAGTCGCTTACCGCGCCCCGGCACAACATCCAGCGACTACCAAACTTTTTTCGCGATGTTTACTTGCGGGAAATGCCATTCGAAAATGTCCGAGGGGCCTTTTTGTTCATCGTGCTCCCAGCATTTTGACTTCCAGTGTGCTGGAATTTCTGAAGTTGGCTTCCGTAAGTTGGGTGCGGAAAGGAAGTCATTGTGGAAATGTTCCGCCTGCAGAGTTGTGCCTGCCGTTGTAGCCTCCGCAGCTTTGCCAAAGAGTCAATCCACGCCTGACATGGAGACGATCCTGGTTGCCATCCAACAGCTGTCAGATAAACTGAAGCCGATTGACCGATTGGTCGCGGATATGGGCGAGGTCAAATCTGACCTAGGCGACCTAAAGACGTCGGTAGACCTGGCGCATTCATGGATGAAGGACTTGGGTGATACGATGAAGGCATTTGATGGAAGACTCACCGCGGTTGAAGAAGTCACAGATGAGGTATCTTCACTCCAATCATCCATCAAGAAAATGGAGCTAAGTCTTAATGAGAAAGAGCAGTGGTCTCGGTTGAGTAACATTGAGATAAAGGGGGTGCCGCTGAAAAGAGATGAAAATCTATTCGGAGTGCTGAGCCTGATCGCCAAAAAAGCGGGTGTACCGTTCAGGAATGAAGACTTAAATTTTATATCCAGAGTCCCAACTCGCGTGAAAGATGCCCCCAAGCCTATTATAGCTTGCTTCAATAACAGATACATAAAAGAAAATTTTGTGTCTGCTGTGCGCAGCCTAAAGGGGCTTTTGGCTGCCGAACTTGGATTTCAGGAAAACTCAAAGATTTTCGTGAACGATCATCTCACGGCAGCCAACAAGCAGCTTCTGTCCAAAGCCAAAGCTGCGGCAAAGGAGAACCACTACCAATTTATTTGGGTGAAGCAGTGCAAAATTATGCTACGGAAAAGTGTAACTTCTCCGTTTCTGACGGTGAGGAACGAAGAGGATCTAAAGAAGATATGTTGAGCATTTTTAAATTCGTGTTTTTATATTTTTTTGCTGTTACGTCGTGTAAAAGTTTGAGAATCATAGCTCTGTTATCTGCCTGTCAAGCGAACGCGTGCATGCCGCACCGCTCCGAAGTAAGGTATTTGCAGTGTTTGTTTGCTGCTACGGACCAGTGTTTATCCCCAGCCCCGCATTCTATTCTGACCCGTACTACGGTGTCTTTATGTGTCATTATCTCCTGCATAAGAAGTTGTTTACGTGCTAAACTTCTGTCATTATTTCATATATTATTTAATAATTATGCAGTAATCAATTTTCCTAAATTATGTAATAATGTTATATTAATTATTTCTATGCAATTTTTACGTTTTTCGGCCACGAACTCACACATTAAAGGTTATTGGAACACAATAACAACCGCTCATTGTACCCTATTTAAAATTGGCTTTAGTCTTGGATTATTTGTTTACCTACTGCGTTACACCAGTTATAGTCCGGCTTTTATTAAGTTGCTTACGTTTTTTACAAAATATGATAACTTTTTTATTTCCACTATGTTAATGCTACGTGGGCTATTTTTGCGATGTTTTTACAATGTAGAAAAGGGTATTAACTTAACACGATTACGAATAATAAGTGAGTACATACTCACTTTTTCGCATACGTACCTATGGTGTTGTTATTTGTATTGTAAGGATTCGAAATACTATAGACATTTTTATTGTTTGTATCCTGTTAATGGTTTTAATGGCGTGACATCGATGATCGTGTTAATAGCGTGTTACTTTATTCTACCGTCTGACCTGTATACGTATAGTAGTAATATATTTTCCTATTTTATTTTATCTTTCGATGAGTACGGTCTCAGCGTAGTAGTAAATCCTAAGTATAGTAATATCTTCTGTATTAATAGTAGTCGTCCCCAATTTATTCTATGGTTCCCGTGTTTATTGCATATTAAAACCAATTATTCACAATGGATAACTTGAAGGTATTTTATCAAAACGTACGGGGATTACGTACTAAAACGGATATATTCTATAGAAATCTGCAGCTTAATAATTATGACATCATATGTCTTACAGAAACATGGCTTTTGCCGAGTATAAAAAGCGAGGAGCTTTTTGATGATTCTTATGTTGTTTTTAGAAGGGACCGCAATTATGAACGTACCGCACAGACGCTCGGGTGTGGGGTTATTATTGCGATAAAGCGGGATCTTGCCGCTGTTGCTAACTCGGATTGGTGCTCGTCCGCTGAGGATATTTGGCTGACTGTTACTTTGCCTGGGAGTCGTGTTATATCAAAACAATTACATATTTGTTGTATTTATCTTTGCAATCAAGCTCAGGGCTTCAGTGCGACATCGCAGTTGGGATTTTTTACCGATAAATTGCAGGACATTTATACACAGCACTCATCAGACTCGTTCCTTATAGTGGGTGATTTTAATCTCCCTTCTATTAAATGGTCTCAGCAGCAAGCTGGCCAATCTGGACTCGCAGCATCAGCCGTATCGGGTGATATACTTAGAACATTTATTGATACTTTAATTTTATGCAATTTGTCGCAATTAAATTTTATTGAGAATCAGAATAATCGAATTCTTGACTTAGTTTTATCTAACTTGGCATTAAATATAAACAGCTGTGTTGACCCACTTGTCCCCGAGGACGTGCACCATCCTTCATTACTAATCGAGCTGGATCTCTCCGTTCAGAAATGTTGCACTAATAAACCAAGGCTGAAATATTATTATGAATCCGGTGACTACTCTAACTTATGTAAAGATCTTGATAAAATCGACTGGCAACACAATTTAAATATAAATTCGATTGACGGAGCTCTTGATTTCTTTTATAAGATCTTATATAAATTGCGTGATATTTATGTTCCTCATAAGACAGTGTCTGTAAGTAGCAGGCAACCTCCCTGGTTCACCGCAGGTCTTAAGAAAATACTTAGCGAGAAATATAAGCATATCCGCAAGTATAGACAATACGGGAATAGGTCTGATTACGTTTCTTTCTGCACACTGCGGGACCGTGCGAGAGTGTATGAGAAAGAGTGTTATAACTCGTACATCACTAGGATTGAAACCTCAATTTCTCACTCACCCAAAGCATTCTGGTCTTTTGTTAAAACTAAGACTTCCAACTCAACTTTTCCTTCTACTATGACGTATGGCAATGACACTGCAAACACTGGTGAGGGTCTTTGTGAATTGTTTTCTAGGTTTTTCAAATCAACCTTCCTGCAATCGACTGGTAATAGGCCTTCAACTTCCACGTGCCGCGTGGCTCATCGTACGGATAATCCAGTGAGCATTGGTTCCATTGAAATCTCATTGGAAGTTTTGGAGAAACTGTTAAAGTCAGTTGACACCAATAAGTCAGCAGGGTCGGACGACCTTCCACCCATTTTTATTGTTAAATGCTCGCGAAGTCTTGTTCTTCCGCTTGGTATGATTTACACCAGGTCAATTCGAGAGGGCGTTGTTCCGCGCGTGTGGAAATCTGCTTTAGTGTCGCCTATACATAAGAAAGGGTCTAAATCACAAGTCGAGAACTACCGCCCTATATCGAAACTATGTATTTTTGCCAAATTGCTTGAGAGGATAGTCTATGCACAAACTTACGCAGCTTTAAAACCAATATTTATAGAGGACCAGCATGGATTTCTTAAAGGGCGTTCCACAACCTCCAATCTACTTCTCGCAAATGAATTTATAGTGGACCAAATGGCGTCGGGGCTCCAGGTAGATGGCATATTTACAGATTATAGTAAGGCGTTCGACAAGTTAGATCACTCGTTACTCTTAATTAAATTACAGTCGGCAGGTATACACGGTGATCTTTTTAGATGGTACTCCTCCTACATAGAATGTCGATCTCAAGCGGTGGTTCTCAATGGGTTTAGGTCATCTTGGACTGATATAACATCTGGAGTCCCCCAGGGGTCGTTACTGGGACCACTGCTCTTTGTTATTTTTATTAATGATGTTAACTCCTGTTTTTTGCACTCAAAATTCTATTTGTTTGCAGATGATATGAAAATTCTTAAACCAATCAGTAGTCTTGTTGATACGATTAAACTTCAGGAAGATCTCGTTAGATTTAGTGATTATTGCCTAACAAATAAACTAGACCTCAATGTTGATAAATGTTATACGCTTACCTTCTCTAGGAAAAGGAACACTATTCATACAAATTATTACTTAAAAGGTAGAATATTAAGCCGAGTAGAAATCATGAGAGATTTGGGTGTGCTGCAGGATTCTAAGCTAATGTATATTCAGCATATAGATAACATCGTCACAAGATCTTTGCAAGCCCTTGGGTTTATCATGAGAGTATCTACACCATTCAATAGTATCAAAACGTTAAAGATTCTGTACTGTGCGTACGTCCGCAGTATCCTAGAGTACTGCTCTCAGGTGTGGAACCCACACTATGAGTGCCATATTTTGCGTATAGAAAGAGTACAGCGGAAGTTTCTAAAATTTTTGCAATTTCGCTCAAAAACATTTGACATCAGTTATGAGCAGCGCTGCAGACGGCATCATTTTCTGCCACTTAAGACAAGGCGGACTATAGCAGATGTGACATACTATTTGAATATCTTAAATAATAAAGTTGATAGTTCTGAGTTACTTAACAAAATTTCCCTTCGTACTCCAACATTTAATTCACGCCATACGCCACTTCTTTCTGTTCCGTTAGCCAGGACAAATTACATGCAAAATACTTTCTTCTGGAGAACATCTTCATTTCTTAATGACTATTTAAAGACTAATAGTGATATTGACGTTTTCTTTGATGGGGTGCGTTCTATAAGGCAAAAACTGGCAGCTGATTTCTTCGGTTCTCAAACTTAGATGTCAAGCTTAGATGTACTGTTTCATTTAATTACACTATCGGTAGGTTTATTTATCTGCTTCATGTTGACTTCTCTAGCTATCTACTACGGATTTCTTTTATATGATTTTTCTATAGGTGGAAACTTGTAATTGGCCTAGTTTATTTTCTATAACTATGTTACGTTCTATTGTTTATTTGGCTGTAAGTTTTCCTATGATGAAATAAATAAATAAATGAAATAAACATATTAGTTAAACTTGTGTTTTCAATCAGTGGTCAATCACTTTATTACCATATACTTCTTCTATACCATAAGTTCACTTTGCATTGTTCCGTTTGTCCTAAAACACAAAACAAACTGTTCAGTTCAATTCTATTCATATAGAATATAGAAGCACATAGTCTTTAAAGCATTATATCGTTTACGAGTCAGATAATGGTTAAATAATGTATTTATGCTTGATATGTTTCTAGGTTGGTGACGAAGGCTAACCCGAGTGCCATAACTGCGTTTGAGGATGCTTTGTTCCCGATATTCCAAGAAATTTTACAGAATGATGTTCAAGGTAGATACTTTAAAATTGATATCATAGTATAGTATTTTTTGAATAATAAATAAATGACTAAAACGTTTTTGCAATATAGGTTTTATAGTTTGAGAAATTAAAAGGTCAAGTCAATTTAGTTTTTGAACTTTGTGACTAAACTTTAGGTTTAAAGTCGTCATGGCGCCATGGTTCGGGAGCACTTTGAACAGCAGTTGGTCACAAAATGAGTCAGAAATGAAATAGTTTAATCTTATTCTACACTTTGATTGGAAATCCATTATATTATTATTATTATTTTTTTTTTAAAGTAAGTGTCACACTTGATAGACTTGATCCCCTTGATCGACTATTTTCCAGCCCTTTCCTTTTCATTTCCCATTTTATTTTGTCGCAAAACTTGTTACATGAAAAAGTGTCGAGAAAAGGTTGTCGCGGTGTGCGTGCATGCTAGACGGGGTCAAGGGGTCTAACAAGATCTCTTTCCTTTAGCGATAACGTCTAACGTTAACTCAAAATGTATGAAAATGAAATGATATTCCGGAAATCGATTACTTTCCGCAGCTTATCGTTTCAATATATTTTGGAGCTTCCGTTTGGCATTCACGCTAATGGAAAGGGATGTTTGCTAGACCGCCTGTTCCCATACATTTCCCTTGTTCCAGAGTTCATGCCGTACGTGTTCCAAATGTTATCGCTAATGTTGGAGCGTCGCGGCGCGGCGCCCCCGGGCGGCGACGGCGACGCGTACGGCGCCCTCCTGCCGTGCCTCGTGGCGCCCGCGCTGTGGGAGCGCGGCGCCAACGTGCGCCCCCTCGTGCGCCTGCTGTGCGCCTTCCTCGCCGTGCGCAGCGAGCTCGTGCTGCGCTCGGGGCGCCTGGTGAGTACACGCGGCGCCCGCGCTGTGGGAGCGCGGCGCCAACGTCCGCCCCCTCGTGCGCCTGCTGTGCGCCTTCCTCGCCGTGCGCAGCGAGCTCGTGCTGCGCTCGGGGCGCCTGGTGAGTACACGCGGCGCCCGCGCTGTGGGAGCGCGGCGCCAACGTCCGCCCCCTCGTGCGCCTGCTGTGCGCCTTCCTCGCCGTGCGCAGCGAGCTCGTGCTGCGCTCGGGGCGCCTGGTGAGTACACGCGGCGCCCGCGCTGTGGGAGCGCGGCGCCAACGTGCGCCCCCTCGTGCGCCTGCTGTGCGCCTTCCTCGCCGTGCGCAGCGAGCTCGTGCTGCGCTCGGGGCGCCTGGTGAGTACACGCGGCGCCCGCGCTGTGGGAGCGCGGCGCCAACGTGCGCCCCCTCGTGCGCCTGCTGTGCGCCTTCCTCGCCGTGCGCAGCGAGCTCGTGCTGCGCTCGGGGCGCCTGGTGAGTACACGCGGCGCCCGCGCTGTGGGAGCGCGGCGCCAACGTCCGCCCCCTCGTGCGCCTGCTGTGCGCCTTCCTCGCCGTGCGCAGCGAGCTCGTGCTGCGCTCGGGGCGCCTGGTGAGTACACGCGGCGCCCGCGCTGTGGGAGCGCGGCGCCAACGTCCGCCCCCTCGTGCGCCTGCTGTGCGCCTTCCTCGCCGTGCGCAGCGAGCTCGTGCTGCGCTCGGGGCGCCTGGTGAGTACACGCGGCGCCCGCGCTGTGGGAGCGCGGCGCCAACGTCCGCCCCCTCGTGCGCCTGCTGTGCGCCTTCCTCGCCGTGCGCAGCGAGCTCGTGCTGCGCTCGGGGCGCCTGGTGAGTAAACGCGGTGCCCTGCACTAGTGTACGCGTGGCTCCCTGCACTAGGCGATATAACCCTATGAAAAGAAAGTCTTGTAACTCAAATCAAAACCTTGAATATTTTCATTTTGTAACCTTTTTGATTTGATCAATATTTTGAGACATCGATTCAATGCACTCCTAGAAAAATCATTGCATCCATATAATTCTTTAGTTGTAAATGTTTATTTTTTTCTTAATTACAGAACGCGATGTTGGGTGTGTTCCAAAAACTGATCGCGTCCAAAACTAACGACCACGAGGGCTTCTACCTGATACAAACAATGCTCTACAAGTTCGGAATGTAAGTTAATTAACCCCACTAAAACCACAAATTAATTTTAAAAAAGTAGTTTTTTTTTCTTATGTATTGTTATTTTTCATCGTTAAATAATATATCACGTAAAGTCAAGTGTTAGTCATAGTCCTGTCTAAGTCAGGTAGTCGTAATCCAGTCTACGTCATGCTCCAGTAAAGTGGTGGCAACTTTACTAGAAGCTTCTATGGAATTTTGGAAAGTTATCTTTAGTTTGAATAAAATATATTGACATAAGTGGTCATATCTTTTGATGTGTTGATGTTTCGGAACGCGCTTCGGTAAAATATATGATTTTTGACAGTTCAAATTGCGCCAATTCCAAATTCATTTCGCGCGGTTTTGTTTTCGTTTCATAGAGAATAGACTTTTGCAGATTTCTTATGTAAGACAAGGAATTGGCGTGGTTTCGAAGTAAGAAATCGATACGGAATAAGGGCCCTGGTAAGAAGTTTGCACTGTGTTCCCCCAGGCCAGTGATGCAAGAGTACACGAAGCAGATAATGACGCTGCTGTTCCAGCGACTATCGTCCTCGAAGACCACGAAGTACGTGCGCGGTCTCATCGCATTCCTCGGGTTCTACGCCGCGCACTTCACTCCGGATGCGCTTATACAAGTCGTCGACTCTGTGCAGAACAAGTTAGTACAACCAGTCTACATCTAAAATGCATCAAAAATTTATTCGAATAAACTCACTTTCGTTTTAATGAAATAATTAAGTATCACCTATTTATATTAATAGGTATGCTAATGTTACCGTTTGCGGTTGCTATCTTATGTTAAAAGACTTAGTGAAACTCGAGGGGGAGTGTTGTAGGCCATAACACAGGTTTTTCCTAGCTTGGTTCTCAACGTGACCATGAGATGTTGCATTGGGTTATTAATTAGGTACCTTAATTTTTAATTACATCTTACATCTTAATGCAATTAGTTACATAATAATAAGCTACCTATATACTTTATTTAACAGAAAATTTAAACCTCGTCAAGATACTAACGTATAAAAATTATTTTCTGTAACCCTTTATGTTGAGAAATAAATTTATTCTTATTACTCTTATCACATAACAGTCCACTGCTAATCATAGATCGCCTATAAGGAAATCATTTGTATATTCCCACCCTCACACAAACACATGCCCCTACACACACTATTAGCTTACTTACATTATAGACTAAAAACTCTTGTGGGACAGTCCAGTCAGTATGTAACATGCCTGCGTCTGCGCCACAAGTACCTACCTATGTGTAAAGGATTAATTGGATTCATTTTCTGGTTGTTACAACAATCTGATAATACATAATGTTTTAAACTTTCACGGTTGTTTAATTACTTTTCACATTGTTAGGATTCCGTAACTAAAGGGTAAAACGGACCCTATTACTAAGGCTTCGCTGCTCGACCGCCTGTCACCAGGCTGTGTCTTACGGACCGTGATAGTTGGACTGTTGAAGTTTTCACAGATGATATATTTCTGTTGTCGCTATAAATACAAATTACAAAAAATAGTTAATAAATAAATAAGTGTGAAAATTTCTTCCAAGCTACAATGGGTTCATATTCGTGTCCATGGGTCCTATGTTCAGCAGTGGACGCCTCCGGGCTGCTACTGTGATGACGTCCTATTGTATGCAGCATGTTCGCGATGTACGTGGAGCGCGTGCTGGTGCCGGACCTGCAGAAGGTGGACGGCGCGCTCGAGCGGAAGGCGGCGGCGGTCGGCTGCGTCAAGCTGCTGTGCGACTCCACGCACTTCGTTCGTGGAGCGCTCGCGCCGCTCTGGCCCAAGGTTATGCAGGTACGGTGGTGCTTACTGCTCGCTCTCTGTACTATAAGGTACCGCGACTTACGCGTAGGTCATGACTCTTCATTTATTATACCTTTTCTTTCGATGTACCTTATATTTATGATTTTTATAGCAGTATCGCCTGCTCAGCCGGCTTGAGGGATGGAAGAATGCGGATTCAATTCCCGCTCGTGATTCTAATTGTACCTTTACAAATTAATCTGTAATTTATCTTATTTCGATCTTCAGAGTGTCTCCATTTCGGATAAAATTTTGCATATTTTTGTGTCTGGTAAATCCAGCTTAACGCGTTTCGATTGAAGACTTAAATAGAGAAGCTGCAGAACATAGCAACAATTCGCTGTTGTTTTTGTTACATGCTACAATTTAGCCAACTTCGCCACTTACCATCAAGGCCTGAAGTCTGCTATTTCAATTGTGTCATAATGGTCCATGAATTGTGCCATAATGATAGATTTTGGACACTAATGGTTTCTACTTATGGTTTGTAGACTAACATTAGTTTCAAAATCTGTCATTATGGTACCATTCATGAACCATTATGACAAAATTAAACATGACGCAAAATAGCAGACTTAAAGCCCAGGTGAATTGTTGTCAAACGTATACCCATTTTAGCATGTAAATAAGCATCGATCCGTCATAATCCCGTCTAGACTCTCCCTGTAATATGTTTGTGATGTAACTCCACTGTCGTGTGTGTACAGGCGCTGATCTCCCAATTGGAGCTGCCTCCCGATGCGAGCACGCACCCGGAGGACCACTTCATAGAAGTGGACGACACGCCCGGGTACCAGGCGCAGTACGCACAGCTCGCGTGCGCACGCGCAGATACCGACGACCCGCTCGCTAGTACGTACATCATGCATTTTGTTTATAGACAAAACATTTAATTTGAATTATACGGGTGCGCGTAGTAAACGTGCACAAAGAAAGGTAGGCGGCTGTGTTTGCGCATAACTTATTATGCATCTACCCGCAAGTTCATCAGTGCATCCGGCTTCGCAACGCGAAAACCACGTTACACCACATTATATCACTTGCCCACACTCATGTTCGTAATTCAGCACTTAATGCGTAAAACGCCACCAATTTTAAACATTTAAGTACACTGGAAATACTCAACTTTTGAGAACCCGCCAAAAAAAACTCTTCAGAGAATAGGCATGATGACTACAATTTTTTTTGCATAAATTAAAAAAAAATCCTCATAAAATAAACATTCGTGAAAGCAAAAATAAAATATAACATAAAACGACAAAGTTTAGCATTTTAAAAATCGGAACAGAAAGAGATAGCTCAAACGGCCAGTGACGTCAGAGCAAGGTCGTTCATAGTACCTCATTCTAAGCTCTGGTAGATTTACATGCAATCTCTTTGGCATGTGACGTCACAAGTGGATGTATAGTAACTGCGGAGGCGCTCTGTTTCTCGAGAAACTTTAAAGCATATTACTTCGTGGTTTATTTAAAGATTTTATTATTTTTTCAATCATTGCATTCATTTTTAATCATCTTCATGAAAGTAATATTTACTTGTTCGGTTTAAAGAAATTTATTCTCAAATAAGACAACGTCACTTCCATGAGAACATAGTTACACTTAAAATCATTATACATACATACATACATTCGCCGTCACATAAAATAATGCAGGTAGGTAACAATATAAATACGTGCATTTACTTGTTCATTTTTAATAGTAGTTATGATGCCTATTGAGGTTATTGTGTATGCACTTGTCCAGGCGTGTCGGACCCCCGGCAGTACCTGGCGCAGTCCCTCGGAGCCCTGGCGGCGGCGGCGCCCGGCCTGCTGCCGGCGCGGCTCGCCGCCCTGGACGGGCCACACCGCGCCGCCCTGCAGGGATACCTCAACGCGTACTCTGTGCATATCTGCTGACCGACATACACACTATCATGATCACACATTATAATACGTGACGCGAAACACTTGCCGACCGTCAGTTGAGCCTGACATCGTGTCGTCCATAAATTGGTATATCTATTCAGGGAGTTCTTATACGGGCTAAAGATCATCTACTGCACAACACAAGTCAAATTAAGTGATGGGTCAATCATCATCTGATCGGTGAATTATAAACACTCATTTAGTGTAATCGTGATCACACAGATATTACTAGTGTAATCGTGAATTATGAACACACATTATATATAGTGTGATCATGATTATGAGCCAGCATCAACCGGATTTAGGCAAGTCAATATTTAATATTTTCCTCAATGAGGAAGGGAGCGAAGTAATACTAGATGGCGCCGTCACCGCTCGCGCTGTCGTCAGATAATTCATAGCAAAATTTTGTTCAAAAAACTTCTCTGTTTTGCGTTCACTAATATCTAAACGGTTTGTTTCACTTTGACGGTTTGTTTTGAAGGGCACCGCCATACTTTAGTTTGATGATTAGAGGATGCGACGTGGAGCCGATGCTAATTTTTATTGCTTTTCTATAAGTACTTAAAATTATAATTTCATAAGTTGATAGATAGCTGCAACCGCGCATTTACAGATTTACATTTTGAATATGCCTACTTTGCTTTTTAGTATATGTATATTTGTTATAATATTGTACAATAATTACTTTTGACTGACATCCTGAGCATTTGTCAACATCCATTTGAATCTGTGGACTCTGTGGTAATCTTATTGTTAACATCAACATTGTATGTAGATATTTATGAAAGTGGATTTGTGCATTTTTATTTTTATAATAAAGAACGAATGGTCTCTGTATGAGTGATTTTAGTGTAAGGACTTTTTGTAAGAACATTGAAATGCAATAAATGAAGAAATAGAAGTTCACCATGTTTTGTATTGATATATTGATAAACCTTAATTTTGTCCATTATCAAGGCACCTACTGATTTAAATAGTAAGAAACAAGTGTAATGATAATTTTCTAGCATTATCTAGTTGTTATGTTATGGAATGATAGTTTGTATGTGTAAAATTGGATGTGTTAAGTTTTACTGAGTATATTATAGTTCGTCACCATGTAAGTAAATGTTAAAATCTGCTTTACAATTAACCTAATTAGGAAAGTGTTTTCAAGCTAAACGGTTTATTAATTTAAACAGACTTTTTCGTGAAATTAGCTATACTTAGCTCGATAACAAATAAATGTATATTGTAAAGACGAGAATTTGTGTATGAGATTGAGTTTTATAAGTGACTGAAAGAATGCATTACTTGTGGAATGTATCTAAGTATAAAAGTGCGATGGCATAAAATCAAACAATATTTTAATTGTAATGCTGTGATTTGGATGTCTTGGAAATAATGTAATGTAATACATTCGTTTATTCTCTTGTTGTGATATCAATAAAATATGCGCATACTTAAATGTCTTCGTTTTTTTATAAAGAATCCAGAGAAACACCAAACAAATAGGTTTATTTATAATAAATAGTGGGATTTAATGAGAAAGGAAACAACTTCATTAAACTGTAACGTATATTCAAATATTTGCGATAGTTTTGCCCTGAAGAAACCACTAGATATAATAGACAACACCAAAATAGAATGAGGTTCTATCTAGATATATAACTGCAGCCGCACTTCTATAGGAATGTCATATAGTAAGGGCCAAAGGCACACTGACACCATGTCGGAAATACAATTCGGCAGTAGAAGTAAGCCACAGAAAATTATCAATGGGAGTGTAATGCTCAATACAGTACTTCCCCACTGCTCAACTAAATTGCTCAACCAGTTGAGCAGTTGAGCAGTAGGACATAGTTTGTATTACCGACCATTTTATGCCCTATAGCTCAACTGTATTTTGCTAAACTAAGTTGATCAGTAGGTCATCCTGTTATAAAATTGTGCTCCTTCCCCACTGCTCAACAAATAATTCCGCAAAGCATCTTTAAAAAAAATAAGTCTTTTTTTCTGTATCCATATGAAATAAAACTACAAATCTTATAATTACTTATTTACCGTCATTAATATGAATCTCGAATGATCGATGATTTTCATCTCGTTGTCCTCGCTTGGTGCTTATGCTTAACCGTAATAGATAAATTAGTACGGTCGCTAATATACTACTATTAAGAGATATATATTTCAAAATTGAATATATAACTGCACATAAATACTAAGTACCTATCTATTTATTTTTCACTATTACACGAAGTGGTTGGAGTCGAATCTTCACCATCCATTTGCATATATTTAATTTTATAACAGTTTGCGGAAACGGAAAAATTGATGCACGAGTAAAATATTTACTTATTTACGCAGTAATAAATTCAACAATGAAATTCTTATTACATCAATAAACATAACTTTTAAAATAAGTGACAATAATAATGTCAATTACAAAAATGGGTTTAAAAGGTCTCAATAGATTATAAGCAGCCAGTGCCGCAAGAGCAGTTGAGCAGTAGGCTATAAATTCGATTTTATAACAGGATGACCCACTGATCAACTAAGTTGAGCAAAAACCAGTTGAGCTATAGGGCGTAAAATGTTTGGTAATAAACTATGTCCTATTGCTCAACTGCTTAACTAATTGAGCAGTGGGTAATACCCACTGCTCAACTATGATAGTTGAGCAGTTACCAGTTGAGCTGTCGGTATTACCCACTGCTCAACTTGATGCAGTTGAGCAATTTAGTTGAGCAGTGGGGAAGTAGTGGCTCAATAACTTGCTCCCGTTTTTACAATCTTATTCATAAACGCTCCATAGGTATGCACAATGCACTACGTCACAGTGAGAATACAATCATGTACTCTCGTTGATTGCAAGTGTAACGCAAGAGAGCATCTTATACAACTGATTTATCAGCTTCTCCAGTGTTTATGAATGAGGCAACTTCCCAATACAGTCATGTCATCATCATTAACAGCCTGAAGACGTCCACTGCTGAACATAGGCCTCTCCCAGGGAGCGCCACTTAGAGCGGCTGCTCGCCTCCTGCATCCATTGGCTCCCGGCGGCTTTCACCAGGTCGTCGGTCCACCTAGTGGGGGGCCGGCCTACGCAGCGTCTTCCGGTTTGTGGTCGCCAAGCCGCCTGCCCCAATGACAAGTACAGTCATGTAATACAAATTCTGATTCCTATTTTCAAAATATTAAGTACTTTCGGCCCGTAACGCAATGTTCTCGACTATTCTACATGTGCAGAGCCAGTGCCAATTGTATCGTCGAAGGAAATGTAAATGAAAAATGCAGATTAATTTTTAGCATAATTTAGTATTCGCAAACCAAAGAAACACTACAATTGATTACTACTACACACATACAAAAAGTACAATTTGCTACGATACAATACACAATTATACTAGTGAAAGGTTGATTTGGGGAAACAAGATATAAAAGACTATAATAACTAAGTTTTCAGAAAACTAGCGAGCAGTAAGTAAAAAAATGCAACATTCACAGTGTCAGTGGCCCAAACTCAAAACGTAGTAAATGGAGGTTATTATAAAGTCAAAGTAAATAAAAATGAAATCTACTTAGGTAAATAACAAATACAAGTTTTAAGATGCATTTAGTTTCCCCAATATGACATTTTTAGACAGAATACAAAAATGGCATAGCAATAAATTTTGTATGAATTTGATGTAAAAGCAAATTAAAGTTAGTCACAATTTAAAAGACACTTCCCAAATGCACAACCAGGGTGTCATAAACAAAATATTACATAAACGCGTATGATGTAAATATTCGATTAAATGGAAAAAATAAAAAGGTTCACAATATGTGAAAGTTATATGAAAACAATATAAAATTCACCGTCGCCCCCGCATCCATTGTGCGATATTTTTATAATAGGTGGCACAGTTTACTGAACGTCTGGCACCACTGAACCATTTTAACAACACTAGATCAAAATCAGCAGGATATTCTTATTTATTTCATTAAAGGTTTTTGAACAATAAATAAAAAATAATGTTGAACAAAAATGGTTCACATAATGGGTACATACGGGTCTTTAGCTTCTTAAGCTTGATATTTTAGCATAATTTCATTAAAGTGATTACACTCACAGAACTTGTTTAAATTTCGCAAATAAATACTCGGTATGTCATCATACAGTTTCACCAATGTGTAACAATAATCGTTTAGTTGGTCAAACATATTATAAGTAATAACATTTAAGCCGGCATCACACTCGCCATGAAAATTCTCGGCGAGAGCTCACAAAATGGAATGAAGATCGAGGTGATGACATCTTAGAATTAAACTCGCATATTTTACGAGTGTATTACCGACTTAATATGTAGTCTGATTTAATTTTCACAATATAAAAACACGTCAAAATAAACCTTTTATTTAATAAGGGGAAGTTGTTAAACACACACATTTTTTAAACATCGAGTGCAATTTCAGAGTCCATTTTCGAAAAAGCCGTTTCGGTTATACTGGCAACGTCATACTTAGTGATGGCGATACACAACTTTTTATAAACCAAAATTATAAGTTTTTATATTTAAAATAAAATATCGATCTATTTTTTTACCATCACACAATCTGTAAGTATACTGTGTAACAAATTTTAGCAATCATACAGTGACCGAATAAAAAAGAAAATCATCAAAATGAAAGAGATAGATTGTATTTAGACATTCTGTTCAACACCGTCTCTCTCATTAGAGTGATAATGACTGATCACCGCTCTCTTTCTATTCCATGGCGCCAATATTTCTATTTAGGAACTTTTACATACAATTTCAGACAATAGTCTTTCGCTGACTACAAAATGCCGTATCGAATTAACTAAAACTTAGTAGTACAACTCTGCTTTTTAAATCGCTCGAATGAGCTGCTACATCATACATCACACTTCGATAGAAATTCAATGAAATCAAAACATTTTAATGGTTCACTACGTGATCGCAAATTATCGATTGATACAGATTTCTATTAGGTACAACAAATCGGAGGTTGCAACAGCTTTACAATCGAACAGAGAGGATACTAAAATGAAGTTTATCCGCAGTTAAACTGGCGAATACGATACTAGATGTCACAGTCAGCGGCCGTACTACCTGCATATAACCAGCAATGTATCACCACCACCTACCTATATACTATACTATTTGCGGTGTAGCATACGGGTACTGTTTGTTTATTTTTTAATGTTTAGTATTCAATTTGAAATAAATTTTATTATACTAATAGAGAACGTGATTTAGCTGTGAAAATCGTTATCGATAAAATTTAATTGAATAATATCACAAGTCAACCGCACCAGGCTACACCGCAAATACTTA
This sequence comes from Ennomos erosarius, assembly GCA_963580505.1. Taxonomy (NCBI): domain Eukaryota; kingdom Metazoa; phylum Arthropoda; class Insecta; order Lepidoptera; family Geometridae; genus Ennomos; species Ennomos erosarius. Next base: position 7,321,275 of record OY756999.1, on the reverse strand, counting down.
TAGACTACAGCCAAGCCTCAGTTCTACAGAGCACTAAAAAAATGACGCTTCCCGCCCAGATAGAGGCACTCTTTTAACATTAGTAGCGCTTCCAATAACCTCTACTAAATTTGCCAAAACTAATCGACCTTTAAACTTTTATTTAGAGTTTGCAATCTGTTGTGGGCGGCCGTGACGCGCCAGGCAAACGAGTACCTCGTCACATCATTCGTTTACATAAAAAATAGGCTATTTGCAATAAAATTTTGATTTCTGACATTAGTATGCGCTTTTACAGTCGGGACAAAAATCATGTAGAGTTTCGTCTCTATCTGAGAGCGAAGTGTATTTGTTTCGTGGTCTGTGGTTCGGTTTACTTGAGTGCGCACTCCACGAAGAGCGGCGTGTTGTGGGGGAGGGGGGGCGTGGCGGGGGGGGAGGGCACCGCGGGGGAGGGGGGGGAGGAGGCACAGGGGGAGTACGGCTCCTGCGTGAAGTACTGACATGTTAGCGGGAACAGGTCCTTGATCATCATCCTGTGGGGAGTTACCGCTTATTAGAATCCTTCTAAACAAGGTGCATCTAATGTAAGGCCTGCCGCACACGCTCGGTTACCCCTAGTGCGAGTTTCGATAGTTTACTAAAACTTGATTCGTTTACGTTTTCTCCCATACATTTCTGTGCAGCGCCCCTAGCGGACACGTTGATGAACTAAAAATGGGAGTACAAACTTTAAATGGATTCGCGAAAACTGGTACTAGGGGTACAGGAAACCGAGCGTGTGAGACAGGCCTTAGAATGCGTTTGACAGCTATAATAAAATAGTAAAAATCTGAACGAAAACCGAAAATTCGGATCATTTTTGCAAATAATTCTATCGGTTGGGTGGTAGTGGATTATACATTAGCTATAATGGAACATTTAAATGATTTGTTACAGTTTTTTTGACTATTGTATTGAAGCTGTCAAACGCATTCTTACATTAGATGGAGTGTAGTACATAATAATATGTGAGTATACAACATGAACTTAAATTGGTATGTTATCCCGAAGAGGTGGGACTGGGACCCTGATACTCCACAAGTTGTGAGTCTTACTTGAGACTGCGTGTTTCCAAACGTCCATAATAAAAAATAAATCCACTAGCCTACCGCTACGCCAGCCACGTTAGGTTTGGCATCTTGAGTGAGGCGTATCGCTAGTATCAGCCGATTGGCAATGAATTGTAGTGAAATGTGTTAATTAATTGTAGCGAATTTCATCGTCATCATCCTGAAGACGCCCATTGCTAAAAATAGGCTTCCTTCTGGGAGTGCCACCTTGAGCGGCTGCTCGCACTCTACATCCATCGGCTCCCGCGGTTTTCACCAGATCATCGGTCCACCTAGTCGGCCTCCTCCACCTACGCTGCGTCTTCCGTTCGTGGTCGCCATCTGACCACCTTTGTTCCCATCGGTTGTCAGCCACTTGCTAATTCATCCATATTATATTGAATAAATGTTTTTAGTTTCTTACGCCATCTTCTGGTGGAGGCCTATGTTCAGCAGTGGGCGTCTTCAAGCTGTTGATGATGATGATGAAACTATTTAGATACTCACCAAACATCCCGATTGCAGACGTATCTGACCGTGGGCACGGGGAACCCGTTGAAGGGCGCCGCGACCGGCAGAGTGTAGGCTCCCATGTCGGGGAAGTACAGCCACGAGCCGAGCGCCAGCGGGGGCAGCGGCACGGCGGGCAGCACGCAGTCCAGCCCGTCGCAGGACGGACCCCATACCGAGCTCATGCGGGGCGGGGCCGTGGACTCCTGAGGGGAGGGTGGGGATATATAGACATGTGTTCAATAGTAGACGAAGTAGAGCCAGGCGCCCAACTGTAGGGTTTCTCTTGAATCCAATCCAAATTGCACTCAAATCGTAATACAAATCAATCACGAATTCCGATGTTAAATGGCACTTTCGGAGTGCTATTTGATCCACTGGTAGAACCTGAAGGAAGACACTAATGTAGTGGAAGTTAGTACAGGGTCCACCCAGTCAGTCCCAAACTAATGGTGGATCATAAAGAATTCTAGAGTGGTATTTAATCCACTGGTGATCCCAGCCAAATAGATCCTAGTAGATTGAGAGGACAAGTGTCTTGTTTATGTAAGTAAGTGTACCTTGAGTGGATGCGCGACGACTTGCTGATGATCGTAGAGGATGCAGTTGAAGGATCCGTAGACGCCGTCGTTGATGAAGTACATCGTGTGAGGGTCGGCTCCTTCCACCGCAGCCGGGATCTGCGGAGTTACGCGCAATTTGATGGGTGACAGATCAAACCATATTCTTAATTTAAAATTGGTGTATCCAGCCACAATCATGTGGGCATGCTCCCGACATCGTTACGCTAAATAGTCACCGTCTTCTAAAAACATGCCAGAGGAACATTTTCATCTTCTTATTAGGTTGCTTCTTCTATAGAAGTTATCTTAACGGGGTGTTAATAACATATATTCCATTTATCCCCACCTTTCCTTCACTCCCACTCCCACCCACCTTCCATGCGGTGGGGGAAGAAGTATACAATAGCATCGGACCCCCACACTACGCATACTCCTATTCCTCAAAAAAACCACAATCATGTAATGAAGCCTTTCTTTGGAACAACCGTCTACTCTATGGTGATTTTAAGGCGCATTGGCGAACCTTATCAAAGGTACTGGGGGTCTAGCAAAGACTCTTTTCCATTAGCGTTAACGCCAAATAACTGCAAATGTATGGGCAGAACCTGCGGAAAAGCGATTTCTGCACATACTTGTCCTGTCGGGAATCGAAACCACCGCATCCAGGTTGTTTAATGTATGATGTGACGAGCAAGCAACATAACAGCTTGGAACTTAAAAATAATAGTTTCGCGTGACACTGCACTGCGCAGGTTATGAGGCGACCTGCTCAACCCCCCGCCACAGTGTGAAAAGTGTAAAGTAGTGTAGACACGAACCTCCCTGACGGAGTGCACGAGCGCGGCGAGCGTGTACGCGGCGGCGGCGAAGTACCGGCCCGGCTCCGCCAGCACGCGCACCGCCGCGCCCGGGAACTGGCTCGCTAGGGCCGCGTTGATCACCTGGGACACCTGCACCGGGACATACCTTGTATTAGCTTACTTTGATGTTTTGCTACGATGTCATATCATAATGACCACACAATCTTTTATTTTTACTCGTATTAGCAGCGTGAGACGATAAACAATAACCGGTTAAATGCGAGTCGGCCTCGCGCACAGAGGGTTCCTTACCATATCTATAAAAACAACCAAATACTCACGTTTTTTGTATCCCATATGCCCCTTTTAATATTTATTTTATTCTGATTTTTAGTATTTGTTGTTACAGCCGCAACAGAAATACATCATCTTTGAAACTTTCAACTGTCTAACTATCACGGTTCATGAGATACAGCCTGGTGACAAACGGTCAGACAGACAGACATACAGACGGAGCCTTAGCAAAAGGATTCGCTTTACCCTCTGGGCACGGAACCCTAAAAAAACAAGTGCAAATAATACTGCTTGTGTTCTATTTACAACATTAACAGTATCAATTTCATACTATGAAATTATATTACTCAATGACTTTTTTATTGTCTCCCCGTAGTTTCACCAATTTACTGATGGCGCTTTGACTAACAAAATAGAACTTTTACTTGACATAACCGTACAAATTTTTACTTTTTGGGAGAATCATTGCTAAACCATAAAAAAGGAACAAATTTGAAAAAATAAACTAGTCACCTCGTATATGTCGGAGTGCGTCCCCCCGGGGAAGCCCCCGCCGAGGTCGAGCAGGCGGCAGGCGCGGTGGCCGGCGAGGCGCGCCTGCTGGAACAGCCCGCGGCAGAGCGAGATGGCGCGCGAGTACACGCCCGTCTCGCCCGCACCGGACCCCACGTGGAACGATACGCCCACCACCTGCGCACACACGTATGTAGATAGATACTCTTTATTGGCACATTATAAATAATTTAAAAGTTAACATGGTCAGCCAGAAAATGTCCACTGCTGAACATTAGGTTCCCTAATAAAAAGCCAAATTTAGACGTCTATCCTGCGAGATTTTTGTTCCACTTGCTGTATTATTGACATTTGCATCCCGATTCCTAACCCATCGAAAACGTATCGGTTCGAAATTGACGCTCTCCATCTCCTTCGCCTACACTCAGGATACGGAAGAGACGGAGAGCTTAGATTTCGAACTGAGACGTTTTCGATACGCTGGTTTTACGACCAGCCTTATGCTGAGTTGAGACCGATTTGTAGCAAATGGTCTGTTATTAATCATCATCATATTTTGTACTCGTTTTTTATTTTTTGTCAAATAAATTATTTTTCTTTCTTTCACCTTGCGACTGTATATTTGAAAGATCAAAGACAGAGTCACAAGGTGTACAAGTCACAGAGCCACTAGTGATTTTATTATTTAAGAATTAATCTTTTGTTTTATTTCTATTGCTGATTGCTTGCATGTATATTTGCACACCAATTGTATTGGTAGAATATATACAGGGCGGCGCTCAAAATACTTTGATCACCATACTCCTATGTGGCCCTACAGTCCTACATGGCCAGTAGTAACACAGTCGCAGTGCTCACGTTAAGCCGATGCAGCGCGGCCAGCTTGAGCAGTCGCGGCGCCTCCGTGAGGGGGTCGCACCCGAACTTCATGCCGAGCGGGCACTGCGCCTCTGTCGCGTCGCAACGGATGCGGATCACTAGTCTGCAGGCAATACCAACCATCAGGTGTTCATTCCATTCTACTTAGAATGTGCAACTAGAATGTATTTTTATTTTAAAATGTGCCTGCAACAAGCATACAGCCCACCTGATGGGAAGTGGTCACAGTAGGTAGCCTATGGACATCTGTAATACTGGAAGTGGTATTTTAATGTATTAACTACTCTGTAGGAATCTTTTAACTCTCCAACATCAGATTGTCATCAGAACATTGATCATTGCTAAAGATGTAAAATATGCAGAGGCCCAATATCTCTGCGAATATTGGGTGGTTCTATGTATTCAGTAATGTATAAGTATAATAAAAAGTGGATGAAATAAGCACAATGAACATTTGGTGGAAGTTCATGACGAGTTCATGAACTTCTTCAAAAAACTTCACTCATCTGATTTAACTCTTTCCCAGCGACTCGATATCGAACATGCATGCATTGTTATTCTATTGACATCTCCAATGCTGGTATTCCAGAGGTTAAATATAATTAGTGTTTTATCAAAAACTAAAGTGGAGTGATGCCATTGACTTCTCCACCATCATAGCCTCTATTTCGTTAGGTCTTTAAGTTGTCAGAGTGCTTTAGGGTCTTCGTTGAACATACGCATAAGTCTACAGAAGTAGACCGTAAGATGAGTGGCGTGTATATATTATTGTATACTCACTGTGCATGCGGCATCAGATGCTTCACCTTGAGCAGCTCGACCTCGGAGTCGAAGGTCATCGTGTGAACTCCGAGGGCGTCCGCGCGGCGGATGTGGGAGCTCATCTTGGCGGGGTTCGCGAATATTATGCGGCTGCGGACAAGTACATAGGTGCTGTTAGTTGATCACATCAAGAATCAGACTTACAGTTAGTTGATCAGTGATCACATCAAGAATTACACTTACAGTAAAGCAAAATAAGGAATGAAAGAAAGAAAAATGTTTTATCCACGACAACAGCAAATATATTAGTAGAAAATTTTATGAAACAAATACACGATAAATATGTATACCTTTTTCTGTTTACTTGGCTGTGAGTGTTTTCAACGGAAGCGCCCAATTTTCTGGGATAAAATGTTATTTATGATGATTTCGGTAGTGTACGCAATGTGTGTGTAAAATTTCATAGAAATCCGTTCTAGCAGCTATCATCATCACGCCATTAAGCCCGCTGGCTAATAACATAACTCACAAACCGTTTGCAACAAGCAATTATAATTGCAACAGTAAACTTTGCAATCATTGCTGTCGACCATCGACCGCTATATCACCGGACAATCAATGAACTAAAAAGTGCATTATTTTGTTTCCATCTATTTCTGTTGTTGCTCGTAGGAAATCAAAGGCCAGAGTGCGTTCAGCAGCAGGCGAGCAACAGGCGGGCGACTTATGCTTTCCAGTGACATCTTGCGACCGATTGCTAAGTGTTTGCTATTGTTTTGCTACTGCTGTTGTAATTTTTACATAATATAATATAGTGCGAGATCCGACAGCACAAATTCTTACAAATACCTACGTCACCAAGTACCTCAATAGGCTATCTTTAGATCGTTAGCGGACACTTAAACATGTAAAAAAATTAGGTCTGCCAATTCCGGTCCTGCTGGGGCATGGAAATCTAACTTCAAATGCTTTGTTGTTGCTAAGTTCCGGCAAGTTTAGACGTGGCAGACCTTTTAATCTATTATCAGGGACACCTTTGCTATTAATGAGCATAGGTTTCATCGGGGTACTCATTGAGGTAGGTAAATGGTGTGAAGGGCACTTCGTAAGGGTCTGCCAGGTACTTCCGGCAGGATGTGCAATGGCAGACCAATTTTATTTTACGTATTTAGTGAATGGTTAACTGTTGCCAGCATTTTCATTCGGGTATTTGGTCATTTTTAAAATAAAAAAAAGTCAAAAATTTTCTCGGGTTTCTATGACCCGGCAGTATCGGAATTGGCAGACCTGATTTTTATTAGATGTTTATGTGTCGGTTAACGATCTACAGATAGCCTGAGGTACTCGATGACGTAGGTATTCATACTGTGGGATCTCGCACTAATACGGCTGCTGGTCGTCGGCTCTTCTCATTGGCAGGCGGCGCGGTGATCGTAGTAAGGGCAAGAACGCTGCCCATTCCTTGTATGGTAGACATTGTACTCACTCGGGGCCGACTCCGAGCGAGGTGACGAGATCCATCTCCGCCTTGGAGGCGCAGTCGAACCCGGCGCCCAGCGCGGCCAGGGTGCTCACCAGTACCTTGTCGTCGTTACACTTCACCGCTGCAATACACAACATACTACCATGTCACCTGGGTATTAGGACAAGGAATAGGTGATATGTTGTGGAAGGGATAGTGGTGGATAGTATGGTGGATGTACCTTTCCCTTAACAAATTAATCTGTAGATGTAGATTTTTTCTTTCTAGATAGGTGCCATTTACTGCAAGAGTATGAGTACCACCGTATATATACCAGATATCATAGATAGATATAGATACAGCTTTGCCAGATTGTCTCCCGTTATAGCAATTATGGAGTACATTATGTGCTAGCTAACAGTGGTGGCCGAGACAAAGTAAGCGAAGCGTGGGCCGTCCAGCAGCCAGATGGGTCGAGGATGTTGCAAGGAATGTGGCTCAAACATGGACTTGATTGGCACAGGTACTATTATCAGTAGTGTGCAAGTACTGTGTAATGTGTTCCGGTTTGAAAGCCATAGTAACTAGTGAAATTACTGGGCAAAGGAGATTTTGTGATCTGATCTCACAGTCTAGTGAATGTGATTTCTAAGACTGTGCTGATGTCTCAGAATGACGTGCGCAGTCCAGTGCCATGCAAATCTATAATTTAGAGTTCTGGGAGGGACTGCAAGTGATATGGGTTGTTGCTTAACATCAGGGGACTGAGAAGTTATGCCTTCACACGAACATGTTGGAAGCCTACCATAGAAAGGTTCGACGCGCGGCATGAGTTCCTTCCACCGGCGGTAGCGAGCGACCACCTCGTCCACGGACATGACGTAGAATGGGTCCTCTTGCACGCCGTCGGCCACGCAGTCGCGGATCACGCTCACCGGCGACCACTCGCCATCCATCACCTGCACCAGGCTCCTCTCCACTTCTGGTACCTGGGGTTACCGCAATCATCATCAGCCTGAAGATCTTCACAGCTGAATATGGGCTTTTGAGCGGCCGCTTGCGGGTCATGGGGGTTGTCTTGCCATAATTACTGCACTTGGCAGCCGTCTCGCAGTGATCGCACTAGATTAAGATTACTGCTGCTGCTGCCCATTCCCTACATATTCCCTTAGCCGGTTCTTACGGTACACGCGGGAAGAAATGGGGCAGTCTTATTTTTAAGCTAAGACCACACTGCCAACAATTACGATAATAACACGTGTTTAATACGCGCCTCGAGGTTTCACCTGCAACACACATCTACCATTAAATAAAATAAATAAATATGTGTGGACAAATTACACAGCGCCATCTAGCCCCAAACCAAGCATAGCTTGTACTATGGGAACCAGATAACTGATACAATACTTATATACTTTTCTTTTTGTTTGTAAATACATACATAGAATACAATATAACACCCAGACGTAGAACAAACATCTATGTTCATTACAGAAATGTTTGTCCTGGGTGGGAATCGAACCCACAGCCCTCAGCTCAGACGGCAGGGATACTACCAACTGAGCTATGGAGCCATTCTTTGAGAAAACCTTTTCATTCTTGAATATCCTGTGCAAAATTCGAATATAATAAAACGGTTCAGCCTTCATACGTAACCTGTGATCTACAGAAAATCAGGATATCGTCTCGTCATCTTAAGTCAAATAAAGTTATAAGCATAACTGATTTCTCAGAAGAAGCAACCATAACTCAAACGAAAAACACCTGTTTTCTCTGAAAAGTGTCCTGAAGCTCAGCAGCGGATGGAAAACAAAATTATGTGGATGAGTATACCGATAGTAAAATTCTAGGTTATAAAGCTCACCTTCATTGTAGCTGTTTAACTTTTCCTTCTTCTCGCAGTAGTAGCGAACCTTCAGCGGACGGGTGGCGCAGTTGGTTCCTGTTCGGAGGCCCGAAGCCCCGGCGGTGCCGAGGCGAGCGGGCGCTATGCCGCGGGGCGCGTGACGCGATCCGGATCGAGGGGCGGCCGGGGTCAGGTGGCGGAGCCCGGGGGAGGCCCACTAGCGCTAGTCCACTGGTGTCAGCTGACCAAACAGAACCGACGTTGTACAACCTTGATGCGTCCAGTCACATACTCTAAGCTAAGTAATTATCAGCGGCACTGTCTATTTTCAGTAGCTCTCTATTATGGGGTTAATAATATATATTTATATACAGGTAGACGCCTAAAGGCACCCAGCCGTCATAAGTAGTAGTCAACTAGGACTAGCTCAAGGGCACCTCAGGGGTGTGAGCCTCGGCTTGAGCCGCTGCCGGAAGAATAGGATCGAGAAGGCCCACTGGAAAAGTGTACCCTATGGAAAGTCGCGCCCGTTCTAACTAACCTACGAGGAGTACGCCGCCCTCGCCGGCACGGTTGGTGTCTGATTTTTCGCTGGGTAGCAATCCGTGTCGAAAACAGTATCTGAGCCAGAAGGGCTAGGCTGGTCCGATAGACCTACGACAATAGGAAAGTCGACGTGTCTTGGAGTTGAGTGATGGTAACTCACGTGTCGGGCGTGGTGTGGCGTCAGCGGGCCGTCGCACGGCGCCAGGGCGGGTCTACGTTGAGAGCTCGTCGCCAGCAGCGCGTAGCGGGTCGGGGCCGTAGGCACAGCGGGCTGAGTCGCCTCTCGCGCCCGGCACTGTATGACGCGCCGGACTCGTCCGGTGCTCCCTGGAACAACGATAACTCTACGTTCAAAGATTGTACCGACAGTACCTCATAATCATTAAGACTGACGATGCGGCGAGGTTTCGATATTAATCATAGCCTCTACCAACCCATTGCTCCTGACTCATTTGAAAAAGACGTTCATCGAGATAACTTGCTGTTTTAGTTATTGAAGAGTTGATCCAATTAACATATTATAGTGATATGGATCTAATCTCATGCAGGTGCCTATTTTTAGTTTACGTATACTCGAACCTAATCTAAGGTATTTTATGATGTATGCAGCTGCAGCTATCTAAGTAGGTACTGATAAAATATATTTCAACAGGGCCTAAAAATAATCGTCGCTAAGTTACTTATCTGCCGCGAGACAAAACGAAAATGTCCAATCTCCAATTTTGTGTCTTCCAATGTTAGGTAATAGGTACTCTATTTTGGTTTAAATTAACAAAATATTGTTACTTGATTGGTATATTTGTTACTGTTCGCATCACTGCAAACTACTCTTAGTGTTGTCTGTTGTATTTATTTTATTTTTATTTTATTAGGGGGGCTTACAGCTAACATAACAAATTCTAAACAAACATAGAGAGCCAATTTTTAATTCTATCGTTTATAAATTATATTTATAAACCAATGGTTCTTTTATTTCTTCTTTCCAAAGTAAGACTGGGGGTCTTAGGAAAACATTATTTTGGCGCCCAACGCGGGGCGACCAATAAAGATTTTATCTTATCTTAAAATTCAAATTCCTATACATCACGATAGTCGGTTCGATGATGCGAAAGTTTAATACCTAAACTATTTACGACCAATTTTATCGCAGACCTTGAACTGAGCGAGAGATAAGGTTTGCCAGTTTAGATTACAACAAGTACCGAGACACAAGTAGGTATTGAGTTATGTGGTCAGTGGTCACCGAACTGCGGTTTTTCCCTTTTATTGCCTAAAACTATATTTCTACCTATATACCGCTTTGCCAGTTATTCTGCCGCCAAGCAGTAGTGTGCAAGCACTACTGTGTTCCGGTTTGAAGGGCATTGTAGCTAGTGAAATTACTGGGCAAATGAGACTTTATGACCTGATTACACAGTCTAGTAATCTGATTGCTAGACTGGGTGATGTCACGGGATGGCGTGCGCAGTGCAGTGTCACGCGAAACTTTATTATTTTAAAGTTTCGAGTGACACTGCAACTGTTATGGACGGCCGTGTTGCTTAACATCAGGTGAACGACCAGCTCGTCACGTCACTCATTCCCATAAAAAAAAAGAAAAAAAAAATTATAACTTACTAATATTCTAGAGTGGTTTGTTTGTAAGAATGAATAGCATTTTAAACAGATGCAAAAATATACTCTTTATTGTACAAGCCACATAATAAAACTACAAAAAAGCAATGGTTCAGAAAAGCATGACCGCGTGCGACCTTATCGTTAAAAATATCTCTTCCAGGTAACCAAAACTCCTCGCCAGTATGCGCGGTGTACTACAAGTTAATAAACATACGGTATATAGCAATATTTACATTCCGTAATAACGTAATGTAAAAATAAATAAAATTTAGCCAATATATTCGTATAGATTAAGTCAGTATGTCAACAGGGTTATCACGAGTACAATATAAGATTACCGTAGTAACTTGCTTATTATAATGTTTCACTAATGACGATTAAATTATTTTAATAATCAAAATAGAGATACTATGACATTCAATATATTATTGCGCCAGTGGTTTATTGGACCGAATGTTTGTTTTGTCTTCTTCATCTGTAGGAGTTATTTGAATGGATAAGTGAGCACATAACATGTAATATCGGGAGTAGGTACTTTATATATTTATATATTTATACTGTGGTGGTAAATTCGCAACAATCGAGTTTTATGCAATTTCATTTTAGTAAAAAATAGATTCGTTCTTTTTAAATTAATATTGCATTATTGAACTACCTAACTATAGTTATCCAGTTTTCATTACATCCGAACAAAATTAATGTTATCATAAATGTACCTAAATAGTACCTGTACATTTACATTAAACGACAATAATTATTTTTGAATATGATGAAAGAGATTTTGAAATCAAACTTAATAGAGAATTATTCTCTTACTCAATTTTAAACTAAAACAACATAATTTAAAATTATTGATGTCTTGTTTTGTAATTATGGGTCTGGCTGGAACCCCTATGAAACTGACTGCTCATCGCTGGTCGTACAGTCGTTGTTCAAGCGCTATAGATTATTATTAACTGAGCAGTATACCTTGAATATCATAGAACTTAGACAACCCTTTCACGTTCATATAATTGGTTCCATTTGAATAGATAATACGTTAAACATGGGTAAGTATACGTCTGTCTGTAAGCCACCGTCCTAGTCGTACTTGAATTTACTCCACAGTTGTCTAAACATATACTAAGGTCTTAAACTATTCATCGAGAAATTGTACACATTATATTCAGTAATCTGTGACATTATGGGGGATGAAAGGTTCACCGTATTTATTTAATAAATACAATTGACTTATCCTATCATAATAATAGGAAAGCCAACAGTTTGCGTTAAGATAGCATTCTGGCCGCTTAGTATTAGGTGTCGTGCTGGCACAGACATCTAATACTATACAGTAAGCGTGCTGGATAGTATCACACACACTAGTATAGTATCACACGAGCAATGTTGCAAATATAAATACACCATATTCTCGAGGTAATTTATTGGGGATCTTAAGAATAATCTGAATTTGCAAAACCACATGATAATTAACTGGAAAATCATATAGGTAAAATAATATTCAAATAAATGACTGCCCCAAATCTGGCGTAGCTTCGCAATAGTAGCAGAAACTGGGGCCGGGACCAGGATCTTAGCTATTTAATTCGAATTATTTTCTTTTATAATTTCGAATTATGCGCTTACAATTTCAGTCCTTAGTGTAAAAGTCAAATCGACGAGGTTATATATATATAAATTTTACATTTAAGTAGTTGGATAAATGTAAAGGTAATGTCACATTGAGAACTTAGATAAACATAATGTTGGTTCATAAAAATACGTTATTGATTTAACATCCGCGTTAGATACGGTCTACTACGTAGACTCTCACTATATTTTATAGGGTAGGTAAGTATACCTAATATTGTTATAACAAATCTAAAGGAATATCACATGTCAATTTTTAGAGAGCACTTGACAATTTCGTGTGAATTCGTGACATATCGAATTCGTGATTAATCATATCGGTGCTAAGGATGACGTCACCGATCACCATGTTGACTGAGTGCTCGCGCGCAGACGAGGCCAATGTCGGAAAATTTTGTAGGGAAGTTTGCGGCTTTGGTTATTTTTATCCATGAATGCAAAAAGGTATATTATTATGTAGTCTTTAAAGAATGGTAAGTATATTTTCTATTATTAGGTACTTACAATGATTTTCATCACTTAGTTTTGTTTTCATTTTACGTTTATATATGTTTTTTATTTTATTATTATTATTATAATTTCTAACGTAACCGGTGGAACTGCAGCGTGCTCTATAACAATCGATTTATGAGTAAAAACTTCACGAAATAACAATATTTAAGTACTAATATTGGATTAGGTGGTACCTACCTAATATATACATAGATATGCACCGATTTTGTACTATATAGTTATAAACTATTGATATTTAAATAATATTGTTTATAATACATCGATTCAGTAATTAATTAGTCTTCTTAGAATATAAAGGTTTATAATTATCCATTTATCTAATTTCTATTAGCAAGAAAAATTACAAGGTACGTTAAATTTATTGGCTTATCTAATAAAAATAATATAATTAACAACTTCACAATCCCAAACATTTGAAACTCACCTTTAACAGCGTAATTCTCGAAGCTTTAATTAGCTTTTAAGCAACAACCCGAGGTTGTTGCTAAATGAAAATAAAGAAATTTGAAACGCGCACGCGAACGGAAAACTTCGATCCGGAGATTCGGAACATGCAGATGCGGATAGTGCGACCGCTACCAACGACGCTGAGAAGTCAACTGACTAAAATATGGGGGCGACAACTATTTATGTGCGGCTTTATCAGCACCAATTTGCGGGATGGCACACTTATCAACAGATACGAGTACTACGCGCTGTAATGAGGCGAACAATCGTTGACACAAGTTCACTTAAGGAAAATCAAAATAATTTAATCTTATTAATTAGGAAATCCCATACAGTCCGTTACGTACTACCCACTATACGAAGTTTGTACCAATTCGTGCATAATATGGGACGTAGGTCAAGTGGTTCTTCCAGCCAGAGATCAACTTATTTCCCGGTCAAACTACCTAATTATAGTAAACCTATAATAGTATGTGGGCCTATTACCTTGTTAAAAAACCAAACAAATTTTTATTTATTTTATTTTGGGGGCTTACAGCCAAAGACCTCTCCCTAACTACTTATGTATTTGCAGTGGCAATACTTTGAAAGTTTCAGTCCCGTTACCACATAAAAGCACTAGAAGAAACAAATAATGCACTTATTTTTGAGTAGCTGAATAGAAAAGCTACGCAGAAAGTTATTATTTCAATGTAAACGAGAAAGGGCAATTTTTGCAGGGAATCGATTCCTTTTTTGGGGCATATTTAACAAAACTATAAGTACCAAAATAATTCCTCTATGTACCAAAATGCTATGCAGACCGACGCATCATGATAGCCTATGATACAATATAAGGATGGAAGGAGACTTACACCTCATCAGACAGTCAGTCTCATCACTAATGACTCTTAAGAAGAAGAGAAGAATGTACCCTGTCACATCAGTTAGACAGTGGTTTATTAACGTAACCAAACCAATGAACACTAGGTTAGGGAAAACCGCCAAGCGATATGTCACAAAGTTCGTTCACAAAGTTATGCCGCTCACTAAGTATTTTCCTAGATCTATCTTGAAGACAACCCATGGTTAGACCACAGATAACACACATTTTTTTGTGCCTATCCTAATTATTTTATGTTACATGTACATTCTCAATTCTTATGTCAACGATTGTACGTTCTGTCTCGTCAAGACTGCCCCGAACCGCTTCTCGTGACGTCACTAGACACGTACCGCGGCAGTGCGCCTCCTATCGGCAACTTTCGTAACTAATTGCGTGTTTTTTTTACTTTAATGTAACCAACCCAACCACAGCGTGATTTAGAAAAACGTATTAAGTACATTGATTTCATTACTGTCTGTCGTGGCTTGTTGATGTGTTTTATCGCTGATTTTGCTGATGTACTATATGCAGAACAGAAACAACAGTTGCTTGCTTGCTGTCAGGTCTGCGTCGCATTCTTTAATGCTGATAACGGTACAGCACCCCTATTACCGAACAATCGACGTTTCGAATCGAAATCTACACTCTCCGTCTCCGTTCATTCTAAATGCTAGTTGTCAGAGCCGGAAGAGGTCCGGAGAGTATACCAAGTGTTTTCTTGAGGGGATCGCCAGTGAGAGTCGTCAATCAGTTTCGATATTTGGGACATATAATAACGGAGGATCTTAGTGACGGCAAAGACATGGAACGGGAGAGGAGGAATCTGTCCATCAGGTGTAACATGCTCGCACGCCGATTTGCTTGCTGCAGCACCGAAGTTAAAGTAACTTTATTTAAAGCCTACTGCCTATGCTTATATACGTGTCAGCTATGGGTCAAATATACAAGGAAATCTTACCATACCATAAGGGTGCAATACAATGACACGTTTCGGACCCTGATGCGTAAACCACGGTGCTGCAGCGCGTCGGGCATGCTCGCCGAAGCAAGGGTTCGAGATTTTTTTGCCGTCACTAGATCCAGAATTGCCTCCTTTTGGGATGGGCTGAGGAATTCACAGAATGGTATACTTAGAGGGCTGGGGGAATACCTACACAGCCCGATCTTTAAGCACTGGCTGACGATGCACCAGAGTGCGAACCGGAAATAACGTAAGACTGATTGATATGGTTAAAATATCAATTCAATTTTAGTATTTTATTTTAATCATTTTGTATTTTTTAGCATAATAGGCTTGAAATAAAGACATTTTTTTTTTATTTTGTTTTTAAATGTAGATGAAAGAGACGGATAGCGAAGTTTCGAATAGAAACGTCTTCGATGGATTGAGAATAGGGGTGCTGGTCTGATAAAGCGGAAATGGGAAAGAGAGACAGACCGATAATTAAAAAAAATTGTTCTGTATAAATTGTTACAGAAATGCAATTAAAAATTTCAAAAATATGTAGTTCACGAGTTCACGTAATAAATGTATGAGGTAGATTGATAATCCACCCTGTATCAAGTGCCCGATATAATCTTATAGTAAGTACTATGACTTTATTATTATTGTTCCTCGGGGCACGTGCACAAATATTAGTTCGGTTCAACAAATATAAAGATAATGCTTCGTTGAAACAGATAAGTTATGGAGGTTTAGTCATAATAAATGCGATAACCTCAGTATAAGGAAATAATTGATCTTACGTACTTATAGGTTAGGTACCTAGTTAAATCATAATAAACAATTAATACACATGTTAACTAGGGCTGTGCATGACACTAATTTGGATTAATACATTCAATTGCAAAAAGTCGCCGGATCAATATTTATTTTCTACGTAACTTATATCCGTTTTCCCGCGGAAAATCGTCATTTTCCCTGTATAAAAATAATCATATACTCATCCTAGGTATTAGTAGTAAAGTAAGGAGTAAATCTTTAAATACATAAATACCCAGGTAATCTAACAGTAACATTTTTCTTGTTTGACAACCAGTTACCAAACTTGGAAAGTATTCTAATGGGAATAAACGGGGATTTTCACACACCATTTTCGCGCTACTCAATTTGAATGTGGATTGCGTCTTTAATCCTCTCTCTAGATAAATTTGTCCTATTGACAGAACAAATAGTAGAACAGTGACAGTGGTAACTACCCAAACAGTCCCAAAACGATCGTGCATAAAATATACTCCATGATGAATACTTTGAATACCTCCATCTCGTTTTATCGAGCTTTTACCTGCACTATTAGAAAGAGATGGCGCAATGTAGGACTGGCATGGCGTTGTAAGGGGGTTAATAATACTATTATTACAGGGGGAATCGGGAGCCTTTGCCCACCCACTGTGGACGGGATTTCAGCTCTACGTGAGTAATGTAATAAAGGCTGGACATTTCATGGCAGTTCTGGATATTCGCTTTTAAGCCGAACTGAGCTTTTAATTTGGTTACGGGGTCACGGGAACCTATGTAGGGTATCATCTCCATTTATTTGTTTTATCATGCTGACGATCGATGAATAGATGTAGGTTTTTTGCTTTCAGACGTTCAACTTCATACAGCAAATATATTATCGGCATCCTTATAGACCACTATACAAGCTTGCATGTCGAATCGAATCGATTGTTTGCGTTACATATTAAATAAAAACTCCAAATGAAAAAAAAAACTATTATAATAATAAAGGACATTTTAATAGATTCGCCTGCATACAATTTAAAATACAAGGTGGAAATAAAATTACGGGACATGGTACAGAAGACAACTGTGGTCGACTGGTCGTGCCATGGTGCCATGGTACCATCGCGGAATGTTATATTGGCAAAGCTATGTCGTTTACTTGATGTTAAACATCACGAGCACGACCGACCGTAATAGATAAAAAACACGTATATTCTCTAACAAAAACAATAATGTATGCCCCGTTCTCCACCCTAGCTAGCTATATAGGTAGATTTTTAATACGTATAATTCTATATACCTAATAAGCGCATCTGCGGCATAAAGATTTTATGAAGAGGGACCAAATACTAGCCCTATTATGGGGAGGGGACAGCCCTCCTAATAAGGTAACACGATTTTAAATTTGTTACCCTATCGACTCCGAGACAGACTTATCATTATCATCCAGATGTGCAGTGAAAAGCGGGAAGTAACGGTTAAACTAGTTCAAGGGCACCATAGTCGCAAACTATTTCCTGGAACTTGTTGCACTTTGTTTTGATGTTCTATGTCGTCCCGGGATGAATGCATTTGCGCAGTCGCGACCGTCACATTCGATATCAATAACGATAACTGCACTTAGTATCTCTAGCAAATCTCCTGGACGAGCTAGGGCATTCCCAGGCCCAGTGATTTTGCCGGGCATATAAATTCTAAAACTTAAGTTATAGAAGTGGTTTCAAAGTTGACACAGTAACATGTCAAAACGAAAACGCCATTGTGAAAGTTTTGTTCAAGAACCCGCGTTAAAACGTCTTAAGACGTTGAAAGATTATGAAAAAGAAGTGGTCACAGCGCAACAGCATTTACTCCAGTGCAGCATGGAAATAAGCTGCATTCCACAATCCAAAGACGAGCGTTTGGCTCACATTACTTTCAAGATAGCTGAATATGCTCGGGTGAAAATAGAGGCAAGTGATATCCTGCAGGTGACACGCAGCCCGCCAAAATATTTTAGCGCAGGTCAACCGTGGCCCATCGTCGTAAAATTCAAAGACCCCGGCAAAAAAGAAGCCATAATAAACGGGGTGAAACGTCGTATGATGACCACTAAAGACTTGGGCATCCCTGGCCCGAAGGTACGTATTTTCGTCCATCAAGAACTGACGTTGTACTACAAAAATCTATTCAAAACATGTAAAAATTGGGCTGTCGACCACAAATTCAAATACGTGTGGGTTATGAACGGGAAAATTCTCATGAGGAAGAACAGAAAATATCCAGTTGTTCATATCACAACCTATGACGATTTGATTGGCCTGGTGTAATCTCTACTAGGCATTGTGATAATAAATTATTAAACTGTATGTTTGTTTGTTCGAGCTATGGAGAGAGCAATGCTCGGTGTTTCCCTGCGAGATAGGATCCGAAATGAGGAGATCCGCAGGAGAACTAAAGTGACCGATGTAGCTCTTAGGATTGGCAAGTTGAAATGGCAATGGGCAGGCCACATCGCTCGTAGAACTGACAACCGATGGGGAAGAAAGGTTCTCGAGTGGCGACCACGAACTGGAAGACGCAGCGTAGGCCGGCCCCCCACTAGGTGGACCGACGACCTGGTGAAAGCCGCGGGGAGCCGATGGATGCAGGAGGCGAGCAGCCGCTCTAAGTGGCGCTCCCTGGGGGAGGCCTATGTTCAGCAGTGGACGTCTTCAGGCTGTTAATGATGATGATGATGATGTTTGTTTGAGCAGCTTTTACGCCTTAAGTCTTAAAAAAAATAACGTTTCAATGTTTTCTTAATTATCAAATAACCTGATACTGTAACTACTAGGAAGAATGATGTTCTGTGCTTGCTGCAGAAAATATCGTATAGATCGTTGTTGCGCGTTGCTTAAGCTCATTTTCAACCGACTCCAAAAATTACGGAGGTTCTCAACTCTGTTGTATTTTATAAAAAATGCGGTTTAATTAAAGATTCATGTGTTTGTGTTCTTAAATTTAGATATTTATGTGTAACTGTTTGATACAAAATAATAACAAAGTAAAAGAATTTAGTCACTGTTTACAAATAAGTAAGTGATAAAATAATCATCGTCAATTTGATGTGATTCATGTAACGAAATTTTCTATTAACTTAAGTTGATGTTATTCGTGTAACAATAAATGTTCTACTAACGTAAGTTGATATTAATCGTGTAACAATTGTTTTAGGTATACGGTTTCGCCGTGCATAGGGTTTAGAATAATGAATGTTGTGAAGTTGTGATTGTGTGAAGCCTACGATAAAATGTGTTCTTACTATGAAAACCTTTTATCATTATTTAAAATTTTTTTTTAAATATTTGTATATTTGACTTGTACATTTTGCACCAGTGAATTGGTTATGATAATAAATAAATAAATAATAAATAAATAATCAAAAAATGTATTATGTAAGTAGGTATTTGAGATTTCTGTAACGGTGTACCTAAAAGTATATCATTTAATTATTGCTGTATTATTTATCATAAATGTATCGACTTTTTAATCTTTACACGTTTTTTGAAGTATGTATAAATTTAGTTTTTATAATTGAATTTTGTCCAATAAACAATAAATTTACCAATTGTCGATTCGATGTTATTCGCCTATTTTTAATACAAAAATTAAAAATGTTGGTGTCAAAACCTAACTTTTTGATGTAAAAATACATAGGCTATATGTCAATGAAAATTTAAGTCATTATAAAAGACTTATTCCAAGTAATACCTAACCTAGACATCTATGTAGTTAGGTACATATGTGAAGATCCCTCATTAATCTTCACAGTAATTTATATGATCGTTGTTAAATGGTTTTGATTGAATTAAAAATTATCATACTTGCCGTGACTGTTTCATTTGTTATTAGATTAAATAAGTAGGTACCTGTTTTAGAAGAATGTCTGTCTGTTTAACTTCATTAGAATTTTATTTGCAAAGTGATAACGTCCAGGCTCAAAATTCTGGTGAATCTGATGCAACATCAAGATTAGGCTTGCTATCTTGAATTCTTGACAGATGAATTACAAGATTCTACAGTATTTTATTGCTTTGTCAATGATGGTTTTTTTATTGTCTTTAGACTATCTAATTTATTTGTAGAGTGGGATATCTAAGGTAGGTATTTGCGATCAAATACTGTAATGTTGATGAATTTTTTTGATCAAGTGACATCCTTTCAGTGTCCTTTTAACTTCCGTAAATATTAAGCATAGGATACAAAAACATAAATGTGACAACATTTTAGTTGTAAAACAAAGAAAACATTTTCGGAATTATTGTTTTCATTTGAAATTAAATTAGTATGTTAAAAACGCTAAGCCGGCGATACTGTTATAAAGTCATAAATCTTAATAAAATGTTTAATTTAGTAAGTAATTATTGCTAACAGACGGCTCGAATAACTTGTGGAAAATTATTAACATTATAAGAATAAAATACAATTTATTGCAAGCCAATTCAAGCATTACAATATTTTACAACCTCTATCAATTCATCAGTTCAGTACCATATCGATAACATTGAGCATCAGCTCGTCTGCTACAATAATAAAAGCAGCTGGACTTATCAATCAAAGACTGCTATGTCATATACACTAGTTATACATCTATGTGGACTATAGATAGAGATACGTTGTTTAAACTAAGTGGTCACGGTTTCACAGCCGATCGAGGTCATAAACGTTTGATTATTTAACCGACGAATAATCAATGTTTATTTGTACGCTGTGCCGCTGGGGACATAGCATAACAGGATTGCCCTTATGATAAGTGGCATAGATTAGATACTAGTGACTCCGCAAACAGTAGGCTTAGGCACCGTTGCATAAAGCGACTGGAAGACGAAGCGGAGGACAGCCCCTATTCGGCCTCCATGGTGGTTGTTACTGATACGATGTCCACCCCATAAATTGCGATTGCGAATCAATTTTAATGATTCTTTTTCTGTAGTGTAGGCAGTAGGTACCTCCAGATTGATCCCATAAAGGTGAGGTTTTGATGAGGTAGTACGTAGGTACTATAAAGTAAAATCAAAAACTCCTCAGCGGATATCAGCAAATGCATCGGTTCATAAATTAGAAACAGATATTGAATAGCTATTTCTGGAGTTATCTGTGGTCAACCGAGAATTTTGCAGATGGTATGGTATGTTTAAAATCCATGGTGAAAGAATTCATGCCTCACGTATCGGAATTTGGGTGTTATATTGGAAATCTACATGTCAGTTGATCACACCATCGGTTTTGAAGAAACCCTACGGAACTCCTCAACAAAAACAGCTCATGTATGGCCACTGCGCAAGATCTTTGGGGATCACAGACTGGTTGGACTAAGGTTTTATAAGTACTGTTTTACTATATACTCGTCAGAATTTTGCTTTTCTGTATGTAGAAGTCATACTTATCGAGTGAAATGAATAGTTCACAGCAACTAGCAACTCTTATCATTCTTTACTTTATCATTTACAGCTTCAGCTATAAATCTCGTAATCCATAAAGTTATATTTACGCAGACATTGTATTATCACAATAATAATCTGTTCAGAGCGCGAGTGTTGTAAAGTTTATAGCTATTTATCTCGTTTAATATAGCAGGTTCTTGTGAGTTTTAGATTAATTATATGAAATGTGTTTTTAGGCTTTCAGGTACGTTTTGAAGACATTCCGCATTGCGCTGCGCCGCCCCCGCCGCTCGTGATGTTTCAAAGCCGTGACACTTTCAGACACGCCGCCGCGGGCCGCCCGCGCCGCGCCGGCAGTCTCCAGAAGTTCTACCCACAAGTTCTATATACTATATTTACAATATTTTAGTTATTACAGCAACAAAGTAGCTACAGTCTTCAGAAATAATCAAGTTTTTATCCAGGAATCGGGGTGTGACTGACTTACCTAATAGTAAATTCATAAGAGGATAATTAGAATACACGTAAGTATACGAAGACATTGGTAGGTAGTAGAATATTTATAGGATCCCCACCAGCCACGCAGACATCAATGCTGCCTGAACCTATCCATGTGGCGAATCAACAGATAGCAGAAGCCTTATAAAGCCGTATCACGGTTTTAATAGCTGATGGTGTTAGTATTGTCAGTGATCCTATAGTGGTGGCTATGGCTAGTTGGCTACCAGAACACAGAACAGCGACTTTTTTGTAACCTACCTGTACCTTCATCACCAGTCAGTTGTCTGCCGTCTAGTCTGTCCGTCAGTCTGACTGACACCCAGCGCTAACCACTTACCAACAAGAAAGAAAGAGGAAAACCCAAATCAGACACAAGCCTCTTATTTATGTGCCAGCCTTGGTATGAGACACAATCATAAAACAGGGTTTCCTCAAAGAATCTTGAAGCTATTTCGGTCACACTCAGCTCAGAGAAGTAATTATACCTCCTATGGAAGTAAGTACTTAAAGATTTTTTTTTATCTTTATCAACATACACGACGCACTAATTAAGTAAGTGGTAAGTGATAATATTTCGTAACCATGTGACGCACACATCACGACTTTGATTGGTGGTGCTAACTGGCAAGACCAAGGTTCACGGTTCACGCGATATTTTTATCAACTTCGGGTCACTGCTTCATTGGTTTGGTGTATCTGTAGTTTTATCAATTTGGCGCCGTGTGTCGTTTTAAAATACTATCTTCTGGGGACATGTTATCTATTCTCGTTATCATTGGTTTGGCAACAGCTTGGCGCGTGCGTTACGGATTTAGATTGTTGCCGAGAGATTTTTTTACAAGCTTTTAATATCGCGTCGTGGTAAGGTCTTGTCTTGTTGTCTGTTCTGAGCCGTTACAGGGTTGTGGCTTATGGTCCAACTAGTATTTCGTTCAACTAGTTGACTCACGGCCCTGCAATAGGGGCAGTGGTCCATCCAACTACGACTGCAGGCGAAGACCTGTGGTCAACCTGGTACAATGGTACTTATTTTTAAATTGTTAGTATAAGGTGTTTAAGCTTTGTAATTTCGAATTTATATGAGTTAATAACAATAATAAGCACTTACAACTTGTATATTTCACTTTATTCTTACAAGTCACATTAAAACACTTGCGTGAGCAAGAACCGAGTAGGGAGTACAGTATACTGATTTATGTACCATTACCAAGTTCATGTTCATTAACAAAACTTCATTACCATTTGTTATGGTCATTTAAAAACAACAAAAGCGAAAATATCCGTTAATCATAACTCCATAACAATGTTAAAACTGACCTAAATGAACCTGATACATTTTCATTGATAGCAAGATTGTTGATGGTTCAATTAGCATGTGTACAATTCAAATAATTTAATACTAGCTGACCTGTCCCGGCTTCACATGGGGTACCTAGTTAGTTTTACACCTCAAACTCTGTTCAAAGGAGGAAGCTGGGAGAACAGCGAAGGTTGCCACCTGCCTCCCTTCATCAATGAACCCCCAATAATAGTTTTTTATAAATAGAAAATTAACGCGACAACCGTTTTAATCATGGACCCAGTGGCAGTAGTTATAGAAAATATAAAACCAAAATAAAAATATACATTTTAAGCACTTAATTAATCTATTAAAAATTAACATGATACTACTCAGAGCCACAGAATGGATAATAGTGTTAGGGCACAGGAAAAAATAGTACATACAGGGCAGGCTTATGAAAAATTGGTGAAAGTAATGTAGAAAATTCATTTAACTCCTTCCATTACTTATAAAACTAGCCCTGTAACTGTAACTCTAGTTGTTGCTCAAGCAGCATACTGCCATATATTTTTACCTACAGCAAATAGTGTGTAAGGCGCGGGACAAATACAAGTGGCGTCGGGCGCAGTTGAGGCACGGGCGATGCGCGGGCGATGAGCGGGCGTGGCACCAGTAAATAAATAAATATGTGTGGACATTTCACACAGCGCCATCTAGCCCCAAACTAGCTTAGCTTGTACTATGGGAACCAGATAACTGATACAATACTTATATACTTTTTTGTTTGTAAATACATACATAGAATACAATATAACACCCAGATGCAGAACAAACATCTATGTTCATCACACAAAATGTTTGTCCTGGGTAGGAATCGAACCCACCACCCTCAGTTCAGAAGGCAGGGAACTACGAAATATGCTATACGCGGGCTAACAGTGTCGGAAAGGCGACGCGCGGGCGTACACAGTGGATGCATTTGGGGTATTCTTGTTTGATTTTACCACAACATGACGTCCGGCATGCCACTGGTGCGCCGAGGGCGAGGAAGCGGCGCCCGCGCCGCGCAGTCTCAGTATGCCTCGCGCCCCACCACTTCTATACATTTTATATGAAATATTAAAGAACTGGCGCCGCGCCCGCGCCTCACCTCCGCCCGACGCATCTTGTATTTGTCCCGCGCCTTAAGTAGACCAGTTTTAAAAAGCCAGAAAGCTGAAATATTACAATTACCTACAGTACTGCAAAGCAGATAATAATCAAGACTTCTGTATTTTTTCTAGCAACAACTCCAACCGGCCTGTCATCACAGGTTGACCTTTTTTAGTTTTTTTGCTCAACTTCTTGTATCTCTCGTGTTTCTTCTTCTTATATTCTTGCAATTTCTGGTTTCTCTCCTCTTTAATTCTCTCCATTTCCAGCTTCTTTTTCTCCTTCTCTTGCTTAACCTTGTTGTACTGAACTTTTGCTTTCTGGAACGGATCTCTCTTAGCCTTGATTGCTGAATTCTCTTTATTTATTATATCCGGATGTCTCACGTATTTTCCCACATCACTTCCATCTGTGACATCTTCATCGAATGATATAGGTTTGTATGTCCCAGATACAGTGTCATTTTTAATTTCTTTTTGATAGTCTCGGATAAGTCTCTTCTTCCGTTGCTCTTCCCATTGCTCTAGTTTATACTTTTTGCTGTATTTTTTTAAACGATAACTCTTCTTATCAAATGGTTTCTTTTCCGATGCCCCATTTTGCTTCTCCTCTACTCTCTCCTCTCTCTTAACTGGCTTCTTATGAACATCGCGAGTCTTGTCAAATTTGTTTTGTCTTTTATTTGATTGTGTTATTTTTTTGTCAGCCTTGGCAGGTTTCTTGTTCAAGAAGAACGAGTCCCGTTTCCTGTCCATCGTAATAATGTTTTGAACTTCAGATCTACAAAGAAACGAAAAAGCGTGTTGGATCATGGAAAATAAATGAATAAATCGGTCATGCAACAGTTTATGACTATCTTTAATAATATTACTTCAACTCCCTCAGTCTTCGATACCTGATTGAAGCTCACAGTAACATTTAGAAATACTGTTGCAAATAAGTCATGCAATAGAATGACACCTCCATAGTGAAAATGACATGTTAATATTATTTGAGTGTCATTAGTGGCACTCCCGGAGATATGAATAGGACTACATATTACTATGCCTATTAAAGTACTGAAACCTTGGCAACAGCAGCAAACCTTCAGAAGTCTAAGCAAAACTGTTGAAGACGAGCTCATTTCAGTTTTATAAATATAAAAATAAAAGTAACACGCTTTTTCGTTTCTTAAGAGCAGTTAATTATGAATGTGGCCATAAAGCGAACACAATTACATCCATGTATTATATTATATTAACAAGCCTTAACCTTTCGGACCCTGTGGGGTTGAATTAGGGCTCAAGGTTGCCTTATTGACAGCTGCAATTACGTTTATTATTCGGGAATTGCGAGCCGAAAGGTTAAACAAGGTTACATCTACATGAATATCTCTTAAGAAACTATACAAAATTATAATACATATATCAAAATGTAACATACATTATCAATATAATCATGTATCAAAATGACCTTTGGACTCTGCAGTATAAGCACAAATACAGTACCTTTACACATTGTAATTAACCAAAGAGGTAGAGCAGGATTCAATTTTACAGGTTATTGACCAAACACACTAACAAGATGTTTTTCTCTAACACAACATTCAGGCGAAAAGATACTGGATCTGGCGTTGTGAACACATTTGTCCTTCTTTCTATTCTGATAAACGTATTTACAAAGACAACACAGAGATGTTTATTAAATTATATATTTTTGTAATAAGTGTATTTTGGAGCAAATGTTATTGCAACGTGGACTTGCCGTAGATAAAGCACGTAGCTTTCAAGGGAAACATTACGACATTTTAGAGACCCAAGTTCTTGCAGGCCTTTTGATCAAATAAAAGGTGGTGACGTAAAATATCGTCACGGTTGTTTGTCTACTGTTGTAAGCAGCTGGCAAAAACCTACAACATTTCGGTTTCAAGGCGAAGTAAACCTAACCTTTTCAGAACCAGTGCTGAAGCAAAATTTAGCTTCATGAGTTAGGATTAGGATTAGCAAATGTGGTGTTGTGGCAGGCTTGGTTGTAAAGAACGTTGGTAATCTTATCTTTATAGTGAATAATAAGGAATAGGTTATGAAACAGAGAGTGAGGACTTACCAAACTCAGCCACCCACTGGGTTGGCTTCTATTTATCGACGGAATCTTGATAGTTTCACTAGCACTTCACACAAAATTTACGTTGCGCCTAGAACTTTGATTTCACGAATTTTAACGTCAATAACTGCAGCGACCATGCCCTAATGTGATTTTATTTTAATTTTCACAAAGACACTTTTTGAATCCGTCGCAAAAAAGACAGAAACAACAAGGGTGAGTCGAGGAAACGGAGACAGACAGATCCAAAAAATCCGGCAATTTGCTACGCCCTCTATTTCTATTATGCCATTTTTTTGATGTTTCGCAATGCGCTTCGATCAGTGAAACGGAGCGCATGCGTCGTGTTATTTATTTCAATATATTTATCAAAACGCAAATTATCTTTTGATTGCTGTGATTGGATATAAATTATAATATTGAAATATAATAACATATCGTAAAATAAATGGATTGGGGCACTGCCTATTTGCCTGCATCTAAAATAATGGAAAAACACTTTTGTTGCGGAACACATTAATAAAAGAAGTATTTCCTGCGTGTATCGGAGCGATCATTCACTTGTCAACTTAAGTTTTGTAATTGTGAACTAGATGGCGCTACTAGCTGCTACGAACAACATGGAGGTAATGTTGATGACGAACAAACTAACTACGCCATCATACGCTAACTTTCTCATCTCAGCTAAGCGGGGCTAATCGTAAAACTCCGCTAGGAGTATAAATGTTCTGTGACTGTGGCGTAAAAGCGTTAGCGGTTAGCATGGTCCTAGAGCGGTTACTCAATTATGAGATTCTCTTTGGGTTTTACGAATAATCGAAGACTTTGTATCTTATCTATATAGACCTATATAATAGGGCGAATTCTGTGCGAATAACATTGATTGAATTTTTACGTTTACGTGTCGTATTTATTTATACGCAACTATAAATACGTGTGGTCTGCGTGGTCAAGTCAAGCTAGTGAAGCTAGCTTCCTATAAGTATCTCTACATAGTTTGTGCTTCTGCTTCCTATGATAATTAATTATGCTAGGCTAGGGGTAGGTAGGCGCCTCTGCGCCAGTGGGTGGGTAACCTTCCAAAAGGCGCAGAGGCCCGAAAGGGCCTACCGCTGGGGCGAGATAGTGAAATGCTAGCGCAACCCTATGTCGCCCAATCCCGGCGGCGGACGGATCACGGGGGGGTTTTAGTAGGTTCGAGTCCCACATACCCCTTGCCATCAACCCCGTGGTGGCAGGAAAGTGCGAGAGCATTTCCCCCCTCAAAAAAAAAAGGGGGTAGGTAGGCGCCGCGCGCCGTAGGGCAGGCGCAATAACTTACCTAAGTATGTTTCATAATAATATATCATCGACAACAATAATTTTATTATCATAAAATATAATATGGTGTATAGTTAAGTATATAGGTAGCTATTTGCAGTCAGTTGGGTTTGAGTATGGATGGATGTAACGTCCGTGACCATTGGCTATTTGGCTAATGAGGGAAACGGAAAATTCTGTTTAAAATTACAAAGCAGGTGCTTTTAATGTGAACTCTGTGGTGCTTACATAAAAAATACAAAAATTTACATCTTTTGTGGTGGTAGAGCAGTGAGCAGTCGCCGGGTTTGTCGCGCGACAGTAGGTAATAGGACAAATATAATTGTGCACAGAAAAAAAAAGAAAACTGTCAGATTAATTTGTAAAGGAAAAATTAAAACCACGAGCGGGGATTGAACCCGCATCCATCCATCCCTCAAGCCGGGATATGCTTTACTTAAGCTACCGTGAGAAGCGGTCTCATGTCCGAATTTTCTCTTCACTTTTACAATCAATCTATACAGAGAATCCTAGTTATATAGGGTCACGCACGACCAAGACAAAGATTATAAGTCAATGGTGGGTCACGATACGGAATGTGATTATTGGGCGTTGTTATTATAAAAAAATGTATATTCTATTATAGTTCGTAAATGCTGGACAAGTCAACGTTCGCAAACGTACTAATACTTATTCTGTGGGGCGCGGTTCGCTACCAAGCGGATTAAATTACGGGTAAGACGTATCGAATGGCATACTGTCGTCGTTGGGAGGTACAGACAAGGTCAGAGTCGTGTTGATTAGAAATAAATAAAATACCCACCTTCAAAAAAACGCGTCATCCCGAAGAGTGAGAAATACGATTGACACGAATAATGTCTAATAAGAAAAATGTCGATAGACTAAATAATGTTCAAAATATTATCATCTCCCTAGGTCTTAGAGCATTTTCTAAATTTTTTACACACACATTACTAATAATTATACTCAAGTATATTTTTGCTACTAAACTACCTATGTAGGTAACCTACTGGACCGTTTTAATAAGTACCTAAATAAATAAAAAAATTGACTTACCTAAATAGTTAAGGTAACATAGGTAGGTATTTAAAAATAAATTAACAGAAAACCTGCACTTTTTGATGTCGGTTGAAAAAGAATTTTCATTGGCCGTGGATTATTAGAAACCTATGTCAAGTGATAACATTATTATGGTATCTTTTCTATCAGACTGTACTGTCTAGTACATCGATAAGTGCGGTCTATTACCAAACCATCTATTCTATCTACATCCTACATCGTAGTTCATCGTACAGGCGCAAGCGGGTCAGTCCGCCAAGCGACGCGACGGACAAACGTCCGCACGCAGGAAAAGAATGCGGTGCATACTAGTCTATCACCGCTAATAGACTCATTAATTGGAATATTTCCTAAATGAATATTATTAAAAATTAGTGCCGTTCGAGATAAACTGGTGAAAATTATTGTGTAGCGCTTGTGACGGGAAAAGTTGCAGGTATGTACTAAGAAAGGTGGCACGGTCTAATTATTTTTAATTCATGATAACAAAGGAATCCTATTTCGGCCACTACTGCGGTCACTACTTGGGCGACCACTACAAAAAAGGTACATAATATTTGCATCTGCGAGCTACCGTGATTCGGAAGCCGTCGAAAAGAATCTGCCTTAAAATCTGAAATAAGGGCTGACCACTGGCCTAAACGCCTAAGCCCACGAGAAGTCCGTTTCTTTCAGAATAAAACTGTTTGTTACAGAGTTAAAATTAAATTAATACGTCTGTTACGTAGTAAGTGTGGGGTAGGGCTACACGGTAATACTACTTAATATTTATTCTGTGTTACTGCGCGAGCTACTTATAATAATAACTAGTCACCATTGTGTACAAAAAAAGGAATATAGGTTATATTATGCACTATTATATAGGTAATACTTACTGGATGCTATAATACACGGCCATAAATATAAAATACTGATTAACTCATCAAAGTCTATGAAATACCTGTTAAATTATTAAATCGATTACACTTATACTTAGTCTATTCTCAACAGCTACATCTCTAGCTAGTTAGTCTATGGTCTATGTTTTTTTTTTTTTTTCTCCTCTCGCGACATTTTTCCCCGGTTCACAATGTTATTTTTAATCATAAAATATTATATAAATTCTCGGTGTAATAACTTAATCTAAACAAGTATATTGAATATACTGCGCGTTAGCATTACGCCCGTATTTTTATTTCATTCAGTACTGTGGTTCCTGGTTATGCAAACTGCAAAGACTTGGCCGACACGACGCCGACCTAAAGGCCTGCTCTTCTTGTACATGCTATTGCTATTTCCACTGCTGCATCTGGTGTTGCTGCTCCACACCAAGAGAACGGGCTCCGCTATAGGTTATACGCCCAGAAAACAAGAAAGGCAAACCGAAAAAGTCGAGGTCAGTTTTAAGTTCGTTGTGCAAAATAGTTTTGTCAATATGGCCGATCGCAATGTGCAACAAGAAAATGCAATTGCCGTATCGAGATCACAATCAAGTTATGTAATGAGCGATTCTGGAGTACGTTTCGAAAAATTGGAAGGCGTATCCAATTATACTTCTTGGAAGTTCTGTATAAGAAACGCGCTTATTTTAGAAAACTTGTGGAATGCAGTTACTGGCGAAGATACTGACGTTGATAGATCGCAGCATGCATTAGCGAGAATTTCGTTAAGCGTCAAGCCGACGCTTTTCCAGTTATTATTTGGAATTACGACAGCAAAAGAAGCGTGGACCAAGTTGGGTTCGGTATTCGAAGATAAAGGGCTGTTTCGCAGAGTGAGTCTGATGCGTCAACTCCACCGTGTCGATTACTTGCAGTACGAGAATATGACTGCGTACATAGACACTATTAGTACACTAACTCAACAATTAGCCGACATAGGCAAGCATATAGAAGATGCTGAGATTGCGGAAATAATGTTGAGTGGCCTACCTCAAGAATATGATACCTTGGTTTCAGCTTTAGAGACAGCATCTTTCACAAGTTCGCTTACATCAGAGCTGGTACGAGCACGTTTATTACAGGAAGAATTTAGGAAAAATAATTCTGACACTTCAACTTCAAAAGGCAATAACAATGCTTTTATTGCAAAGTACACTAAGAAGAAGATAATCTGTCATTTTTGCAAGAAGCCGAATCATAAGATTGCAAATTGTTTTCAACGCAAGAGAATGCTAAAAGCAAAAGAAGATCAGAAAAATTCAGAAAACAAAGAACATACCCTGATTGCTTCAGCTTACTTAGCTGCTGCAGGTGCATCTTCTGAATCAAACATTGAAAACTTTATCATTGATAGTGGATCGACTTCTCACATGGTTAAAAATAATAAATGGCTTAGTAATTTTAAGAAGTGTAAGACGATGATAAACTGTGCTGATAAGAAGACTAAATTAGAGAGCTCTGGTTATGGGAATGTTCATGTAAGCAGTAATGAATTTCCAGGTGTTGTGAAAGAGTTGAAAGATGCTATGTATGTTCCGCAGTTATCGGAAAATTTGCTGTCGGTAAGTAAGATGTGTGAGAGGGGAATGTCTGTTGTCTTTAATATTGATGGCTGTTTTGTTTATGATAAATGTACTGTTATGGGCAAGCCTATTATGTCTGCGGATTTATGTAAAGGAGTTTATAGATTAAACTGTATCGTTGCAAAGGAGCAGTCGATGGCTGTCCTGCACCAGGTGCAGGAATCACAGACTGCATGGATAGCTGAGTCTGATAGTGTGAGTGCTGAATTATGGCATCGCAGGTTAGGGCACCTTAGTATGAAAGGAGTGTGCTCATTGAGGGAAAGTGCGCTACGTAATATCTCATTTCAGGTTAGCGATGACAAACTGAAGTCCTGCGTCGCATGCCTTGAGGGGAAGCCGGTGGCCAAGGCTTATCCCAAAGGTCAAGCGAGACATGCGAGTGAGCCCCTCGAGCTTATACATACTGATGTGTGTGGCCCGATGAGCGACTACAGCTGGGGAGGTGCAAGATACGTTTTGACCTTTACCGACGACTATTCACGGAAGACATTCGGATACTTACTGAAGAAGAAGTCAGAGGTAATGTCTTGTTTTATTAATTTTAAAGCTTTAGTCGAGAAGCAGACTGGCTTGAGGATTAAATGCCTGCGTTCAGATAATGGGGGTGAGTATTGCAGCGCAAATTTCAAGAATTTCCTTGAAAAAGAGGGAATTGTTCACCAATTGACGGTACCGTATTGCTCTGCGCAGAATGGCGTTGCAGAACGCGTTAATAGAGTTCTATTAGAGAGGGCTAGATGCATGTTATGTCAGGCTGGTCTTAGCAACCGTTTTTGGGGTGAAGCCGTGATGACTGCCGTTTACTTGAAAAATCGCAGCCCCACAACGGCGTTAGCTGGACAGATGCCTGAGGAAGTTTGGTCCCGACACAGTGTGAGTCTTGGACATCTTCGTGTATTTGGATGCATAGCATACTCTCTGCTGCCGGAGCCTACTCGTACAAGTAAACTGAACGCTAGGTCAAAGTTGTGCATTTTTGTCGGTTATTCAGAGACTGTTAAGGGATATCGACTTATAGAGCCATCAAATCCGACAAAGGTTATATTGTCGAGAAATGTTAATTTTATTGAGGACAAATTTTATAGAGATTTTAAATGCAATGACATTGATAATAAGAATTTAATGGATAATATAATGGTTATTCCTGTGATGTATAATAATGAATTGAATTCTAACAGTGAAATAAATTCTATTCTATTGAATGATAATGAAAATAATAATAATTTGAATAAAGATAATAATAAAATATGTACTGATGTGAATAAATCTAATTATGATTTTTCTTATGAATTTACAGATGCAGAATCGAGCGGAGGCTGCGCGACTGACAGCGAGGAGAAGCAATCCTCAGCTGAGCTGGAGCTTTCCGACCGGGAGCTGGAGGAGCAGCCAGCGGCCCATGGAGAGACAGCTGTTCGAGGGGAAGCCGCGACTAGTGCAGGTGACGCTGTTGCTGTCAGCGGCCGACCCATCCGCAGTACGCGTGGTAAACAACCTAAACGGTATGGTGATTATGAAATTAGTATGTTCGCCGATTCGTTATTTGATGAGCCTCAGTCATATGAGGAGGCTATGGCATCTGAAAACTCCAGTGAATGGCTAAAGGCTATGCAGATAGAGTATGACTCTTTGATAAAAAATGGAGTTTGGAAGTTAGTAGATAGACCGTCTAATTCAAATGTAGTCAAGTCAAAATGGATCTTTAAAGTAAAACATGATACATCAGGTAATTTTGACAGATTTAAAGCACGCTTAGTCGCGCGTGGGTTTAGTCAAAAAGAGGGAGTAGACTACTCTGATACTTTTTCACCTGTCGTACGTCATTCGACTATGCGTATTCTATTTTCATTAGCTACTGAATATGATATGTCCATAGAGCATATCGACGTTACTACAGCATTTTTGAATGGTGACCTGAATGAAAATATCTATATGGAGCAACCTCCAGGTTTCATGTCCGATGATAATAAGGTGTGTGTTTTATTGAAAAGCATTTATGGTTTAAAGCAGGCGAGCCGCATGTGGTTTCTTAAGGTGCAAGAGCTACTTACGAAGAATGGTTATATGCAAAGTAAGTGTGAGCCCTGTGTGTATATAAGAAAGTGTGATAGGGATCTCACAATCATTGCTCTCTATGTAGATGATTTTTATATATTTTCTACATGTAATACTGAAGAATTGTTTAATTTACTTGACCAGAATTTTTGTGTAAAGCACCTAGGTTTACTTACCAGTTGTTTGGGCATGCGAGTCACTCGTAATAAAGATGTTTTAATATTGGACCAATCTGAGTATATTAAGAGATTACTAAAGCGTTTTTGTATGTCAGATTGTAAAAATGTTTCCACACCAATGTGCACTAATTTTAAAAATGTAAATTCAGACACTGAAACCTTAGATGATAATGTATATCAATATAGGCAGTTAGTTGGCTGTCTCATGTACCTGTCTGTATGCACAAGGCCGGATATTACTTTCAGTTGTAGTCAGCTGAGCCAATATCTATGTAATTTTAATAAGGATCATTGGATAGCTGCAAAGCGTGTGCTGCGGTATTTAGCTGGTACTATAAACTATGGACTTTATTTTTATAAGAGTGACCACCTAAATATTAAAGCATATGCAGACAGTGACTGGGGTAATAATTATGATAGAAAATCTTTCACCGGTTTTGTAATTAAATTAGGCAGGAATGTTATCAGTTGGGAGTCAAGAAAGCAAAGGTGCGTAGCTCTTTCTAGTACTGAAGGGGAATATTTGAGTATTAGTGACGTCTCCAAGGAGTTATGTTTTGTTAAGAATTTCATGAGTGAAATTAATGATAAACTATTAAGTATGGAGATATTTAATGATAACCAAAGTGCCCAAAAATTGTTACTAGCTAAGGAGTATTCTCATAAACGCACAAAGCACATAGACATTAGGTATCATTTTGTAAAGGATCTTGTATCAAAGAATATTGTAACTATTAGATACCTACCTACTGAGTATATGACAGCCGACATATTTACTAAACCATTAGGATCATCAAAGCATTGTAATTTTGTTAAAGATTTAAATTTATTGACTGTATGATAATATGACTTTGATGTTATAAAATAAATAGAAAAGTTTAATGTAATGGTTTAGATACCTACTGTAATTTTTATTGTACTGACAAAGTTCAGGTTGCATGTTGCTCGGCATGTAGGGTCTGTAGTTTTGTGTAGAGTCACTATGATTAATTGATTATGCATGTAGAGTCCCATGTCTATGTAGAGTCGATATGTATGTAGCGTCAATGTCTATGTAGAGTTGATATGTATGTAAAGTCAATGTCTATGTAGAGCAAATAAAGCTTTGTAAATGTGCTTGTTGAGAATAAGGGGAAGTGTTAAATTATTAAATCGATTACACTTATACTTAGTCTATTCTCAACAGCTACATCTCTAGCTAGTTAGTCTATGGTCTATGTTTTTTTTTTTTTTTCTCCTCTCGCGACATTTTTCCCCGGTTCACAATGTTATTTTTAATCATAAAATATTATATAAATTCTCGGTGTAATAACTTAATCTAAACAAGTATATTGAATATACTGCGCGTTAGCATTACGCCCGTATTTTTATTTCATTCAGTACTGTGGTTCCTGGTTATGCAAACTGCAAAGACTTGGCCGACACGACGCCGACCTAAAGGCCTGCTCTTCTTGTACATGCTATTGCTATTTCCACTGCTGCATCTGGTGTTGCTGCTCCACACCAAGAGAACGGGCTCCGCTATAATACCTAGGTACTTCCTGTTGACCTAGAGTCCTAGAATGTTATTTGGCATGAAAACCGGTTATTAAACTTATTAGATTTTCTGTGATATGATAAATGAACAAAAAAAAACGTAGACAAAGAGGTCGCACGGAGAATCCAACTCGGCTGGGCAGCGTTCGGGAAGCTTTGACCTATCTTTTAGTCCAACGTACCGCAGAGCCTGAAAACAAAGATTTTCGATCAGTGTCTGTTGCCATCAGTGATGACTTATGGAACTGAGACGTGGTCTCTTACTGTTGGCCTCATTAGTAAGCTCAAAGTCACGCAACGAGCTATGGAGAGAAGAGAGTTATGCTCGGTATTTCCTTGCGATCCGTAACGAGCAAGCCCGCAGCGCAGGACTACTAAAGTGACCGATATATTATTTTTTAGAATTAGCAAGTAGAAATTGCAATGAGCAGGCCAAATTGCTCGTAAGACTGACAACCATTGGGAAAGAAAGGTTCACGAGTGGCGACCACGAACCGGAAGACGCAGTGTAGGCCAACCCCCACTAGGTGGACAAACGATCTGGTACAAACCACGGGTAGCCGATGGATGCAGAAAGCGAGCAGCCGCTCAAAGTGGCGCTCTGTTTGGGGAGGTGTATGTTCAGCATTGGACGTCTCTATGCTATTGTTGTTGTTGATGATGATGATGATGATGATGATGGATACAAGATACAATAAGGTACAAACACTATTTGTATTTACTATTATCGATTCTGCGGCACAATAATACATTGAAATTAATTCCAAAAACTAGTTAATTATAGTCAACTATTTTGTGAATATTATTAAATATTTTGGGAGCTGTAAACTTGTCGCGAATGTCGCGTGATGCATAATGTTACTATAATATTATTAGTATTAATGGTTAATTAATGGGTGGTGCTATCCACTTCTTGACTACCACTTTCTCCAGGCACTATATTTTAGGTTACATTTTAGGTAGGTTTAGGTAGCATGCTTAATATTTTGTTTATATCGATTGCCAGACGCGGGACTTGAACCCGTCAAATGTAGAAAAATAAACACCAGTATTTGTTGATGCCGATAGAAAGGGTCAATCGTAAGAACAAATCTCTGTTAAACAATGCTAAGTTAGTACTTTTACATTTTAATTGCGATGCGATTACGAATTACGATCGGGTAAAGTTAACATTAATATTAATTTATTTAGGAGTGGCACCTATTTGTCACCACCTGGCACCTACGCACACCTAAATAAATTGTAACAAGTCTTTTTACACGAACCCTCATCTCTTAGTATGAAAATATGTAGGTAGGTATAAGTACTTAATTATGTGGCATGCACATTTATAAGCGAGCCTTGAAAAAATATGTTGAAAATTTATTGTTTTTTATGTTACGGAAATATCAATCTTTAGCCTCCGCGGCGGCGGCGTCGATGAGACGTTATGATAATTATGACGTTATCTATTATAATCTTTGGAATTATATTATAACTATTAGTAGTTCTGCGAACGGTACACCTCGCAAGCAGAAACGTTTTTGCAACAATAATTATGCAGATTATGCATTATTATTATGCATTTTATTATTAACATTCATGAGGTAGGTACAGTCGGTAAATAATATTTAAAATAATTATGCGGATATACGTAAGTGTTTCTACACTAAAAATATGCATTTGGAAACATCTACGTGATATACTTACACGTGCTACTAGAAATCACGCTTGTTTGATATTAGTCATGCTAAACTACAGCATGCTCTCAACCCCCATATTCTAAGACGTTACCTCGAGATTACTCCACTCGACTCAACCTCGAATTAACCTCATTTTTGTGTTTTGTATTTTTAGTTGACAATAAATAATCAACTTGAAATTTCTGCGTCATTTTTTCTCAAACGAGAGAAGCGAAGCAACTGTTAACTCAAGGTACGTCGCGATGTATTTTGAGTTTCCCTCAAAGTTAAGTAGAAGTCAAGTGAAGGATTTTTGGAGCAATGTTTTGAATATGGGGGTCAGACTATACCTATATATAACTACTAAGAGATACTACGTATCCTATAAATTTGCGTGCCCTATTCGTGCTAATGAGACGTTTTAATTAAAAAAAACTAGTTCCGCTTCTTTTACTAGATGGCGTAGTATTAACGACGTATTTTTTTTCTTATATTTTGGCTCCACACATAGTGTATTTAGCCAGTGTCAAGTATTATATTTTCGTCATGTTATTAAATATTTCACGCAAAGTCATGTCCTAGTCATAGTCATAAGTCCAGTCTAAGTCAGGTAGTCATAGTCCAGTCTAAGTCATGCTCCAGCAAAGTGGTGGCAACTTTACTAGAAGCTTCTATGGAGTTTTGGAAGCAACACGAAAAGTCACGTTTCACCACATTATATCACTTGCCCTCACTCATGCTCATAACTCAGCACTTAATGCAAAAAACGCCACCAATTTTAAACATTAACACTGGAAA
This sequence comes from Ennomos erosarius, assembly GCA_963580505.1. Lineage (NCBI taxonomy): Eukaryota > Metazoa > Arthropoda > Insecta > Lepidoptera > Geometridae > Ennomos > Ennomos erosarius. Next base: position 7,283,697 of record OY756999.1, on the reverse strand, counting down.
AAGCACAAGTTTTGAAAAATAATACAATGCAACGACGTGAATTTTTCCGCGTTCCCGCCAAAACCCAACGACGTATTTCAAACAAGATCAAAGTTTCAAACCACGAAGTAGTGATGGATTAATTAGCATTCGCATTAATTTTTAGCATGCGAATTCTCAATTAGCATTTAGCAAGTGAAATGTAGTTGCGAAATTCTGTGAAATATGAAATTTCATTTCAATTCATTTGGTGGGTTTGAAATAATTTTTTAATATAAAGTTTTATTTTATTTAAATTTGTGTTTAATTTAATTTTTCATTTCTCATTAAATTTTTCACATAAATTTTCATTTCAATTTTCATTTCATATTTCATTTCCATTTTATTTCATATTAGCAAATAGCATTAGCAATAGCAATTAGCATGCTAAGACTCGTGAATTAGCATGTTTATGAAATTTACGCAAAATCGCATTAATTGCCTTCGACACGAAGTACAAGGAAAAGTCAAATTCAGTAGAGTGGATCACAGAGTAAGTTGTCGATTTGTAGAGTAGTGATAGAAAGCCATTAAAGTATATGCCTTCCATAAAATAAGGATAGAATACTAAACTCGATACATAATTATTTTAACAATGACAGAATATAAAACCCCCATTTTAACGCCATACTTCGGGTCTTTATAAAATTACAGCTTTTTTAAAATAAAATGCCTCATTGTTTGCGGATAAGGCAACTAACACCTGCTTGCTTAATGCTTATGTGCTATTTATATTACTACATAGCATGTGTTCTATTTTAATTCTATGTTTAAAGGTAGGTAGTAGGTATAAATGATAATGTTATGGTAGGTCTACGAAAAAAAATCTTCATTCATTATGTTTGACATGGCATTAATTATTATTACGCAAGCCACGGACCTTTTTTATAGGATCCGGGTTACAATCTTTTGCCTACTTAGGTATTATACTACATTACAACTATGTGGAAAAGGCTGTACTACCTTAAAATAAATACTCATTCACCCAAAGGCAAGCTAAGTAAGTAAGACAGATTAGCCAAATTTTGTGTGCCTCGCCAGGTTTCAACAAAAATTACATTATAATGCCTACTACTCATCACCATAAAATTAAGGACTTGAAATCAAATCATATCAAATCAAATCAAATCGTTTATTTGCATAAAAACATGGTTAAATATATACTATTAACAGCAGGTCTTCGGTATGTCATAAAAAATAGATCATGCATGTTTTTTGCTATAAATAGCATACAAATATTTAAAGAGAATGTCACATGGTTCCCATGTGACATTTAGCCTAAATATCACTATTTTAAAAGGACAACTGTTACCATCCCGGGTTACCATTGTTACTAAACTATGTAGTGCGCCGTGCTCGTGTGAGAGAGGAGGGATAAACGATGGTGCGTCTAGTAACGTTAAATGTGAATATTATACTAAGTATTAGATACTATTATAATATCTGTGGTATTAGTAACAAAGTGACAATATAGATATAAAGATAATAGGTAGGATGTTTATGAAACTATTTTATATCTTAGATAAGCAAATTGTTAGTAGACCTGTAAACGCCTTAAGATTTTTGACAAGGTTATAATAGACTCAAGAGACACGCGCAAAGTTTTAATTTCAAAATTTAAATATTTAATTTATTTTTATGAGTATGTCTTTAGTAGGTGTTTATAACTAATAATAAAATACGATACCGACAAGGCGGTTTGCTGAATATTTTTTGTAATCTGGTTTAAATTGAAATTAGCCTGTAGGTGTTAAAATCGCCGTTCGTCCTCCCCTGCAAAGAAGACTTGCTGTGCCCGTTTCACTCGTATGGACGTTGCTCTCTATATATCTCACAGGAACAGCAAAATTTTACGGGATAAATATCAATGTAGGTCGTCCAATATGTATATAATAATAAATATATATAATAATAAAATCTGGAATGGACTAAACTATATTTTACGTAAAGGGAGCATGCTAAATCGTAGCTTAACAAACGCAAGCTTAGCTAGTATTAAAATGACTTTTTATTCAAGTCTTCAATATGTTTATAAATTAATTATGTAAGTTTGTAATAGTTATGTTTTTCACGTGTCTAGAACTAAGCATGGCCCGAAATGCTCTCGACAAATGATGTATACTTTCTAAATTGATTAGATACCTACCTAATTCATCAATGTATTTTCAATGTAATTAAGTCATGATTCAAACTGTTTATAATAAAATTATGTTTTTATTAATCCATTCCATATTACAGATGCCACCATGACAGTGGTTCGCGAGACGTACATCAACGCAGTGGACGGTGGGGCGGTCACGGTGGCCCACGAGTCTGCCCCCGCCCCTGCCAGGGCCGGACTCAGTGTGCTGTTCACTATCATGTGCATAGTAGACCTGTTTGGCGTGTTCCCAATAATAGCCTTGCCAGCGAGTGTCATTGCGTGTGGTGAGTATAATGCAAAAAATTCAAAAATATCATAAGCTATAATATACATAGATTACCTACTATGTACACAAAAATACATGAGCGTAATTACCTACCTGAATAGATTGTTAAACTATTCAATATTAGGTATTTTATTTGTGTGTCTTTACACCATCTTAACCATCGGAAGAGCCTACTTATTGAGAGGCATAGACAGCTCGTCGAGTACTTATCGTTGCCATCCGCAGACGAATAAACATTTCCTGTTTTCGAAAGTCTTTGTGAACGTTCAGATTCTTTAATAGAACTAAAATATTGAAAAACCTCAGAAAAAATTTCAGTTAGTGAAATACCAGAACAGATGACGCAATAAAAACAGCTCCACATGATGAGGTCACAATAAGAAAATCATGCGCTTGACCGACTAGAGTAGGAACCGAAGACACCGAAGTTGATATTTTTCATTCTATAGTTCTATACTATATAAGTAGTTCTACTCTGACCTTTTGATATTGTAACTCTCTCAACATACCTTTTTCTCACGTCCAGGTATATACGGTATACCGTTAGTGCTGGCCGTGATGGGCCTGCAACTTTACACTGCAGTACTACTCGGGCGGAGCTGGCTCATCGCTCAAGAGATCACGCCGCACATAAAGGAGAAAAACCGGTATGTGTTCTGCAATACTAGAGTTTCCGCGACTATACAAATTCAAGATTTAGGTAGGTACAGTGCGGGTATAGTAACTGATGAGTGCCGTCCCAGTCCCAGTCGTAAGTCCCAGAGTAAGAATAGAACCAACCCATCTGTTCTAGTGGGTTAATGAAGTTAAGTATCAGTATGCTTAGTGTTAGGTGATCAGATTACCACCAGTAGAACTCCAGCCCCGTAAGCTCGATGAAGGAATCGGACATGAGATAAGCAATGGATGCGGGCCGTTTGAGTGTTTTTTTCTTATAATTAAGTACTAATTAATCCACGGAAGACGAATGTGTAAATGTATAATACCTAGTCTTCTCTATCTCAAACTTAAAATAAACGAAACGCATTGTCATCACCTTATTGCCCCTTTGTGAATTCAACAAGTTTTTTCTCACGTCACAATAAGTAAAACATACTGAAAATGCTTCCTTTAAAATTTAATATTATATACTTAATAATTTAAAGTATAAATTATCAGAAACTTTTAAAGTTTTACAATTTACAATAAAAATGAATAAACTAGAGATTATTTTAATTTTATCTCATTTTTAACTAGTGTCAAATGTCTAGGAATATGTTTTAATCTCTGTTGGATGCTGGTGATTAATCTTGAATTTGCGATTTTTTGCTAAGACCTTAATGAGATCAACACCTCTTGATCCAGAACTAGATAAAACCTCGAGGATTATAGCCTAACTAACATGTAGTTAAATAAAAATAAATAAAAAAGTAGGTATTGCACCTAAATGTGAAATCTACATTCTAAGTAGGCCATAAATTCTATTTATAATCAAAGAGCGGAAATGGAAGATAGGATTGAAAATTAAACTTGCAAAACAATAATTGCTATTTTTGCACAACCTTCAATTTTTTCACATCAGAGTTTTTGACGGTTTTAGAATACCGAACTTGTTTTTAATGCATGCATGTAATCCTAGTTGGAGTGAAAAAAAAATGAAAAAAACTTAACTTGTGTTGGGAGCCAATGCCTTTAATAATGAGTATAATGGCTTGGCAAAGCTTTTAGTGTAAAATAAAAACAAAATCGTGGAGGTTTTTTCACCCATGGCTTGAGGTAGGTACACCTGTCCCTCCTATTGCAGGCTCAAATTATTAACTAAGTAAATACTGGCAAAAGTTGTAATGTAACCAGCATAAAACAAAGCACATACACACGCATACACACCCCCCTCCACACTCCCACACACACACAACCACACATCATCCAGGATTTTCTATAAAAATACTTGCAACAAGTCTTTAAACAAACCTACTATAAAAAGAAACCTTATTTGGTTAAACTAATTTGACCACAGGAATTATGTACATTAATACAAATAATTGTGTTGACCTACTACTATTTATTACGAAATCAAGGGGGGCAGCTGCCCCTGTTGTGCCTGGGTACACCCATTTGAAAAGTAGAATAAACTATAGTTTATATTTTTACAATATAACCTAAAAATAAACTACCTGTTTACTAGTTTTTTAACCACAGGTATCCATATGCAGCGGTTGCCGAGCTTGCATTCGGCCCCGCTGGTCGAAGGATCGTCACGACGCTACTAAACGCAACGGTATTCGGTTCAGGAATACCTAACTTTATCCTTGGTAAGTTTATATTTTATCAAACAACTAGTTAGGTTATACTAAGCTATTACCATAAATAAACTACCTTAACATCTATTATTAAAGGCTTTGTCCTGACTGCGCTTAGAGCATTTAATCAATGGGGATGTTTTTTAACGTTATAATCCGCAAGCAGGTCCGGCTTATGACCCGGAGGTGGCGGGTTCAATTCCCGCGACAGGACTAGTATTTTTGCCCGAAAAAAAAGCGCAAATACTTGTTCTGTGTCTGGGTGTTTTAGGACCATGGTCCTCGTAGTTCCTGGGTCCCTAGATACAAGGAATCCTAGTTAGGGTCCAGGATCTATGTATGTGATCGTTATTTATTTATTTTATTTTTTACACAAATTATAAACAAAAGTACAAATTTAACGGAAGTGTTACAATTGGCGGTCTTATCGCTCAAAGCGATCTCTTCCAGACAACCTTGCATGGAAAGGAATAATGCAAAAATATATGGACGGTGGTTTCCCCAAAAAGCTGTTCATAAACGTACATACGTCTATTTTGCAAGCACCATTTTCTGCCAATTTCTACGGAGGACTATGTATAAATGCTCTAAGTGACTGGGTGACAGACAACGCACAGCCCAAACCGACGTGAGATTTGGAGGATGGCTTCCTTTTATGACGTAGCTCGTAGGCACGTGCTAAGGATTTTGAAAATTCAACCCTAAGTGGGTAAAGGTATAATAGGGTTAGGTACATTTTTTGAAAAATCTATATTTTGTGACGTATCGTTTTGAAACTTCACACAGACAAACAAGTATAAAAATAAAAGATATGGTACCTCCTATGTAATAGGGCGTAATAGGGCGAATTCTGTGGGTACCTCTTAGTTTTTCGAATTACTTACAACATTTAAAAAAATTGTTAAAGTTTGTGTGAAAATTTCGGAAAAAATACTGTAGGAATGTGTAAAGAACATACAAAATAAATAGATAGGTACACCTACCTATCTAAGGTCATCGGGAAGTTTTGAAGAATAAAATGAGCAAAATACACGATCGGACCCAACCACCGACCAAGGTCACATTTGTCTCCTTGGTCGGTGACCGAATAAAGACACCAACCACCATCCGCACGGTCGGATTTTACACTAACCCGACCCGACCTACGTAAGACAAATGTGACCTTGGTCGGTGGTTGGTCCCGATCGTCTATTTTGCTCATAAGATCTCGTCGTAAGACGTTCGCAGCCAAACCGCTAAAGCTATTCTATGTATTCTATCTAATCTTGTATACTAAAAATTCTATTCTTAATAACTATAAACTGGCGCAGTAGTAACCAAAAAGCGAGTCTTGGCGACGGGGGGGATAATTATATACTTACTTCCTCTTTGGAGCATAGTTATTAATATTGCATGTTCTATTCGATTTGAATTAAACATTAAAATGCATTAAACAAGGTAAAGTAAGATAAAAAACAAAATGAACCAGATAAGATCTTTATTAGTTCCTGAATTTAATACCTATTTATCATTTAAAATTTTGGGGCTAAGCTCGACCTATCTTGAGCCTTGACTCTTGGCAGCTTGGCACTAAGAGAACTTGTGAATTAAAGACCGAACTAACCTCATACACTCGGTTAAAATTAAACTCTGAGTTTAAACGGAACGCTCATTGACGGGCCCGATAGCTCGGTTGGTAGTACCCCTGCCTTCTGAACTGAGGGCTGTGGGTTCGATTCCTACCCAGGACAAACATTTGTGTGTTGAACATAGATGTTTGTTCGGCGTCTGGGTGCTATATTGTATTCTTTGTATGTATTTACAAACAAAAAAGTATATAAGTATTGTATCAGTTATCTGGTTCCCATAGTACAAGCTATGCTTAGTGTGGGGCTAGATGGCGCTGTGTGAAATGTCCACACATATTTAATTTAATTTAATTTAATTTAATTGGTTGCCTGCAATGATCAGCTGTCGTCTAGACCGCCACATGTGCCCTATTTCATAAAGTGACTGTGCCAGATTGTCGGTCCACCTAGTGGGGAGATACAAGAAATGGTGGGACTGAAGACAATAGTTATGTTCTTCTGAAAAGCAATGGGCTTGGAAGCCCGACCCAAAACAAGTCTTGGGCGACCGGGGCGATCCTATTACCACCATAGTATGGGCTGGTTGCGCTAGGATCACCGGACCAGTCTAACCCTTCTGGCGCAGCTACCTACCTATTTCAGAACTGGTATGAGCTGATAAGAGCGTAACACAATCGACCCTGATGCTGGGCGAGACCGACGTACCCCGTATTTAGCTAGATAAAGATCGCGACTTCCCATAGGGTCTAATTTTCCAGTGGACGTAGGTAAGCTTCTGGATCCTGTTATCCCAACAACAGCCCAAGCTGAGGCTCCAACCCCATCAGGGGGCCCTTAAGCTAGTTACCTTCCATTTTTCACGGCTAGATGCTTTCTGCGCTCATCCTTCTTCCGGTGTCACTGTAAAAGGTCGGTAGTGACCAACAGCATCAGAATTAAACAAATTGTTATCAGACTGATTGAAAAAAATGCTTGTTCATACGTCGCAGTTTTTATTAGGAGGCCACGCGCCGCGCGCGCCGGCTGGCCGCCAGTATGAATCCTTTATAATTAATTAGCATTAATCTTGGAGCCGTTCACTTCACAAGTTCACATCACACCAAGCCGGCGCGCGTGGCGGGCGACGCTTAGCGTAGCCATATGTGTATTACATTATTATGGCGTAGCGTTCTCTTTGGGCGATGCCGGCGGGCGCACCGTGGGTGGCACCAGGCGCGAAGTCATAGAATAAAATATAATGTAATGTTACATAATTTATCTGCCAATTCTTTTATTATTTTGCTGCATGATGTTGCCGTGGAGTTAAATAAACCGCCTAGTTTAATTGTCTCGTACGGGCTGGGCCTACCGTTATAGGAACTATCTATCATCATCAGCAGCTTAAATACGTCCACTGCTGAACATAGGCCTCCTCTCACATGAGAGCCAATTCGAGCAGCTGCTCGCCTCCTGCATCCATCCCATCGGCTTCCCGCGGTTTTCACCAAATCGTCGGTCCACCTGCGTCTTCCGTTTCGTGGTCGCCATTTGAGAACCTTTCTTCCCCATCGGTTGAATAGATTATCATTTTAATATTATTCTTATTATCGTTTGCTTGTTCAATGATGAGTGCCACAGGTAAATTGGTAGTGTACTACTTAGTCAAAGAATGCGTTTCAATATTTAACTAAAACCGCGATGATGCACAATGATGCAGTTTATTCAAGTTTATTATTGGAGTTTTGGCGGGAACGCGGAAAAGTTCACGTTGTTGCATCGTATTATTTTGCAAACTTTTGCTTTTTCCAGTGTTAATGTTTAAAATTGGTGGGGTTTACGCATTAAGTGCTGAATTACGAGCATGAGTATGGGCAAGTGATATAATGTGGTGAAATGTGATTTTTCGTGTTGCTTCCATAACTCCATAGAAGCTTCTAGTAAAGTTGCCACCACTTTGCTGGAGCATGACATAGACTGGACTATGACTACCTGACTTAGACTGGACTATGACTATGACATGACTTTGCGTGAAATATTTTATAACACGATGAAAAAATACTTGACACTGGCTAAATACACTATATGTGGAGCCAAAATATAAGAAAAAAAAGTTTATTATTATCATTCAAATATAATGTCAAAAAGTCAAAATTAAAAAATAACTCTCGCAACCTCAGTTTTTGCAAAATTGATGTTGAACGGCGAGGCGTTTATCACACCGGCATTGTGTTTTATTATTTATTTGATGCAAATTATAAAAATAGCCATATTTTTTGCTCTGTGCATTTATAAATACACGCAACCAGGAAACGATTGAAAAATGTATTTTAGATTAGGAAATTAAAATCGACATTAGGTGCAAATTATCATAAGATAAGTATTTTTTTTATCATGAATGCATTAAATAACCGGTCTAGCCTAGTGGTATTTTATGCCTATATCTTGTGCCTAATTGCCTAATAATTCATAATTAATCGAAAAAATATTTCTGGTTTTGTAATGCTATAGGCAAATAAGTTGAACCTAGGCAAAACAAAAATTTCCTAACCTGCTTATATATTTAATTAGCAGGTACTAATCTTGTTTACACGACGGATAATTCTGATAGAGACTCAACTTCTGGGCATTGAGATGACAATTGAATAAAAATGCATATGTGTACGATATCGGGTAGAGCTAAGTAGAGATATCCGTCAGGTGCAAATTTTTCACCCTTATTTTCGCGTCACCGACCGGGAGGGCTCATAAGCCCCCAGCCGCCAGCCAAAGTGAGGGGTAAAAGGTACACCTCCCTAAAGTGCGACCCTGGCTGGGCACAGAATGTATAGGTAGTACCTATCTATTCTGTGCCATACCTACATATAGGCACCTATTAGGTACCTATTAGTAGATAGTAGTACCTACTATACCTATTAAGTACCTATATGTATAGTAGGTACTATCTGCGGTATTCTAACGGGAATAAACGGGTGCAACTAGGGTTGCCTGCAGGTCTTATAACCATTATTTATTATTATTAATCACGTACGCGGTTTGATAAGAAAAGCGCGAGCGGAGCGAGCGCGAAATTTTTCGAAACATTTCCTAGCAAATTTCGGCAAAGTAAGTTTGTAATGGACTTCAGTAGGTGGTATGACTTTTCTGCAAAGTTCGTCTAGGTAGGTACCACCGCTCTGCCAGTTATTCTGCCGCTGAGCAGTAGTGTGCAAGCATTGCTGTGTTCCGGTTTGAAAGGCATTGTAGCTAGTGAAATTACTGGGCAAATGACACTTTATGACCTGATTACACAGTGTAGTAATCTGATTACTAGGCTTTTAGAAAACTATGTTTTTTAATTCAGCTTAATTAGAAAAACAGGGAAAGTTTGTAAAACGACAGTGCGAGTGCAGCGAGCGCGAAAAATCAGAGCGTTTGGACTGTAGAAATGAACGCCACTGTAATAGGAGGAGGTACTGGCAATAACTAAGCGCTAGCGAAGCGAGCGCGAAAAATAAGTTTATAACTAAATTCCAGAACTAACACTTTTGTTGTGATGTCTACATTGAAACTATAGCGTTCTCTTGACCATTGTTAACATTAAAAGAGAGAGCGGTGAGGCGGCCAACGGATGAGAATACCCAGTAGAAGTATTTAGTATGCTCTAGGAGCACGACCCCCAAGCGATGTTTTTCTTTCTCCCTTCTCTCTTTCTTTGGACAGGGCCGGATAAAAGGCGTAAAACTTTACCGTACGTAGCCTGGGGGTCAGCTAGTAAACATTATGATAAAATATGCACATATAGGTTAAGATATGCCGACAGCAGACAGCCTTGACGTTCTATGCCTACAAATAAAGTTTCAGAAAAAATATTTGTAACCAGTTATGCTGTATTTTTTATTAATGTTTCATAATTCCGCGTGTGAACTAGCAAGATAGGTAGATCGCGATGATTATTTAGTTCGTATTGAATTTTAGAAGCCAAATAAAGTTTGACATTGTGGTCGGATCATCGGATTTTACTTAGTACCTAACTTACCAACTTAAGTAATATCTGAGCGTGCATCACGTGTCAAATCCGAAAAGCTACCGGAGTTTATACCGAAGCGTGCCAATTTTGATAAAAATAATGGCTTAGGTACCCGGAAAAATGAAAAGTCAATTTTCTTGCAATTTACAATTCGGCATCGTCAGGCGCTTAACCAAACAAAGTCTCAATTCAACTTTTGGGGTTTTCATCTTTGTAGCCAGTTTGGTGAACTGAAATTTTAATCAAGGAATTCGCTTACCTGTCTTACCGGGATCAACATAGAATACTCTTGCTGGAAAAGGGAAATTCCTTCGGGAAAACGGGTAGTGAGACCGCGGGGCGCGAGCAACGCCATAATTATGGCAGTCTGAAAATGGAAGAAATTTAAGAAATTGTGTGTCTGTTTTCTATGGTTGTTATGATTAAAATGATCTTGAATATTTACGACAATTTAACTGTAGTATGATTTACTAAATATTAAACCTACCCACAAGCACCCAATTTTTTTTTTTTAAATAGCAGTCATTTTATTCACGGAGTTTCTTCTAACATTAGAGTAAAATTGAATCTATTAGATGCTAACTAAAATATTACACCTATGCTTTTAACTGGACAGTAGAGCTCTAACCTACCCACTTTCAAAAATTAAAAAAAACAAATTACCATAAATAACGCCCAACGATTACATACATAGGACCTGGACCCTAACTAGGATTCCCTGTATTCAGCGACCCAGGACCTACGCGGACCATGCTCCCACAACACCCAGATACAGAACAAGTGTTTGAGCTTTTTTTTATTTTTTTCTATACATACTTGTCCTTTCGCGGGAATCGAACCCGCCACCTCCGGGTTACGAACTGCACTGCCCAACCACCACACCACGGAGGGTTTAATGTCCTTGAATCAAGAAACGGAAAATTCAAAGGCATGGAACCATCAATTTGCTGGTTCCTTGCATCTGAGTAACATCTATGATTTCCTCCTCCACAGCGGCACAAAGCTTGCAGATATTCTGGTGGAAGATCACGGGCGGTGGCGTGGGCATCACATACTGCGTCTGGATGCTGATACTAGCTGTGTTCCTGTGTCCAATCATGTGGCTCGGCTCGCCTAAGGACATGAAGTAAGTAGATATACAGGATGTAATTTAATTCATTAGCATAAATTGAGCCCATGATAGTACATCATTTATAGATGATTAGTAAAGAGTGTAAATGAAAATATGGTTTATTGAACATTATGAAGATTGCCGCGGCGCCTAACGCAGTTGGCACGGATGATTTTGATACATCTAAACGTTTTTATACCTTGAATGTACTAAATAAAAACAGTACTTCACTATTTTAATTAAATTTTGTATTTTAGCATTTGATTAAGTAAGTTATTCCATTTTGGAGTTATCATTATTACCAAACCAAAGTGTTAGAATTCAAAAATTTTGATCCACACGTGACCGGTATCAGGAGTATCAGTTTCAAAGGATGCTAATGAATTCAATTACACCCAGTATAAGTAAGAAAGAAAATAACATTTATTCAAGACGTCACACAACATTACATTATATAAAAATTATATTATACACTACAGTAACAGAAGATAAAAATGTAACGTTGTGATGTCATGACCCAAGTCCCGACTCAGCACATGATTAAGGTAATTATGTACATGCACGCCGCATCATCGGCGTTTTTGCGTCCTCTGCTGAACATAAGCCGTTTGCCATATACATCACACTTGGCAGGATGCAGCATTACCGGGGCGAAACGAGGTGGACCTTTACTTACCTACTCAACTCCGTAGTTGTCACGTGCGAAGGATCTGCGTTTGTGTTATCAAAGTAATTACCATAATAGTACCTATTATTACTAGGTACAAGGAATAAATAACAGTATGTACCTATCTATTATTTATTTTGTGCTGCACACAGATCCTATAAAAAGTTGATCCGTGGTGCTGCACCTATATCTCTATCTACTACGTTTTTACGATTGAACGGCTGGCCCGCTTTTGGTGAAATTTGGCGAAAATGTCTCTATCTAGAATTCCTAGGATCTAGAAATCCCAGGAGAGCGACCCACGTGGCTAGCTAATAAAATTAAGTACTTACTACTATTTTAATATCTGTGGTACTATTAATTTTAAAGCTTCCTCATCCTCGGTTGACTTTAATGAGAATCAATCTAATCAATCCGTGTACTTAAATAGCTAGTTTTTCAAAATTTACATAAATTTAAATATGTAGGTACCTATGTTAATAAGCCTATGGATTGCCAAATTATATAATAATATATAGGTTAATAGTTAATAGTAACGTAGGCCTGTCTGTTAGTAACTAGTTTTTAATTTATGCTAAATAATTCGTCATCGTGACTTTTCTGTTAATTTTTATACCTATAGGCATCAAAATTCGTACTTCACCAAGGTCACCTTTTATTATCCCTTCTAATTTTATTTACTAATATATAAAATATGAAACTGTCCGTTTGTTTGTTTGGTTACAGTTACAGAATAAATAACAGGGGGTCTAGCAAAGATCCCTTTCTATTAGCATTAACGCCAAACGATAACTCAAAATGTATGGAGAATGACATTAGCTGCGGAAAAGTTATCCGCAGTAGCCGTCATTTCAATACATTTTGGAGTTAGCGTTTGACGTTAACGTTAACGGAAAGGAATCTTTGCCCAGGTACCTACCTAGGTGTTACTATAGGGGATAGGATAGGCATGACAATAACCCCTCTTGTAACTGTTACAAACTATAGTTCAAAGCAAAGATTGTAAAGCCCGCTGGTAGCTCGTGAACATAATTTCTCGAAAAAACACGACTCACCTACGGGGGCAGGGGACGAGGTAACAAAACGAGACAAAGTCATACGAAATTACAAAGGACAGCGCAGGATGGAAAAAGACATTGGGTGTCCCGCTTCCTCTCGTAGGATTGGCAGTTGAAATACACTATACTTCTTTTCGTACGAGGAGAAGTTGTATCGTTGTGGTCAACTGGAATTCAATGGTTAAAAGTAATAAATGATTTTACTATGCGGTAGTAAGTAGGTAGATTAACTTACATAAACCTACCTAATAACAATATTGTTTATTTTATCATTTAATTAAACGCTTACGTTCATTCTGTATTCTATAGGGCGATCAGCTAAATCAGTTTACTTTGGATGCTTCATTTTGTTGTATAGGCTTTATCTCCGTTTCTGTACCTACATATCTTGAAAATTAATGACAAATATGCACGTTGCAGATCCATCGCTGTAGTATCAGTATGCATAGTATCAACAGTGGCCATCTCCACGTGGGCCTGCATATCTCTGGACGACGTGTCGCCGCCCAGCACTGGCACCGTGTTGGACTACACGCCACAAGTGGAACACTTCCTCAGCGCTTATGGAGTGCTAGCTTTTCAGGTTTGTAGTGCGATTCAAACTTAAAGGCGGCTGTGGAAGCGCAAAACCCTGCGCAGTAACAAAAACCGGCCAAATGCGAGTCGAACTCGCGCACTTCATACCTATCTATAATAACCGACTAACTAAGTGCGAGTCAACCAAGTATATCATACCCATGTACTTCTTCTTCATCGTCGTGTCAATTTAAATGGCTCTTTTAGTCAAGTGTTGTTTATTTTATTCTATATTATTGTGCTCCAATACGTGGCTATTTCCACGGCCATTTTGGATGCCTTCATCAGATCTCCTTGTGGGCATGTTGTTGGGCACAAAGGACAGGATAGCAAATGCAGCATACTTTGCGAAGGAGCTCCGCACTGGCACTGAACCTCAGTTGGGTCTATTATGCCCCATTTGACTAGGTTGTTTCTGCAGCGACCAACTTGGGTACAGAGTCTGTGACTTGGAAGTGACTTCCAAATTGGCCATTGCAGTTCATTTCCAGGAGGCAGATGTTCTGTTGGGGAAATAAAGTCCGCTGGTGGGGGGTGTTTATGACATGACTCGCATTTGGATTCCGCTGCATCTGTATCTAAGGAAGTGGTGTGTTGTAGTTGTAGAAAATTTCGTCGGCTCTTTAGACGGGCAGGTGACGGGCGGTGTTCAAAAAGAGGATGTCGGCTGTGTGTTCTTGTTTGTGTTTTTCCATCCTGCAGGCCACTTCGCGTCGGGTATCGGATGAGGCTATACCTGCCAGCGGGTACAGCATCTTAGTGGGTGTGGGCTTCAAGCACCCTATAATGATGCGGCAGGTATCGTTGAGCGCTACATCTACTACTTCAGCGTGAGCGGACCGATGCCACACAGGACATGCAGATTCGCCGGCTGAGGATGAGAGCGATAGGCCAGCGGTGCGTAGCACGTGGGCGTTGCTCCCCAGCTAGTGGTCGTCAGGCGACGGAGTAGGGAATTTCTCGAAGCAACCTTCATTTTTACTTTCTGGCTGTGTGCTTTGTATGTAAGTGCCCGATCTAGTGCTATGCCCAGGTAACGTGGGTAGTCGTAGTGCGCGACGTTGGTACCACGCCAAGCGAGGCTGAGAGTCCGTTTAGCTTGCCGGTTTCGAAGGTGGATGGAAGACACACGACTAAGTCTTAGATGGGTTTGGCCGGAGTGCGTTTTTGTTATAGTAGATGTCGAGTATCCCCAGATACCAATATTCCGCCAATATTTCTTCAGCATTTTCGAAGCTGTGCGTTTAAGCTGCTAACGCAAGGTCGTCTGCCTATAAGAAGCGGTGGGTTTGTGGAGTGCTAGGCTGGTCATTAGTGTAGATGTTTAATAATGCTGGCGCTAGTACGCTACCTTGCGGGAGTCCGTTTTGCTGGCATCGCTATTTACTTTTAGTGTGGTTACTTGGAAGCGCCGGTTATGCAGGATCTCACTCAGGATACGCACAAAGAACATCACTCATCACTCAATATTATAAAGGCGAAAGTTTGTGTGTATGTATGTTTGTTACTCCTTCACGCTCAATCGGCTGGACCAATTGGGATGAAATTTGGAATAGGGATAGCTTATGTGCCGGATTAACATATAGGATACTTTTTATCCCGGAAAATTAACCTGTTTCCGTAGTAAAGAATAAAAACTCAACTTCGTAAATACTCAATGAGATTAAATCCAAGTTAAATTAGAGGCTGTAGCATGTACTAACGGACAAAAACTTAATAGGTATCCCGGAACCAACAATAGATCCTATGGGATAGTATTCACTTATCTTCGACATAAATTTTTCGCGCTCGCTCTCCCTCCGCCTTTAGGTATTTTTACTGTATTTTGTTCGTAATATACAAGCGCGTTTTTACCTCAGCTTTTTACCCAACGATGCAACTTCCCCTCGTACGAAAATTAGTAGTTCATTTCAACTGCCAATCCTACGAGAGGACGCGGGACACACAATGTATCTTTTGTTCCATCTTGCTCTGTCCTTTGTAATTTTAATTCGTATGACTTTGTCTCGTTTTGTTACCTCGCCCCCTGCCCCAGTTGGTGAGTCGTTTTTGTACGAGAAATTATGCTCATGAGCTATCATATATTTATAATATTTGGTTTGTAACTGAACTAACGGAACAGAAGTACCACGTTTCAGTTCCGTTAGTTTGGTGGTAAATTTTAAATACAGTACCTATTATCAGTCTTGATAAGTAAAGGGTATATTTCATTGGGCGGTCGGTAGTACGAGTTGATTTTTTGCCGCTCCATCAAACACTGCACGCATGACCTGCGTCTCCGAGACCAACTAGTCTCGGCCCAGTTAACCGCAACGTGTCGTTTTCGCTTATAAACGCCCGTAACATTTCTTAGGTTACCGCGAAAGAGTGTTCATGCATGAGTGTTTATTCACATAGAATTCATTTATTAAGGGTAGAGTTTGAACGGAACTCAATGGCGGCTGTGAAGTGCGTTGCAAGCCCCCCGCACGCTGCGCAACCGCTTACCTCTTCCCGCGCACACCTTGTTTCTGCGTCTCGCGGCGACATCACATCACTGCCGCCATTGAGTTTGAACCGCACTCTACTACTGGCAATACATCTTAAGTTGAAGAGAAATGAAGAAACGACATTATGTCCACAGTTTGACATCCATCCAATGCTGCTAACCATCCAAGTGGACATGAAGGACAGTCGTCAGATCAACAAGGCGGTGGTCGGAGGGTTCGCGGTCACCGGCGTCATGTTTACTGTGACTGCCTTACTGGCGGCTCACAGATACGGCGTAGATGTCGACAGCAATATATTGCAGGGTATGTAAGAGATACAGAAGTACAATACGGTTATAATCTTAAGGCTATAATCAGTAAGGACTCAAGAATCTCCGACACTGTACAATATGTTCGCCATGAGTTCATAGCTGATAGCTCACAATTCACAATACGGCATAGTCGTATGGAGGGCAAAGTACTTCAGGCGCTGTAGGGTGCTTTTAGAAGAGCAATTCTTCGGCAAAATAAGTTTGGACATAGCACCATTTAGCAAAATTTCGGACGTAACTTGAAAACTCATAGGTGCAGGGCCAAATGGCATATAAAATTTTGAACCAGGGTACGTCTGTATTACCCTCATGGTGAATTCCTGTCTGTCCCCGAAATTAGATTAGGCGATGAATCGACTTTAAAACGCAGAAAAACGCAGGTTATTTTTCTGAGCCACATGTAGCTCTAATCCTAATATTATTATGTTTACAGGAATCCCGTCTTCGATTCCACTATATATGGTAGCGTTACTTGTGACTCTTCAGTTGTGCTTATCCAGTGCGGTCGGCAACTCGGTGCTGTTTCAACAGGTCGAAGACTTCTTGCACGTTCCCAGAAGTGAGTAGTACCTAACTAAAATGATTGATCTAATAAGATTCTACGAAAAGAGGTTGCTATTTTCTCTCAAGATACTAAACAGCAACTGACTTTATGGAGTTGCATCATAATTAGGTGCCTGTCTGTTGTAGAATAAAATAAAATTAGCTTATCTTTCGTTTTCAGATTTTTGCCTGAAGCGGTGCCTAGTCCGTTCCAGCATAGTTGCCTTCGCTATATTCTTAGCCGAGTCCGTCCCAAGATTCGATCTAGTCATGGGCCTCGTCGGCTCAACCCTCACTGGCCCTTTAATGTTCATATTTCCTCCGATATTTTTCCTAAAACTTTGCTATATGAAATCCAACATGGTAGTGAAAAATCCATTAAAGTATTATAACGGTAAGTATAACGGTGAAAGAGAAACACTGCCAAGTGATTGGCTGCGACGCACCCACGCTATTTACGGTGACAAAAATGGCGCCCAAAATGGGACCGACCAGTCTAAGCTCCCTCTCATTTTGTCCGATCGCTTTCGGGCTAAGTACAGAACTTTTGTCACTAAATATAAGAAATCGCAGGAGATTGAGGATGAGTATACGATAAAGTGGTACGATGTGTTGCTAGCTTTAATAGTAATGTCCATGGGTATTGCCGCTACCGTAGTAGCTACGTACTCCAGTTGGGAGAACTCTATAGAATACGCTACTTTTTCGCCGCCGTGTCTACTCAACGCGACTATAGCAGCTAGAAGTTTCCTGCAGTCGCCTTTCAGACTCCGTTAGGTAAATAGATAGTTTATAATATGTAGATAACTTGATTGAATTATTGATAGCGGGTAATAGGGTCTACAAAAATGATAAAAAGGTACTCGAGTTGCGACCCCAAATCGGAAGACGCAGCGTAGGCCCCCCATTAGGTGGACCGACGATTTGGTGAAAACCGGAGCCGGCCGATGGATGTAGGAGGCAAGTAGCCACTCAAAGTGCGTTCTCTAAGGGAGGCCTATGTTTAGCAGTGGACGTCTTCATACTGTTGTTGATGATGATGATGATAATAGGATCTTCAATGTAGAACAAACTTGTCAATTAAACTAAATTTGACATGTCTAAAAACGTTGCTGTAGCGTATTGGCGAAATGACAAAGGACTGCTCTATTTTTGATCTCTCAAATAAAATTTGGTTGATCTAAAATTGAAAATTAAAATGTAGGCCCCATTACCCGCCTCTTTTGTAGGTAAATTAACGAACTGATAGGTAAGTATGCAAAAATCTGAAATGTACTTATTTTTACACAATACAATAAAAAACAACATGCGGGGGCACAAGACACATGGTAGTCCATTTTTATTATCTATACCACTGTATAAACATGGTATAAATCACAAAGCTAGAATATTTTCGCTAATCATAAAATCTATGTCTATGGTAGGTAGTAGGTACATATAAAATACTCTATTTTTGTCAAGATAGAATCTCACCTTTTTATTTTAGTAACGGTTGTTTAACCTAGGCCTATTACCAAATGTAAATAAGTTAATAAAAAATATTTAATTTGATGAAAAATGTCTTTTATTTAATTATACATACTATACCTACTATAAATATAACAATAAGTCATAAATGTAAGATTGAAAATAACAAACTATAACAATTCTTTACATTTTTTTACAAAAAAATTATCACGAAAATTATTTAAAAAATAATTGAGCATATTGTGTTTTGCTTAAGGCTTGTAAGTTGGTGCAGTTTATTTATAACGTTAGTAAGTATGACTTACTTATCTACTGATAAAGGTTGAACCATTTTGGTTTTATACAAATATAAATACAGAAATCTAGGTTTACGGATCGGCTTTGCATTTTCAGACGCAAATTAATAAAAACGTATTAATTATTTAAAATGATTCAACGCGTTTAATTATAGTAACTTCTGCTGGGCTACCACAAGCTAATACAAAACCATAATGTTTCATGGCATTATTATGTCAGGGTTACAATAATATTGTTCGAATTCGTACCATGAACTTATAAAGTATTCCTGCGTGTGACCGAGACGTCTACATTTTTATATGGCGTTATCACTGTCGCACGTGTCAGTGTCAATGTATCAGTGTCAAGATGATGTAAAGGTATGACATGACAGTTGTATTTGAGTGAACGATTTAACGTGACGTCATCAAAACTGCTCTGGCTCTGCAACATTAAAGTATTCTTACTTTTATGTCGTTTGTCAATGTATGATTGATGTAATAATGCTCTAAGACGTTATGGTTGCCCCCCTGTTCTCTCGTGGATCACCCTCAGCACGTCGTTGTTTTTTAATGTCAAATTTTAGTCATAGTCCAGTGTAAGTAATGTAGTCATAGTCCAGTCTAAGTCATGCCCTAGTAAAGCAGTAACAACATTACTAGAAGCTTCTATGGAATTTTGGAAGCAACACTAAAAACCACGTTTCACCACATTATATCACTTGCCCACACTCATGCTCGTAATTCAGCACGTAATGCTTAAAACATGAAACATTAACACTGATAAAGGCACAAGTTTTGAATAATAATACAATGCAACGATGTGAACTTTTCTGCGACTTTAAATATCATCAAATATTACAAAGGTAATAATATCAAACAACTTCGTTAAATAAATTTAATTACACTCTTGTTCGGCAAAATCGTTTAAATCTAATCGCCTTTCTAATAAACACGGTATAACAATGGAATAGCTACTCGGTGTTTTATCTTGTTTTACATTTGCCTATTTTAAATGTTGTTAGAGAAAACAAAACACAAAATAGCTGCGCAACCGTTACACAATGTTTATTAGTAAGAGGGTAGATGTGTAGTGTGCTAGTATGATTAGATACACAGGATCATTATAATGTAATGTCTCAATTTAAGCAATGAGTACAAACACGATCTCGTTTTTTTAACTTCTATTTTGGTTATGGTTAGTAATAATAGATTTATTGGCAATGTTATTCTTTGGTTTGTTTAGTTATTTGCCACTACGGAGCGACATTCAGAGTATTTTATAAATTTGGTATTAATTGTTGATTGAACACAAATAAATAGTAAAAACTAATTAATCTAAGGTTTTTATCGATCGAATAAAGGCACTATTATTATAAAGCTTCGGACAATGTACAGTCAGCAAAAAATCTACTTACAATACATATGAGGCCAAGGCAATGACACCAAGCTTCACCCTCGAAAACAAAAAAAAGAAAACAGCAAGTTTTTTTTATGATAATAATGACGTGTCGAGCTAGTCGTTCACCTGATGTTAAGCAACACGGCCGCCCATAACAGTTGCAGTGTCACTCGGAACTTTAGAATAATAAAGTTGCGCGTGTCACTGCACTGCGCACGTCATCCTGAGACAAACACAACACACAAACCGCGAAGTACACTTTAAACAGCATTTAAAAGCCACTAATCAACAAAAGAAGAATAAATACGCTGTCAATCATTGTCGCTTACTTTTAGTTACCCATTTTGTAACGATTAATAAACTCGATAAAATGAATGCTATGTAAAATGAATGTAAATACCACTAATAAATGCGCGAAACGAATATTAAAAGTATGTTGTTGTACAATTTTTTTGCGAATTGTCCAATAGTGTTGAAGCGAGACAACAAAAGCCTGTGTGCTCTTTTTAAATCGTTTCCTTACAGGCACATGTTATATCATTATATATAAGACTATATCATTCTTCATCAACAACTTGTCTTAAATTAAGCCAAAGTCCCTTTTTAAGCCGTATTATTTCTCTAGCACCAATTGCTTACCATACAAATTCCTAATCTCTTTCTTATCCAGTTTCCCCATTGCATTTCTCGGCATAACGTCTACGACGACCAGCGTTTTTGGGATCTGGTATGGTGCGAGCTTTTTACTCACTATTTCCTTTAGATCCTTCAGAGTAAGCTCGCATTTTTCCTTGAGGACGACAACGGCTGAAACGATTTCTCCCATATCTTCGTTTTGGATGCCTAAGACTGCTGCGTCGGCGATCAAGGGGTGCTCCAATATTGCAGATTCTACTTGAAGAGCGCTAATTTTGTAACCACCTGACAAAATACGATGGATATGTTAAAGGTGATTTTAAAAACCAATAAACTAACTAAGAACTAAATAGATTCATTCATCAATTCGCGAAAAATGTGTCAGTAAATATTTTTACAAGGAAATTTATTTTTGGGAATTATCTGACCTACCTCTAGTGCTGCCAGTCTTAAATTAGTAAGTTTCAAAATTGGTACCTTCATACCGGAAAATAAAATAAATCCCAGGGTAAAACAGGAATGTCGAAGCTAAGGGAGAGTTTTAATATCTTCAGTTAAGGTAACCAATAGTTAAAATAAATTTTGACCATTGATTAGAATGTTTAATTGGTTACCTTAGTCCTTAACTACGGATTACAAAACCCACCCTAACTCAGTTTTATACAGAGTTAGAGGAACACGATTCATCTGGACGACCAGCAAAAACCAATAACAACCAGCAATAACCAGTAGCTACCTGATTTGATGATGTCGATGGATGTCCGGCCGAGGATCCTGAACCTGCCGTCGGAGAAGGAAGCCGTATCTCCTGTACGGAACCAGTCGTCTGACGTGAAATCTGCATCCTCCAACATTCGCGGCCGGTTCCAGTACCTGTGACAATACAAGGGTTATTCAAGCTGTGGTTTAAACAGCTTTAATACTTTACGTGCTGTAAGTTTAAGGCTAGGGACAGTTACTTAGTTATATTAAAAAATCTAGGGTAAATAGCAACCAAAATATACTAGGTAGGGTGGTAGGTAGTAATTTAGCCCAATACCTCGCCAACACAAAATAGATGTCGCTTGCTAATCTTGCATTATGCAGAAATAAAACAATTCGTAAATAGCCCGCGTTATTCCATTATATGGGATGAGGCATCTGTACTGTAGGTATTATATTATCTGGGGCTTGATTAAGAATTTATTATTCAATTGGTTACTGATTTATAATTAAGCATTTTGGTCACTCAAAGCTTTACAACTTATGACTATTCTCTTAAACACACACAGCCTTTTTATATTTGGCTATTTATTATTATTATTATAGGTTGCTGGACAAGCAGCATGACAGCTGGTGTACAGTGTTCCATACTGTTAAGTACTGTAGGTATTATGTTATTTGTGGTAAGTGTAACCTTGTGAAGACAGCCGGGCCTTTCAACAGCAGTTCCCCTTGATGCACTCCATCGTCAGGAGTCACGTGCTCGGTGACGGAGGGAGCGCGCCACGTGGCATCCTCTGGAGACTCTTCACTTCTGGGGGACAGGCCTAGGCGCTCCAGAGATATCTGGGAATAACAAACCAAACTCCTAAAATGGTCTCAAATTTTTTTAACGGTTTCCATTAGGTTGCTCCGATGTTTTTAGGATCAAACCTCAACCCCGTTATTATTAGAAAGAAGGAAGGAAAGAAAGAAAATACAGTAACACACAACATTACACTACCTACGGGACATTACATTAGATAGATAGATAGAAAATGCTTTATTACACAAACAATAAATGTATAGACATAGTCGAACGTATTATTACCATTAGAATTCGTTAGATAAAGTAAGTTCTCCATTTATTTACCCTTGTAATCGATAACAATTCTACCGCGATACAGGGTTGCCCTAGTGCGGGGACTAATAGCAATGTGTTGTGTTATTTACTGTGACTTTTTAGTAAACCAAATATTTTGTATTTTGTATTGTATTGTATTGCTAGAGAGCATTATCTTCCAGTTAACCTGGGTGTAACATGGAAACTTTTATGTGGCTGTACAACAATAACAACAAAAAAAATGTCCACAAAAATGGTGGTGGTGGTGGTGGTGGCAGTACAGACTGACTGACTGACTGGTGAGGTGGACCGTTTTATCTGCTTCTAATATTTCGAACTTTTTTATCATCCGCTCGCATCTTCAGTCTACCCGTGAACATGGTGCAAACTGTGGCAAAATATCGGGAGCTCAGAAATGATTTTAATCACGGTAAACATCCCGTAAGTACTGTTTAATGCAATGAACAACCGTGAAATTTTAAAAGTATCACCTGTGTAGAAGCGCAATTGGTAGGATCATCTGAGCCTAGTGTGTGATCCAGATGTTCTAATTAAGGCCAGGATCTCCGTGCATCCTCTATCTCGCTCGCGCATTACGACGTTTTTGAAGATATTAAATGGTAGAACCGTTGAAAAAGCAGCAAAATAACGTCACAAATGTTCAACAAAAAAATCATATTAATCCAAACAAGTTTTCATACTTTAAAACAGGAAAAGCGAAAATCATTTGTTGATTGAGTTTTAAAGTATAAAAATTTTGTTTGGATTAATGTGATTTTTTTGTTGAACATTTGTTTGTGTTTGTGTGTTTTGTGTTTGTGTGTGTTATTTTGCAGGTTTTTCAACGGTTGGAATTATCGTAAGTAAGTTCTACCATTTATAAATACCTTTAAAATGTCGCAATGCGCGAGATAGATGCACGAAGATCATGGCCTTAAATTTAAATGTTACCTACCTTATCCAAATAAACGTATTTTTCATATTTTTTTCACTTACCTGTGTACTAGGCGGGTCTGCTTCCACAGTGACGGTGGGTTCTAACACCCCATCACCCTTGTTGGTCGCAATCCTGGCCGCCACCCCTGGCAGTGGCAGTCCCACGCAGCCCACGGCCCGATCCTCCGCCGGACGGTAAGGGTTGCTCAGCGCCATACCCACTTCCGACATCCCATAGCGCTCTAGTAGTCTGACACCTGATATCTGGAACCCAGATTAATGATAATTTAGTTCTTCTTCTTCTTCTCGTGTAGGCAAGTGGTTAGCCCTGGTGTCAGAATTTTTAGGCTGCCCGGAGGCTTCTGACTTGGTTTAACCACTGCCTTACGACTACAGCCGGGACCGACGGCTTGACGTGCCCTCCGAAGCACGGTAGCGCTCAGTTCTAAATACCAACTTGTTGCTGTAGCGGTCACCCATCTTAGTAGTGACCGCAGCGAACGTTGCTTAACTTTACCGATCGGTTAGGAAAGGCTAATTGTGCTTCGTTATTAGATAATTTAGTTTGTATTTTAAGTTGAAATCGCAATGGGCAGGCCACATCGCTCGTAGATCTGACAACCGATGGGGGAGAAAGGTTCCCAAGTGGCGACCACGAACCGGAAGACGCAGTGTAGGCCGGCCACTATGAAAAGTTCAAACCCTATCTAATACACTATTCAGAACTGATTTGATTGAACCGTTTGAATGTTAATTATTTAAAGCTAGATTACACCATGACATACTGTTCGGTACATTAAAATATATTGCGATCACCAAAACATCTGCCAAGTGTAGCCATTATAGAATATCCAAAGTGAGGTTTTACGAGGATTTTCCACCAGAATAAAACTGAGAGGAGCCGATGAATGCCGGAGGCGAGCAGCCACTTACAGTGGCGCTCTGAGGCCTATGTTCAGCAGTGGACGTCTTAGCCTGTTGATGATGATGATGATGATGATGATTATTATTAAAATAATGCGTATTCATACCTCTTCCCACTTATTAGCGAGTGTTTCCGGTAACGGAGCGGAACCAGCGCACATTAACCGCATGCGTGTCGCGAGCGCGTCGCGAACGTACTCCTTGGTGCGATCGTCCGCGAACATTCGTTCGTGATCGGCCGCGAGCCGAGCGTACATCGCCGGTACTCCGTGGAAGACCGATACCTTGGCGTCTTCGCGTTCGCCCATACCGAGCAGGCGAGCCCATACTGTGTGTGATACGAACGAGGGGATCATTCGGATTCTGAAATTAATATTATGTTGTTACTAGTATTTGCCAAGTAAACAGGCCATACATATGTCTATTCTGTGCCGAATTTGTATTCATATATGGCCAATTTAAAAAAGGCTTTCAAATAAATTTTCATTTTGACTCTACATTTCTATTAATATCATCAGCCGGAAGACTGCTGAACATAGGCCTCCCTCACAGAGCACCACCTTGAGCGGCTGCTTGCGTCCTGCGCAGCCACTCAACTAGATTGTCGGCCCACCTAGTAGGAAGCCTACGCTGCGTCTTCCGGTTCGTGGTCGCTATTCGAAAACCTTTCTTCCCCATCGGTTGTCGAAAAGATTATATTGTATAAAACGCTGCTTTGGGCGCTTGTCATAGGAGGGATTTGCCATAATGATCGCGCTTGGCTGGCGGCTTGGTGATCGCAGAAGGTTTTAATGTACCGAGAAAAACGCTGCTGACTAGCGATGACAATTAATGCGATTTTGGCTAAATTTCATAAACATGCTAATTCACAAGTCTTAGCATGCTAATTGCTATTGCTATGCTATTTGCTGAAATGAAATGAAATGGAAATGAAAAATGAAATGAAAATTTATATGAAAAATTAAATTAAAAATGAAATGAAACTTTATATTAAAAAATAAATTCAAATTTAACCAAATTAAGTGAAATGAAATTTCATCTTTCACAGAATTTCCCAACTACATTTCATTTGCGAAATGATAATTGAGTTTTCGCTTGCTAATAATGAATGCGAATGCTAATTAATCCATCACTACTGCTGACCATTCCCTGGATATTCCCTAAGCCGACTCTTACGGCACCCATAGGAAGAGATAAGGTGGTCCTATCGTAATCCAGGACCACGGCAAACGGTATTTCCATTCATTATGTAAAACAATTGTATGCCGGCCATTTTTTAAATGGCAGAATTTAAAATACAATTCTAAATATGGAATCTTGAACCCCAAACCCCCCCAATGCAAAGAAAAAACAACCAGACTAGAGCAACA
Source organism: Ennomos erosarius (assembly GCA_963580505.1). Taxonomy (NCBI): domain Eukaryota; kingdom Metazoa; phylum Arthropoda; class Insecta; order Lepidoptera; family Geometridae; genus Ennomos; species Ennomos erosarius. The sequence continues at coordinate 7,257,849 of OY756999.1, read as the reverse complement.
GTCAAAATGGCCGCCATTGCAAATCCACCATCTTGGATTTTTCCACCCAGTCTATGATACCTATACGCACCGCAATGCCAATGCCGTTTTAGTTAGTGCTAATTATAACACTATACCGCCTTGTCTTATTATACTGTGCAGTGCTAATAAGTCCACACTACACTGCAAAATATAAGTCATGTATTACTGTCGAGTACACTATAACACAAACTAATACAGTAAGATTTGGCGTATTAAAACACAGTCTACAAGTAAACCGCCATGGGTTGTATACTATTACTAAAATATTGTTTAGTGACCATGGAATGGAAGTTTAAAACCTTATACGCTATTATTTACGATACATTACCTGGCACCCGCAGCTAACGATGCTAGCATGGAGTTGAGCTGGCCATGTATGTGATGTAACGGTAACGCGTGTAGCACCACATCATTAGCACTGTACTGCCATGCCGTGTGCAGTGCCGCGATCTGGGTCTGCAGCATATTGTGCGTCCAAACCACGCCTTTAGGCTTGCTTGTTGTGCCTGGAATGTAATATTTTAGTAAGAAACTTACACAAATCATTTGTTTTTATTGTTTGAATCAATAACCTGTTTATCACACAGGACATCTCAATTGGTACTGTCGACTACATGCAAGTATGCTGGCTACTTTCTGCTGGTATACTTTCGCTCAAATGAAGGTGGACGCTGTTTTTTTTTTTAAAGTTTCGGTTGACACTGCATCTGTTATGGGCGGCCGTGTCGCTTAACATCAGGTGAACGACTGGCCCGTCACGTCATTTATTCACATAAAGAAAAAAATCTATTATTTTTCATATTAGTGGCATGGCGACGGGATGAATAATGATTGTAAAGAATCATGTTAAACTAAAGTGACCGATATAGCTCCTCAAATTAGCAAGTGCGATGTGGCCTGCCCATTGCCGATGGATGCAGGAAGCGAGCAGCCGCTTAAAGTGGCGCTCTCTAGGGGAGACCTATGTTTAGCAGTGAACGTCTTCAGGCTGTTGATGATGTTAATGATGATGATGTTAAACTGAATTGAAAATATTTTTGGATGATTGTTGGATACTGAATGCTGGTTGACTTTCCTTCACAAAAGAATCTGCCAAGTATTTTTGCAGTCATACCTACATAGTTTGGATCGATTATAGCCAACGCAATGTATATTGCACCTCTGGTGTCCATGTTTGCGACGATCGTGCTGGTCGTGACTAGCGAGATTTAGTGAGAGGAAAGAATCGAAATACATACATAATAATTGTAGACATAATAGTTGTTAATTTTTAAGGCTCCGTAGATGTCTCTGAAGAGATTGTGTTAGAACTTATTTGTTACCAGAGCTATTTGGTTTGCGGTGCTTGATCGCAAAAGAACGTGTCATCGCCCAGTTGTGTTGTTCGTGCTAATTTTTAATGAGTACGAGGTCGCGCTGGTAATGCAAACAATGACGGTCTTGCTTATTTTACCCTGTTATCAACAGGCAAACACACTATAAATTAATGTAGATTAATGATTCTTTTTTACGGGTTTATGATGGTTTATTATCGACCTTAGCATCACCGAGCGAAAGAACTGTCATAAAAAGGTCTTCAACGGTCAAATGAAGGAGGCTAAACAGCTCAAGGGCAAGCCTCGGTTTGAACCATTGCCGGGAAACAAGGAACGAGAAGATTATGACGTCTACTGCTGAACATCTGCCTCCCCAATAGAGCGCCACTTTGAGCAGCTGCTTGTCTCTTGCATCCATCGGCTCGCTGCGGTTTTCACCAGAACGTCGGTCCACCTAGTGCCGGCCTGCTCTGCGTCTTCCGGTTCGTGGTCGGCACTCAAGAACCTTTCTTCCCCATCGGTTGTCGAGAAAATTATGTCTACAATAAACTATATGGAAATTCTCGATCGTTCTTGCCTTCTTATTCTGAGTGGGTGCGATAAAGGCCTGCACTAACGTCCCGCTTGGGGTGTATTGTGCATTTCCCCTTCCCAGCTCAGTAACCCTAGGCAACCTAATTCCTTGAAATATCGGGCACAGCCTTGGGTCGCTGGCATAACTGTTCCAGTGATGATAACAAAGCAATCAAATATGGATGAGCCCAAGGCCCAAGCATGCTGATGATTCGTGTGATAGACGGATTAGCCTTATGAAAAATGTCACCAGAATCAGAAGTGCGACGATCCTATGGCAGCCGTGATCCGATACTACGGTTGCAATAGGATCGCCACAGACGACTCTCGTAGCTTATTGATTCCTCACCGCTAGTATAAATGATGAGTGCCTCAGTCTCCCCATACCATTCGTTAGACTGGCCGACGTCAGGCAATCCTTGTTCGACCTTCGGCTTCAAGAACTCGTTGGTGGGCTGGTACAGTTGGGCCGCGATTTCCTTGTCTCGTCCAGTTATTAACAGAGGCTTTGAGACCTCGAGCGTTAGTGGCCGTAGGATCTAGGAAAATTGTTCATTTTGAAATCTAATTACATTTATTATAACTATATAACTACAAGCGGTTTTCTCGTCTCGTTTTCCTGCGTTAAGTGCGTATTGCGGGATAAAACTTATGCTGTGTTAGTCTCGCTCGTTTAATTCAATAAATCAGTCCAGACATTTTCCAGGTTTGCCGTTGATGAACGGAATGTCAGAGTAATATGATTTATTGAATTAAATTTTAAAACGAACCACACTATCACGCTAATATTATAAAGGTGGAAAAGTTTGTGTGTGTTTGTTCCCTGTTCACGTCGTAACGGCTGGACGGATTTTGATGAAGTTTAGAATGTTATTTATTCGCTGGATTAGTAGCTACTTTTCATCCGCGAGTGAAACCGCGGGGCACACTTAGTAACTTATATCCAAGATTGTAAAAATACATTATAATAATTTGTAGTATTGCCAAGTCATGACACATCTTGTACAAATAATTACGAAATCACGTCCTTATTTATTTGCTATATGAAGTCACCATCGCTGACGCTACAGCATGCTTACATTTTATTATTTACTTTGTACAGCTTTTTCATTACATTATTCATAGAATTACATTATCTATGTTGGTTTTCTAAATAACAATGCCCAAAACACGCTTATAGATTTACTCTGCAACTAGTCGAATGTTTTGCGTAACAATGGATTAAAAAATAAAAACTGAATTTATGGTGTGCTTTCGACGTTACTTAAGCATTCTATTTAAAATAAACTATGTAATGTATGGTATAAAATCATATTAGTCCAATACTCGTTAAAGAGAAAAGATATGCTTGAAACCCGACAAATAAGTTTATAACCAAGACGGTTACTATCAACTTCTACCATATTGGTATCCTATATCTTATCTCCAGCCTCCGTGGTTTAGTGTAGGCTCATAGCTCGGAGGCGGCGGGTTCGATTCCCGCGACCGGACAAGTATTTGTGCACGGAAAAAAGCTCAAATACATATTATGGTGTTACGGGACCTTGATTCCCCATATTTAATCATAGTTAGGGTCCAGGATCTATGTATGTGATCGTTGGGCGTTATTACATTTTATTTATTGCCTAGCCAATTACATTACTGAAACACTTTTATGGATTTGATTTCAGTTCCATTACGCAGTGCTGAAGTCAGACAGAGCCCTTAAGCTCTCACTTATCTATCTAGCCCCTATTTTCTCTTGCGTTTGTAAAACGTCGTGGTAAAACACTGAAAGCTCATTGGTTGAAGACAGCCTATCAACAGGCAACCAATAAGCGTTCAGGATTTGGTGTCACACGAATTTAACTTTACGAGAACCCGGGGGAAAGTGTTGCTTAAGTTGTATTTTCATAGACTTCGCGCAGACGGGGTTTTTTCAAGTAAAATGCAGCATATAAGTGAGCTACCTTCTCATATTCCTGTGTGCAGATAGCAAGGTCCGCCATACTGTCCGTGAGAAAGTACTTGAGCATTTCCGGCGGATGGATCGGCGTTAGAGGAACGGCTGTAAGTACATACACAGTTATACACGTCAAAGGAGCACAACCTAATTATTAGAAATAGAAAATGAGCTATGTTCAACTTCTGTTCTATTTACTTCTGAACTAATAATGATAACTCTTATATTTCATAAAAAAATATATAATTTGTACACCCAAAAAAAAACTTTACGTAGCAACATCTAGCCTCGGCTATATAATGTATATTATTTGGCTTGGCTGTAAATGCAATGCAAAAATAACTAAAATAATTTGGGTTTAATTTCATAGAAACTGTACATAATATTCTAATATTCAAAAAGATACCGGAGCTTTTGAAAGTTTTTCAACTCAATCAGTCAAATCATATTGTGTGGAGGCGAGTACCAACCACGATTGCTCTGTGGCCAATACAATGGAAAGATCGCATGGCAAATCAGATGATGTGGACCTTAGATAGGCTGGTCCTATAATTACATATTACTCTCGCACTGTTTGAATGTGTTAAGTAAGCTGTGTGTTAAGTATAACAATACATACCGATGTTTCCCGACATCCATATAGCCCATTGCACAATAATGTGTGATGCATCATTGCTGCACATGTAAGCTATTGTTCGTTCAGTATCACCAACTGCAAGAAAAAACATTCAAAATTATTCATTACTAGTCCTACTTTGTAATTATCCTAACTTTCTGTAACTATCATACACCAATTTCGATGAGATTTTAATTTAGAAAGCTGGAATAACATGAAAGGTACTTTTTTGAGTGTAGGGTAGGGTGGGGGTTGTTTGTGTAGGCTATACTGCAAACAGGTAAATAATCTAAGACGGCAACATGAACATCTGAAACGGTAGAAAAAAAATTCCACACATGTTGCTTACTTTAGCAAGAGCAACATAGTTTTTAAGGTGAATTAGGAACTGCATGGCAGGCTAATGCTAGAAATCTGACAGGCCTGATAGCTCAGTTGGTAGTAGTTTGCCTTCTGAACTAGGTGGTGGGTTTGATTCCTACCCAGGACTAACATTTGTGTGATGAACATAAGTTTTTGTTGTGTGTCTGGATGCAACATTGTATTCTATGCATGTATTTACAAACAAAGTGTATATAAGCACCGGTACCAGCTGGCAAATGCCCAGGCAGCTTCGCATAGCTGCTGGTTCAGTCAGTATGGGGGCTATTGGTTCATCAGTCGTATCAGTTTATAGATTCGTTTAAAACATGTGATTAAATGTTAGGCAATTTGGCTGATAATTATTATGTCACACTGAAATATATTAATAGATTAGACATGATGTAAATAGAAGATAACTAGTATGACACACAAGTATGTTCTGATAAGAATGTTGTTGATAACCACTATATTATCAACTATGGACAACATTCTTACTATCCTTTCCTTTGCATGTAGCCAAGTTTTCAGCTCTAGAATCACAACTTTTAAGCCAGAGGGCTTCTGACTGTGGCCTTTCAGAGCACTTTTTTTTGTTCAGATGGATATTTAGGATTTTTCAGCCTACATGCAGTCACATTGTAAATACCAGTGCTTATTATGTAATTATTATTTTTGTGGAGTCCCATTCAGGTAGTTACACAGTTAACTGCTATTAGAATTGATCTAACAATATTATATTATATTTGCTATTTGTTTGCTTTACCAACAAAGTGATTATAATTATGGCAGTCCCATAGCTTGATCATGGGGTTCCATCAGGTACAAACAACAGTTGATAATCTTGCGTTATATATGCAGAAATAAAATAATTCGTAAAATAGCCTGCGTTATTCCGTTCCGTATGAGATGAGGCATCTGTACTGTAGGTATTATATTATCTGGGGCTTGATTAAGAATTTATTATTCAATTGGTTACTGATTTATAATTAAGCATTTTGGTCACTCAAAGCTTTACTTATGAACTTGAACTAAACTTATGACTATTCTCTTAAACACACACAGCCTTTTTATATTTGGCTATTTATTATTATTATTATAGGTTGCTGGACAAGCAGCATGACAGCTGGTGTACAGTGTTAGATTCACTTCGAGTGTTCATTTTTGTAACAGTGATAGTTTATTTGTAAGTTTTTCATGGAGGTGCCAGCAATGACCTTAAATTTATTTACTTGGTTGTTTGTATGTTTTGTTTGTCTTACCCAACTGAGCAGCAATTTCTGAGCAGAGCACCGATGCTGCCTGGTACAGTCCCGCATATGTGTATATACCAAATTCATCTTGCAATGCTATCCGTGTAGGAAACAACTGCGCTCGACGAAATACTGGCACTGCTCCTCCTAATTAACAGCAGAAACAGGTGGGTATAGTCCATATAATTACTTTAAAAAATATTTTTAAACATAAGACTATAAAGTCGACCTAACTTCTATAGTCTTTGAGTTACCTTCAAAAGCTTTTGGTGTGGCCTATAAAACTACTATTGCGGATTGCTTAGGCACAAAAATTTTAAAATATACCCATATTTTACTTTATGGGTAACGTTTTGTTTTACTATGTTCTTCTTTACTATGTATGAACTTACCAAGTTTAGTGTCTTGGTTGAAAGTGTTCAAAAGCTCAGTGTTGGCCTCTTCCTTAACAGCTGTGCCAGCCACATTTCTGAAAATACCAAAAGGCCTCCGAAAATGCCGGCTCAAAATCCGCATAGAACGAAACCCGACTTCCATATTTTATGTTAAATCAGCTCCGAGCGTGAAGTGAAATAAAACTAAAGTGTGAACTAATTATTTGACTGAAACGTTTATTTATTTCAGGATTATTAGATGGTATTATTTAAAAAATTATTGTAATACATTTTATTATTTTATTTGATTAATTATTATCTTTGTTCATCTTTAGATGTAGCCACAGATAACTTAGTTATATTATATACTGCAAGTAAATTATATGTTAAAGAAGGTTTTTAAAGAAAACTTTATTGTACACCAATTTTATATACTCTGTGCTTGTGACGGTTCTTATGTCGGTTGTAAATAAAAACACGTCTCTATATTTTTCTATTACGTTTATTTTAATTCTTTTCGATCCACTTCAGGACTCTCAACATGGTAGCAGAGCGTTTGAGCGTTTCGCGTTTTGTAGCCGAACGTATGGATTGATATCACGTGAAGAATTATAAAAAAATAAATGTGATAAATGTACATGAGTGATAAAATAGTTTTTCTGAAAAATTTTAACAAGGCCTGTCAAAATGTCGTCTTCGTCTGCAAGCTGCAAAATTGATATTGGTCGTTTAGAAGGCAAAGAAAATTGGTCTACATGGCGCTGCAAGGTACTGTTACTGTTAAGAGGTACTCCAGGAGGTTTGGATGCAATAAACGGCAAACTAAAGGAACCTACCCAACCAGGTACTACCGCATCTGCAGAAGCTAATGCTATTTATCATAAAGCTCTACAAGTATACAATGAGACGGATAGTACAGCAATGCTTATTTTAATGGCTAACATGTCAGATGCCACTCTACAAAAAGTGATGAGATTATCGACTGCAAAGCAGGTATGGGATGAATTACACACTCTGTTTGATGGTACATCTGAGGATAAAAGCTATACACTTTGCTACAGTTTCTTCAGTTATCATAAAGATCCCTCACACGACATGTCTATGCATATATCCAAACTGAAAAATATATGGCATGAATTAAAGGCAGAACTACAAAGAGGTGAAGCTAAATATGAACTTCCAGAGATTTTACTCATCTGCAAGATTTTAGAAACTTTACCTGACGATAGTTACTTCCCGTTCAAGTCCAGTTGGATGCTTATGTCTAAAAAGGATCGTAACATTGAAAATTTGACAGCACAAATTTGCGCGTACGAAAGATCTTTACCGACTAAAGAAGAACATACTGAAGCACAAGCGCTAGTTGTACAAAACAACAACAAAACGAGTAAAACAATGAAAAAGTGTAATTATTGCGGACTATTTGGACACAAAGTCAAACAATGTCATAAGTGGATATCGGATGGTAAACCTCCTAAGCCACCTAAGCCATCAAAAAGTCAAGCTAACAACACAAATCTGACACTAGCACTAATGCAAGTTGAGACTAACGCAGCAACGAATGTTAATGAAGGAGATCTTGATAATTGGTATGTTGACAACGGTGCCACAAGTCACGTCACCTGCAGGAATGACATATTCTCAAGCTTTCAAAACTTCGATTATAAACAAACGGTGACAACTGCAAATGGTTCTACAACACAAGCAATTGGTAAAGGAACAGTTGAGATGATAGCTGACGTTCATGGTCGACAAGAACGAATAAGACTATGTGATGTATGGTATGTCCCTGCAATAAAGAAAAACTTATTTTCTGTACTCGCTGCACAAGACAAACTAGAAAATAGTGTCTTTAAATCTGAAAGAGAATCTTGTCAACTGACAGTTAATGGAAAAGTTAATTTGATTGGCACACGAGTCAAAAATGGAGGTCTCTACAAGCTGAAAGTACAAGCTGTTAGAAATCAAACTCCTGAACTGAACATCTTGTCAACAGAAAACACTCTACAACTGTATCATGAAAGATTTGCTCACCAGAATAAAAGACATGTGAAACAACTAATTGAAGAGGAACTTGGTATTAAGGTGAAACTAGATTCTGAAATATGCACAGGATGTGTATATGGCAAGACACACAGACATAAATTCGGAACAAGAGAAAGAGCTAAATTACCAGGAGAGATTATTCATACTGACGTATGTGGTCCATTCCCAAATTCATTTAAAAAGTTTCGCTATTTTGTACTGTTTAAAGATGATTACAGCAAATATCGTCATGTTTACTTCATCATGCACAAGTCTGAAGTCAAGGATAAGTTGCTACAGATGATTAAAGAAACAACGACTGCTGGTCATGTTATAAAAACAATTCTCAGCGATAATGGAGGAGAATTCCAAAACGAAGCTGTTGAGAAAATTTTAAATTCATATGGGATCCAACACCGTTGTACAATGCCCTATACACCAGAACAAAACGGGTGCAGTGAAAGAGACAACAGAACTTTAGTTGAGGCGGCTCGTACTATGATGCACGCTCACGAAGAACTCCCACTTGCCTGTTGGTCAGAGCTTGTCAACACATCTGCCTATATACTAAACAGAACTGGACCAACTTGTATAAAAGGAAAGTCGCCATTTGAGTTATGGTTTGGAAAGAAACCTTCCATAAAACATTTAAGAGTAATTGGCACTGAATGTTACGCCCATGTCCCCAAACAAAAGCGAACAAAATTGTCTAAGAAAGCTCAAAAATGTATACTCATTGGATATGATGGTGATGATGGTTATCGGTTACTAGGCTTTAACAATAAATCAGAACCAACATTGATCAGGTCAAGAGATGTAACGTTTAAGGAATCGATCATCAGGTCAATCGGATTAGAGTCAGATGTATCTGAAACAGATGAACAAAGTCCTACGACTGAGATAGAGATTCACTTCCCGAAGGCTGATGAAAATCATACAATGTTAGATGCAAGGGAGGATGTAGTACAAGATGAAGCTCTTTCAAATATGCCTCAAACATTGACAGATGCTTCATTTCCACGTGAAGAAACTATAAATTTGCCTACGACGTCAAATGATATTCCTAGTCATGATGAAGAAGAATCAAATGAATCCTATGTTACACCTGAACCATCTCTAAGTAATTCTGATGATGAAGATCACGAAGAAGTAACTCCTGAAACAAGAACTCTCCGAGACAGATCGAGATTGCGACTGCCAACTCGGTTTGATGATTTTGTCATGTCAGCTATTGTTACTGATTTGGATGAACCAAATACATACAAAGAAGCTATGAAAAATCCTCAAAAAGCTGAATGGGTAAAAGCAATGGAAAGCGAGGTAAAGTCTCTAAAAGAGAACAAAACTTGGGTTTTAGTAGATCGACCAAAAGACAGAAAACTGATTTCGTGTAAATGGCTCTACAAGATAAAAACCAATGCTGATGGAAGCCTCGATAAGTACAAAGCTCGACTTGTAGCGAGAGGTTATACACAAGAGAAGGGAGTTGACTACTGTGAGACATTCAGCCCTGTTGCTAGAATGGCAACAATAAGAGCAATTATTAGCATCGCTGCAAATGAAGGATTATCCCTCATCCAGTTTGATGTAACCACTGCCTTTTTGAATGGTTTACTAGATGAAGATATCTACATGAATCAGCCAGAAGGGTTTAGTGATGGAACAAATAAAGTCTGTAAGTTGAAGAGAAGTTTATACGGTCTGAAACAAGCCCCAAGATGTTGGAATAAATGTATTGTCGACTATCTGAAAACAATTGGATTTAAACAATGTGACACAGATCCATGTTTATTCATGCGGAATCGGAACGGCAACAAAATTATTCTGGGTCTTTATGTGGATGACGGATTGATAGCTTCTACAAATCCAAAGGAATCGGAGAAGTTTATGTCAGAACTGAAAAGAAGGTTCAAGATTACGACAAAGCCAGTCTCATACTTCCTTGGGTTAGAAATCTTCAACAACAAAGATGGTTCGATTAAAGTGTCTCAGAAACACTATGCTGAAAAGCTACTGGAACGCTTTGGAATGAGTGACTGTAAAGCTGTCAGTACTCCAATTATTAAAGAAGCGCAGTCAGACTCAGAAAAGGAACAGGAAGTTAAGTTTCCTTATCGTGAAGCCGTTGGCGCACTGGCGTATCTCATGACAGGGACTAGACCAGACATCTCATATGCCATAAGTGTCGTATCCAGAACGCTTACTAATCCTTCTACGGAAGATGTTCATAAGGTAAAGCGCATTCTTCGTTACCTTAAAGGAACTCTAGATACTGCTATTGTATACCAGAAAGGATACAAACCTGGGATTTTGGAATGCTACAGTGACTCAGATCATGGTGGAGATCAAACCACAGGTCGTTCTACTTCTGGAATTCTATGCATGTATTCGGGAGGAGTAATCTCTTGGGCAAGTCGCAAACAGTCCTCTGTTGCGATTTCGAGTACGGAAGCAGAACTCGTTGCAGCCAGCGAAGCAGCTCGTGAAATTGTTTGGCTAAAGAGACTATACAATGAGGTATCTCTATTGAAAGAAGTCCCTACGCTACAAATAGATAACGATGCAACAATCAAGCTGTCGCAAAACCCAGAGTTACATCGCAGAACAAAGCACATTGCACTAAGACATTTTTATGTCAGAGAACAAGTTACTGATAAAGAACTTGAAGTGAAATATGTTCCCACAGAATACCAATGTGCAGATATTTTGACGAAACCCGTTCATAAGCCAAGAATGCTACTTATATCTAAGATGATTGGGTTAATGCAATAAAGTTTCCCAAAAAGGGAGGATGTTAAAGAAGGTTTTTAAAGAAAACTTTATTGTACACCAATTTTATATACTCTGTGCTTGTGACGGTTCTTATGTCGGTTGTAAATAAAAACACGTCTCTATATTTTTCTATTACGTTTATTTTAATTCTTTTCGATCCACTTCAGGACTCTCAACATTATATACTCTGAGTATGATCCACAGATTAAAGAAAAAAAATGATCTAGCCTTGCGTTCGCTCTAGGACCGGTAGCATTTTTGGCATTTGCAAAATTAGTGATGATGTCAAGCGTTCGTTTTGGAAATTTTACCAATAATGCCAATTTTGAATTTTCATATTTTTGCCCACGAGTAAAAATTGGCAATTCAGAATGACATTTTTGTGAACGAAAACAGTTAAAAATGTATCTTTCACCCACAATTAATTTCGAAACCGAACGCTGATGTGATCATTTTTGGCATTTTTAACTGTTAATTTAGCCATCTGTGGCTAATCCGAACGGGCCTTATGGATACAAGAAAAAAAAAGTGACTGTGGATATATAGCACAAAGTTCTCTGTGTTGTGGATTGTGTCAACTCAAGGTGGTGTCAAGCTAAGCGCCATGGAGGTATAAGGAGAGAGCCAAAATCTGCTAATGCGGCGTTGCCGCTCCGCATCCTTCGTGTAAACATACTATCTTGTATCTCTGTCTAATACACGAATCGTCGCATAGAGTATGCGAGAAAGCGACTGTAGGTACGGCAACCTCGCCTTACCTACCACCGCGTGTCATGTCTTGACAGTTTAGTGTGTCAAGAAATTAAATGCGAGAGCATAAAACATGAAAATATAGTGATTATATTGTTATTAGGGCTAAATATTGTGTCAATAGTGAAATTGTGTCGTGTTGTGCTGTGTTTTGTGCATCAAGAGTAACCCGAGGAGTCTGTCGTCTGCGCCCACCATTTATATGGCACATTAATTACTTAGTGTTATCTTTGTTGATAGCATCTTCTTATAATATTGTCTTAGGATGTATATAATTATCATGGAGGGTGCAGCGAACGTATGCGATTAAAAAAATTATAAAGTGTGCCTTCACACCTTGATTTATTATATGTGTGTGTCCTTGTATCCTTCACTTTCCCCTTCCTTGTAATTGATTTGCTTCGCCTTTTTGTATGTAGGTGTCACTCTAGGTCGACGTTCTTCATCTGTGGAGTTTATGGTACGATGACCCCGACTACTCGGTGCCATCGTACAAAGGGCTTCATTGTGTCACACACAACTCAGCCCTCTAATGGATTAGCCACCTCACCAGTTATCTATTGAAAAATAAGAGTAATTAGTATTATGGAACCGCACCGTACCATGCGCCAAATTAGTTACACTCCGTTGCCCCTTAGTGGCTGCAACGTCTCATCTTACATCTGTCTGGGTCTACACCGCGTTGCGCTAGGCGTTCCCCCATTGCACCTTAGCGGCTGCAATGTCTCATCTTTCATCTATCTGGGTCTGCACCGCGTTGCGCTAGATGTTAACCCCATTGCACCTTAGCGGCTGCAACAGCTCGTCTCATATTCGTTTGGGTCTACACCGCGTTGCGCTAGATGTTCCCCTATTACACCTTAGCGGCTGCAACTACTCATCTCATATCTGCCTGGGTCTACTCCGCGTTGCGCTAGATGTTACCTCCAGGACTTCCCATCTCATATCTGCCTGGGTCTACACCGCGTTGCGCTAGATGTTACCTCCAGGACTTCACATGTACATGGTAAGTATTAGGTCCTTTGCGTTACTACTTCTATGCGGTAACGACTTGGGCCTATCTGGAGTCAATATCGCGTTACGCTAGATATTACTTCCAAGACTTCTATGTCTCATAGGTACTGACTGGTACGATCCATTCACGACCTGATACGTGAGCTCGAACCTGTCCTCTAGTCTATCATAGGTACTAACTGTTACGATCCATTCACGACCTGATACGTGAGCTCGAACCTGTTCTCTTTATTAGTTTATTTATTTACCGCCATATCCAGATCAACCTCATTCGATCTGTATACTGGCCGGCGTAGCTTGCTCATAATAAGTATTTGGTGACATGTGTTAAAACAAAGTACATCGAATATAAAGTAAATACTTGGCATATTTATAATAAATACTTAGGATACTTAGCTCTCAGTGTTCGTAGCGTTGTAGCTTTTCACTTGAATTAAACTTTTATATTATGTGAAAACAACACAGTTTTGAAAACGACGCTTCATGAAAAAACCATAGAGAATATCATTTACTGAGAAAAATAAACTTACCACAGAGTATTTAAAAATCATTGAGTTGGTGATCTGTACCCCGAGCATGAATGTTTACTCGAAAGTAAGTGTAACGTTTGCGTACGTCCGTTGTATGGCATTTGATCAGCGCCCCTACCGGGCGTAAATGGAAACAAATTCGGCAGCAGGAATCCTATCGTATCGCCGCGTTAAGTAAATGTAAGAAATTTTGTATGAAAACGGCGTAAATCGCGAGCACGAATATGGCGTTAACGTAAACTCGAAGGCTGGCTAGCGTAGTGTCATCGTCTACGTACGAAGGTTTGTACACTTGGAATTTGATAGTGAGAAGTATAACGTAAGCTATTAAAATGATTAATTTTTGCTTATTCTTACTGTTTTAAGAGTTTTATTACTTATATTAGGTACTACTAATGTTGTGTGTACCTATTTGTGAAATGTTGGGTAATGAAATTAGTCATTTTGTTGTAATTTATTTATTTGAATGGATAAAAAATTAATATCCTTTTAAAGATTCTATACTGTTTGGAATATCCTCCAAAAAGACATTGAACATCTATTTTACTGCAGGAAACACTTTCATTCGTTGAATGTACAAATTGTAAGAATAATTATGATATGAAAAATTTATTCATATCTAAGTAGACTACCTACCTATCTAGATCTACTTATACTTAGGTACTACTACCAAATGTACCTACTTACCTATTTATTTTCAGATTTATGACAACAACTACTTAGCAACTGCAAAATATTACATACTTACATGTTAATGCATTGATTGACGGAGCCACTCATGATGCCTTCATTTGGGAGTAAGTAGGTATACTGTGAGTGTGAAGCAAATGCAATTCATACCCATAGTGGGGGATAGCATCACAGGAGTAATGAATAATTCTGGTTGTTAGGTTGCTAATCACTTACATCAATTATGTACCTTATAATATTAAGAAATTCTCCTTTAGCTCATTGATAATTGATAGTGGAATCAACAGGAACTATGAATAATGCATTTCCATACAGAATGATGTGGTGGGATGAATGGGAGTGTAGGTACCTTTTTAATAACGCTTAGGTATCATGTTATTAATATTGTAGGTGATTCCAGTTATCCTCAGCGGCTCTGGCTGATGACACCCATAACCAATGCTGCGGAGGTGAGCCCAGAAGCTAAATATACACTATGGAGGTGTTTATGCGAAGACTGTATACTGCATCATACATCAGAGAAATGCGCAACAATTGTAATGGCTCACTCAGTCTTGCACAACATTGCCATAGATTTTGGCCAACCCAAACCGAAAGAAATCACAAAAGAACCATGATTCTGTTTTCTACCAGTTCATGGTACTAGTTACCTAGTGATTTTGTATATAAAACAAGGAGTAATCATTCAGGATTGAAGTATCCACAGACTTGCTTATTCCCAGTTATGAGGTGTGTAGGTAGCACTACCTACTAGGTACGCACCTTTAAAACATGTTTAAAAACTAGGCCTATTCATGTTAATTTATAAAATAAACTATGTAAATAAACAAAAACACTTGTGTAAATTTCATAAATATAGAATAACCTTATTATCTAAACAAGGATACAAGTAGGTATATTTTTTTAAAGGTTAAACCAACTACATTACCTTATTTTGCTATGACAAATACTTGGATGGTAATATCATCTATACTCATATCATATAAACATGAAACTACTGAACCAATATTGATAAAAGACCTATGGGACTATCTAGGAACTAGGAAGTATACACAAAAGAAATTTATTTCTTGAGCCGTTCCAGGTGTGTTTGAGTGATCGGAGGACATACATAAAAAATACTTACAATAATTATATTATAATTACACTGGCACTATTAAATATCACTTTCTTTTTTGCCTTTCCTAAAATCTGCTGCTCACAATTGCAATTTTATTGTTCTTCAAGAATAACAGTCACTCCCTTTCTAAATCTGCATTTGCCCTGTCTCGCAGTCCTGAGACTCTTCATTTTTCTTCTTTGGTTGAGGATTTCATTGGTTGTCCATGCGATGAGGCGGTGGTTGGTGGTTTGGCCCAACCATAGGTTAGCTTCGATCTGCAAAATTAAAATTACTTAATATACATACAATATACAAAATTCCATATTACTACATTAAATCGAACACAAATTCTCTCAGTGGCTGGACTTTATATTCAAGTGTGATGTGTGATGGATTATGTGCTACATTTTCTCCCTGAGAGAGTAGGCCTGTGTCGCTGTAGTAGGAACGTATTAGGTTGAAGATTTGACATGGGTTATTAGTTTTCATTGTGTGTGGTGGGATTGTAAAGCATGAGTAAACAAGTCAAATTTTAGTAGAAAAAAGATGCAGTGCAATGAAACCCATGTAAATTAATACCCAACAAAAGGGTATCTACTTAATAAATACCCAACCTAACACAAGTGTGGTGTTTACTTATGCAGTAATACATCGATTATTTACCTCCATGTTTTGCGCCATTTTTGCTACGGCCGGTCAAGAGTCCAAGGTGCCGTCACTGCTTAGAATTATATTATTTCCCGCGTAAAGTGTAAACGAAGAAATTCAATATAGAAATTGATAAAATCATTTATAATTTTGTAAAGAAAAACCAGTGTTGCCAACTCGATTTTTAAAAGATAGCCAGATCAGCCATTAAAGCTAAAAAAAATAAATTAGAGTTGGTAACAAAAGAATTTGATGCTTTTTAGAGTTCCGTACCCAAAGGGTAAATCGGACCCTGTTGCTAAGCCTCCACTGTCCGTCCGTCTGTCATCAGGCTGTATCTCATGAACCGTCATAGTTAGACAGTTGGAATTTCCACAGATGATGTATTTCTGTTGCCGCTATAACAACAAATACTAAAAAATAGAATTAAATAAATATTTAAGAGTCATACAATAATCAACAAATAAAATGAATGTGTTTTTTTTTTGGCTGTTTTATCGATAACGGTACGAAACCCTTCGTACGCGAGTGCGATTGGCACTTGGACGATTATTTAATTAGTAAAAAATTAAAAAACCAAAAAAAAATAATAATAATATTTGTATACACTATTTCGTTTAATCCAAGGAGCATCGAAAATTTGGTATGGAGTCTGACATGCCTACACTCCTCCATTTAAAAAAAAAACATAATTTCATGACAGCTAATTAAATTAGTGTCAATCGATAAGAAAAATTTTAGGAAACAAAAGTATTCCATACTAAAATCACCTAAGTGTACTTTCTGAGGATATGAGAAATTAAAAAAAAAACAAAATTTCCGTGTCTTATCTTGAAGAGAACTCCCGTTCCAAGCATAGCTCTCTCTCTATGGCACACTGCGCGACATTGAGTTTAAATGCCATATAACTCATCACTGGCAACAACATACTGGTTGAAAACCTATGTTTTCAGGCTCTGTGGTATTTTGGACGAAAATAGTCGATACGTCCGGATGCTGCCCAGCCAAGTTGCATACTTCGTGCGACTTCTTTATCGAAGTTGGGCCTACCTAATTTGGCAGTCTGTTCTAGGTAGACATATATTTTTGTCGATGACTCCCCGTCGAGAGTACCATTCCCAACAACAATTGGTAAAAGTGAAGCATGGATGGGCATTATACATGATTTCCGTCTTGTCCATTTTCATTTAACTTGTTGGGAAACTATACTGTGGTTGTTGGCCATGGTGCTAAGATGGTGCCTCTAGCGACTATCATCGACAAAGCGGAAAAGATTATTTACGAGCGTTCATCGCAGCAATAATGATAAAGGCTGATGGTGCCGTGAGGGTGTGATGGGCTATGGACAGTTATGTAGGCCAAAAAGGTCTCTTTAAGCTCTTTAACCAGCTGTTAATCATGTTCATTTGTCGTCTAAGGCATGGTTGTAGCTTTTTTAATACTAATTATACGTTTCTGGCCCGTTACCATAAAAAGCTAAACATTTTAGATCAAAATAGATAGATCAATTTTTTTGTAGCTGTTGAAGTTGATTTTTAGCTAAATTTATCCATAGAATCTGACTTGGCAACACTATAGACAAATAAATACCATTAAACGCCACAGATGTCATTGTCAAATGTCATCCGTCAAATAAGAACCCACAGACAAAGTGAAATATTCGTACTATGTTCATTCAATTTGATCAGTTTTATGTCAGTTTTCTATCAAGCCTACCCATGCCTATTTACGCAGGATGACGTCACTGTCGAGGACTCGATAGTGGTAAAATATGATTCGTGCTGCCGTCTGCGTAAGTGTACGGTAAACTCGACACGCTTACTACACGATAGACCGAAAAATTCGTGCTTGGGCCTCTATACGCAGAATCTTAGAGTTGCCATTATTAGGAGTTGTTTTTGGTGCCTTCGCGACCCTTCGTCGCGACAGAGTCGAAGGAAAACCAGAATCATCATTTTATACGTTAACGTTTACTGGCTATTTTTATGTTAAACATCGATGGTTTGAAATAAACATTCATTTCACATTAAGAATATACGTTTTTTCCATCGTATAATTACCATGCGATTGCAATTACTGAAAGATTTAATGCTTTAATTGATATTTTTGGGATAGGCGATTTTACGCTGTCCATTACATTTTGTCGATATTCATAAATCTTAATTTGCACAAAATTACTTTGGTTTTGGGGAGATTAAAAAGTAGAAAATCTCTTTCTCTAAAAGTGGCTGAATGGATTTAGATCAAAGTGCAAACACAATGAAAAAGTAGGTGCAAATCTGGCAATTTAAAAATAGGCACCTAACCTACTTTTATAAAATACAGTAGATAGGCCAGTGTCACCTGGCTTCAATATGAGTTATGAAATTTATAATAAACTAGCTGACCCGCCCCGGTTTCGCACGGGTTTATTAGTTTTATGCCCTTACCCTGTTTATGGGTAAGAGAGAAGCAAAAGTGAAAAATATAGGGGAAAAGGATGAATAGATGGGACGGCGAAAGGAGACAGGCACAGCCGTCCCATCCATTCATCCTTTTCCCCTATATTTTTCCCTAAAATAAATATAGGGGCTTCAATACAACAAACGTGATTTTTTGCTCGTTTTTATAGATAATGGTACGGAACACTTTTTACAAATTTAACCATCTAAGCACAACCCTAGTTATATGGTACAGCCCTAAAGTTGTATTCCATACTCTATGTAATAAGTCGGTGATTGTCTGTGACGAGTTACATACTGTGTGTTTGGTGTTGATTGAAAATTCCTGTGCGTGCGAGTCGATCTACGATGTACATTTAACTACAAAATAAACCTTTTACGTCTTTCCAAAACCGCTGCGCCCTTTTATTTACTCTGCTGGCCCTAACCTTATCAGGTTATGGGCCCAGAGCACCGCGATAATTAGGAAAGACAGTCGTGCTGTGTTGTGCTGTTGAAGTTCGTCTCGTCGGGCGGCGTCGAACAAAAAAAAGATGGAGGCCGGTTGCGTTCCAAGTGGGCACTCCCTAAAGCTGAGCGATAGCAATTACGCCGTGTGGAAATATCAAGTTAGAGTCGTGTTGAAGTCAAAGAAACTATTATCTATAGTTGACGGAAGCCGCCGTAAACCCGAAGTGATTGACGACAAAACAAAGTTGGAGGCATCAAACTGGGAAGAAGATGATGCAATAGCGCAAGAAATTATTGTGACGAGAGTGCAGGATAGAATCTTGACACACTTATTAACGTGTGGTACAAGTTCAGAGATTTGGGATAAATTGTCAACTTTGTATGAACCCAAGTCAAGAGTGAGTGTGCACTTAATTCAACAGAAATTTTTTAATCTAAAATTTGAAGAGCCTGTGACGTTGTTTATTTCAAAATTAGAAGATTTACGCCACCAGCTAGAAGGCTTAGGTGAGAAAACGTCAGATACTATGTTGACTACTAAAGTTTTGATGACCCTACCTGAGAAGTATAAACACTTTGTGTCTGCATGGGAATCTGTTCCGGAGAGTATGCAGAACTTCCAAAGTTTAGTGTCGCGATTGCTGGTAGAAGAAGAACGAAGTGGTGTCACAGAGCAAGAATCATGTTCGGCGTTTTTGGCTCGAGGTCGTGAACATCCTAAGAAGAATTATGCCAAAGGTGAGAGTGCATTAAAATGTTTTGAGTGCGGTAAAAGTGGTCATTTGCGAAAGGACTGTCGGCAACGGAAGTGTCATTATTGTCATAAAGCGGGACATTTAATTAAAGAATGTAGAGTGATGCAAAATAAACAAAATTTAACCGGAGGTGATATAAATAATAAAAATGCGTTTATTGTATCGCCGTCTGTGAGGGGTGTGGGTACATCTTTTATACTAGATTCTGGTGCTAGCGAGCACATGAGCTACTGTAGAGAGTTGTTCCAATCATTTCACGAATTATGTGACAGATATGTAACTGTAGGCGATGGTAAGAAACTAGAAGTAAAAGGAATAGGTAAAATTGAAGTCATGGCTTACAATGGAAGTGAATATGTACCTACATCTCTGAATGATGTGTTATTTGTCCCGGAATTAAATGCGAATCTGTTTTCGTTAGCATGTGCATTGGATAGAGGTTATACAATGGTATCAACTGTAACGGGGTGTAAATTATTAAAAGAAGGGAGGGTTGTTGCTGTAGCTGACCGTAGTGATAAGATGTATGTCATGAATTTTAAATTGTGTGACCTAGCATTAACAACATTGTCAGAGTGGCATGAGCGTATGGCCCATCAAAATTTCAGATATGTGAAGGAATGTTTAAATTCTAATAATGTAAAATATGAAGGACAGACTGAGCAGTGTCATTCTTGTATTCAAGGGAAACAGCATAGGAACCCTTTCAGCGCAAGTGAGAGTTGTGCGAGCAATCCAGGTGAGTTGGTACACATGGATCTTTGTGGAGAGATGACGCCAGCTTCATTAGGAGGTTCTTCATATTTTCTTTTAATAAAGGACGATTATAGTAGTTATAGATATGTTTATTTTTTGAAGCACAAATCTGAAACCAAAGACAAAATTGTAGAGTTTGTAGAGAGGTTTGAAAATGAGTTCAGCTGTAAAATTAAGAGAGTTAGGTCAGACAATGGGAAGGAATTTTTAAACAGAGATGTGGAGAGATTCTTCAAATTAAAAGGAATTATTCATGAAACAAGTGTTAGCTACACACCAGAACAAAACGGAAGAATTGAGAGGGAGATGAGGACTATAGTAGAGTCGGCAAGAACAATGATAATACAAGCAGAAACAAGTAAGGAGCTGTGGGCTGAGGCAGTAAATACTGCTGTCTTCACTTTAAATAGAACAGGTGCAAGTAAGGTAAAAGGAAAAACTCCCTATGAGTTGCTGTACAAGCGAAGTTTTGATTTGCAAACCTTGAAGATATTTGGTACGGAGGTGTTTGTACATGTACCTAAAGAAAGAAGAACAAAGTGGGACTCGAAGAGTAAGCGTGGAATATTTGTTGGTTACGGAGAACATTGCAAGGGTTATAGAATCTGGTACCCGAATACCAAGAGAGTTGATACATACAGAGATGTTGTGTTTATTGAAAACAAAGATAAGAAAAAGATGGAAGAGAAAAACAACAAACAATTAACAGAAGAGATCTTTATAAATGAAGAAAGAGATAACATACCAGAAGAGAGAGAAAGCAAACCACCACAAGAAAGAGAAGTACCAACTATGATTGTTGAAGAGCAAGAACAGAAAGAAGAAGAAAGTAACATAGACATTTCAGAAATACCAGAAGTTCAGCCAGATAAACAAGATACTGAAAGTGAGATGTGTGAATTAGAAATGTTAGAAGAACACTTAGAAGATGACTTTTATGATGCAGAAGAGAAGCAAGAAAATACAGATGGAACAAGAAGACAAACAAGAAGATCAGTAAAGAAGCCTAGATGGTTAGATGAATATGATACAGTTTTTATGGCACAATCTGAGGAGCAGTTATCATTTAAAGAAGCAATCAGTGGTGAAGATGCAGATAGATGGATGGATGCAATAGAAAAAGAATTAGAAGCATTAAATAAAAGTAATACATGGATAGAGACAAACTTACCAGAAGGGAAGAAACCTATTGAAGCAAAGTGGGTATTTAAGATTAAAAGAGAAGAGGGTGGCAAAAGCCAATATAAAGCTAGATTGGTAGCTCGAGGCTTTCAGCAGAATGAAAAGTTTGATCATGCAGAAATATATGCACCAGTGGCTAAATTAACAACTTTTCGGATATTAATGGCTATAGCTACCAAATATAATTTATGTGTGAACCAGATGGATGTGAAGAGCGCTTTTCTCTATGGAGATATAGATGAAGAAGTATATCTACTAAAACCAGAAGGATTAGAGCAAGACGGGAGAGTATTAAAACTTAATAAATCACTGTATGGTTTGAAGAAAAGTCCAAGAAAATGGAATGAGAAGTTTAACAGTTTTCTACTGAATGAAGGATTTATAAGAAGTCGCAGTGATTGGTGTCTATACTATAAAGAAGGGATGAAGTTTTATATTCTAGTCTATGTGGACGATATACTTTTAATTTCGAATAATCAACAGGAGATAGATAAAATAAAGAAAGTATTGCAAGAGGAGTTTGAGATGAAAGACATGCATGGAGTAACTAAATATTTGGGAATAAATATCATAAAGAAGGAAGATAGTATTGAGCTTGATCAGAAGGAATATTTAATGGATGTATTGAAGCATTATAATATGCAAGAGTGTAAAGCCGTAAAGACTCCAATCGAGCCTGGACTACAGATATCAGATAAGCCATCAGAAGATAAGAAATTAATAACAAGATGTAGAAGTCTGATTGGATGTCTTATGTATGCTATGTTGGGTAGTCGGCCTGATATATGTTTTGCATTGAGTTATCTAAGTCGTTTTCAGTCAAATGGAAATGATGATTTGTGGAAGGCCTTAAAAAGAGTTTTGAGGTATATTAAAGGAAGTTTAGATGTTAAGTTAATTTTCAGAAAAGCAGAGGAGGTGCCGTTGCTGGGTTATTGTGATGCAAGTTGGGGTGGAGATTCTCGTGATAGAAAATCTACTTCAGGCTACATAATGAAGATTTATGGTTGTACTGTGTCTTGGTCGAGTAGTAAGCAGCAGTGCGTATCTCTCTCATCGACAGAGGCGGAATTTGTTGCATTGGCTAAAGGTGTTTCGGAGGCAACGTGGCTCAGGAATTTACTCATAGAAATTGGGATAGAGTGCAAGGATATACTTATCTTAGAGGATAATCAGTCTGTCATTCATGTTAGTAAAAATCCTGAGAGTCACCAAAGATTGAAACATATTGATTTGAAATATCATTTTGTAAGAGATAAGGTAGAGTGTAAAATTGTAAAATTGCAATATGTTTCAACTGAAGATCAGTTAGCAGATTTTTGTACCAAGCCATTGTCTAGTTCTAAGTTTGAGAAATGTAGAGCTGGGCTGTTATTATTGTAAAAGTTTAGTAATATAAAAATTAGCTATTCTTGTAGAGCATAGATGTGTATTGTGATTGTGTATCTATTGTGTTTAGTTTTGTCTAGCAAGTGTATAATATTTTGAGTAGAGCATTTTTGTTTTTAGAGAGGATGTTGTATACCTATATTAGTTGAGTTTTGTTGTTGTGTTTATATCGAGGGAGGGTGTTGAGGAAGCAATATAAGCACAACCCTAGTTATATGGTACAGCCCTAAAGTTGTATTCCATACTCTATGTAATAAGTCGGTGATTGTCTGTGACGAGTTACATACTGTGTGTTTGGTGTTGATTGAAAATTCCTGTGCGTGCGAGTCGATCTACGATGTACATTTAACTACAAAATAAACCTTTTACGTCTTTCCAAAACCGCTGCGCCCTTTTATTTACTCTGCTGGCCCTAACCTTATCAATTTTAATAGAATAAGAAAAGGCGAATGTAAAATAAAAACTAACTATTATGGAACAATGTTATTTGAACAGCCTGAAGACGTCCACTGCTGATCATAGGCCTCCCCCAGGTAGCGCCACTTAGAGTGGCTGCTCGCCTCCTGCATCCATTGGCTCCCCGCGGCTTTCACCAGGTCTGCGTCTTCCAGTTCGTGGTCGCCACTCGTGAACCTTTCTTCCCCATCGGTTGTCAGTTCTACGAGCGATGTAGCCTGCCCATTGCCATTTCAACTTGTTAATCCTAAGAGCTACATCGGTCGCTTTAGTTCTTCTGCGGATCTCCTCATTTCGGATCTTATCTCGCAGGGAAACACAGAGCATTGCTCTTTCCATAGCTCGTTGCGCGACTTTGAGCTTAGTAATGAGGCCAACAGTTAGAGACTACGTCTCAGTTCCATAAGTCATCACTGGCAACACACATATAAAAATGTTACTTACAAACGTTATTTCATATAATGTGTTTCAATATACTTTTACTAGGATGGGTCATCATCATCATCATCATCATCATCATCATTAACAGCCCGAAGACGTCAACTGCTGAACATAGGCCTTCCCCATAGAGTGCCACCTTGAGCGGCCACTCGCCTCCTGCATCCATCAGCTCCCCGTGGTTTTCACCAGATCGTCGGTCCACCAAGTGGGGGCCGGCCTAAGCTGCGTCTTTTGGTTCTACGAATATCTAATTTTATTTATTGTATTAAAACTAAAATGTATCGAAATTCTGCAGCACTGTTAGGTTAGGTTTATTATATATCGATATATTGTGTAATAGGGGTCACTTCCCTACTCACGCATACTAATGCATATTTAAATACTCACACCAACAGAAAATGGACAGCAGCCCTACCGCGTAAGCATTCTGGTAATGAACATCGCCTGCCATCCTGCTTGCGCCAATGTACAAGCCCTTGAGTGTGAGCAAGAGAGCACACGATTACGATTGCCACCGGGCTTACGCGGCCACTGTGGCCGTACCGCGTAAGCCCGGTGGCAATCGTACTGGTATTTTGCGAATGTCCGCCGTCCATATGATTCTATGTTGATGCTAAGCCCCCTCGTTCAGTTTTTACCAATGTACTCTGTGAAATATACTCTATACGTAGTAAATTATATTATATACTCTTTGTACTCTATTACCACTCTAGTGTCTATTACTCTTTGGATTGTGTGTTGTAAATTATTATTGTTTATTTTCATTTCAATTTTCAAGATTATTTGATTGAACAATTTTTGGAAATCTTGATCGTGAAAATTGTTCCATACAGTGATGCTGTCATTCATAATTTCCTAGAATGGTGGTGAATGCTCCTGACTCGCCTGTACAGGCAGAGGTTATATTCGTTATTGAAGCTACAGCAGCCAATGGAGCTTACATCAACGAGTTGAAGACTAATTACATTGTACCTACTCTTGAGTAAGTTTTAGATAAGAATCGGTGTAATTCTACGTCGTCTCTTAGGTTAAAATAAATTATAATATCTGGTGCATTGGGTAGGTACTTATGTAAGATCTGGCGTTAATTTTCATCTTGTGATACCCACCGTACCGCTACTTACTAACTAGTACTAGCAAGATGCTGAGCCCCATTCAACACTTGTTTCTTTTTGTTCTTTATTTGTATCTATTCTAGTCTTTATTTGTATAATTTATTTCTATTCTATTCTGCTGTCCGCAGGTAGAAAATTTACAGGCAGGCGTGGCCCCCCTTCTCATGAAGGTGGCCACCCCTGCCAACAAACTACCCAACCAAACTGAAGAATGATAGAATAGATCGATCTATTATAATGACAGATTTTGTCTTAAAAAAAATAACCATCATGGAGAAGGCCTTTGATACCCTACAAGAGTACCTATGAAGAAACAACATTAACACAAAGAAACAATATAAAAATCTGAGAAAGGCTATAAATTAAGTAAATAAAAAATTACATAGCTAATAGAAAGATAGAGAACTCATTATTATTGACCCCCCAGTTTCTCATATGTTTGTTAAACTCATGTCAACTTACCAAATACTATACACTCATTGGTTGACAATAGCTGAAGACCACCAGGCAACCAATGAGAATTCAGTATTTTATAATTTTTAAAATTGGTATTAGGCTCACTCTAAACAAATGTCCCACGAACCATACCTACTCCATCATACCTACTTGAAGATAGTCTATAATTTCCAGATACTTCCATGGAGGTGCATTAGAGGAAGGTGGCGGTAGCGGCTCAGTGTATTGCATAGTCACATATAAAGCAGCTGACTGTCACCCCGGCATACCCGTGGCAACTAGCGGCCCTTTCAACACCCCACAGAGTGTTTTAGAAGCTGTTGATAAGATACAGTAGGTTTTGGTAATGTAAATAAATAACAGCAGACATGTTTGACCATGATAAACTAGCTTTGATGTGTGTCATTAAAGAAACAAACCTGACGCAAACATCAGATGATTATTTTCCTTTTTCTACTATTGTGTTTAAGTGCAGAGGGAGTGAGACAGCAATAGAAATGTTTGCTCTTTTCAGTTCAGTTATAACTGTTTGGTTTGGTTACTGCGGTGGGAAGTAGTTAGTTATTGATATTTTCAGTCTGATTTAACTAACATTGACATAAATAATCTCATAGTAAGTTTTTTAAATAAAATAAAATCACATACAAGGCCAAACATACTTATGTACTTTCCTATTCACAGGTTTATAGGAGGTGAAGCGGAAAGTAAGGCATGCATTGCAGAAGCCCTGACGACAGCCCTAGCTTGCTTCGATGAGCTTGGGAGATCTGACACGCCATCCCATGTGCTGCTGATATGCTGTTCACCACCTTAC
Source organism: Ennomos erosarius (assembly GCA_963580505.1). Classification (NCBI taxonomy): domain Eukaryota; kingdom Metazoa; phylum Arthropoda; class Insecta; order Lepidoptera; family Geometridae; genus Ennomos; species Ennomos erosarius. Next base: position 7,231,608 of record OY756999.1, on the reverse strand, counting down.
TCTGCATATGCTGGGGGGTTGGTCCCACCTGGTATGTTCCTCTTTTTATTGTTAGCTCTCGACTTTTCATTGTATAATAGTAGAAAGCTTTTTATTGTTGTAGTATAATACAATCTAACAGCATCTGATGAGTTGATAGAATTTTACTTAATTTTCTTAAACTATTGTGGTTTCTGTGTCTATTGCTATAGCATGTATTCAGTCACAAGACACTTTCAATCTCTTATATTTTCTATTTGTATTATTCTTGGATGAACATTTTTAGACATTCTGCATTACACCCTTGTAGTTATTTGCTTTGGAGGCAGTCTCATTATAAAGGAACTAATCCCTAAACTTATTCTACATGGATCCGATCACAGCATAGGCAGGTTCCGCCATAGCACATGTTGTAATGTAGGCAATGTAGCCTACCAAGTGTGCCAGGCCAGTTTGCTGAAAAAGCTCATATCACTGTAGTCATATGCCAGATGCCGTAGAATGCGCACCGTGAGAAAACTGGTCGCTGTTAGAGTGTAACACACTTACGTGCTACAATACACGGTCTTTCACGAGAAAATTGAGTCGCGGTGTGCATGTTAGCCGGGCATGTTCGACATTATTGCTGCCAACTGATACAACGCTGAGATTGTATGGTGAAGTCAGTTTCCCCGTCCAGGCGCCCCAGCAACAGTGGAGCAAGCGGCCCGATTGCTCGGCGAGCGCGGGGTGCAAGTGTCGGTAGCGAGCGCTCGCCGCGCGCCCGCGCTTCACGCTATATACGAGCATGCGGGCGGAGACATGGTGCCTGCACAGCCGAGGAACTATGCCAAGGATCCGAAGCATCTCGTGCTGCTACATGGGTAAGGGATACAGGCAAGGAGCTTGTAGAACGAGTGTGGAGTACAAGTGTCGGTAGCCAGTTTCGCGCTATATATGAGCATGCGGGCGGAGACATGGTGCTTGGACAGCCGAGGAGCTATGCCAAGGATCCGAAGCATCTCGTGCTGCTACATGGGTAAGGGATATAGGCAAGGAGCTTGTAGAACGAGTGTGGAGTACAAGTGTCGGTAGCCAGTTTCACGCTATATATGAGCATGCGGGCGGAGACATGGTGCCTGGACAGCCGAGGAACTATGCCAAGGATCCGAAGCATCTCGTGCTGTTACATGGGTAAGGGTTACCGGCAAGGAGCTTATAGAACGAGTGCCGTGTACGGGTGTGTGGGTACTATTACCACTAGCAATATACCTCTTAGCACAAATAAAGAGAAATAAAGGGATTATCTACAGGGCATTTTAGTCATTGAAGGTTAATGATTATCGAAAATTGTAGGTACAGTCTGAAAGAGCGTCCACCAAGCCCTGCGCCGCCGCCGGTGCCTGATATAGTGCAGCAAGATGTTTACGGGTATGTATACTGTTGTATTGTATAACACCAATGAAGTGCAGTTCTGGCTTTGTTTATGTCCACTAGGGGTGGGATCATGGGTAGCTCATTGAGAGGAGAGTTGACGATATTAGTGGTTGAATGCCGGTGTTGCCACAAGTCTAAAGCCGGTATCACAGAATGCTTTTTATTGATTTGGTGCTCAAATATAGTGCATATAAATCATATAATATCGTATTATAGATCCATTTCATTTTTTTTACGGATACTACACAACCTCAGCCTGATGCTATCCCCTGCTGAACATAGGTTTCCACCATAAAAAGCCATTGGGTTTGGGTTGGGTTAACTCATGTTTGAGTTGTCTCTTTATATCCTTGTATTTAAAAATGCTTGTAACCTTGTCATAAGAGTAAGATTTTAAACATCCATGGTTACATTACTAAAAATATTGTTTATTAACGGGATATTTACCATACTGTCCGGGTGTTATTGCATATTTCCCGTACCCCAGCCAAGGTCGCGGCGCAGTTGTAAGTGGGCGGCCCTTGGGCGCTCCGCCGGCGCCCCCGGGCGGAGTCCCCGCGGCTGGGGGCTTCGGTCGCGGGGCGCCGCGCGGGAACTGGCTCCCTCCACCGAGACAATCCCTCTACGCTACCAACTCTGCGCTACTCACGCAGCTCGCGCAACCGTCTTATCCGCCGCCTGCGCTTCCACAGGTAATAATTGTCTCAAAGCTTCTACGTTTATCACGCGAGCAGCTAAGGAGAGGAACGGTTTGCCATCTGATTTCCTGAAAACTACAATTTTGGAGTCTTCAAATCGAGAGTGAACAGGTGTCTTTTAGGCATTTAACATCAGATGAGATTATGGTCAATCGCAAACTTATCAAACGATTGGGAAAATGGTGGAAATCCACTTTTAAAACAACCATGGTGTGGTGGTTGAACAGGTTGGCTCATAAAAGAAAGTGCAAGTACTTGTTTTGTGTCTGGGTGTTGTGGGAGCATGGTCTTCGTAATTCTTGGGTCCCTACAGGTAATATTAGTTCAGGTCCAGGATTTATGTGCGTGATCGTTGGGCGTTATTCATCATTATCAGCCTGTAGATGTTCACTGCTGAACATAGACCTCCCTCACAGAGTGTCACAGAGCCACTGCTGTATCTATCGGCTTCCCGCGCTTTAACCAGATCGTTGGTCTACCTAGTTGTGGTTCTACGAGCGATGTGGGCTACCCACCGCCGTTTATACCTATATCGGTGACTTAAGGTCCCCTGCGGGTTTCCTTCCTTATTATGTTATTATTATGGTGTAGGGTACCCATCCCCGTATGCCGGGCATGGCGCCCCAAGCTGGGGGCTCCGGGCCAAGCGCCCCGGGTGGTCCCGCGGCGCCGCTTCAGCGGAGCTACATCTGGAGCGGAGTCATCGAGTGGATGGAGAAGGGCAAGTCGCCTGGAGACCAGCAGAAGGTCACCAAGCATCTGCCCTGTCAGGTATCTAGAAATATAATGTCTGCTTAGAACTTCAATGTTTTCTTAAATTGTTTTCACGTTCTCTGTTCTATGATGTAACATTTTTAAGCTAGAGTGACACCCTGCCTTATGCGACCCCTTTAAGCGCTGTTATGAAAATATTTGACAAATAAGTAAATGAAGGGGAACGCAGAACAATAGACACGTAATGCATAATGTAAGGCTGCACAGTTTGTTTCCAGGTTTCCCATAAAAATTCTATCGACAATAATTATTATTGTTGTTTTAGGGATCATAATATATTTATAGATATACAGAGCTTGAGTAGAATAGAATAGAATAGAATAACATTTATTCAATACTTGCTTAAACTATGGTATAGAACATGTTATATTAATGTGGTAAGTGTGATTTAAACTTTAAAAATCAATTCCATGATGGTTATTGTAAAGTAATGCAATCGCAATTTCAATAGGCCCTAACTTGGGGCCCTGTTGACCAATGAATGACCTTTTATACCGAGTTCTTTTTCCAGGTGTCAGCCAGCACAAAAGATATAGAACCCGAGTTGAAAGTTGACACCTGGCCTAACAAACTCCTGATGCAGCTGATGCCCAAGCAGCTGATCAGTAGCATCGGGGGCCAGTACCTGAAGGATAGCAAGTCGGTGCTGTTCCATCTGCAGCCTAGCGAAGCCCTGGATGCTCTCACTAAAGTTATGGTCAATGGTTTTGTAAGTTACTTTCAATTACTTACTTATTTTATCAGCTATGTTTACGTGCACAGAGCTTTGAAGAATACGACGCTTCACACCTGGCAAGGCGTTTTTTTATCTGTGTTTACATGAGTTTGTTTTTAAGTAAGTATTTACTTTGAATTATTCTATCGGTTGTATACTGAAGTTTTGATCTGGGTGGGAGTTACAATGTAAATTATTGTCATTTAATATCAGGAGGTTAAATGCTATTTTTCTTATACTGTCTGGTGTAAAAAGAATTGTGATACTATGGGCTTTGCTAATTTTAAATAGTGTTTTTATAAGCTAATGTAAGTTTGAATTTAATTATAATTATCCTACTACTGCTCCAATTTTAGTTTGGTATTTGGTCCTTGTTTTATGATAAAACTAGCTTTTGCCCGCGGCTTCGCACGCTTGTGTTATGTTATTTTTACGTTATAGTCTAATAATAGATCATGCATTTCGTACGTAAGCTGAGCACAGTAACCTGTATTAGCATAGGTATAGGTATAACCCAAGCATAGCCGCGAGTGGAAGCTATTTAAGCCATTATCTAAAATTAAATGTTTTGAGTCTAATATAGATTTATAACAGTAAAAGAAGTTTCAAACAAAAAACTACAATTTTAAAGGTACTACTTCATATTACAACAAAAAGAAATCATCATCACTTCACTCGGGAATTTAACAGAAGTTTCAGTAAATTTTGTTTAGGTAGTAGTTACCTAAGCAGGCAGGTACAGTTTAGAAAAATATGGAAGAATCACACACGATGATCCTGTTTTGCTCAGTTTTACATATTATCCGCGCGCTTTTTGTTCCATTTACCACATTTTTTTATCTTCTTAAGTTTGGCTCCATACGAATTGAGTACCTACACATAGCCAGTGTCAATAATAAGTTTATAAATCGCGTACATAATTAATTTTCTTAATACTAATTAGGAATTACAAATACTAAACCACCACTCCTTAAAGAATCGACAGTTATAATTATTATTATATCCAATATTTTCCACGCTGTCTCATTCCCAACACACCTACCTAGTGATGAAAATGAGGAAGTAGGTTAAATCGTCATTACATAATTATTACTTACTTACACCCAAAGATGTTACTTACAGTTTAACAAAAATAAGAAGTGCAGTATGAAGTTGACATGATTAGTGATTGACACTGTCAGTTTAACTGGTCTAGGAATGTGAACGAAATTATCGCTATCGGATAAATCCGATTTTAATGAGAAATCGATACTGATTCTACATATTTATTTAGTGATCGTTTCGTTTTTCCATATGACCTCAGTAAGAGAAGACCTCTGAATGCATATATATATTTTAAATAAATAATATACTGGGTTCGAGAATAGTCATTTAATCAGATTCACTACTATTTATATTAATTGAAAAATCATCATCATCATCGTCGCAAACATTAATAATTATTCGATTGTCTATAAAACTGCCGAAATGCACATCTCCTGTCAAAATCATGCATTACCAGACCAGTCATCTTAATTTGTAATGTAAGAACAAGCTTTCTTCAGCAAAGTTTCCATTCTCTTTAAGGTAAAAGGTGGCTTAGTATTGTGAAGTGCTGCGTAGCCTTAAAGACACAAGATTATTTTAGACAATGGTATAAAGAATAAATAAATAAAATATGAGATATCATGTAAATATAAAAGTTTATGTAATACTGATTATAAGATATTTAATATATTCTACCCTATCCACGCGAAATTGACGAAGTTGTGGCCCCGCAGGAGTCATATATTAAAAAGAAGTTTAAGTTGCACAATAATAATCATTGTTAATCATGGTGTTTAAAAAAATAGTGATTATGTATTTATAATATCAGTGTTTAAAACTAAATTGCAGTAGCCGCCAAAGAAAGAAATATCAGCGAATTGCTTTGGCGAGGAAAATTTGTTTGTACCGATAATTTTACAAAAAAGTCAAGTATATCATTATTAATATTATAATCACACTTTCGAAGTCGATCATTCGCGAACTACACAAGATTATCTCACTGAATTATTCGCGCCCAAAGATTTGATTCGATTAATTCCCTTATTCTACAATTTCACCGATTAATCGGATGTGTAATAGTCGCAATACTAATTTCGAAAAAAAGTGCTGCCAGCTCCTAAAGAATGTTCTCCCTAGATAACTTAAAACCCCTAGAACCCCCTAAAAACCCCTAAGCTTTTTTGTATTCCTAGCATATTTTGATTAGGTTTACATCACTTAGGTTAAAAAGGTTTTTGTTCTGCGGCATAGAACGTTACGCAATTTTGGCAAAAATGATCAGTTGTTTTATAGAAAAATGACCATTTATCTTGATGAAATGTATGGAACAGCTGATATTTTTCTTATATTTTTTAACTACATCTAAGACGCAAATGTAGGTTATCAACAGACACTTTTTTATGCTGCCACCATTACAAATACCGAAATATATGCATTTACTTGCTGTGCCACCCGGTGTCTCTCTTGGTTCAAAAGTATTCAAACATCCAAATTCGTAGCGTGAATAGGGCGCAAACAAGCGCATACAACCTTCGCTTTTATAATATTAGTGTGATAGTATGATTCTTTTTTAGTATAGGAAATTCATCCTGACTTCACCACCTAAAACACCCTCAAAAATATTAATCCCCTAAGAACCCCCATTCCCCTTTTACCTCAAAATTTAGGGAGAAAATCTCTAGCTTGGTATCCCGCGAAATGTCAAAGTGTACCTATTAGAATTGTGCAAGTATACCTACTATAACTATAACCTTATTGAAGTAACCGAGTAATCAATCGTTTTCTGCTCCCGTTTATTTAAAAGCCCACAGAATCACAGATCTAAAATGTTTTAACTATTAAAACTTTATTTCAACATGCAAGAAGAAGAAGAAGAACAAATCAAAAACAGTCAAAAACGAACGTTACGCGCCATGTTGTTAATTCGAGGATACAATTTTATTGCCATAATGAATACCTACAGATTATTATATCTAAGTACCTACCCTTTTTAAACATTTTTCATATAATATTTCGTATCATCTAAATACAAATAATAGCACGCACGCCGGCTTACTTTAATGCCAAAATAATAAAGGTTTTAAAATGCGTAGCAATGGTAAGGGTCTATAACTTAAGTAGCTGTAAGTACTACAGGGGGTCTAGCAAAGCTACCGACCACTAACGCTAACGCCAAACGCTAATTCCAAAACTGTATTGAAATGACATTAGCTGTGGAAAAGTAAGCGATTTCCGAAATGTCATCCTAGTACATTTTGGAGTTAGCGTGAGGCGTTAGCGTTAGTAGTTGGTATCTTTGCTAGACCCGCTGGTACCTTAAAACCTCCTTGGGTTCGATCAAGAATGTAGCAGTAGCGCAAAAATAATTTTATATACCTAATTAGAATGGTAACGTGTAGAAGTTTATGTAAATAATACATTTGACCAGATCGCCAATAAAGAACATTGCTCCCGCCAAAACCATATAAATCGAAAACTTAAATAAATATGTAAGCTTCAATAATGGCCAAATATGATAATCGCGTGAAGCCTTATGAATAATTATAAAAAGTCTAAGTACCTACCCTTTTAAACAGTTTTCATAAAATACTTCCTATCATTGGCTAAATACAAATTTTGTCTAATGCCAAAATAAAAAAAGGTTTACAATGCATAGCAAAAGCAAGGGTCAATAGGCACAGATTACTGAATATGTTACTACTAAAGGTTAAGCAATAAGTACTATAAACACAATTTTAAATACTTATTTCGAATGGTAACGCGTAGTAGATTTTTGAAAACTAATACATAATACCAGTTCGCCAATAAAGAATTTTGCCCTCGCCAGAACCCAATAAATCGAAAACATGAATAATAATTTAGTTATGTTTCAATATTGGCTAAATATGATATCGCGTGAAGCCTTAAAACTTATAAAAAAAGTCTAAGGAGTTTTTAGTTTTCGAAATTCCTTGTTCTCTGTGTCGTGCTCATATTCAAGAAGGTTCTCATACCTATCCTCTTTTTTAGTTTTGACCACAGATTAACGAAAAAACTTATCTATAAGTAAATACATTATGACTTCCTTGGGTATAGACACTTACATAATTAACACATTGTTTTTCTCTAATCTGCATGCGTCGAGCGCAAAGTTATCGCGCGATGTATTTCGCCGTAGCCCGAAAAGCCCGCCCGGTAATGCAGGTGCACCAATTGTTATTTACTGTTGTAAAACATGCATTAAATTACTTTCTTAGTGCAGTGGGGATTGTTCAGAATGAAATACAAAAATATAGGAGTTCCGTACTCAAAGAGTAAATCCTTATTACTAAACCTCCGCTGTCCGTCTGTCTGTCTGTCTGTCCACCAGGATGTACTCATGAATCGTGATAGTTTGACAGTTGAATTTTTCACAGATGATATATCTCTGTTGCCACTATAACAACCGTGATCCGTATTCAAAGGGACAGATAAACTGACAAAAAAAAACTGTTTTTACTTCATATTGATAAGGAGTCATAAATTAAAACTATTAAAATTTATTTTTGTAATCGCAAATAATACTCTTACAGTTTGTAAAACATATTTATTTGTCGACATGCAATATAACGCTACTGCTTCCTCCATTTTATTTAGCCCACGTCGGTCGCGCAGCAGGCAAACAAATTGACTGTGTGTCCGGGTTGGTGCGCTACAAAAACATCGAGGATAGTCAACAGAGATGTTTTTGCGCGCCAACTCAACAGCGAAGGTTCGGGCGTATATGAAACCGCGCCATAATAGTAACCAGAGTTTTTCTTTAATCTGTGCATCCGGATAAACCCAAAATAAAATTACTGTCAGTAGCAGTGTAACCTTTTTTTTTCTCTCATCTATGGTTAGTAGCCAAAATATAACTTACCTTTTGACACTATTTGACACTGGCTAAATACCTACACTATGTGTGGATCCAAAATATAAGAAAAAAATTTACCTTGAGGCCTTGAAGCGGCCATCTTGTTAAAATCCCGTTCCGTTTCATAATGAAATCTTAATAATTTTCACCAAAAAAAAAATTAACGATATATAAAATTTAATATATCCTATGTTTTGCGCCGGGTTTTTCTAAGCTTATTAGTGAAAACCGCATGAAAATCCGTTCAGTATTTTCGGACTTGTGCCATAACAAACAAACAAACAAACAAACAAACAGACAAAATGTCTAAAAAGTAGCTTAACGTGATCAGCGAAAAATTTCAAGCCAACCTGTGTCATTTCTTTTTCGATATCTTGCATTTACAGATTTTTTTTCTCTACAGTTTTATTATATGTATAGATATAGATACATTAAACTATCTCTTACGAATTGTATAAAGATTTATGTATTTGTATGTCAATATATTGGGAGTGCAGTTATTCGATCTGCCCCAAAACCTTAACAGTTCTCAAAAGCTTGAAAAATTGTCGTTGACTCCATCGATTTTTCTCACTATTATTGCAAAAGTCATATATTAGTTTAATTCACAGCCTTTATAATGTCCTCAGGCTGGATGCGTGCACTTCTCTCCGATGTCGTCACCTCCGCAGTGCGACATCAAAGTGCTGATCCTACTGTACACGCCAGACAAGAAGGCATATCTTGGGTTCATTCCCAACAATCAAGCCACTTTCGTTGACAGGTTGAGGAAGGTAAATATTTAGTGACCTTATATTATGTGAAAAGAGTGGTTTGAAAGTGAGACAGACAGAGAGAAGAGGCTGAAGAGGAAAAAGGAAAGGTAAGTTACCACTTTATCTTGTGAGAGAGTTAGAAATAGTTGAACCTACTGTACACGTCAGACAAGAAGGCATATCTTGGGTTCATTCCCAACAACCAGGCCACGTTCGCCGATAGATTGAGAAAGGTCAACATTTTGTGAATTATTTAGGGTTTTTTTTAACTACTCTGTCATTACTTTCCAGTATTCGGTAATTATTAGCGACTCGGTCGAGTGATGTAGTAATTTAGGACGTTTTTTTTTTTCAAAGTCAACAGGTTCTATTTCTGACTGGGAAATATTGATTTTTCTTCTATTCCTAAGAAAATTGATTTTTCAAAAATTCTATGATGCAGTATTAGTTTTCATAAAAATCAGGGCCGAGATTCCTTTGACTACTTTTCGCTATTTGTCATAGTTTCAGCCGCCCATGCCCACTTGATAAATTGACTTTAAAAAGAAAAAAATTCACCGTGTATGCAGAGGTAGGGAAGAAAATAGAAAGCGACACATTACTTTTAGTCCCAGGAGTTAAGGAGCTATTTTAGTCCTTGTTTACGAGGACAAAGCTAGACATTTCAAATAGATGTGATAAAAAAATACGTATTTTCATCCCAGGTGATCCAGCAACAGAAGATATCACAGATGCTAAACAAGCAGCTGCCGACGACGGTCAGTGCGGCCGGTGGCATGCCGCCCAACATGCCGCAAGCTGCTATGGCTGGTACGCGATTTTTTTATATATTAGTCCGTAGACTCTCACGAGGCTCGATATCGAGCCGGCATAGTTGTTCTTTTGTTATGTAAAATGCTGGTATACCAGACGTTAAGTCAAAGTCAAATAATTTATTGCAAATAGACTATTTATAAAACTTAAAATAATTTTTGAACTTAAAGATTTTCTCAGTGTTTGGATATAAGGCACAGGTTTATATCCAGCTGGTTGCTAAAATTTAAGGAACATAATATCTTTGTAGATGTAGACCTTACGTGTGGTTTACATTTTAATAGTACATTATGATACGAGTGCGCGAAGTTGATTATACCACACGCGTGTCATACGACGCTTTTTATCACAGTTGCGAGGAAAAAACAGACTTGTAATTTTATTAACTTTATAATCCATTCCATAAGTGATCTCATGTCCAAAATCCTGTATGGTCAGGATCGTCGGGCATGTCGCAATCGGGCATGTCCGCGGGAGCAGGCATGGGCCCCGGCCTCGCTCCCGGTATGGGAGCAGGCGGTGTTCCACAACTGGGAGCGCCTACACAGGGAATGCCACAGCAGCAGATGCAGCAGCATAACCAGGTAGGAACTAATGGATTACCTCAAGGCTAATAATAATATAATCATTTTGTGTGATCTCACCTCGGTCATACAGATAACAGGTGTTATTATTACTTCATTGTTATTCTTTTGATAGACCTTATTTTCTGATTGAGGAAAGTCGATCACGGAAGTACTTCGCGGAATTAATTAATAAAGGTTTTTCATCATCATCATCATCAACAGCCCGAAGACGTCCACTTCTGAACATCTGCCTCCCCCACAGAACGCCACCTTGAGTGGCTGCTCGCCTCCTGCATCCATCGGCTCCCCGCGGTAAAGGTGTGGAGTGTCATATTTTATTTACCTTTATATCGTTCCGTATTAGAACTAGCTGACCTGCCCGGCTTCGCACGGGTTAATTAGTTTTACGCCTTATCCTAGTCTCAAGGAAGAAAGAACAGACAGACAGACAAAAATGAAAAACACAAAATTTTTGGCTTCAGCATAGATCGGTAGCCCTACAAAAAAAAAAATCAAAATTTATGTTCAGTCTACAGAATAGGCATAAGGACTAAATTATTTTTTTGGATAAATTAATTTTATTCCTCTGTCTGCGCCAAATATTTAGTATATATTTTATTTATAACACGGCAACACGCACGCATACACGCATACACTTTACTCACACATACTCACGCATTCAAAATCCTACCCCACACCCCCGCTCCTACCACCAACGGTCAACATACAAAAAAGAAGCCCGTAAGACACCGCGCGCGCAACACTTCTACCCGATATACCGGAGGCGTTAGGGTCGATCAGCTGATTGGGCCAAAATCCTCGCGAGGAACTCAAAATGAACTGAAGAAAGTAAACTGTGTGGAATTTTCTCCTATACGGAAACCAGCGACCGCCCGTAAGTCCCCTCCAAGTTCCATACATTCCTCAAAAGATAAACATTTGTGAAAACAAAAATTAAATATCTCAAAATATGACCAAGTTACAAGCATTTTAAAATCTCTTTGGCATGTGACGTCACGAGTAGATTTTTCATAGTAACTGTGGGGGCGCTCTGTTTCGCGAGAAAGGGACAGGAGATGCCTGCTGTAGAAACTTTAAAAGCTTATTACTCCGTGATTTATTTACCAGTTTTGCTTATTTTTTCAATTATTGCATTCATTTCTAATCTTCTTTATGAAAGTAATATTTACTTGTTCATTTTTAATAGTAGTCATCATGCCTATTAGACCTATTACAATTTTATTATAAGTATCCATCTCGCTTATTAATGTAATTAATCGTTCATCGATTCTACATTCCGATTACCGTGTTAACGACTAAATCGATAGTAAAAAACTTCCGATGAAGCAATCACTATTTACATGTGTGATGATGATTATGACGACTCAACATCATAATCAGTTTCAAGGTCTCTTGAATCTCACATTTCTCAATGCTCGAAAGGAAAAAAGTTGGGTAGAATGAGTTGAACGAATATTGTAAAATTGAACAACGAAGTCACTTTTTTATGATTATGACGAGACGAGGTAGTCGTTGACCTGATGTTAAGTGACACGGCCGCCCATAACAGTTGCAGTGTCACTCGGTAACTTTAAAATAAAAAGTTTACGGTGACACTGCACTGCGGGAGTCACAAACACCCTATTCATACCAGAAACAACGATGCATTGTTCAAAGACAATGAACTAAACAGCTATAGTAATACGAACCCTTGGACGACTTTCAAGGAAAAGCAACATTACGGCAACAATGAAGAAAATGCTATAAAAGCCTGAAACAGCCTGCCAACGGGGTTCATTCCACCGCAGATCTTAGTCCGATAGTGACCAAAATTAAGAATCTTTAATCAATTGTATTTTTATAAAGTGTTTTTAATAAAACAATTTTAAAGTTATTGAGTGTCCCTGTATTTTGACTCGCGCGTCATCTTGAGACATCAGCATCACACAGTCTAGTAATCCGATCAGGTCAAGTATAATAGGCCCAGTCATTTCACTACTGTGTTGTTCGGAATGGCGTATTAGTTACTAGATGGTAGGACTTTTCTGCAAAGTGCGTCTAGGTAGGTACCACCGCTTTGCCAAGCACTACTGTGTTCCGGTTTGAAGGGCATTTTAGCTAGTGAAATTACTGGGCAAATGAGACTTTATGACCTGATTATACAGTGTCGTAATCTGATTACTCTGATTACAGGATGGCGTGCGCAGTGCAGTGACACGCGAAACTTTATTATTTTAAAGTTCCGAGTGACACTGCAACTGTTATGGGCGCCGTGTTGCTTAACATCAGGTAAACGACTAGCTCGTCACGTCATTCATTCCCATAAAAAAAAATTTGGATTTAACCCTTAAAAATTCTTGCCCCGTCTTAAGCTGCAGCGTTTCACCTATTGAATTATTCACAATGACATATCTTGACAGCATCAGTGCTTATCTTCTCCAGGGCATGATGATATCAGGAGGCATGCCAGGTCAGGTCGGCGGTAAAGGCCCTCGACCCAACCAGTTAGACGGCTTGGAAGCAGCTCGCCAGCAGAACCTGGAAAGAATCCAGAACTTGCAGCAAACTTTAGAGGCAGCACATCAACAGGAGGCTCAGTTCAAGTCGCAAATGGATATCATGTCGCATTTACATGCAGCGCAGCAACAAGAGCAGCATTATAAGCAGCTTGAGGTGAGTGGAAGAGAGAGCTTGGAGGAAGTAAAGGACTGCCAGGGTGAGAGAAATAGGGAGTGAAAGGAAGAGATATAGTAAAACGTTAACAGAATAATAAAGCTAAAAATTTTTGAAAACCATCGGTCTTAAAATTGTTGCCAGAAATGTTTTAAACTCAAACAATTTTTTTTTAAGTCTAAATTTAACAGTTTAAAAGTAAAAAAAATTATTAATGACGATTGTTCTAAACATTATGAAATGACGTGTCAAATATAGCAAATCTATTAAAATAAATTTAAAAAAAATAAAGTTCTCTCAAGTTCTACGTGCAAGAAAACTAGCACAATTCAGAAAAGAATTTGTTATTGTAGACCTTTATTAAATAAAAAAACAAAACCGCGTCCGAAACTTCTTCGTATGATCCGTAGGCCTAGCACAAACATTTACGCGCCCGTAAGTGTAACGTTAACGTAAGGCAGTTGTATGGGGCGCTGATCAAATGCCATACAAACGCCTTACGTTAACGTTACACTTACGCGCGCGTAAATATTCGTGCTAGGCCTACCGTTCCGTTTTTTGTTGCAAACCTGCAACAACGTACAAGCCCATTCTTTCTTCTGCGTCTTGGTTGCTTGTAGTGTTTTAAGACAATTGGCCTTGTTACTGACTCCCATCTTCGTTCCAGGAGCAACGCAAACATCAACAGTTGCAGCAACAGTTACAGCAACAGTTGCGGGGCGCGGGCGGAGCCCCGGGCCACCCCCAGCCGCGGATAATGCGTCCTATGCTTCCTTCCAACCCTGGCTTAAGGCATCTACTGCAACAGGTATGATTCGCGACTGTAACCAATTTTGTACCTGTATAGTGTATATGTATATATTTAGGGTTATTTATATCTTAGGATATAACTTGTATCATTTCAACAAATAACTTTCGTTCTTAATTTATATTTTATATTTTTGCCATAGGATAAATTGAAAAACTAAAATTGCTTAAAATCTAATTTATTTCCTTTTTATTGCGGGTATTAGGCAAAAATATAATAGGCATGGTGACTAATTTTTTTTGCATAAATTAAAAATATTTTTCAAAAGATAAACATTTGTGAAAACAAAAATAAAATATCTCAAAAAACGACAAAGGTACAAGCATTTTAAAAACCGGAATAGAAAGAGATAGCTCAAACGGCCAGTGACGTCAGAGCAATGTCGCCATAGTACCTCATTACTAAGCTGTGGTAGCATTACATACAATATCTTTGGCATGTGACGTCACAGGTGGATTTTTCATAGTAACTGTGGGGGCGCTCTGTTTCGCGAGAAAGGGACAGAAGATGCCTCGATGCCTCGTATAGAAACTTTAAAAGCTTATTACTCCGTGATTTATTTACCGATTTTACTTATTATTTCAATTATTGCATTTATTTTTAATCTTCTTTATGAAAGTATTTTTTACTTGTTCATTTTTAATAGTAGTCATCATGCCTATTATAAGGCTTAATTTTTTTAAATGTAGTTGATAATTTTATTTGAATATAAATTTTTACATTTTTGAAACATGTAGAAGAATTTTTGTTTGTTGAAACTGCCGAAAGTTGTCTTCTATATCCTATAATCTAGCTTTAACCTTCTTCTGTATGTATAGCAATATTTTCAAAGAAAACATCCAAAAAATATTTCCTTTACTAATCAATCATTATCACCATTTGAATACATAGTACATATACATTTCATTGTAATAAATAACATCAAAAATAATTAACCAAAAAAGGATCATTTAAAAGATACCTGACTTAAATAACTTTGAAAAGAGTGTTAAGGTAACGAGCAGGAATGGCCAGAACTTTTGCCATTATAATAATTATTTTTATTGGATATCAGCTTCGTTTAAAGACAAATCAAGCTCATACCATCAAAACATCGCCCTGCTCGTCTTAACATTGATTATACAAAAGTTATTTATTTCAGTAAACCCTAAAATAATAAAAGATTCAACTACTTATTAGATATCATTATACTTCATACCTGCTTAGTAACTAAACATTGACCCAATTTGCATGGCTACAGTTGACAGTCTTTAACTTACTAAAAATATATCCATCTCTTACATTGACATCTATCTGATAAGAACAGCAACAGTTTTAGATCTGTCAACTAAAGCCTTTAAAATTAGGCTCATTCATTCATTTTTAACTTATGTTTTTCTTTTTCCATTTGCGTTGGGGGTTTCCAAGTTTTCATAAAGATGCTGCTACTGTAATAGACGATATCTCAATTGAAGGAGAAACTCAGTAGCATAACTCTATGTTTTTAAAACTATCCATGAACTCATTATTCTTGAAACGCCGTATAGGCCTGTTTAATGGTTTACACACCAAATGTCTTACGATGAGGCTTCTGGTTACCCTTTCCCTTTTGTTTAAAACATCCCAAATTAAGATCTCAAGTTATAATAATAATTCCAAGTAGTCTATAGACCTTCTTATAAGGTCGCGTTTACACATGCCAGAAAACTCGCGGATGTCTTGGGTGATTTCAACAATCACCTATCACTATCTTCGACAATCTGTCGCGAGTGCACTTTCTACGTTATTTACACATGCAAGTTGCTGTCTGATAGAGAGTCCTACACTTATTGCAGAAGTTTTCTTGCATGTGCAAACGCGGCTTAAGCCTTAAGAGTATCAAGGTTCCAGGTCAACGTGATTTGAAACGCCAATTATTTTTTCTTAGGTTAGGAAAACCAAAAGTACAGGCAAAAATACAGACGCAAATTAACAATAGGTTTTGTTTCCTTTGCGTTCCCAAGTACACGTTCTTGCAATACAACTTGGAAGCCCCCACCTTGCCATTGGCTTAGTGTCAAATGCCAGTAAGGCTGAGTGCACACTATGTTTCTAGCAGCAACAAGCGCCGCGCGGCGGCCGCCCTCACATGTGAACCGCCTCTACACCCGCACGCTCACGCACAAGTAATGCTTCACTCACTCTAAACTCATTGGAAACACGCATTCACATAACTAAAATTTCAAAATTTCTGTTTGCCTACTTCAAAAGTATTAATTGACCTCATCGCCAGCCTGAAGACGTTTACTGCTGAACGTATGCCTCCCCATAGAGCGACACGTTGAATGGCGGCTTGCCTCTTGCATTCATCGGCTCATCAAGTCATCAGTCTTCCTAGAAGTTTGGTTTACGCTGAATAGACCTATTTGCCTATTTTTTGCATCTCTAATAGCACACTAATTTAGGTAAAACATGATGCGATTCTTATATTAACTTCTGTTCAACTTATATAATAACTTATCTGATATCTAAATGTTGAACTAGCTTCGAGTATAATGTGCCTTTTGCTGACAGTGACATGATTTATTTATGTTTTATTAAAAATAAAGTCACCTTTACTGCCAGCTACTGCTACAAACAGCTATTGAACCACTTCTGTCTATCAGTAAAATACTATTTGTTGAACAAAGCCATGTAAAAAAGGCAACAACAAGTCTCGTGTTCATTTTAGAATAGAAATTGTAGTCAAATACTTATAATAATTATGTTATGTCAATGCTTGTTTCCATTCTTTTATAATTTGCATGCCATCTTTGCTTTGTCATTATTTCCTTTAACGGAGATTTACTGTAAATACTTGTACCTCCATCTACATTCTTTCACTCATTAAACTAACATTTCATACAATGCGCTCCATTATGCAGTCGTTTTTCAGATTTGAGATTTCTTACAGTGTTAGAATAATGGTAAATTTCGCAACCCTGTGTGAATTACGAAATTTTTGAACTGATTACAGTTTAAACTGTCTGGAAGCTCTTTGGACTTTTTATTATTTTTCTTTCTTAACTTTCGGAATTCGAGCCCGCGTTTCGTTTGACGTCCAACTATCACATACACTGATCCTGTACCCTAACTTAGATTAGTTGTATTTAGGGACCCAGGAACTAAGAGAACCCGTAACACCCAGACACAGAATAAGTATTTGCGCGCTTTTTCCTGGTGCACAAATACTTGTTCTGTCGCGGACATCGAACCCGCACTTTTAGGATGACTCGAGCTGCTAAACCATTACACCACAGAGGCTGTCGAGGTGTTTACCCTTTGAGCTTGGACGCCTTGGGTTAACATTTACGGTTTATCATAAAAGTGATACCTAACGTTGTAAATTGACTGTCCAGCAGCCGCAACAATACCGACCAGGCGGTGCGCAGGCGCGGCCCACCACGCAGCCACAACCCTTCGAGGACGTCAACTACGACTTGTTCTAACCCCCGCAACCAACTGCCATATACTCGGATTCGGTACACGGTAACAGTGATTTTTTTCTTGACAGTTCCCTGAGTTCCCTGAGCAGTCTCCAAGACATAGACTCGATTATAAGTGATGAAACCGCGAATCGAACCGATTGTACCCCTTTACAGGACGTAGATCTGACACGCATTTTGAACAGTTTAACGCAGGATTATAATATGCCGTTCAGTGTTGATTGTGCCGATAAAATACCTCGGAGTTTAGAATGTAAAAAGGTTTTTCAATGTCCATCGCCGAACATAATATTTCCGCAGCAACGGAAAGGTAAACGGCTGTATGGTCCACCGAGCTTAGATTTGCCCAATGTTGATAGTAAAAAAAATAAACCAGTAAACGTTGCCATTGATGAAAATCCAGAGTTCGATTCAATAAACGCGTTAGGAAATCACGTCAGCATCAGACAAAATAGAAAACCTGTTCAAACTGAAGAATTCGATTTAAACGCAATTGATCCTATGGACCTTTTACACGAACAAGGTTTCCGAACAATAGATTTTAATAGGAACGACGTAACGCACATAGTCGAATCTCTGGTCGGGGACGTTGAGTTTCCGAAGCAGGCTTTGAGCAATGTAGAGCTTTGTTTTGATTGAGGATGGCTGGAACAGGGTAAAGCAATATGCCGAGAAGTAAGACTTGACTGAAGTGTGTATAATTATGCACCCGTGTTTTAAAAGATACGGACAGGTTTATAGACAATTACATTTTTAGGTTTATTTATCATGTAAGACATTGAAACTGAAGTTGTTGCATCTTTTACAGCTATTTCATATTTTAATTTGATGTAAATCTATAACAGAAAAAAATATAAATAAAGATTGTCATGCACCAGAACGGGCTCTATTACCAAATCAGTGTTTTGTATCGTGTCAATATATTATTAAAAAACGATTTTTCAATTTGTGAAACTCAAAATAGAATTTGTATATTATGTAAGTAAATATAAATATTATGTACAGAGAACAGTAGCAATACCTCTAATGTTGAAAAGCGTGACGTTTCACGTTGCTCATGTTTTTATGGATCGCGTGGTCGAAAACTGAGCCAATTTTAGTAAGGAATCCGGAGTAATAAATGCCACCACAACTTATCCATCAAGTCGACCTAGTGCTGAAACATTAATCTCTTTATTGGTTAGTTAAAAATAGCATTTTTAGAGGGACTTTAAACAAAAGAATCTCTCTTCTCAATACAACCATGTTTTTGTGTATGTTATGCGATAATCCAATTACTTGACTTGTAAAAGTGCTGAAATTAGCCAATTTGCAATAAAATGGTTAAACTATTGCGCTTTTCTAGGTCCACTCGGTGAATGCAGTGACACCACACAATGGTTCAATTATTTTGTACCGATATTTAGAAAGCTAGAAAGTGTTACTGTTCTATATGAAATTGATGTTTATTGTTTTGAACCAACTGTTTTTATTTCGGTTCAATGAACAGAATCATTCATATCCACATATTCATACTGTAGGTATTGTATTATCTGGGATATCCATAAGCTAAACTTATTAACAAAAATAAATCATGTCGCCACAAACAATTATCAATATATACGTTGTTCATCTTTCATCTATACATGTAATAAAACTGTAACTAGCTTAATTAGCACAAGTTTTTTTTTATGACGCCACACTTCTTCATCGATATTATTATAGAAGTAAAAAAATGACTGACTTTCGGTCCGTCCCTTTGAACGCATTTCACGCAGAAACTACTACATAGATGAATTTCGATGAAACTTAGAAAGGTTATAGATAGACGAGACAGTAGGCTGCTTTTCAAAGCATTCAAACAATTTCCCACATTTCCATAGTAAGTACAAGCTATGCTTAGTTTGCGGTTAGATGGCGCTGGGTGAAATGTCCGCACATATTTATATTTATTCATTTTAACTGATTTTCATGTGTCAATTCAAAAAATTCGGCAGCATCATTCATAATTGGCACTATGACTAAGTATGAAAAACTGTCCTATAATGTTCTAAATTAATTACTAATTCCAAAAAATATATTATTTCAGCAGGAAACAAAGATTTATTAAGAAAAAACGCTAATAATATTCTAAGTTGCTTTTCCAAAACGATATTCAGTGTCATGGCTTCTGTTTGTGACGTCACGGCAAAGTAAACCCATGATAAACACAAGCGCAGACTACTTAAAAGAAGAACAGTAGGCCAAGTTGCTGCTGGTGTTCCGATATTGCGTTCATGCATACACTGCCAATAGGAACATTCCTTTTCATTTTTTTAATATTGTTTATGTGATAACAGGCGTTTGACAGCCTCCGTGGTGTGGTGGTTGAGCAGGTCGGCTCATAACCCGGAGGTGGCGGGTTCGATTCCCGCGACAGGACAAGTAATTGTGCCCGAAAAAAAAAAAGCGCAAATACATGTTATGTGCCTGGGTGTTGTGGGACCATGGTCTCGTAGTTCCTGGGTCCCTAGATACAGGGAATCCTAGTTAGGGTCCAGGATCTATGTATGTGATCGTTGGGCGTTATTATTATTATTATTATTCACTCATTTATTAGTTTTTCTTAGGTTTACGCTTTTTTACAATATTGGTATAAAAATAAAATACAAAAATACTATAAAAAAACCTAAGCCTAGAGTGCCGCCGGCAGCGGGGCAGGGCCCAAGCTACCGGTGGTCAGGGCTGCAGAGTGAGGAACCTCCTGACAATACGTGCCGTGTCAAGGAGTACCGCCTTCTGAATCTGACCCTTGATCCAGCCGTCTAGCGAGAGCCTCTCGAGGTGTTGGTCGAGGCTCTTCGCTATAAGACCGTTCGCTGAAACGACTATCGGGACAATGCTCGTTGAGTCAACATTCCACATGGTGGTAACCTCGTGAGCCAAGTCAAGGTACTTGCTGAGTTTGTCCTTCTCAGCCTTCACGAGGTTCTCGTCATGCGGAATGGTGATGTCAACGAGCACTGCCCGGCGTTGGGACCGGTCTACCAGCACGATATCTGGCTTATTGGCTACAATAGCCCTGTCCGTGATGATAGAGCGGTCCCAATAGAGCAACGCACGGCCATTTTCAAGAACCGGCCCCTGTGTGTACTTGTAGTACGGCACCTCAGACTCGACAAGGCCGTATTGAAGGGCAAGTTGCTGATGAATGATCCTGGCCACTAAGTTGTGTCTGTGCAAGTACTCTCCGTTAGCAAGATGGGAACAACCGGAAATAATATGTCGGAGAGATTCCCCGGGACGGCGGCATGCTCGACAAATGTCGACCGTACCGTCCTTCATTATATATTTGCGGTAGTTATTCGTCTTGATTTATTATTATTATTAATATTAATTCATTTATTTATATTTCTTAAATTTATGTTTTTTATAATACTTCTTATAAAATTAAAATTACAAAAATATTATAAAAAACCTAAACCTAGTGTCCCGCCGGCAGCGGGGCAGGGCCCAAGCTACCGGTGGTCAGGGCTGCAGAGTGAGGAACCTCCTGACAATACGTGCCGTGTCAAGGAGTACCGCCTTCTGAATCTGACCCTTGATCCAGCCGTCCAGCGAGAGCCTCTCGAGATGTTGGTCGAGGCTCTTCGCCATAAGACCGTTCGCTGAAACGACTATCGGAACAATGCTCGTTGAGTCAACATTCCACATGGCGGTTACCTCGTGAGCCAAGTCAAGGTACTTGCTGAGTTTGTCCTTCTCAGCCTTCACGAGGTTCTCGTCATGCGGAATGATGATGTCAACGAGCACTGCCCGGCGTTGGGACCGGTCTACCAGCACGATATCTGGCTTATTGGCTGCAATAGTCCTGTCCGTGATGATAGAGCGGTCCCAATAGAGCAACGCACGGCCATTTTCAAGAACCGGCCCCTGTATGTACTTGTAGTACGGCACCTCAGACTCGACAAGGCCGTATTGAAGGGCAAGTTGCTGATGAATGATCCTGGCCACTAGGTTGTGTCTGTGCAAGTACTCTCCGTTAGCAAGATGAGAACAACCGGAAATAATATGTCGGAGAGATTCCCCGGGACGGCGGCATGCTCGACAAATGTCGACCGTACTGTCCTTCATTATATGTTTCCGGTAGTTATTCGACTTGATAACTTCGTCCGCAATTGCACAGACAAAACCCTCGGTTTCCCCAAAGAGGTTGCCGAATCGCAGCCAGTTCACCGACGCATGCAGGTCCACATCGGGCCCCGTCAGGGCCCGATAGAACCGCCCGTGCAGCTCCTTGCCTTTCCATACGTCCCTACGGTCTTCGGTGCTAACTACCACCGGTTTGCGCCAGTTCTCATTTGCCAAGGAGAGCGGCGTGAGGCCCTTGTCAACTGCCACCACACCGCGATGCATCCCGCACTCGTTGCTGAGGAAATACTCCCGGAGACTGCACACTTCACGGTTATGGAGGGTTTTGGCGTTTAAAAAGCCTCGACCTCTCCATTTCCGCGTAATGTACAGTCTCATAACAGACGAGCGCGGGTGTAGCATACGATGTGATGTAAGCAGTTGACGGACCTTTCTATCCAGGGCGTCCAGCTCAGTCTGAGACCATCTTAGTATGCCAAAGGAGTATATCAGTAAGGGCATCACCCAGCCGTTGAAGGCGCGCACCTTGTTGCCACCCGACAAAAGACTATTGAGTACTTTTGTCAGACGGCAGAAGAAGCGCTCCTTCACCGTCCTCTTAACATCCCCTACTGAAACACCCAACGACTCTGACACACCAAGATACCTGTAGGTTTCGGATTCGGAGAGGGACCTGAGAGTCATTGTCTCGGAAAGTTGTAAATTCGTGGAATTTACAACTTTCCCTCCCCGTACATGCATAACCGCACACTTATCCACACCGAACTCCCATCTTGATAGAGTTGCTAAAATTCTCTGTGATTTTTAACAACTCTATCAATTGTGGACGTTGCGGTGAGAACAGCTTGAGGTCATCCATGTACAGTAGATGAGATATGATCTCACCCCCTCTCCGAAGCCGACAGCCTAGCTTTGAATCTCCCAGCAAGGTACTGAGAGGATTCAACGCCAGGCAAAACCACAAGGGACTCAGACTGTCACCCTGGAATATGCCTCGCTCAATCCTTATTAAGTCCTGCGGACCAGAGACGCTGTCCCCCCTACCTGGTAGACGAAGGACCGTGGTCCACTGCCCCATGCATGACCTTAAAAAGAATCTTAGAGTTGCATCTATTTTATACAACTCCAAGATCCTCTCCAGCCATGAGTGAGGCACCGAATCATAGGCCCTCTTATAGTCAATCCAGGCAGTAGAGAGAGCCCCTCTGTTTCGCCGGACCTGTTGGCAGATGGCCGTGTCGATGAGGAGGAGCTCCTTAGTACCACGGGACCCACCCCTACATCCATTCTGAGCGGGGGCCAAAATATTGTTCGCAACGATGTGCGAGTTAATTTTTGTTCTCAGAATGGATGTAAGGAGCTTGTACAGCGTAGGGAAGCACGTGATGGGTCTATAATTCTTCGCTTCCGTGGTACTACCGGACTTATGGAGCAGGAAGGTGACACCAGTTGTCATGAAACTTGGGAGTGAACCAGCCTCGAGGGCTTCTTAAAATTGTTTCGCCAAGCATGGGTATGAGCATCGAATCCATTTAATCCAGAAGTTGTGCAATCCATCCGGTCCAGGACTTTTCCAGTTCTGTGCCGTACGGATCGCACAACTTACGTCTTCGGGGTCTATAGATATAGACCCCATGGACTCGATTGACTCACACCCACGCTCGACAACTCGCATCCAATCACCCTCCGTGTGCTCGACGGGCACCGACCAGATGCTACGCCAGAAATCGTTCATGGCGTTTGCATCTGGCAGCTGCCCGTCGACCACACGTTGGCCGGTTCCCTCCCAGTTCCGGTACACCTTCCTTTAGTCACTTTGGAAAAGGCGATCCTGCTGGTACCTATCCACACGCTCTCTGTAGCGGCGAATACGACTTGCCCATGCATAGACTTTCTGCTTCAGGTAGTCAATGCACTCCGTAACACAAGCCATGTAATCCTGGGGCCTAGTATCGGTCCCAGCAAAGGCCTGGGTCACAAAACGCATGACTCGGGGGCGATGATTGCCCCGGCTGAAGCAGACCAGCTTCGCTATGAGAGTCCTAAATGTAGTGATACGCTTCTCGATCCGTATCTGCCACGCAGGAGCACCGTCGGCGGGCCGCGGTGCTCGGTCAGTGTCCGGAAACTTGACATGAGCCACACGGCACGCCGCGATGGCCCCACAGTACAAAATCGAGTGCGTATCAACTAAGTCTTCGCTAGTCCGTAAGTACGGAACTAGCAGTGTTCAGGGCTCCCATTAGCACGGCGACGGCTGGCTCATTATTATTATTATTATAATCCTTTTAATTATGTAATAATAACATAACCTCTAATAGGTAGGTACCTACTAATCTATTAAGACAAGTGTTACAGTTCATTTCACGGTAGGTACGGGAATTGACAGGTGTTGAACTTTTATTGTTTGATTAATTAATAATATAGCTACTACTTACTTTGAAGTTTTTACATTTCTAAACTCTGCTGAACAAAGGTCTTTGTTTGATGCCAAAAACTCACACAGCATCATCAAATCAACTCTAGGCATATTCGAGCTATTTGCGATGCCAAACCCTTGTTCCATATTGTGATAAGTGCAGGACAGCATTAGCATTTTCACGAAATGCAGAATATGAGCTTCAGTATCTTCAGGTATGTGGCGAATTCGCTTTTGTGTCGTTTCTCTCAAATGATTTGTTATTTGACCCCTTTCTGTATTTTCAGAATGATGAGCCATTTTCAAAATCAATGATTACTTCGTTATCATCCTCTTCGCAATTCGCACTTCTACCAATTGGCGTACCTACTTAATTTCGTCAAAACATTGGACTTTACAGAAACTGAAATGGTGTCATGTAGGGTTACGATTTGTGGGATAATATTGTCGTATTGTTCCAAAAAGATTTTCTAAACCATCTTGATTTAATTGTTGAAGACTTACGTACTTTTTTTTTATTTTTTATTTTTATTTTATTTTATTTTTTTTTATTTAAATCTGCTTTACCACAGACACCTGGGTCCGTGCTCGTTGTTAATTTATCATTTATTGTTATTTATTTATTTTTTATTTTATTGAACAAATATCATACACGAGAGGACAATTAAATACTTAAACTATTTTTTTTTTCATTTTTTTGTTTTTTAATTTGTGCATACACCGCGAGCAGACCAGCTCCCGCAAGCAGCGCCCGTTCACGAGCTTGACGCATGCGCCAGCCATCGCCCTCCTCAACCATTTTTGAGGGAAGAGGACGACCCGACGCACGACGCCGCCGCAAGAAAAAGCTTTTTAGTGAGCGTGAGTGCTCCCGGTGTACTTACGTACTTAAATAGTTTTGGTTTAACATACTTCCAGATGTCTTCGAGTGATGACAGTTCAGTAATGTATCCCCGGACGCACCGTACGTTCTTTAGTCTAAGGAAGCTGTCCATTTTCAGGAAATACACTGTAATGTGGCTGATACCACGGCCTCGTCGGCCAAAATTAATAGTAAAATCGAAAAACTTCGGTTTTGCACAGTATCAGTACAGATATCTGTGGTAAGAGTTATGCTATTAAGCCTTTATTTACTATCTACCATTTACAAGTGACGAGTGTCGGCGATTGAGAGCAAGTGCCGGGGGAGGGTGATGACAGCCTCGCGGGGCAAAGAAGGGATCGCGAGCGCAAGCGGAGCGCGGATGGTGGTTGGGAATGTCGGGATCCCAGTCTAACGCGATCGCTGGTCAGTATTTTCCTATGTTTCTCAATTTCTATGTGTGTACATCTAGCAAACGCGTGATGATGCCAATCCGGCGCGATAAGTGATGCGCCTGGGTACCTGTCGTTCTGCGTGACACGCTGTATTAAATGTCCACATATATTTTATGTTATTACTTGAACCAATTGGCGTACCTACTTAATTTCGTCAAAATATTGGATTTCAAAGCAGCTGTGAATAGTTGGCATGTAGAGTTACGATATGTGGGACAATATAGTAGAATCATTAAAAAAATATTTCTAAATCATCTTTATTTAATTGTTGAAGACTTACGTACTTAAATCGTTTTGGTTCAACATACTTCCAGATGTCTTCGAGTTATGACAGTTCAGTAATGTATCCCCGGACGCACCTTACGTTCTTTAGGAAGCTGCCCATTTTCAGGGAATACATCGAGATGTGCTGATCTGATACCATAGTAAGAGCCTGTAACAGTGGCTCTCTTTTCCAGGTAATCCACCATTACAATTCCTTCGCCATCCCAGAAAACGGATGCCATAACTTTCTGTGCTGAGCTAACGGCTTTGAATTTCTACGGCGTCGGTGAAGACGATATTTTCCAGTCTTGGACTGTTGTTTAATCTTCGGATCGAAGTGGTGAACCCACGTTTCGTCCATAGTTATGAACCGATTTAAAAATCTGTCCGGATCGGCTTGGAAACTTTCAAGATTTACTCTTGAAATGTCAAGTCGATTCTTTTTTTGTTCAGCGGTTATCATTCTGGGTAGCCAACGCGCCTCCACCTTGTTCATGTGAAGTTCTTCGTGGAGGATATTCTGAATCCTGCGATATGAGATCCCCTTGACTTCAGCTAAATGCCTGATGGTCATTCTTCGGTACGTTAATATGAGATCTTCGACTTTTTCACATTTTCTCTGGTGTGGGACGTGGATGGCCGTCCTTCACGGTGCTCGTCTTCTGTCGATATTCTTCCCAGCTTAAACTTTTTGTACCAGCGTGCAACTGTAGAATATGGAGAAGCCGAATCCCACAATGTTCCTACCAAGTCGGCGTGTATGTCTTTGGTACAATTTTTTTTCAGGCAGTGGTACTGAATGACGGCTCGTATTTCGATTTTCTCCAATTTCGTGATATCAGTTCGACTGTTCGTAATCAAATGAATATAGATTCCAGGGATGACGTGCTATTTATATGATTTTTTTACCTGGAATTAGTGTTGAACAGAGTAAGCTTCCATAATTTTTTCAAATTTTTTGGACCATGCAAAATTCCCGTTTATCATTACTTTTTGATCAACCTAGTGAGGCTTATTTTTGGGTTGCTCCGTTTTTGGGCAAGTCTTCATATACGTGGTCAAGGTTTACATAATCAAAATGAATTTTGCATGTACCTGATGGTTCGACATCTCAGGAGCTCTAAACACATTCAGTGCTAAGCAACGGATTAACGAAATTCTTACCCATAAACGCGATTTAGCGCTAAGAGGTTTCTAAGTAATTTCTAAATAGCTGCCAAAATTAACCACCGCCATGAGCTAGTTTAAGCCTGCTAAGAGCCAAGATGGCGGGATTAAAACAGCCGTTTGACGGAGAACGTTGTCAAAACCAAAGGGTGGTATCCTTGAGGTTTTGTAATAAATGATGCCGAAATTCATGCATTTTTTGGCCCCAATCTCCTTTATTATTGCGTCACGCACTGCTTGTTACGTTAGCTGTCATTTGTCCAACCCATGACATTGACGACCTTGATCACAGATGCAAAAACGAGATTTTCTGAGTGAATATTCGTTCAATTTCGTATTTTAGTCGATTATTTTGGTTGTTGCCTGTGGCGACAGTCGTTTATCAGTCTTATTTAAGCAAAAGCTAAGTAACGTTTATAGGTAAGGAAAATATGATCGTTGCTTAGCTTGTGAACTGATTAGTTGAGAGGTGGCTAAGTACTACAAAGCGAGATTTTTATAAGTAAGACCGAATATATTTATGTATTTGAAATTTTTAATAATTTACATGTATCTGTTTGTATGCACAGTTGGACCCTTTGAAATACATGCTACTTATAGTAAAGTTACAATTTTAATTCATTCATTGGCATTTTGTTGATTTCGGCAGGCGGTTGTGGGTTGGACATAGGCTGTGGGTCGGCTAAAAGCTAATCAGCCTGACCGGTCTCGTCCGAGTGCTGGGTCGACCATATTAGCGACGCGTGAGTCAAAATACAGCGACACTGAATGATTTAAAAAAAAGTTATTAATAAAACGTTACAAAAAATACAATTGTCTAAATATTCTTAGTTTCAGTCATAATCAGACTGAGATCTATAGTGGAATGAACTCCGTTCGTAGGCTATTTCAGGCCTTTATAGCGTTATTTTCATCGTTTCCATAATGTTTCTTTTCCTTGAAAGCCGTCCACTCGGTCGGTATTTCGATAGCTGTTTACTTAATTGGTTTTGAAGAATTCATCTATAGTTGTTCTGGTATAAGTAGGGTGTTTGTAACTGGCGCATGCTCCGTACTTGGTCCGTTTCTCCTCCACGGCTCCATTTTCCATCCTTGTCGGAATATTTTGCCCATGGCATTGGCAGATTCCATGCGCTAGTCAAAATACAACAACACAAAAGAACTTTAAAAAATATTTTATTAAAAACGTTATAAAAAAATACAATTGATTAAAGATTCTTAATTTTGGTCACTATCGGACTAAGATCTGCGGTGGAATGAACCACGTTGGTAGATTGCTTCAGGCTTTTATAGCCTTTTCCTCATTGTTGCCATTATGCTTCTTTTCCTTGAACGTTGTCCATGGGGTCAGATGACGATGAAGATTCTGTAACATAAAGTTCCTCTATGTGGTATATTCTTCCAGTACTCAATTTATATTTATTATTTGGTTCACAACTAACAATGGTATAAGGTCCTAAGTATCGCGGATTTGTTTTGTCTTTCTGCTCTGCTATTTTTTAAATAAACAGTATCACCCACGTCTTTGAGGGTCTAATGTGTTTATTTATTCTATCATTGCGTTTACGCTTCTGTTCTTTTAACAAATTATGAACATTTTTATTTAAATTATTAATAAACTCTTTTTGTTGCGTAGTGTAACTTTGAATCGTTACTCTTAAATTATCAAAGCTACGCAGTTTCGGTTTCCTACCGAAATGTACCTCAAACGGTGACATCCCTATTGAACTATGTGTTGTGTTGTTATAGGCGTGTGTTATAAAATAAATTCGCTGATCTCTACTCAGATTTGAATCTCGTTGTAGTCTATACAACTCTTGAATAGTGCTGTGTAATCTTTCTACATCGGAATTTGACTTATGATGTTGCGGTGAAGTTGTATGATTAATTATATGAAATGTTTGAAATAATTCATTAATTATTTCGCTACAAAATGATGGTTCACCATCATGTACCATTTTATTTGGTGCTCCAATCATTGCAAATATTTCGGCTAAGACATCATAAACTTTACTTTTCTCTGCAGGTTTAATAATACATATTTAGAAAATTTATCTATGATTGTTAGATACCACTGTCTCTCTAACGACATAAAATCTATATGCCACACTTCCATAGGTTGGTGAGGTGTTTCTCTTTCTGTAGATAATGTGGCGTGATGGTGTCTAATGTCTATTGTACTTTTCTTTTTTACAAGGCTCGCAATGAAGAATATACTTTTTAATTTGTTTGCTCATATTTTCCCAATAATATTTTTCTCTTAACTGTTTATAAATGCTTTCAATTCCAGCATGTTACGTTAAGGTATAGAATAAATTAGATATAGAAACCATATTAGTTTCTCTTCTGCATCCTCCACCTGCAGCCTCCGTAACTAGCATGCCTATTTTCGTTTAATTATCTTTGATTAATTGTAATTGTTTTTCTTTATTATTAATCTCAACAAGAGATTTAGTGTACCTGATAGGTTTGAATTTAGTGTGATCAAAATATTTTCGATAAGTTAAGGTGACATTTCAAATACTACTCGTCTTAATTTTTTAGATGGATACGCATGAACTATTGGAATACCATCATCACTATCCTGTAGATTCGAATGTACAGTTACTTGTAGTTCTGAACTGTCAGATATCGGTCTATTCGTTTCAGATTGTGAAGAGTTATGGATGGAATTTAATGGATCAAAATTAACGTTCATAGAACTAGTCTCATTATCTGAATGATGATAAATTTCTACTATGCTCAAAGCATCTGCCACAAAATTATCTTTACCTTTAACATGTTCAATCGAGTAATCGTAATCTTGTAATTTTAATTTCCAACGCGTTATTCGTTGATTCGGCTTTAATTTACTCAACCAAATTAATGCATTATGATCGGTTCGCAAAATAAACTTTCTTCCGTAAACATAAGGTCTGAATTGAGTAATAGCCCAAAGTATACCTAATAACTCATTCTCAGTTGTATTATACTTTTGTTCAATACTACTCAAAGTTCTGGATGCATACGCTATCGGATGAGAATCTTGGCTAAGAATAGCTCCTAATGCTGTATCAGAGGCATCAGTTGTAATAACAAAAGTTTTGTTTAAAATCCGGAAAAGCTAAAATAGGAGCGTTAGTTAAAAGTCGTTTACAAGTTTGTACAGCCTCAACATAAGACTTATTGTTAATATCTATAACCGCATTTTTTTTTGTTGCCTCAGTCAAAGGTTTAATAATTTTACTTAAATTTGGCACAAACTTTCGATAATAACATAATCTTTCTGTAATCCTTTATGTTGAGAAATAAATTTATTCTTAATATTAAAACACTGTTTTAAACTTTCACGGTTGTTTACTATTTATGGTGCATGTAACTGTGCCGAAATATCGGGAACTCAAAAATGATTCTAACCACGGTAAATATCCCGTAAGTACTATTAAAAACGGGGTAATATTAAGGCTAGCACCGAAAGCGTTTATCAGAGCGCATGCAATTCTGATTTCTTCCATCAGATGAGGGGCTGATATGTTAATATATTGAGTGAGACCTCAGTCGATGAAGTTTTCAGGCATCTATTGAAAACGTCATCTTTTATACCTTTTTGGTAGTAGATGTTTTTAGATATTTGATTGCTTATTTAGCTTTGTTACTGGATATAAACAAGCAAAACATCAAACAGAACACAACAAAAAATAACCTTAAATATGTACCACCATCGTTGATAAGAAATATAAAGAAAACAGAACAGGGATGTTATTTGAAATATTAAGTTTTATATATATATATATATATATATATTTTTCCTTCCTCCTGCCGGGAAGAAATCGAGGTACCTAGAATGTAGGCATTTATTAGACTGGTATATGATTGAATATTTCCAATTCTTACGATTATGTCTTCTAATAATCCTACTGCTGGTGACTAATTTGGTGTTTTTCCCAACAACGTTACAAGTTTTTTCAATTTTCAATGTCAAGTTTTTCCAATTTCCAATGTTACAAGTGCAAGCACCCCATTATTAATGGGGTGCTGCACGACGTCCGCTGTTTGCTCTGTCTATTGCATATGTAAACATAGCATTGTTTTGCCTGGCTGTGTCATGATTGTATTTGGTCTCTTACTAGCACTATCCAAGTACCCAGAAATACTCCCTTTTCATTTTCCCTTCACATGTTTCAGAAAGATGCCGCTCCCGAGTTCAATCGCGAATGCTCCCCTCGGTTTAATATGTTCACTGTAATAGCTCCTGGCTTGTTTAATTTGATAGATACCAAGGCTGACTTAAACCAATTTTTTTTTCTGTCAGCTTTGGAAAATCGTTGTAATCATCCATATCCACTGATTTTGGATGGCATTGGGTGGAATGGTGCTCGTCTTCTATATAATTATACCTGACTACAATATCTGCCAGTGTATCTGGTACGCTCAACAGTGATTAACTCTCCCAGTCTGTTTTCTTGTTCACCAAAGTTGGATGGTTCGCTTGTACAATGTTCTCATTTAAAGTTATTATTATTGGTGAATGGTCTGAGCTCGTATCATAGCTTTCCTCAATATTAAGGAAACTATGTGATATATTTTTATAATATATAAAAAAGGCAAGATCTGGTAACCTTTGGCAATATTATACACTATTTATTCAATAAAAACATAACACTAGAAATCATAATTAACACACATGACAAAAATAAAACTGTAACTTTTGGGGATCTGTAAGCCAACAGATGATAAGAGGCGGCTCGTAAAATTTTAAATTGGTGTTCACAATAAAGTAATTTGTCATAGTTATTTGAACAAAAAATCCATCCGCCGTCTTTCTGATGAGCCTAAACATCTATCACTTTTTGTGAAAGTCAGTGATGGAATGAATTAAGCGTTTTTCTATGCTTATCAATTATCATACGCAATGCATTCAGGCGATCTTGCACCATGGTGTTACGCGTAAACGTATTAACTTTGATTAACGTTGAAAAACACCGCTCGCTTTCTACCGAGGTCATAGGGATAGTACAGAAAAATTTCAAAAGTTTCTGCTTTCAGCGAATACGGATTCTATATAGTTGTAGTTCATAAAATTTAATGTGTTTTATAAAAGACATTGCATTGTTCCATTTTTAACTAGACACACAGCAACTATCACACACAACACTTAAACTTAATTATTATAATTATTTAGATGCAAAATTTGCGACAGCATGCGCGCGCAAAGTGACTAGCCAAACTGCCGTTTGTTTGTTACACAAAACTGGCAATCGCGTATCAACATCAATGACCACGTGCAGAGAGAGCAACACGGGATCTTTGCGTGCATGTCACTACGAGCAAGAATGCTCAAGCGTCCCTGGAACGTAGCTTACGTAGCGCAGGAGCGCCGCTTCACATCCGGCTAAATTTTCATACAAGTCTTTTGTTTCACGTGCCGGACCGTGCAGACCTTTCTCTTTCACACTCACTGAAATACTGGCGTTGTATAGAACTTTGTTTCATAGGAGCGGAATCACTACACTGAAAAACCAAAACAGTTGTTTCAACCTAAATTTAAGGTTAATATAGGACCTACCGACATGATTTGTTGAATCAACAAAAAGAAAATTGTTATTTGAAAAAAGTTAATTTAACTATTGTCACTTTGGTTATTCCAACACATTTTTAAAATGGTATATTCAACTCTGAAACCATAAGTTACTATACCATCTATATAATGGTTGAATCTCTCATTTTTTTAAAGAATCTAACTAGCTGTATAATGTGATATGTACCTGAATGATGAGCTTAAAGCAACCCCCATTACGTAGTATACCTCCCAAGCAGCAACCAAGCGTAATGAACACCTAAAAAGCAGCTAATATAGCACTGTTTTACAGCTATTTAGGAACGTTGAAAAAATATTGTAGTGTTATAATGTCGGTTTAGGAGTAAGTATTCAGCTCTAACTGTATTAAGTCTGTATTAAGAAGTCAAAGTACGCTTAAAGTTCTAATTCAGTGTATGATAACTGTCATGTACAGCTTTAAGTTTCCTGCAACGCTTTAATCTCATTTTAGTATTAAAGCTGTACAATAGCTGCATTTTGCATACCATCACTTACTTAATACAGCTTAGAGCTGTATTACGGTGGTCCTCAAATCTTATTTCTGTATTATGAAGTAGGCAAACTCTCTTCTACAGCTTCTTTTTATGGTGTAATTGTACACCCTTTTACAGACAATAGCTGTATAATTTCTGTCTTTGAGAGTAATAAACAGCAATAAAAATAAATGACGCCTATAGTACAGCCTTAATCTGTATAAGCCAGAGTCGCCATTTTGAATTATTGTGCATTTGTATGCTGTATTTTGTGATTGTTTTATAAATATGTGGAAATAGCGAAAAAGATTTGGTGCTATTAGAAGAAAAAGGAATATTTAAATATTACAAATTACCAACAAAATGAAATTACTGCCGAGGAACATGGAGATGCAACAGATCAGATTACCTACAGTCAAGCGTCAATACCGTCGACATCTAATGAAAGTGGTTCCGTAGAAAATATTGTGAATGATCATAGCCATATCAGGTGTAACTTATTAGCTTTACCTTCTGCAACTGATGACAACATTTTATCATGCAGCAGTTCAAGTGACGGCGAAAGTGAATATGAAAAAACTTTATTATTTCGCCAACAAATACAAAATTGGGCCAGAGAAAGAAACATAGCTCAACAATCATAGCATTGAATGATTTAGCTGCTATTATAAACTTAAGATTTCCAGGAATTATACCTTGCGATGCCAGAACAATTTTAGGTACTGCAAAGCAAATAGAAATTAAACAGATTCAAGGAGGTGAATATTGGCATAACGGCCTAACTAAATCTTTACAAAATATATTAGAAAAATGGGCTGACGTTCCGAGTAAAATTGGTTTGAATTTTAATTTTGACGGTCTTCCAATATTTAATAGTTCTGATAAAGAATTTTGGCCGATTTTATGTACTATATTTGAAAGACCTGATGTAGAACCGTTGGTGATTGGTATTTATTTTGTTGTTGGAAAACCAAAGCAAATTGACGAATATTTAAATGATTTTGTAAACGAAATTGACAACCTAATTAAAAATGGAATGTACGTTGAACAAATCAAGAGTAAAGTATCTATAGGAATAAGATGTTTTATATGCGATTCACCTGCGAGAGCTTACATAAAAGGTAAAGAATTGAAACAGTAGAATATAAGTAAATCATTATGCATAGATATAAAAAGATTGCAATTCACTTAAGTAATGCTACTACTTTTCTTTCACTTAATTAATGAACTATGTTATTAATGAACGATTCATATAAATACAAGTCACTTTGATAATTGTATATTCATTTATTTTTCAGGTGTATGCAATTTTAATGGAAAGCATGGATGCTTAAAATGTGTGACCGTAGGAGAATATTCACATACATCCCATACAGTAATTTTTCCTGAAATGAACTGCCGTCTGAGGACTGACCAAGAATTTCGTGACAAGAAGTATGGACCTCACTATAAAAAAGACTCACCTTTACTACGATTAGGAATCGATATTATTAAAGACTTCCCGGTAGCAGATTCTTTGCATCTAGTCGACTTGGGCATAATGAAACGTTTACTAGTTGGTTGGCGCAATGGTAATTTTGGAAAGTACATAACTAAATGGTGTGCCAGAGATATTGAAAATTTTCTTTCTGAATGTAAATTGCCATCTGAAATTCATCGGTCAGTGAGAGGACTAGATTGTCTTTCCCATTGGAAAGCATCTGAATATCGATCATTCTTGCTTTATTTAAGCATTGTTATACTTCCACATGTGATGTCGCATGACGCATTATTTGCGGTATAACAATATGTACTAGTAAAAACTATGTTCATTTTCTTCCGCTGGCAAAAGAGTACCTACAGTATTTTGTTGAACATTTTAAAGACTTTTACGGAGTAGATTATATCACAAGTAACGTTCACAATGTGGCTCACATAGTAGATGAAGTGCAACGGTTCGGTTCGCTTCATACTTTCAGCGCATATCCTTTCGAGAACAAGCTTTATTTAATTAAAAGGATGCTAAGGCACAGACACAAACCTCTTGCTCAAGTGGCGAAAAGATTTAGCGAAGATTTAGTAGCTTCAGAAATCGTACAGAGCAGAAAAAAAATCGTATTTAATGAACCCTTTGTAAGCACTAACAATAAAAAACTAACTGCACTACATTTCAAAGACTATAAACTGTCACCAAAATCGAAAGATAAATATTTTTTATGCAACGATGGTCAGGTTCTCGAGGTAAAGAAAATATATATGCTTGAGAAGAAAATAAAAATATGCGCTCTTATAATTACAAACTTAGCAGAAGTTTTTGAATCACCAATAAAATGGTCATATTTGAATATATTCAAAGCCAAATTACAGCATGCCTCTGGGCAAATTGAGACCATTGTTAATCCTGAAGATGTAAAAATGAAACTAGTATGTATAGAACATAAAAACCAATTATATTTTATACCCCTTTTGCACACAGTTTGATACAGAAATAAAATTCATTCTAATATTTTATATCGGTTTTTTATTTTTTATCAGCTTTCGCTAATAGAGTCATACAGATACAATTGCAATACTCATTGCAAAGTAATTTTTGACATATTTATCTATAAACCGTGAAATTTAAGTATAAGGTTCCGTTTGTCAGGAGAACCATGAATATTAACAACTTTCACTAAGGGGCCTACTTAAGATCTTGAAAAATAAAATAGCTGTTTCTTACAAATTAGTCGAAAAAGTATTGATATAAGCAAGAATGTCATTTATTGTAATCGAACAGCTGGCTTGTGAATATTAGCTAGAGTTAGTCCCAAAGTTAAAGATGAATATTTAATAAATCGCTTCACTCGCAATCGCTTTAATAACTAATAACTAAAACTTCACGGTTTATACAGGGTGTAAAAAAGAGTGTAGAAACTTATGGAAATTGTGTTCCTCGGGGAACATAAGTCAAATAAAAAAAAATTACTTCCTGAATTTAACGTAAGTATGTTTTCAGAGGAAAATTGTTTAGTTTTCATTTTTAATTAGCTAAGATAAAGATAAAGATAAAGATAATTTTATTTGTTTGAACATGAGTAAATACATTTACAAAAATACATGCATTGGTGTTATGGTGATTTTTAGTCCACAATGTCTTGCCTGCATAGGCGTACAAATGATTGTCAGAGCATGAACTGCTGTCTCGTAATATAAATAAGAAAGAGAAAAATGAAATAATTAAAATATTAAATTTGTAATAACATAAATGAATAAGAATAAAATGTCAGGTTAAATAAAATCCAACTGCACAAATCATCAACAACAACAACAACAAAAAAAAACAAATATAGTATAAATCAATAAAATAAATAAATAAATAATAACCTACTTACATGTTTTGTCATTCAAAAAATCATTAATATCATAATAACATTTTTCTGTCAACATTTGTTTCAATTTTATCTTAAATGTGTCTGATTTTTTTATACATTTAGGCACTTTGTTATATATTGTGGGTGCCATGCTTAATACACTTTTACGCATCAGAGTAGTT
Organism: Ennomos erosarius; assembly: GCA_963580505.1. Classification (NCBI taxonomy): domain Eukaryota; kingdom Metazoa; phylum Arthropoda; class Insecta; order Lepidoptera; family Geometridae; genus Ennomos; species Ennomos erosarius. Next base: position 7,195,229 of record OY756999.1, on the reverse strand, counting down.
TTTGCAGGGGGTAAAAGCAGTCGATCGTTGTCGCGTCTATTGCGTTGTACTACATCGGATATGCGCCGAAACAAGTGAGGATTGTTTCTTACAAATAACGCCACCTCAAGAATATACAAAGACGGAAATGTCAGAATCCTGTACTTGCTGAAGTATGGCTTGCAGCTATCAGTTTTTTTTAGTCCAAACATGGCCCTTATGCAACGCTTTTGAGCCTTAAAAGCTATTTTGGCATCTGTTGAGTTTCCCCAAAAGATAACTCCATATCTTAGTACTGAAGCTGCTAACCCGTGATAAGCTGTGAGTAAGGCGTCGCTATTCACTATCGGGGCTAACTTAAACAAAGCATATGCGGAGCTACTTAGTCTTTTACAAATTTCAGCTATATGTGCCTTCCAGTTCAGTTGCTTGTCGATTGTTATACCTAAAAACTTCGCAGATTCTACTTGGCGTATTTGGCTTCCTTGATAGTTGACATTAATGTTTTGGATAGGAAGTCTTTGACTAAAATGCATTACTTGGGTTTTGGTCAGGTTAATCTTTAGGTTATTGTTATCTAGCCATAGAATAATCGAACTCAAAGAGTCATTAATGTCTTTTTCGTAGAGCTCTTTTATTCTACATGGGATCGATACCGTACTGTCATCGGCAAATAAGTATTAAAATTAAATGCTATAAAAATAAGTTTTAGTAGTTAATTATGTGTTTTTGGTAAGTATTAAACTAACATACCTACCTACTAAGTAAAAGACTATAAAATAAGTTTTGGTATATGTTTTGTCTTAAGGACAATCACAGTCACAAGATTATGTATCTTCTTAAAAAATAGGGTAGCTTAACACATTTTTTTTCATTGCTTCATTCTTATAACATACTAAGTAAAAGACTATAAAAATATGGTAGGTACCTATATGTTTTGTCTTAAGGACAATCACAGTCACAAGATTAAATATCTTCTTAAATAGGTTAGCTTAACGAAATGGTTTTTTCCATTCCGTCAGTCTTATAACATACTAATTTATATAATAGTTTATTTACTACTTTGTCTCATAAGAAAATCACAGTCACGAGATTACGTGTGTTTTTAAAACAACTTAACTCTACGTTTTTGATTTAGATAGCTAAACAATTTTATCACCTATTAACAAAGTGATTCTTCATCTTCCTCTTGTTCACTAGTTTCTGCGTCATTTGCTATATTTTCAGAGCTTTCTTCGTTCGTTTCCATATCATTTTGTATTTCCTCTTGTTTTTCGGCGTTTTGGTTTTCTTGATCTCCAGCTTTTTGATTTTCCTGATTTTCGGAATTTTGGTTTTCTTGGCGTGGTACAGGTTTTTTTGTCCTTATTCTTTTTTTAGAGGCTCTTTCGTTCTTATTTAGTTTCCTCTTGCAAGAGTTTTTTAACACAAACTTGAAAAAATATTCGTTATCAGTCAGGGTGTAAGTGTCATCCCAGGACCTTATAAGTTCAAAGAAAAAATTAAGGAAGTTTTTGTATTTTTTCAATCCAAATTTGGTCTCCTCGCTCATCCTGCTCCCCCCTGTCCAAGAGCATTTACACAAAAATTCCCGAGTTAGAAACATGTCTAATATTTTATAGGCGCATGTTGCCCCTTTGCCTTCTGATTTTGGACATACAAAAGAACATTGTGTTAAATGTTTAATTTTATTTTTATTTTTTGTCCAATAGAAATGACTCCATCTTCTCTAGGTCTGAAATACAGTCAATAGGTTTTATGATGAAAGCTTCACTATCAAATCTATGTTTGGATTCGGCCAATGAAACCACATCTGCATTTCTGTTCAGATCCTGCTTGGAAAATCCATCGTCTAATTGTACCGATAAGCTTGCCAATTTATGAAAATTTTTTTTTTTATTACTTTCCAGAATGTTTATTTTTTGTTCTATATTATATTGATTTTGCAATATTTGATGTAGATACTGAATAGTATTATCATTATTTTGCTGGGTTTCAATGGGAATTTCAGTTTCAAACTCATTGTGCAAGGTTACCATGCTGCCCGAATTCGTTTCGACATCTGCTTCATTTTCAATGTATTGCACAATATATTCCGTAGTTGAAGGGTCCAGATCGGGACGGGGTTCGAGTATTTTCGAAGCTGATGAAGTGGATTGATGTAGAGTTGGTTTCTTAAAAACCTGAAACCAACCATAAACAACATAAAATAAATATTATCAAAAACATCATGAAATGTTATCAAAACTGCAAAATATTCATAAGTTTAACCGTGGAATACGGAATGTAAACATTTCAAACAGAATATTCCTATTGAATATAAAGCGCGCCGGTGCCGAACCACGCGCTATACCACACTACTAATCAAAATAATGTAAAACGAAAAATATACAAACCAAGTGCTCTGCTAAAGCGTTATAATTCAAGTTTTCTTTTTGACATTGCACTTTACTGTTTTGTATTTCTCTGTCGGTGTCATCCGTATCGCTTCTTTCAAGCATAAGTTCTAATTCTCTCTCTGCTTCCGAAAAGGACGATATTGAGTGTCTTTTTACTCGACACCTTGAGGCTGACCATCCAGTTGCAGGCAAGCAATTTTCATTCATGACCAATTTGCGCACTCTAAGCATTTTTTTGGCCATTTCAAAATGCCATTTGTTTCCCATAAACTGGGTACAATGAAAAGTAAACTTTTCCCTTTCTCCACTGTCTCCACAATCTTGAACGGCATTTTTCCTAAAAAATAAATAAATATGTACCTAAGTACTTATTATATAAGGGTTTTTTAAAACAAGCTTTTATTTTTGCCTTAATTATTTTTTACTCCATGGCCTAACATTATTTATGTAATTTACAAGTCTATACAAGAATCTATTTAGTTCAATCAAACAACCTGAAGGTAGTTTCTATTTCAGACTGATCGATAGTTGTGAGGCTAAAAACGCTATAAAAAAATTAAGTAAGCCTTGAATAGTTAGTAATTCAGAATACACTCGCCAGCCCGATATCAAGCTAGCGGCTCACTTAATTCGGTTATTCTACGATAGCCACATAAATTGCATTTAATATAAGGCACATTCCCCTCATTGCTCGCACATGCATTTCATGCACCTCTGCTCACAATTGAATCTCATTTACCCACTCACCTGACGTTCACAAATAAACGCTTGTAAAAAGTTTTAGGATACTTTAATAAATAATATTACTGCCGAATTCAATTAATTTACACGAGCTTTACAATAAAACATCTAATAGTAGTAATAGTTTTAGTTTTGTTGTACCTAATCAGTGTTGCCAACTGAGCTACTACGAAATAGGCTAAATCGATGTTTAAAAAATGCCAAAAATATGCTAAAAAATATGCCAAATTAATTAAAGTTAATAAAAAACATACAGATATTTTGTTCGTAGCATTATTCCAAGTTTTGAAATATGAGTCGATAATCTTAATCTTGTGACTTGATTGGTTCTATTGCTTATACAGATTGATGTAATAAATTGCTTTAAACAATACTATTCAGCAATAATGTATCACTTACAGAGCGTAGGTACCTACTGTAAGTGCCTATTGTAAAATAAATATTTGTCGTATCTTTTCAACGGGCTGTTGTAACCACTCTTTGAACTCGGGCATTTGCTTCCAGGTTCACACTGTTTCTGATTCCAATTTCAATTGTTTTAGATAAGTAATGAGTAATTGAGGATGTTTTTTCTCACTCAATTCTACAGAGAAGAGGGAGAGAAGAAATATTGTTTGTCTATGGTATCCATCTCACAAAACTAAACAGTTTTATTGGAGAATCCCCTAGAAATCACAGAAAAGATTGTTCGTTTCGTGTTTAAAGTTTAATGTTTTTTTGATTAATTAAAAATATGCTGCTAAACGACAAAATAATGTGCTAGACAGAAAGAAAATATGCCAAATTTAGCTTGAAAAATGCAAAATCGGCAACACGAAAGCGGAAATTTAAACACGGCACGCGGCGTGCGCTCTTGACCGCTACTAAACGAAACAAAATATTATACACACACAATCTTATGAGTACTCTGTGTACCTTCCTCAGCCACTTGCAACTCCGCAATATATATCCATACCTTACGAGTAAGGCAGAGTGAAACGTAAAATATTTTATTTCTCACGAGCAGTTACATCAAGATCCCTAGCACTGCAGGGGACAGGAGAGAAGTTGCTGGTGGTCAAATCCATACAGTAGTTTTTCCATGAAGAAATGAAAAAGTATTAAACACCTATTCCAAGTTTCATATGTGTTTACTATCATATATCAACTAAGTACTACTTCTAATATAATAATATGGTTAATAAAATATTTGCAACTGAATAATTAGGTAAAATCCTTTCGGCCAATATAGTTATTATTTCGTTCCTCTTCAATAATTAATCGGATTTCACATGAAAATAATGGTTTTCTGTAATATTTCAATAGAATAAATCCTTTAAGTAGGTGTTTTTCATGAATTAATGACTAACCTCTTTTCTTTAGCCTCCAATTTTTTCCCTAATTTGTAGAATTTTCCATTATATAAAGTTACTCTGTGAGAATTACGAACGAATGATCGATAAGATGTCGACTAAATAAAGCCCTCGAAAGACTTCGACAAGAATTACCGATGTTAGATCCATGCTACAAGTTACCGATTAGATCGATAAATAAAATCTGTTTATCGACTCGATATATTTGTCGAACCGAAGATCGGTGCTTGCACTGATGATTACATAAAAATTAGACTAATGTTTTTATGATTATCAATATTTTCAGTTTGTCCAATAACCTACTATGTACCAATATGGTACCAATGAGACTCTACGTCCATTAATTCAAACATTTTTAAATTCTAACCTATAAAATCCATATTTACTTACCTTATTTAATATCTCTTCCCTGGTTATTTTGCTGGCGCGTTTATTTTTTATCACAAAACATATATATGTCCACAATAAATTTATTTTTGCACGATAATGCACTGTATCCTGCGCTTATTGAATCTCCAAATCTTTAAACACAAAGTGTTTATAATAAATGTCACTTTGATAAATAGTGTTATTATAATTGAACGCCATTATTAAAATATAACGCAAAACGCTGTATAATTTGTGCCCATTTCAGGGGTATAAGGGCTGTATAAGCGCTTATACAGCCTTTATGCAGCCAAGAAATACAGCACTAAGAGTATAAACGAACCTTAATACAGCTGTTATACAGCTTGTGATGCTACTTGGGCTGACAAATACAAAATGTAGAATTAACATGTAGTAATAGATTAAAATAACTCTAGCATGGTAGCCATTTAACTTATGATTCCTTGTTAAATATACCTAAATCCTGTGGTGAAATTAACCTGTATGTATTGGTGTTCCTAACACGAGCTGTTCTGTAGATTCAACTTTTGTAGTATTGTTAGTTGCTCCTAAACGTCGCGGTAAACCTAACCTACACCGAATGGTATTATCGACGGAAATTTAATGTAGAATAAACTTCCATCATTAAGTTAGAGTTGCCTAATTTTCATGTTAAATCAACATTAGGTCATTGGTTTACTTAACAAGGCTGAAATCGTGGATCAACTTTCGACACCTTGTTAAATATACATAAATCTCGTGGTAAAATTAACCTGTATTTTTTGGTATTCCTAACACGACCTGTTCTATAGATTCAACCTTTCTAGTATTGTTAGGTGGACCTAAACGTTGCGGTTAACCTAACCTACACTGAATAGTATTTTCAACAGAGATTTAATGTAGAATAAACATCCAGCAATAAGTTACACTTACTCATTTTTCGTGTAAAATCAACATTCGTTTATTGGTATACTTAACAAGGTTGAAATGATAGATCAACTCGCGAACGTGGTAAAATTAACCTGTATTTATTGGTATTCCTAACACGAACTTTTCTGTAGATCCAACCTTTGTAATATTATTAGGTGAACCTAAACATTGCAGTAAACCAAACCTATACCTACTTATTGGTATTTTTAACAGCGATATAATGTGGAATCAACTAGTAGTCGTTAGTCATTATAGCCTTTTTTAGCGGTAAAATTGTGAGGGACCACCCACGACGATCCCCAGCCCCCCGCAAACCAACCGACCGCCGCGCTCACCTTCCCGCCGCGACCGCAATACATGCATACGTCGCGATAACACCGATACGGGCGAGCGCGCCAAACGGTATAAAAGCCGACCCGATCCACGTACAAGGGGTTTTTTTTTTTGGACGGTCTAATGCTGTTGGTCTCTAACGACCTTTACAGCGTCACCGGGCGGGAGGGCAGGCGCTTAAGGCACCCAGCCGACAAAAGTGGGGGGCAACTAGCTCAAGGGCACCCCTGGGGTGCGAGCCTCGGCTTGGGCTGCTGCCGGGATAAGAGGATCGAGAAGGCTATGTCCGCTGGAGGAGTGGACCCTATGGAAAGTCGCGACCATTCTAACTAACCTACGCTGGTATCCTATACCGGTGCCGAAATCGGTACCTGAGCCAGAAGGGCTAGGCTGGTCCGGTGATCCTAGCGCAGCCGAAACAACGGCTGCTATAGGATCTTCCGGGTCGCTCAAGACATGTCTTGGGCGGCGACGACGGGGTGACGTACAAGGGGGCATTCGCTCGGTGCTCCCGCGGTAGACGGACGTGTTCCGAAACGCTCCCCGTCTCACGGCCCGCAGAGCCTCTAGCGAAGAGCCTGTTCCCCCGTTCCCCGCTAACGAGGGTAACCCTGCGCCGCGCCTCCGGGCTGTTGGCCGCACGGCCTCTCCAACCCGACCCCCCTCCCAAACCCGCCAAGGGTAACCCTGCGCCGCGCCCCCGGGCTGTCGGCAGCAGGGCCTTGTATCCCCCCCCGCATGCACTAACACCCGCCGCGTGTCACGGCGCGACCGGCCTCACGCCTTCCCAATCTAGAGGGTAACCCTGCGCCACGCCCAAGGGCTGTAGGCAGCACGGCCTTGGGAGGCGGAACGCCCGTACCACCCAACGCGACCACGCGTCTCGTCGTCCCCCCCTCGCGCGTCGCACCCGCGCGGCGACTTCGAACCGTCCCCCCGACCCGCACCGTCATCCGCCGTACGTACCACGCTTCTACCGTCTCGCTCCGGGGTCCGTCCCTCCCTCGTCGCCTTAGAATAAGGCTAGGAATGTAACCCGTTTAGACGCCTTAAGCACCGTATAGTATAAGAACGTTAATAAACCTGTCTATCGTTAAAACCCGTACCGTGTGTTTCTTTGGACAAACCCCCTCATAGGTCATCGATTTTAGGGATTCCAACCCTCCTCGGCGACTACCGCCGCAAAAGGGCCGAATCCCACCATAACGCGACGTCCAGGCGAGCTAGCCCAAAGGACGCCACGTTACAAAATTAACGAGGTTATAATGTACGATAAACTTATAGCATTTTATCAGCTGTGCCTTTCCTTTTAGACCACTTTGCAGGTATTGGTATTTTTAATAGTGATAATTATATTAGAATAAACTTTGTGTATCGGCGGCTACCTCTTGCATTGTATTGTAAAAATAAATAATGTCAATCAACTTATTTTTACCAAATTTATGATGCATAAGATAAGCGCATATAAAACTTATTGGGTACCATTTGAGGTACCCGATGCAAGGAGTTAATACTACTATATAATTATCACTGCTAAAAATACCGATATTTGCAAAGCAGTCGTAACAAAAAAAGTACTGCTGAGAAAATTTCTAAGTTCATCGTACACACACACACACACACACACACACACACACACACACACACACACACACACACACACACACACACACACACACACACACACACACACACACACACACACACACACACACACACACACACACACACACACACACACACACACACACACACACCCCACACATCCCAATCTCACATATATAACGACACATATATACTACTAACATGCTACATGGGCACCTTCAATAAACCAGCATTATGTAATCTATATTTTTTCTTTTGTATGTTTTAAAGTAATCTATCTATTATTTATATGACATAATTATTAAGCCAAAGGATGGGAGAAGCCTTGACTCCTGAAATACAGTGTTCTCACTAGTTCGGGAGTCTATGGACTCATTAACATGTGTACACCCCATTTATGTCAATAAATGATTATTTGATTTGATTTGATTTGATTATAACTTTGTTAATTGTACCGCTAAGTAAAGGCTATATTTTATAACTTACGACTACCTGTTTATTCCACATTACATTATCTGTTAGAAATACCAATATTCTACCTTTAAATACACTTAAATTATTTATGTTTGTGTACACCTCAAAGAAAACCATCAATTGGACCTACTTCTGCAATATGGAACCCACACACATGTCAAAATTGAGTTGAGTTTTAGCATGATAACTGCTATTGATATGCTACTTGCTAAAATGAAATATAACGGAAATAAAAAATGAAATGAAAAATGAAATGAAAAAGAAATGAAAAATGAAATGAAACATGAAATTAAACTTTGTATTAAAAGTTAAATTCAAAATTAATTAGAATAATTGAAATATTTTAATGCTAATTGAGTTTTCACATGCTAAAAAAGAATGCGAATGCTAATTAATCCATCACTATTGGGTTGGTTCTAATTTTTTATTCTACAGTACATTTCTCCATTAGTAGTTATATGAGATGTTGTTGGAAAAATAGTTAATTCGTCCAGATTTAAACATTTAAACTTGCTGTAAGAGAAATTTTTGCCAAGAATATTATAAGCTTGTAAATGATGATTATAGCCAATGCATGCAAGGGATTCACAGAGCAAAATGTTCCTGTATCAAACTTTAATATTTAAATAATTTTATAAAATAGAATTTCGTTCTCATTGACAATAGGTACAATAAGCCCTGGTTTAAACAATGTCCCGTAGTTCTTCACCCATTTTATACGACAATCTGTTATACTAACACCATTTACTGTTATAAGAGAAAATTCAGCGCTCAAAGTTGTATCATCAATACCATCACAAACAAACCTATCAACGAGCCCTTGTTTCAAATACAGTCTTTGTTCAAAAACTAATTGTTGTTTGATTAATAACGTCAATGGTAAGTTGCGCTTTGATGCCGTACGAGTATTATGAGCCGTTTATTTCAGTTGCTTATGTTTAGCTTCGTATCGCATACACCACATGTGTTTTAAAGGTCCTACACGTTGAATAATATAGTAGATGGTGATGATGGTGATGGTGGATAGTGCACCATAAAATGGTGTTTTGGTTTTAGACTATCTGAAAAACAATGAAGATACTGCTCGTGGTGCTCCTGAATCAAGTATTTTAGATATTTTATAGTCGGAAAGTCAATTACAGGCATCATTAAAATGTCAATTATAGTTAACAAGTTCAAAAATAAGCACCAAATACTATCATCTTCTGGAATAAGATCTCCAATAAGAAATGGCAGAACGCTCACAAAACATAACATTACAGATGCACTCATCTTAAGTTTTTTATTATTTAAATGATTGTAAGTTATTTCAGTTACAGGACAATCTTTAAGTTCCAATTGTTTAATGTACTAAGACTGAATAATTCAGAATCATCTACAAAGTGTAATAACATGTTACAATTAACACAAAACTTTATACACTACATTCAAGCATAAAATATCATTTGGCAATCATTGCAATCAAAAAAGTTGATAGAAGACAATTACCTGCAAGGTATCCCATATTGGATGCCACAGTTCTGCTGAAAACTTGTGTAGCAACTTTTACTTTCATTTTGTTCATTTTTTCGGGGTTGACGTGATTTTCTGTTAATTTTGGTTATGAGTCTAATACCTTTGTACCCAGGGTTTTCTTTAAGTAGTTGCTGCAAGTGAGCCCATTTAGCAGTTTTTTTCACTCCATCAATAGTGGTATATTGTAAATTTTTTGTAATAAGGTTATTCCTAATACCTTTCAGTAGGTGTGGCGGGTCATATAAGGGAATAATTTCTTAGTTATTTATGAGAACAACATTATTTTTGGGTTCCTCTTGTTGCCTTAAATAAACCCCCCTTGTCTCATTCAACAGCAACTTCAGAGCTTGTCGATTATTAGCACCCTGGTCACAGATTGTTGCTACCACTGTCAACCCGGCGTTTTGAACTCCCATCACAACCTCTTTTATTTGTTTAGCAAGTTCTGGACCTTTGGTGGCATTTTTTGAAAATGTGTAGTACACTGGCTGTTTATAATTATGTATTAGTCCACGCACCATGAATACCTGGGCGTGGTCAGCAAATTCTGCTGTCCTTAATTCACCATTATCCACAACACCTACAATTTTATCTTTTCTTTCATTGAACATAATATTTGCTCTAAGTGACACTACATCAAAGTCACACATAACTTTTCAGAAGTTTTCATTGACTCTGATTTCTTTTTTAATTGGCTCATAATATTCTTGTTAAGGCCAGGCTTGAGATTGCTGCGCTGTATGAGCTTGACTAATGTCTGTTCAGCAGGCAAAATAAATATGAAAAAAATGCGGTTATTTATTAACTGTCAATTTATTGCAAACGGGCAATGTGTCTCGCAACACAGCAAATATTGGTGCATCAATACGGGCCATTAAACGCTACTAAAAATTTTTTGTTTATAAACTCACCGCTGGGCAACGAATAATAATAAATTATTGAAAAATCATGTCGTTGGTTTATAAATAACTGCGTTTTTTTTATAATAAACAATCGGTTCTTGACAAAAAGACGGTGTAATATATAAAACAGTGGATTCATTCAAAAAATTTATTGGATCTTGCAGTAGAGGGATTTTTTGTAAAGTTCTATGATTGGGGAGTCTCACCATCATGTATAGATACCGAATGTGTTGGCATGGTGGAAAAACTTGTGGTTAAGTATATATGTTCTGTAACATAAAAGCGTAATATAGTGTAGTTTATTCACGGAATATTAATTACCTACCATGTAATTTATTTGTTTCGAGTTGCTGATATTTTAGTACTGTTGCAAGCACTGATAATCGAGCTAGTTAACCGTACATCAATATCTTGCAATAATAATATTATAAGTCTCACCATCATGCTCACAAAGTGGAGTTTCCATAGCCATTGAGTTTGCAGTAGTGCAAGAAGCAGTTGGTGTGGGAAAACTTGTGGTTGAGTCGTTGTCTGTAACATTAAAACCATACACATTATCAGTACTATCACACAAGGTAGCTATAAATAAATAAATAAATATAATTTATTTCAGACATTACTGGGTCTATAGTACACATTGATCAATCATAAAAATAAAATTAAATAAGAATCCAAATAAGTTAGAATAAAAAATTAAAACTTGAATTCAACACAAAAATTAAATCAGAATTAAATAGTCAGACTTCAAATAAAATAACATAAGATCGAATCAAATTGCAAAATATAAATAAAATTAAAACACCGTAAGAACATCAAACATTAACAAATAAAAGTATAACCTATTGAGTGCGGGCAAACTACCCCGCAGCCTTCCCACAATGAGCTGCCCATCAATGTCTACAGCTCATTGTGAAGACGCATCCAGTGTGCAAACATAGGACTATCCCAACGAGCGGCGAGCGCGGACAGGATGCCGTTAGAGCTGCCACGCCAGCGACCAAGCAGGGACGCGCACCGTTTGCGGATGGATAATAGCATGAAAATCGTCAACATTAGCATCCGCAAACATGCCCGATGCGCTGCAGAATCGCGGCAACCTCATCAGCACCCTGAACGCGTTGTTATATTGGACGCGCAGGTCGCTGTATGTACGCTGCGTGTAGTCTACCCACAGGCTGCACGTGAAGAAGGATTGGCAGTAAGCTTTAAAAAGCGTCACCTTCACCTGTGCTGAACAACGTGCAAACCTGCGGGCGAGCATGTTACAGCGGACATCTATGACCAGTGGTTTTCTAATATTTAAAATATCTGGTATGTCAGTCTTTTTGTAAAAACCGTTTGTTTATAAAAAAACAAAAATGAAACCGGTTATTTATAAACTGTCTATTGCAAACTGACAATCTGTTTTACAATAAAACGGATGATTTTTCGATTATTTATAAAAAAACGGGTTTTAGTAGCGTTTAATTGTGAACACTCGCTCGTGGAACTGACAACCGATGGGGAAGAAAGGTTCTCGAGTGGCGACCACGATCTGGAAGACGCAGCGTAGGCCGGCCCCCCACTAGGTGGACCGACGACCTGGTGGCAGCCGCGGGGAGCCGATGGATGCAGGAGGCGAGCAGCCGCTCTAAGTGGCGCACCCTGGGGGAGGTCTATGTTCAGCAGTGGACGTCTTCAGGCTGTTAATGATGATGATATGCTAATGAATTCAATTACTGGGTGCAATTGAATTCATTAGCATCCTTTGAAACTAGATACCTTCTCCTGATACCGGTCACGTGCAGACCAAAATTTTTGAATTCTAACACATTGGTTTGGTAATAATAATAACTCCAAAAAATGGAATAACTTACTTAATCCAATGCTACCATACAAAATTTAATTGGAATAATGGAGTACTGTTTTTAATTAGTACATACAAGGTATAAAAACGTTAAAATGTATCAAAATCATCCGTGCCAACTGCGTTAGGCGCCGCGGCCATCTTCATAATTTTCAATAAAAATATCTTCATTTACACTCTTTAATAATCATCTATAAATGATGTACTATCATGGGCTCAATTTATGCAATGAATTAAATTACATACTGTGTATAGTAATGATATACAAATAAATAATTCATGCATTATCACGTATTCTAAATGTTATTCTGAAAAATTAGCCGTTAGAAAAAACCGTACCAAGAAGTTTCATCAAGTCCGTTCAGTAGAACTTCCAGCATGACGTTTGTTCAACCCTTAGAACAATTTTTATATTTCTTTGTCTGACAAATTCTTTATAGGGAGTTTTGGCGGGAACGCTGAAAAGTTCACGTCGTTGCATTGTATTATTTTTCAAAACTTTTGCTTTTTCCAGTGTTAATGTTTAAAATTGGTGGCGTTTTACGCATTAAGTGCTGAATTACGAGCATAAGTGAGGGCAAGTGATATAATGTGGTGAAACGTGATTTTCGTGTTGCTTCCAAAACTCCATAGAAGCTTGTAGTAAAGTTGCCACCACTTTGCTGGAGCATGACTTAGACTGGACTATGACTATGACTAGGACATGACTTTGCGTGAAATATATTATAACACGATGAAAATACAATACTTGACACTGGCTAAATACACTGTGTGGAGCCAAAATATAAGAAAAAAAAAATCTTTATATTAAAATAAATTGTTTCTATTTGTGTATCGATAAAGAACGACAATACCATCAAACATTTTCAAAAACGATTCAATGTTGGCTTTTTACAGTTTTATCATATGTATAGATCACAGAGCATTAAAAAATTACGCTTCGCACCTAGAAAGTATTTTTTTTTTCGTGCTATGTGCTATAGCTAATAATTGACTTCGTATTTTAAACATCATTATTATATCGTGTAAAGAAATTGAAAGTTGGACTTTCAATGAATTTGCACAAATTAAACCAATTTTTTACCCATGCTATTAATAAAGATCGGCTTGTTTATTCCACAGAAAGTTTCTGGCAAAGATCCCCTTTAATTTTACTATTAATATTTTAAGAAGAAATGTTTGAATCAACGAATGAAACCTGAATTAATACTGTGTTTATTTTGACTAATTTTTAAGAATAGAATGCTACTTAGTTTTTATATTTAATTCGCATTTCTACATGTTTTTGTGATATTGGTGTTAACAAAGTGTTATTGTATTGTATTGTATGTAGTTCAACTACGTATATAAATTTTTGTTGAACTACTGGGATGCGCACATTTCCGCAACTAGGTAAATCCAATTATTATATTAGTTATTCAATTGAATTAAAAAGTCTCAATTGCTCTCGTAGTTCCAACTCTTATATAAATAATACGCAATTGAACTACTAGTACACAAAGTCCCAAGAGTTCAACTGTTGAACTAATCGGGTATAGTTGTGAGAATGAGTCTTTTTACACATGTGATGAATAGCTTGTAAGGTTAGGAAAGTATCAGTTTGTAATGTATTATAATTAATATATAATATTTTAAAATAGTACTATTATTATTATAATATAGGAAATGTTGAATAAACGGAGTAAACTTAAATTTTGTTTTATTTAATTTTTAATGTTTTTTAAATTTGAAAAAAAAAAGAAACTTCATTTAGTGCAAAATATTTATTCACATAATTTTTTAAGTATTTATTGCGATTAAGTAAATACATACTAGCTTTCTAAAATGCATATAAATTTTGGTTTTATATATCTGGCACACAAAACAAGCATTCAGTACGTCAAAAAATTTAACCGAAGGGCAAAGTAATCACCTGACTATCTTAGGGTGGCTTCATTGACTTTCAATTCTTTAAAACGGTTGAGCAAATAATTTTACTGTTTAAATTTAATCAATGTTTAAAATACCCTCCCGTGTTGACTTGTGACATTTCACGTCAGCTAGAAGTAAGCAAGACATTAAGCATTGATTAAATTTAATTCACGTTGAAGTTACCTTGAATAGCATACATACATCTTCCTCCTTTTCATTCCATCTCCCCCAACCAAAACCTGTGTGAATGAAGAGGACAAGAGAATATTGCGTTGCGACAAGACAGTTGCGTTGTCGGTTAAATTTATTAACGATACTGGATAAAATGAATTAAATATTTAGACAAAACCTAATAATAATTAGTTTCTTTCATTCAATTTCTATAGTCTTGTTACTTGGAATTTGGCAATAATATATTTCATATTCGATACATAATTGAATAAGCATAGGTACATATTAGTAGTACGTATAGGTATACAATATTGCTTTTAGCAAAACACTGGGGCTTCAAGTACGTGCCAAAAAAAATACGTTCATAGCGTAAGTATCTCAGTTTACATAATATGTCTATATGACTTTATACATCTACCACCTTCTAAAACTAGAAAAGGTTTTGTCTTCGATTTGTACAAAGAGCAACAGTCCGCCATTTTGGTATATTTTCAAATAAGTAAAATAGTGCAGTAAAAACTTTAAGGATTATATATATAAAAACATACAACCGGAGTATGAATTCATATGTTATCCCAAACCCTACATTTAGTAGTAATTACGGGATCTTTGTCGCGATTGAAATCTTTTTTAATACTAGATACTTAAGCTAGCGTTTAAGCACATTTCTCCTGATGTAAAGCAACGATGCGGATGACGATGCAGCACGCACGACTATGAGAAACCTGTTTACTCTTGAAAAATCCATCACTTTCTGAGTTCCCTATATTTCGGCACAGATACATGCTCCATTCACGGGAAGACTCCCTAAATATCGGGAACTCAGAAATTATTTCAATCACGGTAAAACTCTCGTAAGTAGTATTAAAAACGTAAAACACTAGGAACTTTTAGAGCAAACGATTATTTTATTTTTATTGTTAGATTTTAGGAGAGTCGATTAAGTAAATCCAATCGGGATAACATACCAGTTCAAACTCAACCTTCTAATTAATAAACGCGTTGCAGCTTCCGATTACTCACCATCTTTTGTCTTTTTCGATCGGTTTTAATATTCAAATGTCAAAAAAGATCAAAAGCTTGATTAACTAATATAACAACGCGTTTACTATTTAAAGACCCTTCATGTATCAAACTTACGACAAACTTATAATCATCAAGTCATAAATAGAAAGTCGGATTTTGTGACAACCTAAAATATATAATAATAATCTAAAAATGCACAAATTTTGTATCACTTGTTTTTAATGCATATTTGGTTTTGGTCTGATTTCACAAATGATTCTTACCTTTATTATAAATTCATATACAACTATCACAATTCACATCTATACTAATCTGATATGTCCTAGACACGCACAATACAATAAATGGAAAATAAATTCTACATAATAGAATAGTTTTAGATAGGAATGCCTAATAAGTTTTATAAATATTAAGGATTTATAAATTGGACACATACGTCTGAAACTAAAAAACATGGGTAATTAAACTAATATGAAAATTCCAATAAGCTCGACAAAATATACGTGTTTTATTTCGAAATAAAGACATTGACTTTGTTGGAGCAACAAATAATTGATAAAGTACACATACAATAAATAAAGATTATTTTTTATAAAAATGTATAAGAAGATTGAATAAATGGTTTCAAAAATCACTATAATAAACTTAAGATTATTTTTACACTATAAATTTTGTTATTTTCAGTTCGTTTACAAATCAAACACACATTTCTAACCTAAACATTGTAAAATTAAAAGGTTGTAAATCCTAAACTTAGTTTCTTACTTATTTTAGTGTTAAAACATTAAACCAAATAAAATCTAACTGCATGAGTAATATACGCTAACTAAACTAATATTAGGATAACCATAGTAATAGGTATGATAATAAATATAAATTATAATAATAACATATTTTAATTTAAACACATATTAACTTTTATAGACATCTCAATAAAATTAGAGCAATCAAACGATTGTTTAATCAAAGCAAACAAAGCGGATTGTGGTTTATACATCGATAAATTCATATTGCTTTTTGTTAATATATATTTATCCTTGTAGTATCTTATATAATATATGGGTAAGCGTTAAATATAAACATATGCATAATATGTAAATAACTAAATGCACGAATATTAAACCTAAGTGACTAAACTGAAAAACTAAATTACTTTTCGGTTGAATTTTAATTATTATTCGTATATGGAAACAATTAGTTAGTAATTACGTTAATTAATAATTTTATTAATTAAATCATAACAATTGTACACCACCACAGTTTAAAAAGAATCAGTTGATAAACTACTGCAAAATCGGCGTATATATTAAAACAGAAGAAAACTATCATTCAATAGAGTATACCTACTGCTACTGCGTCTCTACTGCGACAGAGCTAAGCTAATAAAATTCAGAAAAACATACATTACGGCACAAAAGTCTTTTCGGTATTTTCAACCGTATAAAATAGCTCACTAAACTTTTCATACACTATTATGACACTTTCAACTTGTCACTTTGACAGTTTTCACTCAACGCATCATCCGTCACTTTGACAGAACCGTTTTGACATTTGCCGTTCGTGTGGTTTTTGTGCACTTCTTCTTTATTTTCTTTTTGTTTCTGTTTCGGCATTTCGTAGACCCTCTCGATTAGCGCTGTTAGTATATTTCCGGGTACCCTTTGGTGTTCTTCTATTAATTTTTCTATGGCTGCCGCAACCTTAATCAAAAGAAGCATATGCTCAGTCTCACTCCCTCTGTAATTCTGCATGCTCCGTTACTCTATCAACAACTGTCCTCTTAATAATTCTCCATATATTCCGTCACTCAGCCAACTAATCCATCTACGTGCCCCGTCACAACCCACACACATGTGCATGCCCCTGCACTCAACCCACTAACACATCTGTGATCCCCTGCACTCTACCCACTAACCCATCTGCATGCCCTGTCACTCAACCAACTAGCCATTGGCATGCCCCACCAATCAGCCCACTAAGCATCCTTTGCATGCCTCGTCATCAGACCACTCACCAGTCTTTGTATGCCCCACCATGACCCACCGTCTGCATACCCCATCATTCAACCCACTAACTATCCTCTGAGCCCATTTATATTATAGCGTTACCTTCTTCTGTATATCCTCCGCTGTGTCGCCTTCCTGCGGGTATATAGGCGGGCCGAGATGCGTGACCAGTTTGACCGGGAACCCGCCGTACACGGGCGCCAGCGGAACTCGAACCGACATGTAGATGCGGAGCCACACGCCTCGCAACCAACCCACTGTGCGGAACGCTTCGCGGACGTTTTGCGTGAACATTGGAATGATTGGCTGTGGAAATGGGTAAGTCAAATTGTACCGGTTTTTCTTATAATGAAAAGGAATACCTATTTACTAAATAGTATTTAGCTTTACAATTACAAATATTATCATTGATTGGATAAATATAGGTCTAGGTAATTAGTTCTCTCCTCAATGTCAAAAAATAGTCAAGTTTATATTTAAAAACTTGATAATCGACTTTTGGCATAAAAAAAAATAACCATATTACAAAACTAGATTAAATAAATTGGTTTAACCTCTTCTCAGGATTTTTGAGAAGTTGGTGTTATAAAAAATATATATGTACATAGAATTTACAAACAGTTCACTGAATAAACTTATTTTCATTGCTATTCAATTCATATTCATTTGCAAATATTTGTGTATGAATAGACCAGCTAGGCGAACAGGTAACTTAATTGAAACCAATTGTTTTTTTAATACTCTGAATAGTAGAGTCGCCCTAAACTTAATGGCGGCTGTGAATTCGGCGGAAACGCCGCGCAGTAGCAATAATTACGCGGGAAGAGGTAAGCGGTGTGCGCAGAGTAGGCCGTGAGGGCCTTGCAGCAGACTTCACGACCGCCATTGAAATTGACGCAGACTCTACCGTGATTCAAAATAAGAATCACTTATTTCCTGTTGCACAGTAACTAAAGTTACACGAACCCCTGGGCCGGAAGTCTGCTATTTCAATTGTGTCATAATGGTTCATGAATGGTACCATAATGACAGATTTTGACACTAATAGTAGTCTACTTATGGTTTATAGACTACTATTGACAAAGTTATTGATTTTAATGTCAGATTTCGATACTAATAATAGTCTAATTATGGTTTTTAGACTACCATTAGTGTCAAAATCTGTCATTATGGTACCATTCATGAACCATTATGTAGTCCTGAGGAGGAATCTTAGTGGCTGTAACACAGGGTATCCTAGTACGGCCGCTAACGACACTCCTAGGTATGGTTGTTAAAAAACATTATTTCTATTGATAATTAATTATCTATCAGGTAATATAGTTAACCAACTTAGGTAAGAATGTTGATATGTATATTTGGAAATAAATACATTTATTATTTTATTTATTATTATTATGACACAATTGAAATAGCAGACTTCAGGCCCAGGTGGTAAAATTAATAAAGGATCACAGTTTCACTGACCACTTTAGTCTCCTGAGCGACCCTGGCGAACCCGATGCGCGACTTCCACTTGAGCTTGTAGTAGTGGTCGCCGAACTGGGCCTCGTACACCCCTCCCGGGGAGATCGCGAGCGGGTTCCCGGACCGGAGCACTCCGGCGCATGTCTGTACCGTGCCGGGGATCACGCACAGCCCTTCTAGCAGGGATGACCAACCTTAGAGGAAAGGAGAATGGTAACTAATGACAGAGCGAATAAACAACCAAAACACCTAATATACCAAGAGCTAATTTGTACTTATCGGGAAGCGGCCGCTGCGGGGTCACATCAGGTACAAATGAAAAATAGCCCGATCGTGAAAAAAATGCAGTGATCGATGATCGTGTCGTGAGCGTTCCTATTAGTTAGGGCCTTACTTATTAAATGTTGCTTAAAATTAATCAGTGTTTAAAATGTTCCGTCTCTGTTACGCGCGTTACATTTTAAATCAGCCCAAATTAGACAGAAAATTTTAAAGATTGTCTAACTTTAAGCAGTTTTCATAAGTAAGATGTCATGTGTATTAATTTAGATACCTCGCCAACACGCAATAGATATTGCATGCTGATCTTGCGTTAAGCATAAATAAAATAATTTGTAAAATAGCCCGCATTATTAAACTGTCGATTTATTGAAAACTGACAATTTGTCTTACAATTAAACGGATGATTTTTCGATTATTTATAAATAGTCGTTGCCCAGAGGTGAGTTTATAAAAAAACAGATTTTAGTAGCGTTTAATTGTGAACAAACCCGTATTAATGCACAACTTTTGCTGTAATTTATTGTTTTGTTAGAGAGTGGTTAACCAGTAGGTTACGGACGATGAGCGAAGCAAGTAGGTGTTTTAGGTTATTTTGACCACACCAGGGGGCATACCGTGACCTTTTAGAATGCGACTCAGTTCCCAAGCACTTTAGATTAGGCAGGTTAAAAAAGTCGCATTATTTGGTACCGTGACCTCTTATAAGCATGATCGGGTTTGAATTGAAAGAACGAATGAGATTAACTATTGGATCGCAAGTATCGTTCAGAAACTCAACAGTCGGGAATTATCGGAAAGTTACGGTTTTTTTACCATGTTTGATGTATGGTCATATTATCTAATAAAAGAATTTCGTTATGTATAATGATTAATTATGAGCCATGAACTCTAAGATAAAATGTGTGAAAAATAATCTATCATCACATTTAATTTAATATTTAAAGAGTTTACGTTGTAGATGTAAAGTGAAAAACGGCTAAAGTTTTCGAACGAATTATTAATGAAAATGAAAATACATTTATTTGGAAAATAGGCATAAGTGGGTAACATATACATTAATTAGAGCACCTGGATCCCACACTAGGCTCAGGGCCCGTATTATGAGATCCAGGCCTCTTTCGCCAGAAACAAAAGGATAAAGCCTTAAGTAGGTTACACAACTAGTAGTTAGTACAACTGATTACTTAACCTAAATGTAATCTAGGTCTACATTAACAATAAAGTATTGAATTTTTACAAAGCCAAAAATAAATTTTAAATTAATATTTGCATGCCAATACCTATTTTAATCCTAACAGTAACCTAGATTATGAAACAAAAACATGGATGTTTGCGGGATATGTATGTTTTTGTTAATGTGTATTATGAATTAGTGTTCCCTATGTATAAATTATATATATATAAGTATGTGTATCATTAATAAATTAGAAAAGGAATGTTACAAGTTACATAATATAAATTTTATATAATAAATCATAAATAATTATACTTAGTAATAATATTTCTATTATTTTAACGCAACAAGTAAGTCTTCAGATTCTTCGTAGCTCATGCCATTCAGCTTAGTGAACAGAGTTTTTCTTAGTTCAAATATACTTAGGGATTTAATATTGTTGTCTTTACTTAGTTTGTTATAGAGGAAAGGACCAATGAAGTTCATAAACTTGCCAGCGAATGCCGACTTAACTTGAGGAACAGAGCATACTTTGTGTGTCTTCCGTTTTTTTGTAGTTGAGGGGGCAAATTTTATCAAAGTGTGCTGGTGAAGAAAATTAATAGTGACATGCTTTGTCACCTTGGTTTCCAAGGTTGCAAAGGGATGTTCCGATACCACCAAAGTATCGATACCTTCCCATATTAGTAGTACTCAAATCATTATTCGATACTACTTATGTTTTCGCGAACTACTATTCACTCATGCCTTCGAAAGCTCGAAGAGTCGCCTTGTCCTAGATTTTATCTGGTTAGGTTTTTTGTTCAGGTTTACTTTTTTGCTTGTTTTCATAGATAATGGTATGGAGCCTATCGTGCCCGAGTCCAACTCGCACTTTGCTAGTTATTTTTAGGATTCCGTACCCAAAGGGAAAACCGAACCATATTACTAAGGCTCTGCTGTATGTCCGTCTGTCCACAGGCTGTATCTCAAGAACCGTTGATAGTTAGGTTAGAAAGCTGAAATTTTCACGTATGATGATTTCTGTTTCCGCTATACCTAACAACAAATACCAAAAATCAGTATAAAAGTTGTTGTTTAAAGGGGCTCCCATACAACAACTGCATACAGCTTGTTTTTAAATATAATGGTATGGAACCCTTCGTGCGTGAGTCCGACTCGCACTTAGCTGGTTATTATATTATGTTAACTTGTTAACGAATGACGTGCGAGCTAGTCGTTCGGCTGGTGTTAAGCGTCACGGCCGCCCGGCATAACAGATTGCAGGGTCACTCGGAACGATGTAGGTAGTTCCTTGAGGTAGATAGTTCTAATAGTGGTAGAAGCTTATTTATCGACAAAGCATTGAAAAGTTATCGGACACGAATCTTTCAAAAGCTGTAAGAATTTATTATCATACGTAAACTCGCATTTCAATTTTGTATATTAAGCCAACGAACCAAAATCAGCTACGAGAAACCAACTTTTCTTGAATTGCTGAAATTGACAGCTAAGCGAGACAGTGTTGGTTCCAATAAGAGGTCACGGTACGGATTGAATGAACGGAACACGCTTTGGGACGATGTTTAAGTTGTCAGCGTCTAAAGATGGCGGCTACCTAACATCGATCGCTTAAGCGACCTCACGGTACGATTTTAACAATCAATCCAATATAGGCTCTGTTTTGAATCGCGTTAAGAGCTCACAGTACGGCCCCTGAAGTACACAATTACAAAAAACGAAGTGATACTGATTAATTATAAATAACCGAACAATCGGCCGTATTATTTTGAGACACATTGCCCGTTTGCAATAAATCGACAGTTTATAAGTTTTTCTTAATATCGATTCTTACAAAAAGACGGTGACATAGGTATAGATTTTACATTATTTGTGGCACTGGTTAATTTGTTCATTCCTTTCAGATGATAAAGGACAGACAGGAATATTTATTCTTGACTGTCCCCCCGAGAGGACAGACAGGAATATTTATCCTTGACTGTCCCCCCGAGAGGATAGACAGGAATATTTACTCTTGACTGTCCCTTGATTTTAAAATGTTTCGCTAAGAGCAACTCACCGGGTATCTTGAAGAGCAACCGATCGGCGACGGTGTGTATGAGCCGCCGCTTGAAGAGCATGATGCGAGCGATGAAGTAGTACATATCTATGGGCAGCGCTCCGTGGTAGTAGATCACCAGGAACGGACCCTCAGGGATGTGTTCTGTGCCCCGGATCTCGTAACCTGGGGCATTTATTCAATTATTGTTAAGGTCTATTATTATGAGGAGATTCGCAGGAGAACTAAAGTGACCGATGTAGCTCTTAGGATTAGTTAAAATGGCAATGGGCAGGCGACATCGCTCGTAGAACTTACAACCGATGGGGAAGAAAGGTTCTCGAGTGGCGACCACGAACCGGAAGACGCAGAAGTAGGCCCCACTAGGTGGACCGACTATCTGGTGAAATACGGGTGCCAATGGACGCAGCAGGCGAGCAGCCACTCAAAGTGGTGCTCTGCGGGAGTTCTATATTCAACAGTGGACGTTTTCAGGGTGATGATGAGGACTTCCTACAGCTTTTCTTACATATTAGATGGTAGAAATTTAAAATTTGTATTAGGAAGCCAATTAAAGATCGTCATGTCTAGTAATTTAATAGTTACATTATAGACCACTATTATTTTTACTAATATAAAATAGTGTTCATAGGTTTGTACCATGCCAGAGCCATCCATGTGCGTCCCAAAGCGCGCAGACAGCCACCCTTGCTGCTTGTCGCCAGTCATTCTGTACGCCGTCCACCACCTTGAGCCTGGAATAATATAATATTCCATGATCATTTTAGCTTCGAACTTGGAACTCTTATTGGTATGAAAACTCCAGTTCGAACTTCGGAACTTGACGGTTTCAGCCAATAAATTTGCCTCAGCAACTGGTTATAAAAAGAATACGAGTGGTATAGTTACGTACACAACGCGTTTATCAGAACTTGCAGGTTCGTAGGTGAGCGTATAATTATACCACAATTCTCAAATTCTGATGAAACGCCATGTGTTCTCGTCGTGTTCACGGATCAAAGTGGTCTCCACACTTTATCACGGTTTCGTAAGAGGTACAAAGGTACAACTCATAATGGTCCAATAAATATAATGAAGCTGTAATATTCCGTCTGGGGTCTGTCTACGATTGATAACATATTTAATTGGAGTAAGGTTCAAACACCTTAGAAAGGGAGATGACATATTATTAGTCGATATCGTCAGCACGTCTTTTGTTTTGGGATAAAATAAAAGCGTTGGTTTTTTACGAGAATAGATATGGACTTTTCCTGATATTGATATTGGGTAAAAAAAAATTACAACAATATTCCAGTAGGTACTAGACGTAGTATTCAACTTATAGCTACATTATTTTTAACCAAAAAATCGATGCAAGAATCTAAAAATCTCAAAATAAAAAAGACAAGAAAGAATACAAAAAAGGGTCAACGAGTTGCAAACTTGCCTTTTAAGACTACCTAGATCTAGACAAGAGTTTGCTAATGAGACGTTTTATTAAAAAAAAACTAATTCCGCTTCTGTTACTAGATGGCGTAGTAACGACGTATTTTAAACAAGGTCGTAATTTCAAATCACAGAGTATAAGGAAAAGTCAAATTCAGTTGAGTGGATTACTGAGTACGTTGTCGATTTGTCGATAGAAAGCCATTAGAGTATATGCCTTCCATAAAATACGGATAAAATACTAAAATCGATACATGATCTTAACAATGCCAGAACGGAAAACCCCCATTTTATCTTGATTACTTAAATTTTTTTTTAAATGATTTATCATGCATTCTTGACTTGGCTTGACTGTAATGAATTTAATAATAAGTGTAATTGGGATATTGCCGTTCTTATTATAATACATAAATACAAATTAACGCCATCTTTCGGATCTTTATAAAATTTGCTTCTTTTTTTAATAAAACGCCTCATTAGGTTAATGTTAATGTCAACTTTTTAGTCTTCATTTTATGCATTCATTTAGCTAAATAATTACCTATGTAGTCAAAATATTAAGATAAATAGAAATATGTTTGCATATTAAACGTACAGAATCACATATCATTTGGACCAATATCACAAATTATTACTTATCTCATTATAGGCTTTTGTCTTTTTAATCATAGTAAGTACCTACTAATGAACTCTGTGATCTGTGCTATAAGAAAAGTATCAGGCCTAAAATAAATATAATAATTCAACTAAACCCTTTTATTTCATACGCGTCATGATCAAATTATTTCAGACTGTGTCACACGTGTAAGCAGGTTACATAAGCAGTGAATTTCATTCTCCTAAAATTATAAAAAAGTTTGTGCCTACGCCTAGAAACTGAATCTTCTTACCTGTATAACCTGTAGAGGTAGAATATGATGCTGCTGATGTATATCAGCACAATGAGCACCGCCGGTAGCAGGAATGTCACAATAACGGGCGTCAGGAACCACGTCAGCCACAGGCTGTATTCTGTATCCACATATTCCACTGGAAAGATCGAGAAAAAAATAATGAGCATAAAACAGAAGGGGAAGAGCAAATCTATTATTACAGAACGGATTGCTTTCTTTCAAAAGTACACCGAAATTCAACCCTAGGCGTAAGAGTCTGCCACCTTATGAGAATCTTCCACAGAGTCATGAGGAGCCATTGCTGATCGGGAAGGTTTTAAATAGGCTTCAATTCGACAAGTAAAACATATCCAGTCGTGTTATAATTTTGCCTTTTCATTACCTTGTGCTGAAACGTCAAAGTTCCATGGACGCAAAGTTCTAATAGATTCGACGTTTCCACGCAAGATAATGCGATGACAAAATTATCTATCGACGTGCGTCCTAGCCCGGCTGATGCGGATTCATAGCTCCGACCTCAAGTGTTGATACGACGCGGTACAGGCTACACTACCTATCATCGTAATCATCATCATACAAACTGAGGCCCCTAGAATTGTCTGCAGTACCTGTCACCACCCGTAACAGAACCCTATTAAAGCTATACAAATAAAGCAGTCGCTAAGAACAATAAGATACATTGAAGGATTGCATGTAGGTAAGTCGTTTTCTGCCACGCAGCGGTTTTAACAGAATGAAATCTTCTGAATATGTATTGCTTTGGAACAAGAACTGAATGCATTCTTTAAAACTTTGAAGAGTAACGGCATTTCAATTTCCTTACTACATACATACATAGGCACATCTATATTATTAACATAGATATTAAACTATGTTACAAGGGAAAGTCAGATGTCTTTGCTTATACACAGCTTAGGGAAATAACAGGTTGATGATGAACGAAACAGGCTAACAACACTACGTTTACATACAAACTTTTGTTTATTTACGGCGCAAATATTGGCACAACAAGATGGTTAAACTGTAACGGCACTTCGGTCCTTTCACCTTGATTATGACTCAAATATATGGCAAATATTTTGCACACAATGAGTACTGTTTGCGAAAACGGTTTTAAGGATTTTATTATTTTCTAGTGTAGTAAAACCATGTGACGTTAATTTAATGTCAAAACAAGAGTGACGCAAGCGCAGCGGTATAGCTTACCATATAATAAACCGCACTTTATATTTAGAAGAGAATAACAAAAATATTTGTTCATATATTACAAGAATTAATAAAACCCTTTCATATTTATTTATTTGTTTGGTTAGCCAAGAGACCTTTATGCTTAGTTTGAAGCTCTCCCAAAACAAATTAATTTTTTTTTTATAAATTATACCTATGGCGCAACCTAAGTGAAAATTTCACTTTATAATGCACTGTCTGCTGTCTATTATAAAATATTATTTACTATTTTTTTAATAATCTCTACTGTGATGATGGATCGTATAATAAAAAATGCAGGTTCTTTCTATGAATTAAAATATACTATTACATATTTTTCCATGTATCTAATCAGGCCAAGGGAGGAAGCCCAATACTGATATAGACGGACCGACAAACGTGTGATAAATACAAAAGTTTCCATATTAAACTGGCATCGATCATGAACTTTGTTTATTTTTTATCAACAGGATACAGTCTGTATATAATATTGTTTTTACATAAGATATAATGTAACGTAACCTTCACCCTTTGCCCTTTTTAGAGATCAAACCATAATAATATGTACCTAGATAGTGGTATCTGTCAGACAAAACTTTTCAATCTTTGATTTAAGTGGCAAAACTGTGTGTAGGATGAAAACCTTATTGACTTTATAGTCAGCTAGAGTAACAAGTTGCCAGGTATAGCAACCCGCGTTTAATATGGAAATTAATAGCGTGGAATATGTTTCGCAGAGTCAGCGGCTTCTGTCTAGCGGATGGTGATGAGTAGTATCAGGTATAGGTAGGCAGGTATATATGTATCATAATGAGTTAATGAATATAGCATGGCATGAGGATACTTTTGAAATCTGTTTCGATTTGATTTGGGTTTTCACTCGTTGTGTGCTGTTCTGTGATTTATATGGAGGAACAGGCCACTCTTGTCCAATGTCGCAACGCAATCATTCACATCCGGGTGTTATCAGGCATCGTCTATCAACTGTCTGCTCTCATAAAAACAGCCATTGTGCACTTTATTACAAGGCAATTAGTCTAAATTTCATATACGGAATGACGGTAGGTCAAATAATAACCCCAAAAATTATCAATACACTTCAGTGCGAGAGCGTGAACCTTTCTAAATGAAATGAATTACAGTAAAGTATATGGTGAGTACATGATGTTGAAATAACTATTACGAAAATAAACTTTACATCCAAAATAATAAGGTTCAAAAGTAGAGTGGGTAGGCGCAAAAATGGCGGTCGTCGCGGCAGACTCATCACGGTAACTTCAGGCGCAGAACACGTAGTTGCCGCGAGGTTTCCCGAGTTTTGTGATTAGATAGCATTTAATGAACAAAAATGAAAACCAGACTGAAGGTTATTATACCACTATCTGGATTCTGGACCATAGAGTGGACACGTAGTAACATGAAACTAATTAGCGATTTGCGATTATACTGATGGGTACGTTTTATACATTACTTGCATATCAACTGAATAGGATGTAAGTCATAACTCCATTTTAACTTACAGAGTGATCCATGTCTGTAAATTAAAAAATAATAGTAACTACTTAATAATAAAAAACCGTTACATACAGTGAGTTGGAAATATCATTGGGTACATAATACCTTTTACTACATCGCTTATGTGTGATCAGTTGATGACTGATAAAAGCTATATGAAAGTTTTCAGCCCGCGTGTTTGTTCACGACAAAACGGTTGAACATGGAGATATTAGCACAGAATAGTAGAGTAGTATAGTACTATTAAACACTCTGGTAAAAATATATTTATTTGTGAATTGTGACATGTTGGCAACACCAAGAAAAATGGCATGCACATTGGGTCGTTGACATATAATATAACAATATACGTTTTATGACTACAAAAGTACAAACCTAGTGCACGCGTGCGAAGCCACAAGTAGTAACTACCAAGTATAATAATGTGATTATTCTGCGCGGTTACACGTAGTTTTAGCCCTGGAACTC
The DNA here is from genome assembly GCA_963580505.1 of Ennomos erosarius. Taxonomy (NCBI): domain Eukaryota; kingdom Metazoa; phylum Arthropoda; class Insecta; order Lepidoptera; family Geometridae; genus Ennomos; species Ennomos erosarius. Next base: position 7,167,184 of record OY756999.1, on the reverse strand, counting down.
ACATGGTGGTTAAACTTAGATCTATTCTAGTTATCTTCGATTAGGACTAGGTTTAGCCTTCAAAATTAACTAGAATTAAATGCATGTTGTATAATTTACAGACAATGAGCAGGGTTCAAACAAAAAAACACCGAACTTATTATACACTAATTATTTAAAAACAAAAAATAAAAAAATCTTTCAAACAAATAATAAAACTCTGAGTGTAACTTCTGAAAGAGAAACATAATATTATAGAAAGTCTTTAATAGCCAAAAACCCACTGAAAAACGTTGAAACTAATTAAATCTTTAATTTATTATGACTACCAGGTTTATTATCTTTTTTACAATAATTAAGTATCATTTCCGATTGCGTGTTGACTTAGCACGTTAGCTTATTGTCAGTTTAGTTAGCGGTAAAGATCTTAGGCAATTTTTAACAGTAACGAAACAAGCCGCCATTCTTTTAATTGCTTGCAATTGCGCAATGTCTGTTGAGATTTTAATATAAAATATTTTAATATACATATTCGAATATCAAATTAGGTAAGTACATTATTTTATTTAAGTAAAATAACGTGATGTATTGTGCGCTTAGGGTGGGTTTTTCGATCTGTAGTCAATGTAGCAAATGGATAAAAACTCTAACAAATTCTAACCAATGGTCAAAGTTTGTTAGTTTTTAATTTTTAACCATTGGTTTCCTTAACTAATATATTTATTTATCATAATGATACATAATTAACAGAAATCTTAAAACATTGTGCAAATAGCAAACAGTTATAAAATCCGCTGAAATTTAGTTCTCTCATTCTCACTATTGTACATCTATTGTAGTCATGATAAAAATGGTGCCAGTTAAAAAAACAATAGATTAGATTGCACTATTCACATAATGTTATTTTTTAAACTGTATGTACAATTGTACATGTATTTATTTTCTAAAAACATTTTTTCCGCATGTTCATTCATTATTTATCAACTAAACATCTAACCGTATTCAGTATCCAGTATTTCATAAATAAATATAGAATATTTTTTGTACTTCTTATTACTAGTAGCACTGATTACTAAGTATTAGTAGTGCATTCAGACGGTATATTTTATAGTGATGACAAGTCTGGGGTCTTAGAGGTGACAATAAGGCCTCAGGTCTTTTACCCCACGTATTATCTATTAATCATCTGACATGTATCACGTATTGTCGAAACAAAGAAAGTGAGGTGATGACGAAAAATTGACTGTACAATACACTGAACTGTAGTATTTACATAGGAACACTATACTCAGCGTAAATTGCCAAATGGCACAGATATGGAAACACTGAACTATTAAAATAAAATAAAAAATCATGATCAATTTATTGCGGAGGTACGGTAAATTAAATAATAAATTATCATTCCTTTTTTTGTTTAACCGGGTAGTGTCCTAGTTTGCGAATAGGACCACCCCATCTCTTCTCTTATTATTATCTCTTTTGTGGGTGCCGTAAGATCCGGCTAAGGGAATATCCAGGTAATGGATAATGTTTTCCATATCTTTTGCAATCACCAAACCTCCTGCCAAGCTGATTATTACAATTCCCCTCTATGATAAAGCGCCAAAAGTGGTGTTTTATGGGGAGGCTTATGTTCAGCAGTTGACACTTTCCGGCTGACGCTGACGTAGTATTTTTTTGTTAGATTCTTAACCAAACTGGAATAATTATACAGGGTGTAATTTAATTCATTAGCATTAATTGAGCCCATGATAGTACATAATTTATAGATGATTATTAAAGTGTAAAGAGTGTGAATGAAAATATTTTTATTGAAAATTATGAAGATTGCCGCGGCGCCTAACGCAGTTGGCACGGATGATTTTGATACATTTAAAAGTTTTTATACCTTGTTTTTATACCTACTAATTAAAAACAGTACTTCATTATTTTAATTAAATTTTGTATTGTAGCATTTGATTAAGTAAGTTATTCCATTTTTTGGAGTTATTATTATTACCAAACCAATGTGTTAGAATTCAAAAATTTTGGTCCACACGTGACCGGTATCAGGAGTAGGTAGTAGGTAACTAGTTTCAAAGGATGCTTATGAATTCAATTACACCCAGTATATACAACAATGCATAGGTAGTACATTTTGAATTTATTTTTCTTAGTAATTAATCATAATTAGCAATGTTCCGACAATTTAAAAAACCCGAATTCTCAATGATCTTTGTATTTTCATGGACATTGGATACTGACAGGCAGGTCTACCGTAAAATTTCTATAGCCTCATCTCAATGAACTTTGGAATCATCGATTTCGCAAGCACAATATACAAGAACTTGACTCATATAGGTACCTTTCGAGTTTTGAGGAAAATACCGTTTGTCAATTGTCACGGTATACATACCTAATATATTTACGTTTGGCGAACGGTTGAACTGTGATCTTATTAAAATTTAAATGACACATGCTAATAATACCAATGCATGGTTCTTTTACAAAATATATGAGAACGAAAAATCAAAGCTTTTTGTTACTTAAATAATAAATATCTATTGACAGCCTCCGTGGTGTGGTGGTTGAGCAGGTCGGCTCATAACCCGGAGGTATCAGGTTCGATTCCCGCGACAGGACAAGTATTTGTGCCCGAAAAAAAAAAGCGCAAATACTTGTTCTGTGTCTGGGTGTGGTGGGACCATGGTCCTCGTAGTTCCTGGGTCCCTAGATACAGGGAATCCTAGTTAGGGTCCAGGATCTATGTATGTGATCGTTGGGCGTTATTTATATTTATTTATATTTATTTATATTTATTTATATTCTAAATGACGACTGCTATCTGTTTTTATCAATGATAGTCTGACACTTGACCTCGGTCTCACCTGATGGTAAGTGACGAGTGACGACGCCGTCGACGATGGAGCATGCTTGCCTAGAACTTCTATTATAGAAGATACCGGTTCGGTCTAATTTTAAAAACTCCCAGATTATATTTGGCAGGAAACAATGACGCTGGTAAGGTGTTCCTTTGCTGTCCGAATTATAAACGAGGAATCAAAATGCTTTGTAAGAATTAGAGGAATTTCTATAGAGGTATAGATACATAATAATAAAACTGTGATTAGACTAAATCTCTACAGTGTATATTTTATGTAAATTTTAATTGCGTTACACTTTTTATCGATATAGAAGTTAAAACCAGTTTTGTCTGTCTCTCCCTTTGAACACGCATCACTCTGAAACTACTAAACGGATGAAACTTGGTATGGACATAGCAAATTCAGAATAAAATTTAGTTAATCCTCGCGAAAGAAAAAAGGAAAGAATGAACAGATCGGTTGGCGAAACCAGGCAGGTAGGGGAGAGAAAAAGATAACGGAAATAGATGAATGGATGGTTTTTCACAGACTCATCCATTCATCTTTTTTCCCCTATATTTTTCTCGCTTCCTTCCCTCTTCCCTTTAACGGGATTACGGCGTAAAAAATTTTCAAAACCGTGCAAAGCCGAGACGGGTCAGCTAGTCGAAAAATAAAACAGGTCAAGAATGTCTGGCCAGTGTAAATAATTTGCGCGCGGTCACCTTCCTTCAGCTTACTCGACGAATCTATGTATGTCAGTATTATTACATAACATTGTTTATAAATATACCTATTATATTAGGTACTTACACATTTCACCGAAAAGATAAATATAAAATGAGTAAGAGGCCGAATACATGTGACCTTCAACTTGGATGTTTACATTAATAAAAAGATTACAATATGCTATGTACAGGGTGTTTTACTTGTTGTTGCTAGTCAGATGTCAAATGTTGATCGTGATGTTCGTGATTATGATAATAGTGTTTTAATCATCATTGATCATTAGCTTGTGTATGAGAGAAATAAATGATTATGATTATGATTATAAACAAGGACAAGACGGCCAACTCAATGAACACGAAGCTACTAGCTCGTCACGTAACGACCATTTTTTATGAAATAAAACTATCAAATATTAGACATAAAAAGGCAATGCTTGGAAAACAAATCAATTCATCGAGGAAATCGAATTAATAATTCATTATGAATATTATCATATTTAAATAAAGATACTCGAATTGAGTACCTTTAGGTGAATAAACTGCAGTCAAGTAAATCAGCTGATGATGGTAATAAATTGGTAAAACTTAAGACGTTGTACTGAAATCACAAATGGCTTTTGGATCAACATGTACCTATGTTTAAACAGTAGATGAAATACAATAGGCAATTTAAACGACAAAGATAACGCTGCTGATTAAACTAATTATAATATTGCGACTTTTCTCGCATTCATGCAGTGTCATCTACATATTAAAATATTAGTGCGTTATTCGTAAATAATATTGAAACATGTATTGGAAATTGGAATGATTCCTCACCGACACCGTTCAGAATAATAACTCTCGAATTCTGTAACTGTACGTAGGATAGATAGTACGATCAACATGGAAAAGTGTTCCACACACATCGAAGAATCTCTCGCAAAGTATCTGAACAGGGCAAATTGAATCTACTACACTTCAACCCTACAAAGCCGCAAATCTGCGCTTCCACAGAAAAAAGAGCAATTCAAGTCCGTCCAACCGTTCTTGGAGTGCTGTGCTCACTTGTGGATGGTTCGAAGTATTACCTGCAGCCTCTCCATCTCGACTCCCTACAGCGAAAAGCCACTCTTAAAATCATCGACGCTTCCAAACTCCAGCATACTAACTCTGGCACGGCTGGTAATCATAGAGCAGAATATTTGGACCTTATGTTTATGGTTCATGTATCTCAGGTGACAGTCCCTTTACAAAATGGCGGCCGCCGCCATGCTGGTTTTCTGTCAGTCAAATGTCAACCCATCCATCAATGGCGGATTTGATGGATTGGCAGCCATTGCAGTTTTAAAGTTGATCGAGTGAAGTTTTGCGTAGATTTATTTCCGTAACTTATCCTCTCAATTTTTGAAGCTGTAATAAATAACGTCTTTCAATTCAACATGTTTAACAAGTGTTGTGTTGTGAGTTGTTCTAGTAGACGACAGGACGTTAATTTCCATATGTTCCCAAAAAGTGAGATAGGACTCCAAAAGTGGTTAGAGTGCATTAACTGTGAAAGACTGCGAAGTATAAGCTTCCAGGAACTTCGTAAACAGTTTGTGTGTAGAAACCATTTTGAAAAGAGGTTTCTCGCTTCGACGCGGGATAGAGCTCGTCTTCGACCCGATGCCTATCCGACGTTGTTTACTGCTAGCGAGATAAAACCTTGCCTCTAATGCAGTTAAAGGCATATAATAAATATAAAACTAAATTGAAAAATAAAAAAAATAAGCAATAAGTATATTTTCTCTTATTTTCCTATATCCTCATCCCTTTTTAGTTCTTTTCAATAAGTAAGCATAAAATGGAAAATTTTAAAAATATATTACGGGGCTATAGGTATTACAAACATTATTTTTGGCTAAATCTATATTTTGCTCATGCCTGAAAAAAAACTATCGAAACTATCTGTCACACGAGATATGTGTGCTTTTATAATGTTGAAACTTGCTCTGTGGGAGTGCCCTGTCTGAAGCGTTAGCGTATATAGTCTGTGAACTCTGGGCAGCTGTAGTCAGTCTCCGAAGAAATTTCGGCTCGCTCTGTGTGTTTTACCGACTCAGGTGTTACAAATACAGAAGTCCATCATTTACCACCACGTGGCCATCTGCCTGTTTGCCAATATTATTTAGTCATATTGATTCATCTTTGGTATTAATGAGAAATTGTACGATTTCAACATGAATTCGGTCGAGAAAATCTATTGTCTCATCACAATCATAATTATTCATCATCATTAATTTTAAGAAAAATGTATGATATTAGATAGCGATTTACCCTATTTTGATTTGAAGTGTGTTTTATCTACTTTATTATGATATGTTATTATATTGAAAATAATAACAAGTGTGGTTTTATTCAGATGTCTATGACAAACTCTCGCAAACAAGTTTTTTTATACATATTTATCTAATTAGACATCAACCAAATGTAACATTGAAAATGACCGTAGTTTTTCACCGAGCCTAAGATAGTTTTGTTATGACATAGATAGAGAGTTATACGTTTTGTTATCTAACAACTAACATCCACAATTTTATTATCGGACATTGAATGTTATACGGATTATTAGCATTTTTCACGATGAAAAACATTTTTGATTATGATACAAAAACTGTAAAAGTACAAACCAAGGTTGGGCTCCGCCTTTTACATTTTGAGGAATGATATCTGAAGTGGGATGGCAACACCTCAAGGGAATTATGGAAATAATGGAATGGATTTTAGAAGTGGATAATATTAGAAAATGGACAAGATGAGTCCTAATCAGGAAGTGAACATTTTAGGAAGTGGTGGCTTTGGAAAATGTCAAATTAGGTTGAAGTAGGAAAGTTAGGAAAGTTAGGAAAGAAAAGAATAAGTTAAGAATAAGTTAGGAAAGAAAGTGGATAACTTAGGAAATGGACGACATAAGTAAAGAACTAATCAGGGATTTAACATTTTAGGAAGTGGTCAAATTAGGATGAATATAAGTTAGGAAAGAAAGTGGATAACTTAGGAAATGGACGACATAAGTAGAGGACTAATCAGGAAGTGAACATTTTAGGAAGTGGTCAAATTAGGATGAATATAAGTTAGGAAAGAAAGTGGATAACATAGGAAATGGATGAGATAAGAAAAGAGGACTAATCAGAAAGCGAACAAGTTAGGAAGTGGCTGTTTTGGAAATTGACGAGTTAGGATCAAAACAAATTAGGAAGATGACAATTTTGGCAAAAGACAATTTAAGAATTGGACCAAACCGACCGGAGGGCACAAAAATTATAATGTTGGTATTTAAGTTTGACACTTGGAAAAAAAATTGTAAGCTGCTTACTGATGATTTTCAGAGCATCTTTTAATTAATCAGTGTTGGATTGGTTTGAAATCAGTATTATCATTATTAAATTGTTTATACAATGCATCTCGCAGCAAAAGACACTTTCATTATTAAATTGTTTGTGCTTCTATACTAAAAAAAGCTAAAGAAATTAACTACTGCGATCAAAACAGCAACTCTATCAACATACCATCACCATGACCATAGTCATATAGTCCATAGTGCGGTGGCGCTGCGCGCGCTATCACGTACTCGTAAACAAAATAAAGTAAAAAATAATAAAAGCAATCCAATAGTGTTAAAAAGTGGTCTAAGTGTTTCTTAGGGCATTCAGAACGGTGTGTGCATTAGATCTTCATCTATTTGCCGCGTAATCAAGCTAAATCGCCACTTACGTGTTAGGTTATGGCAGAGTGACTTGCAGTTCATTTGAGAAAAACAGTGATGATTTAGTGCAGTGTGGTGGCCAGTAGTCGTGCTCACTAGCTTGAAAGCTTTCCTTAGGTTTGCTTTAGGGTTTTGTTTAATTTCATTGACCTAACCTAACCTACAATCGGTAAACAGAGGTCGAACTTCTGGCACAAAAATACTGCTAGCGCCATCTGTTATCAGTGTACCCGAAAGTTATCGGCTCTTTATATAAAATGGCTTCAAACGCTTTAAACGCATGTGCGGCTTGCCTAAAGGCACTACCAAAACGTGAGTTTCTACAATGCTCGTCTTGCAAGCACAGGTATGACCTCGAATGCGTCCATATTACCTGCAAAGTCTTTGCTTCGATGGACCCTGTGAAAAAGAGTACTTGGAAATGTCCTGCATGTCTAAGCAAACGGCCGAAAAATGGCAATACTAATACACCAGTGCGCCCATACATGGCCAGCCCGTCACGTGACCTAAAAGCAGGTTCTAACAGTTCGTCTCCCGAAGCATCTAATGTCACTTTGAGACAAAAACCGGTGCAATATTCTGCAAATGCTCATGAGTTGAATGATTATGTTACTGAGGCCAGGTTTCGCGAGATATTAAAACAGGAGTTGACTGCGGCTCTCAAAGCTAACAAAGCGCAAGTTGCCAGTGAGCTGAAAAACATCAACCATGAGATAGTATGCTTCCGGGAATCCTTGTCATTCATTAGCAATCAATTTGAGGGCCTGAAAACTAGTGTGGACGAAAAGAATACAATGATAGAAGAACTCAAGGCGGAGAATGAGGACCTCAAAAGCACCATCAAGGATATGTCAGGGAGGATGAACTCTGTTGAGCTGCACATGAGAGAAAGCAACATCGAGATTAACGGAATCCCAGAGAACCGGTCTGAAAACTTGTTTGAAACAGTTATCCAGCTAACAAAAGCCGTCGATCATCCACTCGCCATCGACGATATCCAGCATGTGACAAGAATCGCCAAACTGGATCGGGACAATGACAGACCTCGCGGCATAATTGCAAAACTACGATCTCCCAGACATCGTGATGGAGTTCTCGCTGCTGTGACGCAATTTAATAAAAAAACATCCCAGCGAGAAATTGAACTCTGCCCATGTGGGCATAGGAGGCACCCGGAGGCCAGTCTTCGTCTCCGAGCATTTAACTCCTGCTAATAAGTCGCTGCACGCTGCAGCTCGAAAGAAGGCAAAAGAACTGTCTTACAAATTCGTGTGGACCCGCAATGGGCGCGTTTATGTCCGGAAGGACGAATATAATCAAGCTTTATTGATCAAAAATCTTGAGGGACTCGATCAAATAAAGTAGTTCAACATTCTTCTTTAGTTACCAAACTTTTTCGTATTTTTTATTATAATTAAGTATACTTACTTATTTTTTTAAACTTTTTAACTTCATTTTTGGAATAAATGTTGGACATTTACTATCAAAATGTAAGAGGACTGCGTACCAAAACTAACGACGTGTCAATGAACATACTACAATCTAACTATAAGATTATTGTTTTTACTGAAACATGGTTGAATTCTAGTGTGTCTGATAATGAAATATTTGATTCCCGTTATGTTGTATATCGTAAGGATAGAATTTGCTCTAGAGGTTCCAAAAAGGATGGTGGCGGAGTATTAATAGCAGTTTCAAGCGACATTTGTTCAACTCGTGTACCATTATGGGAAACTGACGGTGAAAATCTGTGGGTACTTCTGCACGTGAAAGTTGATAACATTATCAAAAAAATAGCTCTCTGCGTTGTTTATCTCCCGCCGCCTGCCAAATTGGAGCCTCTCAACTATTTTTTAGATTCTGTAGACCTTGTCCTCCATCAAACTAAGGAAGTCATAATTTTAGGCGATTTTAATCTTGGCTTTATTCAATGGTCCAATCAAAGTAATAGTTCTCATATGTCCCCTAATAATTATGACACTAAGCTTGGTCAAACTCTTATTGACTTCATCGCATCAAATAATATGTACCAAGTAAATTGTATCAATAACGCAGATGGGAAAATGTTAGACCTAGTTTTAACTAACATACCTAACATGTTTGTCACAGAATCTAATGATATCTTAACCAAATTGGACGAAAAACATCCTAGCCTACTGTTAAATGTATCTTTCGGGCATATAATCTTAAATCGTCCAAAAGACCGAAATGACTATAACTTTTTCAAAGCTAACTATGATGCTATTATACCCGAACTGATTAATGTGGATTGGCAACAGGAACTATGTGCTTGCGAAAATATTGACGATATGGTTACACAGTTTTACACAATTCTGAATAGGACCATTGAAAAATCCGTTCCTAAACGTAACTTTAGAAAATCTAAGTACCCACCTTGGTTCAGTAGTTCATTAATTAAAATTTTGGCAGAAAAAGAAAAAATCCGCAAGAGACTCTTAATCTATGGCAATCCTCGTGATAATTTGGAATATCAAATTCTTCGGCGTCGTTGTCACGATCTTTACGAAATATGCCATAGTAAATACAAAAACACAATAGAAACAAATATATCAAAGAACCCTAAAGCTTTCTGGAGCTATCTTAAAAATAAAAGAGGTGGTCAAACTACGCTACCTGCTTCGATGGAACTTGGTGACACTAAAGCTAATTCTAACTTTGAAGTTGCTAACCTATTTGCTAAACATTTTGCTTCAGTCTACACCCCATCTGTTACATGCATCACTTCGTCATCCATTCCACTAACCATTCCTCAACAATGTATTAATTTCAATACTAATCTTCCTAATTTATATGTTACAGAAAATGACATCAAAACACTGATTAAAAAAATTGACCCATTAAAAGGTCCAGGTCCAGACAACATACCTCCCATATTCGTCAAACAATGTGTATCTGCCATTTCCTTTCCACTAAGCATAATTTTTAATAAATCATTCAACGACGGTATATTTCCCACCGAATGGAAAAAGGCCCGTATTGTACCCGTATTCAAAAAAGGTGAACAACATTGCGTAAAAAACTATCGACCTATTTCCATTCGGAGTTGTTTTTCAAAATTATTTGAAACATTTGTCTGCCCTATTCTATACCAACACGTCGATAGTGCGCTTACGGAATTTCAACATGGGTTCAGGCACGGTCGTTCAACAGAGACAAATCTTGTATCCTTTGTTTCTGATTTATCAGCAATTATTGATAAGGGAGGGCAAGTTGATGCAATATACCTAGACTTTTCTAGCGCATTTGACAAGGTTGATCATTCCATATTACTAGAAAAGTTGTTAAGTTACGGAATTGAAGGATCTCTTCACAACTGGTTTGCATCATACCTCGCTAAAAGACAACAAGTTGTTGCTGTTAATAGTATTGAATCAGATATGTATTTTGCAGAATCTGGTGTTCCTCAAGGATCCCATTTAGGTCCTATCCTGTTCTTAATATTTATAAATAACATTTCTGATAACATACATCACTGTAAAATGTCTCTTTTCGCCGATGATATAAAAATTTATAAAGCAATTAATAGCACTGCCGATTCCGTTCTTATACAAAATGATCTTAACAATATCCTAAACTGGTGCTCATTAAACCGTATGACTCTAAACGTAAACAAATGTTTTTATGTAAAATACACAAGAAAAAAAATTCGCTTTGATTCTACATACTTGCTAAATTCAACACCTCTACAAAAAGTTCAAGAAATCCGTGATCTTGGTGTGCTTATCGACAGTAAACTTAACTTCATTCAACACACGGATAAAATAGTAACGAAAGGTGCACAAATGTTGGGTTTTCTCAAACGTAATGCTACAGAATTTAAACCGTGCACCAAAATAATATTGTATAACGCACTAGTACGTAGTCAGGTAGAATATGCGTCTACTGTCTGGAGTCCTTTCTACACTAAACACTCGCAACGCATTGAAAGTCTTCAGCGTTCCTTCACAAGACACTTAGCATTTCACACTTCAAAATTTTCTCACAGACGTCCATACAATCAACGCCTAGAAAAATTCAAAATGATAACACTCCGCGACCGTCGTAAAATGATGGATATGACATTTTTACATAAAATCATCAACGGTAAAATCTTATGCAGCCATTTACTAGAACGTTTTGCCCTATCAGTCCCATTTAACTACCCACGTCACGCAATCCATAGAATCTTCCATACCCCTAACTCACGCACTAATCTTGGTCTTCAAAGTCCCACCTCACGAATATCTGCCGAATACAACGACTATAACACAAAAATAAGTGACATAGATATCTTTAGTAACTCTCTTGCAGTATTTAAACGTGAAATATTCATTTATTCACAAACGCATAGTTCTCCGTGTAAATTGTAATTTTCTTTATTTTTCAATTTTGTATCTGATTATTTTTTTTAATATGTTTTTATGTTTTGTTTCATGAGTACATGTGGCCAAAGCTATGCACGCCGTACTTGTCACATATATCAGTCCTATTTGTATTAATTTTGTATGTGTAGTTTTAAGTTAATATATGTGATGTGGCTGTGCTATTTATAAATAAATAAATAAATAAATAAATAGTCCTCGTATTTCTTGGGCTAGATTTATTTATTTATGAAAAATAAGTGCTGCTTACCTTACAGACTAGGCCAAAACGCTAACACTTCACGATTAAAATACTTAATTACACATTTTATCTAATATAACATGACCCTTGTACAATTACTTGCAAGAAATCCTTAGTTAGGGGTCCAGGATTGATGGATGTTTAAAAAGGCGTGTTTATAAAATGTGAACGTTAATAATGTAAGACCTAGTTTATTGACTACTCGATGTCTAGGTGGCTTCGTCACCTCATATCTTTTTCGTACAAAAAACTGACCCTAACTAACTGGTTAACTAACCAATAAATGTTGCAAAAACGTTGATAAATTACTAGCCATTCAGCTACTTCAATGGTCATACCTTAAGGCCACCGGCAGACGATGTTTTTATTTCTAGCAAATAGTTACTTTGGAGTAATCAATTTAGTTTTTACTGCGTGCTATGAAGGATGCGTGATAGGTCAAAGAACCTTTAATGAGAATTTCTTCGCGTCCTGTCTAGTGCGGTAATTTATACAGGGTGTTAGGAATCGAAAAAGCAACAAGAGCAGGGCAGTAACTGCCTTATCAATAAACGTGGAGTAGCTTTGGATTAGTTACTCTAAATTTTGTCCTTTCTTGTCATTCAAATATCGATCGAAAAAGATAAAGACAAAAGTTGGTTTAACTAGTCCAAAGCTACTCCACGTTTATTAATAAGTCCGTAAGAGTAGGCCAGATAAAATACCTGTGTGGACTGCAGTGCAGTGCAGTAGTGACTATTCACTTATTAGGGGCTGCAAATAGTTAAGATTGTAATGGCAAATATTCTTCGATTTAAAACAGCGGAATTAAATAGCGCAATGATGAGGCGGTATAAAATCTGTGGTTTGTGGTTTCACAGATTAACAAGTTTGCACACTGAGGTTTTAATAGAAATACTGAGAGGCCGAGCCGGATATAATGATAAAACCAAAATGTTATGCTCAACAACGGAGCGATAGCACTAGCAATAGCAGTCTAATGATAAAGACAAAAATATATTTGTAACAATTAGTTTATTTGATAAAGTTTCAAATTTGACAACCATTTTGTGAGCATCCTGTATAAAAGGCAGACGTTGTAGGTCCTGTATCACTAGTGCAACTGCCGGCAGCTATAATTATATGAAACCACCTGTCGCGGCAAGGTGCAGTAGACTGGTCAAGTCGAAAGATCCTTCATTTATGATTAAATAACCGCAGCCTTGCTGTTTTACCTAGACTAGATCTTCTGTCTCGAAGATAATCGAAGCTAACAAGTGTTAGCCTTCAGATCTCAGTTTCATTTTCAGCATTAAACAAATGATTATGTATGTACATTTCACACAAAGCCATCTAGCCACAAACTAAGCATAGCTTGTACGTACTATGGGAACCTGATAACTGATAGAATACTTAGATACTTTTTTGTTTGTAAATACATAGAATATAACGCCCAGACACAGAACAAATGTCAATGTTCATCACACAAATGTTAGTGCCGGGCGGGAATGGAACCCACAACCTTTAGTCCAGAAGACAGACCTACTATACCAACTGAGCTAGCAGGCCAGTCAAAAGGCATTGTGCCAGTATTATACATATACAAGGTGACCTTGTATTGGTATGTTATCCCGAAAGGGGGTAAATCTACACCCCAAGGTAGACAATGTTTCTTCTACGACTTTACTAAATTAATAGTTTTTCATTGAAGAAATGCCATGTAAAGTTTACGTTCGAAAATAGCCTTAGCGTAGCTGGGTGGTTGAACTTTGTCCTTGACCGTGTGCACATAAATGACATTAACGACCTGTGTTAAGAAATGAATTTATAGTATCATGTTAACTCTCGTAGCGATCGCACGTGCAAATTTGCGAGTGGATTTATTTTTTACCATGGAGGTTTGGAAATACCCAGTTTCAAGTAAGGCTCTCACAACTTGTAGGGTATCATGGTCCCAGTCCCCCCATTTAGGGATAACATACCAATTCAAGGTCACCTTGTATAGAGGTAAAGAGAACTTCATTTATTGAAACAGTCAATTGAAACTCATTTAATAAAGCTTAGAAGTTTAGAACAATACCACAGATTACTGAATATGTTACACAATACTAACTCGGGCTATAGTCCTGTGCCAATGGCAAAAATATAAATATCAAGACTATATGAACCGCATGTTTTACAGTAGGTACTTACACACACACTACACAGGCATCACGCTGATTATAGTTGATGAAATAATATTAATCAATATGACATTTCAACCTCATTTACTGAGATAACTGTAATTTCATTGATTGTCATATTACTTACGTAAGAACCTATAATTATTTACAAGATTTGTGATATTGTTAGAAAGAAAGTAAGAAAGGCTATCTAATTCTATAATAAGTAGGTACCGAAAAATCAGTAGGACAGTCACCGTTTTTGCATGAACCGTTTGTTTATTTATAGACTGTCGATTTATTGCAAACGGGCAATATGTCTCACAATAAAACGGCCGATTTTTCGGTTGTTTATAATTAATCGGCATCACTTCGTTTTATTGTAATTGTCCACTTCTAGTGTGGTCAAAACTGACCTAGCACTTCTCGTCGCTTCGCTCGTCGTCCTAACCTACTGGTTAGCCACTAGTGACTAAAAAAAAACAATAAGCTACGGCAAAAATTGGTGCATAGTTCACAATTAAACGCGACTAAAAACCATTTTTTTATATTTCACCGCTGGGCACCGACTTTTTATAAATAATCGAAATATCATCCGTTTTATTGTAAGATAAATTGACAGTTTGCCATAAATCGACAGTTTATGAATAATCGGTTATATTTTCATTTTTTTTATAAACTAACGGTTTTTACAAAAAGACGGGACATTACTTTTTGTACAAAAAGAAAATAAGTATACATAATTATTAAGTACGTATAGTTTTGTTTTTGTTTTTATTTTATAGTTTTGTTTCTATCTGATAAAATCCAGGAATATAATATCCTATAGATCTGGGTAGCAGCATTCTCTTTGGTCTGCATTTTATTTAATTTGATTAAAATTATTTCGAAATTGCGATCACCAAGACTGAAGAGGTGAGTATGGCAACCCCACCCTCTTTAATGGGAGCCCTATGCTGTTCATCAATGGAGGCCAAAAGACTGAAGGATGTGACGTGCATTGGTATAATGAAAATGCATTTATAGTAGTATGCTAAGCGGACGTAATAACTTTTTACCCGTTATAGATAGCATGCCGCTAAAAAACCAAAGTCAACGAATAAATAATAGTACAATGTACCAAAGTCGGCGTAAATCAGAAGCAAGTGAAGCCATCTACAAAAGCTAGTATAATATTAAAACTACCGGCTGTGGCTTGCGGTCGTACTGATTTCACGTCATTTCATAATACATCTACCATTCTGTAACATACCAAGGAAAAGCAGCAGGAATTAGATCACTAAGCCAATCCTTTCCTGTTATGTTAGCCCTGGTCTAAACAAATACCTACTAACTACTACTACTACTACTGTACTTTTACATAATATAATAAATTTATATTGACGTAATAATTACGCAAATGGCAACAAAGACTTCTATGTATACCCGACATAACCTTTGAATAGCAATGGACAATTGGACAGGCCATATCGCTCGCAGAACTGACAACCGATGGAGAAGAAAGGTTCTCCCACGAACCGGAGACACAACGTAGGCCTCCAAAAAGGAGGGCAGCGACGTTCTAGTTAAAAACCACGGGAAGCCGATGGTTGCAGGCTGATGATGATAATGATTTCTCAATCAAAGTCTGCTTAACCCGTCTTTTATTAAATTTGCAGCTTTACTTCATCTCTCTTCACTTCAGTGGTAAGAAAACTATACCCTGTCCAGTGCCCACTGCCCAACATCTTTAGTAGATAATTTAAAAAGAGGAAATATTGCATCGTGATCGTTCGAGAATGAATGTGTGTGTTGCACCTGTCAAGGTTAACTCGTCCCGAAACTCCTGCTTCTCCAGGGAAACAAACTACAAGCAGTCAAGTAGGTACTAATATGATAGACTTACAGTGAACGTATAAAGAAAATCGACTAAAAGCTAAAGTAAGTAATCATTGACTTAATTATATTCTCTATGACATACACTTAGCAATAAATAAGAGTTACGCAAACGCAAAATTAAGGTTTTGCTTGCGTTGCTAACCGTTTTTCGTGGTAATTTACACCGGCATTTATTAGCTGCGTTCAAATTTGTTATTCTCGATTATTTAAACTTCATATAGCTACTTATGTAACGAAAAGTTCGTTAAATTGGCAACTTTAAATTAAAAGGAATCAAGGAACATCTAATCATAAAGGTTTCACTTCATAATAAGTATATATTAATATGACATTATAATTAAAAATCATTTTAAGGGGAGCTACTAAAAGTGGTGGTTTTTGGATTATAAAACGGACCGATGTATAAATTGTACTTAGATATAATAATAGTAATTTAATGTGCAAGGTAATTCAAAAATTTAAATAAATTATGAGTGTATAAAATATACATACGATAGAACACGCCCATGTAGAACCCGGCGACAGCAATCGCGATTTTGACGAAATCATTCGTCGTGTCCTGATCGAACTTCTTCAGTATATCACTCATGATGTAAGCTTTAACCGGTCTAGCGGCACACTGAGTCTTAACCATTGCTTATCGTAAAAATAAAAATAAATATTTTTGAATGCACCGATAACCCGACGACCGACAGATACTAGGATGCATACAGCGGCTGCATGACCAGCAAATAATAAAAAAATATATAAAAAACTGCCACGTTCGTTTAGCGCGCAGCCTCGTTCGTGAATGATACGGCTACTGGCAGGAACGCGAGCACCCTGGCTATAATATTCATAATTATTATTTTATTTATTTATCTAATTTGTGAAGTTGAGATAGATTAATGTTTTATGTTTACATTTATTAAGGTTTATCGTCATGATTTCTCTGTCGTTGAGTAAACAACGAAGTGAATTCGGATGATGGACAATTTTTTTAATGCAAGTTGAATGTATTTTTGCAACTCGATCAAAATTCGTATGTAGCTACGTACGTACAAAGGCAAGCTGCATGTGTGCATATTTGTTATTTTTAACTTAGGTAAGTACTCAATTTTATAATTTCTTATTCAGTGGGCTCAACTGTAAAGTTTCGCTTTCACTTTTAAATATATTTTTGTAATGAAATGAGCAGCAAACAAGCAAGCGTTAGTGGTCACCTCCATCTATAAAGATCTAAAACACCAACGGCTTTGTCAGTGCGAAGTAGTAGGGCGAAGGGGTTCACTCTTGGCACCTTTGGGTAAAATAACCGGCCAAGTGCGAGTCGGACTCGCGCACGAAGAGTAAAATTCGCGTTTGTTGTATGGGAGCCCCCTTAAATATATCTATTTTATTGTTTTTAAGCACTTGTTGTTATAGCGGCAACAGAAATGCAACAATCACAGCTCGTGAGATAAAGCCTGGTGACAGACGGACAGACAGACGGACAGCGGAGCCTCAGTAATAGTTGCTTTTGGAAACCAAAAGACACCTGCTGCGCTGCGTTACACATTTTGAGAAACCCAGGGTTTCGACTTGTGATGTGACAGTATGTCAAAGACCAATAATTATGCATTCTGTATGGATGGGGAGAATGCACCGTGCATAATAAAATTGTACACGGGTATCTGTAAAGTCTATGGTGGTCTAAGTAGATAAGTAACTCACAAGAACCTGTAGGCCTAGGCCCTCTGTACACGTTTTGGACCCACTTTGGTTTTGTTTTCGGAACAAGTTCAAAAACCTGAATTAAAATATTCAGGCATTAACAAGATAAAAAAGGTTGACAGCCTATTAATTAATCCACATAAATCCGAATCAAACAATGATAAAAGGTAAAGCAACTTTCTCACGATAAAAATTAAGATACCATGACGGCGGGCGGCGTAGAAAAATATTTACATTGAAGTAAATTTTCTTTATTATCGCGTTTCGGCCATGTTTATAATAAGACAAAAGAAATAATCTATTGTTTTCTTTCTGTGATGTGATAAGGTCTCCATGTTACAGATTACAGAACGACACTCAATCGTCGATCGGTGCTCAAGTAGAGTTTCCATTTCCATTTACAAAGTTACCATTTTATTTACGCTTGCCCCCTGATAGAGACGCCTTATCAACACTTCCCATACAACAATGAGCAGTCTTCCATTGTATCAGTTTAGTTCTGTCATTGTCAATAGCCAGCAGTCCAAGCATATCCCACTGCGCAGGGGGGTGAGACTGGAGGATGTAATATCCCCGAAACTGTTCACTAGTGCCCTGGAAGATATGTTTATGACGTTGGACTGGAAAGGTATGGGCATTAATATTAGCGGCGAGCGCATTTCACACTTACGGTTTGCCGATGACCTCGTCTTAATGGCGGATTCAGCGCAAGACTTGCAGCGAATGGTGACAAGCCTAGCTAATGCTTCTGGACGCATCGGTCTCGGAATGAACATCGACAAAACAAAAATCATGTTTAACGACTTGGTCGATCCGGAGCCGATTGTCGTCCATGGAATACCTCTCGAAGTTGTTCATGAGTATGTCTACTTAGGGCAAACTTTGCAGCTGGGCAAAAATAACTATAGGGAAGCCAATAGGAGGATACAGTTGGGCTGGGCAGCATTTGGCAAGCTTCGTAAAGTCTTCACGTCGTCCACAGTGCCTTAAGACTAAAGTCTTCAATCAGTGCGTCTTGCCAGTGATGACCTACGGGGCCGAAACGTTGTCCACGTCTCACTGTCAAGCTAGTCCATAAATTTAAAGTCGCGCAGCGAGCTATGGAGAGAGCTATGCTTGGAGTTTCTCTGAAAGACAAGATACGGGAACGAAGTGATCCGACAGAGAACCAAAGTAGTCGACATAGCGCTGAGGATTAGTAAGCTGAAGTGGCAGTGGGCTGGCCACATTTCTCGAATAACTGATAACCGCTGGGGTAGTCGGATTCTTGAGTGGGGACCACGTGTAGGCAAACGTAGTGTAGGGCGCCCTGCGGCCATGTGGAGTGACGACTTGCGGAAAGCGGCTGGTAGAGACTGGATGCAGAGAGCTGAAGACCGAGCTCAGTGGCGTGCAACTGGAGAGGCCTATATCCAGCAGTGGACGAGAGTAGGCTGATGATGATTGTCAACAGATGCTTGCGTAACTTTCGGTATATTTACTTTTTAAACTTTATCATGGTAGTGGAGGATTTCGTTCAACCGACGAAATAGTTAAAAAAATACAAAATCCTGACAAATTATGTATTATTATAATATGATATAGGCAGTGTTGACATAATGATTTTGATTTTAATTCCCTTTATTAAAGCAGATACTTAAATTAAAACTCAATTAAATGGTCTATTTTGGTATTGTCACTGTAATTCATTAATAATTATAATTTATATATAATATCAAGGCAGAAAATATTACTAATGAATATTTTTACAAAACGATTATTGTTTATTTTTATTTTATTGTAATAAGAACGGTTACAGATACCAATGACACTTATTACACAAATTGTTATAAAAATTAATTATCATATTTCTACAGTGCGCGGTACAATTATAGACATAAAATAAAATTAAAATAAATTATTGCATAAAATGTCAAAAAATCACAATTAAAAATTTATACTTATTAAAATTATACTTTAAAATATTATTCTTATTATACACAGAGAGCTGCCGAATAATAATATCATTAAAACAATGTTAAATTAGGTCATACATTTTCATAATAAGTCAAGCATACAGATAAAATAGTTTTCCAATTGTCAAAAAATATATCAAAATCAGGGTTGGCGTCGAGGAGTGCATTGAGGTTCCGCAGAGATCGGCACAGGGGAGACTCGGCTCGGGCCACAGTTCGAGAACCAGGGATCGCAAATAACCTGTGTCGTCTGCTGGGTCTGTGCCGTATATATTTGTCCGGGACAAACAAACTGCAGAGTCGGTCGTGCAACTCAGGAGAGTCGACTAAACCTCGTAGAACCTTACAACACACAGTGAGCTGATCTAACAGCCTTCTCACTGCTAAAGAGTTAAAACCTAGTTGACCAAGCAGGAACTTGGTGGGATATAGGAATGGATAGTATCCGTAAAGTCTCTTGTATAAAGATCTTAAGAAAGCTTTCTGAACTTTTTCAAGCAACAAAGTGTAAGTTACATGGAAAGGGTTCCATACACATGCACTCGCCTCCAATTTACTTCTCACAAGGGAATTGTAGAGGGTTCGTAGCACCTGTGGGTTCCGAAAGTCTTTGGTGTTACGAAGGACAAAGCCTAGTCGCCGAAAAGACTCTTTAGCAAGGTTTGATATATGATCGTGAAAAGTCAGACTGCGATCGAAATTGACTCCCAAGTCTTTTATGCTATTTACTCTATTAATATAAATATTATTTAGATTATAATCAAAATTAATTGGAATTCGTTTGCGGTCAAAGAACATAACATTTATTTGAATTAAATTGCATTTTATTAGTCACACTCCATTTAAATATTAAGTCAATGTCATTTTGTAGAAGTAGACAGTCATTTTGTGATTTGATCTCAAGGAAAAGCTTTAGGTCGTCTGCGTATAGGAGAATTTTAGCAGAATTCACCACTGAGGCAAGGTCATTGATCATAATTAAAACGATAATTAACGAGCCTTCTATCAAATGGACAGAGATGGCCACAATCCATCACACGGGCCAAGCAATAGTAATTTTTGGTTATGTCGTCGAATTTTGTTCATTTTTGTGATTCTTTTACAAACATTTTTTTGTGTGTTAATGTCATACGTTCTTTTAAACTCACAAATACCAGAGGTCATTACTGTCAAGCTCTCAATCCTAGTTAAAGAAACAATGGGTGATATGCTCCAACCTTTTAGGGTGTCAAATATACCACAGTGAGAGAAGAATGGAGTAGTTTTATTAAATGAGCATAATGACGCACGAAGCTCTTACAAAGACGAATAATTTGCGCAATTATTATGATTATCAGCTAAGAGGGTTTTTTATACATGGTGGCAGATAAAATCTACGACCTTTGTGTTATTTACGAGAAAATGGTCCAAGTTAAACAAAACAAGAAAATCGCTAACGCAAAACTCGATGTGTTTAAGTGTGGTTTCCACCACAGCCCACAGTCGGAAATCATAGGAAACTTTGAGTCCAAGTGGTGAAGCCTGAAGGGTACCTACTACTAGTCTACTACATACTTAGAAATGTTTTCGTCTTAGTAAACTTCTTAGTCATTTTCGGTTTGAAACGGCGCACACCAAACTCAAAGTGACTGTAGCGTTTAGATTAGAAATATTAGAATATCTTGACGTTTTTTATTTTACTACACGATTCTCACTTGCTTTTTTCCAAATGTTTTCCATATGGGTCCTACACTACAGGCATCACCAAATTTTACGTACGTACGAATATATATACGTTCCTGTAAGTTTGTGGTACCAATGTACCTAATGCCCGTCGCGCATCGCTCGATCTCAACGAACAAAAAGTTCATCCCATAATTACAAGACTGGACCCCAGTCCAGAGACTCCCGAGAACCCGTTTTTCGGGTTTAACTTTACCACACTTGAAAAGTTTGGAGTGACCTTCAATTTTTTCCATCAGAGCATAAGTTATAAGCCTATATATGCAATTAAGTAGTCTTGGTATCAAAGACTAAGAGCGCGCATTTCGACTGAATAATTCGCCATTATGAATGAAGACAATTTAGTATTGGGGCCTAATCAGCAATCGGGTATAGCCTGCTTACACCTACTGAGTGGAACGGCGAGTCAGTGTCCTCGGACGAGCACTCGGTATTTCCAAGACACGTCGAGTGCTCGGCTGAGCACTCGACATAGCAACAGGCTTAGAGAGTCACCTGGACCCTGTTCTACTTCCTAGGCCGAGTGGGTACTCCCCACTTCTCTGCACTGTCTCGCTCGCTCACTCGGTGGGTCTGAACACGCACACACGGTGACCATTTGATGCGCACACGTCACATGTTCCCGCGAATTTTCACTCGCATGAAACGTAAAACAATGACTGTATCCCTGCAATTTTAAATTGTGTGAAAACACTTACTCGATCATAGCAGTGTCTCGGCCCACTAACATTTTGCTGTCTCCCTGATTTACTCTGTAGGTGCTATCGGGCTATAAATGATGATGAATAAGTCATAATTTATAAGTCATTTTGAGAGTAAAATAATTAGAGATACTAGGTGGTAGAACTTTTCTGCAAAGTACGTCTACTAGGTGGGTACCACCACCTTGCAAGTTAGTCTGCCACCAAGCAGTAGTGTGCAAGCACTACTGTAGTAGCGGTGGGCGTTGCATCGAGGAACCGTTTACAAAGACCATTTTGTGTTCCGCATATACTGTAGTAATTCGATTACTAGACTGTGTGATGTCTCAGGATGATGTGCCCTGCGCAGTGCAGTGTCACGTGAAACTTCATTATTTTAAAGTTCTGAGTGACACTGCAATTATGGGAAGCCGTGTCGCTTAACATCAAGTGAACGGGAAGTCAGCACTTAGCACCCCCATGTAGAATAAGAACCTGTGTACCAAGTATTGTTAAGGTTCAATGAAAAATGTGACCTGTACACAAGTACTTATACAGGTGAGTACAAAAAAGGTTGAAGCCGACTTTCACTCACTTTGTTTGCTTGGTCAGTAAAAAATAGTAAGATTGACTGCTAAGAGTTGACTTGACTTGACTTCTTGATTATGGCCTCTGCGACGGAGTGATGTCGCAATTTTGCCAGTGTCACGTACTATACTAGGAAGACAAGTGATGGAGAATAATCTGTCTGCACAGCTTGTAGGTACGGTGTAAAAAAGGGGGAGAATCAAACTCCGGCTTCCAGGTTCAAGGGATTCTTATCTACGACAAAACAAATAAAACAATCACATAAGCACATATAAATATATATATATATATGTATATAAATATAGTATATATTATAATTATTTGATATACAAGGTATAACACACCATAATATTAGTTATATTGTGTTTATAACTTAATTTTATTACTAGAAATAAATTTACAAAGAAAATAAACAAAAGAAGAATGGGCAAGTGAAAGGAGAGATTTCATGGAAGTGGGGCGGGGGATCTTAGAGGGGAGGATATCATACAGAGACAACCGCAGCTTCTGACATTCGAAAAAGAGATGGTCCATGTTTCCCTCGTCTAAACCACACTCACACAGGGAGTGATCCCTAACCCGAATTTTGGCCAAATGGACAGGAGTACATGCGTGTCCGAGTCGAAGTCGACATACTACTGACGTAGGGATTTTATCAGCCTTTTTAAATTTGAAAAACCATGGTTTAGTTGGGATTTCCGTCTGTATTTCACTGTAAAATCGACCCTTAAAAGTTTTAGAAATTTGCCATTCCCTAGTCCACGCATTTTTCATTTGAGGCATAACAGATGCACTTAGGTCGTGGAGATAAATTTTATAATGATCTGAAGTACCCACGCGGATAGCCTGTCTAGCGCACGCGTCAGCAGATTCATTGCCCGCAATTCCTTTATGTCCTGGTATCCACGCTATTATAATATTAATTCCTAATTGGCTACAGCTAAATAGTTCTTCTCTAATTTTTAAAATTGATGGGAACCTAGTCTTAGATCGAAAAGGATTTGTAAGAATAGCTTGAAGACAAGATTTTGAGTCAGAGAAAATTATTATATTGTTTAAGTGATGAGTTTTAATGAAAATAATGGCTTCAAGGATAGCTATGGATTCAGCGGTAAATACAGAAGTAACAGGAGGACATTTAAAACTTAGTATGATTCGGGATGAGGGAATCCAAACAGCGGCACCTACCGGACTGTTGCTTTCCATTTTAGAAGCGTCTGTAAATATGGGAGTCCAACCATCATAGGAGGTTATCATATTAAATTTAAATATTTTATCTGATTCTAGGGAGTCTTTATTTATTCCAAAGTCCAGAAGAACTGGGGGTTGGTAAATTAGAGCTTCATATGGTAATAGGAAAAGGGGGTTAGAAGGTAACTGTAGAATAGGAAATGGTATAGAATAGAGTTTTTTGTAGCTGCGCAGAAGGCAAGGAAGATCATGTAGAGAGTGGTAGCCCTGAGATTCAGCAAGGGTTAGCAACTGTCTGAGCATTGGGAGAATGGGATGGGAAGAATTTTGGGCGAGTTTATAAAAAAATCTATCTGACATAAGTTGACGTCTGAGGTGAAGAGGTGGATCAACACACTCAACTTGCATAGCATTAATTGGTGAGGATTTCATTGCTCCCAGAATTATTCTTAAGCATTTGGATTGGATTTTACAGAGTTTTGATAGTGACGATTTATTACAGGGGTCTAAGAAAAAAGTTCCATAATCTAGGTGACTACGTATAATAGCATTATAAAGTAACTTCTGTGTAAAGGGGTGAGCTCCCCACCATACTCCTGATAGAGATCGCAATATATTAACATTTTGTTCACACTTTTTGGAAATGTAATCAGTGTGAAACACGCCATTCATCCTAGAGTCCAGAAAAACCCCAAGAAATTTAACATGGTTGTCTTGTGGGATAATTTGATCGTTTATCATTAATTCTATGGGAGGAATAACTTTTTTCTTTGTAAATACTATAGCTTTGCACTTAGAGGCTGAAAGTGACAGACCATGATCAGTCAGCCAAGCATTCAAATGGAAAAGGGCATTATTTAATCGGGATGTGGCCTCATCAGAAGTTTTAGCAGACACATAGAGAGCCAAATCGTCAGCGTATTGAAGGATTTTACAGTATGATAACACCGAATGCTCAAGGTCATGGGTGTACAGGCTATAGAGGAGAGGACTCAAAACGGATCCTTGGGGGAGACCCTTCCAAATCATCCTGTTAGCAAGGAATGTACCTTCACATTTGATTTTAATAGTCCTTTCCATTAAAAGGTTGCTGATAAAACGTACTATCTTCACAGGAATATTCAGCTTGAACAACTTGTTCCTGAGTACTGGAAGAGATACGTTGTCATAGGCTGAGACTATATCCAGGAAAGCTCCCACTAGGTATTCTTTGTTACGGTAAGAGATGTGGATGTCTGTTGTCAACATTCCAAGACTGTCATAAGTGCTATACCCCTTACGAAAACCATTCTGTGTGATTGCAACTAATCCTTTACTCTCTACAAACCACTCTAGGCGATGCTTAATTAGATGCTCTGTTATTTTAGCCAACACTGACGACAAAGCGATAGGTCTCCTACTATTGGGATCAGATAAATTTTTTCCTGGTTTAGGGATTGGGATTATAATTTGAGTTTTCCATGTCTCAGGGATGATACCCGAATTGTAAAATGAATTAATTAAATCTAAAAGGAAATGTTTACATTTAGTTGACGCATTGAGCAAGAAGGAGTAAGGTATCCCATCTATACCAGGGGAGGAATCCACCAGCCCATCCAGGGCCAGCTGTAGTTCTGAGAATGAGAAGTCGGAGTCAAAAGGACCCTGTGCGGGGAGATAAACAGGAGGAGTTGGCAAAGAGTCAAATGAAGGCACAGAGGGGGGGGCTAATTTACCAGCGAAAATTTCTATCCATGACGATGGGTCATTCGAAGTTAAATTCTGAGCAGTGTAGGAACCTCTGAATCGGCGAATTTGTCTCCATACCAGAGAAGAAGGAGTTCGAGGGGACAGGCCTTCACAGAAATTAAGCCAACCCTGCTTCTTCTTAGATGAGAGTGTTCGTTTGGCTTTCGCTGCTTTCTTTTGGTATGAGAAGAAGTTCACCATGGTCATGGATGAATTATAGTTAAGCTCTGCCTCATGTCTTTCCTTAACAACTTTAGTGCATTCAGAGTCCCACCAAGGAGTGGAAACATTGAATGTGGGAGACTTTTTCAATGGAAAAAGTAAGTCAGCAGTAGAAGTGATGGAATCAATAAAGTTTGCATATGCTTGAAGAGGGTCAAGGGGATTAAAAGGAGAAATGAGATCAATTTTGAGGTCAAGAGATGATGAGTATGCAGACCAATCAGCTCCACAAAGTCTATACTTAAGGGAGGGTGAATAATTACGAACCGGCAATGATCTGTTAGCAATGTTAATTAAAATGGGAAAATGGTCACTGCCGTGTGAGGAATTTAATGTCCTCCATGTTAGAACAGAGGAAAGAGAGGGAGAGCAAATTGATAGGTCTACTGCGCTTCTAGGATTTTGAGATGGTCTGACCCTACGAGTGGGAGAACCATCATTTATGACACAGAGATTAGCCTCATCTAGCAACTCAATTAAGAGATAACCAAAAGAGTCTGAATTACTGGAGCCCCAAGATGTATGATGGGCATTAAAGTCCCCCATTAAAAGAATGGGAGAAGGGACGGAAGAGATGGCTAATAAAATATCAGGAATTAAAGAACCATTCGGGTGGGGAATATAAATAGAAACAAAGGAAATGTCAAAAGCTCTTACAACTGTGATGTTTATGTCTGGGGAAAGGGTGGGGAGAGAGATTTGTGAGAAAGGAAGGTTGCGTCTTATTAACAGTGCACAACCTCCATACCCGTCAGCCCTGTCGTCCCGTAGGCAGGAGTAGCCCGGAACTCTGAATCGAGAACCGGGCACCAACCATGTCTCCGAGACGGCAATGACCGACGGGCGGAACTTTGAAATAAGGTGGTTTAATTCATGCGTCTTTGGACGCAGACTTTGGCTGTTCCATTGCAGAACTGATACCTGATCCATATTGACCTAAAAGGGAAGTAAGAGTGGTAAGTGTGCTGGCAACGTTGGACGGTAATGATGAGTTATTATGTGAAATCAGATCAATAATGATCTTGAGAAGTAATTGAATAAGATTATCATTTTGAGGGGATACAGGTGGGGAGGGGTTTTGTAACGCACAATCATTAGGCATAACAGATGGGACATCCGCTATGATAGCCTGGTGTGCCACCTTATCATAGGATTTTCCTAATGGGGCTCTAGGGGTACGAGTGGCATACACTGTTTTTGTATAGGACTGGGAGGAAGAGGTAGGGTTAACATTTGTGGTGAGGGAACCTTGTGGTTGCGGAGAAGTATGAGCCTGGGTCACCTCTGTGTAGAGCCGGTATACTTGAGGGAACCTATAAGCAGCTTCTTCATAAGAAATACCTTCTTCTGCCATTGTTTTTTTAAATGGATGCCTGTCTGCTCTGCTCCGGGCAGCACTTATTGGAAGCAAAGTGGCGGCCCGAGCAGTACAGGCAAGTAGCATCTGCTTCAGTGACATCACATGAATCTCCTGGATGGGGCTGGGTGCAGCGGAAGCACCTTGGCTTAGACCTACACTGCGCTTTGATGTGGCCAAATCGGCAGCAGTTGAGGCATTGGACTGTTGGGTATTGGTAAATCTCCACGCGCATGGATGTGTGGAAGGAGAATATTCTTTCAGGCAGCATTTGCCCACGGAATGTCAGGACTACTGTTTGGGTAGGAACCCAGGAAGGCTTACCATCGTTAATGACTTTCCTATTCAGTCGGCGAGCTTTTAAAATATGTCCGCAGCCATTGGGGAGAACAACACTCTCGGCAAATTCTTCCATAGAAATATCTACAGGAACATCACGGACCAGACCCATGCGGGTGATGTTGTAACTGGGAATTGTTGCTATGTACTTATTCTGGCTTAACAATGGATTATTAATGAAGCCATTCGCATCCAAGTGGGAGCAAAACTCCACGGCTATTTTGTTTCTACCTACACGTTTCACGCCATCTGGACAGATATTGATGATCCTGTTATTCGACAAAAACTGCCCAAATTTAATTGGGCGGATTGACAGTCCTGCGGCGGGATCTGGTTCGACGCGAGAAACATGGACAATGAAAGGACCTTTGTCCATATTAGAGTAAGCCTGAGAGCCCACAACAACACTCGGGTGGACGTATATAGTCTGGATAGAAGCTGCAGCCATATCTACACTGGTAACCGTTTTTTTGGCACCAACTTGTTCAGCAGAATCTGATTCCAAACGGCGTTTGGGGGCAGATTGCGAATCCTTACTCATTGGGGTATGAGTTGGGTCAGGAGGTTTCGGAGGCACCTCCTCCACCTCCATCTTGTCAAGAAAAAAGGTTAGTAAGCGGCGAAACAAACAACTGTATTAGTACATAAAACTTACCACCTTCACCAAGTTAAATGTTAATACACAGTTAGATGTCAAGAAATCCGCTTGAAAGATGGTTTTCACTTAGTAAAGGCAATTATTTTCCGGATTATCTCACTGAAACACGTATCCTCTAGCACCTCCGATTTGACACTCCGACTGCTAAGAGTTGTTTCTTTTTTAGACGTAAGAGACTATTTAGTCATGTGTCAAAATAGTTTAAATTGAACATTTCACTAGACCTTAGTAGTTTCTACCCCCCAGAATATTGGAATGATGCAGAACAAAGAGATAAATTTATTTACTGCAGAGATGGTAAGTAAAGTCTTGCCTATTACAATGAGTGAGGAAGTATAATATATCAGAAAATATGTGCGACACATGATACATAGGTAATTAGTTAGTAGGTACTCACCGATCATATCGTAGAGGCTCGCTGAGTAGTTATCCATAAAATCAGAAACATAACTCATTTTGAAGTAATGAATCTTTAGAAGGCGTCAAATGGAACAATAAGTGTAGGAGTCTCTGATAAATAATAAAGAGTAAATGTAGTGAAACACTGAAATTTCCAAAATTACTGGTCAAAGATCACTGTTTCTATTAATTTTCAACATCGGCAAATCGTATTTGCAAGTGCTGAGTTTATATTAATTGTATTAATATTTATTTATTGATCAACATTCCGTCCGCGTTTTATTTCATTTTTTGGCACTTGTTTTGTTCTTGCTTCGAAATAGGGCTGTGACCTAAGGGAGGAAAAATCGATTTTTTAATAATCGACTATTTTTTGTCCGAAACAGAAATACACCATCTGTGAAAATTTCAGCCGTCTAACTAATCTAACTATCACGGTTCATGAGATTCAGCTTGACGATAGACGGACAGGTGGATAGACAGACGGACAGCGGAGGCTTAGTAATAGGGTTCGCTTTACCCTTTGGGTTTTTGTTTGAATACCTGTTTTTTTTTTTTATTATTTATAATAATCCATTTGAATAATAATATTTCCTCTTAGAAGTTTTTAGGTACAATCATATGATTCCCGCAGCTGCAACACTGTTTTAATAAATTGAAACCAAAATAATAAAACCAATTTATATATAATCGTTTTTTTTTTTTTATAAACAATAATCGATTACTAAAAGTCAATATTTATATTATAAAAAATTATCGATTTATTAATAACCGATTTTTTTTCACATCTCTTTCGAGGCGAGGACGAAGTCACGCCCGATCAAAGAGTATATAAAGCTAATCGTAAATCAGTTGTTTTTCGCCATCAACATAGTATTATATGGACGGCGGCCATTCACAAAATGCCTGTCCATTTTCTGTTGGTGTGAGTATTTAAATATGCATTAGTATGCGTGAGTAGGGAAGTGACCCCTATTACACAATATATCGATATATAATAAACCTAACCAAACAGTGCTGCAGAATTTCGATACTTTTTAGTTTTAATACAATAAAGAAAATTAGATATTCGTAGAACCAGAAGACGCAGCTTAGGCCGGCCCCCACTTGGTGGACCGACGATCTGGTGAAAACTACGGGGAGCTGATTGATGCAGGAGGCGAGTGGCCGCTCAAGGTGGCACTCTATGGGGAAGGCCTATGTTCAGCAGTTGACGTCTTCGGGCTGTTAATGATGATAATGATGATGATGACCCTAGTAAAAGTATATTGAAATTTTATATGAAATAACGTTTGCAAGTAACATTTTTATATGTGTGTTGCCAGTGATGACTTATGGAACTGAGACGTGGTCTCTAACTGTTGGCCTCATTACTAAGCTCAAAGTCGCGCAACGAGCTATGGAGAGAGCAATGCTCGGTGTTTCCCTGCGAGATAAGATCCGAAATGAGGAGATCCGCAGAAGAACTAAAGTGACCGATGTGGCTCTTAGGATTAACAAGTTGAAATGGCAATGGGCAGGCCACATCGCTCGTAGAGCTGACAACCGATGGGAAGAAAGGTTTTCGAGTGGCGACCACGAACTGAAAGACGCAGCGTAGGCCGGCCCCCCACTAGGTGGACCGACGACCTGGTGAAAGCCGCGGGGAGCCGATGGATGCAGAAGGCGAGCTGCCGCTCCCTGGGGGAGGCCTATGATCAGCAGTGGACGTCTTCAGGCTGTTCAAATAACATTGTTCCATAATAGTTAGTTTTTATTTTACATTCGCGTTTTCTTATTCTATTCATTAAAATGATGGTTAAATTCGTAAAAAGGGTTCCGTACCATTATCTATAAAAACGAGCAAAAAATCACGTTTGTTGTATTGAAGCCCCTATATTTATTTTAGGGAAAAATATAGGGGAAAAGGATGAATGGATGGGACGGCTGCGCCTGTCTCCCTTCGCCGTCCCATCTATTCATCCTTTTCCCCTATATTTTTCACTTTTGCTTCTCTCTTACCCATAAACAGGGTAAGGCATAAAACTTAAACCCGTGCGAAACCGGGGTGGGTCAGCTAGTTTATTATTAATTTCATAACTCATATTGAAGCCAGACGACACTGGCCTACCTATTGTATTTTATAAAAGTAGGTTAGGTGCCTATTTTTAAATTGCCAGATTTACACCTACTTTTTCATTCTGTTTGCACTTTGATCTAAATCCATTCAAAAGTGGTTTAAGGAAAGAGATTTTCTACATTTTAATCTCCCTTAAACCAAAGTAATTTTGTGCAAATGTATGAAGATTTACGAATATCGACAAAATGTAATGGACAGTGTAGGTACATCACTATTCGAGAGGCGTAAAATCGCCCATCCCAAAAATATCAATTAAAGCATTAAATCTTTCAGTAATTGCAATCGCATGGTAATTATACGGTGGAAAAAACGTATATTCTTAATATGAAATGCATATTTACTTCGAAACTTCGATGTTTAACATGAAAATAGCCAGTAAACTTTAACGTATAAAATGATGATTCTGGTTTTCCTTCGACTCCTCGGGTTACTCTTGATGCACAAAACACAACACAACACGACACAATTTCACTATTGATACAATATTTAGCCCTAATAACAATATAATCACTAAATTTTCACGTTTTATGCTCTCGCATTTAATTTCATGACACACCAAACTGTCAGAACATGACACGCGGTGTCGGTAAGGCGACGTTGCCGTACCGACATTCGCTTTCTCGCATACTCTATGCGACGATTCGTGTATTAGACAGAGATACAAGACAGTATGTTTACACGAAGGAAGCGGAGCGGCAACGCCGCATTGGCAGATTTTGGCTCTCTCCATAGACCTCCATGTTTTTCGCTATTCCGACAGTGGCAGAGTGGGAGTGAGAGACACGATCGTGGCAGCACGATCACTATCCAAGAATGCACAAGAAAATAACGCACGGCCAGTATTGTACAACCCTGTATTCACAACCCATTTCGAAGCCATTTACACGGATTCCAGGTTATATCCGGTTC
The DNA here is from genome assembly GCA_963580505.1 of Ennomos erosarius. Taxonomy (NCBI): domain Eukaryota; kingdom Metazoa; phylum Arthropoda; class Insecta; order Lepidoptera; family Geometridae; genus Ennomos; species Ennomos erosarius. The sequence continues at coordinate 7,135,706 of OY756999.1, read as the reverse complement.
GTGAATGATTGCCTGTACCAACTTTGCACAACCGTATTGCACAGCGCGTTATTTGTAGTCTCTATCTTGTACTCGCAGAAATCTTAGAGCATCTATAAATGAAGATGTTAACGTTATAATCCGCAAGCACCATTTCTCTAATAATATTAGAAGCATAGACTGTAATATGAATAATCTAGAACTTCTTCTCACTAGAACACAGACTCATTTTGATATCCTAGTATTGACCGAATGTTGGTTAAAAAAACTAATAAACCCCCCTCCGCTAAATACCTACAACTACTATTTTACGAAAATGTGTCAATCACAAAATGAAGGTGTGGTGGTCTACGTAAAAAACAGCTTACAATGTAAAGTATACGAACCTAATTTTAGTGACGCTAACTGTCTAGTGACCGAACTGGGTTTTAATTTTGCAATAATCGCTATTTATCGTCCACCGCAACACCGCAACTTAGATGGCTTTCTTCACTCACTAAACGTCATACTTCTTTCACTTTCCGCATTTCAAAATATTATAATTACAGGAGACATAAATATAAATATAAATAGTTTTGTCCATGACCCCAAGTCTCACGACTACTTGAACCTTCTCGCCTCACATGGCATCTTTCCTGCGACTACGCTACCCACTAGATTGAACAGCTGCATAGATCACGTGATGATCAAAACAAAGTTTCCATGTAAATCCGCAGTGATCACTTCCTCGATCACAGACCATTTCTCAGTGTGCGTGGCAATTGATAAACTAACGAAACCACTATCACAAAGCAGTAACAGGAAATTTTACAACGAAACCACTATCACAAAGCAGTAACAGGAAATTTTACAAAATTGACTATGCTCGCCTTGTTAAAGAGATTGAGTTGTTCGATTTCTCGCCTTTGTATGGCTTACACGATGTTAATGCTGCCACAGAGTTCTTCGTCAACAGCCTATTGAAGTTAACACACACTCACTCTCAAGTCAGTACTATCTCTAGACGGAAGCAAATAGTCAAGCCCTGGATTACACCTGGTCTGTTACGTTGCATGAGGCATAGGGATAAGCTACATATGAAATCGAGAACTAACCCAAATGACGAAACAGCTAAAAAGGTCTATCTTAGGTATCGTAATTTTTGTAACTCTCTTTTAAAAAAAGTTAAACGGGCATATGAGCGTGACCAACTACAAAAAGCTTCTGGTAATGTGAAAAAAACATGGCAAGTACTAAAAGATATTGCGGACCTCACATCACAAAAAGCGACAAGTCTTGAACTTCTGTCTAAGTCTAACCCACAAGAGTCTCTGAACAAAGCTAACCTCTTTTTCGCTAATGTTGGTTTTAACCTAGCAGACACCATCACAAAGAATAGGTCACAACAGGAATATAACAGAGCAATTGAATCAAACAAACTAGGATCCTTGGTAAACACTGCGGCATTTTGCGATACAAATGAGACGGAAGTTGCATCAGCTCTGCTTAGTTTACGAGATGACTGTGCTGTGGGATGGGACAACATATCTAGCAAAATTCTTAAAATGTCTATATACAAACTTGTCGTACCTATAACTTATATTTGTAACTTAAGTTTTCAATCTGGGATATTTCCTCGTTATTTTAAAAAAGCGGTTATTCACCCCATCCACAAGTCTGGTGATAAGACACTTGTTACCAATTATCGTCCTATCTCCGTTCTTCCCATACTCTCCAAAATTCTTGAACGTCTCATGAACAACAGACTTACTAATTTTCTACACAAATACAACCTTTTTTCAGATAACCAATATGGTTTCATAGCCGGACGATCAACTGAAGGAGCCGTGTCAAAGCTTACAGATTATCTAGTTGACAAATTGGACAAAGGCTTTAAATGTATTGGGGTCTTCCTAGATTTATCTAAAGCATTTGACACGGTCTCCATTCCAATCCTTTTATATAGACTCGAACGCCTTGGTATTCGCGGAAGAGCACTTCAGCTATTCTCGGACTATCTCTGCGATAGAACACATTGTGTGAAGGTAGGAGATTTTATTAGTAAAGACGAATCTATTACCTTCGGAGTACCACAAGGTAGCATTGTAGGACCGACCTTGTTCTTGGCGTACATAAACCATATTTGCGATCTTAAACTGCCAAATTGTCAAATTATCTCATACGCTGATGACACCGCCCTCCCCTTCTACGAACGTAGCTGGAGTAAGGTCACGCAGATTGCCGAAAACGGTCTGAAAACCGTCATGCAGCACTTAGACGCTAGTCTTTTAACTCTCAATATCGAAAAGACCAGGTTCTTAGCTTTCTCTGTAAAAGGCATTGATAATGACGTCTCTAACAATCTGAAAATACGCGCTCACAAATGTGATGGAACCACTGTGTGTAACTGCCTTTGTATTGACAGAGTATCGTCGCTGAAATACCTGGGAGTTTTTCGGCTGATCGGCTTAATTGGTCCCCTCACCTTCACGCTCTGTCTGGAAGAGTTAGAAAGTTAATGATCGTTTTTAGGAAGCTACGTCACGTAGCTGACTGGAGCCTTCTTAAGACAGTTTACTATTCCCTGTGTCAGTCCATCATCGACTACTGCATCCCTGTCTGGGGTGGCAGTACAAAGACCAAGATGCTCACAATAGAGCGAGCTCAGAGAGCTGTTTTGAAGGTGATGATGTTTCGACCGATCATCTACCCAACTATACAACTGTACGCTGACTGCCACCTGCTTACCGTACGTCAACTTTTTATCCTAAGACTTGTCCTCTTACAACATTCTCGGACGCCTTATGACCCCAAGCATCTGGCAGACAGACGCAGAAAGGACAGTGTGTGCCGAGTAGAAACCGTCAAGCTAACATTTACACAACGATTCTCTAGTTTTTTGGGGCCCTACCTTTACAATAAATTAAGCAAGCTCAATCCTCTTTATCCACTCACTAAATTTGAATGTAAGCAAGTGCTAACTAATTACCTTCTAACATTAAGCTATGAAGATACTGAACGCCTTCTACATATACTCAGTTGACAGTGACACACACACACACACACACACACACACACACACACACACACACACACACACACACACACACACACACACACACACACACACACACACACACACAAACGCGCGCGCGCGCGCGCACACACACACACACACGCACACACGCACACGCACACGCACACACACACACACACACACACGCACACACACACCAATACACCCACTCACCCCCACAGAATACATAACCCTCTCACACATAAGTAGTAGATTTAAATAGTACTCATTTCATCTTTACCTACAAACAAACACATGCCCAAATATATAGCAAATAATATTAGGTTTATTATATACATTCATTATATACCCGCATGATACATTATTATTATTTAGGTACCCAATATTCTTTTTTTCTTTTTAGTTACATCATTTTATATATATTTATTTTAAATTCCCTTAATTGTGATCTCATAATTTTTGAGTATTTATAATAAATTAATCTTCTGTGAAACTTAAATGTAAAATGAACTCATATCTGGTAACTGGCTCCTGTAACACAGGGTCTCCCCTAGTATAGGAGCTGGTCGATAATTCCATTCTGTATTTAACCTGTTACTGCGTTAAGTATACTTTATAATATAATTACAACTAAGAATAGTTTATTATATTGTCTTTGTTGCACAAGATCTTAATACGTAAATTGTCTGCTCATTGTTAACCATACTTTTGTTATTGTGCAATTCTAGGTTAAGCTTTGATGGTAAATAAATAAATATTTATTATTTATTATTTATTATTCTGCCAGTTTCTACGGGGGACGAGGTAAACACATATAGCACGCGCGTAAACGCACGCCGCACACCATCTTAAGACACGCACACCGTTAGTAAATCATAAACCGTAGTTTATAAACTAGCGTAGTTACGCAGTGTCTACACGCACATTATGATATTGTAGATGATCAAGTAGCACCAAATAACCGGCAGAGGGGAACGCCTTGCCTTGCTAGTTGCCACCTCCTTTTTTAAATGCTCTAAGGCAGAAATGCACGACCATAATTTGCACAGACGATATTGTGCGACCCGTACTGCACAGCTTGATATTTGGAAGCCATACAAATAATATGCACCAATTTCGGGCTGTGCGTTCCAGCACTGCTGACGCGCGTCTGTCGCTCAACTACTGTCAAAATTTATACAATTTCGATAGCAGTTGAGCGGCAGAATCACGTCAGCAGCGCCGCTGCTACTTAGAAATGAAATGAAATGAAATTAATTTATTTGCACGAAATATGGTAAATGTAGGTGTTATAATATAAAATGATCAGCATATTCCACCAGAACTGGCATACAAAAATTATTACAAATGATAAATGTTAGGTGTATAAAATAATTCAATGTTAATCCATTTGGTAAAATAGTCATGCAGTCTACGTAAATAACATAATAAAAATTGTTTAAATAACAATGATAATAAATTCAAATTAATAAAATAATAATTAGGATAAAACATGTCTAAAAATAAAATAATGTTTTCAATTAATTAATAATAATGTCTTAAATTCTAGCCTAAAAACACCAATTATTATAATTTACATTCGAAAAATTCTTTTAAATTGTAGAAACATTTCTCAGACAACCATTTAAACAACTTAATTTTAAAATATTTAAATGGCAGTTCCCTGATTGTCCTTGGTATCTTATTAAACACCTTTATGGCCATTACCCTGCAGTTTCTTTGATAAAGAGTAGTTCTACAACTGACTGCCCTTAAGCTAGTGGAGTCTCTACTAGTAAACTGAAAGCGTTTGTAGTTCTCTGCTTTATCAAACAAATCAGGGTGTTCTTTTACGAAAACTCCAATCTGCATAATGTATAAGCCGGCCAAAGTCAAAATCTTATGCTTTTTAAAAAGAGGCCTACATGAATCCAGCGGACCAACACCACTTACGGCTCTAACACACCTTTTTTGAACCAAAAAGGCTTTAGTAATGTCGGTGGAGTTTCCCCAGAGCAAAAGACCATACCTAAGAACGGAAGCCACGTAGCCATGATAAGCAGTAAGGGCAGCACTTTCATTTACCGTGCGCCTTAACCGTTTTAAAGCGAAAACAAAACGATTAAGTTTCGAACAGATGTGTTCAATGTGTGATTTCCAATTACAAAACTGATCTACACATATTCCTAGAAATTTGTATTCCTCGGTCGGTTCTATTTTCTGACCTCTGCATCTTACAAGATCAAGATTACTTTTAACAGAGTTATAGTTCCTGAATTTTAAATACTTTGTCTTTAAGAGGTTGACACGCAAATTGTTCAGTTCTAGCCATTTAACGATAGAATCTGCCGCTAAGTTGATTAAGTGTTCATGATTGATGAGTCATTCTATCTGTGTCGGTCCCAACTACCGACACGTCATCTGCAAAAAGCACACACTCATGATTAACGGATAGAGGAAGATCGTTAATATATAGTAGAAATAGTAATGGCCCCAAAATACTGCCTTGCGGCACACCATATCTGTTTACTAGATAGCTTGATCTAAAAAATGTGGCAACTTTGTCTTTATCTGACATTAGAAGAAAAAAAAATGTGCTCTATGGTTTAATTCATGTTCAAACAAGGTTAAGTACGGAGACTTCGGTTCTGGACCTATGTAATAGGGGGAATTCTGTGGGTTCAGTAATAAATGCTATTAAGTATTTAATTGTTTAATTAATAAAACATGGCGCAGACGAAGAACTAAATATGTAATTTAATGAGTGCAGTTGATGTAAACCTACGGGTATCCAAAGATAACAGAGGTGCAAAGTTAGTGAAAGTTTCGTAAATCTACACGGGAACCACAGTTCGCATCGCAATAAAGATGGACGCTGTAAAGTTGCCTCCAAATTTTGATCTAAGGTCTCCAAACGCCGGTACTGAATGGCATATATGGAGACAGTGCTTCGAGGATTATTTAATCTCGACCAAGCAAGACGACGCCGAAGATCGAGTAAAAATCGCACTTCTAAGAAACATGATTGGAATAGAGTCTGCCAGAATTATAATGACGCTACCGTATGAAAATAAAGAAAAGCTTAAATATCTATCGGTTATCCAGGCCATTGAAAAGTATGTATGTCCACGGATTAACGAAGTGTTTGAACGTTTCAAGTTCAATGAGAGGAGTTTCTTATGTTTCAGGTGAAAAATTGTGTGAAAGTACTTAGGAAAATTGTATGTAGCTGCAATAGTACAGTATAACTGTATAACACACATGAGGGCATGGATATCTTTCAAGTAAGGAGTTGTATATTGCCAACCAGTTATATATAACAGAATGCTATGGATAAAATACAAAAAGGATTTGTTATTGTGATCGTTAAGTATAGTGTGCGTTATATTTAAACATTTAAGTACCTATGCATATTTAAATATAAGTAGCTAATGAATTTTGCTAAATTGGAGGCCCATGTTCAGTAGTGGGCGTGTTAGGGCTGATGATGATGAATAATAGTAATCTAATTTCTTATTTATGTTTATTTAAAAAGTCAACTGTTCAAAATTGAATTATGATAGACTTTAGTTATTAAAATATTCAAAATTCAGTTAGAATAGATAGTCTATTTCTATAATAATTTTAGGTTGTTGTTTAAAGACTCATTTTAAGTAATTGTAAGCTTTTTTAACAAAAATAGTTTGTTGTATAATTGAATTGAATCATAGTTTTGCGGCAACATGAACATACCGTTTGTATTGGCAGATTGATGTAAATTAAAAAATAAATATTTTAATAAATGATTTATAGTTTTATTTGTACGATAATAAAAATTGGAAACATGAAAATGGCTATGTAATAGCTATAGGTAGATATATATAGTGGCACACCGGCTAATTGCGTTTCACTTCACAGGCCACATGGATACAAAAAAAAAGAAACGTCACGCGACATAATTTTCTACAGTCTATGGTGACAGTACTAGAGATGGTCGTCTGATACACAGAGTACATTGAATATGTCTGATACGTAGTATCTCTTAGTAGTCTGTGGTTATTTATTTGTTGATTTGTTGTGAAATGCGAGTTGTGTTGTGAGAGAGTTGTAAAATTGATTTTAAATTATGATATGATGTTGAAAACTGATCAAAATGAGCGACAAAAAGTACAAAAATATGTTGCTCAGACGTAGATTTTGTAAACGTATTGCGCTTGCTGCCATAGTTTTTGGTCTTTCATTTTATGCTTCTGTTCTTCTTTTCGGAGATCTCAAAGCTCCTAGAGTGATGAAATTAACTGACTTGGACCGCTGCCCTGCTTGTTTTGGAGTATCAGTGTGTCCAGAATTGTATTCCAATCAAATAACTCTGGATATTCAACATGGTTGGTCTAGTATGTTCAATGCCAAAAATATATACTATGGCTACACAAAATTTAACAGAAGAGCGGTTTTAAAGAAACTAGCCCATGATTGGGAGTTCAGACAACTTGATGTGAACCTGTGTCAACTTTGGGGCTTAAAAAGTAACTGTAAACCTATTCAAACCATCAATGCCTCTGACATAGATGAGAAAATAATTAAAATAGTGCAGTACAATTTGTCAGTCCCAAGCACCAAGCCAAGGAATGGTCTAGTAATGTGTCCATACTCCTACAGCTTCTATGATTTGGCAGAGCCGGTGCTAAATGGTAATATTAACAATAGATTAGATAAAATATATGTCTGGACTATGCTTATGATAAATCCGGAGCCTATTATACTGCAGGTAAATTTAGAATAAATTAATAAAATTGATTATGAAAAAGAATTGATAATTGAGTAGTTATCTCCTTGCTGTTCTCCACTGCTAATATGATTTGCAAACAGTAATAAATCAGTTTTAAAGGCCTATTCAAACCGGTGCGTTATTTGCTACTCCTGTGGGTGGTGGTAAATACCGCATGGGGCCTGCATAGTATTTTTTGTATGAAGTTTTGCGGCTAGAGCAAAACTTCATACTAAATACCTGGGTGGAATCCTGCATGGTAAACCCCAACCCCATTGGAAATGAATAGGCCTTAATTGATTTCAGCACATACTGTATTATACATATGTGTGGCACACATACATCAAGTACCAGAGCAATTTTTATATATTCTAGGTAATTCCAAAGTCCAAAGGATGGCCAGTACCAGCTTATGGTGGAGTCTGCGGCAGGCTAGAACTGGTAGCATATGAGGGTGAACCACTGTCCTCACTGATGCATGTGGAATGGCATCGGAAATTAAAATTTGCTAAGAAAATACTCGGTGCTGCTATGGACTTCACTTTTAGGCATGATCGGTTAGTACCTTCTTCATATTTTATTCTACTCATCCTCATCCTGTACTAGGGAACAAAAAAGGGAGAGGGCAAAAACCTGAATGGTTAACTGTGAAGGGATACAGGGGGTCTAACAAAGATTCTGCAGGGCTGGCAAGGACGGTACGTAATATTGCTTTTCCGCAAATAATGTCATACCTGTATATTTTGGAGTTATTGTTCTGGCATTAACACTAATAGAAAGGGATCTTTACTAGATCCTCTTGTGCAACTGCACATACAATATTCATAAAAACGTAAATTCTTTGAACTTGACATATTTCCTTCCTTGCCTTTCTCTAAAAAAGATAGAAAACAAGTTTCATGGAGAAAACTAGGTGTTCATTCTTCCTTATTTCCTTCAATTTTTATTTCATTGTTCATGTTATAAAGCTTTCGTATTAAAGCATATTCTTTAAATTGTAACCACTGCTATTTACCAAATGTTTTTAAAACTTTTTCAGGTTCCGTTTTTACCTTATGGACTGGTCACTAGACAACCTTGTTGCTAACGAAAAGGATGATGTCACATTTGTTGATCTAGAAGACGTTATTGTACTTGACAAGCACATATCCCCTCATAAAGACCTCCCTCACTGGTATAAACGTTACAGCCGCAACAACCATCCCGGATTTACATTCTCAATAGACAATATGTGCAAACATCATTTGAGCGATCATAATATTTGGGCAGCATGTTACATATTGGCTGGGGAAGAAACACCATTACTTTATCCAATACCAAAGCAAATAAATGACTCAAGGCCGCATTTGGATAAGTTGTTATATAAATGCTTGAATGGAGATGAAAGGTTTCATACAGTGACTAAATTGCAGCAGCTTATTAGTGATATGCTTATGGATGAGAGAGTTGTTGGATACGGACTTGTTACTAGTTGACATTAAATTAATATTAGGCACATAATTGAAAATTAGGTGCCTAATGTCCGTTTGCACTAAAATTTTGTAGTCCTTAAGTTTGCACTTATCTCTAGGACATACCCTAAAAAATTGCAGTAGTAGTAGATACGTCATTGAGCGATAAGTGCGAACTTAGAAGCTGTCAAACTTTAGTGCAGATAGGCATTGGTTTTTATAATTTCTGATCTATTATGATAAAAAAAGAAAGATGTGGGAGATTTTACAATACGAACATGATTCCGTTATTGTTTTCAGGTATTTAATTCCTTCCATTTCTGCTTGTTAAATTGATAATTTGATAATCATTTCCCAAATAACTAAGATAATTATTACTTATTTATAGCAGCAATGACAAAACTATAATAACGCAGCAATCTTGAACTTAGTATGTACTCCATGGTGTTAGTATCTGTGACAAAGCCTTGTCCGTGAAGTATGTATACTATGTGTGTGTGCTATACACAGTATACTCACTTCACGGACAAAGTCAAGTTTTTTATAATAGAGCAACAGACTTATTATTATTATTATTAAGCATTTAAAATTGTAGTAGCTAGCCAACTATTTTTAAAATAATTACTTCTAATTTGTATTTAATTTTTTTAAACAATATCAAGGGTAGAATCTCAATTATATCATTTTATTACGTTTTATTTACTATTGATATAATTTTTTTTTAATTGGTTATCGTTTTATGGATGAAAATGTTTTGCTCCAATATTTTTCTTTTAAATGTACCATAATATAATCTTATGCAAAACGAAGTGATTATATCCTCTTTGATCTTATGCTTAATTAGCTGCGCCCCATAGACATATATATAAGGACAGGCCTAATCACAGATTAAACCGTCGCTTCAAAGAGGGAGTCAAGTTCACAGATTGACATCCACTAGCGCCCAGTCTGTGTTGGAAGTGAGAAGATATCGGTTGTGTGTCTCAAAGAAAATATGCCAAGTTGTGTTGTGAAGGGTTGCACAAACTACACTCTAAAGTGCAATAAAAAGAAATACAAAGTTTCTTACCACAAGTAAGTCAATATTTTCAATATTACACTCCGTTTTGTACAAAAATAATCGAATTTATATTTGGGATAATCATTGTAAACAAACATTGACGGACATAATGGCAGCGTTTAATTTCCCAACTCATCGTAGTTCCTGAGTAATCTAAGAGATGGCGCTGACTTTTCCCCACACCATTTTGAGTAAATAAAATGTTCCTTCGGGCATATCCTGATATATAGATCTATGCTGCGCCCACAGAATTCCCCCTATTTTGGCTGCGCCCCGTACTTTTGCTTGCATATGTATTCTCGTAAAAGTTGTAATAGTTACTATCCAGCAAGTGGTTTCGTGCAACTGTTACAATGAGGTCAACGCAATGTACTCTGTGGCACATCTAGTTTAAAGATGTCTTCAATCCCTATTAATTCAAAATTGTTTAGGCGCTGAGCTGAAACATAGGTAAATACAAATATACATACACCCGGACGATCTATTCCAGGCCCATTCAACTCGTCATACATTGGATGGTAATAGTAGGTGGGCATGCTATAGGGATCCCAGTATAACAAAAATATTTTTTTATTTTATTTTAGATATGGCAACAAAATGATTTTGAGGTTATAATTGCCACCGGTCTCGTGTTGTTTTCTTTTCGTGAATTTTCAGCTCTTTTTTATTTAGCCTCGAAACTCTTTTTGTGTTTGTGTATTGTGATGTCGCGTTAAAAATAATGAAGGACAATAGCCGTAAATGTGCTAAATGCAATGCATCATCAGCGAAAGAGCCGAGTCTGGTGTTGCATCGATTTCCAAAACCAAGCCCTACCAATGATCAACGGTAAATTACACAAAACCCATCCAATATAATTTGAGGTTATGTACTAATTATTGAGTTCATTGTGGATTTGGAATTAAACATGTTAATTATGTTTTGCAGAATGCTATCATGGGCAAAGTTTTGTATTATGTATTATGTTTTTTTTTTAAATAAAATCGCTCTCGATTTATTATTAACAATGTCATGTATGCAATAAATATAAAAAATTATAAAATCCTATGCTTTTATTTTTGCGAATTGATGTAGTTTTGTCCCTATTATAAGATAGTTTATCTGATAATACAATAGTTTATCTGATAATACAATGGGGCTGCTCTACAATTAATTACTATTGACATTAATAAATTAATAAATTAATGTCAATAGTAATTAATTTTGGAACAGCCCCTTTTATCAATTCAAATCTATACGAATAGAACATTTAAATTTTCCGCCTTTTTTAAGTTTCCAAAGGGTCCCACTAAAGGCGCTAGTACTGAATTTCATAACCACTTTTTTTGTATGAAGATGTCATTCTTCTCCGATAGGAGTAATAGTATTCTGTGGTAAAGATGTACTAAAAACTGGACTTGGTACATGTTGTTTATTTTGTTTTGAAATGAAATAAGTGATATATTTTTAATTAATGATGAGTAGTTCAGATTCAGATGAAGATAATGCTATTCGCTACGGAACACCACTTGAGCCGTATGAAGAAGGTAAGGTTGTTGTAGTGTGTGACATCACATTACATTATTTCTATTCATTAACCAATTTGGATAAATTTTAATTTTCTTCATTTCAACCACAAGACAGCCGCTGCTGAACAAATATTGTACTGAGGCCTTCCAGGCTCTGGAGGGAATTTGCTCCTTAGTGGCAAATCCCCCCATGCTCCAATGAGCTTCAAGGGCCTTATCTGCTGTTGCTTAAATATGAACTTGGAAATTTGTTACCATACCATGTGTATCTAATTTTTACATCTGAACACCTACTAAAACATCGAAATCTATGCAAACATGACTTTCTGCATATGTAATTTATAACAGTACTTATTGGATATCAAAAGTATAGGTGTCCTATTTTGACTGAAAGAGACCAAAAGCTCGCTAGTATTGGCTGGGAAATATCCAAACAATACCACCAGTTAAGATATAATGAAAATTCTCTTATTCTGCAGATGAAATTCCTTCAAAGAGAAAATATCAGCAGCCAGCCGATCAGTATGCAGTGGATGCACACGGCAGGCGGAGGTTCCACGGAGCATTCACTGGAGGCTTCTCCGCCGGGTTTGGCAATACAGTTGGCAGTCAAGAGGGGTGGACACCAGCCACCTTCAAGAGCTCTCGCAGTGAGAGGCCTCAAAGTTCTGTGAGTAATGCGTAAACACTTATTTGAAGACTGATTTAGTAATATGAGGCATCCAGCTCATGAACTTTGTTTTTTAGAATAGGCATGTATACTAAATTTATTTTTTGGGTAAATTATTTATATTCCTCAAAAGATAAACATTTGTGAAAACAAAAATGAAATATCTCAAAAAATGATCTCTTTGTGACGTCACGAGTAGATTTTTCATAGTAACTGTGGAGGCGCTCTGTTTCGCGAGAAAGGGACAGGAGATGCCTCCTGTAGAAACTTTAAAACCTTATTACTCTGTGATTTATTTACCGATTTTGCTTATTTTTTCAATTATTGCATTCATTTTTAATCTTCTTTATGAATGTAATATTTACTTGTTCTTTTTTAATAGTAGTCATCATGCCTAATACTCTTTAAGACTACAGTCAATAAGCTCCTCATAGTTATGCCTGTCACTTAACATCAGGTCAGTTTCTGTGAAAGGTTGGGCGTAAAAAAGTTGGGTTGAAAAAGTTGTAAATTTTTTCTAACTTTCATTTTATTTTATGCTCAGAGTCAAAGGCCAGAAGACTTTATGGATGAGGAAGACCGCAGTGAATTTGGGATAGCTCCTAAATACATGCAGACACACAGCGAGTTCTCTGGGCAGAAGAGAACACGGCAGACATTCCATGATGGATCTATTCCCGGTAAGTGTTAGACCATGCAAAATCTAAAATAAGTCTAGGTAGGCTTGAAGCACTGGGTAGACCAACAATCTGGTGGAAGCCGCAGGGAGCCGATGGATGCAGGATAGGTACGAGCAGTTGTTCAGTTGGACTCCCTGGGGGAGGCCTATGTTCAGCAGTGGACATCTTCAGGCTGTTGGCCATGAGACTTGTAGATCTGCAAGCTGAATGGCACTTTACTGCATTTATAGCAAGTCACTCTTTATTTCGGAGACATTTTAGAAAATCCTCTGTTTTTGTACTATGAAGCATTCTGTGCTTTTGTACTGACATGAACCAATGCGACTTCTAAATTTGTCCCCAGGGGAGCCAGTCCTAGATCAGCTGATCCGAGCAGTCCATGAGACGGCAGCAGTCAGGATGCTCAAGGACATGGGTTGGAGACCAGGCCAGGGTACTGGCGACAGGGTCTCTCGACGGGAGAAGAAAAAGGCAAAGGAGCGGCAGAAAGTGTATGGATGCTATATGCCGGAAGAGATGAGACAGGTATGCTAGGTTGTAGTTCTGTCCTATTCTAATCGTTAACAAAATATAAGTAGGTTAGATTGGTTGATTATCAAGAAGGAATCGCAGTACATACGTTTTGCTACTGCCAGCGTTCGCAGTCGCCATTGAGTTTGAATGGGATTCTACATACTTTTTTCCTGAAGATGCTTTTATTTTTATTTTATTTTTTGTTTTTTTGTTCTATTAATATCTGCGATCAGTCTTCGGACTATGAGCAGGTTTTTTGTAGGTGGTTTGGCGTTTAGGAAAGGTGGTCCAGTGATCACATATCCTTTTCTTTATAAATCATTTCCGTCCAATTCCATGATGTGTTGTCTGCGCAGCCTCTTTGGGTAACTGATGGTCGCAAGCTGTGTCGCCAAGGGGTTTGGATGCGCATTAAGCCGCTCTTTGTATTTTGATGAGTGTATCTTTATCTCGTCGGTGACTGTATTCATTTCCAATTCACTATGCAACTCGGTAGTCATCAGAAACCATGGAGCATTTGATATGTTTCTCAGAATGTTATTCTGTGCTCTTTGTATGATTGAGGTATTTGATTTGCAGGTAGATCCCCACAGTTGGATGCCATAACACCAGATGGGCTTTAGTATGACCTTGTAGATCCGTAGCTTGTTGTCTGTACTTAAGACTGAATTTCTACCTATCAACCACAGGAGGTTTCGGTATCGAATGTTTAATTCGTCTCTTTTTTTCTGTAGATGTGAAGATGCTTTTATAACCTTTTTGACTTCCAGAACTCGCAGACTGAAGATCAATCAGACCATTCTTCCGACTCGGAGTTTGAATACGACACTCTATTCGCGCCAGACGACTATGAGCCTTATATCTTGAACCGTAAGAGTGACCGCTTTGGTCTCGGATACCAGGGGCTGAGTAGACACTCTGTGCTCGGCAATATGGTCGGAGAGTATGGGGAGACCAGCTCGAGGAGTCATTTGAAGATGAAGGATAAAGGGAAAAAGGTATTTTATAAACAATAAAAAAAAAACCGGCCAACTGCGAGTTGGACTTGTGCACGATAGGTTTACCACCATTATTGGTACCATTATCCGTTGTAATGAGCAAAAAAAAACACGTTTGTAATATGGGAGCCCAATTAAATATTTATTTTATTATGGTTTTTAGTATTTGTTGTTATAGCGGCAAAAGAAATACATCTGTGAAAAAATTAACTGTCTAGCTATGATGGTTCATGAGATACAGCCTGGTGACAAACGGACAGACAGACAGAGGGACCCTTTGGGTACGGAACCCTAAAAAGCTGTGTTTTCTAGGTATCAATCCGTGGACAAGCGTTCGGCGTAGGCGCTTTCGAGGCAGACGACGAAGACATATACGCTACGCAAGATATGACGCACTACGACTTTGCCATCGGCGGGCCGGACCAGGACAAACTGAAGACGAAACCAGCTAAAGAACAAACAAATAATGTAAGAAAATACTTAAGGCGTAGGGTAGGGCCAGATGAGCAGGTCCAAATTCGTTCAAAGAAACATCGACTATAACGTCGTAGACTTAAATATTAATTCAGTCTGAACTTCCGCGAGACGCAGACAACGCACAAAATGACTGATTTTTGAGGTTTTTAATTAATATCCATGTTAGTATAGTACTTTTCAAAATTATGAATTCATCACATTTGTGAACGTTTGTTGGGCATACACTATATTTTTTTTGTAAAAACATATTTGCTAAAAACTGTATAAAATGGGAACAACCAAATTTTGTTGAGGTGTTTGCGAAATTTTTCTATAGAACTGAATTTATTTATCTTATATTTGCATTCATCACAAACAAGTAAATGAAACGAATTACATGGTATATAAAATTCAAAGCTCCGAATGCTCTAATTTCGTTAAGAAACGTGCTAAAACACTTTGTTTGCTCTACCCTTCGCGTTAATAATATTAGTTTCCCGGGCAGGTAGTAGAAGGGTTCGTGCGAGCGTCCCGGCCGGCGGCGCCCGGCCCGGAGCGCCCGGGGCACCCGCCGCCCGCGCTCCCGCGGGACTTCGCCCCCGCGGCCGCGGGAGCCCGACGGACCAGGTTCGCTCCCGTCGACGCACCGGGACGGGACCAAGGTATTTATATTATATCATTGGCGGATACACACGCGATGCACGACTAGCCTAACCGATCGGTAAAGTTAAGCAACGTTCGCTGCGGTCACTACTAAGATGGGTGTCCACTACAGCATAAAGTTGGTATTTAGAACTGAGCGCTACCGTGCTTCGGAGGGCACGTTAAGCCGTCGGTCCCGGCTGTTGTCGTAAGGCAGTCGTTAAGCCAAGTCAGAAGCCTCCATTCTGACACCAGGGCTGACCACTTGGCTACACGAGAAGAAGGTGGATACACGGGGGGAACGATGGAAGCGAAACGCACTGAGTTTTCGCGCTTGCGCTGCCGTTTTATGAGCTTCCCTGTTTTTCTGATTGAGAAAAATTAACCCATTACATTACTTATTTTTCTGAAATTTGCAATTGTTTTGTTTGTCTATCTGTCTATCCCTTTGAACACTGAAATCACTTGAACTACTGATATCTGTCAAGGTTATAGCTAATTTTCCAGAATAATATTTAGGATACTTTGTTTTCTAAAACGGCCAAGTGCGAGTTGCACAAAGCCAATTTTTTTTTATTTTGTCATAAACATTACAAAATAAAAAAAAGTACTTACTTCATTTTACTGTAACATTATTTCCGTTTTCAGGTCTCGGTCGTCACGAGCTCACAGCAGATGCTAGAGGCGCCCTCCTCGGCGAACCGCCAAAACCAACAGATGCCAAACAAGCAAAAGAAGACCTTATCGCCAAAATCACAGGGCGCAATGTCAATTTTATTTCTACAACAGAGAATCAAAACACAAACATTGATGACTTAACTTCACCAAACAACAGATTATTCCCATCTAGCAACGACATAAGTTCGTCAAACAACAGATTATTACCGTCTAGCAACAACATCCCTTCACCAAACAACAGATTATTACCGTCTAGCGACGACATAAGTTCGTCAAACAACAGATTGTTTCCTTTTAGCAACGACATAACTTCACCAAACGACAGAAAAGTAGAAAAAATCATCGACTTGACCAAACCTAATACAGACACGCCAGATTACATATCAATAAAAGATTCTGGTAAAGAATTGGTTAACGTTTTCAAACCATTTGCGGGTAATCCATTAAAGCAAAGGAGATACGAGACCTATTTGAAGGATAAGGATGGTTTGGTGGAAAGAGATGGCGAGACCGATCGGTTGTCCGAGTGGGAAAGAGAGAGGGAGTTTATGGAGTTTGAACAGGCGGCTAAATTGTACAGGCCCCTCACTGGAGTCATGGGAGATAGGTAAGTTTCAAAACATTGTAATTTTTGATGATTCGAACACTTGCTAAAACGAGTTTACGTTATTTTTATTGAATATTTGTAATTTTATTCAAAGCCGATGTGTTTTAATAAGTGCATTTAGTTCTAAGAATATTAAAATTAAAAAAGGAACATCGATGGCGTCAACATTGTCAACGTTATATTAAATTTCTGTGATCACCAAGCACGCTGGTGGTATAATAACTGTATTAATATAACACTAAAGTAGGAGGACTGAAGTGACCGATATATGTAGCTCTTAGACTTAGTTGAAATGGCAATGGGCAAGCCACATCGCTCGTAGAACCGACAACCGATGGGGAAGAAAGGTTCTCGAGTGGCGACCACGAACCGGACGCAGCGTAGCCCGGACTAGGCGGACCGACAATCTGGTGAAAACCGCGGGGAGCCGATGGATGCAGGAGGCGAGTAGCCGCTCAAGGTGGCACTCGTTGGGGGAGGTCTATGTTCAGCAGTGGACGTCTTCAGGCTGTTGATGATGATGATGATGATGATGATGTATTATTATATCACTAATTTCATCACCCAGGTTCACCCATGCCACAGAACCGGATGACGCTACCAACCCTCTCACAGCGGTTTCCAAAAGCAACATCAACTATGGTCTAGCCACGAAGGAGCAGATCGAAGCCGCAAAGACCGGGTTATACGGCATTATGACCAGATTGAAGACCTCGTGGAGACCAGAAAGCATTGTTTGCAAAAGATTCAATGTACCCGAACCCGGTGGTGTCAGGTGAATATAAAAAATTACATTTATTTGTCTGTTTGTGTGGCTTTGACGCCATAACGACTGTGTCAATTTAAATAGAATTTTGCACTTAGATAGTATAGCTGGATCAATCAACTATTTTTAGATTTTTTAGTAATTCGGCAGTCATTTGTACAAAAAAATAAGTGTTGGTATTTTCAACAATAATATATTAAGATAACTACGTACTTAAAAAAATTATTTATGAATACGTTAAACAAAAAAATTCAAAAAAATAAGAGTTACTCGGGGGAAGGACCCTATTTTCCAAAAGAGGGGATAAAAATGTCCCCTGAGTGACACATGTTTAAAAAAGTTACGTATGACGATTGTCTGCGCAATCGTTATCGCGGATATACAAGGTGACCTTGAATTGATATGTTATCCCGAAAGGGGGTAAATCTACACCCCAAGGTAGACAATGTTTCTTTTACGACTTTACTAAATTAATAGTTTTTATTGAAGAATTGCCATGTAAAGTTTACGTTCAAAAATAGCCTTAGCGCAGCTGGGTGGTTTAACTTCGTCCTTGACCGAGTGCACATAAAAGATTTTATCGACCTGTGTTTAGAAATGAATTTATAGTATCTTGTAACTCTCGTAGCGATCGCACGTGCAATTTTGCGAGTGGATTTATTTTTTACCCTGGAAGTTTGAAAACACCCAGTTTCAAGTAAGGCTCTCACAACTTGTAGGGTATCATGGTCCCAGTCCCCCCATTTCGGGATAACATACTAATTCTAGGTTACCTTGTAGATAAATACCGTATAGCACAGACAAATACCTAGACCTACCTGAGACGTGGTCACTTAATGTTGGCCTCATTACATTACTAAGTTCAAAGTCGCGTAACGAGCTATGGAGAGAGCAACGCTCGGCGTTTCCCTGCGAGATAAAATCCGGAACGAGGAGATCCGCAGGAGAACTAAAGTGACCGATGTAGCTCTTAGGATTAGCAAATTGAAATGGCAATGGGCCGGCCACATCGCTCGTAGAACTGACATCCGATGGGAAAGAAAGGTTCTCGAGTGGCGACCACGAACCGGAAGACGCAGCGTAGGCCGGCCCTCCACTAGGTGGACCGACGACCTGGTGAAAGCCACGGGGAGCCGAAGGATGCAGGAGGCGAGCAGCCGCTCTAAGTGGCGCTCCCTGGGGGAGGCCTATGTTCAGCAGTGGACGTCTTCAGGCTGTTAATGATGATGATGAATACCTAGATCCATATTAAGATTTTTTATGATATTTTATTGTTCTATTTTATAACAATCGTTTTTTGTTCACAGGTCGGAACCAAAGAGAGATGACAAACCAAAAGTCTCCTACTCCATTTTCTCATACCTCGAATCTTCGGTGCATGACAAGGACAGCTTTGCTAAAGAGCAGACCAAATTTAGCGGTTCCAAATCCCTTCGAGACGTCCCGAAAATAGACCAAAAACCTACCCCAAATGTTGTAAATACCAAACAAACTGACAATAATACTGTCAAGAATTCTGAACAACTTACTGAAGCAAACCAAAGTTTTAAAAGGATGACGGTAGCTGAATTATTTTTAAAGGAGTCTGAGAAATTAAAAGAAAAAGGTCAACATGTGACGGAAACCATAGATCAATTCGACAAAATGGATTTGTACAAGTCAATATTTTTAAGCGATAGCGAAGAGGAAGCCGATGGAGATGTATCTAATGATAATGTACCTTTTAGTATTATAGATGATTTTGTAGAAGCGCCTAAAAATGTACAAAGAAACACGTCACCACCCAGAGGTATATTCGCCAATATCGACTTTGACGAGCTTAATTCTTGGCGGCGAAAGGTCGATGTTAATAAACCAGAATCGAGTAAAGAGACGAATACAGATAAACCATCCGATTCAGCAAAAGAAACTAACCAAAGTATGGAAGTAGATGAAATATACGGACCGAAAATTCCAGAAACCTTACAAAAGAGGTTAGAATCGAATGATTGTGCGGCAAAAGATAGCGAAAAGTTTGAATCGAAAGAAGAATCTTCGAAAGATAGGGTTGTGGTGGAAGTTGATTCATCATCTTCCGATTCTTGGGTCGACGTTAAAAAGGTGAAAGATAAAAAGAAGAAAAAGAAAAGTAAACATAAGAAAGAAAAGTCGAAGCATAAGAAATCTAAACACAAGAAGGATAAACGATAGGTTATGATACATAAGTATAGTTTTGTTAAATTGGTAATAAATTGTTATAGTAAATCTTTGAATATTATTTCGATACGGAACTACGGGAATAGTAAGTGTTTACTGTATTTATATGCAATTTCCGATACATTCTGATTTTGGGTATCTTGTTAAATACAAATTAGTAACAAAAATAAATAACGCCAACGAACACGTACATAGATCCTGGACCCTAACTAGGATTCTAAGTACATATTATATCAGTTATCTGGTTCCCATAGTACAAGCTATGCTTAGTTTTGGGGCTAGATGGCGCTGTGTGAAATATCCACACATATTTATTTATTTATTCCCTGTATCTAGGGACCCAGGAACTACGAGGACTATGCTCCCACAACACCCAGACACAACAAGTATTATCGCTTATTTTTTCTGTGCACAAATACTTGTCCTGTGGCGGGAATCGAACCCGCCGCCTTCGGGTTATGAGCCGACCTGCTCAACCACCACACCATGGAGACTGTCAAAATTAAATTATGTTTAAAAACTAGTGAAATTATCTGGGAAAATGAGACTATGACCTGATTACACAGTCTGGCATTTCAATAACTGAGAGCGAGAGCATCATCGTTCACAAGTTTCTGGTGTGGTTGTTATATCTAATTGGGTGGTCTCTTCAAAAGAGTATAGTTATAATACCTATTCTCCCGGATAGCTCAGTAGGTAGTAGCCCTGCCTTCTGAACTGAAGGCTGTGGGTTCGATTCCTACCCAGGACAAACATTTGTGTGATGCACCTAGACGTTTGTTCCGTGTCTGGGTGTTATATTGTATGCTAACAAAAAGTATCTAAATATTGTATCCGTTATCTGGTTCCCATACTACAAGCTTTGCTTAGTTTGGGGCTAGGCGCTGCATGAAATGTCCACACATATTTATTATTTATTTCTAGTAGGTCTCTTGTCCATGATGCCGCGTGTTATTGGCGCATCACTACTATTTACCTAGTCTATACATGCGAGAGTTAGTAAGTAAGTAGCAGGAGCTCGACAAGGTGCGGGTTCAATTCTCGTTTCGCTGCACCAACAGATTCCTTAGATAGCGTAGGTATTGTCATCCGTACGTACAACTATTCTATTCATTGTTTTTGTTTTGGTCAGTTCAAAGTCTCCAGACGCGACGCATATGCAAAAATACACGAATTCTATTTCGATGTAAATAAACATCATATTACACAATAGTTACGCATGCCACTGTGGGCGGCAAGCTCGCGCCAAGGTTACGGCGAAAGCACCTTCGGCTCCGTCATAGAAACAACACCATGGTAACAAATAGCGCCGATTTAATGATGGACTATGTTCTAGAATATCATTTCAGGGCTAGACAAGTAGACAGGAGACGGGCAGTCTAGCAATTGAGCTTGTCTGCCTGTATTCATGAAAATATTCTGAAACTGTGCTGTAAGTGCTAAGTTTTTAGCACAGAATTTTAATGAACATCGCTGGGTTACTCTAGAAACCTTTCAAAATCTTCGCTGTCGACGTGCAATGAATAATGCACGTAGGAACGTTGCAATTATATCGCATTAAAATAATTATCAATAGCAAGTTCAACAGAAAGAGAGGAATGACCGCTTCATTTGCAAGAGAAAGAAAGATAGAACGTAAACTGTTGATGCAAGTGAGATAACATGATAGTTTACCAAATAAGTGTGAGCGAGATGTCTAGAAAACAGACAGCTCGTCACGATTTTTTTGTCGAGACTGGTGCGCATGCGTCATTGAAGGATGTCAGGGACGAACTTAGGTGTATTATTTATTTATATAGATGGTGTGTTATCTATGGTTAGTTAGTAAGACTGTAACTAGGAGAAGAGATTGTAGTCTGTGGTATGAGCAAAGGGCTGTGCCTCACTCTGTATAAAATATGGCTACCAATATAGAACGGTTATCAAAGTAATAAAGTATTTTATTTCAGATGGTTTCCCTTCTCCTACTGCTGATGCAGGTTAACATCGAGCAAGCTTGATTTGAGTTAGAATTTATGGAAGATAGATACAGACTACTACAAATGAATAATTATTATTATATCAGCATTCTTCAACTCATCAAGTTGTTTAAATTTTTATTATAAGTAAAATTCTCCTACAGGACTTTATACTAGCCACGATGGTAAAATATCATTGGCCACGATGGCCTATAGACAACAGTCCAAATTCTTCAGCCCAACATGCTAGCAGTATTACCTACCTCGTTGAATTGCAATGCTGTGCTGATTCGATGAGTCAAATTCATTGTTCTTTGTATGAGGTAGTGTACCTAGTATATTTTAGTACATTACATAAAATAGTATGATTTTTATCTGTTTGACATTGTAGTATGTAGTTAGTTTCAGGAATAAAGGCAATTTGCACTATGAGAAAAATCAAATTACTTATTAGAATCATAGTAAATAATTGACTAGACTGTGACACAAAATAAATAATAAAACGTATGTTTGACATCAAATGAGCACAACAATAAAAACACGACTCCTCGATACGTGCCTGGCAAAATACAATCAGCTGTTTGTAATGACAGTTCTTCTGACAAATACAAAATGGTTGAAAACTAAAGTTGGCAAACAAAGAAAAGGCAGCGTAATTGCGTATTTTTACTGTTAAGAACTGTTTTTTGAAGTGAAAGTTAGTTAAATTAGTTAGTGTTCAGTGTGTTGTGCATAATGTTGGATTTGGAGATAGTCCCTGAGCGTTCCCTGGGCTGTGATGCCTGGGAATTCGTATTGGGTGAGCTGAGTCCTATACCTTACGTCAATATTTTGCGCCTTAATTTTACGGGATGTATTATCTTACGCAACGGTATTTCGATCTGTCAATAATTAGCCTAAATATTCAGCTTTAATCTAGTGCGATTCCCCTTGTTTCCTGGGCCTGGCATTGATTTTTTTCCAAGTTGATGTCGGACGAAAGAACCTTTGTTTCGGTTTGTAGTTGTTTATTTTTTATTGCTAATCGTGACCATGAAATTGCTAGGCTGCGTTGTTTTCATGTTTACAATCTGTGTTGGATTGATCTAGATTATTTTTTCAGTAATAGTCGTTAAATAAAATAAACAAATAATTCTTCCATATTAACAAAAAAATGAAATTAATTACGAACATTGCTTAAAACTTAATTAAAAAATCTCTAGCTCCTAAATAACCAAAAAACTTACTTTTAAAAGCTATAAGGTACATTGGTAATCAAATAAAATACTCATTTAATATTTTTCATCCTAATTTACATTTAAAAATACTTAACAAATTAAAATCTTAAATAAAACAGTGGTCATCTATCACTTACTTACCAAGACATTAAAATTGAAAAGATAAATAAATTTAGTTGCATATTGCATTATTTTCTATGAGTCATGTTGGTAAAGTTTCTTTGTTTTATGACCTACTTTGTAAAATAAACTGTTATTATTTTTTAAGTGTCACTGGCTAGTAACACAAACTTTTATTTTTTAATAAAAAGATAATTCTGATTGTGTGGCCAGTGTGCATCTACTTTGGTATTTCTTTTTTTATTAACATAAGTATGCCAGTATCTTTGTAACTATAAATAAATAAATGAATGAATAGATGCTTCGAAAAAAGGTTTAATTTATAAATGCAAATACAAATAATTTCCAATTACAAATTAAGTCCTTATATAATCAGTTATGATGATGATGATAATTATTATGTTTAATAAAACGATTAAATTATCTTTTGTAAGAACACGTTTATTGTGCTAAGGAGCAAGACAACCTAATAAAGAAATGACAATCAATTAACAATAGAACACAAGAAAGAAGAATAAAACAATATAAAAAGAGGTCGATTGTAAACTGATATAAAACCTATTTCAATACACAACAATAATAATATACTATGCTTCCATAACACTAGTTGTTTCCATGTTACCATACTTGTTTACTTTTGAATATCTATGCTTGGCATTTGTAACATTGTTTTGATTATCATGTGACTCAACTTATGTCAGTAACTGCATTTTAAAACATACATTTCCTTACAAAGAAAGAAAGGGAGTTGTTAAACATTGTTCACAGACAACATTGTACTTTCAGTTAAATCTGCGCATTAAGATTGAAACCATTTGTCATAAAAATATATTACTTACTAAAATTAACAATTTTATTGCAGTTTTGTTCCTTATCAGCTGACAGCTATAGTATAGCTGTTGCATCATAGGTATTATGAATATTTCACTAATTATAAATTTTTTTTTAAAATAACCAGTCAAGTGCGAGTCGGAACATATATGAAGGGTTCCATACCATTATCTATAAAAAAAGCAAAAAACCATGTTTCTTGTATGGGAGCCCCCTTAAATATTTATTTTTAAATAATTATTGTTATTTATTATATAAGTTGTTATAGCGACAACTGAAATACATCATCTGTGAAAATTGCAACTGGCAATCGCTGTGCATGAGATACAGTCTAGTGACAAACAGATAGACTGGTGGTCAGCGGGGCTTTGGTAATAGACTAAAAACCATCAGATTCTTTTGGCTATCTGTTTTTCCAACTTTGGCTTTTGTTTCTCTATTTTTTAGCTTACATACCAAAAACATAATCCCACGGTACTAGTAATAGTAACATAGCTTTGGCAACCCTCGTCACTTTCAAATCAACCATGCGGGGCCTGAGGTCTGCTATTTCAATTGTGTCATAATGGTTCATGAATGGTGCCATAATGACAGATTTTGACACTAATGGTAGTCTACTTATGGTTTGTAGACTAACTTAAGTGTCAAAATCTGTCATTATGGTACCATTCATGAACCATTATGACACAATAGGCATGATGACAATTATTAAAAATTAACAAGTAAATATTACTTTCATAAAGAAGATAAAAATGAATGCAATTATTGAAAAAATATGTAAAATCGGTAAATAAATCGCGGAGTAATAAGCTTTTAAAGTTTCTGTAGGGTGCATCTCCTGTCCCTTTCTCGCGAAACACAGTTAATATGAAAAATCCACTTGTGACGTCACATGCCAAAAATATTGTATGAAAAGCTACCACAGCTTAGTAATGAGGTACTATGAACGACCTTGCTCTGACGTCACTGGCCGTTTGAGCTATCTCTTTCTATTCCGGTTTTTAAAATGCTTGTAATTTTGACATTTTTTGAGATATTTAATTTTTGTTTTCACAAATGTTTATCTTTTGAGGAATATTTATAATTTAAGCAAAAAAATATTTTAAAATAGCAGCCTTTACACATTTATGTTCGCACCATCTTTTACCAGATTAATAAATCTTCACACGTTGCCTGGAAAAGGTCACTTTTAGCGATAAGGTCGCCCAGCCGCCCATCGGTACGCTTGTAAATTGTTACCTTGTGTTAACTGAGAGAGGAGAGAGGTAGAAAGAGAAAGGCAGAGTAACGGCAACGGCTCATAGCATATATACCATAGTTTTTTTTTTTCTTACCCACTGCCATATTGTAATTTTATTAAATCACGTCACTTTCAATCGGTCTTACTATAAGTCATCATCATCATCATCATCAACAGCCTGAAGACTTCCACTGCTGAACATAGGCCTTCTCCAGAGAGCGCCACGTCGACCGCCTGCTCTCCGCTCCCCGCGGTTTTCACCAGATCGTCGGTCCATCTAGTGGGGAGCCTGCCTACGTTGCGTCTTCCGGTTCGTGGAGAGATCCTTTCTTCCCCACTATACTACTGGGTGTAATTGAATTCATTAACATCCTTTGAAACTAGGTATCTACTCCTGATACCGGTCACATGTGGACCAAAATTTTTGAATTCTTGAAACACATTGGTTTGGTAATAATAATAACTCCAAAATATGGAATAACTTACTTAATCAAATGCTACAATACAAAATCTAATTAAAATAATGAAGTACTGTTTTTAATTAGTCATCATCATCATCATCATTAACAGCCTGAAGACGTCCACTGCTGAACATAGGCCTCCCCCAGGGAGCGCCACTTAGAGCGGCTGCTCGCCTCCTGCATCCATAATTAGTACATACAAGGTATAAAAACGTTTAAATGTATCAAAATCATCCGTGCGAACTGAGTTAGGCGCCGCGGCAATCTTTATAATTTTCAATAAAAATATTTTCTTTTACACTCTTTACTCTTTAATAATCATATAATCATCTATAAATGATGTACTATCATGGGCTCAATTTATGCTAATGAATTAAATTACATCCTGTATAAGTACTAGTATAGTATTAATTATCTGTGCTATAAGTAATCAAAGACGTCATCATCATCATCATCACCCAGAAGACATGCATCGACAAACATAGATCTAAATTGAACGCCATATCACATAGTAATCAATATTATAGTTCCTTCTATCATATAGAATCTATATCAAAGCGCTAAACGTAGTAGCGTTGATATTGGTATCTACTATTTATTAATTCTGTTGCTGTGTTTGTATCCAACGGGGTAGTACTATTTATCTATTCTGTGCCAACGGGTTCTGCAACCACAGATCAGATACTAGTTGCTACCGCGCTGTGTTAATGAACAAAACAACGGTATCTTATCTACTTGTTCTGTGCATATAAAGTTGCTTGATGGTGCAGCGCAGCATACCTACAGGTACGGTGTAACAGGGACCCCCTGTGTGGTACGGGGTAACAGGGGGTCTAGCAAAGATACCAAGTACGAACGCTAACGCCAAACGCTAACTCCAAAACTGTATTGAAATGACATTAGTTGTGGAAAAGTAAGTGATTTCCAAAATGTACTGAAATGACATTTCAGGGGCCGTACTGTGAGCTCTTAGCGCGATTCAAAATTGAGCCAATATTGGATCGCTTGTCAAAATCTTCATACAAAAAAAACGAAGCGATACAATACGATCCAATACAGGCTCTGGTTTGAATCGCACTAAAGCTCACAGTACGGCTCCAGAAATCTCTAACTTTTCCGCAGCGAATGTCATTTCAATACATTTTTGGAGTTAGCGTTTGGCAATAGCGTTAGCGATTGGGATCTTTGCTAGACCCCCAGGCCGTCCTGCGCTCCATATATCTCAAAGTCAAAGTCATAGAATTGACACACTCAAATAATAACCGAACCGACTATCCCATCCAACCGACCACCCTTCATAACCCGAATAACCGACTTCAAAAATAGGATTGTCAATTCGGCATAAATGATTTTACTAGGTGGTAAGTTATGGGCGGCGCCGGCCGTATCGCTGAACATAGGTAAACGACGCGTTATTTGTTTGATCTGATGGAGGTAATAAAAACAAAGATAAAAAAACAAAAGAACAGAGAAACTCCATTTTTAAAGTTGCTAGTTGGTTGAAAGCATTATTAATTTCTACACACGGACGACCTATGTAATAGGGGGAATTCTGTGACACGGACATCTAATACTCACAGAATTCGCCCTACTACATAGGATACAAAGTCTTTGCTAATACTATATATATAGTAAGTAAATGTCTGTGTTTCTACAATGATTCTCGGTTATTTAAAGAAGTCGGTACCTAATTACTGTCGTAATATAAAGTGATTGTTTACAAGAACTACGACGTGTTTATTTGCCTACTAAAAAAAACCGATAAAAAACAGTCAACAAACTCGTCACCTTGTTGATCACGCAGGCCGTTGCGTATTAACTGTTTTACTATAGAAAGATTAAGGAAAATTTCGCAATACCTACTTAAATAGCCTGCGTAGAATAACAAATTCGAAGGACAAATAGGTCTATACCTACTTATTGCAAAATGTTTACGACTAGTTTTGATCGCGATTTCATTTTTCTAAAAACGTAGAACTATTCATCAACAGCCTGAAGGCGTCCACTGTTGAACATAGGCCTCCCCCATAGAGCCACTGAGCGGCTACTCGCTTCCTGCGTCTATCGGCTCCCCGCGGTTTTCACCAGATCGTCAGTCTTTTTTTGTCACTTCTGCGAGCGATGTGGCTTGCCCATTGCCATTTCGGCTTGCTAATTCTAAGAGCTATATCGGTCACTGTAGTGCTCCGGCGGATCCTCAGAACTATTCTCATTTGGTAAAATATAACATAATACATGAATATAGGGATTGAATGTTAAAACTGCTATAGGCTTTAGGCTCAAATGGGATTGAGCGGGTCACGAGAGGTGAATGCACTAGTCTGACCACTTATCTCTATGTAATATATTATACTACGAGATCAGTGACCCTGACAGATCGCAAACATCGCTACTTACTGATTTTTTCATGACAGTCAAATATTAAATAAATAAATTATAAATATGTGTGGACCAAGGAAGTTTGAATGTAGAATGTATTTCTAATACAACGGACATTTCATACATCGTCATCTAGCGCCAATTTAAGCATAGTGTGTACTATGGGAACCAGATAGGTTTAACTGATAAAAGTAGACTAAAATCTGTAGATTGTATATATAATATACTTTTTTGCTTGGTTGGTCGAAGACGTCGAGGTCGGCCACGGAAGGGGCGGCTGGACGTCCCCCCGACACTTTTTACCAAAAGACGTTCTAGACTTTTTCGAAAAAGATTGGATGGAATTAGCCCATGATAGAAGTTTAGGGAGACCTTTGCCCGAGTTTGCCCAGGGGATCACCAGGCAACTGAATCTACTTGAGCACCACCCAACGGCTGAGTACATTGCAACTGTTATGGGCGGCCGTGTTGCTTAACATCAGGGGAACGACTAGCTCGTCACGGCACACACGGTATTCATTCTAATAAATAAAAACTCATACAGCCTTCATAAACTCGTTAGTTAAAAAACAATATTCAAATGCCCTTATCTCATTTTCGCTCGTGAAATTTCAAGTCGGCGAGAAGGTGACAGCCTGACAGGGCATTTCAGAAAGCTATACCTACGTATTGATTACGCACATACCTACACGTTCAATACATTTCGACATATTGACAATAAGTTATTGACCTTGATCGTTATCAAACAATAATACGATTATCTAACCACATAATATTTACGTGCGAATATTACTGCGATGTTTTCGGATTTTTCCGGTGTTACGTCTTCCGTTTTTATTACGTCTAAGTATTGGCTTTAGAAATGTTTACAAAAATTTACGGCTTACGTCATTAAATAAAATCTGTAATCTTGTTATGTTCACACCTTTATGATCAGGCTGCTTATACAAGGTGACCTTGAATTGGTATGTTATCCCGAAATAGAGGGACTGGGACCATGATACCCTACCAGTTGTAAGAGCCTTATTTGAAACTGGGTGTTTCCAAACTTCCATGGCAAAAAATAAATCCACTCGCAAAATTGCACGTGAGATCGCTACGAGAGTTAATAAGATTCTGTAAATTCATTTCTAAACACAGGCCGTTAAACTCATTTATGTGCACTCGGTCAAGGACGAAGTTCAACCACCCAGTACAACTACCCAGCTGCGCTAAGGCTATTTTCGAACGTAAACTTTACATGGCAGTTCTTCAATGAAAAACTATTAATTTAGTAAAGTCGTAGAAGAAACATTGTCTACCTTGGGGTTTAGATTTACCCCCTTCTCTTTCTCACTCCGGCATCAATCGGCTCCCGGCGGTTTTCACCAGATCGTCGGTCCACCTAGTCCGGCTTGCGCTGCGTCTTCCGGTGCGATGATATTAAATTATTAATACCATAGCAACTCTAGGTATCAGGTAGCAAGAATTAGCAAGTTGAAATATAAGTTGAAATGGCAATGGGCAGGCCACATCGCTCGTAGAACTGACAACCGATGGGGAAGAAAGGTTCTCAAGTGGTGACCACGAACCGGAAGACGCAGCGTAGTAGCCCCCCACTAGGTGGACCGACGATCTGGTGAAAGCAGCGGGGAGCCGATGGATGCAGGCAAGTGGTCGCTCAAGGTGGCGCTCTAGGGGGAGTTCTATATTCAGCAGTGGTCGTCTTCGGGCAGTTAACGATGACGATGGTGATGAACCCATTTCAATGACCATTCATTAACTTTAAAACTTTATTTGTTCCAGGGATGCATTTCTCCCAGTCAGTAGCGATCATACAGAGTCAAGTGGGCACAATAAGAGGAGTACAAGTACTATATAGTGATCAGGTGAATGCCACAACAATCTAGAACTATGTTTAATAAAATCTACTCGTGTTTTCGTTTCTTTGTTGGCTTATGACGAATATAGTCTTATGACAACAACCGGAAATGCACGGTAGCCTTTTATAAATACCAAATAATCTGTCCACTGTATGAAAGGTTCTGTCGATGAACTACCCATGAACGAAACATTCAGTCGGCGGATCATCCGGCAGCGAAACATTTGTCGGAGATATGTTTCAGAATCGTATAGGTCTGGCAATTATCCATCCAAGTATGGTGTGGTCCCGGTTCGCGAATATTTCTTTCCTTATCCGCTCAGGCGCTTCAACCACATGTGCGGCCGGCATCGCGCAACGTAGACCGCTTTCCACCACAATTGTGGCTTACAGCTGATTGCGCTACTAGAGATGGCAATCAATTTTTAGAGGTGTCACTCGTTTTTTTTTTTCTTATAATTTGGCTCCACACATAGTGTATTTAGCCAGTGTCAAGTATTATATTTTCATCGTGTTATAAAATATTTCACGCAGTCATGTCCTAGTCATAGTCATAGTCCAGTCTAAGTCAGGCAGTCATAGTCCAGTCTAAGTCATGCTCCAGAAAAGTGGTGGCAACTTTACTAGAAGCTTGGAGTTTTGTAAGCAACACGAAAAATCACGTTTCACCACATTATATCACTTGCCCTCACTCATGCTCGTAATTCAGCACTTAATGCGTAAAATGCCATAAATTTTAAACACCAACACTGGAAAAAGCAAAAGTTTTGAAAAATAATACAATGCAATGACGTGAACTTTTCCGCGTTCCCGCCAAAAACCGTGTCACTCGTTATAAATTGACTAAAATTGAAACTAGTTGAACATCACTATCGAATAAAGTAAGAGTCTCTATAGTTCAGGAGAAAAAAAAAACGCCTCAGTCTAAATTGCATCTCGCGCCGAGCCGGCGCGCGCCGGCGACGGAGTAATTTCCTTTAGGTACGGCGGAGCGTCAATTATTATGTGTAGTGTTGTTGTGTGTGTTTTTTTTTACTGCAACACACATAAAAATGCATTTGATTAGATAGCCAAGTAATGCTACTTACCAAAACTGGTTTTGAAATTTTAAAACACTGCTTAGTTTATTCGTATAAACCGTAAATATGCAAAACCATACCGCGCTATTTGAGGAGCGCTTTGGGACCTACCTACGCCCGCCGCACCGCCGCGCCTGAGTGGCTATGAGCTGGCTAAGAGAAAGATAATATCGAGGGAACGAGCAACAGTATTCTAGATGCAACATTAAAATCTGCGATCACCAAGTCGCCTGCGTGGTGCTGGTGATTATGGCAGAACCCTCCCTATGATAAACGTTCAGCAGCGTAGGTCTTCATAATAACGTGATCTAAGCATAGAAATCGTAATAATATATTTTTTTTCATAACATGGGCAGACAAACAAGCAGACGGCCCGCCTGATGGAAAGCAGTTACCGTCGCCTATAGACACCTGCAACACCGGGGGCGTTGCCGATGCGTTGCCTACCTTTAAGGACTCTATTTACCCGTCGTTTGAAGTGCCCCATGCTCAGCGGAAACACCTCAGAGGGAAGCTCATTCCACAACTTGCACGTGTGTGGCAAAAATGACCTCGAGAAACGGACTGTGCGAGATTTCCATGGGTCCACGAGGTGTGGATGAGCTTTTTGACGGTGACGAGCAGTGCGATTATAAAACCGCGAAGCTGGGAAAATATGGCACTATAAATTTTGATTTCTATGGATCCGATCGGTTGAAAACTGCTTATCGAGTATTTGTTTACTAATATTATTGAAATTGTTGTGTTTCAGAATCCTCTGAACGTAGATCTAGTAATAAACATGCCACAGGATGGCGTCCGGTTAATATTCGATCCGGTCGCCCAGCGACTCAAGATTATAGAGATCTACAATATGAAATTAGTTAAACTTAGGTATAGGTGAGTAAAACGCTTTTTATTATGTCATTATTCAATCGTCTTAGACATTTTTTTTTACCTCTCACCCCAGGTTTTTCACTCTTGTAATTTTATTATTAGACTGCGTTGAACTGCTGATGTCTCAGAATGAAACGTACGCACTGCAGTATCACGTGAAACTTTATATTTTAGAGTTCAGTGACACTGCAACTGTTATGAGCAGCTGTGACGCTTAAGGGCGTTACCACACCAATAGATCGATCGTCGTTCGATGCCATACATAGATCGTTGGTCGTCCGTGCGATGCCATCGATCGATAGTTGAATCAGATCAGTCGATGTTGATCGACAGTTCCTACCATACCAAGTCGGTCTGCTCAATTCGTGACGTATATCGATTCATACCATCGATGGAGCATCGATCGATGACAGAATTATAGAACACCAAAATATCCGTCCATCATTGATCGATGGTGTCTCCATCAAGGATCAACAGTCAGTCAATCAACCATCAATGGAAGGCCGATCAACCGTCGATCGATGATTCAACGAAGTTTTATCGAGCTTAAGCTACCACACGAATTGATCGATTAACGGTTGACGTCAATAGATGGCATCGATCGACGATCGATCAATAACAGCGAATGACTAGCTCGCTGGTCACGTCATTCCAAAAGTGTACATTAGACTCGAATCTGCGGGGAGCGTCTAGTACCTACATTAATAAACACGATATTACTACTCAAGGACTCGAACGTGCTTCATCATGTAAATTAATAATAAATTGTCACAATAACCGGTTCTAATCACCGGGGTAACAGTCCTTATCAACAGTATGTATGCACTATGCACCCATAATTGTGTACGTGACTGGATAGTCGACCTAATGACATTTTAATTCTAATCACCGTAATATAACTGGCAAAGGTCGATGTGTTGACAAGGGTGGTTATTCTGCGCACCTATTATAATTGTGTCGTATTTGTTACTTACTTATTATTTTAATATGCAACAATTCGAAAATAAAGAAAACAAAAATAACCGGCCAAGTGCGAGTCGGACTCGAGGATGAAGTGTTCCCTACCATTATCTATAAAACGAGCAAAAATCACGGTTGTTGTGTGGGAGCCCCCTTAAATATTTATATTAGTCTTTATTTTAGTAGTTGTTGTTATAACGGCAACAGACATCGTCTGTAAAAATTTCAACTGTCTAGCTATCACGGTTCTTGAGATACAGCCTGGTGACAGACGGACAGACAGACACACACTATTAAATTAGTAATAGGATTTACCCTTTTAGTACGGAACCCTAAAAAAGAGTTTTCCAAATAGGTTTATAAAAGATGGAGTATGAAGTACCCCATTTAAAAATATTTCATCCAAATA
This sequence comes from Ennomos erosarius, assembly GCA_963580505.1. Lineage (NCBI taxonomy): Eukaryota > Metazoa > Arthropoda > Insecta > Lepidoptera > Geometridae > Ennomos > Ennomos erosarius. The sequence continues at coordinate 7,102,369 of OY756999.1, read as the reverse complement.
CTCCTCAGTATGAAGTTATGGCAATCCAAGACAGTTTAACCGCTTTTTTAAATATATTGTTAATTTCACAAATAATACAAAAACATTTTCTCTTTCCAGTGGAATGTGCTTCAACTCGCCAGAGATAACGCCATCTATTGAGCAAATAGAGCATTGCTTCGGTGCGACGCACCCGGGCTTGTATGACTCGCAGCGCCATCTGTTTGCCTTAAACTTCAGGGGGCTTTCGTTCTACTTCCCTGTCGATAGTAAATTTGAGGTAAAATTTGATTCTATTAACGCCATCTATTGACCAAATCTAGGTTCTCGAGTGGCGACCACGAACCGGACGCAGCGTAGGCCGGCTCCCCGTCGGATACAGAAGGCGAGCAGCCACTCAAAGTGGCGCTCCTTAGGAGAGGCCTATGTTCAGCAGTGGACGTCTCCAGGCTAATAATGATGATTGACCAAATTGGATAACATTACTTTTAACGCCATCTATTGAACAAAAACTCATGATTCGGAGTCCAGTCAAGATTACAGCACCCGTCTGCATTGAAATAAAATCGTCAATGTCAATAGTTTTTGAGTCCGACTTATTGTTATTCAGCGCCACAAAAACTTTATTTTAGTTTTACCTTTAAATACTTTACCCGTCTAACGCGTTTGTTTTTACCATAGATAGGCTTACATTTGGTTATGGTCTCACTTGATGGTAAGTGACGATGCGGTCGACGATGGAGAATGCTTGCGTAGAAGATACCGTTTCACTGTAGCCTTAAAACTAACAGATTATATTTTTCAGAAAGCAATACCGCTGGTAAGATCGTATTAAACGAATGAGTTTTAATTTAAGTAGGTTTTCTTGATTTATCTGTCGATTATGTTTGTTTGTACGTAGCTTTGTGAACATTTCAGCCTGGCTATGCTCACGGGCTAGGCTCCTTGCAGTTCCCTAACGGCGGGTCGCCCGTCGTCTCGAGAACTACCATCTACTATGGATCTCAACATCAGGTATTTTGCATTTCTATCAAACCTAATTACGTCTATGTATCTAGCAAGTAGTGTTGCTAGGTACCGATCGGTTGAAATAGTTGTGAACATCTCACACAGCGTCATCTCTCTTCAAACTAAGAAAATCTTGTACTACCACGGAATCAGGTCTGATATAATTTTTGTATATTTTACGTCTATTTGTTCCGCGAGACAAGATCTGCAATGAGGAGATGCGCAGGAGAACTCAAGTGACCGATACAGCTCTTAGCAATCAGCAAGTTGAAATGGCAATGGGGAGGCCACATCGCTCATAGAACTGACAACCGATGAAAAGAAAGGTTCTCGATGCAGGAGGGGAGCAGCTGCTCAAAGTGGCTGCTCTATGGGGGAGGTCTATGTTCAGCAGTGGACGTCTTCAGGCTGTTTTTGATGATTTATTCGTTCTTGTTTTTCTGTTTATTTGTAGTGGAACATGACTCAAAACTGAATAATAATAATAACGCCCAACGATCACATACAAACAATATTAATATTTTTATTTTATATTTAATATTTGAATTAAAACAATATTTATCAACATCTTACCACCTTGTTCAACTAACTTGCATTGCCAGGTCAGCGGCACTGCCGCCGGCAGCTTATCAGCCGCGCCGCTGCCGTCGCTGCCGCTCACCTGCTACCGCCAGCAGCTTCACTTACGACGCTGCGTGGTGTTACGCTCACATACGGCTACACAAGGCTTGCGGTTGCACTGTTTTACTGAAGGTAAAGGAGCAGTAATAGAATGAAAAATGTTTATTTATCATCACGCCATCTGTTGGACAAAAACGGTTTACTTTATTCAGTTTTACACAGGACTTACCCTCGGCTTATCGTACGTTTGTTAAAACTCATGTCAACTTAAAAATCATGAACGCTTATTGGTTGTTAAAACCGATGATTAACAAACAACCAACGAGCGAGTATTTTTAAGTTAAGCAGAAAGTATAAAATCACCTAATCAACTTCAGCCACTTTAAATTTTTTTTGAAAGTAATAATGTTTAGATATACCATGTTCCGAACATTATATTTTTCCAATTTGTTAATAATCATGTCCCTATAATCTCATATATAAGTCGTATACAACCAGCATTTTCGTCATAAATTTTTTAATCAAAATTACACATTTTTTAATCAGATTTTTAACGGAATTATCGCGAAAACTTAATTAACTTAATTAGCGATAGTCAAAATTGTCCACATTTTTAATCTTAAGGTTCTAAACATTGATCTAATCGTCTGAGAAAAAATGAACGGCTTTAATTATTTTATAGGTTACGACCCAAATACACCCTACTTTTACTGGACTATAAGTGATTAGGTGATTTTTCATAGAAGATTTCGTGTTTCCTATAGTTTTATCTATCGATTGACTTTAGTTTTACCACTGGCCAATAAATCGTGATTTTTTTAATGTTGGATTATGGACAGGCCATGCTCCATACAAAAATGCTCGATGCTCCTTGTTTACCATAACTAACACTGAGGGCGTTGTGTTGTGAGAGACCTCCCTCCCTAATGATATTTCGTGATTCTCCCGAACCCCCTCCCCCCTTGTCGACCGTCACGTGATCAATAGACGACCCGCAGGGTTGTCACGTGGCGTGGAGTCGGGCAGCGTGTCCCTGTGCCGCGTGGTTAGGTTCGGCGACAGCTGCCAGCGGGTGGCGCGCGCGCTCGGTGCGCCGGCGCGGCTCTACTACAAAAGTGACGACAAGATGCGCATCCATCGCCCCACGCAGCGCCGCCGCCCGCCGCCCGCTTCCGACTACTTCTTCAACTACTTCACCTTGGGACTGGTAAGTCATAAATCACAAACTTTACAGCATTCCACTGGCAAGAATACTTCTGCAAGAAATATCCGAACGTCTATGAGACTGTAGTTTGCAAATAAATATTGTTTGAATCTGTTTAAAATAGCTATCCAACTATCCATCCATAGTCTGTCCATCTAGTCTATCTATCTAATCTATAACATAGTATAACATAACAATATTATAAAGAGGAAAGATTTCAGATTCAGATTTTTATTGCTTCCATAGTGTACAATAGGTGGAATATAAAATGAAGTCTAGGTTCATATGGACCCCGTCGGGCGCAGTAAATTTAGAGAGAGGAGGGCTTGTTTGATGGTTTGTTTGTTTGTTTGTTTGTTTGTTTGTTTGTTTGTTTGTTTGTTGGTTTGTTTGCATTGAATAGGCTCGTAACTACAGAACCGGTTTGAAAAATGCTTTCACTGTTGTGAAGCTACACTATCCTCGGGTGAGATGGGCTAAATTATATTTTCAAAAATGTAGGTACCTTACCAAAGCTCCTATAATGTAACCCAAGCTGTAAAAAGATTTAAAGTAACCTAAAATATTCTGTACATCGCGTATGCCCGTGCGAAGCCGGTGCAGGCTGCTAGTATTTTGTTATATAAATGTATTTTATTGTTTTATAATATTACTTGTTGAGTACACTCTCTGGATGTTTTTGACATTCATAAGACATAATTTCTCTAGAAAATATCTTATTTTAACACCAAAACTTAAACAAAGATATGTGTATTCCAGGATATATTATTCGATGCGCGTACGCACCAGGTGAAGAAGTTTGTCCTCCACACGAACTATCCGGGACATTACAACTTCAACATGTACCATCGGTGCGAGTTTGAGCTCACCGTGCAACCTGACAAGTGAGTAGCTTACTTTAGTGACTAGTGACTTTCGTGAGAAGTGACTTAAATTACAAGGCAAAAGTTGCTTTCGTTACAAGTCGACAACTTCCGTAGAAAGTTACTTCTGTTACAAGTTATCGACTTCCGGGACATGTGACTTTCGTTTTAAGTCAGTGACTTTTGTAACCAGTTACTTTCATTACACTTAAATGACTTCCGTAACAATATACTTTTGTTACAAGTTGGGACTTTCGAGACAAGTGAGTGACTCGTTTAAGTCAGTGACTTTAGTGATAAGTGACTTTCGTTACAAGTCAGTGACTTACGCTTACAAGTCAGTGACTTCCGTTACAAATCAGCAACTTGCGTTTACAAGTCAGCGATTTCCGTTACAAATCCGTGACTTACGTTTACAAGTCAGCAACTTACGTTTACAAGTCAGCGACTTCCGTTACAAGTCTGCGACTAACCGTAAATATCATCGTACTTTATTATATTTCATTGTTATTTAAATAAACCATAATTCTTTTCACAGATGCGAAACCAACTCACTAGTGGAAAGCCGCGGCGTCGCTCAGATAACGGCTTATAGCAAGTGGGAGGGCGTTTCGCGAGCGCTGAGGGTTTGCGAACGGCCTGTGGTTCTGAACCGTGCCTCCTCTACTAACACTACGAATCCATTCGGCAGCACCTTCTGCTATGGCCACCAGGACCTTATATTCGAGGTTAGATTTTATATAAAAACTTATAGGTGGTCGAAAATTCTGTTTAACTGGCTTTAAAAAACTAGGAGGTTCTGAGTTTGGTAGGTTTTTAAATGTTGGTTATTGCAGTACTACGTCATTTTTAACCGATTTTGTTTTTGTTTTTGTGAATCAATGTAATTCATGTTTTTTCCAATTGTTTCTTCAAAATTGACACACACTTTTTTGAAACCTATTAAAATAAATACACAAGTATTTTACACAATAGTTTACACTTCGACTACAGATGAATTTATAAAGGAAACTTTGAATCACGAACTTGGAATTGTTTATTGGTGTCTGTAGATTACGCTGAGCAGGCGATACTGCTATAATAATGATTAGAACTTTTCGACTGAACTCAAAAGGAGTTTCTCAATTCGCTCTTCGGTTGTATTGTTTTTGGTATTTCATTTTTATTTTAATTACAGGTGATGTCAAACAACTACATCGCGTCTATAACTCTGTACCAGCCGGAAGGCACGCAGCCCAAATTTTCAGTTAACTCGATCGCGTGACAAAACCAGGTAAGTACGATTATTAATTTTTTTTCTAATTTTTTTATTTTTTATTCTTTCTATTTTTTATTTTATTTATTTCTATTTTTATATTGTTGTCAACTGTCAATAAAGTTTGTGTTGTATTGTATATTGTATGATATTACATGACTTGCTGCACTTTCGTAAAATAAATAATAAAAACAAGATAGAAATAAAAAGTAGGTACTCGTGCCTTATATTTACCCATGTGTATTTGGTATTACTTTTTTCTTTTTTCTTTTGTTTGGCTCCACACATAGTGTATTTAGCCAGTGTCAAGTATTGTAATTATTCATCGTTAAAGAATATATCACGTAAAGTCATAGTCATAGTCCAGTCTAAGTCAGGTAGTCGAAGTCCAGTCTAAGTCATGCTCCAGTAAAGTGGTGGCAACTTTACTAGAAGCTTCTATGGAATTTTGGAAGCAACACGAAAGCTCACGGTACACCATTACTTCACTTGCCCACACTCATGCTCGTAATTCAGCACTTAATGCGTAAAACGCCACCAATTTTAAACATTAATACTGTAAAAAGCACAAGTTTTGTAATAATACAATGCAACGACGTGAACATTTCCGCGTTCCCGCCAAAACTCCGGCTTTTATGAAGTGTTCAGTTTACCCCAAGGTTCTTTTTTTTTTCAGGAAGCTTCAGGTTCAGACATCGTCACGTCCTAAACGATTTTGGTTGTACCGCCATCACAAATCCTCCACTCGTGTGGCAAACACACAAATTGTTCAAAAAAATTACACGCGAAGTCAACATATCTTTCTTACCATGACGCACCTAAGAGGAACCAGTATTTAAAAAAAAAGTATGTGATAAAAAAACTGTGAAAAAAAAACTTTAAAAAAAGTGAGTGACAGATCTCAGGTGTGTAAGTTTTATTTAATTATTTAGATCCAATGGACCGAAATAGTTTATAAAATATTATTTTATAAAAAAAAAAACACTAAAATCTAAGTCGGAATAATGACGTGGACAGTTTTTTAATAATTATAATAATAATGTTAGTCAATTGTGTTTTATAAGTTGCTATTTTATTGTCGTGTAAAAATGTTTTTTTTTTATGCTACATTTCGTTTTTTATAGCACTGTACATAAAACTGGTCTTACTCGGAAGTACCAACATGCGAAAAATATTATATTTTTTATCTATAATATCCCCAAAAGGAATAAAGGTGTTTGTAAATTAGAAAAAACTAGGCCAGAATTTCTTGTAGCCACTTTGAAAAAAATATTTTTGCACGTCAATCTTGACCGAAGTTAAAAAAAAACTGCAAGAAATTAGTTAGCAGACTGTTGTGTATATGAGAAATTGACTAAAATTAAATATAATATGTATATTTTCTAAAATCATGTAAGTATGACTGTATGGTAAAAAGTGGGGCGTTTTTATGTGCAAAATTATTTTTTAAGTTATCAAAAGCACTATTTAATGCCATTTTTTATATTTTAATCATGGACACTAGGGTTATACATATGCCTGAATTATTTTTTAATTTATATTGACATACTCCTTTAAACGGTGAATAGAAAATAGTTTTACTACTTTTGCTATAAAAATTAAAATTAAAGTATATTAATAAAGAAAAGAAATACATCCACACCATATCTCGAGATTTTTTTGCTTGAAAATTTACAATACAAAAATGTCAGAAAATACTTAAAACTACAATAAATTGACTCGTTTGCAAAATTTAATTTTAATAAATCGTAGTTGAGTAAAAAATATGACAAAATATTAAATTATATAATTATCTAAAAAAACCCATGAAAGCATCTTGAAAGTATTAAATGTTTATTAAATACAATATACATATACTTTTTGGTACGGTTATTAATAAATAAATATTAAAAAACCGGCTAAACAACAACCATCGCTTATTTAAAGGAGAATAATATTAATTTATTTAATTGACATACCAAATCACTGGGGTGATTATTATAATTTAATAATAATACATTCGGATATTAATAATTTATTTTGGAATGAAGAATATAGTTTTTGAATAAGTAATCAATAATAAAATTATCTCGGAAAAAGGTTGCTCGAAATCGTACGTTTGCTCGAGTGTGAATGCGATAGTGACACTTTTTTTCGTCACAAAGTAAACGATAGTAAACAATAGAAAATGACTGGATTATAATTATTATGGTCATCGCGTAACGTATTAGCATTGCCACAACTAAAAACACATATTAATAATATAACACCATATTATAACTTTTAATACTTATTATTATAATGCGTGTCGTGAAAATACTTTTCAGACGAAAGCAAAATAAAGTTTTCCCACTTGTCTCGTTTATTTCTCGTTTGTTTTCAGTGGGAGTGTGACAGTAATAGAAAAGTCTGCTTCTTTTAATGGATGTACCTTAGAGCATTTAAAAAAGGAGGTGGCAAGGCAAGCCTTTCCCCTCTGCCGGTCATATAAGAATAAGAATAAGAATAAATATTATTTATTGCCAAAGAATAGAATAGAGAACATAACTTTATACATTATAACAATTATAATAATTACTTGGCAACAGGAGTACGCTCAGCACTGTACTGCGTGGAAAAGTTCTACGCAGGGCTGGTTTTCAGCGTACCCCAGTTCTCGAGCAAAGATGTTAGTCGAGTGTTAACGAGTGTGCGCGGGTGATAAACCTATAGTAGTTAATATTATTACACAGCTTACAATATGGCGCTACTTCATCTACAATATCATAATTTGCGTGTAGACACTGCGTTACTACGCTAGTTTATACTGGGTGTAATTGAATTCATTAGCATCCTTTGAAACTAGGTACCTACTCCTGATACCGGTCACGTGTGGACCAAAATTTTTGAATTCTAACTCATTGGTGTGGTGATAATAATAAATCCAAAAAATGGAATAACTTATTAATCAAATGCTACAATACAAAATTAAAGTACATACAAGGTATAAAAACGTTTAAATGTATCAAAATCATCCGTGCCAACTGCGTTAGGCGCCGCGACAATCTTCATAATTTTCAATAAAAACATTTTCATTTACACTCTTTCCTCTTGAATAATCATCTATAAATGATGTACTATCATGGGCTCAATTTATGCTAATGAATTAAATTACATCCTGTATAACGGTGTGCGTGTTTTAAGATGTGTGCGGCGTGCGTTTCGGTTTGCGCGTGTGCTATACGTGTTTACCTCGTCCTCCGTAGAAGTTGGCAGAAAAATGGTGCTTGCGGATTATAACGTTAACATCTCCATTTATAGATGCTCTAAGGGATTTACAGTCAATGTGTCACTCCCACCACTCAAGACACAAGTGTAGTGGGAGAGAGACGGCAATTAAATAGTCCGCTCATTTCAGAACTTTATTTTTAAAGTGATGGATTCGGTCGTAAAAACTAAACTCAATTTGATAGTTTAAAACTATCGCTGCCCTTGTTTTTTCCATATAAAAAAGCTTTAAAATGTTGAGAACAATATTGCTTATTTTTTATAGTTTGTTACGTTTTAAGTATTCTAGTAGAGGCGATGCTAAATCATGATGAATGACATAGACCACAAAGCACTAAAAACAGCGTCAGCGATGCGTCATTATTTTCGCGCTCTGTGACTTAGATGTACTATAGCATGATCATTTTGAAAGACGTAGGTACAGTACTATAGATATAATGTGTAAGTGCGTTAAACGTAAAATGTTTTTCACCTGTGTGTTTAGTACCAGTTATTTAGCATTCTTTATGGATGTAATACAAGGTGACCTTGAATTGGTATGTTATCCCGAAATGGGGGGGTCTGGGACCATGATACCCCACAAGTTGTGAGAGCCTTACTTGAAACTGGGTGTTTCAAAACCTCCATGGTAAAAAATAAATCCATTCGCAAAATTGCAGGTGCGATCGCTACGAAAATTAACAAGATACTATAAATTCATTTCTAAACACAGGTTGTTAAACTCATTTATGTGCACTCGGTCAAGGACGAAGTTCTACCACCCAGCTGCACTAAGGCTATTTTCGAACGTAAACTTTACATGGCATTTCTTCAGTGAAAAACTATTAATTTAGTAAAGTCGTAGAAGAAACATTGTCTACCTTGGGGTGTAGATTTCCCCCCTTTCGGGATAACATACTAATTCAAGGTCACCTTGTATAACAAGGCTGTATTTTTTAACTGCCAACACAATTTGTGGCACTTTTTTAAAATAGAGTCATTTAAGCCCTCGTCTGAGACCATCTTCGATTGCGCGTATTTACTCGTCAAATACTTGATAGCTCAATTCTCAAAGCCACAGAGCAGCAAAAATATTAACTTGATCACCGATACAGGCATAAGTACACATGTCAAAACTTTAATTTGACATAACCTTAATTCGTTGTTACCTACTTTATTACTGTTTTGTCTACTTCTTGCTGACGACAAATAACACGCGTGAAAGCGAGACAACTAATTCAACAGTAGACGTCTATTGAATAAGCGGTTTATTAAAAGTAGGCTTTAATAATCATCTGAGTGTTTATTACAAAAATGATCATTACATAGTACGTTTATTTAATTTATAACTAAATATACTATCAGACCGTTATTGCTTTATAAAGTGCCAATGCTTTGCAGAGTTGGACTATTATTAAGTGCCCTAAGTCAAAATATGGTGTAAATGAGCTTCAGCTAGGGTTGGATAGGCCAGCGGTGGTTGTGAATTTAAAACTGCTGTTAAGGCATGACACTTTAGCTTCGGTGATAAGTATGTACTAGATTGGGTTGTTATACTTTTGAACTGTTTTAAACTTAAAGGAGAAAATAATAAAAAAAATGTTTAAATTTAATTTTGTTGTAAAGGAAAAAATTGAATCACGAACGAGATTATGCAAAGCAAATGAATCGATTGATTATGAATAATCTTTAAATCTTTACGGTTTCGATAAAGTTCATACATAAAACATTTGCTTAAGCGATGTTGAATCTAATATAAAACGGGCAGAGTTTGTTTTCAAATGAAAGATTTATAATATTTCCATCTCACACTAGCATGTGTCACTAAGTGAGATAGCACTATTTTTTTTATATTTATACACAGTGTCTAAAACAGGTCGCAAGTATAGCACAGTACGTTTGAATGACCACAATTATTGATCAGTGATCACACGTGTGGTTGTCGTGTTATAAAATGGCCGAGGTGCCATACATAACGAAAAAAAAAATTAAAAATTTGACAAATAATCTAATAAAAAAAGTATTAAATATAAGGTAGCGTAACGCTATGCTCGAGTTGTTTGTGTGCAAATAATTTTTGTTGTACATTTTATTAACCTTAAGTGTGGTTTACACTTAAAAACTATTCTACTAACTACAAAATCAGCAGAAATAATACGATTTTTCATACGTAAAACATAATCAACGTTTTATTCTTTCTATAGCGTTTAAATTATGTATGAAAACTTGTTTGGATGCAATGTGTGAGCGAGAAAGTGAATCCAGCTATACAGGACCGCATCTATACATTATTTTACATCGATACTTAAATATTTGCACACAGAACAACTTTATATTTTTTTAATGATTAGTAGATAGATATACTTCGCACTGTGCTCTGTAATGTCATAGTGCATCACGTGATTCATAATGATTGTATGTACTTATGTCAGCCTTTTCTTATTGGTAAGTACGTAATTATTATTATTGATCAAAACGAAAATCCTATCGAAAATTCCGTGAAAATTTGTACCGGTGTCGGTAATTTTTTTTGTAGTTTGATTTTTTTGTAGTTTGAGACCGCTTACCATCGTCCAGGCTGTCTTCTTTTCTATAATAAAAAAGAAAGTAGATTTGACAAAAGAAATCGCCCATGCAGTGAACTTACGTGTGAAACCAAATTGGCTGTTGATTTGTTCTAAACAAATTATACCAAGCTTTACGCTAATCTAGACCATGTCTATATCGGTACATAAGTTTATAAATATTTACTGTGTATGAGTTGGCTAACCTATGATGATAAATAGCGTCACCAGAAAAGTAACTATTAAAATAAATGTATACGTTTAAAAACTTTATTACTTAGTGCTAAAATTTCAATTTCAATTTTTTTTTTTTTTATTTCTAAATTCGTTGCAAAGAAACGGATTTTGAAATAATGCGACATTATGCGTATAAATCCCCAAACTTTTCGATCTGTAATACAAAAAGGCTGACATATCAAATGTTATAATATAACTATAGCTTGTATATTATACGTGTAGTAGTGTTATATGCATTTAGCAATACATAACAACCTTTATGATAGTGATTAGAAGGCCGGCTTTCGTGCGGTCTGCAATATAAGTACATATAGATAAGGCAGTTTTCAAAATACTTAACTACTCATCCATATCAAGGCCGAAGGCCTAGTTAGAGGTTTCACTATAAAGTTTATAAGAGTAAAAAACGTAAGTGCATGTGTTATGTACTTACGTTTATTACACTCATATTACGTTCCGTTTTCTTATAAAAACTAGTAACAAAAATAAATGGGGGGAATAAAACTTAATGGGTATTTCCAACAGTTTTAAAGTGTGAGTCTAAACTTAAAGTATGGTGGTGTTCTTCTGATAAAAGGGAAATGAAAGAGACAGATATATAGTTTAACACTGAATTGACACAAATATAACCTCTCAAGTTCAAGATTGGCCTGTGAAATTGTCATACAATTGTCTGTGGGTAACTGCATTAACTGTATGTACTTATGCCAATTTCACCAACCGTACTTAAAATATAAGTGACCGTAAGGGTCTTTAGGCTATAATTTTGTCGTGACAGTTAAATTATAACACATTTGATAGTATATAAAAGAGTAAATACTTTTGTGTATCGGCTCATACACATAAAAATGGTCGGATATTAAATATGTTTCTCGAAGACCACTAATGATGTATAATAAAGAGCCATGAAGGTAGAATTATTATCCTTATAGTTCATAGTATTTAGTATCATTTTCGTGTATCAACATTCTGTAAGTGTTTCTTTTGTTTTACGTAGGGTTGGTGAAGTAGCGCATCGATTTCTTTAAATATTTTAAGTAGTAACAATTTAAATGAGGCATAATAAAAAAAGGTAACACTTTTCAAAATAATTTTGGAAAATGGAGCCTGCTGTACATACAATTTAATTTTCTATAGATTTGAGTGTTGCCATTAGAACTGGATGGGAACATTTCGAAACTTAATCAAATCTGATATAGGCAATTTTAGTTGTTACAATTCAATTTGTTATTGTATAAAAATTACATTTCAGTGTTTGTACCAAGTTTGATCTCAGCAAAATATTCGGATAATGGTCTGGTAGTTCATAAACAAGGTAAGTGTCAAAAACGTCGAAATTATTTTTGTACTTCATTTTATACTGTGGTCAAACAGAGTACATAGCGCGTGCGGAAAATTGGGCGCCTGTAAAAATTACAATAGCATTAACTTAGAGTTGCCATAACAAATGTTGTTAATACGGGTAGAAAATACACAGATTCTGAAAAAAGTCTTTGACACTGTAAATATTTTAGTATTAGACTAACCTAAGAATTCTCTAGAACCAGTTTGAAGTACCTGAATATCAAAAATAAAATTTCGGAACATGCAACGCTGAAACTAGGTTTTATGGCAACTCTATTCTGAATTTATCTTCAGAATTGTGTTAAAAATATCCCACAAATAAGTGGTTTTAGCTAGAAATACACGTTTTGGCATTAATTAGGATGCTGTGAACATTTTAAAAAAGCATTCATTCTTAGAGAAAGAAAGGTTAAGGCTAGATGCACACGAATTGTGCCATTTTAGTCGAAGACTCATTTCACTGACCGAGGAAGATTTACTTACTTTTGTTTTATTTACTTTACTTTTTTACTTGTCTATGCTGTCAATGCATACAGCCGACTTCGACAACTAAAAGATATAAGGCAACAATCATGCACTATTTTAGATTTCTCACAGAGTGACTGCAAACATGACCTTGACGAGTGTAAATGACTGCGTAGTCGCACAGCGTTTAGCAACTAGTGCAGTCCAACTGCGTTGCAGTCACCTTTTGGTCTATGCTAGCTAGTCTGTGGTCTGCGTCGGCTGTCAGTGGACGATAAGTTGTAAACATTTCCGTACACTGCATCTTGAATTCTTGATCTATTGCTTTAATGCCATTGCGCCAATATTTCAATTCAAATCTTCAATGTTATGTACATAAATTGTTGTAAATTGTAATAGAAAATCGAGCTTGTCTTTAACTATTGTTTCATGTAAATAACTAAACATAAACGCTTGTTTTCATTCACAAAGTTTTGAACTATCCGTTAACTCAGAAATTTATTTCATTCACTCTCTACGGTCAAAAGATGACTTGTTTGCACTCAGCATTAGAGTCTGACTCCGAAACTGCAGTCGACTAATTTAGACTGAATGGCATATAGTGACTGGCAACCTGCCGTTTGTAAATGGCCTTACGTTTAATCGGGCCCCGAATAAACTTCTGTGAATAAAAACAAGTGTTATGTTAGAAGGCCACGAAGAAATGTTTTTCAATGTGTTCATAGTTTTGAATTTAGCCTGTATTTAGACAATTTTGTTGGTAGCTTAGCTCCTTTCCTACCTATGTAAACGTAATTTGTAATTTACTTCAGAATTGGACACATGCAAATTATTTCCAACTTGTGTATATTTTTCTAATTCACTGGCTATCATGTGTTCGCTACCAATCATTTTTTATATTCAGTCAAGTGGGTACAAAAGGAAAAGTGTCTCAAAAAATACCAAAAAATGAAATAAAGGATTTCGTACCGAATCAAGTATTTTTATTTTTTCCTTTTTTAAATATGCTATAGGAACGACCATAACCGACAACGGAAAAATGATATATTTATTGATTTACTTTGGATTATCCTGTCGAATGTTTATTGATAAAATGTGGGAAAAGCGGAATTCTGTGCCTACCTACTTAACTATTTTTATAATAAAACGCCAGCAAAGTAGAACAGTTTGGTGGCCGCATCTATACGTCGTTTGTTAGGGTTCCGTACCCAAAGGGTAAAGCGAACCCTATTACCTACTGTCGGCGACCACCTTGAAGAGCGACGAGATCGCGGCGTCCCGTTCTACGGCAACGTTGGCTGTGTAAGCGAGAGCAACAGCTAAGCGCTAGCGGCGTCTCGCTCTTGTACAGAGCTTTTATCTTAGTTATATAAAATGCTTAATTGTTGTAAATTACGTTAAGTTTCTATTGTTTTGGGATTATATTCACGTAGGACTAACGTTAGGATATTAGATAAAAGCATTTTGTAAGTAAAAGACTTGTACAGTTTCTAGTTATTAGCACGCAATGTTGTAAGTTAGCCAACTTAGTGAAAATTAAGATGATTTTTGGAAATAATAAAAAAGGTTTAAAAGGTAGGGTTTAGAGACTTAGGTCTAAGGATAGGTCTTAGTATAAGCTATCTTTTGATGTGTGTTTCATTATTGTATCTATTCCCTGAATAAAGTAACGCGAGGTTTTTTTGGGCCAGCCATAGTAAAAATGAACACATAAAGTAGGCAAATTATAGGGGCTCTCTGTAAAGTAAAGCTTCGAGGTACTTAAGCGAGCGAGATCTGGCGCTCAAGTATGGTTAGTTTCAAAGTGACAATAAGAAGAAAAAGGAAGAAATAAGAAGAAAAGAAGAAATAGTCAGCTAGGAAGACCTTCTGGTGAAGAAAACAGGCTTGGCTGGTTCGAAGACTCGCTAGTTCAGCATACAGCGTGTTTCATTGGACCCCTCCCCGTACCCCTGCCACAAGCGGCATCCAGAGCACTACGCGACGAGCCTGTACTGAGGTGGACTCTACCGGCGGCCGAGTGAGAACTTTCCTCGGTAAACAGAGTCCATCCCCCAGCCACGCGGACTTCGTGAGGAAGCTTCAAACGGACTGCGTTCCGGTGCGTGCGTCGTAGCAGCGCAGGTCGAACGGCATTTAGTTTCATATCAAACTCTTGATAGTTTCATATTCAAACTCTGTAGCTTCCGCCACAACGGAAGCTGCCTGCCGTACCCGACCCCGCACCGCAGTTGTGCCTAGCACTTTCGACGCGCCGTACCGCACGAGCGAAAGAGAAAGCACGCGACCCCGCGCGCTTTGAACAACGCACCGCTCCCGGGACATCTTCGCGAAACCAACCGCAGAGGTGGCAACACCTACTAAGGCTCTGCTGTCCGTCTGTCACCAGTCTGTATTTCACAGATAATTTCACTTTATGTATTTCTATTGCCGCTATAACAACAAATACTAAAACACAGAATAAAATAAATATTTAAGAGGGCTTCCATACAGGAAACTTGACTTTTTGGCTTCTTTTTATAGATAATGGTACGGAACCCTTCGTGCGCGAGTCCGGCTCTCAGTTTGCCGGTTATTTATGTATTATGTACCTACCCTCGTACATAATACATTACAGACATCAAAAATGCAGTTTTCTGGTAAAAATGTAATATGGGCAATTTCCATTTTGACAATTTCATTATCCAGAAGACATTATTCCCTAGGTATACTTCCTATTAAATATAACTAAGACTTAAGCCCTCTCTCTACCTACTGTCGAATAAAAATCAAGACACTTCATTTTTTTACGGCTTTCTCCACATAAATTGATCTAACTGGTTTAAGTCTAGGCTCAAACCACAGACAGCACAAAGGAAGTATACTGGATTCACTAACATAAGCCAATCTTATGTAGCAATTATCATAGGTATTAGCGAGTAGATTATTATCACGAAGTATGAAAATTAACATAAATTGACCTCGACGTAATTTGAGACGGCTAAACCAACCGTACTAATTGCTAGGTCAATTGCCACATATTCTGTTAATGTCGAACTTTTACAATGTTATTCGCTGACCACGATAGAATTGAGAACCTCTCCTTTTTGTTAAATGGTTAGTACCTAATATCAAAGACTTTTTATCGTAATAGGGGGAATTCTGTGCCTAATATACGGATATTATAATAGTACTATGTTAAACTGTAACCAAAGGAAAATCTTTTACCTATTGACACAGATACACATATAATGGTAGGAGAAGAGAATTTAAATAATTAACACTTTTTTCTAGCCTAAGTATAAGTTTTAAAGTAAATTCTATATAGAATATTAGAATTTCCGTGATAGGTCCTAGGTACAGTAGGGAGAAGTCACCATCATCACAATTAACAGCCTGAAGACTTCCACTGCTGAACAATTGAACATAGGCCTACCCCAGGAAGTGCCACTTTGAGCGGCTGCTCGCCTCCTGCATCCATCGGCTCCCCGCGGCTTTCAACAGATCGTCGGTCCACCGAGTGGGTGGCCACCGATAGGGAAGAAAGGTTATCAAACACGTTTATTTCCTCAAAACGGTTTATTCAAAAATAATTTGATATATTTTGTGCGTAGAGGATACGCTATGTATGAAGCAAGCAGCTCACCCGAAGCCGGGGCGGCTCAACTAATGAATAAACAAACCCGTAGTCCCGAAGTCTGCTATTTTGCGTCATGTGTGCGGTTTATGAATGGCACCATAATGACAGATTTTGACACTAATGTTAGTCTACAAACCATAAGTAGACTACCATTCGTGTCAAAATCTATCATGACGACAGATTTTGACACTAATAGGGCCCTGATAGATATTTTAAAATTCTCGTCACCGGATGCCTCCTCAGCTCGTCGCCTTCGTAATTATCCGGTGTACAAAAACAGGCAGTTCAAATTTATATGGCTCGATGGATGCCCAAATCTGGACGCTCGCGGGAAAACGTGTCACACAAGGGCCTTCGATGACGTAGTTTCCGCTTTAGGGGTCGACAACATTTGTGTTATTTATTTATTACTCCTTGGAACCGAAACGACATAGACTAAGTAGGGGAAAAGTAGGAACTGCGAACCAAGCAAGCAGCGTAACTAGGGTATTATATGGTTTTTTTAGCCAAATAGTTACAATCCTTTATAAGTATCTTATCATAAGTATTCTACTATCATATCCTAAGTAGGTATGATTTTTTGTACAAATGCGAAAATTGTCGCTTTCTTCGTACTTAGTACCTATGTAGGTAGCCGAGATAATATAATACCTACAGTACGGAATTACAGATGCCTCATCCCATACAACGGAATAACTCGGGCTATTTTACGTATTATTTTATTTTTGTATAACGCAAGATTATCAAGTGAAATTTATTGCGTGATGGCGAAGTATTGGGCCAAATGAATACACTGGACAGTGGACACTAACTAGTAACTCTCTAGACACGATTACAAAATTTTTTTCAAGTTTGGGCAATTTTTTTGTTGTACCCCATGGTACAACCTACCTAGAGATGATTGTAAACCATTGTAAACTTTTTTTTTATTGTTGATGGGTTTTTGTTTGGCAACATCAAAGACTTTTTATCTATGTAACAGGGGGAATTCACCTGATGACAAGTGTAGATGAAGCCAAGGTGGGACACGGTTACCCAGAAGATACCTATTCACTCTGCTCTTGAATACGCCTAGATTATATGTGGAAGGAAACACCGTTATAGGAAGCAAGTTCCATTCCTTAGAGGTGCGGATTATAAAAGAATTTCCGAAACAATAGTACCTACGAACATGGGGCACGTCAACGACATTAGGATGGAAGGCTTCACCGCGTCTAGTTGTTCTATGACTGAAAGGAGAGGACGGGATGAGATCATGGAGCTTCTGAGAACACTCCCCAAAATGCAGACTATTCTAAGCCTAGCAGTTTAGGATTTTACTGCGTTTTCCCTTATCCAGCATTCCCTAAGTAAGTATATCAAATAGGTATGCCTACTTACCTTATTTTTGTTTATGGGAATGAATGATGTGACGAGCTAGTCGTTCACCTGTAGGGCGATTATGTAACTTTTATTTCAATCAGTTTCATTAAGAAATATGTATTTATTATAGTTTTGCGATTATGTACGACATTCTGTATCAATCAAAGTCAATAAAAGTTCGATTGCAACAAGTTTGCTACAGAAAAGGATTTGACAGAACAAAAATTTCATCGATATGAACATTTGCGATTACGTACATAGATTTCAGCCGAAATGACGGCAGAAATTACATTCTCCATAGAAACAGGCTAGAGGTTGTTTCTTGCGAACTTTTATTGTTGTTTTTCATCACATTGAGCATCTTCAAGCAATATAAACGCATAAGTAGTAAATCATAAAATACTTACTTACTATATCCAGTGTGACCATCTAAATTGCAGATTCTGCCCTAAATAGGCTAGAAATCTTCCTCAACAAAGAAATATGCCTCAAGTCTTTTATAATATATTGCTAGTTGACCCAACCCGGCTCGCGCGGGTTAATAATTTTTACGTCTTACCTAACCCTGTTTAAGCGGCTTCAATATTGATCGATTGTTCGTGTTACGTTGGCGCGCAAAAACGTCGTTGGCTGTACGCGATTATCAATAGTTATGTATCCTCCTCTCTTCTAATTTTTAAAACATAAACGTCATGGGCCCGACGGGTCCCATGACGTTTATGTTTATGTTTCAGCCCTTTGGGGGCTGACCAATGAATAAAAAAGTAATCATATGCAATTTTTATTTATATCTTAAAAGACAAATAACAGTCAATTAGGGCGCCAGTTTACCGGCAGTAGGATATTGATCGGATGAAAACTATCTTAGTTACATGGTTGCTAGTGAGGCGCTCCCTCTAGTCCGCACAGCAGGTATGGTATTTAGTTTCTTCTAGTTTCAGTGAGGAAGTCTCATGAATGAATTACAAATTAATATTATTAAGTTATTAAAACTAATAAAGAGCTGCAGCTATGAGACCTCCGATTTTTACTTCAAAATATCAATAACCCCCATATCTGCCGAAAGATGCCACGTTTTTAAAATAGTAAACTTGAGAGCTAGTTCTGCCAAATGGCAGAAATCTGCCACAAATGGTCACAATTATTATAACTCTATTTTTTCATTGACAATGACAATGACATTTCCTGTTTCAACAAAAACATAGGCCAAAGAACCGTATAATGCAGCCAAATAAAAATGATTAGTCATTTCAACACGTTTTCTATATAAACCTTGCTTTTTAAATTGGTCGGGTTGGCTGCAACTTCACTTTGGTTGTTATCGATAAAAACCGATTGAAATAGAAATAAAAACCCTTACGTAATCGCAAATTATCGATACACACATGTAGCTATTTCAAATGTGTTTCAATCAACCCAGTGTTTGTAACAGCTTTACATAATCGCTCTACTGGGCCCGAAGTCTGCTATTTCAATTATCATAATGGTTCATGAATGGTACCATATAATGACAGATTTTGATACTAATGGTAGTCTACTTATGGTTTTTTTTATGGTTCTTATATTTTGGCTCCACACATAGTGTATTTAGCCAGTGTCAAGTATTGTAATTATTCATCGTTAAAGAATATATCACGTAAAGTCAAGTCTTAGTCATAGTCATAGTCCAGTCTAAGTCAGGTAGTCGTTCGTAGTCCAGTCTAAGTCATGCTCCAGTAAAGTGGTGGCAACTTTACTAGAAGCTTCAGACGTCAGGCCCTGGTGGTAAGTGACACGGTCGCCGGTCCACAGAGTACATTGGTAAAGGGCGCCGGTCTTTGAAGAAAATCCGACAATGGCGGTTATGAATTTTGAATTTATTTTTCAAAACTAGTGTATCTTGAACTTTAATGTGTAATAAGGGTGGATTATTATCCGTTAAGTGTTCGTGAATGTGCACGAGTGTTGGCATATGGTTCCAAGTTTATAAGACCATGCATTGCCGTTTTCTCTTCAACGGTTTTTTAGAGCCTTCAGTAAAACATCCACCATTTTACTGATGGCGTTTTGACCTGACAAAATATGACTTTGACTTGACATAACCGTACAAATCATTACTCACTTGACATTGGCAGAATTATTGCTAAAATCGATAGAAGGCCATTAACGAAGAAGAAGAAGAACTTTCAGCGTACTTTTTGGTTGTACTAGTGATTTTATTTCACTCACAACACACACAAATCAAGTCGTTTTCATGTTCTCTGCGGATTCTGCCGCCACGCCATGCCAGCCCCAACCTGTGTTCTAGGAAGATGCGATTGTGCGAGGGTGTCCACGCAGGTTACGTTCTAAACCAAAGGCCACTCCACCTTCCATGGAATCAAGGTCATCCCGTCAGCTCTTTTGCCATCGTAACGTACGAGGCCATTGGGTTCCAGAATGGCCTTGGTTCTTTCAATCTTTACAAAATAGCTGACCAATACGTTAGTTACTTAGTACGTAGTCCAAAAATTCACACCAAGACGCCCAAGTACGGCGTAAGCATCAATTTGATCTGAGCGCACTATACCAGAGAATCAACAAAACAAAATGCAACAGCCACTTCATAGTGACAACCATGTGTCAACAGTCGCCTAAGATATAAACAATCACTATTTTCTTTTATTTCAATAAAAAGTACCGTACTTACGTGAAAATGAAACTTTTTTCTTGTCTCTTGCAGTGGTTTAGATATAATAGTATCTAACTAAAGACACAGGAAGGCATTTTATCAGTATATTTTTATGAAATTAGCAGAGATGAATTACTGGACACTCACGGAGTGCAAGACTGGTAGTGGTCGCGGCACGGTAAGCCAGAGTAGCTTAAACTCTCCCTGTTTGTTTTGGCGGGAGTACACTAAGGCTGACATTCAGAGACAATGCATCGAGTTTACTCCGATCGAACTCACGTGAGTTCAAACTCCGGACACGGCGAGTATACTCCGCGTTTTTAAATTCACAGTCGACTTCCAACGTAAACTCCGCCCTCACTCCGCCGAGTAAACTTCGGCCATAGACAAGTGTAGTTTGACATTAGTGACTTACACGTTGTCTTTTTTATTTGGCAGTATTATGCTAAAAAGGGAGAAAAAATAGCAAATATTGTATGAATAACTGAAACAGGAGATCAAATTTACTGGTGATCACAGATTAGAGGAAAAACTAATAAGGCGATAATTATATACTCTTTGAAGGAGACTTTAAAAAGCGCGCCATTTCTCTTAATTTGTTTTTCAATTATTATGATTTTTGTGAATGTTGTTATTTACCTAAATAATAAAAAAACGAGTGAAATTAAAACTTACAATGGAAATGGAAATAGCAATGGAAAATAAATCGTCTCTATAGTGTTTACAGTACTTGTTCACAAAATCTGAGGGAGCTAATAGCTCCATACATATAAATTCTAGAAACTAAATAAAAATAAATGCTTCATTTTAATAATAGAAAAGAAGAACTATGGAGCCAACTTGCAAAGCATTGATGATTTCTTCATATGTGCATGGTAATTCCTAAAAGGTACCATATGAATTGATTTTTATTTAATAAACCTAGACCTATATTAATTCTATATTATAGGTTAGGTACCTACTCCCAAACAACTTAAAAAGGCATGGAATAATGTGAATGTGAAGACACAAGCCGGGGAAGCAAAATCTATAATACAACAAAGAAAAGAAAACACACAGGATCTGCCAGTAAATTCCTATTAGATGTTTTTATTGTTATATAAATAAATCTATGAAGTAACTAATTTCATTTCGTAATTTATTCGTTTTATTCAATACTAAATACATTTCTTCACAAAAACCACATTAAAAATTGATTTTAAGCAGCATTGTTTTTAAAAACATGCGTGATAATAAAGATGGCGGTGCCTGAGCACGGCTCGAGTCACCGATTTCGTGGCTCAGCCCGTCTCATGCTCAGATGAGTATATACTCGTACTCCATTATGCTAAACTCGACTGTGAATGCCAATTCGATCGAAGTACGAGTCTAGACTCCAATTTTGACATAACGGAGTTCGAGTTCGAACTCGAACTCGTCTGTGAGTCAGCCTTAGAAAAGCCATTCTATGGCCATTCAATCGTATTTTGTTAACAGAATCACCCTCCAGCGGCCGGGCGAACGTACCGCGCGCGACCGCGAAACTTTTCGCTTACCTAGGCGCTTACGCGGGCGGGAGAGAAATACCGCCTTGGTGTGTGTACTCCTTTACTGTTGGCGTTTTGACTGACAAAATATGACTTTGACTTGACATAACCGTACAAATTTTACTCACTTGACATTGGCAGAATTATTGCAAAAAAGCGATAGAAAGCCATTAAAGAAGAAGAAGAAGAAGACACGGTCGCCCATAACAGTAGGTAGCTACTTTCATTCTGGTATGACGAACTGATATATAAAACTATACATTGTCCTACCTCGTAATAAGAACTCAAATCATGCTAAGATTCATAGGATTCATTCATTCTGCGGAGCTATCCTTTAATAATAAATAAATAAAACAAGATAGAATTCAAAAACTAAAATCCGACTACCTAATTATTTATGATGGCGTTTTTACCCTCGCCCAAGTGAAGGGGTGTTGTATAGTATAACTAATGGTTTGGTACACTGACCTGTGCAAAAATGTCTGTTTAGTGATTTTAAATTTTGTTAATTATACTTTTAAGTATGTACCTACTTATATTATCTATGCTACAACTTTACAAGCGCTATGCAGTTGTGCGTTATAACGAGGTGGGAGGAAGCTATTTTTTTTAAATTCCAACATCGTTTAATTCCTAAAGTATTGACCCTACAGTAAAAATGGATAGAATCTTTTTTATGGCGGATGTAATATAATTTAATTTCACAGAAATAACTGTAATACTAATCCTAAAGGTTTCTGAGATATAAGCAAATATCCGAAAAAAGTGATATTCAAACCCTTCCCCCTCCCCCTACTTAACCCCCACCCTCGGCCATTTTTAGTATATTCATCAGTACACTTCAAAGTATAACTGTGCCAATTTTTAAGACTACGCGAATGATTTCGGCTGTTTGTTTAGCGAATTTTCTTACTATGAGGTGGAATGGATAGGTCATAAAAGTCGTCATATTGGGTTTAGTAAAATTTAATGTACCCTATGTCACCCAGAGTGTCACTACGCATCGATTGGTATCAAATTTGATAAAATATCATGAGTAGTTTAGGCACAATCAGGGAACATCAAAACCATAAAATTCGCGCCTATTTTCATTCGTAGGCTATACATAGTTATACTATATATAGTTGTACATAGATATAAAAATTATACATATTCGAAACGTACTCATAAAGCCCTTTCGTTTGATACCAAACATGACATATTTATCGAAAAAATATATTATATATTTGTCCACGAATTTTTTAAATATAATCCGCCATATTGATTTTAATATAACATTATATAGCCTATGACACGCAGAGTGTTAAGATCTATCGATTGACACCTTGCTGTTTGAAATAAGATAAGTAATTTAGGAGATACCATACATACATACATAGACAGTCAAACTCATAACCCTCCTTGTAGTCGGGTAATAAATATGTGTGGATTATTCACACAGCGCCATCTAGCCCCAAACCAAGCATAATTTGTACTATGGGTACCAGATAACTGATACAATACTTATATACTTATTTGTTTTGTTTGTAAAGACATACATAGAATACAATATAACACCCATCCTTGCTTATATTAGTAACATCTTCATTAGCTATATTTGCGGTTAGCGGTTGATCTTATACAGATCAGTCGCTAGCCGCTGTTATATTTTTCAAACAGACAGGCAAATGGGAATTCTTTATAAAATTAATATTTTTGGATTCTACTACACTTTTAAAATGAAATATTATTATACTCAAGTCGGTATCTGCTAATTAGTTCGTATAGATTTTTCTGTTGTTTAGTTTTATTATAACTGTGGGTTCGATTCCTACCCGGGACAAACATTTGTGTGATGAACATAGATGTTTGTTCTGCGTCTGGGTGTTATATTGTATTCTATGTATGTATTTACAAACAAAAAAGTATCTAAGCATTATATCAGTTATCTGGTTCCCATAGTACAAGCTATGCTTAGTTTGGGGCTAGATGGCGCTGTGTGAAATGTCCACACATATTTATTTATTTATTTAACTGTGCTATGCCTGAAAAAGTCAAAGTCGCACAACTGGAGAGAGCTATGCTCCGTGTTTCCCTGGGAGATAAGATCCGGAACGCGGAAATCCGCAGAAAGGCTAAAGTGACCGATATAGCCCTAAAATTAGCAAGTTGTAATGGCAATGGGCAGGCCACATCCCTCGCAGAACTGACAACCGATGAGGAAGAAAGGCTCTCGAGTGGCGACCACAAACCGGAAGGCGCAGCGTAGGCCGACCCCCCACTAGGTGGACCGACGACCTGGTGGAAACCGCGGGGAGGCGAGCAGTGGACGTTTACGGGCTGTTGGTGATGATGATGTTGATGCCTGAAAACGTTTTATTAGCATCACAGAATAAATAAGTAGTAGGTAGGTACTACACCATCTGAGCACAAAGAGCTCTAATGTGTAAAGAACTAAAGAATGTAAGATCTAAACAAATTACCTAATTGCTATTAGCTGGCCGGACTACGCGGCGCCTCTACTAACTCTGTCATGTTCTGTGGCTTTGTCACGGTATAGAATAGAATACCTAGAATTTTTTTGTTAGACTCATGTATATACTTAATTATATAGATAGATAGAACTTTATTGTTTCATAAATAAAACACCGTAATACCATATGTATAAATAGTATTTATTAAACATATGGTAATACTGTGTTCTGGCTTGAAGGGCATTGTAGCTAGTAAACCTTTTGGGCAAATGAGACTTTATGACTGTAATAATCTGATTACTACACTGCGTGATGTCTCAGGATGACGTGCGCAGTGCAGTGTCACGAGAAACTTTATTCTAAAGTTCCGAGTGATACTGCAACTACTATGGGCGGCCGTATCGCTTAACATCAGGTGAACGACAAGCCCGTCACGTCATTCATTCTCATACAAAAAATACACCAAGAGTAATAAAATAAATCTTACGTAGGTACTAGTGCAACAATGGGCGGTCTTATCGCTGACAGCGATCTCTTGCAGACAACCTTTGAATGGACAGTAGGTAGGTTTCAGTAGAGATAGAATAAACAGGCGGTGCAAATCAATTTAATGAATAGGTACTTAAGTATGGATAAATGAATAAATAAATAACCGGCTGGATAGTCGGACGAAGGGTTCCGTATTCGTATCATTATAATAACCGGCCAAGTGCGAGTCGGACTCGCGCATGATGGGTCCCGTACGATTATCTATAAAAACGAGCAAAAATATCACGTTTGTTGTAGCCACAGAATTCCCCCTATTACAATAAAAAGTCTTTGGTTGTAGCCCTTAAATATTTATTTTATTCTGTTTTTAGTTTGTTGTTATTTATTTATTTATTTATTTATTCATAAATGCTTGCACGCTTACAGCGACGCCAAGACGTGTGACGAGCCAGATACAATAATAGACTTAAGTATAGGTATTCGATTAGATTCAAAATTAAATATTATAATAGATATGCAGAAATGTCAACTACCGGTTAGGTCAATTATTATATAATCCTTACCATATTAAAAAAAAACAACAAAATAAAATAAAAATCATGTCAAAAAAATTAATACACATAATAATAAAAACACTAAATTTTACATAAAAAAGTCAAGGTCTGGTTGTTGAGCAACCAAGGCGTTGAGACGATAGCGGCAACAGAAATAAGTACATCATCTGTGAAAATTTCTACTGTCTAACTATTACGGTTCATGAGATACCGCCTGGTGGCCGACAGACAGACAGACAGACAGACCGACAGCTGAGTTCTAGTAATAGGGTCCGTTTTACACTTTGGGAACGGAACCCTATATAATCACTTTTTTATAGGGAACGCATCAATCGACGCGTAAGCACTGCCTACGTGAAAAAAATGTCTCCTTGAGCGTATTTACGAGTTTTACGATTACGACTAAGCCTAGCCTAGGCCTAGGTAAATAAGCAAACTGAAATTAACGAACCTTGACTGTAATTGGACTGTAAGTGTAATCCTTCTCTAAGATTCCATAAAAACATTGACAATGCGATGACACCAAAAAAATGTGATTGTCTTTTTTTACGATTCCGTAACCGTAGTAAAATGGAAGATTGTTCGATGACTGTTGTCCGTCTAGCTGTCTGTTTCGTCACGATCAGTAGGTATAACCACAGAATAAATAACAACCTACAGAAAGCAAGATTACCAAACAACCGCCGTCTCAAAACGTAGGCAACGTATGGCGGCCGTATTACTTAACATCAGGTGAACGACTAGCTCGTCACGTCATTCATTCTCATAAAAAAAACTTTTTTTGGTATTTTAGACGAATTAAGCAATAAAACTAATAGCGTACCTACCAGTGGAAAGTCACACCAGAACCACTTGCTGCTTTTCTAATGGGCTGTGACCTTGAATGAAAGGGGGCAAATCTACATCTCAAGGTAGACTATGTTTCTTCTACGACTTTACTAAATTAATAGTTTTACATTGAAGAAATGCCATGTAAACATAGATCTATATCTGTCTATGCTTAGCGCAGCTGGGTGGTTGAACTTCGCCCTTGACCGAGTGCACATAAATGAGTTTAACGACCTGTGTTTAGAAATGAATTTATACTATCTTGTTAGCGATCGCACGTGCATATTTGAGAGTGGATTTACTTTTTGGAAACACCCAGTTTCAATTAAGGCTCCCACTACTTGTAGGGTATTATGGTCCCAGTCCCCCTATTTCGGGATAACATACCAATTCAAGGTCACCATGTATACTAGTATATTTGATTGAAGGCTGTGACACGATTTTGCCGCAGAAATTATTATCAATGAAATTTCTGGAAGCTCTTCACACAAATGACGGTGCACCATAAAAAGGAAAAAAACACGTATGTATTGGGATTCTATAGGTATAATAACCTATACCTACTTAATATATTCTTAGCAAGGGCTGAAGCTGATATAAGACCGAGTACCTCACTATAAAATATAAGTAATATTATCTTTACTAAATGTAAATAGTAATGTAGGTTAGTAGTCACGTAAAAATTATGTTATTTTGCGTAGTATCTAGGACAAAGAATAAATAAAAGTTATCTAGGTATCGAAACCGAACACATGTGACCTAGCCGTGGCCGAATGATCCTGAATTATTGAGCGTCATCGGTCACCCGGGCCTGCCTATCCTATAGTGTTTGTTTGAACACAATTACATTACTTGTATTGTAATTATTAAGACAAATCTTCAACAAACAAGTTTGTTGAGAGTGGCTTTTAATTTTAAAAATTAATTTAATGTTGATATGGCTCAAAGGACAATAATTAGGTAGGTACTATAATACGGTTCGGACAATGTCATGATTAATAAGGTATTTTAAGTTTTCTTATTTCTTGACTTGTAAAAATAAATATTTATTTACTTATTCTCAGGAGTTACAGCCTACATATATAGAATAATAATTACTATTAATTACCTATATAAAATGTGAGCAACATTTGAACTTGAGAAGGAATTTGTTTGAGCCTCTGCGGTGTAGTGGTTGAGCAGGTCGGCTTATAGCTCGGGTTCAATCACCGTGACATATTTGTGCACAGGTAAAATACGCGCAAATGTTTGTTGTGGGACCATGGTACTCGTAGTTCCTGGTACTAGTAACAGGGAATAATTGTTATATAGGGTTCAGAATCTACATACATATATGTATGTTTAATTATTATGGTATATAGGTATGTGATAGTTGGGCGTTATTTATTAGTTTTGTATATGGCGCGTACCTTACTTAAGCTTTACCAATGTACTTTTATTAAAACTGTGGTACAAATATTTATTTTGCCGTTATCGCACGCAGTCCACATAAAACCCGCGTGGTTTTACTATCAGTTTGTAGGTTCCTATTAAACTTAATTATTATTATCGACCGGAAAGAAAATTCCCAGTGGTCCACTATATTACTACAGTAAATAGTACCTAAAGCCTATAAAATATAGGTACTTATACAGATAAGTACTGGGAACGGCACGGCCCATAAACAAAAGTGGGCGCCGCGGGGCGCAGTTATTAGGTTTACATAATAACGATAATCAGTCGTATGTTATGCATGACGATGAATGAAAGAATTTCCCATGAGGAAATTATACCTGCAGATGGACAAACAAGGTCACCAGCAGAACCAATACATGCCACAGACCAAAAACAGTTTACCTATATGCACTAAAAACCAAGGAGGTTCCATAGTATATTAATATATCTGAATCTGAAAACCAACTATTATCTGTATATAGAGTTAAAAGGAGTCTAGATTAACACCCAGTTGCAGAAACGATCATTAATCTTAATGGTGGCATTAACGATAATAGAGTCCTGAAACTGTAGGCAGGACAACAGTTTAATGGAAGATTAAGGTGTAAAGTCGACTTTAAAAGTTAATGATTATGATGACAGTTTCTGCAACTGGATGTAAGTGACGTATAAATAAAAACAGACTAGTTAACTAGTTGCACAAGAGATTAGATTAGAGAAATAACCGGCCAAGTGAGTCGAACTCGCGCACGAAGGGTTCCGCCCATCAACATAGAATGTTCCGCCTGACGGACCAACAGACAGACAGACGGACAGCGCGGAGCCTAGTAATATGGTTTGCTTTACCGTTTGGATACGAAACCCTAAAACTAATTACTTATGTAGAAGAAGAAAGTCGCATTGTCTCACAGAATTTATAGTGGAAATCAAAATCTCCGTCTGCACAAAGCTTTAAAATGTAGAGCGTAAGTAAGTAAGTACCTAACTAAGTTTTTTATTGAAAGGAGTGGGAGTGGGAATTATGCGTAGTGTGGGGGTCCGATGCTATTGTATACTTCTTTCCCCCACCGCATGGAAGGTGGGTGGGAGTGGGAGTGAAGGGAAGGGGAGGGAAGGGAGGGAGGGATAATATGTTATTGACTTTTTTTATGAGAATGAATGACGTGACGAGCTAGTCGTTCACCTGATGTTAAGTGACACGGCCGCCCATAACAGTTGCAGTGTCACTCGGAACTTTAAAATAATAAAGTTCCGCGCGACACTGCACTGCGCACGTCATCCTGAGACATCACACAGTCTAGTAATCAGATTACTACACTGTGTAACCAGGTCATAAAGTCTCATTTGCCGAGTAATTTCACTAGCTAAAATTCCCTTCAAACCGGAACACAGTAGTGCTTGCACACTACTGCTTGGCGGCAGAATAACTGGCAAAGCTGTGGTACCTACCTAGACGAACTTTGCAGAAAAGTCCAACCACCTAGTCGAAACATCCCGTTAAAATCCAATAAGAGAATGTAAACTTGACTCTGGCATCTTAGTAATTCTATATCTGGCATGTTTTTTGAAGACGGTGGCTACTAAGCGCATCGACCTTAGGATGCGGGCTAGAACGCGCGTCAAAATTTTCTCGACTTTTTATCTCGTGAGATGGTGACAAGACCATAATGGTAGTGCCTGTGTGTCTCATTCTAACATCGACGACAAGTTTTCTCGCGGTACGCATGTTAGGTCATCTGGTAATTATAATTAGGTATTGCAGACTCTAGACTTGTGGAGTTGTGACTAATGATCTAAGCTCTTCGAAACAATGATCCCACTCAGAAGGTAGGTGTACGTCTGCGTAGTGCGTAGTACCTTACCCACTTAACGGCTACCTTTGACTAAGTGTCCATTGTATTGTAGAACTGTAATGTAACCTCGAGCACCTCAAAGGCACCAATGTTGACAAACTAATAAAATATAATAATTAACATAAACAAAAAATCAAAGAGGTACTATTGTACTACAGATGTATGATTTTTATAGCACAATCGCCTGCTCAGCGTAGACGTGTAAAAGAAAAATTTGAATAACGAACGGGTTTGGAACCCGCATCCATCCATCCCTAAAGCCGAGACATGCTACCAGTCTCATACTTTAGTTAGTTGTAAAGAATAATGGATACGACATCACTTGTCACGGTAGCTAAGTAATTGTCTGTATGAAAGAATATCATGGATAGATGCTGGCTGGTTCAAGTCCCGTTCGTGATTCAAATTCCTCCTTAGAGGTCTTTGGGTAGAATGTTGTTTTTATATCCTATTGACTTTGTCATGAGCACATACTAGTATTGTTACTGAGACCGGCTTACAAACAACCAAATGACGCATACAGCCCAAACCGCGGACGTTACTTATACATTTAGGCTGAGTTGCACTAGCTTACTTTCCCGCTTACTTTAACTGCTAACTGTCACCGTCCAAGCTTCGCCGGGCGGGCTAATGTCAAAATCTGACAGTAACTTTAACTGGGATTATGGTGCAACTCAGCCTTACTGAATGTAAGTACGAGGAGGCTCTCTATTCATTTATCGTTTATCCGTCGGAACACTCAGCTAATAATGATGACAACAGCGTAATTCCTCTATGACAACCTTATGACCCGAATTTAGCCCATGAAAAGGGCAATGAATCACCTACTGACACAACTGAGCCAGTTTCGCCGGTGTTACTAGGTTAACTATAACTACTAGGTCGGGCTTGGGGTGTCTGTCCACTAGTTCCCATGAGTTCGGCCTCGGTGGAGCGTCGACCGCATCGTTCGTGATAAGGTAGGTAGGTAGTCTGATTCAATTATTTAGTAAGGCTATCATTTATTATTTGGTTTGGCTATGGTTATTCAGTGTTTACTAGTTGACCCGCCCCGGCTTCGCGCGGGTTAAGGCGCTGAATGCTCCCAAATCGACTATTTTGAACGTAACTATCTCAAAACGTATACCATTTACAAGATTGAAAAAATTCACGTTAATACCGGTCATATCTTCTTTCCATCTGTCGAAACCGAAACACGTTTACGAAAAGTTATCTCGATAGAAAAAAATCGTAAAGTGACTAAAAAAATCATTCAAACGTCCTAAAATGTTACATTATAATAAGACACCCCACTGAAATAAATCATAGTGATAAGCTATGTTTCAATGCATCCGTCTATAAGCTTATTTTTTTTATAACAATAAGCATTTCTTTTATAACTAATTATTTGTACCGAAAAAATGGAAAAGTCGAAGTGCAGCGCAACGTAATCGCCATATTTTTGCTATGCATAAAGGGACCCTATAGCGTACAAAATAAGTTTCAAGTTTGTCTGCTGTAATAAACGTGCTCGCATTGGGTCCTGTCAGGGCCTTAATTAGTTTTACGTCCTAACGTCCTAACCCTGTTTTTGGGTAAGAGAGAAGCCATAGAGTACATAGTAGTACGTACGTAGTAGTGGGAGTAGTTCTTATATTATGAGAGAAGCAAAAGGGAAAAGGATGATGGGACGATCCGCAGGAGAACTAAAGTGACCGATATAGCTCTTATCTTAGGATTGGCAAGTTGAAATGGCAATGGGCAGGCCACATAGCTCGTAGAACTGACAACCTTTGGGGAAGAAAGGTTTTCGCGTGGTGACCACGAACCGGAAGACGCAGCGTAGGCCGGCCCCCCACTAGGTTGACCGACGATCTGGTGAAAGCCACGGGGAGCCGATGGATGCAGAAGACGAGCAGCCACTCAAGGTGACGCTCTCTGGAGGATGCCTATGTTCAGCAATGGACGTCTCCAGCTGTTAATGATGGCGTAGTAAGTAGATGTAGTGTGTTATTTAGCTCACACTAGATCGTCTAGCCTGAAGGAGGATAGCTGCAAAGTCATAATTATTATGACTCGATGGGGATACCCAAGAAAAATACGTTACGCAACTTGGTGCTTCAGTGGCCTTCAAGTCTAGATATCTAGACTGAAACGTAAGTAAGCCTAAATAAAGCTAGACGCGGATAACCTTGGGCCTGTCTACGCTCTACGCTTTTATTTCAATTTTGTTACTATTGTCCATCTATAATGTAAGAATACGTTAGACAGCTATAATGAAATAGTAAAAGTAAGTATAATGAAATTTCGGATCATTTTTGCTAATAATTCTATCGGTTGGGTGTTATTGGATTATATGTACATTAGCTATAAACCATGGGGTCCCATCAGCTACAAACGAAAAATAGCCCGAACTTGAAAAAATGTAGTAATCGTGTCTAGATAGTTACTAGTTAGTGTCCAGTGTATTATTCATTTGGCACAATACTTCGCCAACACGCAATAAATGTCGCTTGATAATCTTGCGTTCTGCTGAAATAAAATAATTCGTAAAATAGCCCGAGTTATTCCGTTGTATGGGATGAGGCATCTGTACTGTACGTATTATATTATCTGGGGCTATAACGAAACATATGTCTTAATACAGTTTTTTTGACTATTTTATTGTAGCTGTCAAAGTCGCATTCTTACATTAGATGGAGTGTAGACTTTTGTCAAAGCGGTATTATTTCCGTGTGATTATAACGCACCACACGTTGTCGCAGACATACTATTAGATAACGGAAAAATGTGTGACACGAATGACGGAGCATTCTTATGACTCAAGGCCTTTGCTTTGATTTTGCATGGTCTCAGAGATATTAAATTGGTCTTTTATAGGAATGCGATACGAACACCAAGTGCGCACAACCACCGCCGGATAAAAAACTAATACTTATACGGTAGTACCTAAACGCAGCTAGATACCTTAGACCACAATATCGTCGTTTCCCATTATGTGAGATTCCATAATCCACCATTCAAACGCTATTCTAGGCGCTGATAAAATAACCGGCCAAGTGCGAATCAGACTCGCACACGAAGGGTTCCGTAGGTACAAAGCATCTAAAAAATTACGTTTATTTTGTCGTATGGGCCCCCTTAAATATTTATTTTATTCGGTTTATAGTAGATATTTGTTGATATAGCACCATCAGAAATATATCATCTGTGAAAATTTTAACTAAATATCACGGTTCATGAGATAAGTACGGCCTGGTGACAGATGGACAGACAGACAGACAGCGGAGCCTTATTAATAGGGTTCGCTTTACCTTCTGAATACGGAACTTTAAAAATTAGGGGCTAATGTTTGGTAAGTAGTAGTTTAGATTTATGGAATAGTTTTGTTTTTGGTTTAGTGTAGTAAGACTACTAACTTTTTTTTTTTTTTTTTTTATTTATTGTATAGAACACAAAATCTTACTCTAACTAACAACATACTGCCAAACTGCTGAGCAGTTTGTCGGCAGACACAAACTCTCATTTCTTTCCCTGACAGAGATTTATAATTGTCACTTACTCCCTTTTTGCCCATCAAACTCATCATAATCATCATTAACAGCCTGAATACGTCCACTGCTGAACATAGGCCTCCCCCCTGGAGCGCTACTTAGAGCGGCTGCTCGCCTCCTGCATCCATCAATAATCATAATTATATTATGTTTTCGAACAAATAATTTAGGTGTTCAGTACCTACCTAGGTATTTGGTTGATTGGTGGATGGATGCATTCTACTTTATATAATACGTACGGATACGGGCGAAACCGCGGGGCACGGCAAGTTATGAACTCATTAGTAACAAAAAATCGAACGCAAAAACAATACAGTGGGTATAAACTATAAACAGAAAACCGGCAGCGCGGCTTTTTATCCGATAAGCCGGTTTAACCATAGGTATCGTGATCATAATGTAATCGCATGTTATTTACATATAATACCAGCATTATTTATTTAGTACTGAACTGCTGCTGATATTAGTAGGTATATTCGATTGAAGAGTAGTAGCTTTATTGTATCTGATAACTAATACAACTCGGGAGTTTAATCAATCAATCAATCAATCAATCAATCAACATTTATTTATTTCCACAGAGAATTAAAACAAACATAGACATATATATAGTTATAAACTACGACTGTAGTTATTAAAAAAATATAAAACGTTACAAATAAAAACTGAACTTTAATAATTTTAACAGAAATTAACAACTCAATAAAATTAATGATTAAAAATGACAAAAATTAACACGCGATGGTACAACGTCCGTCTGTTCCTGGGGCTGGAGCAAAAGTGAGCTTGAAAATGGCCGCCGCACCGCTGCTGAGTTCGGCGTGCCCTTCCACGCTAGCCTCCACCACTCTGACGTTGCTGGCCACGCCCACTATCTTGAAATTTTGACCTTATTCGGCTTCTCCTGACAGTGGTGCGTCCTCGCACGCAGGTTGGTCAGAGTGGGATGGCGGATGCTGCTGCAGGTCATCAGTTTCATGACTATCTGGTCTCTGTGCATCCACTTTCACGACTTGGCGCTCATGGCTACATGATGGCCCATCAGTAGCACTTCCGCCGAGTTCATCATCGTCAGCTGAAACCAACATCAATTGTTTGCATTAGTTAGTGACCTTATACTAGTAAGCTGAAAGCGACCAGAATAAGATCACTTTCGGTTCGGACCTCCCCGCAGGAATATCCAGGATGCTCCGCACCCTCTTGAGCAGAGCCCTCGTCGGGTTACTCGCAACAACTGGCTTTGCCCCTCACGGCGCCAACAAAACATGCCCCTCACGGCTGTGGCTTTGCCCCTCACGGCGCCACTGGCATTTGCCACTCACGGCTGCCAACAAAACATGCCCCTCACGGCTGTGGCTTCGCCCCTCACGGCGCCACTGGCATTTGCCCCTCACGGCTGCCAACAAAACATGCCCCTCACGGCTGTGGCTTCTAAACCAGGAATAGGCGTACGATCTCGTTTACGGCTTTTACGTTTGCTACCTTCAGACATAGCGACAAAACTTTAAAAGCACAAATCCACTAAATTACTAAAAGCAAAAATTAAGCACTTTAAAAATCAGGAAAGCAAAGTCAGAGAGCGGAATAGGATCCCACTTCTGAAGTTATAAACTACGACTGTAGTTATTAAAAAAAATATAAAACGTTACAAATAAAAACTGAACTTTAATAATTTTAACAGAAATTAACAACTCAATAAAATTAATGATTAAAAATGACAAAAATTAACACGCGATGGTACAACGTCCGTCTGTTCCTGGGGCTGGAGCAAAAGTGAGCTTGAAAATGGCCGCCGCACCGCTGCTGAGTTCGGCGTGCCCTTCCACGCTAGCCTCCACCACTCTGACGTTGCTGGCCACGCCCACTATCTTGAAATTTTGACCTTATTATATATATAGATCTATGAAAACAAATGACGCTTCGCATCTAGAAGTCTATAAATAATAGTAATAGAGTTCGCTGTACCCTTTGGGTACGGAACCCTAAAAAGAAGGGTTAATTTACCATCAAGTGAGTTAGGGTGCGTATTTTGATCCGTAGACAAGGTAACCATTGGTTAAAACTAACAAATTCTAACCAATGCTCAGTTTGTTACAATTTTTAACGATTAGTTACCTTAACTAACGATCAAAAACCTCACCCTACCTCACATGATGGTAAATGGTAGTAACAGTCTCTGCGGCGACTCGTGTACCTAACTAATACAACAATTAAAACAATGTGACATTTGTGATTCATACCTAACTGTTGCGAACGATAATAGTTAAGAATAACAGGCCGCATTGCAGTTTTTAAATATGTATGCTTCATGCATTTTATTACTCACCACCACCAACACAGCAGTAACACCTATGCGCCTACTTCCTTATATTTATTAGGTGCTAATGCATTGCATTCAGTGGAATATTTCTCCACTTAGCTATGTCTACCAAGTACCACATGGGTGCCGGTCTGCCGGTAGTAGATATCCGAATAGCTGGGTGTACCATAATATGGGCTGTAACAATAATTTGGACACACCGACGGAACAGTTTGGCTTTTTATTTATTATTTAAACCTTATTTATTTAGGGACTCAGGAACTACGAGGATCATGCTCCCTCAACATCTACGTATTAAATTATATACTCTTTGCCTCAACACCCAGACACAGAACAAGCTTTTTAATCTATGCACAAATATTTGTCCTGTCGCGGGAATCGAACCTGTCGCCTCCGGGTTATGAAACGACTCGCTCAAGTTGCGCTCAAGCATCTCAGCTGTGAAAGGTAGCTTAGGTAGGTACCTAGGTACCACCGCTCCATATTCCGCCGCCAAAGCAGTAGTGTGCAATAAACACTAGTGTTTCGGTTAGACGTTGTGACTTATCTAAGTACTAGGCTATTAATGTGCTGATGTCTTAGGATGATGTACGCAGTGCATCATTATTACTTGAGTTGCGAGTGAAACTGCATCAGCCCTTTGGCGCCCCCATAATGGGGTTACAGCATCGAAATAATTACCCATTTCGATGTATTATTTCGATGGGTCGCAGACGTGGGAGACAAACGGGAACAACCCCGGTGAACCCGTCCTGTTGGGAGGTAGGTACCCGTCTTGGTAGGTTAGGTTTAACCCATTGACATCTTGAAGTAAGTAATGATACATTTCCGATTGCTATTGAGGAAATGTGTCTATTATGATTTATTTCTCACATTTACGGGCGATTTTAGGAATTATATAACATTTCCTAGGATTTGTCTACACTGACGGATTACATGTACCTACATTTTCGTTATCATCTTTACCTAGAACGACGGAAATGAATAAGGCTCCCACTCCTACGGCCCTCCTTTCTTATCGAACTGGCGAAGGCGACGACGATGGTGTGGCGGGCGTGGCGGTGTGACGAAGTGAGTTCTATGAATTATAGACGTTACATGCGCCGTGCGCGTGCGCAGCATAGAGGTAGAGTCTGCGCCAAAATCAATGGCGGCTGTGAACTGCGCCACCCGCTTATCTCTCCCACATCTAAGTTTGCTTCTGCGCCGTCTTCAAACCCGCCGTTAAGTTTGGCGCGGACTCTACCTATATGTAGGTACTACGTTTATTTTCAATCTTAAAATCATGTTGGAGATTTAAAACTACAAATTGGATAATCATAATGTTGTATACATTGGTATGCAACATTCCATTATTTATTACTTTAGTTGGATCAGGTACATAATACAACAGTTAGGATATTTAATGCAACATCTTGTTTATATTCTGTGGCAAGACTGTTATTTTGTCACATCTTAGCTAAACATTTTTACGTTAATATAAATTAATTATTACGCCTTTTCAATCAAATAGGAATCTAGACATCACAATATCACAATAACTTTCAACTTAAAATGTAATAATTTCTAATAAAATTTTGCGACTATAAAAATTTTAAACGGTATCTCTGCAATTTAATAGAGTATGTAGATAAAAAAATTGGTCAATTTTATAAAAAAGTCTTGTAATATTAATTAATGTACAAAGTAATAGATTATTGTAAAGCGTTACTTCACAGGATTGAATAAATCTCTTTGTGTTTAACTTGGTTAGGTATAAGATAGCAAAGATAGGATTACAAAATACAATCATAAAAGTTATGTGCATTAAGGCTCTTGCAGATAATAAATATAAAAAAAGATGCTAGCAAATTAGGCAATCTTTATTTTATTCAGGCTGGTATTATTTCAATAGATTATATTTTATTATTGAATCAGTTACGAGTAGCCCTAAAGTCAGAAGTCAAGGGTTATCATACAGTTACTATGTTATCCACACGGAGACTATAAGAGATAAAAATATGCTACCGTTGCGAATTTTTTGACTATGATTTTGTATAATCAAAATTTATTGTACTAACTTTTTGATAACTCAATATGACAGCATATAGCTGCAGGAACACTGGTCATATTGTTGCATCAACATTTGAATTAAAACTTTAAATCTATGTATTTATGATTCTATGCATTGTCTAAAGTTATTAACTTAAAAGTATGGTGGTTCTCTTTTATATAAATAAATAAATAAATATAAATAAATAAATAACGCCCAACGATCACATACATAGATCCTGGACCCTAACTAGGATTCCCTGTATCTAGGGACCCAGGAACTACGAGGACCATGGTCCCACAACACCCAGGCACAGAACAAGTATTTGCGCTTTTTTTTTTCGGGCACAAATACTTGTCCTGTCGCGGGAATCGAACCCGCCACCTCCGGGTTATGAGCCGACCTGCTCAACCACCACACCACGGAGGCTTTTAACAAAGGAGAAATGAATAAGACAAAGATATTTTGATTTTGTATAACTTTAGACAATGTTATATAGAATCAACTCCACTGTAAACACCAAATAATACAATCATAGTTCAGTTGCCTCTATTACAATTTTCACTAATGGCTTGTAACAAGGTTACAAAGCCCAATTGTGTACAGTACAATTATTTACTCTATATTTATGACACTACATTTGCTTGTTTTAAAGTAATACCTATTTTCACTTTTCCAAGTATGAGTAGGCATTGTTTAAATGTCAGACTGAAATAATTAGGACTTGAATTACAATAAATAAATTAATTACATTATTACATATGTGCTGGTATATTTTTTAAACAAGCATATATAGGATTAAGCTCTAATTCACCTATGCACAAGTTTTAAGTGACAGTTAAACTTTTTTAGTTTAAGTTATAGTTTAATTCAATTTTCCTTTACATTAAAAATTAATAATCAAATAAGATTTATTCTCATTGTTAGGACAGATTGTATAATAATCAAACAAAATTCTTATTGGTATTTTTTAAAGAATATTCATACCATGTTAATTTACCGTACATATTAAACTGGCACTTAAATTTTACTTAAATTGGTGAAATAAAAGCTAGTTCTTAACACTTGAGTAATAAACATGTTTGGCAGGAAATATAGTCATGCCATGACTGATCTATAATGCATACAATATGTAATCCATTCATGATTCATGTTACATTATGTATAGATTACATGTTTTATGGATCAATTTACAAATTGTGGTCAGATGTTTGATATATAATATGTATGATCTTGTTAGAATGTTATACTCGAGGGAGGTCTTGTTTTGTATGTTTTACTATATCAATCATTGCAATTTATTTTTATTGATTATACATTATTATATCAGCATCACAGTTTTTTGTTATTGTACTTTTGTGAAAGCAAAGTTTAGGAAAGAAAATGTATGTGACACATGCTTTTCATGGAACTGTGATTCATTTTTAATGGTCAGGTCAAATACTGGGAAGGTAAACGCAACAAGTATCATGTTTGTCCTGATAACAAACTACAACTGATAATGTGTGTATTGTGTAATGTGTAGTGACTGTGTACATATCATGTTATCACTTTAATTACACTAGTAAAGTGGCAACTTACTCAAAAAATACAATTTAATTCCATTTTTTTTATTTAATTTAGAACATCACGCATGATGGGGTAATTGCAGTCATTGTGCCAATGGAGCTGTTTAATATTTATGTTCCTAGCTGTGGAATCCACTCATCAAGCAGTACTTAATCTAAAGCATAAGTATGCCAATCCCCTAGAATCAATACACACTTCTGACAAAAGAGTGATCACATCAGTTATGGCATGTTTCAACTTTTAAAGTTTTATCGATAATATTTACATTTACATTACAAAACAATACACTAAAAATCACTCACTGGTAAATCAATTACCAAAATAAAATTAAAAAATATAGACAATTCTTTCTAAAACAAAAGTAACAAATTATTCATTCATACAAATGTACGGCTAAAATAAGAACTTAACATTAACAATAGCAGTTTCAAATGTCTCAGTTACACTGCAGTCACTTGCACCACACAGAACATAACCACATTCACCAAATTAAAGCTTTCCAGTAGGAGGGAGGGGCTCAGAACTTGAGTTTGGGGTTGAGCTCGTGGGCACGACCGCCCCAGTCCAGCCGGTAGTTGCGAGTCCTCCATGAGATCTCGGGACTTAAAAGCGCCCATGCCAGTACAAATGGTGCACAACATTCACTCCACACCCAGCCAAGGAGGAAGTGGACTTTAGTAAAGGGAGGTGAGCCATGCTGAACTGTTCGCAGCATCAGCCAATCTGAGAGGAACCACAGTAGCACATGGACGAGGAAAAAGGCGAGCGGTTCGGCGGCTAGCAGACGGCCCGCGGCCCACGCGGCGCCTGCGCCTAATGGCATGCATTGTGAGAGTGGCTCCAGCAGGCAAGTAGTAGGAATCATTGCGATTCGCAGGCGCGCCCACCGCGTCAGGCGCGCCTGCAATGACCGCACCGACCGCGTACCGCAGTTCTGCAGCGCTGG
Organism: Ennomos erosarius; assembly: GCA_963580505.1. Classification (NCBI taxonomy): domain Eukaryota; kingdom Metazoa; phylum Arthropoda; class Insecta; order Lepidoptera; family Geometridae; genus Ennomos; species Ennomos erosarius. The sequence goes on along the minus strand of OY756999.1, from coordinate 7,062,436 downwards.
CAGAGAGGCCACGCGCATTCTCCACCCGCGCCCCGTAATCAGCTTCGCCAGGAAATAATCCTCGGCTAGGTAGTCGGCGAAGGCAGCCAGCCCGCCAACCTCCTCGAGCGCGCACCGCCGCACTAGCGAGGACATGCCGACGTGACAGTTGATGCCGAGCAGTTCGGCACACATGTACATGCGCGCCTGCGCCGTTCCAAAGTAAACCTTCTCGTAAACCGCCGCGAAGCCTTCCGCGTCGCACGTGAACGGCATCTGGTGGACGATAGCAACGTCATCGCGCATATGCTGCACCATGTCTAGCAGAGTGTCGTCGCGCATGCGAATGCCGGCGTCGCTGATGAGTATGAGAGGGTGTCGCGCCGCTAGATACGCCGGCTGCATGTTGTTGATCTTCGGGTTGACACCGACGCGCACGCCACCCGTGAAGAGACGCGCCTCGACGTGCGGGTACTTCTTTAACAGGCTGTAGACCAGCATCAGCGCCGGATCGTTGTCATTCTCAACGCAGAACAGCAGCTCGTACGCGGGATAGTCAAGCGTGAAGTAAGTCTCGAGGTTAGAAAACAGGTTGGGGTCCACGCCAGTGAGCGGCTTCAGGATCGACACGCCAGGATACGGCTGCTCGGGAGGCGACCGGTCCACCGTTCGGTGCAGCTTCCACTTTGAGTACGACAGGGCCATTATGTGAATTAGCCACAGAGTTACCCACGCGATCATGAAAAATATGGCGAATCCATAAACAGTGTATACCATGGGCATCATAATTGTAACTTTTTAACGTTTTCACTTTCGGGCCACATAATATCAACTGGTTGAGTCGCGAGACGTGCGTTATGACACTATCATAACACTGAACTGAGTGACAAAACTGAGAAACGAAGGCAGGCAGGTGAGGCAGGCCGAGCTGAACTTGCTAGCAAAATAGCGGCGACGCGAGGACGAATGCTGGCTCCATTAAATTATTCAACATTTATATCAGCGCGTTATCATATTCACAACATTTGTACGCAAATTCCACTCTTTATTCACATTCACGTTCACGTCACAAAATTCTTGGAATTGAAGAGCAAAGAGAATATAACCACTTAGTTTGTTGAAGAGATCAAAATGAAATTCCGTTCTGAGAGAACATGCATTGATTGACGGACGACTGAGCTGAACTGACTTGACGTTTCACATTTTCAATTATTAACTAATTTCAACTTCAAGTGTCATGCTAGCCAACTGATAAAATTAAAAATAAACTGTCAAAGGGCCGAGAGGGCGAGCGAACCATAGCCAAACTTTTTTCTTCTAATCCATGTAGAAAACGGAAGTAACGTAACGTACAATACAGAGAGAGACGCACAATAGATGGAAACGGAAAGCCGAGTCTCCTGCAAATATTTTTAAAACACAAAAACATTGCATGCACCTCGGACACCACTAATATTTATTATACAAGTACGCTGGATAGACGATAACGTACAAAAATTGACAATTTATTGTGCCGATATGAAGTGCCCTTGCAATTGTCTGGAGAACTATAATTAGAAAATCCGTTGCAAAAAAGTCCATGAACTTTTACATAATTATGTAGGTTCACGAGTACCTACGTATATAGCAAAGTTCTCTGTGGTACCTACCTAGGTGTACCAGAATGTTATGGCACTCAATTTTTAGAGGTGTCACTCGTTATAAATCGACTAAAATTGAAACTAGTTGAACATCACTATCGAATAAAGTAAAAGTCTCTGTAGTTCAGGAGAAAAAAAAAAACGCCTCAGTATAAATTGCATCTCGCGCCGTGCCGGCGTGCGCCGGCGACGGAGTAATGTCCTTTAGGTACGGCGGAGCGTCAATTATTATGTGTAGTGTTGTTGTGTGTGTTTTTTATACTGCAATACACGTAAAAATGCATTTGTTTAGATAGCCAAGTAATGCTACTTATCAAAACTAGTTTTGAAATTTTAAAACACTGCTTAGTTTATTCTTATAAACCGAAAATATGAAAAACCATACCACGCTATTTGGGGAGCGCTTTGGGACCTACCTACGCCCGCCGCACCGCGCCTGAGTGGTTATAGTGACTCAAACTTAATGACGGCTTTGAAGTGCGCTGCAAGCTCTCACTGCTTAGCTCCTGCCCGCACATATCTATTTCTTGCTATTGGGTAGCGTTTTGCGCCAACTTCACTGCTGGTATCTGCTATTGAATTTGAATCGCACTATATAAATAAATTTTCTCTCTATGCCCTGTTCATAACTCTTGGATATTTCATGTAAACAATGGGGATAACATGTTGGATATACGAACTTATTTGTATATCAAAGATGTAAATTTGAATTTAAAGAACTTAGTGTTCGATGATAGGTGGTTTGTTTACCTAGTTACAGAGAGAACTTGTGTGATCGATCTCGAGGATGTTTAGATATAAATAAATATTATTGCTTATATTTCTGTTTACACGCTGTTTCCACTGTGCAAACCCTGCTCCCATTTAACAATGGTTATGGGAGCCCAGGAATAACGGAAGTATAAAGCTGTAAGGTATATTAGCTGAAAAATATTTTAAATTGAAGAAAACATCCAAAAGCCGTGTAGTTGATTGCGTAAAGAAGTGAACTCAATAGTGAAAATGAATTTAGGATTTTCGTCGAGGATTGAACTTCTGAGCAAGGATAATTACGATAGCTGGAGATTGCAAGTGGAGGCACTTTTGGTTAAAAACGATACGTGGAAATACGTGAGTGGTAGAAAAAGTAAGCCTAATAATGCAACGGAGATTAGCAAGTGGGAAGCAGAAGATGAGAAAGCTAAGGCTGACCTGATACTTTCGATAAGTGGTAGTGAATTAAGGCATGTAAGAGGCTGCATCACTTCCAGAGAAGTTTGGTTGAAATTGGAATCTGTATTTGCTTCGAAAGGACCTGCTAAGAAAGCTATGTTATTAAAACGTTTGATGTTGCATAGAATGAACGAGACTGGTAACGTACATGAACACGTAAATTCATTTTTCGAGGCAGTAGACAAACTAGCGGATATGGATGTTAATATACATGATGATTTGTTGTCCATTATGCTGCTGTACAGTTTACCTGCGAATTTTGAGAATTTTAGATGTGCTATTGAATCTCGTGATGAATTACCGAAGCCTGAAATGCTCAAAGTAAAGATTATAGAGGAACATGAATCCAGGCAGTCCAATCAGTACAGAATCCGACAAGAGGATGTAATGTATACATATCGGAAGAAGAACTTTAAAGGAGGAAACGCGAAACCAAGCTCTAGTGAAGCTAAAACCGAAAATTCTGATTATAGAAAGAATGAGAAATTTAAATTTCGTTGCTTTAAATGTCATGAACTAGGTCATAAAGCGTCTGAATGCACGAAGAAAACTGTAGCAAAATCTCATTATGTTCATGAAACTGTAACAACTTTTAATGTTTCAGATGAAAAATGTCACGCAGTAGTTGTTCAAAAACATAACTGGATATTGGACAGTGGGTGCACTTCTTGTTATCAACTATGACTGTAGCTAGTTAATTTAAATAAATAAAATATAAGCGTTACAACAAAAACTGAACTTTAATACTTTAAAGTTAAAATTAAGGTTTCAACAAATTATTATGACCTACAACGACCGTCTATTCCTAGGGCTCGAGCAAAAGTGAATCACTAAACAAAGATTATAAAATAAATTGACCAAGGAGCCACAGACTACACAGACTCGAGACTTTGTTCAAAAACGTCAGCTGTCAACCGCCCGATGTAACATAGACTGCGATTTCTCTTGGTGTTGCTAACACGGAACTCCTGCGCCGTGCATGTCCTCAAGCACACCTCAATCAGGCCGATATCAGCCCCAGTTCTACAAATGAGTCACGCATCTGAAAACGCACATACATAAGTTTAGAATGGTTTGTTGAAACTGCTAAAGCTCGGCCTATCATGACTCACGAAATTTCTCTAAACATGACCCCAGATGCAAGCAGATGAATTTCATCGTTTTATTTCTTTTAGGAATTTCAGTAACTCGGCAATTAAAAGTCCTGACCAATGGATCTTTAACATCAGTTGTATTACAGAACTTGTTGCGATTATTTTAGGCTACGAAGATTTACAAATACTTTTGCAACCTTATATTATGCTCCATTTACCAAAACTATACTTAACTACCCGACTAGAGCTGTTCCTTTAGGCTTAGTAATATTTGCACGAACATTATCTTAGCTCACTTGACACCATTAGTCCGAGTTAGTGCCTGGTCCAGTTCATTCCTTTAGTCTTAGGAAATGACTGCTTCAGCTCACTACCACTGTTATTTTAGCTCACTCCCTTAATGCCTGATCTAGTTTATTCCTTTAGTCTTAGGAAATGACTGCGTCAGCTCACTACCACTATTATTTTAGTTCACTCCCTTAATGCCTGATCTAGTTTATTCCTTTAGTCTTAGGAAATGACTCCAACACACTACCGTTACTATTTTAGCTTACCTACTACCTTAACCAAATTTAGTGCCTGGTCCAGTTAATTCCTTTAGTCTTAAGAAATTACTGTTTCAGCTCACTAACACTATTATTTCAGCTCACCACCATAATACAAGTAAGTGCCTGATCCAGTTCATTCTTTTAGTCTTAGGAAATGACTGCTTCATTTTCTACCACTGTCATTTTAGCTCACTCCCTTAATGCCTGATCTATTTTATTCCTTTAGAAAATGACTGCTCCAACACTCTACCGCTACTATTTTGGCTTACCTACTACCTTAACCAAAGTTAGTGCCTGGTCCAGTTCATTCCTTTAGTCTTAGGAAATTACTGCTTCAGCTCACTAACACCATTATTTTAGCTCACTAAGTACCATAATCCAAGTTAGTGCCTGGTCCAGTTCATTCCTTTAGTCTTAGGAAATGACTGCTTCAGCTCACTAACACTATTATTTTACTTCACTAAGTACCCTAATCCAAGTTAGTGCTTGGTCCAGTTCATCCTTTTAGTCTTAGGAAATGACTGCTTCAGCTCACTACCTCAATTCTGGCGAATACCCATAACAATCTTTTTACGACTGAATGCACCATACTATGCAAAGTTACACTATTTATACTCATAGTTCCGTTCCGGCATTTATCATTCTTACCATCACGTCTTTTTTCTTTTCTTTCTAACTCATTCGTTTACTTAAATATCAAATAGGTACAAATCTACCTCTTGACTACCTATTATACCATGTAAAACTCAAAAACATGGCGTCTGAAGCTGAACGCATCAAAAATGCTTACCGACAGACTTAGTATAATAGTTGAACTGCTTATCTGTCACAGTGCCAACATTATAGGGACGCCACAAAAGCCCTGGATCACCGCAGTTCTCAATCATTTCATCAACATCACATCACCTGTTTCTCCACAGAAAGTATAGCTATACAATCAGCATTATCACCACCTTTTAAAAAATCACTACAAGGTTGTACTGGTGATCACGAATTTGAGGATCAATCAAACATACCTCTTATAATTATGACAACATTTAACTCTTAACTTTAATGTAACCGAAACAAAGAACGTGTAGCATACCTGCTCTGCGTAACAATAAAATTGTAGGGTAGAAATATGAATCCGTTTTCATAACGAAATACTTATTTGCACTATCAGCGGGCGGTGGACACAAAGACTTAAATTCACGCTTGAAATTCGACCAGCTACGATCTTTTCCAACCCACTTGTTAAGCTACGATCGCACATTACCCTTGAAACAATTATTGCCTGTGCGTGCTAAAAACTCACGCACGATCGCCCCATCATTACGATGACGCACAATATGATCAATCTCACTACACCACTTTTCTATTTTGTGACCACACATTATAAATAATCATGCACAGATGGATCTAAATTCAAAATCAATACATGGTTCAATCTTACCGGCACGGCAGCATGGCATCAAGTACAAAATATAACTCTATGGCACGGCGCTCGGCAGCTCGCTCGGCGCAGCTATTTATGATCGTTTAAAGCTTACTTAAGACTTTTACGTTTGCTACCCTCAGAAACACCTACACAACTTTAGAGCCCAAAGCCACAGAATTAACAATAGTAAAAATCAAGCACTATTAGGAAAGCAGAGTCAGAGTGGAATAGGATCCAACTTCTGATGTTATCAACTATGACTGTAGCTAGTTAATTTAAATAAATAAAATATAAGCGTTACAACAAAAACTGAACTTTAATACTTTAAAGTTAAAATTAAGGTTTCAACAAATTATTATGACCTACAACGACCGTCTATTCCTAGGGCTCGAGCAAAAGTGAATCACTAAACAAAGATTATAAAATAAATTGACCAAGGAGCCACAGACTACACAGACTCGAGACTTTGTTCAAAAACGTCAGCTGTCAACCGCCCGATGTAACATAGACTGCGATTTCTCTTGGTGTTGCTAACATTCTCACTTATGTAATGACGCAAGCAAGTTCGGGGGCAGTTTGTCAATAATGAGCGGTGAATTAAATTTAGCCACAAATGTAAGTACGCAAGTTAAAGGTAAGGGTACTGTTCGATTATCGGCATGCAATGAATACTCGAGGAATACAATTGACTTAAGTGACACGCTATACGTTCCAAATTTAAGGACAAACTTAATCTCGGTAGCTAAGATAACCAATGCTGGTTATGAAGTCACTTTTGATCGTGATGGTGCTAACGTCATTGATAGAAAGGGGCAGGTTAGATTGTCTGCTTACCGTAAAGGTAATTTGTATTGTGTCAAAGAGTCTGAAGCTGTATGTAACTTGAGTGACTCAAATGATGATATACGTAGTTGGCACGAGCGGTTAGGGCATTTGAATGGTAATGATGTCGCTAAGCTTTTAAGTAAGTTGGGTGCTGATGTTAACGTGAACGATGTACAACAATTACGTGATTGCGATATCTGTGCTAAAGGGAAAATGACCGCGTTATCATTTTCCGAAGCTAGTGGACCATGCGTTGAGAAATTAAAGATAGTATATTCCGATATTGTAGGACCTATGCGTTGTGAATCGAAAGGAGGTGCTAAGTATTTTATAACCTTTATTGATGATTGTACGCGTTTTTGTCAAGTTTATTTTTTGAGTGCGAAAAGTAAAGCTTTGGATGCATTTAAATTTTATAAAACTGAGGTTGAAAATATGACAGGATCGAGGATCAAATATTTCCAGAGTGATAACGGTGGTGAATATAGGAGTGCTGAATTTGATACATTTTTACAACAAGAGGGAATAGTACGTAGATTGACAGTTGCAGGAACACCACAGCAAAACGGAATTGCGGAGAGAATGAACCGAACTCTAGTAGAGATGGCCCGGTGCATGTTACTGAGTTCAGATCTTCCGACTAATTTTTGGGCAGAAGCAGTGGACACAGCATGCTACATAAGAAATCGATGTCCTACATCTAGTCTGCGAGGTGATATTCCGTACGAACGATGGTTCGAAGCTCCTGTCAAGATTGACTATTTGAGGAGATTTGGATCGAAGGTTTATATCTTGAATAAGGATCCAAAGAAAGGTAAATTTGCAGCACGAGGTATTCCGGCAATTTTCGTTGGATATCCGAAAAATGCAAAAGCATACAGAGTGTGGATTCCAGAAGAAAATAAGTTCACAATTGCAAGAGATGTAAAATTTCATGAAGGTAAGGCTTATTAAATGAAATCTCGAGGCAAGAACAAAGTTTAAAGAGAAAAGAAGAAGTTGAAAAACAATTTATAGACATTGAATTGTTGAAATGTACACGAGAAAATGAAGAATCTGGTGAAGTACAGAATACTGAAGAGCTGAATAAGATAGATAATAATGAGAATAGAGAGATTTGGTGTGAGTGTCAAGAATCTGCAGAAGAAGAAAAAGATGGCGATCACGATCAAAATCTACATGACAGCTCGGAAACCAGAGTATCATTGGGTGAAACCAGAGTATCATTGGGTGAAACCAGAATATCATTGGGTGAACATGATGATCAAGAAATTCAGCGAAGTATGACACTAAAGAGAGCTCCTGGTCGACCGAATATACTGCGAACTGGTAGTGTAGGTCGTCCGAAGAAAATGTATAAAATGGTAGAAGTTCGGCAACAAAGTGTCTCGGACGATAACGGTATCGTGGGTTATGTGGGTTCCGTTGAAACAACTTTGAAGGATGCGTTTAAAAGCAGCGAAAAAGTTGGATGGAAGGAAGCAGGACAACGAGAAACGAAGTCTGAACGCACCATGTCTTTATTTCAAAAAGAGCGTTGGAAATCACCCTTTTGTGTTGGTTTGCGTTGGTTGGGTATTTTGGTGGCTCATCCAAAAGAAGGCTTTAAAGTTGAATAAACTTTAAGGTTGAATTGTCTGAGTTTGACTCTAAAGATTATTGTGAAACCAAGGAGGTCAAGTATATTTTAGGTATAGACAGTTCAACGAAATGACAATGTCATTATATTGTCAGAACAAAATTTTTATTTTGGATATTTACAACGGCGTGAATTAATAAAAATGCTGTGAATAAATGTGAAACTCCGATGGATATAATTTCCAAGGCCGATTGAAAACTGTGAGTCAGTGCATCAAGAAATGTGGCCATTACGGGGAGTTGATAGGAAGGCTACAAGGCTTGACATTGTGAACGCAGTACCTACAATACTTTTTCAGAATGTAAATTGATCCTGAGCCGTGCGATTGGAAGGCGGCTAAGCACTATTGTGATATCTTAAGGGAGCGATAATGTATTCCCTTGTGTACAAAAGAGCGGGTAAGCTTGTGAAGGCTATTCTGAGTGTGTTTTTGGAGATTGTATTTTAGATAGGCGTTAATTTTTAGGCAATGATTTATTTTAGGCAGTACGGGCATGCATATCGTGGCTGTCGTGTAAGCAGCGTAGCGTTGCGACTTCAACTTGTGAGGCGGAGTATGTCAGTTTATCAGAAGCGATGAAGGAAGGTGTCTACCTAAATAGTTTACTAAAGGAAGTGGGACTTGAAAGGTATGCTCGAATAGTTATTCATGCCGATAATCAAGGTGCAATTTGTTTGGCGCAAGATCCAGTTTTTCATGCGCGAAGTAAACATATTGATATTAGATATCACTTCATAAGGGGGGTTTTGAATGACAATAAGCAAATTGAAGTGAGACATGTGCCCACTGATTCCATGTTAGCCGACGTACTAACTAAGCCATTACCGAGTGTTAAACATAATAAATGTTTGTATGGTTTAGGTGTTAAGCCCTATTAGTTTAGATGTTATTTAAGTTATTTAAACTAAAATTTAAAGGGGCGTGTTGGATATACGAACTTATTTGTATATCAAAGATGTAAATTTGAATTTAAAGAACTTAGTGTTCGATGATAGGTGGTTTGTTTACCTAGTTACAGAGAGAACTTGTGTGATCGATCTCGAGGATGTTTAGATATAAATAAATATTATTGCTTATATTTCTGTTTACACGCTGTTTCCACTGTGCAAACCCTGCTCCCATTTAACATAACAGTGCACAAAATATCTTTTATAATGGTAGTTTACTAGATTTGACCAAAATAATATTTAATTATTTATTACTGGTAGTAAACTGATCAATTATAAAATAAACTTCATTTTGTATAAAATATCTTAAAATATATATATATACTAGTATTTTCCCCCGTGCGCGGGCCGCGTGCGGCCCGCGAGGACGTTTTCGTGGCTGTTGTATTTATAAAAATGTTATACTTTAGTTTAAACTTGTAATTTTGCAAGAATTAGTACAAAACAGCGGTATTTTTCAAAGAAAATGATAATTGATTTGACTTTTGCATGGCGGCCATCTGGAAAAATGCTGTCAGTCATGTAAAAGGTCAAAATTTGAAATCAGCCTCTTTTAAAATCCCCAAATATAAAATATCAGGATCTGAGTTACTATAAAATCGGACGCCATTTTGAATCTGCCATCTTGGAATTATTTTAAGTCTATGAGAAAGCCTCCGTTGTTCCTTTGTTATGAGTCCAAACACGCCTTGTCGGCTTCTATAAGTTCCGATTGTGTGCGTGTTTTAATTTTGTATTGCGGTCATTTTGTTTTGTTTATCAATTATACGTCAATTTGAATCAAGGATCCTGAAAATATTTAGATCTTAGGTAAGACAGGTTAGTTAGATAAGCTAAAATCAATTAAAAAGGTCGCATTAGTAAAACATTGTAAATGTAGCGATGGGTAGTTTGAAGCTCCTCCTCGCTTCGCTCGTCGTCGCGGTAGATAGTTTGAAGCTCCTCCTCGCTTCGCTCGTCGTCGCGATAGGTAGTTTGATGCTCCTCCTCGCTTCGCTCGTCGTCGCGGTAGGTAGTATGAAGCTCCTCCTCGCTTCGCTCGTCGTCGCGATGGGTAGTTTGAAGCTCCTCCTCGCTTCGCTCGTCGTCGCGGTAGGTAGTTTGAAGCTCCTCCTCGCTTCGCTCGTCGTCGCGGTAGGTAGTTTGAAGCTCCTCCTCGCTTCGCTCGTCGTCGCGATGGGTAGTTTGAAGCTCCTCCTCGCTTCGCTCGTCGTCGCAGTAGGTAGTTTGAAGCTCCTCCTCGCTTCGCTCGTCGTCGCGATAGGTAGTTTGAAGCTCCTCCTCGCTTCGCTCGTCGTCGCGGTAGGTAGTTTGAAGCTCCTCCTCGCTTCGCTCGTCGTCGCGATAGGTAGTTTGAAGCTCCTCCTCGCTTCGCTCGTCGTCGCGGTAGGTGGTTTGAAGCTCCTCCTCGCTTCGCTCGTCGTCGCGTTGGTGGTTTTGTCAGTATGTATGGCAGCCATTTTGAAAAACGGTGGATGTCAAAAAGTTCGGTAAAATGAATGAAATTTTTCAAAATGGCGGAATCAAAATTTTTTCCCCATATTCTTGCTAAGTATCTAGGGGGAGTCTTAGATATCGATTTTCATTCGGATCGGTTAACTTTTTCTATAAGTCGATACGTCTCCATCCGCCATCTTGAAAAAATCAATTTCATTTGTGTTCTGTTTTGTTCCTTTATACATCTTTACTCGATCCCCAGAAACAACTTTTCTATTACATTCATATTGGAGGCGTAAAAAAGGAAAGTTCATATTTCGTTAAAATCACCTTTGTATGGCAACCCTATTGAAAAATGGCGCATGTCAAAATTTGATTTTAGAATGTTGATCAGCATCCTTGGGGACCGTCAGATATCGATTTTGATCCGGATCGGAGAATTTTTTTTTTCCGCTATGACCAAAATTTCCGCCATTTTGAAAAAAAAAATTTGGTGTTCTTTTCCCTTTTGGCCTCCAAACAATATTAGTTCGAGCTCTTTATACTAAAGTATCATGGTTTCGACGTCATTTCCGGTTTAAATTTGTATGGAAGATTTTTTTTTCCGCCATTTTGGATTTTTTTTATTTTCTCTAAAATCGTCCCAGGGTTTGCTATGACATTCCTGAGAACGCATATGACCCATCTTACATCGTTTAGCCAGGCCGTTGATGGTCACGATGATGGAAGGTCGGAAGACCAGTTCATGAAATATTTTGAATTTCGATTGTCCACTTTCATACAAATTTATAAAAATAGGATCAAAATTTACCATAGGTATCGAGAAACAATGAGCCAAAAATGAAAAAAAAAATTTGTATGGCAGCCATCTTTAAAAATGGCGGGATCCAAAATATTTTTTCAAATATCGAATCAGGGACCCCAAAAACCCCCCGATGCAAAAAATCAGCCCGATCGGACCAACTTTCAAAATGGCCGCCATCTTGGATCCGCCATCTTGGATTTTCATGACGACCATCCGAAAGCGCCCATCCTCCTCTATGACATTTGGTCGAACACACTCCACCTACCTCTTACCGTTTCCGATTTATTAGCGTTTCAATTTTGTATGGAATTTTTATTTTTTTGTATGGCAACCCCTATTTTTTTTTATTTCTCTCCAAGCGTCCCAGGGTTTACTACAACTTTAGTTAGAACAGGTCACCCATCCGACTTGTAGTTTCCGAGAGCCGTTGACCGGTTCCATCAAGGAGACGATTTTTTGCTGATGTCAGATTTTTCTGGTTGTCACGTGACCGATCTCTATACAACCTCATACTCGGTTTTTCTCCACCACTTCCAGGAGTTCGGGAACAAAAATGTCAATCATGAGTGAGTGAGTGAGTGAGTGGGTAACGAACTTTATATATTATAATAATAATAACTAGTATTTTGCTCTGTGCGCGGGCCGCGTGCGGCCCGCGAGGACGTTATCGTGGCTGTTGTATTTATAAAAGTCTTATACTTTGTGCTAAACTTTAAATTTTGCAAGTACAAGTACAAAACGACGGTATTTTTCAAAGAAAATGATAATGCGCTTGACATTGCATGGCGGCCATCTTGAAAAATGCTGTCAGTCAAGTAAAAGGTCAAAATTTGAAATCAGCATCCTTTAAAACCCCCAAATATAAAATATCAGCCGAATCCGAGTTACTATAAAATCGGGCGCCATTTTGAATCCGCCATATTTGAATTATTTTAAGACTGTAAGAAAGCCTCCGTTGTTCTCTGTAACATGAGTCCAAACACGCTATGCTTGCCTCTATTAGTTTCGATAGTGTGCGCCTTTTAATTTTGCATGGCGGCCATTTTGTTATGTTTCTTCAAAGAGTGTCTATTTTATTCAAGGTTCCCGAAAATATTCAGTTGTTAGGTAAAAAATGTTAGTGGTGTTGAAGTTAGGTTAGATTAGCTAAAGCCAATGAAAAAACGTTGCATTAGTATAACATTGTAAACGTAGCAATGGGTAGTTTGATCGTCGTCGCGATAGGTAGTTTGAAGCTCCTCCTCGCTTCACTCGTCATCGCAATAGGTAGTTTGTAGCTCCTCCTCGCTTCGCTCGTCGTCGCGATAGGTAGTTTGAAGCTCCTCCTCGCTACGCTCGTCGTCGCGGTAGGTAGTTTGAAGCTCCTCCTCGCTTCGCTCGTCGTCGCGATAGGTAGTTTGAAGCTCCTCCTCGCTTCGCTCGTCGTCGCGGTAGGTAGTTTGAAGCTCCTCCTCGCTTCGCTCGTCGTCGCGATAGGTAGTTTGAAGCTCCTCCTCGCTTCGCTCGTCGTCGCATTGGTGGTTTTGAAAATATGTATGGCAGCCATTTTGAAAAACGGTGGATGTCTAAAAGAAGCTAAAGCATGTTAATCAGTATCCTTGGGGACACTCAGATATCAATTTTCATACGGATTGGAGATCCATAAAAAAGTTCGGTAAAATGAATGAAATTTTTCAAAATGGCGGAATCAAAATTTTTTCCCCATATTCTTGCTAAGTATCTAGGGGGAGTCTTAGATATCGATTTTCATTCGGATCGGTTAACTTTTTCTATAAGTCGATACGTCTCCATCCGCCATCTTGAAAAAATCAATTTCATTTGTGTTCTGTTTTGTTCCTTTATACATCTTTACTCGATCCCCAGAAACAACTTTTCTATTACATTCATATTGGAGGCGTAAAAAAGGAAAGTTCATATTTCGTTAAAATCACCTTTGTATGGCAACCCTATTGAAAAATGGCGCATGTCAAAATTTGATTTTAGAATGTTGATCAGCATCCTTGGGGACCGTCAGATATCGATTTTGATCCGGATCGAAGAATTTTTTTTTTCCGCTATGACCAAAATTTCCGCCATTTTGAAAAAAAAAATTTGGTGTTCTTTTCCCTTTTGGCCTCCAAACAATATTAGTTCGAGCTCTTTATACTAAAGTATCATGGTTTCGACGTCATTTCCGGTTTAAATTTGTATGGAAGATTTTTTTTTCCGCCATTTTGGATTTTTTTTATTTTCTCTAAAATCGTCTTAGGGTTTGCTATGACATTCCTGAGAACGCATATGACCTATCTCACATCGTTTAGCCAGGCCGTTGATGGTCACGATGATGGAAGGTCGGAAGACCAGTTCATGAAATATTTTGAATTTCGATTGTCCACTTTCATACAAATTTATAAAAATAGGATCAAAATTTACCATAGGTATCGAGAAACAATGAGCCAAAAATGAAAAAAAAAATTTGTATGGCAGCCATCTTTAAAAATGGCGGGATCCAAAATATTTTTTCAAATATGGAATCAGGGACCCCAAAAACCCCCCGATGCAAAAAATCAGCCCGATCGGACCAACTTTCAAAATGGCCGCCATCTTGGATCCGCCATCTTGGATTTTCATGACTACCATCCGAAAGCGCCCATCCTCCTCTATGACATTTGGTCGAACACACCCCACCTACCTCTTACCGTTTCCGATTTATAAGCGTTTCAATTTTGTATGGAATTTTTGTTTTTTTGTATGGCAACCCCCATTTTTTTTTATTTCTCTCCAAGCGTCCCAAGGTTTACTACAACTTTAGTTAAAACAGGTCACCCATCCGACTTGTAGTTTCCGAGAGCCGTTGACCGGTTCCATCAAGGAGACGACTTTTTGCTGATGTCAGCTTTTTCTGGTGGTCACGTGACCCATCTCTATGCAACCTCATACTCGGTTTTTTTCCACCACTTCCAGGAGCTGAGATCAAAAATGTCAGTCAGTGAGTGAGTGAGTGAGTGGGTGAGGAACTTTATATATTATGACTAGTATTTTGCTCTGTGCGCGGGCCGCGTGCGGCCCGCGAGGACGTTATCGTGGCTGTTGTATTTATAAAAGTCTTATACTTTGTGCTAAACTTTAAATTTTGCAAGTACAAGTACAAAACGACGGTATTTTTCAAAGAAAATGATAATGCGCTTGACATTGCATGGCGGCCATCTTGAAAAATGCTGTCAGTCAAGTAAAAGGTCAAAATTTGAAATCAGCATCCTTTAAAACCCCCAAATATAAAATATCAGCCGAATCCGAGTTACTATAAAATCGGGCGCCATTTTGAATCCGCCATATTTGAATTATTTTAAGACTGTAAGAAAGCCTCCGTTGTTCTCTGTAACATGAGTCCAAACACGCTATGCTTGCCTCTATTAGTTTCGATAGTGTGCGCCTTTTAATTTTGCATGGCGGCCATTTTGTTATGTTTCTTCAAAGAGTGTCTATTTTATTCAAGGTTCCCGAAAATATTCAGTTGTTAGGTAAAAAATGTTAGTGGTGTTGAAGTTAGGTTAGATTAGCTAAAGCCAATGAAAAAACGTTGCATTAGTATAACATTGTAAACGTAGCAATGGGTAGTTTGATCGTCGTCGCGATAGGTAGTTTGAAGCTCCTCCTCGCTTCACTCGTCATCGCAATAGGTAGTTTGTAGCTCCTCCTCGCTTCGCTCGTCGTCGCGATAGGTAGTTTGAAGCTCCTCCTCGCTACGCTCGTCGTCGCGGTAGGTAGTTTGAAGCTCCTCCTCGCTTCGCTCGTCGTCGCGATAGGTAGTTTGAAGCTCCTCCTCGCTTCGCTCGTCGTCGCGGTAGGTAGTTTGAAGCTCCTCCTCGCTTCGCTCGTCGTCGCGATAGGTAGTTTGAAGCTCCTCCTCGCTTCGCTCGTCGTCGCATTGGTGGTTTTGAAAATATGTATGGCAGCCATTTTGAAAAACGGTGGATGTCTAAAAGAAGCTAAAGCATGTTAATCAGTATCCTTGGGGACACTCAGATATCAATTTTCATACGGATTGGAGATCCATAAAAAAGTTCGGTAAAATGAATGAAATTTTTCAAAATGGCGGAATCAAAATTTTTTCCCCATATTCTTGCTAAGTATCTAGGGGGAGTCTTAGATATCGATTTTCATTCGGATCGGTTAACTTTTTCTATAAGTCGATACGTCTCCATCCGCCATCTTGAAAAAATCAATTTCATTTGTGTTCTGTTTTGTTCCTTTATACATCTTTACTCGATCCCCAGAAACAACTTTTCTATTACATTCATATTGGAGGCGTAAAAAAGGAAAGTTCATATTTCGTTAAAATCACCTTTGTATGGCAACCCTATTGAAAAATGGCGCATGTCAAAATTTGATTTTAGAATGTTGATCAGCATCCTTGGGGACCGTCAGATATCGATTTTGATCCGGATCGAAGAATTTTTTTTTTCCGCTATGACCAAAATTTCCGCCATTTTGAAAAAAAAAATTTGGTGTTCTTTTCCCTTTTGGCCTCCAAACAATATTAGTTCGAGCTCTTTATACTAAAGTATCATGGTTTCGACGTCATTTCCGGTTTAAATTTGTATGGAAGATTTTTTTTTCCGCCATTTTGGATTTTTTTTATTTTCTCTAAAATCGTCTTAGGGTTTGCTATGACATTCCTGAGAACGCATATGACCTATCTCACATCGTTTAGCCAGGCCGTTGATGGTCACGATGATGGAAGGTCGGAAGACCAGTTCATGAAATATTTTGAATTTCGATTGTCCACTTTCATACAAATTTATAAAAATAGGATCAAAATTTACCATAGGTATCGAGAAACAATGAGCCAAAAATGAAAAAAAAAATTTGTATGGCAGCCATCTTTAAAAATGGCGGGATCCAAAATATTTTTTCAAATATGGAATCAGGGACCCCAAAAACCCCCCGATGCAAAAAATCAGCCCGATCGGACCAACTTTCAAAATGGCCGCCATCTTGGATCCGCCATCTTGGATTTTCATGACTACCATCCGAAAGCGCCCATCCTCCTCTATGACATTTGGTCGAACACACCCCACCTACCTCTTACCGTTTCCGATTTATAAGCGTTTCAATTTTGTATGGAATTTTTGTTTTTTTGTATGGCAACCCCCATTTTTTTTTATTTCTCTCCAAGCGTCCCAAGGTTTACTACAACTTTAGTTAAAACAGGTCACCCATCCGACTTGTAGTTTCCGAGAGCCGTTGACCGGTTCCATCAAGGAGACGACTTTTTGCTGATGTCAGCTTTTTCTGGTGGTCACGTGACCCATCTCTATGCAACCTCATACTCGGTTTTTTTCCACCACTTCCAGGAGCTGAGATCAAAAATGTCAGTCAGTGAGTGAGTGAGTGAGTGGGTGAGGAACTTTATATATTATGACTAGTATTTTGCTCTGTGCGCGGGCCGCGTGCGGCCCGCGAGGACGTTATCGTGGCTGTTGTATTTATAAAAGTCTTATACTTTGTGCTAAACTTTAAATTTTGCAAGTACAAGTACAAAACGACGGTATTTTTCAAAGAAAATGATAATGCGCTTGACATTGCATGGCGGCCATCTTGAAAAATGCTGTCAGTCAAGTAAAAGGTCAAAATTTGAAATCAGCATCCTTTAAAACCCCCAAATATAAAATATCAGCCGAATCCGAGTTACTATAAAATCGGGCGCCATTTTGAATCCGCCATATTTGAATTATTTTAAGACTGTAAGAAAGCCTCCGTTGTTCTCTGTAACATGAGTCCAAACACGCTATGCTTGCCTCTATTAGTTTCGATAGTGTGCGCCTTTTAATTTTGCATGGCGGCCATTTTGTTATGTTTCTTCAAAGAGTGTCTATTTTATTCAAGGTTCCCGAAAATATTCAGTTGTTAGGTAAAAAATGTTAGTGGTGTTGAAGTTAGGTTAGATTAGCTAAAGCCAATGAAAAAACGTTGCATTAGTATAACATTGTAAACGTAGCAATGGGTAGTTTGATCGTCGTCGCGATAGGTAGTTTGAAGCTCCTCCTCGCTTCACTCGTCATCGCAATAGGTAGTTTGTAGCTCCTCCTCGCTTCGCTCGTCGTCGCGATAGGTAGTTTGAAGCTCCTCCTCGCTACGCTCGTCGTCGCGGTAGGTAGTTTGAAGCTCCTCCTCGCTTCGCTCGTCGTCGCGATAGGTAGTTTGAAGCTCCTCCTCGCTTCGCTCGTCGTCGCGGTAGGTAGTTTGAAGCTCCTCCTCGCTTCGCTCGTCGTCGCGATAGGTAGTTTGAAGCTCCTCCTCGCTTCGCTCGTCGTCGCATTGGTGGTTTTGAAAATATGTATGGCAGCCATTTTGAAAAACGGTGGATGTCTAAAAGAAGCTAAAGCATGTTAATCAGTATCCTTGGGGACACTCAGATATCAATTTTCATACGGATTGGAGATCCATAAAAAAGTTCGGTAAAATGAATGAAATTTTTCAAAATGGCGGAATCAAAATTTTTTCCCCATATTCTTGCTAAGTATCTAGGGGGAGTCTTAGATATCGATTTTCATTCGGATCGGTTAACTTTTTCTATAAGTCGATACGTCTCCATCCGCCATCTTGAAAAAATCAATTTCATTTGTGTTCTGTTTTGTTCCTTTATACATCTTTACTCGATCCCCAGAAACAACTTTTCTATTACATTCATATTGGAGGCGTAAAAAAGGAAAGTTCATATTTCGTTAAAATCACCTTTGTATGGCAACCCTATTGAAAAATGGCGCATGTCAAAATTTGATTTTAGAATGTTGATCAGCATCCTTGGGGACCGTCAGATATCGATTTTGATCCGGATCGAAGAATTTTTTTTTTCCGCTATGACCAAAATTTCCGCCATTTTGAAAAAAAAAATTTGGTGTTCTTTTCCCTTTTGGCCTCCAAACAATATTAGTTCGAGCTCTTTATACTAAAGTATCATGGTTTCGACGTCATTTCCGGTTTAAATTTGTATGGAAGATTTTTTTTTCCGCCATTTTGGATTTTTTTTATTTTCTCTAAAATCGTCTTAGGGTTTGCTATGACATTCCTGAGAACGCATATGACCTATCTCACATCGTTTAGCCAGGCCGTTGATGGTCACGATGATGGAAGGTCGGAAGACCAGTTCATGAAATATTTTGAATTTCGATTGTCCACTTTCATACAAATTTATAAAAATAGGATCAAAATTTACCATAGGTATCGAGAAACAATGAGCCAAAAATGAAAAAAAAAATTTGTATGGCAGCCATCTTTAAAAATGGCGGGATCCAAAATATTTTTTCAAATATGGAATCAGGGACCCCAAAAACCCCCCGATGCAAAAAATCAGCCCGATCGGACCAACTTTCAAAATGGCCGCCATCTTGGATCCGCCATCTTGGATTTTCATGACTACCATCCGAAAGCGCCCATCCTCCTCTATGACATTTGGTCGAACACACCCCACCTACCTCTTACCGTTTCCGATTTATAAGCGTTTCAATTTTGTATGGAATTTTTGTTTTTTTGTATGGCAACCCCCATTTTTTTTTATTTCTCTCCAAGCGTCCCAAGGTTTACTACAACTTTAGTTAAAACAGGTCACCCATCCGACTTGTAGTTTCCGAGAGCCGTTGACCGGTTCCATCAAGGAGACGACTTTTTGCTGATGTCAGCTTTTTCTGGTGGTCACGTGACCCATCTCTATGCAACCTCATACTCGGTTTTTTTCCACCACTTCCAGGAGCTGAGATCAAAAATGTCAGTCAGTGAGTGAGTGAGTGAGTGGGTGAGGAACTTTATATATTATGACTAGTATTTTGCTCTGTGCGCGGGCCGCGTGCGGCCCGCGAGGACGTTATCGTGGCTGTTGTATTTATAAAAGTCTTATACTTTGTGCTAAACTTTAAATTTTGCAAGTACAAGTACAAAACGACGGTATTTTTCAAAGAAAATGATAATGCGCTTGACATTGCATGGCGGCCATCTTGAAAAATGCTGTCAGTCAAGTAAAAGGTCAAAATTTGAAATCAGCATCCTTTAAAACCCCCAAATATAAAATATCAGCCGAATCCGAGTTACTATAAAATCGGGCGCCATTTTGAATCCGCCATATTTGAATTATTTTAAGACTGTAAGAAAGCCTCCGTTGTTCTCTGTAACATGAGTCCAAACACGCTATGCTTGCCTCTATTAGTTTCGATAGTGTGCGCCTTTTAATTTTGCATGGCGGCCATTTTGTTATGTTTCTTCAAAGAGTGTCTATTTTATTCAAGGTTCCCGAAAATATTCAGTTGTTAGGTAAAAAATGTTAGTGGTGTTGAAGTTAGGTTAGATTAGCTAAAGCCAATGAAAAAACGTTGCATTAGTATAACATTGTAAACGTAGCAATGGGTAGTTTGATCGTCGTCGCGATAGGTAGTTTGAAGCTCCTCCTCGCTTCACTCGTCATCGCAATAGGTAGTTTGTAGCTCCTCCTCGCTTCGCTCGTCGTCGCGATAGGTAGTTTGAAGCTCCTCCTCGCTACGCTCGTCGTCGCGGTAGGTAGTTTGAAGCTCCTCCTCGCTTCGCTCGTCGTCGCGATAGGTAGTTTGAAGCTCCTCCTCGCTTCGCTCGTCGTCGCGGTAGGTAGTTTGAAGCTCCTCCTCGCTTCGCTCGTCGTCGCGATAGGTAGTTTGAAGCTCCTCCTCGCTTCGCTCGTCGTCGCATTGGTGGTTTTGAAAATATGTATGGCAGCCATTTTGAAAAACGGTGGATGTCTAAAAGAAGCTAAAGCATGTTAATCAGTATCCTTGGGGACACTCAGATATCAATTTTCATACGGATTGGAGATCCATAAAAAAGTTCGGTAAAATGAATGAAATTTTTCAAAATGGCGGAATCAAAATTTTTTCCCCATATTCTTGCTAAGTATCTAGGGGGAGTCTTAGATATCGATTTTCATTCGGATCGGTTAACTTTTTCTATAAGTCGATACGTCTCCATCCGCCATCTTGAAAAAATCAATTTCATTTGTGTTCTGTTTTGTTCCTTTATACATCTTTACTCGATCCCCAGAAACAACTTTTCTATTACATTCATATTGGAGGCGTAAAAAAGGAAAGTTCATATTTCGTTAAAATCACCTTTGTATGGCAACCCTATTGAAAAATGGCGCATGTCAAAATTTGATTTTAGAATGTTGATCAGCATCCTTGGGGACCGTCAGATATCGATTTTGATCCGGATCGAAGAATTTTTTTTTTCCGCTATGACCAAAATTTCCGCCATTTTGAAAAAAAAAATTTGGTGTTCTTTTCCCTTTTGGCCTCCAAACAATATTAGTTCGAGCTCTTTATACTAAAGTATCATGGTTTCGACGTCATTTCCGGTTTAAATTTGTATGGAAGATTTTTTTTTCCGCCATTTTGGATTTTTTTTATTTTCTCTAAAATCGTCTTAGGGTTTGCTATGACATTCCTGAGAACGCATATGACCTATCTCACATCGTTTAGCCAGGCCGTTGATGGTCACGATGATGGAAGGTCGGAAGACCAGTTCATGAAATATTTTGAATTTCGATTGTCCACTTTCATACAAATTTATAAAAATAGGATCAAAATTTACCATAGGTATCGAGAAACAATGAGCCAAAAATGAAAAAAAAAATTTGTATGGCAGCCATCTTTAAAAATGGCGGGATCCAAAATATTTTTTCAAATATGGAATCAGGGACCCCAAAAACCCCCCGATGCAAAAAATCAGCCCGATCGGACCAACTTTCAAAATGGCCGCCATCTTGGATCCGCCATCTTGGATTTTCATGACTACCATCCGAAAGCGCCCATCCTCCTCTATGACATTTGGTCGAACACACCCCACCTACCTCTTACCGTTTCCGATTTATAAGCGTTTCAATTTTGTATGGAATTTTTGTTTTTTTGTATGGCAACCCCCATTTTTTTTTATTTCTCTCCAAGCGTCCCAAGGTTTACTACAACTTTAGTTAAAACAGGTCACCCATCCGACTTGTAGTTTCCGAGAGCCGTTGACCGGTTCCATCAAGGAGACGACTTTTTGCTGATGTCAGCTTTTTCTGGTGGTCACGTGACCCATCTCTATGCAACCTCATACTCGGTTTTTTTCCACCACTTCCAGGAGCTGAGATCAAAAATGTCAGTCAGTGAGTGAGTGAGTGAGTGGGTGAGGAACTTTATATATTATGATATGATGATATGATATATATATATATGTTCTATAAAATTTTATGATAAAATCAACAATTTTTTTAGAAAATATTTTATTATACTGGTAATACTGTAGAGGACTAAGAACATTTAAGGCCATAGACAACTATTAGATAGATTAGAGAGAAAAACAAACGACGCACGCTATGCCTAATTTAAATGGGACGGGGTCAAATCGAAGCGGGGCTATGTCTAACTATAAATAATAACCGAAGAAAGTAGAAAATTACAAAAAGGTAGTATTGAGAATATTTTTTTAGAATTTGCACGGATTTCTAAAATTTTTCTTCCTAAATGTGGCAAAACTCTATCAAATTTGTAGGTGAAAAACCACATTAATATTTCACTACTCTGTGGTGAAAACAATTTCGGCGTGATTTCGGCGGAGTTTTCCTCCCACTCAGCGACGACTAAGTGAGGATTTGCGATCACGAACCTTCCTTTGACGTAGGAAAGTTCGGCGTCAGACACAGCATAGACAAAAGGAAGACTGCATTTATAATATCGCCAGAATAAAATATAAATATTTTATAGAATATAAATCACTCGCAAATAGTCATAAAACTCGTGTATTTTGTCACCATCATTATGAAGATAGCATTACACGATGTTTAACCCCGTAATTCTTGCAGAACGGTTTAAACAATAATGCATTTATATTTCAAATATTGTATTATTTGAACTGGCAATCACAGATGAAGAACATGAAGAAAGTCGACAGTTTATCTAGGCCCACCAGGGTTATAGCTCAAAAACCTTGAAAATAACAAATAATTCAATTGAACCTTTAAAATACCTTACCATCGATCGATTACGAACCATTATAAATTAGAAACGTTTGATTTATTTGAAACATACGAGCTTGGAAAATCGAAAAAATTGTAATTTTCATTTAGTTATTTCAAATTATGATTTATGTTTATAGTAGTACTAATTAGATGTTAGATGTCGTGCCATGGATGGTTTATATTGAAAACATTAAAATTTATCTAGTAGTGTACAATAAAGCTGCTATGGAGGAACTTTTGGTCAGCGTACTTTTGGCGTCGTTTTGACGGAAAAAGAATGACCAATTCACGTCCGTGATTCCAATTTAGATATAATACATCACTTCCGGATAACGTCGGCGGCAAAACGCCGATCCGCCATCTTGAAATATAGTTTCGTAAGCGCATAGAGCGGCAGACGTAAGCACCAATAAAAAAGCGTAGCGGCGCATGTCAATGATCTCTGCAACCAATAGTATGGATTCTTGGAGTAATATAAACCAATCATAGTTGCTTTTGTCTATGTCGCGGTTGACGCGGACTTTTTCGCAATCTTGGCTCATCCGTAATTCCAATTTTGCGGTTAACGTTGGTTTTTTTTTTTATATGTTGGCTCCACACATAGTGTATTTAGCCAGTGTCAAGTATTGTATATTTTCATCGAGTTTTAGAATATTTTACGTAGTCAAGTCTTAGTCATAGTCATAGTCCAGTCTAAGTCGGGTCATAGTCCAGTCTAAGTCATGCTCAAGTAAAGTGGTGGCAACTTTACAAGAAGCTTCTATGGAATTTTGGAAGCAACACGAAAAATCACGTTTCACCACATCATATCACTTGACCACACTCATGCTCGTAATTCAGCACTTAATGCGTAAAACGCCACCAATATTAAACATTAAAACTGAAAAAATCACGGGTTTTGAGAAATAATACAATGCAACGACGTGAACTTTTTCACGTTCCCGCCAAAACTCCTTAACGTTAGTTTAGCTCAACCAAAGGAAAACGTGAGCGGAGCGTCAAGTGATTTTATCGAAATCGGGGTGCTGAATTTGACTTTTCCTTTTTTTTATATTTTGGCTCCACACATAGTGTATTTAGCCAGTGTCAAGTATAATATTTTCATCTTGTTATAAAATATCTCACGCAAAGTCATGTCCTAGTCATAGTCCAGTCTAAGTCAGGTAGTCATAGTCCAGTCTAAGTCATGCTCCAGCAAAGTGGTGGCAACTTTACCAGAACTTTACTAGTAACTAGTTGGCTTTAGTGTGGACTAGTGGCGTTTGGCCAAGAGATTGGACGGAATCAATCATTCTCCCTCTGCACAAAAAAGGATCGACGAAGGAATGTGATAATTACCGTACCTTAGCTCTAATATCACACGCCAGCAAAATTTTGCTTCACATTCTTAATAAACGGATCCGTCACTACCTGGACTGGCAAATCCCGCAGGAGCAAGCGGGTTTTGTAAAAGGCAAGGGTACGCGAGAACATATACTTAACATCAGGCAGCTAACTGAGAAAGCATATAGGAACTTTACTTTACTAGCAGCTTCTATGGAGTTTTGGAAGCAACACGAAATTCCGTAGAAGCTTCTTGTAAAGTTGCCACCACTTTACTGGAGCATGACTTAGACTGGACCACAGAGTACATTGGTAAGACTGGACTATGACTTAGACTTGACTTAACGTGAAATATTCATAACACTGAAAAATTATAATACTTGACACTGGCTAAATACACTATGTGTGAAGCCAATATATAAGAAGAAAAAAAAATGCTCCCTCCATGCTCCCTCCCTCTGGTTACTCTGTGATTTGACTCAAAAGCGTCATTGACAATTTGACATTCATTTTCAAATTTGTTTCGCGCCTTCGGCAAAATTATTTCATGTTATTTTCTAAAGCTAAACTTATTTATAATGGACATAAATAATCTTTTAAAAAACGTGAATAATGTGGACGAATATACATCTGTTACCCAAGAACTTACCGACAAGTACAAAAACACGAAAGTGCACATAAATATTACGACAGTTCTAGCCTTGAAAAAAATCCGGTCCCTTGAAATCGAGGTATCAAGTTAACAACTCGTTTTATTTACACAATCATTTCATGCTGGTGTATCTTAAATCTCTAAGCAAGACATTTGTTATTTCGGTTGATTACAGTACTTGAACAAATATTACGAGAACGGTGCAGCTTGTGTTATATTCGAGCGTTTGTTGAACTTACCGCCATCAAAAACATGGGGAGTTCTTGGCAAAGAGCTGGTCAGTCTACTGCAGTACTGGCTGGAGGCTATCAGGAAATATCTCATAAATCACAGCGTACGCTGGTGGAACTTTCTCAAGCTCATTTTGAAGTTTATCAAGGTTTGTAAATTACGAACACGGTACATACTTATTCTAAGTCTAATTACTTCACTATATTATTTAAATACAGTACTTAGATAATGCCATAAAATTTAAATTCACCATGTCCAAGAACACTACCTAAAACTACAATTTCTATATGCATTTAAGAATGAACAGAAATATGCTACTTACTATATCTACCTTTTACCAATATTACTTTTACTGACTGCACCTTACAGTTTTAATCATTTCAGTTTTTGACAAAAAGTATGCTATGTCAAATAGTCAAATCAAGTCGAATATATAATATAAGATACCTATGAAAATCAGGAAGTAGGTAGGACTATGTGGTTACCACAACAGTGCTCGTTTTACTGCTGTTCACCTGATGTTAGGTGGTGATGAAATCTACATAATGGCATTCATCATATTTGTACATGATCAACTCGCATAGTAAAACAAGACCATCAAAGGTCGAAACCGCATAAATTACAGCCAAAACAATCTTTTTCCCAAAGGAGATACGTCAGAAAGATCCAACCATACCAAACATGCTAACGGAGCTGACCACGGAATGCCTCTTCGATATAGCCTCTAGAGACAAGGTGGATGCAGAGCAACGGCATGAGATACTTCACTACTTGAATATGTTCTGTGCGGAGTCCAGTAGAGAAATCAGATTCGCATTGAGGAACAAGTTTGGAGGATTCTTGTGAGTGTGCTCCGCATGTTTCTGAGTCTTATCACAAGTTGCCTAAACATAGTGGCCCATCTAGTGGTCCATAGGCTAGTCATTAATGTTAAATGTTTTTACACATAGCAATAATAATAGATATTCTCTATAAAATAGCATATTATATGTTCTGTAGTGGATGTTTTTCGGCTGATGATGATGATATAATAGGGAATGAATAAATAAAATGAAATTACAATAATAGTTATTATTTTATACACTAATTAAGGTCCACTAAGTTTAATGTATTAAATTATATTTAATAGGGTTTGTTCAGCAACCCTATCTATATATTTATTTGCAGTTGCTAACTGCAGTACATACTATAATGTACTGATGTATACTTGTACAGTACCCGCAACATGTGGGGGTGTGTGTGTGTGATATGTATCAGTGATGAAACTATTAAAGCATATTCATCATCATAAACAGCCTGTAGACATCCACTGCTGAACATAGGCCTTCCCCTGAGAGCGCCACTTTGAGCGGCTGCTCGCCTCCTGTATCTATCGCCTCCCTGCGGTTTTCAGCAGGTTGTCGGTCCACCTAGTGGGGGGTCTACCTACGCTGCGTCTTCCGGTTCGTGGTCGCCACTCGGATCAGTTCTGCGAGCGATGTGGCTTTGGATGCGGAAAGCGTATTACCGCGTATTTACTTTGTTTTTTACATTGCTTTGAAAAAAAAATAGGCATGATGACAACTATTAAAAACGAACAACTAAATTATTTGCATAAAGTAGATTAAATAAATTATTTTTTAAAGTACAGACAGAAATTGCGTATTTTAATTTGTGGCAGTACCAAACTGGGCAGTCAGTTGGCGACCTCAGGATACCTGCCCTCTCAGTACAGCACTCTAGAAGCGTTAGTCCGATGGTTGGTGCCGCGACAGGATCTAGCGCTCCGCAGCGCCGCAGCCGAGCGCTGGTTCCCACAGGACTTGTGCCCTGAAACTGCCAGGGAAATCTTCCTTCGTACTAAATGGATGGACTTCTATCAGGTATCCTTCGTTGTGTAGGCAGTAAGCCCTGCACGGCGAAAATTTTCTCGACACTTGTGTCAAGACTATGGTAGCGCCTAAGTGTGTGTCACCCTACCGCGACGACAAGCTTTCTCGCGGCGCGCATGTTAAGTAAGGATTCTGGTGTCAAAGCTTTTAAGCCGCATGAAGGATTCTGGCTTTAGATAACAACCTGGATCGACGGGTTACCATCTCCAAGCACATCACATCATCAGCTGGAAAACTTCCACTGGTAAACGTAGGTCTCCCCCATTGGGGTTTGCTATAATCACTGCGCTTAGCAGGCGTAGATTACAATGGGCATGATGACTACTATTAAAAATGAACAAGTAAATAATACTTTCATAAAGAAGATTAAAAATGAATGCAATAATTGAAAAAATATGTAAAATCGGTAAATAAATCACGGAGTAATAAGCTTTTAAAGTTTCTACAGGAGGCATCTCCTGTCCCTTTCTCGCGAAACAGCGCCCCCACAGTTACTATGAAAAATCCACTTGTGACGTCACATGCCAAAGGTATTGTATGTAAAGCTACCACAGCTTAGTAATGAGGTACTATGACGACATTGCTCTGACGTCACTGACCGTCTGAGCTATCTCTTTCTATTCCGGTTTTTAAAATGCTTGTAACTTTGTCGTTTTTTGAGATATTTTATTTTTGTTTTCACAAATGATTGTCTTTTGAGGAATATTTTTAATTTAGGCAAAAAAAATTTTAGTCACTTGCCTATTCGCACCGAGGTGAATGCTGCTGCCAATTCCCTGAATATTCCTGGAGCTGGCTCTTATGGCACCCGCGGGAAGAAATGGGGTCTGGTGGGGAGTAAACACTGCCAAGATTCACTTTGTGGTAGGACTTTTCTGCAAAGGTCGTCTAGTTAGGTACCACCGCTTGGCCAGTTTTCCGAACAAACACTACTGTGTTCCGGTTTGACGGGCACTGTAGTTAGTGAATTTACTGGGCAAACGAGACTTTATGACCTGATTACTTATTACTAGACAATCTGGGCGGTTATTCTCTATGGAAACACAGATTCCACACGATACGAAACCACGTTGTTATCGTGTCTTGTTCAAATCGTGTCACAGCGTCAGATATACCTTCACTTTACATTAAAGTTATCTTTATTTTGAATAAAATATATTGACATAAGTGATCATATCTTTTGATGTGTTGATGTTTCGGAACGCATCTCGGTAAAACATACGATTTTAGACAGTTCAAATCGAGCCAATTCCAAATTCATTTCGCGCGGTTTTGTTTTCGTTTCATAGAGAATACAGTTTCGCAGAGATCTTATGTAAGACAAGGAATTCGCGTGGTTTCGAAGTAAGGAATCGATACGGAATAATGGCCCTGATGTCCCAGGATGACTTGTCGCGCGAAATTTTAAAGTTCCGAGTGACAATGCAACTTAAAGTTCCGAGTGACAATGCAACTGTTATGGGCTGCCGTGTCGCTTAACATCAGGTGAACAACTAGCTCGCTACGTCATTCATTTTTGATTTTTCATACTTATTTCAGTTTTCACCATCATGTAAGTAAAGAGTTATTGCTGAAATTAAATGTACTTTCAGGACGCCAGAGATTTCTTGAACGCTGTAAACGAATCGAATGGACTCGTGACTTCGGTGGTCTGCAGGAGGCTTAGTGTTGGGAATATCCTGATCATTTCCGTAAGTAAAACATAAAAATGTAAATATCTTTATAAATAAAAAAATAAAACCGGACTCACGCACGAACGGTTCCGTACCATTATCTTTTAAAATGAGCAAAAAGAAATCCCCCCAAAAATGTATGGGAGCCCCCTTAAATATTTATTTTAGTCTGTTTTTTAGTATTTGTTGTTATAGCGGCAACAGAAATACATCATCTGTGAAATATCCAACTTTCTAACTATCATGGTTTATGGAATACAGCCTGGTGACAGATGGACAGACGGACAGACAGACAGACCGACAGCGGAGTTTTTGTAATAGGGTTCACTTTACCTTTTGGGTACAGAACCCTAAAAACCATCTTTATGCAAGATGGTAAATGATGATAAATTGAATAAAGTTATTCAAGATGGCTATGCTTTTTCCAAAGGGTGCAGAAAAACACGAAACCTGGCTGGACATAAATTCTAGTGGGAATTCCATCACCGTACTCCTGGATCCGAAGGTGTTGGAGACCTTCGGAGTATCAGACCACAGGACCTTTGAAACGCTGGTCATAGCTGGCGATAACACGCAGTCGGCTAACTTACACAAGTGAGCTTGTCCATTCCATATCATAAATGTAAAAAACATAGATAGGTACCAAGATACGGTAGGTATTAGGCATGGAAATGATTACTACTTTAAAATCATAATCATTTCATCATATGATTTATTCACTGATTTCACCTGCTATTTTTCACAGGTTGTGATTTTTCATATGCCTAATGAATTTATGATCCATGGCGATTGGTAGTGCTTTATGAAAAGGAACACAGACGCGATTTAGGAACAACCTAGCGAAGTTGCGGCCTGCTACTAATGGTTACTAAGAAATCTAATACAGTTTTATAAAATTACATTTCCGGTCTCAGTTTGTCATGAAGCAAAATAAAAATTATATGTTTTGATATTGACCTCTGATGCTACTCTCGTATCATGAAATCTGAAGCCACGATTCATTAACTGTGATTAATCACTTAATCACACTGTGATTAGTAACAGAGAGAGGGCTGCAGTATTCTTTTCGGTACCTACATTAAAAGCTACGATTATGAAGGCGCATGCCAAGCATGCGGATTATGGGAAATCACCCTATGATAAACGTCCAAAGTGCGTTTAATATGGGAAGTCTGAGCTCAGAGGTGGACGTCTGCCGGCAGGTGATGTGATGTGAAGGTACAAAAGATTGTATTTTCTTGTGTCATACTTTTTAGAGCGTGACTTTTCAGTAGTCGGACCAGGCGGTTATTCTCTATGGAAACACAGATTCCACACGATACGAAACCACGTCGTTATCGTGTCTTGTTCAAATCGTGTTACAGCGTTAGATATACCTACACTTTACATTAAAGTTATCTTTATTTTGAATAAAATATATTGACATAAGTGGTCATATCTTTTGATGTGATGATGTTTCGGAGCGCGTCTTGGTAAAACATGACTTTTGACAGTTCAAATCGCGCTAATTTCAAATTCATTTCGCGCGGTTTTGTTTTCGTTTCATAGAGAATAGACTTTTGCAGATTTCTTATGTAAGACAAGGAATTCGCGTGGTTTGGAAGTAAGGAATCGATACGGAATAAGGGCCCAGGTTTCAGTTTTTGAACTAACTTCCACAATGGTTAGACCGTTTTTGATGAAAATTGGCAGCGATAGCTTTAGGAAACAAGGGAACAAGGATAAATACGTCGCAGCTAGAATTATGAATTAAACTCAGCCGTGTGGTGAAGACTGTATGCAGAGAGGCAGGTGAAGCGTCTCTGCACATTCTTCACCACACCATTTGACTCCCTTGAGCCAAGGGAGTGGGCCAAGGGAGCATTACCTGGGCATTCCTTGGGCATCAAATTTCATGAACTATACCTATGTGCATAAAAAAAATACGAGCTTTTTAATCGGATTTTGTCGTGTTTGTCCAGTGAATCCCAAGAGCTAACTCTGTCGTTGAGTACAGTGTCCCCCCCTCGCGTGCAACCGTCGGACATACCGGTGGGCGCGGGGGAGGGGGTGACTGTAGTGGTCAGCGCCCGGGCCGACCTCGCCAGGCTCGACGCTGCCTTAAGAGGGGTGTTCGCTGATAAATATCGCGTGAGTATCCACACAGGACAAACAATACTCACAGAACACATAAGTCACAGAACACATCATAGTCACATCACAGATTACATAATAAAGTATTATGTACATGTATTAATAGTCACAGAATACAGAATACATAATACATAATAGGTCATAGAATACAAAATACACACTGGTCACATAATACATAATAGGTCGCAGAATGCATCATATGTTCATAGGGCACAGAACCATAACAGTCACAGAATACATGATAGTCCTCGTAATAGTCACAATACAACAGTCACAGAACACAGCAGTTACAAACACATAATAGTCACATTATACATGATAGTCCTCGACACATAATAGTCACAGAATACATGATAGACCTCGACACATATGGTCACAACACAACAGTTACAAACACATAGAAGTCACAGAATACATGATAGTGCTCGACACATATCACAACACAACAGTCACAGAACACAGCAGTTACAAACACATAATAGTCACAGAGTACATGACAGTCTTCGTCACAAATAATAGTCACATAAAGTCTCGGATCGCATGACAATAGTTTTACGAAGTCAAATAATATAATATTGCAAATAGGCAATTTTTTATACATTGCCAAGTCATAAAAATTAGTCAAAATTAGAATAATGTAAATAACTTAAATCATTATTTGATTGCATCGTTATTTTTTTCGAATCGGTGCATCTATTTTAGGTATGTATCATAGATCTATGCACCAAAAAAAATATAAAAAATATTTTTTATATTTCAGACGAAAATGGTGAAAGAAGCTTTAAAAAGTCTTTAATGTAACATTGTGTAATTGTTTCAGCTGCTAATGGATTTGAACACCCAACTCTCTTTATCACCTCCAAGATCCCAAGGACCCAAAAATAACAAAAATTGCTCCGTAAGTACACAAAAACACATTTACCTTACAAACCAACCAAGACTTCAAAGGCGTGACCGCTGCTCCATGTTTTGAACAGAATATTGTTCTTGAACAATGTTTTGTTCAAAACATGGCCTAGCGGACGCGGCTTAAAGTCGCAGCGGACGCGAAATGTTTTGAACAAACAATGTTCAAGAACAATATTCTGTTCAAAACATGCCGCAGTGGACCCGCTTTAACACTGCAAAATATGTTAATTAAACAGAGGATCATACTTAAATATCCCAACTCTACTTAATTACCAAGTTGTAAGCAAATGTAGGTAGTAATTAATACAGACTAGACCACCCATCTGTGTAATAATTCAATGGTTTTCTAAAAAATGTTTGGTAAAAAACACAAAACTGATCCAGACATCATTTTTGTTTTGCCGTCATACTCGTGATCTGATTTATTTGAATATTTTAGACCCCCACAACAAAACAGTTTTACAACCACAGATCTTTTAAAAAACTGATAGGATCTGTGTTTAGAACGAACTAAAATTGCCTACCACAATACTGTTTAGTTTGAGGGTAGTTTGTCAACAAAGAAATCATTGCAGTCACGGACAAAATAGACAGTAACGAAACAAGCCGAATTTTTTTGAGGGTAGCAAGAAATTATTTGGGGTCTTTGAAGAAAATCCGACAATGGCGGTTGTGAATTTTGAATTTATTTTTCAAAACTAGTGTATCTTGAACTTTAATTGTGTATTAAGGGTGGATTATTATCCGTTAAGTGTTCGTGAACGTGCACGAGTGTTGGCAAATGGTTTCAAGATTATAGAAACATGCATTTTCGTTTTTGCTTCAACGGCCTTTTTTCAAAGCCTTCAGTAAAATATCCACCATTTTACTGTTGGCGTTTTGACTGACAAAATACGACTTTGACTTGACATAACCGTACAAATTATACTCACTGGACATTGGCAGGATTATTGATAAAAAGCGATAGAAGGCCATTAATGAAGAAGAAATTATTTGTCAGTGTTTATTTATTTTTGTTTACATAACTTTTAATGTGATCAGGAAGAAGAAACAAGATTTTCGCACCCGGTTGAAGTAAAACGGCGAAAACATTACGGTATCATACTTTTCCTCCTATTTGTAATACGTAGATAGAAAAGTTTCATTTCATTTGTAATTTTTTTACTTTATTTTCCTATTTGTAGTTGGTAGATAGAATAGTTTCAATTGTGATTTTTTGCCAGTTATTTATTGTTTTGTTTATTTTTGTATTTTTTGTTTTGTTTTTTTGTAATTTGTTTCATCTCATGGGCAAACGTGCTCCAAAAGTAAAAAAAAAACTTCTATTATAATATAACGTCAAGTACTTAGTTTTACGTTTCACACAGGACTTAATCGCGCTAAAAACATTATTTATTTACCTAAATCTGCGATCGCTGAACATTTGCTCGAGTCGGGTCCTAACCATTGAATTGAACTCCATGACCCTAAAATCCTCTCCACAGAACGGCACTACTACTCAAGGATTTTGCGTGAAGCGGTTGAGATTAAGGCCTTCGTTCTCTATATCCGATTAAAGTTCCGAGTTGGCTGGCCAGTGAGTAATACTGATCGGGACGTAAAGGCATCGAGTAGTTCTTCCCAGTTTCACGAACGAAAACTGAGTTTCGATCAGCTACTCAGTGGGTAAAAATTTAGGGTGATCTGTAGCAACGTCAACTGTTCATTTCGTTCGTTCAATAGTCACCCTGACTGCTGTCAGTGACGCCATTTTGGGTTCGTTTTTTATTTTTTTTGACATGTTTATGTGCCAGCTATATGCTGCGGTGCGGTAGATGCCCTTCAAAGAGCATTTATTCCCTACCTATAAACAGTAAGTAGGTAAGGATTTACCTTTACAAAAAAGGGTATCAACTAATTAAATTAATGTAATGAGGAATGTAATACGAATTTAGATTACATTGTTTAGTTCAACGGGAAATGTAATAAGTAATACCTATAGGTACCTGAAATATGGTTTTATCTTGACGCAATAATAATAATTAAAACAACACAAAACAAAAATATCATAATATTATATAAGTATTTAACATATTATAATTGAACAAAAACTTTTTTAGTAGTCATCATAATCATCAGCCTGAAGACGTCCACTGCTGAACATAGGCCTCCTCCAAAGAGCACCACTTTGAGTGGCTGCTAGCCTCCAGTATCCATCGGCTTTCCACGGTTCTGAGCGGACTGTTTTACTAATTAAATACAATGATTTCTATATTCATAACTATCTGATCTCGAAATAGAAACAGGAATAGTCGATGTTTTTATAGCAGTAGCGTAATCAACAGGGTTGGTAGTTTTCAGTTCCGTATATCTCAGTATTTTTGGTATGCAAACTATAATAATAAATTACAAACACATGCGAGATTGCAACAAGTTTAACTATAGCCGTCGGTTAACCGTACTAATCGGCAGCTGATGTGTCCTGTAAGTAGCAGCCTGGTTTACGGGTCGGCTAGCCTTACTCGGACATTCTGAAATTCGTTACTGCAGTTACAAGTGACATTACGTGGTGGCTAGCCAACTCGGAACTTTACTCGAATATAGAGAACGAAGCGCTTAGAAACATAAAAATTTTAACCGGGAGGATGGTTTTAGGTTAGCTTCGTCGTGGAACCCAGTGTTAGACAAGTGTTTGCATCGCAGCTTATGTTCGGACAAGTCTGATACTGTTAGTGTTGTATGCCGTGACAATTAACCGTATGTTTACACCATCGAAGTTGAAGTGTGGGTAGTTTTGCATAAACTGCTCGCTCTATTGGCATGGATACCCGCATTCTCCAGTCTTCTCGTGACCACGGCCAATGAAACTTGGCCGAAACGTCGAGGTAAATAAATAATGTTTTTAGCGCGATTAAGTCCTGTGTGAAACGTAAAACTATGTGTTCAAATCGCGAAAATCTATGAAATACTAATATACTACTTAGTTTTACTCTAACTCGTAAAGTTGCTGTAACGATTTTCATTTTCACTACAACATGATGATCCATATTTCCTCTACTAATATACAAATGAAACGTTGACGGTTTGTTTGTAATTTCACGCCGAAACAGCTGAACTGATTTAATTTTTTTTTATCTCTGATTATTGCACGAAAGTTTTTCTACCGAGAACATTATGTACCCTTTGAAATGAGGTGAACCGCGGGCGTGGCTGGCTACGTGTTATTTTTTATTTTCTACTAATTATTAACCCTTGACGTTCACAATTTGGGGGTGTTATAATATTTCACGCTCATATCTGTCTGTGGTACTGTTGATTACAAATGTATAGACCGATTTCTATTAGGTTTTTAGTAGAAAGCTTGTTTAATTTCTTAGATTATTTCTCAACAGTTAAGGAGTCACGGTCACGGTAGCTTAAGTAAAGCATATCCCGGCTTGAGCGATCGATGGATGCGGGTTCAATCCCCGCTCTTGATTCTAATTTTTCCGTTACAAATTAACCTGTAGTTAGGGAGTGTTTTCACTAAAACGTTACTTAATTCTGTGTGGATCGTTACACATTAGATTGCAAATCTTATGTGATTTATATGTATTGAAATCAATTGAATTATATAAAATGACTTGTATATTAGATCGTTTTCATTATATAATAATATATATTTTTTAGGGTATGTGGCCAGATCAGCAAACCCTGGAGGTTTGGTTTCACCGTCCACTGCTTCCACCTCGTCTCTCGCACAAGTAAGTTACCCCATTTTAATAAAGTAATTAAAAAAAACGTCAAATTGTTTAGTAATTTAAATAAAACCCAATTCATTACAATCGAATTACTTAGATTGGATTTCCATTACAAATAAACGCGATCAATGCAAGCTAAGTTAAGTTCAAGTGGTGCGAAATTGGCCATAACCATGACCAGTTGACGTTCTGATTCAATAGACCTACGGATTTGATAAAGATATAGATAAAAAAATGATCGTTCTAAATCAGAAACCACTTGAGTTATCGATAACGGTATCGGTAAATCGGAAGATACAGTAATTTTACGTTAGTAAGTAGTGAAGTGTATTGTTTGTTGATAAGATAATAAGTGATACTATCTATTCTAATTATCTTCTATTATATAAAAGGCTTTGTCCCTTGAGCATTTATAAATGGAGGTGGCAAGGCGTACACCTCTGCCGGTCGTATGGCGCTAATTGGTCATCTACAATATCATAGTGTGCGTGTAGATACTGCGTAACTACGCTAGTTTATATAACGGTGTGCGTGTTTTAAGATGGTGTGCGGCGTGCGTTTACACGCGCGGTTTGCTCGTGTGCTATGAAATCGGCAGAAAAGGCTTTGTCCTGACTGTGAAAGACAACCTACAGACCAAACCGCTGGACTTGAAATTTGGAGGCTTCCTTTTATGACGTAGGCGTGTGCTAAGATTCAACCCCTAAATGGGTCAAAAGGGTAAAAAACGTTACTATGCAAGCCCTACATTTCGCGGCTTATCGTTTTGAACTTAGCACACCCAAACAAGTATATAAATGATAGAAATCGTATTTTTTAATGTTTCGAAATTCAACTTTTAAGGGGGTGAAATAAGTAGTTAAAGTTTATATGGAAATTTCATTAAAATTTACCGTATCGTATTGAAATTGGATTTTATGTAGGAATTAATCTATGTTATTGTTTTTGTACTAACTAAATGGAAGGTACGATATTCCCGAGTGCTATAGACTATGTTTGACTGTCATAATATTTGCTTCCGCGGGTGACATTACATTTTACGCCGCAAGACCTTTAACATTTGTGTTTTAAATTTTTTCATCAACTAGCCTACTACTAGTACTACCTACAGTACTACTACTCTTCTGGTTTGTCGGTCAAGGACTTTTTTAACTGTAGTTAATAATGTGACTGTTCTTTTTCATTAAAATTGCTAAAGGCTTATTAAAAAGAATGCGCGTACGTAATGATTTGGTATTTACTTATAATCTTATGATTTTTGTTATTGATTACGGTATGATTATTAAAGTGAGACATACCATTACGTAAACGCATTCTCATTAATCATTTACGATTGATGTCACGACTCCTAATCTGGATACAATATAACAAACCATGATTGTTTTTTTCAGCTGCAGGGTAGATTAGCTGCATTACCACGATTTAAGTGCGATAAAAAAGTTGTGAGCGTATGTGCTCAGCCACAACTTTCAAGTGTGACTGAAATAAGTGAAGCAGACGATAAGAGTTTTCATTCAATAAGCACACTCAAACTCAGATCTTACGGCGTCGGAGTTTGCTCCTATGCTGGTCCACTCAATAAATCCAGTAGAAAGAAAGCCGAAAGTGACAGCGAAGTTTTAAATCAGAAAACCCCTTTAGTAAGATTTATATCGCCTGTTACACACGATATAAACTCCAACAGTTGCTTACAAGCAGCAAGCGATGATTCAGTAATTATTGATACTGTAGAACGTCTGTCTAAGAACAAAGGCTTAAATATAGTCGATTTACTCGCTCAAGAAGCTTTGCAGGCCAAACCTATCGAAGAAGAAAAAATGGGAGATAATACTGTAAATAGTAAGGAAGCTGAAAGCCAAGAACCCGAAGAAATCTGTGAAGCTATCGAAAACACGCCAGTTCAAGATGCCGATAAACAGCCTGCGAAAAGTAAAGTCAAAAGGAAGAAAATATGTACAGTCGTTAGTAAATCCACGACCGACGACGAGTCTAATACAGAGGCTATTTATGAAACTGCAGCTGTAGTAACACTAAAAAAAAGTAAACTAAGCCGCAGAAAAAGCATTGCGAAAGTAATTGAGCCTAAAGCTACAGATAAAAAAGGTGTCGATGTTCAAACAGTTGAAGAGTTTTTCTCGCAACATTTTACTGAGAACAAAGCAGGAGACATAGTGATTAGCCCAACTTTAGCTAGAAAAATAAATGAATCAAGCTCAGAGAGTAGCGAGAATTTTGATGAAAACCTTAACCTTATGAATGAAGATTTGTATACAGAAGTACCACAATTTGAGTTCAATGAAGCTGAAATAATAGAATGTTTGAACGATATGGTCGATAAAGTTTGTATTGGTTTCGAGAAATGCTCAGAGTATTTGAGTCAAGATGAGGAGGTAGTTGTCTGTAAAAATAATACTGGACCTAAAGATAATAAAAAAACGTTGATGGAAACCATCGTCCCAATTGAGCAAACTGACCTACTATCAAAACCGAAAAGAAATATCAAACCAACTTATAAAAAAACGAAAGAAATAAAACCTCGTGTAGTAGTTGCAAAGAAAAGAAAAAGTAAAAATGAATGTAAAGGCACGAAAAAAATGATGGAACAAAAAGATGAAGTTTTAGAAATTAATTCTCCCAAGCAAACAATAAATACTAATATTACAAAAATAGATAGTCCAATAATTATACAAAATGGAAGCAAATTCACGCTTGAAAAAACAGATTTGGAAACGCCTGTCATGAAAAGAAAACGGAAGCTGTACTCTCCAAAGGACGATGAAATACATAAAGCTAGAGAAGTAGCCAAATTGACGTCAGAAATAGACGAAGACGATATTGCTCTTTCCGATTTTAAAACTTATAAAAGAATTAAATCACCTAAAACGAGTGCTGTTTGTTATAAAGAAATAGAGAAAGAACGTAAAAAATATATTCATCCACGTTCAAAAAAAGGTCGCGGTAAAATCGAGGAATCACCATCACCAAGAACGTTAAAAAGGAACGCAGTGTTTGATAACCTTAAAACAAATATTGAAAATAATGAGAAAATTATCATCGTAAATAAAAAGACGGCTCAGTCGGACATTTATAATTTTACCAGCGAAAGTGAAGATGAACATTTTAAGAAGAAAAAAATTGAAGTGCGGAAGCTAACTAGCACTACTAATACGATCTGTAGTTTCGATTCAGCGAAGTGCACAATACGCGGTAGAAAGAAAACTCAAGTAAATTACTCTGAAAAATCATCCAACGACGAAGCTAAGCAAAATAAACCAAACCGAAAAAGAAATGCTGTTAAAAAAAGTAACAAGAAAAGTAAAGTCAATCTGGAAATAGAACCAGTTATTTCATTGGCTGATGAAAGAATGAGAGAGGATGGTCCTGAAGAGTTAAACACTTCACTAGTCATTGAAAAACCTAAAAAAACCACTCCAGCACATGTTGAATTAATGTTACGCGAATCACCTCAAATGGAACCTATTACCGATGATCAAGAGACAACAAAATCTCCTTTAAAAAGGAAATTAAACAAAAGAACTAAAAAGACCCAGAAACTCGCAATTCACAAAGAAAAGCAATCGAAGAATGATGCATTAAAAGTAGCTTCAGATAAAGAAGATGACGGAACAGTCAGCCCTTTACCAGGTCTTGTTGTGGAACCAATGCCAGATCTAAATGATCTTAATGAATCGGTTACAGCGGCAATGATGCAAAAATTTTCAAAAATACACAAAGAAGACCCCGATCTTATCAACGAATCATCAAATACTCAAAACCTGATACTCTCTGATATTGAAAGATGCAACTATAGTCCGCAAAATGTTTCTGTGAATATCGCCGATGAAATTATATTTGTAGATAACAACAAAGAAAACACGGAAGAGAGAAAATCTAAGACATTTAAAACAAAAACGACCGAGTTATGCTCAAGCCAAAATAGAAAGATAATTAAAACTGAACGCGTTAACCTGGGGAGTAAAAACGTTACTGGTGAAGTTATCGAAATCGCTGATATACCCTATAGTATGACCGATGTTAAATCGGAGAAGTCGATTGCAACAGATGGGATTACAGCTCATGGAGATTACGATGAAGCTCCACCAAGTCCAGAAATGATAAGAAAAAGTATGCAGCCGCGAGAAGTAGAAGATCTAAATGAATCCATGAAAGAGTACTTCGTAAAACTAAATCGAGAACTATATAAATCCCCTCCTAAAGTGGGCGAAGATCTTTCTAACTCTACAGTACAAACAGTAGTGAATAAGGCCGACCGACCTGCACCTGAAAGTAGTCCAATTGTAAAATCACCGGTTGTTTCCGTGCAGAGACTTTCGTTTGATGATATCAGTAAATGGATGCCTTCGCGGAAAACTTCGGATACTGACAGTTCCGCGTCCAGTCCAAAAGTTCCCGACATCTTTGCTATTCCGATAAATAAAAAATCAAACTGCGATAAATCACTAAAGGAAATTTCTGAAAGTACAAGTATTTCAAGAACTACACGAAAGCATACATCAAAATTGAAGAAAAGCCAACAAGATAAGCCCATTGCTAGCTCTCCGGAAGTAAGGTCTCCTCTAGCGCCCATAATGGCAATATCTGTAGAGGATTTTGATAAATGGCTACCAATGCCTAAAAAACAAATAAGTGAAGACACTCACAAAATGGATGTGTCACTGCGTAAAGAAAAAAGTCTGAAACTTGTTTACAATACAAGACAAAAATCCAAGTTATTAAAGGATATGAAAACTCATGATTCTGAAGCTATGGAGGCGAATACCTACAAACGAGTCAACCCGCGGAACAAAGTGGCTGTCACCGATAAAACTAAATCTAATACCGAAGTTACAACTACTAACACAACTGAACATGACTTGAATGTAACTTGTAGTAATGTAAAAGCTGCAAAAAATACTAAGAATCTTAAGAGAACTACCGCACAAACGATCGCAAATGCAGGGGACAGTGACTCCGAAAGCCATTTGAAACAATCAAAATATAAAAGTTCATATGAAAGGATAAGCACAGTTATATCGCCGGTCAAGTCTTTCAAAAACTTTATCAGTAATTTACGTAAAAGTGATGATCATGATGCGGATCGGAGTGAGATAATGAGAGATATTTTTACAAAACAGCGGTTTGGTTCCAAAACTACTAACAAAGAAAGTTCAATCGGCACCGTAGAAAAATCTATCCAAGATGTACATGTAGATTCAGGATCAAAAAGAAATAAGATAATCCCAAATCAAGATTTTAAACGACCTACTACTCGAAGTCAAGACTCGAAATCGGCCAAAGTTACTGTAGAGCAAGAACTTTCGGTTTCGACGAGAAAGTACGAATCACTCAAGCGTCCGATGAAAAGAAAATCTTCTCCGTTGCGTAGTGATGCCAAGAAGATGAGATTTGAAGCTAATTATTCAGTAACTATTACGAGCGGACCCAGCACTGTCAGCGTCAATGATTGGTTCAGAAGAATGGAGCCTTCAAGAAGTTTTGGTAAATATTTAAATATAATTTTCAAATGCCCGTCTGTCTGTACCGTATCAGCAAAGACCCCAAACGCTAACGCCAATCGCTAACTCCAAAATGTATTGGAATGACATTTCGAAAATCCCTTACTTTTCCGCAGCTAATGTAATTTATTTAGGAGTTAGCTGTTGTATATGATCTTGACGGTAGTTAGTAATAAGTATATATATTCGTAATGTGGGTGGACGAATAAAATCAGTTGTTTCTTAGATCACAAGCTCGGTGTTTCATTTATGGCATTAGTAAATACTACATGGTGTCAGGTGTGTTAAAAAAGTAAACTTTAGTGATAAAAAGTTCCAGTGTAAAGGCTTTCATGTGGAAAACATGTCGTTGAAGTCGGAAACAACTCCAGCTAAGGCCAAAGAAATGGCATATACGGCGGCGCTTCAACAGCCGGCCGCCATGACCGAGCAAGGGAACGTAGCGACAAATTGGCGTGAATGGAAGTCCGCGTTCGACTATTATTTGATCGCGACGGGCAAGGAAGAGGCAGGATCCCGAGAGAAATGTGCATTATTTTTAAATGTCATTGGCAAATACGGCCGAGAGATTTTGGAGGAGTTGGATCTAGATGACAGAGCTAAAAGTGACTACGGAATTTTAGTTGAGAAATTCACACTTCATTGCGATCCCACTCGTAACGTAAACTATGAGCGTCACTTATTTTTCGAAACATACCAACGCGATGACGGTTTTGATAAGTTTTTGAGTACGCTCAAGCAAAAAAGTAAATCGTGCGAGTTCGGTCAGTTACGTACCAGTCTAATTTTAACGCAAATCATCAGAGGCATCAAGGATTCTGCCATGAGAGAAAGAATGTTGTCGAAATCAAAGTTGAATTTGGAAGAGGCGGTGACGTCGTGTCGTGCCGTGGAGACCGCGGGCCGGCAGGCGGAGGCTTGCGCGGGCGCTGGCGGGGCCGCGAGCGGCGCGGGCAAGCCGCTAGCGCTGGACGAGGAGCGCGCGGGAGCCGCGTGGCGCCCGTGGCCGCAGTCTGCTGCTACCGCTGCCGGCGCTGCTGGCTTTCAGCCTCGGTTTTCGCAACAACGCGGTTATGGTGCTAGTGCGGTTAGTGCGTGTAATTATTGCGGCCGTAAGCACCGTGCTGGAAATCAGTGCTCGGCACGTCATGTGAAGTGTTACAGATGTGATCGTGTAGGTCATTTCGCGAAAGTGTGTCGCGCTAAGTTCGTTGGAGAGGTTACAGAAGCTGACGAGACTGCGCCGAGATACGTGAGTCGTTATTGTGTAGCTTGTCTATTGAGATGGTAGGCGGTGATTGTGAATCTTGGTTCGAAGATGTGATGGTAAATGATGTTAAATTTAATTTTAAATTGGATAGCGGAGCGGAGGCTTCCGTCATTTCGTTGAGTGCTTTTAGAGAGGCAAGGTTTAATGAAGGAATGTTAAAAAATAATAATTGTATATTACGGGAGGTCAGTAAAGCTAAGCTACCTGTGGTGGGATATTTTGAACCCGTATTATGTCAAAATAAATTACAAACCAAGCAAAAAATTTATGTTTTGGATTTACAATGTAATAATTTACTAGGTATTAACGCCTGTCGTGACCTTGAGCTTATCGTACGTAACAAAAAAATATGTCATATATCGGAATATAAAATAGATGAAACTGTATTCGAGGGTATAGGTTGTTTGCCGAATATATATAAAATTAAAGTGGATAAAACGGTACCTCCAGTAGTAAACGCATCACGAAAAGTTCCTATTAAAATTATGCTGCGGCTGAAACAAGAATTAGATAATATGGAACAGCTAGGTATTATTGTAAAAGAAGACTCGCCAACCGAATGGGTATCTAACATTGTGATAGTCGAGCGACCTGATAAGCTACGAATTTTTTTAGATCCGCACCATTTAAACAAGGCCGTGCGCCGTTGTCACTTTCAACTACCAACGTTAGAGGAGATCACGAACAACCTAACCGGGGCAAAAGTTTTTTCAAAATTAGACGCAAAATTCGGATATTGGATGCTGAAGCTTGATGAGGCTAGTTCTAAGCTGTGTACATTTCCTACGCCTTTTGGTAGATTTAGATGGCTTCGTATGCCGTTCGGAATAAACTGTGCTCCGGAAATATTTCATCACTAGCACAGAATTCCCCCTATTACATAGGTCCAGAACCGAAGTCTCCATACTTAACCTTGTTTGAAGATGAATCAAACCATAGAGCACATTTTTTTTTTCTAATGTCATTTCTTCTTTCAACATACCATATAAATAGTATTACCCGATTTAGTCGGGTACCTAAATAAAAATCTAGCTAGATGTAAAATGTAAATAATAAAAATTATATAACCCCTACATTAAAAAAATATAAAATAATAAAATGGATTACCATAAAAAGGTCTATAGATAGCTCATGCAATCTTTTAATAAAAAGGATTCAAATTAAGTATAACCAGCAGTTTATTCAACATTTCTTTTAATAACTCAGGAGTTTTTCAATATTACCAAATTAAAGGGATTAAAGAACAACAGTTATGTAGGTACAGGGAGTCTAGCAAAGATACCAACCACTAACGCTAACGCCAAACGCTAACTCCAAAATGTACTGAATGTCATTTCGATACATTTTTGGAGTTAACGTGAGGCGTTAGCGTTAGCGATTGTGATCTTTGCTAGACCCCCTGGCCCTCAACCAAAATAATGTTTCATATTTTAGGATAAAAAAAATAACCTTAAAAATGGGAAAACACTGGGCGCGTAGAACGCGAACGTTTATAGTTGACAATAAAACTACTATCAGTAATTGCACTTCTGTGTTCTGTGTGTTCTTTACTATAGAAATGCGCTGAACATATTGTTGAGCGAGTATTAGGTTTC
The DNA here is from genome assembly GCA_963580505.1 of Ennomos erosarius. NCBI lineage: Eukaryota > Metazoa > Arthropoda > Insecta > Lepidoptera > Geometridae > Ennomos > Ennomos erosarius. The sequence goes on along the minus strand of OY756999.1, from coordinate 7,019,001 downwards.
CACCAATCTTCATTTCGACTTTTTCGAACTACTTTTATCCAACGATCAGCTAATCATGGATCTGTTGGAAATCTATACAAAAGATATCGGGTAATTATTCAGATGTCGTGTGGCAATACTGATTTTGACTTGTTAACTTTTTATTGTGAAATGGTTATAACTCTTCGTCAAATAGAAATAATTAAAATAATCTTATAAAATACATGATTAAGGCCACTTACAAGTGAAATGTGATCGTGTGCTTCTGTGATTCGTGCCTCGAGTGATTTCGGCACAGTTTTATCACGCAAAACGGCTTTTTTGGTATGTATTCAAAAGCACACCCAAGTAACGACTGATTTTGATTTTGACAGCTGAGAATCAATCACACCCAAAGTGGTGTGTACGGTTTTGCCCTGCTTTAATTTCGTATTAGTGGTCTGGCTAAAAAGTCTTTGATCACTAGATGTATAAAATATTTTGTATGCCGGGAGTCGAAATTTTTGCGGACGATATTTTAATTTGGGGCCGCGATAAGGGGGAGCGCGACAGTCGTCTTAAGGAGGTAATTAAAAGGGCAGTTGAATATGGCATCAAGTTCAACAAAAATAAATGCGTGCTTGGTGCCCCTGAAGTAAATTTTTTAGGTCATAAATTGAGTAGCTCGGGCATCAGCCCACTCTCGAGTCGCGTGCGTGCTATCAATAATATAGCGAGACCGGAAGATAAAAAGGAATTAGAACGTTTTTTTAGGTATGACGAACTATTTGGCGAGATTTATTCCGAGTTATTCAACAATAGCGTCTCCGCTGAGGGTGTTGTTAAAAAGAGATATCGTGTTTGAATGGTCACGAGTGCATGATGAAGCGTTTGCACAGCTAAAAAAAATCGATAAGTGAAGCTCCCGTGTTACGTTTCTACTCGCCGCACGAGCCGGTGACGCTGTCGGTAGACGCGAGCGCGCACGGGCTGGGCGTGTCTGCTGCAGGCCGGCCGGCCGGTCGCGTACGCCGCGCGCACGCTCACGCCGACGGAGACTCGATGGGCGCCAATAGAAAAAGAAATGCTCGCGATATATTTTGGATGCATGAGGTTTCATCAATATATTTATGGTCACAGCGAAATCACAGTCAAAAGTGATCATAAGCCACTCGAAACAATATTTCGAAAGGCCCTCAATGAAACACCGCCGAGGCTGCAACGAATGCTTTTAAAATTGCAGGCGTATTTGTAAACGTTGGCTATAAACCAGGTAGATTTATGCATATAGCAGAGGCTTTATCGAGATCGGCGGTCGAGAAAGGCTCGGGCGCGGATGTGTGCGACGGTGACGTCACAGTTCACGTGAATGCGTTGTATGAGAGTCTGGATGCAACTAGTGAAAGACTAAAATTAATTAGGACAGAGACGTTAAAAGATAACGTGCTGTCTTCAGTAAAAAGTTACTACTATCTAGGGTGGCTAAATGATAAAAATCAGGTAGACACGATTGCGCGGCCCTACTGGACGTTCAGGCATGAGATACATGACATTGATGGTATCTTATTCCATAATAATAGGGTTGTCATTCCGAGCTCTTTGCGAAAAGAAATGTTAAAGCGCATACATGAAGGCCATCAGGGAATCGAAAAATGCAAGTCACGCGCTCGCGAAGCGGTTTGGTGGCCCGGTATGAACGCGGAGATAGAAGAGTGCGTGCAGCGCTGCGAGCCGTGCCAGCGGCACCGCGCTCCCCGCCGCGCGAGCCTCTCGCGCCTCACCCTGTCCCGCACCGCCGTGGGAAGCTCTCGCCGCCGACGTATTCGAATTAGATAAACATTGTTATTTACTGGTGGTCGACTACTATTCTAAATTCGTAGAAGTTGTCTATTTACCTGACCTAAGAAGTGATACCGTTATAGCTAAAATGAAGAGTATGTTTTCTCGTTTTGGAATACCTAGAAAGTTAGTGACAGATAACGCAAAGCAGTTCCCTTCGGCAGATTTTGGGGAATTTGCAAAAATATTGGGAATTTGAACACGTAGTAACTAGTTCTCCGCTGTATCCACGTTCAAACGGACTAGCCGAACGGAACGTGCAAACAGTAAAACGTTTACTAAAGAAAGCCACCGAAGATAAAACCGAGTGGCAGCTGGCTTTGCTCAACTTCAGAAACGCACTGGTTACAGGTGAGGAGTATTCTCCGGCACAGTTATTAATGGGAAGGTCGCTTAACACTAGGCTGCCGGTTGCTCCTCAGACGTTGACGCCTAGGTCGATCGAATCAAAACAAGTCCGCGATGTCAGGCAAGGTAACATAGATAAAATGAAGTACTACCATGATAGAAGCACAAAGCCCGCCGCTCGTTTGTTACCGGGGGAACAGGTCCGCGTGAAAGATAGTAAAGTGTGGAATAAAGCTCTGGTGGTGAAGGAAGCTCAAGGTGATCGCTCGTACTGGGTGAAAGTAGACAATGGTGGTACTTATCGGCGTAATAGGGGTCATATTTTAAAACCAAATGTTAAATGCACTGCTAGCCGGGACACATGCCGCTATGATTATTTACGGGACGACAGTGACCCGAAAGACACCCCATCGGTAGGCGACTCGACATCAGTTCCTCCACAGTTTTCACCTCTCATCAGGGGAAAGGAGGAGATCATTAGTGTCGGCTGCGTCCGCACCTCGTCATTTTACTCGCAGTGGAAGGGAGGTTAAGCCTCCGCAAAGATTTGTATCCGCTGCGTTTTAAATTAATTAGTACCTAAGTAATTTGTTCTTTAATAAATATTCTACACGTTTCACCTGCAGACTGATCTAATGATTGTTGTAGACATTCTTGAGTTATATAGGTATAGGTAGCTACATCAATCATGCTTAGATTTCGATGTACAAGAATATTTATTGATTTAGATAATTATGGTTTGATGATCGAAACCAACCTAGCGCCTTGCAATCATTTTCTCAGTCTATACCTAACCTGTCTATATTAAGTTGTAAGTTAATTTCATACTATAAATAAGGTTCAGAGTCTATCGTGTTTGCTTTCAACTTATTCTTATTAGAAGAGAGATGTTGTATATGATCTTGACGGTAGTTAGTAATAAGTATATATATTCGTAATGTGGGTGGACGAATAAAATCAGTTGTTTCTTAGATCACAAGCTCGGTGTTTCATTTATGCCATTAGTAAGTACGTAGTTTGGCGTTAGCGGCATTTGGGATCTTTGCTAGAACCCCTGTAACACACCGCTGCATACTGCATAGGTACGTATGACATTATGCCTAATAGCCGTATGTAAAATCTCTGGGAAAAGTTAATCCTACTAGGTAATACATCATAAATCTCAACATAGTCATAACCGCAACATTTTTTTCATTTGTAACTTTTATGTTAATTTAGAAGAGTTTTTTTGTATTTGGTGAAAGCAAAGTAGAAGTTTAATATTAACCTTATTTTTCAGCCAACGATACAACATTAGCGTTCAGCGATATTGTACATAATATTATGGAGAAATTGGATACTACACTGCCTGAAAGCAATCGGAATACTAGTAAAAAGTAAGAAAAAGTTCATTCGCCAAACAATCTTGAATTTTTCTTTTTTATAGGAGGATATCTGGCTGGTTCTTATAGGTACTTAATAAAAAAATAGTTCTGACGCTTATCACAGTTATGCCATAATCACGATACGTGGCTTGGTGGTCGTAGAAGAATGGTGCCCATTTACTGGAAATTCCCATAGCCGACTAATATTGCATCCACGGGAAGAGATTCCACTATTAAGCATCATGAACAGCCTGAAGACGTCCACTGCTAAGCCTCACTCACCTGATCAGGTGAAGGCTTGCTTCTTCAGTTGTTCCTTGAATTCTGTGTCCATTTCTTGCGGTCTACCATATTTGAAAGTGTAACTTACTATTGCTAGCTTCTGCTTGAGGCCTCGAGATTAGTTTACAGCGATAATATCCTTCCCCAGGGTTCATCAACAGCCTGAAGACGTCCTCTGCTGAACATAGGGCTCCTTCAATGAGCGCCACTTTGAGTGGCTGCCCGCCTCCTCATCTTCATCGTCTTCCCGCGGTTTTATTCAGATCGTCGGTCCACCTAGTGGGGCTGGCGTACACCACACTTATTTGTCCGAAAAAAAAAGATTTAGTTCTTCTAAAGCACAGAACAGATATTTATAGCACAGCCTGAACATGGCTTTGGTTTTGACCGAGGACAAGTGATCTCGTGTCCAAATCCAAACCAACTTTCGTGGTTGATAATACGTTTATTTACACTTCTCAGGTTTGTAAATCTGTTTGTGGAAGCCCAGAAGCAGCTTGTCGATCTGCAGGAGGAGAGGCGTAAGATGTATAAGTCTGTCGCCACTGACATCATCACGAAGATGGTAGCAGTTATGGATGAAAAGTTCGCCGAACTCGACAAAAGGTAAGTCTCATTGCCCAGTAATTTCACAATTTATATCACCCTTCGAACTGAGGCAGTTGTGCTTGCACACTACTGCTCGGCGGCAGAATGTATTGTAACCAGTTTATATTCGCTATTTATACTAAAATGATAGATTCAAGATGGTCCATCTGTTACATCTTAACAGTTGAATATTAGAATAGTTTCAATCCTGAGGCAACTAGCTTTGCTCGGCCTTGCGAGATAAGATCCGAAATGAGGACATCCGCAGGAGAGATGAACCGGTGACCGATATAGCTCTTAGAATTAGCAAGTTGAAATGGCAATGGGCAGGCCACATCGCTCGTAGAACTGACAACCGGTGGGGAAGAAATGTTATCGAGTGGCGACCACTAACCGAAGCAGCGTAGGTCCCCCACTAGATGAACCGCGGGGAGCCGATAGATGCAGGAAGCAACCGGCCACTCAAAGTGGCGCTCCCTGGGGGAGGCCTATGTTCAGCAGTGGATGTCTTCAGGCAGTTCGTGATGAACCCTGTGAAAGGACATTATCGCTATAAACTAATCTTGAAGCCTCAAGCAGAAGCTAGCAATCGTAACGCTTCCAAATATCGCAGATCGCAAGAAATGGACACAGAATTCAAGGAACAACTGAAGAAGCAAGCTTTCGACCTGATCAGAGAAGATTGCGACCAGAAGCGTGCGATGGTACGCCTCTTGAAAGAAGATGTACAAGCGGTCCTCGACCATATTGAACGAGGCAGGAACGAGTCTGAGTGAACCTTTTGAACGAAGTAAGACCGAGACTGAACTATTGAATAATTTGAAGAAAATATTCTCTGGGTAAGTTACACTTATGAGAGTTGATATAGGTTACCCCCGTGGTTAGGTGGCCTGAATCAACTTTTTTCGTCTAAATGGTGGAATACAGATAACCATCTTTCAGATTTCTTATGAACTACGTTGAGCTGGCAACAAGTTGGGAAGTGACGCCGCCATGACGTCATTATTTTATTTGTTTGTGGTCTGTCGTGTATATCGTTCTCTTTTTTACGATTGCTGGGGCAGTACTGTGAGCTCTTAGCGCGATTCAAATCAGAGCGTATATTGGATTGCAATGTTTTTGTTGTATGAATTTTTTTTGTTTTATGTTTTGGCTCCACACACTGTGTATTTAGCCAGTGTCAAGTATTATATTTTCATCGTGTTATAAAATATTTCACGTAGTCATGTCCTAGTCATAGTCCAGTCTAAGTCATGCTCCAGCAAAGTGGTGGCAACTTTACTAGAAGCTTCTATGGAGTTTTGAAAGCAACACGAAAACTCACGTTTCACCACATTATATCACTTGCCCTCACTCATGCTCGTAATTCAGCACTTAATGCGTAAAACGCCACCAATTTTAAACATAAACACTGGAAAAAGCAAGTTTTGAAAAATAATACAATGCAACGACGTGAACTTTTCCGCGTTCCCGCCAAAACTCCGTATGAATATTTTGACACGCGACCCAAAATAGGCTCTCTTTTGAATCGCGCTTAGAGCTTACAGTACGGCCCCTGTACCCTTTTCACGCAGGTTCACCTGAAGCTGAGACGCGTACAGACCAACGCCGACGTCCCCAATCTTTTTATATTATCGTTAATGTAATTTTAAGCTTATTTAGTGTTAAATATGATTTTTATATAATTTCCGTCAAAATGCTATGAAGTTTTTTGTTTTTGTTATATCAATAGGGGTGTTGTGAGTTTCCCAATAAAAATGCAGTTTTTAACGATCGTTTTTTAATAACTTACACAATATAAAATACACCTAATTCACTTTATAATTATTATGTAGGTAAATCTAGTATAGCCTGTTCGCGGAGAAAGAGTAATATAGGCGTCTCTTTTGCACAATGTGGAAGTGAAAGGAATGCTTTACTACTTTTTCCTTTTACGTAGTTTTTCTCCGCGAACGTACAGATACTGTTAATAATCTAAAATACTTTTTAATTTAAATAATTCTTAATTCAGTATACTTTCAGAACGGGATTAAAAATAATTTTACATTAAAATATAATTTGGTGTCAGTACCTCCAGTATCAGTTTATTCGAAAATACATTACGATACTCAATTACAAATACTTATTTATGAAATCCAGCACAGTGCCTTAGCGGTAACTATACGTAAAGTATGATTCACACTCAATGCCGGCTGCGAATTGCGCTGCGCAGAGTTTTGCGCCGACTTCATATCCGCCATTGAGTTTGCATCGCCTAAACATAACTAAGGATTTCATAAAAATATTTTAGTGTATACACGATATCTAGTACAAGTAATGTACATTCGAATAAACTGGTATTCATCTAGTTACAAAAAAAGGCGCTTCGCCCCCAGATAGAGACTAAATTCTGCATGAATTTTGTGACATAATTATTATTTATGTCATCTTCCATGCGCCGATTTTTTGTGTAAATGAATAGAGGTATTATTGGAAACGCGTTAATGTCAACAGGGCGCCTCTGGCTGCGTCATTTTTTAATGCTCTGTGGTAGGTACTGTTCAGATTAAATCACGTTAGCATTAATAACGTGTTGTGATAAAAGTACAATAGTCTCGCACAGCCTTAGATATTATTTATTATACACTATTATTCTTAAATGCTTTTACATGACACGTCACGAGAAACTTTATGAATTATAGTTCAAAGTGGCACTGCCTCTTAACATCAGGCGAATGACTGGCTCGTCGCGTCATTAGATTACAAAAAATGTATAGCAGTAGTACATAACTACATACACACTTTTAGTTTTTTTTTTTAATTTGTAACAGTCAAATGTTTATGAATAAAAGGGATAGGCGTCGATTTTGAAAAAGCCTAAAGTAAACCGTAATTTGATAGCGCTAAAGTGTCGCTGTCCCTTTCATGCAGGTCAAAATGACAAGGACCGCAATGGTTTTAAAACTCAAGTTACGATTTTGTAAAACACGACATTAATATTACATTAAATTTGATAGTTAACGGCAGTCTGCGCTTCGTAGGAATTTATAAGAATATACACTAGATTTAGACAAAAGTTTACTTAACAACATGCCTGGATGATTCATTCCACACTTTAGGTACGAAGCTACGGTTGTGATTTGTGAAATGGATTGAAAAGTGACTGTTGTGTGACACAAAGATAATATAATCACTTACGTGAAATATGAAATGATAACAAGACAATGGCTACACAAACTAAGTAGAGGATTATGGCAATGACCAGAGAAAAATAATATGCAATGACATTAGCATAAAACAGACATGGCCAAAAGGACTTGAATCCAGGCCATGAAAAAAAAGAAGCTACAACAAAACCGGCCCGTCTAGACGGATCGGTCTGTAACGCGTTAGAACGAGAGGCAACTATTTAGAGCACAGACAGAGTAGATTTTTTTTCTATAATCTGTGATTCAGAGTAGGCTTGTAGCGCTGTGCAAGCTCAACTGCACGTTAGTGTTGTAGCAAGGAGTCACTCACAGAGCACAACAAACAAATGACGCTTCGCACCTAGAGGCGAAACTTTTTTTGTGCTGTGGAATCACTATATCATTGTACAACCAGGAATGCACGACCAGTATTATATTGAACTTCGAAGTCATGTACACGGATTCCGGGCTGTACATTGCAGGCGGTACATTATTGTCTGTACTATGACACAGATGATTAATGCGACCCGTATTGCACAACCTGACATTTGGAAGCCACGTACACCAATTCCGGGCCGTACATTCCAGGTCGCACAATATGGGCTGTGCAATATTTTGGTCGTGCATTCCTATCTCCCGTAGTTAGTCGCTATTTATTTAAGACTACGCGGATGATTCTGCTGTACCTTTATTTTATTTATTTATTTTATTAGTATTTGTCCTATTTATGGATAATGTAGTCTAGGAATCGTCCTGTGAGGTGGAAACTTGCGCGAGGTACACTTGTTGAGGTTGGTGCTGTCCTTGAGATGTCACCTGCGGAATTAGAAATAGAACTTAAGATAGGGTGATAATAATATTTGTAAACTACACTTAAGGTATGTCGATGGCACCGTCTTATTGTAAAAACCGTTTGTTTATAAAAAAAATGAAAATAAAACCGGTTATTTATAAACTGTCGATTTATTGCAAACTGCCACTTTGTCTAACAATAATACGGATGTTTTTTCGATTATTTATAAACAGTCGGTGCCCAGCGGTGAGTTTATAAAAAAACGGGGTTTAGTAGTGTTTAATTGTGAACAATGCACCAATTTTTGCTGTATTTTTTTAGAGTCACTAGTGGCTAACCGTAGTAGGTTACGACGACGAGCGAAGCGAGGAGTGTTACATTAGTTTTGACCACAGTAGAAGTAGGTACACAATTACAATAAAACAAAGTGATGCCGATTAATTATAAATAGCCGAAATATCCACCGTTTTATTGTGAGACGCATTGCCCGTTTGGAATAAATCGACAGTTTATAAATAACCGCGTTTTTTTATAAACAAACGGTTTTTACCAAAAAATGGTGATATCTATAAAGTTAAATTGTACTCCTTAAAATGTTAGCAACCAGCGGTGATGTGACCATAGCTCAGATGGTAGTGTCCAATCCGGTGAGTTGGATTGGAGGGCAGACAAACAGACAGACGGACAGCGGAGCGTTAGTAATAGGGTTCGCTTTAGGGTACGGTACCCTAAAAAGTGACGTACCTGTATGATCTGTGGCGACTGCTGCGGCTGCGCCTGTATGATGATCGGCTGCGAAGGGTTATTCTGGACTTGAAGACGGATCATGTTGAGCTGCGCCTGCGTCAGTTGGATCTGGGACTGTAAGTATAGACCAAAGAGTACCTATATAACACCTATATCCATAGACCCAGGATGTACAAGACCAACAATTACATTTTGACGGCGAAACATGAAATTCCAAAAAAAAACTCTACGTAAGATTTATTGTATTCCTCCGTAGTATATTTCATTGCTGAGATAATAAAGAGTAATCGGGGAAATAGGCACTTATAAAAAAAAATTCCGAGGAATTGGAGAAAGTTGGTTTTAAAAGAGGGTGAGTGAAGAGATCCGTGCCAATGAAGGCATGTGAAAATCTCGGTACCTAGACGCCTTAAAATAAAAGGTAGCTAGTGAAATCACTGGGCAAATGAGACTTTATGATCTGCGCTGTAAGAGCGAGTGCAAATTCCGCACAAACTTGAAAAGTCAATGGTGCAGGCAGGGCCGAGAGGAATTCCATCTAGGGTGCGTCGGTTTGATTTTAATGTTGCTCGGGCTCCACTTACCAACAAAAATAAAAAAAAAAACCTAAAAAGACATATAGACCAAAGAGTACCTACATAACACCTATATCCATAGACCTAGGATGTACAAGACCAACAATTACATTTTGAAGGCGAAACATGAAATTACAAAAAAGAAAAGAAATTGTGTGAGCGAAAAACTGTTATGATTATCATCATCATCCTGAAGTCGTCAACTGCTGAACTTAGGCCTCCCACAAAGAGCGCCACTTTGAGTGGCTGCTAGGCTCTTGCATCCATCGGCTCGGATGCTATGATTATGATCTTCAGTGTGGGACAAGTTAACAACAGTTTTTCCTAAATATTTAACCAACCTATAAGCCCCGTAGTTTTTTAAAATAAAATAACAACCCAATAACCTCACTCCTGATTCAAATTTTCTATTAGATCAGTAAAGGATCAGTGATGACAACTACCTATGTAGTAACCGAAGCAGTAGAAAGTCTTTCCAAAAAAAATGTTTGACAGTGTTTGCCATAGGGAATTTATATTACCTTTTTTTGGTGATGTGTTCTCATTTTTACGATTCTCATCGTCACCTTCGTGTAAAATTTTATTTAGCGCTCTTTTATTTCTTTTAAAAACTTAAATAACATAATACACTGGGTGTAATTGAATTCATTAGCATCCATTGAAACTAGGTACCTACTCCTGATGCCGGTCATGTGTGGACCAACATTTTTGAATTCTAACAAATTGGTTTGGTAATAATAATAACTCCAAAAATGGAATAACTTACTTAATCAAATGCTACAATACAAGATTTAATTAAAATAATGAAGAAGGTACTGTTTTTAAGTACATACAAGGTATAAACATTTTTCAATGTATCAAAATCATCCATGCCAACTGCGTTAGGCGCCGCGGCAATCTTCATAATTTTCAATAAAAATATTTTCATTTACACTCTTTACTCTTTAATAATCATCTATAAATGATGTACTATCATGAGCTCAATTTATGCTAATGAATTAAATTACATCCTGTATATATACTAAACTAAACAACTTAAATAACTTTAAAAATAATTTAATACATATGTACAGCTAACCTACTAAAAAAAGGTATGTCGCTAAAAATTTGCTTTAGTGCTTAATTCAACTATTTTTGTAAAATAACTTTTAGCGCTTGATAGCACGAGTAAATTCATATTTATCTAGGTTCATCAATAAATAGAGTCTCGTTTGGATGATAAACGGTTTTATAGCTCCAGGTGCCACGAAAGTGACGTGACGGTCCACGAAAGTCACTCAGTAACTTTACAGTGTATTCCAACATACCGGTATGTTTTGTACATCGGTCCCCTGAACCACTTGTTGCACGAGCGTCACCGGTTGTTGCTGCACGCTGCTCGATGATGGCGCAGACGAACCTGACGTCTGGGAAATAAAAAAAAATGTGATATTAATCAATTTTATATTTGTGTTGTTATAGCGGCAACAGAAATACATCATCTGTGAAAATTTCAACTGTCTAACTATCACGGTTCATGAGCCTGGTGACCTTTTCCAAGCATTTCTAAATGCTCTAAGCTGGTGACAGATAGACAGACAGCGGAGCTTTTAGTAATAGCATGGGGTCCCATTCGGTACAAACAAAAAATAGCCCGAACTTGAAAAAAATTTAGAAATCGTGTCTAGAGAGTTACTAGTTATTGTCCAGTGTATTCACTTGGCCCAATACTTCGCCAACACGCAATAACTGTCACTTGATAATTTTGCATTATGCAGAAATAAAATAATTCGTAAAATGGCCCGCGTTATTCCGTTGTATGGGATGAGGCATCTGTACTGTAGGTAATATATTATCTGGGGTAATAGGGTTCGCTTTATGGGGTGGGTTCGATTGGGTACGGAACCCTAAAAGCAGAATAAAATGCTATAAACAACTTAAATATTGAATCTAGTTTAGTTCAAGATAATATTGCGCGGAAAGCAAATGGACGCAGGAGGCTCTACGTAGTAAATTATATACTCTGCAGGAGGCGAGCAGCCGCACACGTGGCGCTCTGTGAGGGAGGCCGATGTTCAGCAGTGGACGTCTTCAGGCTGATGTGATGATGATGATGGTGATGATGATATTATCTTCGTACAAACCTGCATGACTTGCGCGCAAGACGGCTGCAACACTAATTGCTGCTGCGGCACCGCTTGCATCGTCGTTTGTTGCGGCTGCGAGACCTGCGGGGTGATTACGTAACTTTGACAGCAATGCAACAGGAGAAATTTCATTCCGAATATGAAAATTTTCATAGTAACTATGCACATAAACTGCGTATTGAAACTGTCAAATCCATACATTTTTGTGTTTGTATTGGTTGCAATCAAGTTACATAATCGCCTAGCTGGTGGTACTATACGTTCTTTTATATACTCGATTTTTCGTTCAAGACTAACAAAAAACCATATAAAAACAATTCATCAGCTAGGCGATTATGTAACTTGATTGCAACCAATAGAAACACAAAAATGTATGGATTTGACAGTTTCAATACGCAGTTTATGTGCATAGTTACTATGAAAATTTTCATATTCGGAATGAAATTTCTCCTGTTGCATAGCTGTCAAAGTTCGCGTTAACCCCAGTTAACACATTATGGCGGATCGCATTGCAACGCAAACTAAATTCCTAATTCAACATTTCATTTTAATTTAGGTTCTCAATGGTGACCGGAAGATGGCAGCGTAGGTCCCCCATAAGGTCGCCTATTGTTACACGATTTGTATTTTTTTTTAATTGGTGTGCACAATAAAGAGTTATCTAATATATCCACAGAGCAAAAACCAAAATGCTTCTATAGGCGAAGCGTCTTTTGTTTCATAGCTCTGTGAATTTATATCTAACTGTATAAAAACTGCATCTTAACTGCAATTTTGCTTTGCAGCTGGCGTGCAGCTTAAATGTAGCCCCTGTCTGTCTCGGTCATAGATTAGGAAAAAACAATCGACTTTAGGTTATCTGTGGCTTACCGTTTCAGCAGACTTCGAGGTCCAGGATGAGGTGTCGAAGCGAGGCTTGTTCGACTTGACCTCTTGTCGCGGCACTATATCGATTAGGAAGTCGAATTGGTCAGACTTCGATATCGCCATTGCTATGTCGTTGCGCTGAAATAAGCAAAACCGAATATTGATGCCTATGTCACGGTCTTTTTGTAAAAACCGATTGTTTATAAAAAAAAACGGAACAAAAACAATTACTTTTAAAAAAGTCGGAAAAAATGTGGGTAGACTGCGAAACAAAATCAATGGCGACTGTGAAGTGTGCTGAGGGACACCCCACTTATCTCTGCCCGCGCTCATAATTTTTGGTACTGCTGCGCACCGACTTTACAGCTGCCATCGAGTTAGAATCGCCTGTACCTCACTATACCTGAAGCGTCCTCCGCTTATTATCCTCAGTGTGGCACCAGGCTCGCAGCGTCAGCTCGTGGATGAATATCTCGGCGGCCTTCGCGAACAAAACGGGAGCCTCCGCCGATATCATCTTCACTTCCTCGTCCAGCTTCATGATCTTCTTGATGCGAGTCAATGGAAGGGGCTGGGTTTTGAAGTCCTCCTGGTTATTAGAAAACATGTTAGAGAAGGGAACGAAGAAGTCGTTTACTGTTTGTATTATGTTCATTGATACTTTCATCCAAAGGTTGTCTGGAAGAGATCGCTGCCAGCGATAAGACCCCACTTTATTGCACTAGTAGAGTCCACGCCAAACGTTTAGGCGGCCATGAAGTGCGCTGCAAGCCCCCCGCATGCGGACACCGCTTACCGCTTCTCGCGCATATCTAATGCTGCACAGCGTTTCGCGCCGAAATCACAGCCGCCATTGAATTCGGCGCAGACTCTACGTAAGATTTATTGTATTCCTCCGTAGTGTATAGGTCATTGCTGAGATAATAAAGAGTAATCGGGGAAATAGGCACTTAAAAAAAAAGATTCCGAGGAATTGGAGAAAGTTGGTTTTAAAAGAGGGTGAGTGAAGGGATCCGTGCCAATGAAGGCATGTGAAAATCTCGGTACCTAGACGCCTTAAAATAAAAGGTAGCTAGTGAAATCACTGGGCAAATGAGACTTTATGATCTGCGCTGTAAGAGCGAGTGCAAATTCCGCACATAACTTGAAAAGTCAATGGTGCAGGCAGGGCCGAGAGGAATTCCATCTAGGGTGCGTCGGTTTGATTTTAATGTTGCTCGGGCTCCACTTACCAACAAAAATTAAAAAAACTTAAGAAGACAACAAACGTGTTTGTTTGTTCTCTCCAAAACTATAGTAAAGTAAGTATTTGTCAGGTAGTTAGGTACGGCCCTAGGGTACACACGTCCGTAGTACGGCTATACTATTACACCCCCGATAGCCCCGCACTTTTTGAAATCACCATTGTTTTTTTTGTTGCACGGGGCTACCTTCCCACACTCCGCTTGGAGGCGAAGCGTATAATTTCCTTGTTCTGTGTTTACACCTATGAATGATGGAAGTACGTACAGAAGTAACATTCTTGACGTCGTCCAAAACCTTCGCCCAGAACTGCTGCAGCGTCTGTTCAGCTGTCTCCGCCTTGCTTTCCTCACACGCCTCTCCATCACCTTCTTCCGCGTTGGTGTTGCCCACTTGATCGCTGAAACACGTACAATATCATCATCATCATCACCCTGAAGACGTCCACTGCTGGACATAGGCCTCCCCAAGAGAGCGCTGCTTTGAGCGGCTGATCGCCTCCTGCATTCATCAGATCGTCGGTCCACCTAGTAGGGGCCGCCTACGCTTCGTCTTCCGGTTCGTGGTCGCCACTCGAGAACCTTTCCCCATCGGTAGTCAGTTCTACGAGCGATGTGGCCTGCCCATTGCCATTTCAACTTGCTAATTCTAAGAGCTATATCTTTATTATCTTACGTAAAATAAGTAATAATAAAAGATACTTAATTAACACCCATCGATAACACATGGCTACCTGAACCCTAACTAGGATTCCGTCTAGGGACCCGGGAACCAGGAACTTCGAGGGTCCCACAGTACCTAGCTAGACACAGAAAAAGTATAAGGCTGAGTTGCACCAGCTTACTTTAACGCTAACTTTAACCCTAACTATAACCGTTCCACGCTTCGCGGGGCGGGCTAATGTCAAAATTTGACCGTAACTTTAACCGTGATTATGGTGCAACTCAGCCTAAGTAATTAAGTATCAGCATTTTATTTCCTGTGCATAAATAGGTATACTTGTGTGCCGCCTCACGGTTATGAGCCGACCTAGAGACCAAAATGTATGCAAGAGAATATTTATTAGAATATTGCAATGCAAGTCATTTTTTTTACTTGTGATTCTGTTTTAAAAGTCAAAGTTTCAAACTCAGTTTTTTATCCAACAAATTAACTTGTGCGGTTCGTGAAATAAACTTTAATACGTTTACACATAGAGATCAAATTAGTAATTTTTATTCAGCAATGTTGGAATTCTTTTGTTAACAGATCAATCAGACGCTTGGTTGGTAATCAAGGCCGGTGTTTCACACATTATAAAGTAGGAAATTAACTACAGTTAACTTTTAATCGCGAGTATTGGGATTTGGGCTAAACCGGCGAACTATGACTATGAGTCCGTACAAATAATAATAAATTTTATCTAACAGGAACTTACGCAGGCACAAAGAAGCACACGGACATCTTGTATTCAGAACACACGACCCGTCGACCTCGAGATAAAACGTAAAACACACAGTTATTTACACGAAATATAATAATTACTGTAAATTAATAGAAACTGCGGCCCAAAGTTAAAATGAACACAGTAACCAATAATCAGTGTATTATTTAGAGATCTCCAATCACCAATTACTGAAAATCCGCCAGACACACGATTCGTCCACCGATGGCCAGTCACAGCTTGACGTTTGACTTTTTCTGGGTTGCTAGCACCTATTGTGAAAATTTCCTATTTTGTCATTAATTAGATTTACTGCTATATTTATTTTGATAATGAAATTTAGGCCCCACCTAAGTACCTGCTTGTAGCTATCTTATTTCCACAGAATACGTGATAATTGTCTTTGATGGTTCCTTTTCTGAACTATTTTACTTCTTAAGTAAATATAAGAGATTTTAGAAATCGTTTACTAGTAACATTTACCGGAAGTGTATCAAGACATGTCAAATGTCGATTCATTTTAATGACGTCGTCACCAAAATAGCGTCTGCTTAATAAAATGGCGGCCGCTGAAATACAAATTCAGATAGCAAATCCTTCGAATTTAGCGAAAATCGAGAGGTAATTTCGGTCTATTAGTTTCAAGTGAACGCGTATAACAGATATCTATTTAATGCCAATTGAAATTAGTAGTGGAAGTGAGTGTGTTCGAAGTATTTAGTATCGGCAAGTGATGTTTTCAACTTTTCGTACATTTGCAGTTTTCTCAATGATCCAAGCTACAAAGAAATTATCGAGAACTCCTCGACGTTCAATTCGCGATTATGTGCCGAAAGAAGGATGCGTATGCCATTTATCGACACACAGACTGGTTAGTATCGATTTTTCAAGATAAGCTTGGATAAGCTATTGAATCAATACAAATTACTTGCAGAAGACAGTACCTATATTTCCTGAAACGCCCTGGAAGGCTAGTAGTCCTTTCCGTTTATATGCTGCAGTTACGCTACTAAGTAACTACAACCTTACAACTAGGCAATTAGGGCATAAGTACTAAAAAAGTGATTGCTTACATTGGTACTACCTACTGAATATGTTTACAAACATCAATGATTTTTTTAAGGTGTTGCACAGAGCCACTGCAATTTGTTCATGACCAAAAGACAGCGCATGCCCGGACAAAGGGAAGGGCAAGTTTACACATATCCTGCACAAAGGTAGAATATACTGTATAACTTGTAAATAAATAAGAAACATTATTTAGAAATATTGTTTTATCATGTGCATCTCAAGTGTAAGCCAGGGCAACTATATTTGCACTTCATCACTCAACAGATTAAACAAATATGTCATGTTGTGTTCATTTCATGACACTACATGGTACATGGGTTTTTGAACCAAACTGAATTATATATATAATTATTTGATTCAGGGCTTGCCAGGATTTGGCCAAACTATCTGGTGTATTTTACGCGAACTTTGGTGTACATTCAATAGCCATAAAACTTCAAGAAAAACTTCACTGCTATGGGCATATTTTATTTTATTTTAATATTTTGTGCACTATCAATATTAGGGATGCGCCGAATATTCGGTAATTATTCGTATTTGGCATATTGGGCATGTTTTTTCATGTATGATAATCAGCCATATATTTGGTTAAAGTGCCTCATAATTACTGAATATTCTATTTCATAATTTCCGTTAATATACTTACTATTTTAGTGTGTTCATAAATTTACATTTATTGTTGACTTGTAGATGGAGAAAAGCACGCCGCCAGTACCTGACAATGTCCTCAACCAGATGGGGTTGGAGTGGGGCGCCAGACTTAGTTGATAGCATTGGGGAAGGAGACAACAGCTCCGGAATACCTGGTGACATTATGGGTGGGGAAGACAGCAGGGATGGTTCACAGACTGCTGCTAAAGACGATCCTAAGGCAAGCTCATTTTAAATATAATTTCCGTTTATGAAGAATGTTGATGATGATGATGAACATTCTTCATAGTCTGATGATGATCCATCAGCGTTAAGACGTCCACTGCTGAACATAGGCGGAGGCTGGAGGAGTCCAGAGAGTGCCACATCGAGAGGCTGTTCGCCTCCTGCATCCATCGGCTCCCCAAGGTTTTCATCAGGTCATCGGTCTACCTAGTAAGCGACCTGACTATGCTTGTCTTCCGGTTTGTGGTCGCCATTCGAGAACCTTTCTTCCCCAGTCAGTTGTCAGATCTGCGAGAGATATGGCCTGCCCACTGCCACTTAATACCCCTAAAGAAGGTTTATTGGTTAAAAAATTTGTGTAGTCATAATAATAGGTAAGCAGGAATTGAAGTGGCTCATTACGCAGGCCACCATTCTTCTAACTATAATATGATTTTAAAAGTGGTATAGTAAACTAATATCAGTTGTCAAGTTGAGTTATAAAATTACTTTAGAGTATGGATCAATTAACAGCATTGAATATTTCTTTTTCTGAAAATTTCTTGAAGTAGATTAGTATTAAAACAAACAGTAACCAAATGACTGTAGGTAACCTAAAATGAGATGCACTTCTTACTCTAATAATCATCGTATCTTTTTCTCCCTTATATGAAAACTTAAGCTAACCAAGCTCAAGAGCGAGTGTAGTTCAGTGGTTGCCCATGTGACTTTAAAACCCACACCCTACCTGTTTCAAATCCCACTCTGCTCTGCAACAAATTCTTTACAAGTTATATGCGGAATTTGCTCTTACTTTTACAACGGGCCCGATAGCTCAGTTGGTAGTATCCCTACCTTCTGAACTGAGGGCTGTGGGTTCGATTCCTACCCAGGACAAACATTTGTGTGATGAACATAGATGTTTGTTCTGCGTCTGGGTGTTATATTTTATTCTATGTATGTATTTACAAACAAAAAAAGTAAGTATATAAGTATTGTATCAGTTATCTGGTTCCCATAGTACAAGCTATGCTTAGTTTGGGGCTAGATGGCGCTGTGTGAAATGTCCACACATATTTATTTATTATTTATTAATAGGAAAGAATAAGAATAAGAAAATTTATTTCCAGGACCATTTACAAACAATCATAACAATTGAAGTACATACATTATATCAATAAAAAGATTGAATGCAATATAATAGGCGTTACAACGGGCCCCAAACTAGGCTAATCCTGTATCTTGGGTAAACACGAAGGAAAAGAACGTAAAGGAAAAAATCGTGATGAAACCGGCATGTTCAATCAATCATTAATACATTTAGTATCATCCACCATTCCTACATACCCAGCAATCATCATCTCTTTGGAGTAGGCGTTTGATCAATGAAGGAAAAACGCAGCAAAAGATGTTGTGACTGTGTAATGCTCATTGGTCATGCACTTTCTTGAGAGAAGAGATATTTGTCTATTTTTGTAGCTCATGCTAGCCTTGCAGTGTGGTGGATTATGACCTTAACTCTTTTCAGTAAACAAGGCTTTTGTCCCAGCAGTGCAGTATAGGGCTGATGGTGAAGTGAAACCTGATGAGTGTCCCAACAAACGCCATTTTGTTGACACTAACTCATCTATGCGTAAAACATCAGGGCCTTCCACAGGAATGGTTCTACGACGAGCTGGCGATGGAAGAGATGGAGACCGGTGAGGAACCGGAAGCGGACTCTGATGAGGACTACTACGATGACACGTACGCGAACCGTCGCCGGAAGCGGGGTACCACGGCGACCGGGCCCGGGTCACGCGGGGGGAGAGTGAGGAAGTCTCAGCCGGACGACACGCCGGCTAAACGGGGACGCGCCGTGAGTATGATCTACTAATACCAACTACTATTCTAGTAATGTTATAATTTACATTTCAACCAACCAAAAATGAAGATTTTTTTTTAATAGTGTTACCTCAGAATATTATTTATAGATCGAATCAGAATAATCGGTTCAGTATTATTTTTAAATCATAACTACTGGAAATAATATATAACTATAATATGATCTAGGTATTTCTCAGTATGAAAATAAGGAGGACATTTAAGGCTTGGAGCAGATGGGCGACCGGCGACAGCGGCCTGTGTTCTGCTACATTTATATCCCGCTCAGTCGCACAGATCTGAAGTCCCTAAAAATGTATGAAAAATCGTGTGAACAGTTAGTCGCTGGCGATAGTTCACTGTCGCCGTTTGCCTGTTTTGAGCAAAGCCTAAGGATTCAATTGAAGTCGGTTTAACATATTTTTAAATGAATATTGAATGAATAGAAATGTATTTGTTTAGGGTCGCGGGCGCAAGCGCGGCGGTCAAGGCACGCTTCCCTACGAGGTACCAGGCGATGCTGAGAAACCGTTTGGCTGCGAACGTAAGTCCCGCAGAAGGCACTAACCGCACAATCTAGCTCAGGTCCTAACCTCCCCACCTTACCCTTTACATAAATCGTTAGAGTTCTTTGTATAACCGGGTTTTGATGATGTAACTTTAGAATTATCGTTTTCCCATTCGCACCATTCTGTCTTAAATGTGGTGTAAGTGAAACAAGAGATAGAGAAATCGTCACTATTTTGAGATATATCCTGCGCGTTTATAATTTTGTTATATCAAGGAAAATTTTAGTTCAGTGTTTTAATATTGAAGCTGAGGTCTATAGATGCATATTTATATGCACGATTGAACAGAGGTTATAGAATTTATGCCTGCATTATCTAAGAGCTCTTAAGTTTGAACTTATCTCTAAGGCGGACCCAAATGCGTTGCAGTAGGTACGCCATAAAAGGATAAGTACGAACTTAAGAGCGGTCCGTTTTAGTGCAGACGAGCATTAGTATTTTGTCCAGCTCTTCTTAAGTTGTGACTTCAATCTGAATTTATAGTATATTTGAATGGTTTTTCAAGGCTTGGATTGGGTTTTGAATAAATAAATAATAATAATAATAAATATGTGTGGACATTTCACACAGCGCCATCTAGCCCCAAACTAAGCATAGCTTGTACTATGGGAACCAGATAACTGATACAATACTTAGATACTTTTTTTCGTTTGTGAATACATACATAGAATACAATATAACACCCAGACGCAGAACAAACATCTATGTTCATCACACAAAATGTTTGTCCTGGGTAGGAATCGAACCCACAGCCCTCAGTTCAGAAGGCAGGGATACTACCAACCGAGCTATCGGGCCCGTCAATGAAATATATTTAATGAAGTTTTAATATTCACACAGTTTTAACTATACTAGTTCACTATAATTATGGCTAAATACGAGGTATAGAGAGTGTACCAGACAAAACCTGAATTCACAATATCGTGGTGTTGCGATATTGTTCAAAAAGCCATGTGATAATAATCACATAAAACCAATGTGCTATACATTATACAGCCCTATTTTAATGACCGTAGTTAAATTTAATCTGTCTCTAAGGGTTCAGCTACAAATATCAGCACGGAGTTGTACTTTTACATGCTCTATCCTTATCGGACGCCGAGGATTGTCATTTCCTAGAGCGAGAATGCGAGCATGGATGCTATCGCGTCGAAGTCGCTTCCGCACGCGATAGCACTCGCTAACTTTTTCGGCCTAGGTCTAGGAAATGACGATACAAAGCGATAGAAAAGGATAGATCAAAAATAGATAGATAGATAGAAAATGCTTTATTGCACAATCAACGAAAATGTAGGTACATAGGCGAACTTAATGCTAGAGAGCAAAAATACGTGGTGACAAATGTGGCTCAACACTAAGATGTCCTGTCAACTTCTCACTGACCTGAATTATTACGAGCGAAAACGAGACAGGCCATTTTAAGCAATAATAATTAAAAATTTAAGAATGTTAACAACAAATATGGATATGCTCAATAGTTATTGATACGGGAGGACCTGAGCTATCAAAGTTTATATTTCTTAAAAAAAGTTTAGTTCACAGACAATAACATTTTTTTGTACTTCGAATCTCTTATTAAACAACATAACGATAAAAATTATCAAAATTATTATAGTAATAAACAGCCTTAAATCAAAATTTAAACGTGTTGTTAATTAGTCTGTGAACTGAAAGAACTTAAATGAAAAAAAAAACCTATATCATACAAGTAAGCATCACATAATTAAAATAGAGAAAGGGCCAATGAGTAATTCGTAGTACTAGTAATTAATTGTATGGAACATTGGCAAGCAATATGATGTTGTATTTAGTTGGTACATCTGGTTTTGTGGGTTGGTACATGCACTAAAGCATGCAAGTTGAAATGGCAATGGGCAAGCCACATCGCTCGTAGAACTGACAACCGATGGGGAAGAAAGGTGCTCGAGTGGCGATCATGAACCGAAAGACGCAAAGTACCCCACTAGGTGCACCGACGATCTGGTGAAACCCGCGGGGAGCCGATGGATGCAGGTGGCGGCAGTCGCTCTAAGTGGCGCTCTAGGGTTGAGACCTATGTTCAGCAGTGGTCGTCTTAAGGCTGTTGATGATGATGATGATGATGATGATATGCGCCAAAAAGGTAGTTAAGTATTGATTAAAAACTTCTCTGCACTTACATCTTTCATCTAAATATTTTTTAAACAAATGACATGACGAGGTTGGTGTTTGCCTGATGTTAAGTGACACGGCCGCGCATAACAGTAGTGTCACTCGCTGAAAACAGTAAAATAGTATCAATAAGTTCCGAAGTCCGCAAAATGTCCGCCGGCGCTGCACCAGCCCACAACTCCTGGTGTGTGTCAGATTAGTGTCGCAAATATGCCTTTTACTGTTATCTATTTAACGTATAATGTGAATAATTTAGTTAGTGAGTAAGCGAATCTCTTATTGAAATTACGGTCTAGAGTTTTCTTTTTTCATGTTACTTGTTCAGCTTTGGTGATCATTATAAAAGATAGTACAAAAACGACAATAAGTGGTCAAGCGCAAGCCTATCAAGTCTGACAGTAAATACCGCATGGTAAACTGACAACTTCTCGTTGATTATTGTGAATGACTTGCATTTTGCTAGAAGGTTTAGTCTAGGTACCAAATCATTTGTTTCATTTGTGAGCATTGCACACAAAAATTGCTTATTTTGGTCTTGGGTCTGGTTAGATCGTCATTCAGCGCCAAATTAAGCAAAGGTGCTTAATTACAGAACGCCTTAAAAAAGTAAATTACACTATTTCAAACAAGTTTTTCGAGAAAAAAGAAAACTACAGACCATTCTAAATTAATAAAAGTAGTTAACAAAATTCTAGGGAAATATTAGGCGGCTAAAATGGACCGTGTTTCATGCATTGGAACATGTTTCCATAAAAAAATTAGATTAGTATGTTTTATTTAATCCTATTTATCGAAAAGTTTGTGCATTTAGATTGATTTTTAATTTAGGTGTTTTTAGTGTTAATAATTATTCATCCATTTTGCTGTATATCTTGTTCCTTATTTAGTATGTTTTACCCTCTTGTTAGACGTGAAATATTTCAAAAACTAAATCTATGGTTGTTTATAAGGCTGCAATTGATCACAATAAGAATTTTACAATAAAAAATATACCAATTGAAAAGTCTGCTGTAGAATATAAAATTTAATATATAGTTTTCTCACTCCCTCTGTTCTGTTGAAAGTATATAGTACATGTGAGAAAACAATATAAATAAACAATAATAAAAGTGCGATCCACCTTGGTTCTCATCTGGCACTTACCTACAGTCAAACGCAAACCCAACGCAAGTATACAAAAACGTTTGATTGAGTTTGGTTAGTATACTCAATCCAGAAGTAAAGTACTACCAATTTATCTATTCAGATCGACGTTTCGCCATCTCGTTCTGACAATGAAGGTAATGACATCATTAAAAAGAGATGGAGTTTTCAACTGCTCATATCATTTGCCCCTGTTCAGGTCGATCTTTCGTCATCTCGTTCTAACAATGCAGGTAATGGCATCATTAAAAAGAGATGGAGTTTTCAACTGCACAGATCATTTGCCACTGTAGACCCTTATTGTGGTCGATTTTCTATCAACTCTACTATACCCTCAAATACTCTTCTTCACATTTTCCAAGGGGGCTCACCGTCAATTACAATACATCACAATGTTCAAAAGTCCACTAACGGATGGTAATTTAAAACACCAATCTATGTATAGTATAGTTGTAGTTACACTGCCACAGATTATATTTGTAGCAAGCGGAAACGTGGTTGAGTTATTTATGGTTAGAGTTAGTTGTTAATTTTAAGTAAAACTGGCTTGTTGGTTCTTTTTGATGTCACTTGTCTATGGAACATCATGGTGCATAATATCAAACTTTACATTCACAATTATTATTTTTTTGTAGCTGTAATAAGGCAAGTTGAATTAAAATGTTAATTATGGGTACGTATTATGTCAGTGTATGAATATACTCATACACTTCTCCAAAGACAAAGACCGAGATGCTTGCAAAAAAAGTCTTGGGGAAAGCGGTTCCACAAATACTGTTGGTGGAGTGATAGACTTTCAAATGGCTATCGAAACGTTGAACAGAAAGTTGAAAACAGTTTTCTGTCCAGAATTTGCCAAAGTCAATTTCAAGTTTCATCAAAAACAATCAACACATCGAATGTGAGAACCCCCTCGCTAGGGCTCACTGCAACTTTATTCTAAACAGAATCTTATGAATCAGAATTGTATGTTAATATTTGCACTTATTGGTTTGGATGCTTGACTCATGTGTCTGTGATAGTTTTATTTATATTTCTTTTCTCGTAGTTAACATCTCGCTTCTATATTAGACTAATGCCCGTCTGCACTAAAGATGGACAGCTCTTAAGTTTGTACTTATGTCCTTAGGGCGTACCAATTGCAACGCATTTTTATGAGCAAACTTAGCGCTGTCAAACAGTGCAGACGGGCATTTACTATTATGTAAGTCGTTCTTTAATCCGCGACAATAGAGCAACAATCTGAAAATTATTTCCTGGTGTCTTTTCACTCCGACATATCTATAGCTAATCTATGGGTAGGAGGAGAAAAATCAGACAGCTCAATTCAGAAAGTTTTTTGCTTGACGTGTATTTTAATAAGAAATTCTGTTTGAATCATGGTTAGGGATATTTAAGTGTGCTTATTCAGCATTCATCTAAGTGTTATACCGGATAACTAGGCTGAATGTATAGCTAGCTACATACTCAGAAATAACCAAGCTAAGCAAGGTGATGCAAGAATATGTGTCTATCCAATACTCTAAAAATTCAATCGCAATTCGCAGCCCCCTGCTGCTGCGATTGAGGCAGATTGGCCGGATAATGCCCGGGTGTTAAATGTCACGTGATAATAGGAGGTTTTGAACGACAATCAAAAGCTTTCAAAAATCCGGTAGGTACCGTTGCCGAAACACGGAAAAGCGAAAGAAAGTTCATAAAAATACTATACTGTATGAATGAGTATTCTATGAATCATGGTGTGTTTTTGTTTATGGTAAATGACTTGAATGTGTGGGATATCCAATGTTTTCGTTATCTGGGACAATTTTGTCAATTCTTTATAGTATGTGGCTTTATTACAAAAATATATACCCGTAACCGGATCTTGTCAGCGCAATCTATCCATGATTTTAGACCTTTATTCAGCCTGCTTTCGGAAAACTGTTAAATTTATTTGTCTCAAGCGCGACAGTTTTTCTTGAATCGACCCATCTTGTAATTACTGAATTCATAACTATTTTCGCTTCGCAGGGATGGTGAATCTGTTATTATTTATCTTTAAACCCGGGCTAGCATAATAAAGCAACACAAGACATGCCCAACAGCAGGGCTAGCACGGACGGTAGGCTAAATTGACTCCCCTGTTTTACTCCTCTTGACAATTAAGCAAGTATGAAGAAAGTGACATAAAACGGAGAAAGGCGTATGCTATCCATGCCGTCCCAAAATTGTCACAGATAACGAAAACATTGGATATCCCACACATTCAAGGACATTTACCATAATTCCGGCCAATCTACCGTCCTTGCTAACCCAGCTGATTAATTAAAGAAGTGTCTATGGCTAAAAGAGAGATGGTTTGTTTGTTTTACCTTGCATTACCGTAGCTTATTTTTCCTAGATAATTTTCTCACACAATGACTAAAGTTCTCCGGTTTTTTTATATGTGTGCCAAATAAAACAATCTTGCTAATCCTTTATTCTCATGAATGTGCTACAAAATAGCAAATGTGAGCCTCGTAGCGATTAACAATCTTTGATTTGATGTTGAGGTTATATATGTTTGATTTCGTAGGTTTTAGAGTTTTTGTGCTTTTTAACTTATTTTAGTTGCTCTACAAATCATTTTCATTTTTGGCAATGAATTTTAGTATCGGTTTATTTGCCTAGTTTAGTAAATGAATTGATTAGATATAGATTTCATGGCGAGTGTTATTTCTTGTACCGCTTTTATGGTTTGGACTTCTTTTATTGATACGTTTTCAAACTTTGTAGATGTACTACATGCTGACTTTTTAATTATTGTGATTTATTATTTCAACTGAAGATGGGCGGAATTTTTAAATTGCTTGTTTGCGATTAGCGCTTTAGGGTCCGGATTTGCAGTTATTGAATTTTTTGATGTCCTTTTCGTTCTGATTGATTTTGGAATGGGAATGAAAAGGACAAGAAACGTCGAATAAATAGAAATCGGCATCATGTTTTAAGATTTTTCAGTGCATATTTTAAACATCACATTTTTTTGTTGTGTGTAATTTTCGTATAAAATGTTATCGCGTACACTTAGGTCATGTCGTGTCTTCCCTTACAACCTCGGATAATTTTGGTATTAAAAAATAATAGTTTCCAAGTTTTGGTATTTCAAAATTTTCAGTATTATGGTGAAATTTTAGTCATTGTTCCCATACATTCTGAACTCAAAAATGAATTGAAATATATTA
The DNA here is from genome assembly GCA_963580505.1 of Ennomos erosarius. Lineage (NCBI taxonomy): Eukaryota > Metazoa > Arthropoda > Insecta > Lepidoptera > Geometridae > Ennomos > Ennomos erosarius. Next base: position 6,992,827 of record OY756999.1, on the reverse strand, counting down.
TGATTATTTTCTTGAGAATGTATTGTTACGAAGTTATTTCTCGTATGGTATGAAATTAAGTTTAAGATACCGATGTAAAGAAAGTGGCATATTGTTGGGACTGGTTATCGTAAATGCATACTTGTGTAGCTAATATCATGTGTTTGAACTCCAATTATGCATTTCTGGTAATGTTCCACCAAGTGAACCTTATATGCTCGTATTCTAATTAAAAATAGTGTGAATAACAAAGCAGTAAAATATCAGGCGACTCGAAGTTATTCTTAGGTCCGAAATACAGTGGCGTGCAAAAAAATAACCAGTTTTTGAAATATATAAAAATCAATTTTTGAAATCTATATAAATGTTGTGTGAATTAGATTAGTGAACAGTGCAATCGGTTGTTGAAAGGTTTTGAAATTTTTATCCCCACTTTTTGCACGTCAATGTATTATATTATCACCCAAAGATTGTTATGAATTTATACAAGAAATATTTATGTTGAATAACTAATAAAATTATGCAATGTATTGAATTTGTTATTTCAATATGTTTTGATTGGACTACAAAGTTTGGATCTTTGTTGTGATAATCGGTATATTTTACTTTTATGAAATTAAATTCGATTTAGGGCTTTGTCCAAAATTTTAAAGTTTGGTAGAGTAAAATTTACTTCACATCGCAACATTAACTAAGTCTAAAATTGCTGTGTTGTTTTGATGTAATTTCTGCTGGTGTGTGAACCGTACGGGCGGATCCATTGATTTGAAGTCATCAATCAAAATAATGCCCCACGGAGCCTGCGTCTCTAGAACCGAACATAGACGGGCCGATCACGACGGGCCGGCTTTCCATTAGCTTACTTATTACATGAACGCTCTTACATAATTCAATATAAAGAATTAGTTAAAAAAAGTCTATTAAAAATACTGGTCAAAGAGAAAAAACTATTTCATATGGTACGTATGGATTTTTTTAATAGTCAGGGAAACCAATTGTGTTGCAATTTACATTGACATATGATACAAAATTGTAAATTACCTTTAAATAACCCACTACAATGGTTTTGTCGCAAGTTTTTAGTAGTTCTGCGATATTAAACTTTTTATAGTACAAGAGCGTTCATGTAAAAATATTTCCACCTGCCCATACATTTGATTGATGACGGATAATTTCTGGAAGGCTGCTTCGCTGTTTTATATCACGTGATCCGTCGTGGTGCCTCCTCTATGCTCTGTTCTGTTGACGCGGGCTTTAATACCATAACCCCCTATCGTGAAGTCGGTTAAGTCGGTACACAGTTGTTGGAGGAGGCATCACGGTAAGTTGACTATTTTATTTGTTGAAATATTGATTTTTTGCTTGGATATGGAAATGTTGAGTTTATTATTATGTTGACGTGCTCAATTTTTTTGACCGCCACCTTACGAACATATACCATCTAGTATTATTTTATTTTTTATTTCATTGTAAAAGAACACATTTTTCATTTTTTCATGTAATCTTGGGTGATGTCCTGAACAAATGTTATTTTCTTTCTTTTTTTATTTTCTATTTGAAATGTACTCATTTGCATGGCGTGTAAGCTTTTTTGGCTGTCACGACTGGTGGCGGTCAAAGGGTCTAAAATTCTGGACAGATTTTTTAAAACTAGGGTTTTCCTTTTTTGTTTATCTTTTTGGGGTTTACTTGTTTTACTCTTTACCAGTGTAATAGACGTTTCCATATCCATCGCAAACATTAAAACAACCTACAAAAAATTCAAAAGTAACTTACTTACCAGTATGCGGGGCGAAGTACAAAACGCGTCCGGGGCTGACGTACCACTACACGCACACGCACAAGGACCCGCCGGCGGGCGCGGCGAGTGTGGCCGCCGGTGTGGCCGCCGGTGTGGCCGCCAGCGTGGCCGCCACCTCGGACGGAGACTCCCGCGACAGCCGCGCCGGCGCGCACACGCCGCCGGTGCCCGCCAACCAACCCGCCACGGAATATCAAGACAGTTACGTGACATTTCTGAACAACCCGAGCGTAGCTGCAGGTTAGAACATCGCCTTTCTTTCTTGGTTTGACCGCTGGGGGCTAACTTCATCTGTTTGTGTTTAAATCATTAAGATTGTTAAACTTTAGTGATTCACTCAGCTTATTCCAAACGTCTTTCATACCTTCATCGGCTTGGGCGATTTGGTGTATGTGCCCATTGTATCATTGTATTAAGCACCCAACTACTCAAATGTGTCATATTCAGAATCATTCCTAACAGAATCTGCCCTAAAATGAGCCATAGAGTTATTTGTTTACACGGTAAGTTGGTACTTACTTATTCGTTTGTAATGCTCATAAAATTATAATGCTGACGTCGAAAGGTTGTTATCCAATAAATATATTCCTGGCGCAAGAATAATTATTCACACTGACTTAAAATATCAGGCGAGTAAAATGGACACCCAACTGTGTTGTTTATAAACGTACAAGTCCCACAACTAAACGGTTATTTGTGTATCATTTTATCTAAAGCTAAAGGCAGCGATACAACTATATCCATCCTTTTCTGATACATTGAAATGAAAAAGGCTAGTTCAAAAACCCGCCTAGTTTTGTTACATCTTTGCCTCACTATTCCATGATCCACCACCACCATGACCATTTTTTCATGAAGGTTTGAAAGACGTATCAATTAGAGTTCAGTTTAACACCGTTATAAATGACTAAACTTTAACTAAAATCATAATTCCATTATCATTTCACATAATAGACGACCGAAGACGTTCAAAAAAACAGTGCATTGTGGGTAGTACGAAAATGTTAAACCTGTTAGCCCTCATACGTTTGGTAGCTGACACGGCCAGCGTCAAGCTCTGATCGAAAAGCTGTTCCTGATTCGCTCTCCGCCCGTGCCTTCTATGTATATACGCTTGGTAGATAGTTACTTGCACAACTTACTGGAATTGGTAAGAAGTTACCTTATTTCTTGTACACTTGCCATTTTAGTCATAAACGCTTGTTAGTCTAATCTATTTACATAATTATGTGAAAGAGGACCCATCTGCAGCTGCAGTAAAGTTGGACTGGTCCTAAGTTCGCACTTATCTCTTTAGGGCGTACTCAAATACGCTGCAGTAAATATGCCATAGAGTGTCCGAATTTAAAAGCTGTCAGTTTGGCGCAGACAGGCGTTCCTAAGTCCTGACCGAGTGACAACTCAGATCGTAAAATGCATGGATCCAAAACCTTGGGATGTTTAATTCTTAGTTTTCAAGCTTATCACGCTGTCATGGGAGCGCCACTTTAAGCGGTTAAAAGTATCAAAAGAATACCTTATCAGCTACTCAGGACTGTGTCAATCAGTGCTCGAGTCCAGATTTCATTTAAAAATTACAACTTTTTGAAAGGAAGTCTTGACTGAGCATAGTTTTGTAATACGGGCTACATAATTTTGTTTTGTGTCACTTTCATGTTTGTTGCATCTCTTTAGCGTTTATGACTAAGATGGTTACATCCGTAAATGTCTGACACACCACGATCATGCCCCAAACTGACTGCATGAAGCACGGTAAGTAATGGATAATTTTATTGTCAACACGACATTGGGCCTGGAATGGTTTGGGTGGTGGAATATTTTGTATGTGAATGTTGTCAAACTTCATAATCCCATTTGTTTGCATAATCTACGCATGTCGACGTGTTTCCGAGACCTTTTCCCGTTTAGAGCTGATTTTAGATTTCCAGAAGCTCTGGGACAGTTTAACCGAAACTGCGACAGTGTTAAATACAATTCTTATTTTTCTTGTTTTACTAAGAAGTGAATGAAATAGGGATAGATATAGACATGAAGACGTCCACTGCTGAACGTCTGGTCTCTCCTTAATGTAGTCAAATGTTTATAATCATTTCGGAAACACGTATATTATGCCCCCCTATTTTTTCCCTTAAAGCTGGCTTTGTCTAAGTGAAACTCTGGGCCAACGCTTCTTGCGCTGAGGTTTTGTCTGCGGGCTGTCGAGGCACAAAAAAATCTTTAGGGGCACCAAATGTTTGTCTCAAATCTTTAAACTTTTCCGATAAAAAATGACTCTTATTTTCTCACTCTCATCACTCTCAATATGACGGCAGAGAGTTTGAAAACTGTTTTTTGTTTTCTATACAATGTTAGTTCTACCCCACAGCAGGCGTAGCGACGACAGCCGCAGTCCGTAGGCCTTCGCCCCCACCGCGGCCGGCGTCCGCGGACACTTCCAGCTCGGACTCTGCGCAGGCGCCTCTAGTGCCGCCTGCGCCTGCGCCTTCCACTGACGCCAAGCCAGAGAGAGATAATAAGGTATACTGGAGATCTTTTTTAACTTGTTGCTGTATGTCAAAAGGGAGTAATGAAATGGTTACTTATGGAAAGTGGAAGTAAAGATATTCTACACCGTTCTCCTGGTGGGATAGGATCCTGATTTTGGTAGCTAATATACCAGCACTTTTTTAGGTGTGAGAGAGACGAAATTCTGACCCGTTATCAGCTTGATTGGGGTCCTTGTCAGGCCTCTGTTGTCTGAAAGAGATGTCCTGTTCTCCTGTTTAAGTGGGGTTAAAGAAGGAAGAAGTCTGAATGTACAGAATTGAATTAAAGGTGTCGTTTCTTTTGTGCAAAGTTCTAAATTTAACGCAGGTCTAAACATTTTACTGTCCTTTTCTTATACCTCGAAATGACAAGGATCACAATAGTTTTAGAATTGTTTTTACTTTGGGATTTTGCGCGAACAGAATCGAAACAATTGTTTGTTTTGAAGACTAACCCCCCCTTTTCGTAAGTTTGTCAAGCTCGTGTCAATAGGCCAAATAATGTATGCACATTGAATGAAGACAACCGATGATCAACAGGCAGCCAATGAGCGTTCAGTATTTGATGTGCCAAGTTGATACTAGTTTGACAAATGTACGAGAAACGGGGGGTACATGTGTGTGATCGTTGTAAATTTTTGCGCAAGCTGCTTACACCTACGCCTTCCACATCGGAAGTGATCGTAGCCGCACCAACTACATCCGCTCCCGCTCCACCGGTTATGGAACTTAAACTTAAACCGGAGCCTGACACCAAGGTATGTATATCAAGTGGAAAATAGATTGAACAAAGTTAGCCAGTTGGTAGACTTGGTAGTGGCTTCGATTGGTAGTTGGTTTTGGATCCTGCGAATAGCTTTTAAGCGATAGGTGCAGGGAAAAATGTGATGAAACAACTCGGTGTTGGGGCTTTTAGCGCCTGCCAGGGTTGTAGCGCCTGCCACCCTTCAGTTTTCATCATAACGGAAAACGTCCACTGCTTTGAGCGGTTGCTTGCTTCCTGCATATCTATATCTGCTCCCAGCTGGTTGACCAAGTCGTCGGTCCACCTAGTGCCTACACTGCGTCTTCCGGTTCGTGGTCACCACTCGAGAACCTTTCTTCTACATCCGTTGTTGGTTCTACGAGCGATGTAGCATACCCATCGGCACGCCACATCGCACGCAGAACCAACAGCCATAACAACATGCTAATTTTGAGAAATCTAAGTTGAATAAAAATGATGAGATGTTATTAAAAACATTTTGCTTTTAAGCCAAGCATATTTCAACCTGGCTTCTCTCACCTTTATATCCGTAGATTATTGTTAAGGTATCCTCAAATAAAACGCAGACATCTTAAAAACAGTAAACGTGTCATCCCATATTACATAATAACACTTTCTTTCCAGGCGTCGCCTTCTCCGTACTGCGATTTCTGCCTGGGCGATGACCGTGAGAACAAAAAGACGGGAACTCCCGAAGAACTGGTGTCGTGCTCCGATTGCGGCCGATCAGGTAAGCAACGGCAGCCGTGCTACCACATCGAAAACAGGGTCTGCGAGCGACACAAGCACCTGCAAGAAAATATCAAGCTGAACGGTGTTGTGGAAATATTAACCTCTATGTCATATTCAGCGGATGCCTTCGATTCCTTCGCAACGCAGACGAAACTGTTGAAAGATGAATACGTGAATGCTGTATCACCTCCTTCTAGACAGAGTCCCACGCTTTAGGACAGTGTTTGTAGTTGGTTTTGGTTCTGGAGTATTTTTAATAGTCGCACTGTTTAATATTTGAAGAGAGTGCATTGCTGTCTGACTCTCACTACGCTTTTGATATAGTAGTGGGAGTGAGAAAACAATATTCTGCAACTCGGAACAGCTTTTGAAATGGTGCGTATTTGCGTAAATGTTTTTTTTATGGGCTTTTTTGTTGCGTAGGATTACTTTTATGCAGGATTGCTGCAATGGTAGTTTTTATTTAATAATCTACTTTCGACAAGAGGAGTAACAACTATTTTTCAGACTTTCATATCAATTTTTCTGGCGCATATTAAATTAGAAATTTTAACACGTTTTAAACTGTAACACTATATTAGCAAAGTGTCTCAAAGAAACTCAAAGGCTAGAGTTTTTCTAACCAAAACCAACCTGCACTAATTACCAAAATAGGTATACTTTTAATAAAAGTGGATGTTACTTATCATTGCTATGTATGTAGATTTTATTTATGGCGTATCAGTCACAAAAATTCTACGTGAGATGGTATTCGGTTTTCTATTGATGGCCAATCGGCTTTTTAAATACTCGACATAAACCTATAAAACATAAATTTTCTTCAAGGCAGCAATGCAAGGAAAGCGTTATCTAGGGGTACTTAATTTAAGGCAGAAAATTTGATTTCTCCTATATTTTATGTTCGTTTTTCAACTGAACAACTAATGACGCGCTATGCTACGCCCTCTATAACAGATGCATCTCTCTTTCTAACTAGTTTGTCTAGTGAGCTGAGAGAGAAAGACGTCACGAAAGAACGTGATAATTTTTTACTTTTAATTTGTGTTTGGCCTCCATTTTGGATATTTATATATCTGGCTACTTTCAAAGTACGAAAGGAAATCAAGCTAATTTACTAGTAATTTTCCCACTTTCAATTTTTTTTATGCCCACTTATTGAAGACTTCTCGGGTGGGTAATCTTATATTTCGAGCAATCGCAGGTTTTTTGATAAGTACGGGATCTCCAATCGCAGATTTGTTGATAGGGATCTGTCAATACTACCAAAGCTGTTCAGATATTTTATATTATTATTCTATGAATAGTTATTTCATTTTAAATTTTATGAGTACATTCCATAGAGTTACGTTTGGTTATCTCATCTCATGTTAGGTTTGTTAAATATTTGTTCATATATTATACGAATATTATGTTTTAAATGTTTTACATATAAATATGTCGTGTTATCAAAAGTGTACTTCTGAGTGACTTACAAATTACAACCAAAATTTTTCCGAAAGGATTCGGATATAGCGATGAAGACAGAGGACAGTACCGCCTTTGAATTTTGTATATGCCTAAAACCCTGTTTAGAAAGTATACAGTTTTGCTGCAAATAGCATAAAAAGTTTTCTAAATTGTTTGTCTTGTTTCGTGGCATGTCAGATTTAGTTTGATTTGACCATTACAATTATTATTCATCCAATGGTTTAATCAAACTTGACTCATAAGTGACAAACTATTGATTAACTTAACTTTTTTGTATAATGTTAGTAGGTATAGTCTCAAAATTAATCGCTAGATGTTATAATACGTTTTCGTTAAAATATTATCATACTTACACCTAATTATCTTAAAAGTGTAGCATATCAGTGATGTTGGTGTTGCCATGTTAAATAATAAAGAAAACGCCAAATTAATAAAATAAATATTTCGACGTGTTAGCTGTTGTAATTTTAAACTTGTGTTAAGAATGTGCCTTATTTTTTTCTAAATTAACCATTTTATAATTATGTTTTTGTTAACGTTTAGATCTTATACATCGTTAGTCATTTAGCTTCGCTGCACCAAATACATTATAACTTAGTTTTGTTGCTTTTAAAACATGACTTAAAACTGTGGTTATTAGTGAATATTAACACTTATATGAAATGGCCTGCGGTATTATTTCCGCCTCATTCTGTCAAGAACGTAGAAGTGAGGTAACAGTTTCTTGTTTCCTGTCCCTTGTTGACATGAAGCAATGAGGCAAAACTCTGCGTGAGTTCAAAACATTTTACTTCAACGTAGTCTAATTAATTTGAAACACATATCTGTCTCTCTTTTTCGCGGTGTTCATAGTCATGTTTTATAAGAGACAGAGTGATTCCATTGTCCTAGCTTTCTAGTCACGCGTCGCCAAATCAGTCATAAACGTATACGTTTTTTGCACGCAAACGCCATTTTGTCGTACAAGTTATTTCATCTGATTCAGAGCTTATATAGTGCCTTCTCTATCTGTTTTTGGAGAGGTTATAGTTGTTTATATCCACAGAGCAGTGAATATTTTTGAACAAGGCGTTCCCTATTGGGGAACTTTTTTTTTCGGTATTGTGGCTATAACGGATAGGTTTAAATAGTGCACTTTTTAAACGAACGTGGTGTTTTTCTTTTTTTTAAATCTCGAAATTCTAAACGACTGTGTCTAAATCTATGCTAAAGTTTTTTTAAATATTTTATTCATTTATAGGCATAGCATTTGACCACTGTCTCACCTGATGGTAAGTGATGACGCGGCCTACGGTGGTGCATGCCTGCCTAGAAGATACCTGTTCACTCTTGTCTTGAAGACACCGAGGTTATAGTTATATTTTATGCTTTAGTTAGCAAACAAGCATACGGCCCTCCTGAAGTTAAGAGGTCACCGTAGTCTATGGACATCTGTAACACTAGATTTGCCACTATTAATTAATAAATTAATATGCGTGAGCATTCCACACAGCACTACCTAGCCCCAAACTAAGCACAGCTTGTACTATGGGAACCAGATAACTGATATAATACTTATATACTTTTTGTTTGTACATTCATACATAGAACACCAAAACAGAACGTACACCGATGGTAATACAAAAAAGTGCACTATTTTTGACATTGAACAATAATATAAAATGTAGATAGTAAATTACGACCACATCAATAATGTAAAGTAATACATTTTTAGACTAGTGGTGTGTACTACGTACAGAAGGCTCACTCCGCAAATTAATTTAAATAAATAGCGACTTTTGCGTCTACACAATAAGGTGCAATTCAGCTCGCACAGTGCTACTGGGGTCGCGATAGAAAGAGAAACACCTTCTTACCTAGACGGTGCAACTCTTGCACCGAGCCAAGCGATAATGTACTGCGGAGTGACACCCTCTGTATATGCTTTCGAACACTTTTGTTAATTAGTATCTCTCGAACAGTTGCTTTGTGTGTAACAAACATATAATACAAAGTGGGTCATTTTGTTTAATTAAAATGAATCTATTTAATATTTTGTTAAGGTACGTAAGAAATACTAGATGTTATGCATGTTTACATTTTTAAATTTATCTAAAGTTACTTGCTATAATTGTAAAAGGTGTTTCACTTGTCGTTGACGTGAAATATCAATCCAAAGATTTATTAAACAATATTTCTATTTTGAATAAAACGATATTATATACTTTGTTGTTTGAAATAAACATGATAATTTTATCATTCCTATAGTTTATTATGTGTTTTGTTTTAGTATCTCCTAATAATAAAACTATGTAGCGTAAAATATGACAATTTATATTAATGTAGCTAGTAGTGAAATATATAAAATATCATTATATTATTATGTTACCATTGCGTTGTCAATATAAATATTATGTATATTTAGATATACATTTTGACGTTGTGTACTTAAAATAGCGGTCGAAATACACACGTGTTTGAACTGTTTTTATATTTAATTGGTGCCTTATATGTTTATTTAAATATTTGAAAGAGAAAATATCTATACTAGTTCAATATTATAGCATATCAGTAAATAATTCTAAAAATAAGATTAACATGTATATTATATGATGTATATTTGGCTAGTCTCCATTTTCAATTGAAACTATTTCTTCGTTTTTCTGTGGAGCCAACTTGTGCACTTATTTTTGGCGTTCTTGTAATCTTGTAAAACTATTTTAAAGCATTACCGCTTCGCTACATGTACGGGAACAATAAATTATAAAATTATACAGTTATGTCAATTCCTATTATTTGAAGTCAAGCTACATTATGACAAAGATTTCAAGAACGCGACGACACTTATTAGTGTACATGTGATGGCTTATCGTGTACCTTAAAATGTAATAAAATACAGTCAGGCAAGTTACAAACATTTCAACCATATCGTGTTTACTTCTTGTTTTCAATTGTAATATCTGTCCGCGTTTTTATCTAATATTTTAAATACCATCTTGTATGAATAATAGTTTTGTTTATAAAATAATGAATGTCTAATCTTTAATCACGAGAATTCGATAGTGTGAATGTGATGTTAATTACGGTATTTTAAATGTTTTTTGTCAGGCAATCAATAGTTCAAATAAGGAAAAAATAAATAGTAAAGACTACATATCGGAGATATCGATAAAAAAATGTTTATTGAGTACTTAGTATATAAATTAGAGTATACTCAATAAATTATCTAATCTCTAGTAATTAGACAGATAAGAATCCTAGGCATTAACCGCCAGATTTTACGTATACGTTGGATATAGTTCCATTGGCAAAAATTTCACTCTCCCCTCGTTTTTCGTTTGCCAAAGTCTTAACTTGCCAAATACTAGGCGCTCATTGGTTGAAGACAGGCTATGATCAACAGGCAAGCAATTAGCGTCCAGCATTTGTAAGCTGACATGGGTTTAACTTTGACAAACGTAGGAGGATACCAAGGCCGGGGGTTGGTTGAGTAATGTTTTGAGTAATTTGTTAAAATGCGATTTATAGTTTCATATTAAAAACTATCTACTGGTTTCCGTGAATTTCTCAAGTACATTAGATATTAAGACCAACAGCCCTACCGCGTAAGCATTCTGGTAATGAACATCGCCTGCCATCCTGCTTGCGCCAATGTACAAGCCCTTGAGTGCGAGCAAGAGAGCACACGATTACGATTGCCACCGGGCTTACGCGGTAAGGCCACAAGTCATAGTGTACACTCGTTAGTTATACTAACTATTGTTATCGGCATGTATGGAAGTACAGAAAATGCCAGTTTGGAAGTGCATAAACAACCCAAAGATTCGAACACTGTTGTATGTTACAAATAACTTTTTATCTTAGCTTAAACCACACTATATGGACAGCACGCAAGAGATTCGATTCACAAAGTTTGTAGTATTTTTCTTATACTTAAAATCTTATTATTGTCACATTCAATTGCGAATTTGAAATTGGTATTCATTGTCTTAAGCTGGGTTTTAGTAAACGGGTTTCAATTGAGACTGAATAGATTGAAATCTATTTGTTAGATTTTCAGATTAGATTTGACAGTTTCTACCAATCGTTGATTGAATCCGGCCGAAACAACTTATCCCCTGTTTCTCATACGTTTGTTGAGAACATGTTAATTTAACAGACGCTCATTGGTTGACGATAGCCGATTATCAAAAGGCAACCAATCAGCGTGTAGCATTTCACAAACGTCCCAGAAACGGGGGAATAGTGCCCGAGTTTTGTTTTAATGAATCGAACCTTTTCCGTACGATCCATAGTCGTGTGGTATAATCAAGTACATACCGTCAACGATTTTATATTTTGTAATGTGTTATAAACATTAAATTCTCTATAAACTCGATTGTTTAGTTTCATTCCGCGATGTGCTGAAAAATAGTGAATGCGTGCACTTCCTAACGACATTGTCTCGTACTTGTTTATGTCTCTGTATACTTTGGTTTTTGGTCGGGTTGTTTATTTTTTATTTTTATTTCACTATTGTTCGGCACATTTCATTTTTTTTCCCTATTTATTTTTGTCCCTATGAAAAACAGTTCAAATTAAGAAGATATGATGAAGATTTTTAAGGTAAGAAAATGTTATGTGCCTTACAATTTTGATATTATACTATGGTAGTCAGAAGTCACGTTTAGATCAGAAAATCCTCTTCAAAATCCGGTCGCGGAGCAGAAAGAATCATCAGTACTTATCATCCGTACTAATTTTACTCGCGCTCAAATGATATTGCCGTTGCTATTATGGGACAGATATGTATTTATGCGCGAGTTAAAGAAGTAAAGGCGGGTCTTTCTATGAAGTTCTTTCTACTTTGCTACCGATCTTTTGTTGATATATCCTTCGATAACTCCCAAAGTCCTTAGAGATTAGAGACATAAATTATTCTTCTAGTTCATAACAGTTTTTTTTCTTTCTTTTTATAGAGAAAGTATTATATTATTGTTTGTGTTTTTTTTTTATCTCTTAGAAATCTTTCAATGATGTATTCGTGACTTGTGAAGAGCTGACGAGGTCTAATCTAACATAATTTTAACTTCTTTGCTAGCTTTGTGTTTCATACGAACCTTATTACAGTACAACTAAGTCATCTTTCTTCTGATATTAGACCTCGAAAACGAGCACGGTTTTTTATTTTTTGATAAATATGTTCAAATCGGGTATTTTTCTAATACTTTTTTGTTTAAACAGGGCATCCAACCTGCCTCCAGTTCACCGTGAACATGATAGTGTCGGTACGCAAGTACCGCTGGCAGTGCATCGAGTGCAAATGTTGCTCCATTTGCGGCACCAGTGATAACGATGTAAGTAGTTTTAAACGAGCAATAATTTGAGAAAAAACATGTTTACCAGTGGCATCTATCAAAGTATTTATCCTTTTCAGAGTTCCGTACCCAAAGGGTAAAGTGAACTCTATTACTAAGGCTCCGCTGTCCGTCTGTCTGTATGTGTGTCACCAGGCTGTATTTCATGAGCCGTGATAGTTAGAAAGTTGAAATTTTCACAGATGGTGTAATTCTGTTGTCGCTATAACAACAAATACTAGAAAGCAGAATAAAATAAATATTTAAGGGGGCTCCCATAGAGCAAACGTGTTTTTTTTTTGCTTGTTTTTATATATATTGATACGGAAACCTTCGTGCGCGAGTCCAACCCGTACGGGTACGGAACCCTAAAAAATATAACAGCAATCTTTATTTTTCAAATTTCTTGATCATATTGATCGACGTTGTGATCACAGGACCAGCTGCTGTTCTGCGACGACTGCGACCGTGGCTACCACATGTACTGCCTGGCGCCCCCACTGGAAACTCCACCCGAAGGATCCTGGTCTTGCGCGCTTTGCATCAAGGAGTTCCACAAGCAGTGACCAGCGTGGTAAGAGGAGTCTTCATCAAACCGTGACCACCATGGTAAAAGGTGTTCCACAAGATGGGCCCAATAGGTCAGTTGGTAGTAACCCTGCCTTCTGAACCGAGGACTGTGGGTTCGATTCCTACCCAGAACAAACATTTGTGTGATGAACATAGATGTTTGTTCTGCGTCTGGGTGTTATATTGTATTCTATGTATGTATTTACAAACAAACAGTATCTAAGTATTCTATCAGTTATCTGGTTCCCATAGTACAAGCTTTGCTTAGTTTGGGGCTAGATGGCGCTGTGTGAAATGTTACATATTGATTTATTTACAAGTAGTGACCATCATGGTAAGATGACCGATGGGGAAGAAAGGTTCTCAAGTGGCGACTATGAACCGGAAGACGCAGCGTAGACCCCCCACTAGGTGGAACGACGATCTGGTGCCGATGGATGCAGGAGACGAGAGGCCACTCAAGGTGGCCCTCTGTGGGGAGGCCTATGTTCAGCAGTACATAATTAATTTATTATACTTACACATTACATAATATATACTACATTACATTTGGTCCTATTTCAGATAGTAAGCAGTACGCACGAGAGAGCGAGATGGGAGGTGGGAGTGACAGAGATAGCTAGGTAGTTACTTAGTTAACGAGGTATCGAATTGTCGGCCGGCGTATAATCGTACTGATTGGTGATCTGGAGGCCTAGCACGAACATTTACGCGGGAGTAAGTGTAACGTTAACGTAAGTCAGTTGTATGGGGCGCCGATCAAATGCCATACAACTGGCTTACGTTAACGTTACACTTACTCCCGCGCAAAAGTTCGTGCTAGGGCCTCTGGTGTATCTTGTCATTTATGTGTTAAGCGGTTTAAAGCAGTGTTGCCATAGTCTATATATACTTACGGCCTTATTCACAAACGCGTAGTGGTTTTTAATGAATCCAGCTTTTGTCCTTTTTTGACATTTGAATATTGAATGCGATCGAAAAAGACAAAATATGGTCTAATCGGGAGCCACAACGCGTTTATTAATAAGTATGTTATAGTTTTACAGCCCTGGTTGAGTGTAGAATATACTTTTGTTTGCGTGATATTTCCTCTATCATATAAATAGAGATAGAAACGCACAATTAATAATAATTTGTGAACATTTCACGCAGCGCCATCTAGTCCCAAACTAAGCAAACGGACAAAAATATATTTGGGAGTAATTTTTAATCAACTCTGAACTGTTTGGCCTAATAATTTTAGATATTTTCTTAGGTAAGATAATATAAAAATCTTCATCAATGTATGTGAATATGTAAATATTCAAGATTTCCAATGAAATAATTATATAGTTCACACTCAACTGCGGGTATTATTTTGATGTTTCTATACTCCCGAAAACTTTAGGCGTTTCCTCCTGGATATCCATCTGTTAGTAATAATATAGAAATTAAAGGTTTACTGGAAGAGATTGCTGTCAGTATAGAGCGAGAAAAAAAATGCGCACCTAGAGCGAAGCGTAATTCATTTGTTGCTCTGTGGCTATCAGCGATACGACCGATCGTCGCCGACCGATTTAAAATATTTCTTTCATACTTGTAAACTCAGTGGGACAATAATGAGTACAGTAAAGAAATAAATTGACAGCTCTATAAATGCTGTCCCTTTCATATAGATCGAAATGACAAAGACAGCAATGAAATGAAATGAAATGAAGTTTATGAAATGAAATGAAATGAAGTTTATTTCCTTGTACACTTACAATGGGCATTTCACACAAAAATAAATCTCAACTTATATAATCACTATTAAAGGTAAACTAATTTGTTACACTAATGTGAGAAGAGTGGCAGATCCCTTAACCCCACACTAGGATAAATCCCGTGTTGTGAGGTTCAGTCTCTTTCGTTCTGTAGTACTATTCAAAAACAATTTAATAATATACAATAATTATTTGTTGCACCTACAGTGTATAACACAATTATATATAATGGCTAGCTTCGAATATTTACTCTGCAGAAGCAGTCTCCGCGTGCCCCTTTTGGATACCAACAGATTTGTCTAAGCATACTCGTCGTCAACCGTTCACTATGACAGCTTACGTAAAGTGTTGAATTTACGAAGGTAGCGAATTAATCAAAGTACCCAATTAATGAAAGTGTCGACCTGTTACCTGACCTCTTTTTGTCACAAAGTTGGGTTTGTGACAGCACAAAATGGGTGGCACGACCAATATGTTATGTCCCGTTCTATCTCAGCCTAAGTTGTATATCGCTAGTTCCTCCTTTTGTTGGTGACGTCATCGTTGCTCCTTTAATATTCTAATTACTATCAGATGGATAAGCAAATCGTCGCTCTTTCTACCTCTACCGGTGCTTGCTATGTGTGTTAATTTTTTTTATACTATCAAACACAGGCACGCGAGTTCTCTTATTTATAATGCGAGATTGATAAATATCTTATGTCTACCCATTTTATGAGGAGCACAGGAATCAAAAGGGAATCCAATTTCACTAATTTTACAGGAAATATATAAAACTATGTAGATTTCAGGTCTTATAAGTTTTCAGGATTTCATTCTTATTAATAAATAGCATTAAAAACGTTTAAATGGACAGGATATTGTAAAAATTGTCTGGTGATTTGTCCGTTTTTATTCGAAAAAGCTACTTGTCCTGAAATTACTGAGATGATCTACTTTTTATTGTTTTTTTGAGGTGCGGAAACGATGAAATCCAGCATTTTCTGTATAATGGGGAAAAATGAAATCAAACGAAAATGAATCTATCCCTTTTTTGTTTCTATGCTTTTCATTATTCATTTTTTTTTTATTAATTTGACAGCTGGTTTTTTACTACCAAGTATAAACTGTCACCAGATACATGATTTTTGGATTTTACCAAAAAAATTTTTTTTGTTTGCCTTGGGTTCTTTTCAAAATTATTTAATTTATAGTTATTTATTATTCTCGCATCACGATACTTGACATTGAATCCCATCATATGGATTTGGATAGATAGATAAATACGTAATCGTAAATAAGGCTCTCCCTATTTGTACATGGTTGTAAATTATATTTCGGAGCGAAGTCGGTGCCCTTAACTGGTCGCGTGCCCAAATGTATAATATTATGAGCTCTATTACCTATTGTACAAGGTATTAATTAGTCTGGGTGACAATTGACAATTCATCGCAAAGGTGTCGATTCGAAAAATTCATTGTCCGTCTCTTTTATACTACATTCAGCATGAAAAGGAGTTCAGATTCCGAATAACAGTTTTGAAAACCTTCTAAAAAGTATTTTGTTAGTAATCACAATAAAGTAATCTGTCACGGGGGAAAACGGAACAACAACATTTTTGTTATGGAGATTTAAAATACATTTTAACCGTTTTTTATAAACCGTAAGGTTTTGGCAGTGACGTAAAATTATTGAAATGAAATGAAATATTTATTTGCTCGAATATAGGTCACAAATTATTCACATTTCTCTATACTCAACTTTTCAGTTATGCAAATATTTTGGATTTATTATAATAGTGTTTTTAATTTTATTTCAAAGCATTGGTAGTTTCTTATTTGCTTTATTTGTCAAATTTTAACACCACGCATTAATTAATTAAGGATTTTGTAGAAAAATCGAATAAATATCGAGATTGTAACTTTTGGCTGTAACGTAAACTTATCCTTAATATATTTATTACACCTAATTACAATTTTCTAAATTTGTCAAATTTAATAATACCTAAGTATACCCACATTTAACTTTTTATTATGATTTTAGCACTAGTACCTAAATCTAAAATTTCATGTAACTATACATAAATTAATAACAATAGAATTACGTGGTAGATAACTTGAGGTGAAACAATAGAATAATTACAATTTACATATGGAAATTTAAATTTGATATATTCTGGCAAAGATACAATATATTAATGTTAATGTTATATTTACAAATAGACACGAAAAATAATAAGTCAATTTTGTACATATGAATTCAAACTTAAAGTAGTCGTCAACTGAATAAATATATTAAGGATAAGTTTACGTTACAGCCAAAAAAGCTCGATATTTATTCGATTTTTCTACAAAATCCTTAATTTATTAATGCGTGGTGTTAAAATTTGACAAATAAAGCAAATAAGAAACTACCAATGCTTTGAAATAAAATTAAAAAACACTATTATATTATCAGTGTAATAGAGCACAAAAATGTTTTAACTTCGCACAAGTGTTGACTATATTAGGGACTGACTTCGCTTTCTATAAATATTTCTCACTGTGCTTGAATCGCGTACGCATTTAGTCTTGACTACCATTTTAGTGGTTGGTGGGTTAAGGAAGTTTTGAAAATGGCAACACAGTCTGTTTTTCACCCCCAGTACAAAAAGACAAATCCTCGTTAAAAAAACGATCAAGTTTTTCAATATTGAAAAGTTGGACTAGCTGAACTAGTGATTTAAATATTATGACAAAAGCCATCAAGACTTTATTAAGCCATTAACACATTGTAAGTACATCATAGTGTATTGTTAAATTATAAGTAGGCGTGGTCTTTGCAATGTGTGACATTGTACAAATCATTAATCTTAACCAATAAGGATCATTTATTTTTACTAATCCGGTGTTTTATCTGTAACGGCTCAGCATCACTTATCCACAAGCATTCCAACGTATGAAAAATCGTCGTGTTATTAAAAAGGTTTAGTTTTAACATTATTTGAATAGTTATGACGAAAATTACCAAAACCGAGCAAAGTTAATGCTCGATATGTGCTATTTTATGTATTATCGATCAATATCAATATACGTGGTATTTAAGATTGTTTTAAATCAACTTGTATAGAACCTACTTATCGACAACATGCCATAGTTGCAAAAAGTCGCTAACTGCCCGCTAAATATGGATTTTGTTGAGAGTTGCGCTATTCTCGATAATAGATGGCGTTAGTAGCAACTAGCGTAGAATTTATAGCGCGTATAATTATTATAGAATATTCGTGTCTACTTTTATAAATCAGATGTTATCATTTTATTTACGGTGTATGAATTAAACGTGTAATTATGCACCAGTTTTTGTAAGGTTTACTCATATCATTAAAAATGTAGGATGATTTTAACTTTTTTATCCCAGTGGTACTAAAAATAAATAAGCAAAGACAAACAGAGACAGCTCAAAATCCCTGTTTGTCCCGTGTTAGCTTTACAAGCCGTAAAGGTAATCTTGCTCGCATCAAACAGATGTTATGATTAAAACTTACACATGAATGGGCCTATTGTCCAAACATTTTGTATAAATGATATAATTATGTATTATGTAACCTTTTCATTTGGTATGAATTTGAATATTGACGATGAATTCAAGTTAAAAAATTTAACGGAAGTACAAGCGAAATTAATCTCAGATGGCGCTGTCGTCGCTTGAGTTGTTAATTCCATATTGAAATGTTGTTTGAATTCGATGAATGTTCATCTACCCTGCCTTAATAAGTACTAACTACTTGAAAAACCACTAACAAAGCTGAAGTGAGTGTTTGTTGCTATCCAGTTACGTAGTCATAGGGCAGGATTTTCTCGTAACTTGTATGGAAATATAACCTAGCGACGAAGCGCCACCTAGCGGGATAATGAGCATTGTAACTCCCTATTTTGTGTAGTGTCTATAGTGACATGTAATATACTGTGATTGGAATAGGTGGTTGTGAACGTACATGATTTTTGGATGCTTTTTTATTTTTTTTAAGTGTTAATATTAGTGTAGTCGAAACCGAATTTTCTTTGACGAACAATTTTTATTCCTGCCAATGACTAAAGCTGCGCTTTTTCGTATTTTTCTAACGATCTTTTTTTTTCTCTGGTTTATGTCGCCTCATAGTGGTTAGTTTATAGGTGTTAGGCGTTCACTCTCATTTTTTTTTTGTTTTTATCATCGGCATGTGAAATGTTATTCTTTTTAATCGTCAGCTAAAACCAACTGCAAAAGTAAGATAGTAATTAATATAGCAATCTTTTTCTACAATTCTACGTTTGTTAGCTGACAAAAATATGTAAATGAAAACTGATTCGCAATTTTGAAAAAATAAACATATATTTGTTGACGATTCTAAATCATTGCGGGCCGTTTTTCGAAACGCTAATGCCCCTCAATGCTACAATGCTGCCAGCATTTGTGTAGGTTGTGGTCTGAATCGGCATATCTCTCGAGAAAAGCCATTAAAACGCAAGAAAAGTTTATCAAGTGATCGTTCATTCGCCAAACGCTTTCTCGAGAGTGTTGAATGTTGATACTAGCCCCGCAGGAGCAATTGAACTGTCTATAGGACATTGTGGCTAGTAGGCCATATGTTTTTGAAATAAATTAATTTTCTCCAAAATGTCAAATATAGAATACTTTTATCGCGAGTTTGCCATCTCATGTGCTCGACATATCCATGAATCGCCCCGTGGTTTGATAGTGTCTCGGCTTTCCTTAAACAATATTTGTAAATGCTCGATAAGTTCCTGTCCTGTTTTCGCTCGTGATATTTTACGTCAGGCAGAGCAACAGGACATTTTAACATTTTGGCTCGTGTTTATGTAAGACTTGTAAGGCCTATCTGCACTAAAGTTTGCAGTCAATAGTTTCGCACTTATACAGTATGTAATTTAATTCATTAGCATAAATTGAGCCCATGATAGTACATCATTTATAGATGATTATTAAAGAGTAAAGAGTGTAAATGAAAATATTTTTATTAAAAATTATGAAGATTACCGCGGCGCCTAACGCGGTTGCCACGGATGATTTTGATACATTTAAACGTTTTTATACCTTGTATGTACTAAATAAAAACAGTACTCCATTATTCCAATTAAATTTGGTATTGTAGCATTGGATTAAGTAAGTTATTCCATTTTTTGGAGTTATTATTATTACCAAACCAATGTGTTAGAATTCAAAAGTTTTGGTCCATACGTTACCGGTATCAGGAGTAGGTACCTAGTTTCAAAGGATGCTAATGAATTCAATTACACCCAGTATATCTAGGCCGTACCTAAATGTTTTTGAACGATACGCGAGAACTTAGGAGCTGACGAACATGGTGCAGATGGGCGTTAACGTTTTGTTTATAGTCGTAAGCGCTACTTATACAGCCTGTAATACAACTACTTATGATTGAAATCATGTATCATGCCTATTCTTACCAACAATACTTGTATCGGATCCCACTCGGGTAATGATGAAGTTGTGAAAAAAATACGACCCAAACAAAATTAAATTGCATGTTTGGTTTTATAATAACAAGAAGTTTTAATCATGATGACAGTGCTGGTATTTTATTTAATCCTTAGTAATGCTCAGCGTGCAAAAAATGTAGGCATCTATGTATGTATGTGCATAGCTGTGATGTGCATTCTTGTTTGGCTTAGCACTTCCTTCGGCACTTTCGGTCTAGCTTCAGATGCCAAAAAATGGATGGTTAAAAATGCCAAAAATGATCACATGTGGGAACAAAAGTGGCATTTTTAACTGTTTTCGGGGCTAAAACAATTCTACGTTTGTGAGCTGCAAAAATATGTCATTGCAATGACAAGATAAACAAATTAATATTTTGTTCACAATACATTCTGAACTTCGAAATATTTTTCAGTAAAATAAACCAAAAAACAAGTTTATTCCATAATGAATATCCATATTATTCTACCTACTAAGTTATTTAATTCTTTTGTAATATATTTAATACCGTTACCCGAGGAGGTTCCCCATTCAATAATGAATTTGTTAGGTTTACGGTAAGATTTCCATCCTATAATGTGTCATATACTATTTGTGGTGACGTAAGAATAAATCGAAATGATGTATTTGTTGTTTTATTTCATCTATACTACTAGGGTGCCTGTGGTTTCATGGAATATTGCCCCATGTAGACCAAGTGGCCTTGGGAGTGTAAACAAAACAGTCGTTACAAAAATATCCAAAACGGTTGCTGTTACCAATGCCACAATAATTATAGGCCAGTGCATTTTGACTATCATTTATTCTGCGCCAATGTGAAAGAAGCGTTTAGTGATATCAAAATCTAGCAGTGGTTTTACTTTTACCGCATTAGTGGGTAACTATATGTGCCTCAGCTCAGTTGGTAGTAGCTTTACTTTACTTCTAGGAGTAATAGGTTCTGAGCAGTAGGTTGTGAGTTCGATTCCCACCCAGGACAAACATTTGTGTGATGAACATCTGTTTGATCTGTCTCAGAGTTATAAATATGTGTGGACATAAATATGTAGTTGTATGTATTTAAAACAAAGTAAACATAATTTCTTATAATATACAAGTTTTGTTTGTTTGGGGCTAGATGGCGCTGTATGAAATGTGCACATTGTAAAAGTGCTCATTTCACACAGCCATTTTTGCAGTGCCCTTCTTATTAGCCTATATGCAACAATGAGTTTTAGCTTAGGTGGTTACTTCGCCTGACTAGAGGCATTTTCTGTACTTGTATGGAAACCATTTAGGGAAATCGTAATAAAACTCAAAATATTAACTAGTTTATTTATTTAACGGAACATTCTCTACTTTGTATCTAAACCAAACATTTTGGCGTTAAATATCTGATTTGTATACTTTCTAAAATTGCACATTCTACACTAAAACTAAAATTATAAGCTAGTGCTAAAAGCTATTTCATTATGTTTTATAATATGCCTACTTGTAATTATCATTTCCTACAACAGACCTTTAGAAAAACTGTAACAAATGATCCGGACGTGCCGATGGAAATACAGTGAAGAATATAATAATAATAATAATAATAATAACGCCCAACGATCACATACATAGATCCTGGACCCTAACTAAGATTCCCTGTGTCTAGGGACCCAGGAACTACGAGGACCATGGTCCCACAACACCCAGACACAGAACAAGTATTTGCGCTTTTTTATTCGGGCACAAATACTTGTCCTGTCGCGGGAATCGAACCCGCCACCTCTTGGTTATGAGCCGACTTGCTCAACCACCACACCACGGAGGCTGTCAACAATAATACAAACTATCTTCAAAAGAAATGGAAGTCCATGACTGAACTGAAAGCAAACGATAGATTTTATTGAGCAAAAAGCTACGCCTGCAAACTATAGCTATGTTAACTATAACTAACATAGCTATAAATTCAATATAATCGATTTTAGTGTTGTTCACAGTCGATGTTTCGATGTTGGTGATAAAAATTCTATTTGCTACCAGTATTTTTTCAATTTTTTAAACATAATAAATTAAGTTACGAATGCGCATGGTCCAGATCATCTCTAAAAGTTAACTAACATAATATTATATGTAGGTATATCATTTAGCTATAATCATCACATCAAAGATAATAATATCACTGGATATTTTAGATACAATAAGTAAAAAAGTAACAAAACATTTATGACGAGAACGAACTTAGATTAATAATTATGCAATTTATTATAAAATGAAAGCTCTGGTACGCTTTAAATAATGTAAATTCAAAATAATAATTTACTTAGATAGAATTTAATTGCATTAAATAAAATTGGTTTCTTTACATAATTTTTATAGCAGTATCGCCTGCTTAGCGTCATCTAAGGATTATTTTAGAAGGATTTTTTTATTAATAATTATTTTTCTGATTAAATATTAGTTTTTCTTTACAAATTAATCTGTAGTGTAGGTATCGTAATTTTGCAAGTGTAACAACTTTATTTATCTATTTATTTTGTAATTACTTAATTAAGTATCAAGGTAATATGCAAACTACTACAGATATATCATTGATAATTTTATTGATATTATACTTAAATAGATTAGATATTTTATATTAATTATTTCTTGTAACTGACGCTTACGTTGTCATGGTTTATATTAAAATATACTTAGTAACTACAATATCGAAACACACCAAATGCTAAACGCAAGCTAATAGAAGATTTATATTGCATACAAATTAATCAAAAAGACGTAAGGTACTTAAATATAATTTGTATAATTACCTACACAATCAAGTAAATAATAGTATATTTTAACGGCATAAGTTTTTGCACGCTAACGCAATTGGTGTGTTTCAAATTATTTTATATTTCAAATAAATCTTATTTTTATAAGAAAATATATAAAACAGTTGCTTAAAACGTTTATCTTATAACTTATAATACACAAAACACACACACACAATTTTATTTTACACAAATAGTAACACTTTATTAGAATTTAAATTACTTTAATAAAATGTATATTAATATTAATAACTATTAAAAATGTATCTAACTGTTGTCGAAATCGAAAAATTTGGTTAGCTAGAACTATGAAGATATAAACAACACATAAATAATATTTGCTACAACAGTAAACGAAATTTAGAATTTGTTGACTTTTTGTTAATAAACTTATTTAATAATAAATATTTAAGTGTGATATAAAATAATATTTTTACTCAAAAAAACAACCCTTTCTTTCATTGCGCTATAATATACTATTACGATATATTAAATATTTTGCTAACGAATAATTATTATTGCAAGATAACTATAAAACAAACACACTTTATTGCTACGGCATTGGAAGACATTTGATTTTGTTGTTTTCATCAACAAAAATAATTAATAGGTAGCTTACAAATAATATAATAAACTCAATTTAGCTCATCTAAACAACTTACTTAATCCTTTTAGTTTTTTTAAACATAACTATGATTTAATGAAGTAAACTTTGATCAAATTCATACCTCTATTTATTTTTAGATTACTGGGTTGGATGAAAAGCACTTAGTATGTATAGTGATAAACCCTTCATGGTCGTGAAAATTAATTGTGAATATATATAAAATTCCAAAAATATTACGGCATTAATCAATTATAAAATTTTTTAGGGCTTATTCAAACCGGCGCGTTATTTGCTACCGCGCGGGATTCCGCATGTAACAAGCTCTGCGGCTATAGCGTAACTGAATCGGCGTTGCGACGTTTTGTATGCACAGTTTCTATAAAAGTGTATGTATGAAAATTAATTATCTCGCTCTTACTCGTGTATCTTCTAGTTAATAAGAAGTAGACAGAACATTTTATAGCATAAATTAATATAAAAACATTTTTGAATAGGACTGTAGGAGCTTAATAGGTGCCCGTTCTATCACTTCTAACTTCTAGTGTAGTCTACTACTACCACATCATAATATTAATAATACCTACAGCAAGGTATTATTATGATGTGGTAGTAGTAGCTAACTATCTAGATCTATATTTTAGAATATAATAATGTAAATTGATAGTTAATCCTACATTACCTGTATAGTAAGGGGCTTTTTTATTTTTCTGTGTAAATAATATGTAATTTTATTTGGTTTTATTATTATAATAAAAATAATTGTAAAATTAAAAGTACTTAATTGTTGTATAAAATGAATTTTAAATTCATAAAGCTATAACAGTGTAAGTGAAATATGCAATTTCAATTACACCATTATTTTATATTGTTTAATTACTTAAATAATAAGTAGGTTTTTTTATTACTAAATTATATCTAGTGTTACGAGATTTACGATGCGAATCTTATAATTGTCACCGTTTCAACTTTCAACTGAACTTGAGCATATTGATGGAAATATTAAATTTTTTAATTAATATTAGTTAATTATTTTCATAATAATAATTCCGATTAACTTTCGCAGTCTACGTCATTTATCACATTCGTGCCGGATGCTTTGATATGTTTTCTAAATAAGTGTCTAACGCAATAAACAAACTATGAGTACCCACATAAAATGAAAAATATGCTCAAATTTAGTTTTTCCGCGCTTTTTGAAAGTAATTTATAAAATATTAAGCCAAGCTTATTGCTTCTAGATTCTACTGGCCGTTATTTGGACATTGCTACAAAACAAAATTCATAATAAACTGTTTTACTGTTTTAACACTAAATTTAATATTTTAATATCGCTTTCAATGCAATAAGCTTGACTCAACGTTTTCAAATTATTATTACTAAAACTAATTATTGTGAGCAAACAAGGACGCACGCGTTCTATTCTTACGGCAATCATGTCATAACTTAATGAGCTAAAAATAACGAGCGAATGGCTCATAATTGCAATTAAATATAACCTTAAATTATGGCATATTTGTTTATGGTTTTGTATAATTATTAAATACATAGTATAATAATAACTATCCCTAGTTGAGCTTCGACTTACAGTCTAAACGAGCAAGAAATAAAATCGATTTATAATATATTTGGTTTAAATATAAATACGAAATAACAACAGCACCGTTATATCACTGTGTTATATATATTATACATTCGTTGTCTATTATTATATCAATTATTTAATAAATATTAATTTAATTATGTACTATAAAATATATTTATTGGGAACAGAATTACTGAGCATGGTTATTATTATACAACTGAAGCACAGACTATTTAATCATAGTATTAAATATCTGTGAGCTAAAGGAACTTTTTGAAAGTGTTTGGCCGCTTTATCGATGAAGGTAAGGTTCAGAACCAAGTCTTTTATTATAAAAAAAATAATCTTAAATTAAATCTTAAACTAGGCCGTTTGAGGCCTAACTATAAAAACTCAAACTTAATAAAAATGTAGATTCATTTTTGCATAATAAATTTTTAAGTCAATAACATAGACCATTTAAAATTTATAAACAAAACGTGTAAAATAGTCAATGTTTTATTCTATAGCATAACAAAATAGACAATTTTTCATAGATTTATTCTAATTATTTTTTTATACTTAAATAAAATATTAAATATTTTTCATGTATTTAAGTAGACGTTAACTCATTTTGGTTATGTTCTATTATTGTCATAGTATATAATGATATTTTTCAAGTTTCGTAATAATTTGTGTACAAGACTCACAATTATTATTATTATATTTAATTACTTAAATATTTAGATATGTTTTGCGTCATAATTAAATTATTAAAAGTTTTTAGGAAGATATTAGATAGAAATTATTAAATATTGTTATATAAATCGATATAAAGAAAATCATATACCAGTATAAAAGAAAATAAGATCACAGTAGGTCCTACCTATAATAAGTAAAATATAAATTAAAAACTCTTAAAACTCAACGTTTACATAAAAATATACTTAGCAAAACTCATCTGAGACAACATAACTATTATATGAAAAATATATATTATACTTATTGTAATTGTAAACTTACGCGTTATAATATCATAAGAGTTGTGATGATGAATGAAATCCTACTTCAATTAAATAATAACACTATTTATGACGTCACAGCTTTGCAAATAATATTTAAATATTTGAACATGTCTTTGTTGGGAAAACTTTCACAAGCCACAATATTCAATTTTGAGATTTTACATTTTTTATATAGATTTTTGTGACGTCCATTTGGTGACAATTTCGATACATTTGCGACGTCATTTGGTTTCATACTTGAATTATTTGGCGACGTCAAATGTTGGTGACGTCACATGTTTGGTGACGTTGGTGGCGCTTGATTGTGAGGTTATGCAGGGAAGTGTTAGTTGACCATGAATATTGGCCATTCGGGACATGAAGCTGGCGGCGGTACAATGGGGATAGGAGAGCCACCGTTCACAGACACTACTTCTGGCATCTGAAAGGGAGTAAAATGTTAAATAAATAATTATAAGTGAATATACCATTTAGATACGAATTAACGTTAATAACTTTTAGTAGGCTTTACTAGGTGGTAGGACTTTTCTGTAAAGTTCGTCTAGGTAGGTGCCACCGCATTGCCAGTTATTCTACCGCCAAGCAGTAGTGTGCAAGCACTACTGTGTTCCGGTTTGAAGGGCATTGTAGCTAGTGAAATTACTGGGCAAATGAGACTTTATGACCTGATTACACAGTGTAGTAATCTGATTACTAAACTGTGTGATGTCTCAGGATGACGTGCGCAGTGCAGTGGCACGCGAAACTTTATTATTTTAAAGTTCCGAGTGTAACTGTTATGGGCGGCCGTATTGCTTAACATCAGGTGAACGACTAGCTCGTCACGCCATTCATTCTTCATTCTCATAAAAAACAGTAAGTATATAAAATTATATCTTTAATGTACCCCACTTTACGCAAGGATACGTAAAAACATTCGCGCATTATTATAGCGGTTTGCGTTTCAACATCTAAAACTTAGTTCAAAATTCAAATCAATACTCTAAACCTAAAAATCTATTGTGCAGTGGTATTATAATGCACTTATAAGTATATCTATACTTTTCCAAAACATCAGTGCAGTCGATGTAACTGGTTTTCTGGTAGCAATGTAAGTACTTAATTAATAATTATTTTTGTTAAACCCTAAGATATTCTCTACCGAATTCATAATAATCTATTTATAGATTATAAAACTATAAGTAGCACAATTATTTCAAGTGTCAGCGAAAAAAATTAAATAATACCTAATTCAGTTTTTTTGTTTAGCAGATACTGAGTGGTAACGATTTGAAAAATATCAAGTAAAAACATATTTATTGACCTATCTATAAATCAACTTTGCAATGTTAGTCTTACCAAAGGTTGTGGGTGGTGCGGCGGATGGTAGTAGTGCGCAGGAGACACGGGCGGGGTCGGGTAGCCCCAGTAGACTAACGGGGGTGGAGGCAGCGCGCCGCCCATCGCAGGGTAGTAGTAGGTAAGTGGACCTGAACATACCAAATTTACTATAAGCTGTGGTAGCGCCGAGACCGAAAACATTAAATAATATAGTTTGAGTTTTTTTTTTAATATCCGTTTTTTTATATTATAAACTAAGTACGACGCGGTAATGAAGTGTTGATTATATTTCTGAGTTACAAATAATTTTTAGCTGAACAATCTCATGCAATTTTTTGTTAGTCACACTATGTAGATTCGATTTTGTTATTCGTAGATTTACATTCTACCTTAACTTTACCGATGATAATATAAATATAATAATAGGACGTGCAGTGATTCCTCACGTCATGTCTTAGCCCTGTTTACCCATATACCACCCGTTGTTTCCATACCCAAATGGTACTAAATGACACCTCCATATTAAATCTATGTAGATTTTTCTACGAAAATGCTTAGCCAACATCAGATTTACAGTAAAGTGGATTGGAAGCTGAGCATTATGTGCGAATGTCGAAGGACGTACACAATATTTAAAAATTAATATTAAAAACAAGATGAACACTCACCAGGATCTCAGAACGCATTAACAGTCCACCAAAGCAGTGCACTTACACCAATACTGATATTCTCTGATATTGTTTGTTACACACGTCGTCGCTTGCCTCCAACCACCAAGCTGCGGACTTTACCAAACTTATGCACGCCTAGTACCCTAGTACTTTAGCACCGTTTGTTGCGACCTCAAAACTTAGACCTCTAGTTAGTTATTTCTTATCTAATACTGAGCATTGATTATTGTGATCGATGCTCGATTAAACTGTCACGGTGCTTAATGCTTTAACAAGGACTTATTGCATTTGTGCAGTGCTTTTACATTCATGCGTCAATAAATTATTACAGTAATTCAGCGGAAGCGAAGTTGAGGCCGCAACAAAAATAAATGCGATAAAATCAAGAGCAAGAAAGAGCTTATTTCATGTGATCCCACAACAATGACAGAATAGATACTTACGCCTCTTGGTTAAATACTGATGGGACTCCAATGGCACAACTAAACAGACACCCAGCCACTAAAAGGGCGTTTAAGACCTTATCCCATGAACTCGTTCTGCTCCAAACATGTAAATCCGTAAACAACGTTGACTTCAGTCGTTAAATAACGGCGTAAGTCAATACGTCTAGGATTACAAGTGCGGAGAAAGAGGGTAGTTAAAGTAAGCACAAGTTGTTTTTTCTACGACACACTAAGCTTTTTTCACCCATTTCTGAAACGATTACATTTCGCTGTCACCTGTAGTTCCATGCATTGTCCAAAGCAGATCTTAATGTAGATATATGCAGGGGTAGGAGCTAGGTTTACTAAAACGCTGTCAAATAAGATATTCAAGAAATGCTTTAGTTTCATCAGCACAATACCGATTTTCTATTCGTTTTTAATTTTTCTCTAAATATTAGCTTTATAACAATTTATTAAGTTAAAAATAACCAATGTCAAAAACGTAAAAAGATTTTTGACAGTTTGAATTATGTAATCAGGATTAGTCATCGAATCGAATACTTTATAATATTTTCGTCATTAGACCTCTTGAAAATCTTACCATCACAGCTTTTTTTGTGTATTTAGCTCCATCCCTCAATATTAATAGGTATAATATGACGAAGCTCAAGTGCTTACTGTGAGAAACTTTCCAGATGTGTCCCTCCAGTACATGATTGTTTCCAGATTCCCATACATCGGACAGACTAACATACAGTTAATAAAGCTATGTTAGGAGGCGGGGTAAGGATGACTGTGCTAGGTATCTAGTACATCTTGTGAAGGAAAGTTATACATAATGAAAGTGTATGTGTTCCTACTTATGTGTCTCACCTACCTATGTACCTAATGTCCTACTGTCTTGGTAGTTGTAATACAATTGATGGTAAACTTAAATCGAATATACTATAGATACACAGTCTCTATGAAAATCAAACCTCAAGCGTCCCCACGCCAGTGCTTACTTATACAGATATACCTCTCCAGCGAATGTAAAATAGTCCAATCGATTATTTCATTTTAATAATGAACCATATCAGCCTGTCATAACGTTGTAAAACAATAATATGTGAGTTAATTCATCATACGCGACTGCAAAAACAAGGCATATGCCTTGTTTAAACGGTACCGTTTTCGAGGCGGCGATTGTGAATTTACCCTATAAATAACCCTGTTAATCGCAGATGGTAAATGATTTGAGCATTAACCTATAAATAAACCAGAAATCATTAAATTATTTAAGTATAAATAAACCAGCAATCACAATTAAGGCCGTATCATTATACAGGGCTGTAAATAAATACGGATTGCGGTAAAAGTATCTATATATAAAAATACTTACCTGTTGTATTCACTCTCCCAGCCACCCAGTAAACATGATCAACAAAATGTTAGTAAACATATATGGACAATACTTAGGCCTTTGAAAGTATAAGCTTTATGTTAGTATACCCTTCCTTCACAGACAGACTCGTCTATTTCATATATATAAACAAAAGATACGTATAGCACAACCACAGACCAGAGAAAACTCGCAATGTTATTCTAACATATACATTACTGATTTATTACTAAATTATAACCAACTAAAGAATTATAAAATCACTATAAATCTAACGAGACAATAAAAACATGATTTTAACTATCTATATTATCGTTAGATATAGAAAACTTCATTTTTATGATTTGGAAGATCAACAGTATAAAAAAGGTACGCATTTTTTCGTTTTAATAACCGAAATATGTATATGAAATGCACCAAATGTTTCATCACACTTATAGGTCAGTTATATAAAATTGTGACCACAGAACGTAACGTATAAAAATCATATCCTCACACCACATCCCCCAGTCACTAAAATATATACTGAGAGTTATTTCAATAAAATTTAGCACGCGCCGAGACCTTGATATACAAATTAACTAAATGTCAAAAACCGGTTACGCTACTTTTTATATATTAATAACGGTCAAAAATATAAAGCTTTAGTCGATGATGTTAATTTAATTTCACGTAGATGAGTAAACCCTGTTGTAAGTAAATTAAATAATTGCAATCAGTTTCCACCATACATTTTATCGACAAAACCACACATAAAATAATGAGCCACAGCATGCACTAAACCTTATTGAAATACCCACTTTTTACCAACAATTCTGGTATGAAACCTCGAATATAAAGCTCTATGGAAGCTTCAGAAGAGAATAGAAAAGGAAGCTGTGTATAGATAAGATTGCATTAATGACTGGAGGAGACCGTAACACCTGCTATTTCGCTCGTGATACTTTAAAAGTATCTTCGTATGTATTTAAACTGAATCCAAGCGGTTTTAGCAAGTATACCTTACAGCAAGTTTTTTGTAGAACCATACAGCGAGCAAAGAAAAGTATCAGTATGAAGATAAGTTGGAAGTCATCGTATTACAAATATGACATACAGTTTCTTATAACGTAGTATTCGACCGCGATGTGCTGTGGAAAACGTTAAGCTTCGCTGGCGAGAAGGCGCCATCTACTTCATAAAACTTTAAAATAAAGGCAGTTCGCGCATCATGCAGACCATAATATGCCTTGAAGCAGCACATGCTTATAAGAATTAATTTAAACGTGATAATACATAATTAAATATTATCACAAACGGGATTATTAACGACAAAGTTAATTCAATTCTGAAAAAACATTTAAAAATATTGCCGTTGGGCAGAAAAGCTTTTTGATA
Source organism: Ennomos erosarius (assembly GCA_963580505.1). Lineage (NCBI taxonomy): Eukaryota > Metazoa > Arthropoda > Insecta > Lepidoptera > Geometridae > Ennomos > Ennomos erosarius. The sequence continues at coordinate 6,961,326 of OY756999.1, read as the reverse complement.
GTATCCACACCCATAAAGCTTTTTAACAGTTTTCCAATGTAACCACACACATGAAAACTGTCAAATAAATTAAATTGATTTTGACTACTTACTTCAAAAAAATTACTTGTAAGAACACAGTTGTTCAAAAATCCCGTAATTTCCCAGTAAAATTCCTTTAATTTAATGTAAATATATATCCAAAACTCACCGAGCCATTGAAATAGGTACATGCACATTTTCCAAAACACACCCCCGTACGGATACACCAAAATACAACAGTTTAAATCTAATAATGAACACATCAGTATTGCATTTAACGTACAAAAAAGAAGCTGCCAGCGCAATCTAACTCACTCATACACATGAAAACGGGTAATTATCTGAGTGAAATAGAAAATGTTTGAGTAGCTTCTACCACGAATTTGAAAAACATAACAATTTAACTATGGCATTATTCTGAGAAACGGCCCCTTTAAGGTGTTAAGATATCAAATCTCATCAAAGATCATAGACATAATGCCAAAATTAAATAATACCCTAAATAGTAACTTCTGCAATACATCTCTAGACAATACTGCGAGAACAACAGTTAATATTTTAGAGTATGACAGAACAAAGATTAGCCATTACACCGTGTTTTGTGACTGAAGCCCCATAAACCTATTTTGTGAAAATATTGAGACAATGGCAACACCATAAAACAATGACGTTAACTTAATCATAATCCATTATACAAATCACCCAATTTCAATCATTTATTTCCGAATCTATTTCCAATAATACAATTTTATCATAAAACAATTTCATTGATGAAACGCCACGTTTAATGATAGCGACAAATAAAAATATCGGAAATATTTAATTAAAATTGTTTATAAAAATATTAAATAATGACTACATTATGTGGTGTGAGGTTTATAATAACGATGTCGTTAAGGTGGATACTAATATGCGTTTCTGTTAGGTGATGATAAAATATTTTCAGGTAATTCTGGGACAAGAGAAGGTAGGACAGGATTTTCGGGAGTGTACGCCAATTAAAAACGTTTAAGAAAGAATTAAACCTACCTTAACTCATTTAAATGAGCAAAAACACAAACAAAAACAACACACTAAATAGTTAACTACAAAATAATGTGTATAACTAATCGCATCTCAAAAAGTGCATTGTACTCGAAAAACAAAACTTAAGTATCGATTTTAAAGTACGTCATAAGTACTCGTTCTTTGTCAGACTTGTGTTCAGCCTTCAAAAAAATTGGCAAAAATCATTGTCTTTCAACTTGGAATGTCTATGATTAAAAATCACAACGATAAAAATCATCTTAAGCTTAATAAAAGAAATATAACTATTAGCTACGATTTAACAACCTCTGGTACCTAAGATAGACCCAGTGTCGACCTAACTACAAGATAAATATCAAACAATAAAAGAAACGAAAAACAAGCAGATATATGTATATATGAAATCCTGCTCGGTTTCTGTAACCGATGCCGCCTCTTTTACCGTTAGTAGCTAACTCTCTTTCCTATTGACAATGATGTATTGGTCGCTGGGCCTTATTCTAATCTAAGCCTAGTTGTGCCAGACCTCAATAACTATAAAAGTGGTCTGCCGATTCATGCTCGAAAAGAGAAACAATTCTAATAATAAATAACAGACCAACTTATCTGTCAATCCAAGATGGCGAACTGTCAAAAATAAGATATCAGCTATGATTATTTTTATTTATGAGTTTATAAAAATATCAGCTACATTAGTTTTTACATCTGACAGTTAAAAAAATATCAGTTACGATTATCTTTATTTTTGACAGTTTGATACATTGGATGTCATAACGTTAAGGAGAGATCGGGCCCTAAAATAAAAAATAATAATGAGAGTTCAACAAAGTTTAACGTCAGTATAAAATGAACAAAGCTCTTAACCTAATAAATGAAGCTGCATATAGTAGATGCCTAAGTATCAATATATTTAACAACGAGTTATCGAATGATTTAAGTTTTCTAAATTCATAAACTGAATTTGTAAAAATATCAAAATCACTTCCAAGGCACATCGTGGTCTTGTATTTTAGCTCTTGAGCTTTATTGTCATAGTTTTACCCTGTTTAAAAAACTTACTGCTAAGTTAGCAGCCATAATCGGTTTTTTTATAATGATTGTTTAAATTTTAGCTCGCTTTGACCGTATTTTAACCAATAATATTTCAACATTTATGGACTACCGCCGTTATTTGTTTCAACTAAAATCGTTGTCTAATTGTAATTCTTTACAATCAAAGGTAAATCGAGATTTTTGTCTACCGTCAAATATTTGGAGACATTTTGATTTGTTTTTATATTAACGAAGCTTAGTCATATAAACAAGTTTTTGGTCAAAGTAAAATTAAGGTTATTTTTCCGGTAAAGTATCTGCTTAGGGAAATAATTAAGTATTGGTTAAAATTTGAGCTGCGCCGTTTTTGAGCAAACCTTACACCCTAAACGCCGGGATAGTACGGGTACGTCGGGAACATGGACAAAGTCGGAAAAGGCGAGGTCATGCTCGCGGGCAATGCCCCAGTCAACGCCGACCCGTATCCTGCCGGCAGCGCGGTCGGCATTGCCGTCGGCAGCGCATTAGCGTACGACAACATCGGACTAGTATTAGCATACGAAAAAATCGGGGACGCCCCTCCGTACGAGAAAACCGGAAGCGACATCGGCGTCATTTGAGGTGGAACCGTATACTGTCGTTTCGCAGGGGTCGTTTCAGCTTGTGCGAACGCACGTTCATACGACCTTTTAGTCGGTAGCATAGTCTGTAAGGGAAGTTGGTACGGAGAGGGAGCAGGGGATCGGATTTGGGCGTAAGTGGGTAGCATGGGGAGCATTGGAGGACGGAGGGATGCTAGGATCATGTTTTCGTGTTGTCTGGCCAGAAGGCTCTGGTGAGCAATGTGCTGCGCCAAGAGACGCGGGGCGGGCGCCGCGGCGGGCGGGGGAGACATCAACGTACCGGGGGATAGAACCTTGGGGGAAGTCGCGGGAGTCACGCCGCCGGTCAGCACTAGGTTCATGTCCTCGCCAGAACACTGGAACACCTGGGAAGGTATACCTGGAGATATAGAAGCGATGACAACCTCGTCATGTCATCATTCATTCACCAACCGCCTGAAGACGTCCACTGCTGAACTTAAGCATCCTCCATAGTGCCACTTTGAGCGGCTGCTTGCGTCCTGCATCTATCAGCTCCCGTGATTTTAACCAGATCGTCGGTCCATATAGTTGAAGGCTACGCTGCTTGTTCTAATTCGTGGTCGCCACTTGAGCACCTTTCTTCATCGGTTGTGGGTCTGGTTGTGTTTTCATGTCATTGCCATAAAAAAAGGAAGGTCAAAAAGAGTGTTTGTGCCATCCATCCATCCATTATAAAGCTGCATTTAGATAGCATCGTGAATCATAGCCTTACAACTTACTAGTTAGAGAAGTCTCATTCCCAAAATTGGGAAGTTATGAGACCCTGGTAACTAACCTCAATATACCGCTGTTTCTTCCCAAACGTCATGTACCGATGATGCTTCTGCTGCGCGCAGAGGAAGGCGGAAGCCTCGCTATCCATTTGAATGAACGCCTCGCCGCTCGGGTGGCCTTGTGCATTGTACACCATATGCACTCCTTGCACTACTATGTTCTTGGCGAATTCGTCCAGGAACGTTAGGATGTGTTCCACCTAGGAAAAGGGTAGTTAAATGTTGAAAAACTCTTGAGCAAGTACTTTCAGTTCTGGTTTGCGACTGGACGAATTTTATTAATGAACTTTAAGCAGCCAATCGGGAAGCGCGTAGTTTCAGAACGTCCAATAGTAAGCACAGTTAGTCTCACGTGCAATGGGTTTTGTGGACATTACACAGGCAGTGTAGGCAGTCTTTTTTAATGGCAAATAGGCAATGACTAGGCAAATCTCGTATGAATAACTAAATAATCATCATCATCATCATCATCTACCGTTATCGTTGAATTAATCATCATCAACAGCCTGAAAACGTCCACTGCTGAACATAGGCCTTCCCCAGAGAGCGCCACTTTGAGCGGCTACTCGCCATCGGCTCCTAAAAATACTTTCCAACCTACAAAAATCTCCACGACCTAAAACTAACCTAAACTAACTGTGATTTGCGCCATCGTCTTGTCTGTTCATAGTTGAATGAATATCGAATCAATTTGATTGTCATTTTAGCGGAATTTTCATTCATCAAAGATCACTCACCTCTATGATACTGTGTCCTAGTATTCAGTGAAAAATATTAAATAAAATTATTGCCATTTTGGAAACACGCATGATACAAAAGTCACTGGAGTCATAATAAAGGACAATAACATCGTTTTAATTCCTCGTTTACAATTCAGATGACAAAAGAATGGAACACCTTACCATTGTTTCCTGACAAATCTGGGAGATTTTAAGGCTTGATTAAACCTTCTTCTAGGCAAGCACGCTCCATCGTCAACCGCTCCTTCACTTATCAAAGCGTGGTCAAATAGCCATGCTAAAAAAACAGTCAATCCCTAAAGATTCTCTCACCTGGGCCTCATAAGGCAAACCACGCAGCCTCACGCAGTCCTTGGCAGTTCCTGAGGTGATGACATGTTGGGGTACCAGGGCTACCGGCAGCAGACCCTCGGCTGGTGCTTGTGCCGCAGCTGGCGTGCTTGTCTGACTTGTCCTCGTCTCTAGTGATCGGTTTAGGACCTGAAGATGAGGCCATTTGGTAATTTAATCATAATCATAAGCCCTTTCGAGCCGAATCACACCCAATGTGGGGGTGGTGATCTTAAATCTTGGTAAATATTACGTAATTTTTTATTTTCACAAGATACAGTGTATTATAGCAAGAAAACTGGGTCAAAAAAGTAATATAGGTTGGATTAAAATAGCATTTGGTAGCTAGCAGTACTATAGATATAAGTTAATACTTCCACAAAATTAAAGTCATGCACTGTAAACAAAAATTTGGATCTGATTCGCTATATTTAGTTTAGCCAGTTCAAAGTTCACAAAATTGCGTATTACCTATTTACGTAGGTACGTAGGTACATAGAAATAGATTCGTATATCGGCATCTATACGTATAATAATATCGACAATTCTAAGGACAAACTAGACGTCGGCACTTGCATCATCATTGTTTATACTCTGACTGTGGCCAATATGTTGGTGACGTTAATTTTAATCTATGTCACAGATCTAAATGGATATCGCGATTACTCTTATACATTTATTTATTTATTTATTTTTTTATTTTTATTTTTTTCTTTTTTTATTTTTTTTTTTTTATTTTTTTTTTTTTTTACATTACATCTAAAATTCACAGCCTTGGCTCTCAAAATCATCAAGGTAAAAAATAGCAACAGGCCACATCGCTTGCAGAGCTGACTACGGATGGGGAAGAAAGGTTCTCGAGTGGCAAACATGAACCAGAAGACGCAGCGTAAGCCTCACTTACGCGCCAGGACTTAACTCAGTTGTCTCTACTGTATACAATAAAAAACTTAGATTTGCCATACTTGAAATCTATAGCTTCAGCATAGCGATTCAGGAGGCCTCAGCGCTGAGGCTCAGCGCTGAGGCCTCGATTCAACCAACTTTTATTTGAAAATAGAACGGAAAGCTCTCCCCTAGCTCATGCCTTTTGCAGAAACGATGACGCTGCTTCCGTTCTATTTTCAAATAAAAGTTGGTTGAATCGAGGCCTCAGCGCTGAAGTCTCCTGAATCGCTAGCAGGTAGATTTTTATATTTTGCACACGCATTAAAAATCTGCTAATTGGCAATTACATAAAAATGTTAAAAAAAAAACTACGTAAACAAAAATAACTCTTTATTAATCAAAGCCACGACATACCTAATCATGTTTAGTTAAAAACAAATAAGAACTTATTAAAGAACGTTATGATATAAAACAGCTGTTGTTAGGTTGTAATTTAACAAATGCATGTAAAATCACGACTACATTGCATGCCTACTTACCAACCGATCTCAAGGGCGCGCTTGGAACAAAAATATCAGATGTAGCAATTTGAATAGCAAATAACTCAAACATAATAATAATTGTATTTGTAATTTATTAACTATAAAGGCTCGTAATAACAAACCAATCACAATAGATAAAATGACGAGATGTGTGTCAATCATTAGGGCTGTCGGTGTAACAGATAAAGTTAACATTATTTTGACTTACAAACGATCTTCCTTATAAGTAACCCTACGATAGTATTGAATCTGAATCCAATGTATCAAGGAACTAAATTATCAATTTACAATATCAATAAATAAGCTTAGAATAAGCAACGTCAAGGTCCTCACAACATTGTTTAAGTAGTGAAGCAGTAAACCACGACGGTTGCCAATCGCATCGTAAAACCTTTCCGTATAACTGTTTTCGATAACATATTTTCTTCTATGATGGTTTCACTTTGATATTTCATACATGGGATTTTTCTTGATTTATAAATTACTTGTATTTTAATTTTAAATTGTAAAATTAACTAGGGTACTGTTTCTTAGCTGAGCCAGGAATACATAATCATTCAGCGTCAAATTAAATGTTCACAGTTGCCAAGCAAGAACTAATGCCAGCTAGGCAACGGTTGCAGTTTGATTTCAACGTAGAAATTGAATTTACGCTTATTTTGCCTACGCATTATTCAAAATGTATGTCAGCAAATAAATCCCTTGCTATTATGTTTTGTGTGAAACTTATTTGATTCCAACTATTAAAATCACCGCGCTATATGCAACTTCGTCTATATAACCATAGGTACATCAACATTTATTACAAGTAATTGCCCGTAAATCTTTTTACAAAGCTAATCACTATTAATAATAATAAAGCTACATACCTGCTGTACTTCTGCAGTAGTCGACCTAAAGAGCTCGATGTACCGCGCTCCTATTAGCTTCCTGTGCCTACTCAATGCTTTAGGCGCGTCGTCCTCTTTAGAAAACAGCACAAAAGCGTCACCGGTAGCGCGACCATCGGCTCTTCGGACGAAAAGCACGCCTTCAGAACCATCTAACACTTGGACTGGCTCATCGCCTGTTGTGAAGAAGTCCAACTGAAATTATATGATTGCAAGTTATTTTTGCAGTGTTGCCGTATGCTAGGGGTTCTGGCAGTTAATAATGACAAGCGTTTTTAGTTTGGGCTATCTATATTGTCGAACAGCGAATAGATATGGGTTGTACTTTTGAAATGGGTAACATTCTTGTGGTTAGACTAATCGAGATCTAATAGTGGCAACCATTACATCTCTATTTGGATTATCGATATGTCCTAGTCTATTTAGATGACATTCGTCTGATCATTATAAAATTAATGTGGAGAACAAATCTATCTTATCCTTATATTTTCAAAGGATAAGATAAGTAGTAATTTCGTAATCTAATCATTAATAAAGAGAGTGTTAAGGTTTTTGTTTAAAATTTCAGTTCAAAGTTATGAAAGTACGCAATTGTGCATGCATGTTGTGTAGTAAACAGTAATGTGTGTCTAATCGAAACAAGACGAGTTGAGATTGAATGAAAATGAATACCTAGAGAAGCAATACTTAAATAAAAGTATTTCCTTAAAACTTGTTCTCAGCAAATAGGGTAACTTGTAAAGGAAATGATACAAATACCTAAGTCTGTCACATGGCAGTAAAAAAAATCGTTCCCTGACTAATCGACGGATATTTTGCAAAGTTAACATGCATCAACAAATCTAAACAGCAAGCTGAGACATTCAAGAACTATAAAATCTAGCATGACGCGAAATTAATTCTGCTGACCTCCTAGTGATATGACTCCTAAGATTAGAACCAAGTTCTCATTTTTCAATACTCTTACAAGCTGGCTGATAAAACCATTATAAATACAAATGAAGTAATTGGTCATACACAACATACTTATTACAATTACGATAACAGAAACGTAGTGCCTGGTATTTGGGTCCTATGAGAGATTTTTCTGTTCGTTAAACTCTAAAACTAATGCCCGTCTGACGTACCCACATGCGTTGCAGTATGTGGGTTATATGATAACTGCGAAATTTGAGGAGCTGACAGACTAGTGCAGATGCAGACGGGCATAAGTGTTTCTAAGGGCATGTTACTTCGATTTCTAGCACCTAAATGATATTTGAGTTTGTGCAGTAGTTATTTACTTACCACTTGCTGAGGAGTAGCATCGTAAGGCAACCCTCGCATGCGAACAATGACCTGCGCTCCTCGTGATAAGAAGGCTGCAGCTTCACACGTCGCTCCTCCCGCTACTGAGAGGAAATCCTCACCACTCGCTCGGTAAACCTTAGGAAATAATAAAAACGGTTAAAGAGATAAATAAAAAGATTGCATTATTTGGGGATAGTGAGATTTCAAAACAAATTCAAGAAAAGTCCACACAAACGTTTGTAATTAAACCCAATTAATATATGGCAGCTCTTTCCTATAATGGTGAATGGCTATTTAAGAAACTCTTCAAATTATCCTCTGTAGTGTAGTGGCGGCTCGTAACACAGAGGCATCGGGTTCGATTCCCGTGACAGGACAAAAACAGCGTAAACACTTGTTGTCTCTGGGTATTGTAGGACCATGGTCCTCGTAGTTTCTGGGTTCCTAGATACATGAGAAACAGAGTTAGGTTCCAAGATCTATCATCAGGTGTATCTATCTATCCCTTAATTAGGCGTCATCATAAGTAAATCATCAATGTTATCGTCATTTCTTTAATCATTATTATCAAACAAAATCAGTGGCAGTGAGTTTAAAGTTTAAACTCAAATGTGATCGGTTCGTGAACGTATTTTGTAACTACCGTATCGTTTTTATTACGGCCATAAAACACGTACACGAAATCAAAAACATGTGACGATCTGATGATTGTTACCTACCTACTATCTTGAGAAAATGCGTTGAAAAGGTGGCGGAGCGCATATACTTGTTCTGAATCCGAGTGTTGTGGGACTATGGTCCTCGTAGTTCGTGGGTCCCTAGATACAGCGAATTTTAGTCGTATGTGATCGTTAAGAGTTCTTTATTTATTTATTTTTATTCATACCTCAATGTACCGCGGGCCGATGTGGTGTTTGTGCCGTTTGAGCGCCATGTCTCTGTGTTCCTGTGACACGAACCGTACCAAAGCTTCGCCGTTCCGTCTACCCTGTGGCGAAAGGCACAGAGCTACTCCACCCCTGCAATAATAATAAGTCACAATACTTCAGTGGTACCCAAGGATCATATTCTTGTTCGGCGGGAATTCCAATAGCACAAGGATACAATCAAGTTACAAATCTTGTCTGTACGGTACTGTTATTATACTAATATATTTACCAAAGGTTTAAAGATCCAAGATCCGGCTATACGTGTGACCGTGTAAGATTCGTAAGATTACTTTACTTTTTTTGAGTAATCTTACGAATCTTACACGGTCACACGTATAGCCGGATCTTGGATCTTTAAACCTTTGGTAAACTTCTCATTGTCTCAACAATTGATAAAACTGGTCAGAAGATAAAAGTACTCAGGAACCTTAAGATGTAGCAAAACTTCAAATTTTCTTTAGTATTTTTTATTTCTTGCTAGCTTTATGCGCACTACTCTTCGCCCTACGTTATACAACTAAGGCTGGATTTTACCAAAGTAGAATAAGTTTTATTCCAAGTATAACGCTAATTGTTACCCTCGGATACAGATGATTGACAAATGAAATGACGATTAAAGGGACCCTATCCTGATTATATCCAAGGAAAGAGCTTCAAAATTGTTTATAATAGTTATATTCGTGTAACTCGGTTATTCTCGGAACGTTATTCTACTTTTGTAAAATCGGGCCAAAAGTAGAAAAGACGCTGCTTCTTTTAAAATTAACAATTCGATTCGGAATTGGTACATGAGCAGAAGAGAACATCCATTTATAAATAGTAAACATAACTTACTTGGCAACATTGAGTCCTCGGAAGAATTTGGCGATGTCCTGGTCAGAAGACTGCCACGGCAGACCCCTCGCTCGCACTATGCAGTTGCCGTCTATCTCATCGTCTTTTGAGCTGGAACAAGGAAAATGGAACGTATAACTTCAGGATTATTCATCATCTCTTATGCCATGCCATTGCCACTCCATAGTATCCGTGCAAGAAAAGTGCTTATTTATACTTATTGAACAAATTGCAATGAAAAGGTGTCTAGTCTAGTAACGACATAATTTAAGTTGTTTTCTAAATCGTGTTCTGTCTCATGTCTTTTTTCTTTAAAAGGCAAATAAAACTGTTTTTGTTTTCTTTACCAATTTCTGTTGCCCACTCATGGATAACCAAGTTAATTAATATAGAATTCACTAGAACCGCTGATCAATGGCGGCGTATCGATCAAGATCGCGACATTCGCGACCTTTGCCCGGAGATTGACTGACAGTGAATGGCAAAACACTATGTTTGTCATAAATCATAATATAGGTATCGACCAGCTTCTGAACATCTAGAGACATCCATGCTACCGACTTCATCTACTACATTATCTCTTCCTTATTCATGAATGCATTACATTTAGCGACAGTATTTTCAGTTTCTAATTTGAGGATTACAATGTGAAATAAAGTCAAAGATTATAAAAAAGCCCGTTGATAGCTCGTGAACATAATTTCTCCTACAAACGCCACTCACTTGCGCGGGCAGGGCGAAGTAACAAAACGAGACAAAGTCATGCGAAATTACAAGGAACAGAGCTAGGCGGTTATTCTCTATGGAAACACAGATTCCACATGATACGAAACCACGTCGTTATCGTGTCTTGTTCAAATCGTGTCACAGCGTTAGATATACCTTCACTTTACATTAAAGTTATCTTTAATTTGAATAAAATATATTGACATAAGTGGTCATATCTTTTGATGTGTTGATGTTTCGGAACGCGTCTCGGTCAAATATATGATTTTTGACAGTTCAAATCGCGCCAATTCCAAATTCATTTCGCGCGGTTTTGTTTTTGTTTTATAGAGAATAGACTTTTGCAGATTTCTTATGTAAGACAAGGAATTCGCGTGATTTCGAAGTAAGGAATCGATAGAGAATAAACGCCCAGGATGTAACAAAAGACACATTGGGTGTCCCGTTTCATCATAGGAGTTAAAATAATGTAAATACATTTTATTGTTCATCATCATATTCTCTGGCCACAGTTGAGACTGGAGACTCCACTTTTGTGACTTCTCGGAAAGATTTTGGGTCGTAATCTAATAGTCTATCTACCTAAGAAAATTAAACTAGATTCAAGTTGCTTTGCTACTGTTGCTGTAATTTTTACATAATACGGGGGCGGATTACAGCTTCCACCACTAGCCAAAGGATAAAACTTGGATATTGCAAGTTAGGTTATTTTAATTAGCATGTTCAAGTGTTATATTTCTATGGTTCAAATCATAAGGTACTAATGATAGTCATGGATTTATAACATACATTGATACATGTATAATATTAATTTGCACTTAGCGAAGCACCGACACTAAAATTTACGAATACCTATAGCCAAACCAGCTGAAATCAGTTTTTAGAAAATTAAAATTACGAGTAACACGACCCGACGTGGCGCAATTGCGTCAGGAGGCTTTGATCCATCTATATTATTTACATTTGTAATAGGCATGATGACTAAAATTTTTTTTTTGCATAAATTATTAATATTCCTCGAAAGATAAACATTCATGATAACAAAAATAAAATATCTCAAAAACTAACAAAGTTACAAGCATTTTAAAAACCGGAATAGAAAGAGATAGCTCAAACGGCCAGTGACGTCAGAGCAAGGTAAATAAATTAAATAAATAAATATGTGTGGACATTTCAGCGGCATCTAGCCCCAAACTAAGCATAGCTTGTACTATGGGAACCAGATAACTGATACAATACTTATATACTTTTTTGTTTCTAAATACATACATAGAATACAATATAACACCCAGACACAGAACAATCATCTATGTTCAGCACACAAATGTTTGTCCTGGGTAGGAATCGAACCCACAGCCCTCAGTTCAGAAGGCAGGGATACTACCAACTGAGCTATCGGGCCCGTCATCGTTCATAGTACCTCATTACTAAGCTGTGGTAGCTTTTCATACAATCTCTTTGGCATGTGACGTCACAGGTGGATTTTTCATAGTAACTGTGGGGGCGCTCTGTTTTGCGAGAAATGGACAGGCCTCGTATAGAAACTTTAAAAGCTTATTACTCCGTGATTTATTTACCGATATTACTTATTTTTTCAATTAATGCATTTTTTAATCTTCTTTATGAAAGTAATATTTACTAGTTCATTTTTAAAAGTAGTCATCCTGCCTATTGGTGGTTGCACTAAATAAAATAGCTTTTATTTGATGATTCAGCTTCATTAGTATTGCGATTTAATTCATAGTCCCTAGTGATAATGATAATAAGTCTGCGATAGGATTCAGGATTAGTAAATTAGGTATTGATAACGTCTTATCAACCATAACTCAGATAGATAAATGTTATGCTGTCTCAATGGTATTTGTTTTAATGATTATCTCTGAGATATGGTTAGTAAAATTACAAATAATCCATTTAACGATATACGACCGATTCTATTTGTTTTAATACACATTGTGGTCTTCAGTACAGTAGGTACTTATATTACTAAACTTCTGTGGTACAGTAAGCTGTAACATGCATTGTGTGACGATGTTTTGAGATGTTTTGATTCATCGTACGTCCGTCCATATACCCACGAACGACCATGGGATTGTTTTGTTCACACATTATTTTAGCGTATTGACAATGATGACCCGCGGCCTGCCGCTTTGTATTGCTATGTAGTCGTGGGTGGATGTATTGTTTTAGCTGAGCATTTGTCTGGTCTGGACCCCCCATATGTTCGATTCTTTTTAGGTAGGTACTTTTTGTTCGTGCCAACAACGAATCAGACAGCCTAGTCCGAGTTCATTTAATAGTTTTTCACGTTTCACGGTGTATGTTGAGTGATGCGTTTTTGTATGGTTTAAGCGCCCCTAATGAGCGAATAATTGTTAACCACAGAATGCCTGTTATTCTCTATAGTATAGAGATCGAGTGATGCGTTTTTGTATAGTCTATACAAAATCGCATCACTCACCATGCATCGTGAGACGTGAAAGCTGTTAAATAAACTCGAAGTAGGCTCTCTGGAAACGGGGCGTGTGCACCCAGCCTAATGAGAAAAATAGACGATCGGGACCAACCACCGACCAAGGTCACATTTGTCTTACGTAGGTCGGGTCGGGTTGGTGTAAAAACCGACCGTGTGGATGGTGGTTGGTGTCTTTATTCGGTCGGCCGACCACTCGAACCAACCACCTTGGTCGTATGCGCATCCACACGGTCGGTTTTACACCAACCCGACTAAGGTGAGACCAATGTGAGCTTGGTCGGTGGTTGGTCCCGGTCGTGTATTTTATTCATAAAGCTTTGCTTTTTTATTCAAAAATTTTGCGACTCATTCCAAGGTTAGCGTTTCAGATTACCGTAGGCCTAGCACGAACATTTACGCGCGCGTAAGTGTAACGTTAACGTAAGCTAGTTGTATGGGGCGCTGATCAAATGCCATACAACTGACGTACGCTAACGTTACCCTTACGCGCGCGTACATGTTCGTGCTAGGCCTACTGCAGTCTGAAACATACGTGTGTGCATCCTTTCGGAACCGCGGCTTCCAGTTATTACAATGAGTGCGGTGACATTAAAAGTAAAATAAACAAATTAAAGTCTATCATAAGAACCAGGGATCATTTCATTAAATCAAACCGGAAAAGATTTTATAGAACCATTTATAAGCGTATCAGAATTATGCAGTCATAAAATATTACGACTAATAATCATAAGTGTTTTTTCCAAAAATGATAATATGTAAATGTAAACAGATTTACGACGCCAGGTCAAAGTGTAATGTGACGTTAAGACTTAAGATAGCCTATTACTATAAAGATAAATAAATTAATAACCACTATCTATGTGGGGTGATTTCACGGAACATTTAGCAAGGTTTCAGCTGCGATATTTTAATCTGCCTACTAAAAGATTTGGCATAATTATTATTTGTGATGGCCTGAAATATTTCAAGCTTTCTGTAGCTTGAAATATTTCAGGCGATCACAAATAATACCTAAAGCAAAACCTCTGGTATACAAAAGTATACCAGACGCATCAAGAAGTACCAAAAATAAGTAGTTTAGGGACAATTTATACACGCAAATTTACGCCCATTTACATCTGTGTTTTACATCATTTTACTTAGGTATGTAAGCATAAAAATCATACATACCTAAATACTTATCAATTATAACATATCCGAAATAGTTCTGTCGATATCAAATCCGAAGACCATCCATTAGAAAAATCATATACAAAAAAAAAATTTCTTGCAGTTAATTGTTTAAATATTTTAAATTAATGTAACGTTATGCTATCGATTGACGCATTTTAGATAAACATGACTGTGATTATTAGTTTAGAAGATAAATAATACAAACATTCTTACTGTTGTGATGAATCATCACCATCATCATTAACAGCCTGAATACGTCCACTGCTGAACATAGGCCTCCCCCAGGAAGCCTTTGAGCGGCTGCTCGCTTCCTGCATCCATCGGCTCCCCGCGGCTTTCACCAGATCGTGGATGATAAATAGTCTATCAAAATCATATCTCTCCTTTTGTAGTAATCTGGTAAAGAGTGCATTTCTAATTTAACAACAATGTCAAGCCTACGTGACAGCGGACCGTTCCATGCGCTGTAGGCATTCACGATAAGAACCAAATTGTTTGTACGCAACCGCCATTTCAAGAACTCATTGGCAATTATTCTGATTGTCGCTAAGTTACATTACATCTTTTTATAAGCGCTGGTGGCAATAAAATGATAAGAGGAGACTGTCTTGTTAACCTAATGGCGTCTCACGATTTCACCCAGTGTTTTCGCGTATTCCAACGGAATTAAAATAAAATACTATATGTTATGTTTTTGTGATAAAAAATATGATGTGTACCTATGTTGATTTCGGTGATGTCAGCGTTTCTTTCCGAGTTATTAATTTTACAATTTCCAGTAGGTATTGTCAACGTTATTATTTTTACAAATGGTAGTAAGTACCTATTAGCTATTGGTCTATATAATAACATGCAGTGTGCCTAGTTTCATCCCAATCAGTTATTTTCTAAAGCTACACGCTTAGACAATAACACTTATAAAATTCTATAATAAATAAGAAAATAAGGATAGAATAGAATATAAATACATTTATTCAATACTTGCTTTAAGATACGGTACAAGACAAATTGTATGAATAAGCTTATAGGATGTGGATGTACAGTCGAAAGACGGAGGGCAATTTAACCGTTCGAATCGTGCTTATAAGATACTGTCTATTGTCTCCTTAGAGAATTTATAAATACTCTTAGATTGCCTCATACAAACTAGGCCTAGGCGCCCAGGCCCTCAGAAAGGTTGACAAAAACCACGTCGGCAAATTGTTCAAATGTTTACAAGTAGGCGACGTCGGATGGTAGCCGCTTACCATTAAACGGGTCACCAGCTTGTTTGCTGCAGCACAGAATACATAATAGTACTACGTGTCAGATAGCAAAGCCAGGCAGCCCTGACTCCTGCCGTAAACAATCTAAAAGTGTCAGATATCCGACTCCAAAAAAAGCAAGCTTGCGTTCGTAAAACTTTTGCAGTGTGATTTGAGTTTCGTGTTGAAATGAAAACATTAGAAAACAGGATCTCTTGTGTATTTGAATAACAACTTTTATACAATTCAAGTAGGTTTACTTTGCAATGTTCTAATGTTTTCCGGTCTCATTTAGGCATTATTTATAATTAAGTACAATTACTTATGCTGCCGTTGTGGTGTCATCTTTCAAGATGCAAACAATGGCGAGTGAGAATTATGTGAAATGGTAGTTTCTAATAGCGTATACCTATACTACTTGATTCCTACTTCCAACATAACGATAAAAGTATCCCATGTCCTTCCCAAAGGTTCAAACTATACATCTGACACGACGGTCAATATCTAAATAGGTACCTGTGCCATATGGAGATGTCTTTATGTCCATATGTATTATATGCCATACATATGCTATGCAGACATGTGATACATATAAGTATACCTACTAAATTTCACGAAGAGCGTTTGGAAGGCACGGACTGAGTTACTCTTTTAATATTATGGATATACCCAGCATTCCAGTATCCGCTATAAAACGTCTTAAGATGATAAATGAGATTCGTATTTTTCCTTTACCTAGGTACATTAAAATTTATCTGAGGCCGGCAAAACTGCTACAGATCATAAATATTTACGGAGATATCTCCTACCCGTTTCGTAAAAAGGTAACTGAGAGAGTTTCAAAATTATATATTGGGCCAATTTGTTTTGATTTGATAAGGATGTGGCGACCACGAACTGGAAGACGCAGCGTAGGCCGGCCCCCACTAGGTGGACCGACTACCTGGTCAGAACCGTGGGGAACCGATGGACGCAAGAGGCAAGCAGCCGCTCAAAGTGGCGCTCTTTTGGGGAGGCCTATTTTCAGCAGTGGACGTCTTCAGGCTGATAATGATGATGATGATAAGTATGCGATTCAAGGCGAGTGCTTAAGCACTTAGGGTGGGTTTTTCACCAATAATAAAAAACTACAAAATTTTGACCATTGTTTAGAATTTGTTAAACATTTTAACCATTAATTGTTACTAACTGTTGGTGAAAAAACCCCACCCTTAGAAGTTAAATAGAGCCGAGAAGTTCGAGCGCGAAATCTCTTGCAACTGAGCGAGAGATAAGAAAAACACATGCAAGCTATACCACTTCTTCGAATTACAGTAACATCATGGGAAATGGGAAATAAAGTTATGAGTAGGTACTTATTTATAGCATGTAGGTAAGAGTTAGATGGCAATAGCCATATTAAAGTTCTCTCGATTATCCAGGAAGAACATCTACCTTTACAGAGACCGGCCTAACCTCTTATAAGACAGCAGAACATTACCGGTACAACCACAACGAAAACAAAGGAATCATGTAGTTCAATAATTAGAAACAGCGAAGCAAATAACACCATCCCTGCACAAACTAATTATCATAAGCTATCGGCGCTCACCTTCTTATCTTCAAGTTGCTGCCGAAGACCGATAAACTGAACCAGAGTCCCGAAAGCACTTATCACTAGTCAAACACTTGGCAGTCCCGGAATGCTTATCGTGTTTTTATTACACCACCACGAAAAAACATAAAATGCAAGATAAGGAGGTTTTTCGAAGGAACAACTGTGTTCTGAGACGTCTGTTCCTCGCGGGCTGAGGAGTCGGAATGCGCGGGGTGTTGTAAAATTAAAATGACGCGTGGTGACTATCGGTACGCCTGCGCCGATATTGCCAAGAAACAATGCTTAGGTTGTTATGATTTGGTCGCAAGTTTTGGTTGTGGATTTCTTTTGCTTTAGCTGTTTGAGGGAAATCAAAGACTTAGATAGTTAGTTATTCTATAATCAAAGTATTCATTGTACGGTGTTGAGGACAATTCTATACATATCAATTCTTTTCTAAGCCTTTTGAAATAAATCTTGAGATTTCCAAGCATCAAAGGTAACCTAATTAACTAATCACCTACTACTTTTACATTTCTAAGAATCATATTGGTAAGCAACACTGGCCTTTGCTAAGTGCGAGATGATCCCTTCTTTAGGACAGTTAGTACCTAACAACATTTTGATCCCGTCACTCAACATTCTCAAAATCAAAACGTTCTTAACTTCTCATATGGTAGGTACTTATTTCATAGCGGAAAACTGAGAAGTTTCGCGGGAGAATGGGTAAAACAGCAGCCGCCTCTTGTAAGAAGAAGCCACTAACTAAATTATCGAGGATAGAAAAGAAGCCAAAATGTTTAAAGAATATCCGCCGCTCTTATACTAAACTTTTTCGACATTATTGATCTTTGATATTTGATCATCTTTATATGTAAGTGTGAAATGAATTAAGAAGTTTTTACTGAGCGTAAAATTAATTCAAAATTTCTTTATTGAACAAATTCAATCATGCACAAGGTGATGTCAACGGAACTTTGATGACAATTTGCTGAAGTTATTAGGACTTACTTGCGCTTGCGCATGCAAGAACAGTCATACATAAGTATGATTTTTTTGCCAGTTGTATGAAAAAAATGCGCCGAGAATGTGTTGACAAAGTTCACAGAATTCGCTCTAACTATTAACACTAAGGGTGGATTTTTTGATCCGTGGTTAAGGTGGTAATGGTTAAAATCTCTAACAAATCCTAACCTAAACATTTGTTATACTTTTTAACTATTGATTACTTTATTATGGATTAAAAATACACCCTAAGTCTAAGCCCAAAACATATGTCGGTGATCAGCATATTATATTGACCTTTTCGTTTATGAACGATGCCATAATATTTTAGGTATTTAAGATCGATCTTATCGTTTGTAACTTCTCAAAAAAAGTGGAATAAAATTTGACATTATGAATATGAACTATGTTGTAAGGACACGCAGTCCGTCTTATATTGACCCAAGTAAGGACATAAAGTTGTTTTATGCAAAAACATTTTGGACGCTAACATCGCGTTGCCAACTTATTTATTATTTATTCCAAGTGTTAGGTATAACCGTATAACGAAGAAACTATCAAGTTATCTGTGTATTAGTACAGACATTCAAACACAATTAACGCAAAGGTGCAAAGGTGCAAAGCTGTTTATTTTTAATACTTCCTAACTACCTACTTACTTATAGCTAAAACTTATCATGTTACCTTGTGTCAAAATGTGTTTTGATTTTGTCGATTTGTCACAAGACTGTAATGGTTCCTGTTAGATGGTTTATCAATAAAAACTTATAAAACTGTGAGTAACTGTTTTTTTTTCTGCTGAGATTCTCGTTTATTTTCTGACGGAGGTAAATTATGGTTATCTGATGAGATGAACTGCATGAGGGTCGGTTTTTAAACTTAAAAATTGACCATTGGTTACCTTAACTAAGTACGAATCATAACACCCACCCTTAGATAAAGATATGAACCATACTTTTTCAATTTTGGCCATCAGAATTAAGTTCTCCTTTTGTAGGTACTGTTTAAATGCACTAAATAATTACATATAAAAAAACACGTTTTAGAGCAACTAAAGCGTTTGCCTAATGTCCAATATTTAAAAGTCTAGTACCTAAACAACTATTTATATGTATGTATACGTATAATTTTACTAAAAAGTTAATCAAATCCCAGATAATATAATACCTACAGTACAGATGCCTCATCCCATACCACGGAATAACGCGGGCTATTTTACGAACTATTATATTTCTGCATAACGCAAGATTATCAAGCGACATTTATTGCGTGTTGGCGAAGTATTGTGCCAATTGAATACATTGGACTTTAACTAGTAACTTTCTAGACACGATTACTACATTTTTTTCGGGCTATTTTTCGTTTGTACCTGATGAGACCTCATGATCAAATGAAATTGCACTAATAGAATTCAGATTCCTGTCTCCATAGCCCAATGCGCAGTGAATCCACTGATACGTACAAAAACATAATTTTTTTGTCATCATTAGCTTCTCCCGGGCCTCTTGGTCATGTTGCGAACACGTGTGATGTCAATGGTGCGACGAAAACACACACAAGTTAAGTGCATTATGGTGTGTGACTGTGTTGTGTGACCCTGTTTCAATGGAAGGACGTTCCCAAAGTAAGCCACCTTGTGTTGTATGAAAAAAGGCGTTTTTAGCCTGTAAAACGTATTAATTTTTAAGATAGATATAGCTTAGATCCTAGCGCTAAGTTGTACGTACTATTATGTAATATTTATTTTAATAAAGAATTTTTGAAATGAATGAATGAATGAATGAATGTGTTGTATGAAGTCAGGAATAAGCATGATGACTACTATTAAAAATGAACAAGTAAATATTACTTTCATATATAAGATTAAATATGAATGCAATAATTGAAAAATAAAGCAAAATCGGTAAATAAAACACGGAGTAATAAGCTTTTAAAGTTTCTACAGGAGGCATCTCCTGTCCCTTTCTCGCGAAACAGAGCGCCCCCACAGGTAAGTATGAAAAATATACTCGTGACGTCACATGCCAAAGAGATTGTATGAAATGCTACCACAGCTTAGTAATGAGGTATAATGACATTCCTCTGACGTCACTAGCCGTTTGAGCTATCTCTTTCTATTCCGGTTTTTAAAATGCTTGTAACTTTGTCGTTTTTTGAGATATTTAATTTTTGTTTTCACAAATGTTTATCTTTTGAGGAATATAACTAATATACCCAAAAAAAAAATTTTGTCATCATGCCTATCGTGTGACCCTGTTTCAATGGAAGGACGTTCTCAAAGTAGGACATGTTGTGTTGTATGAAGTTAGGAATTATCAAGTTTACTTTTTGAATTAGATGGTTGGCAAACAAGCAGGGGGTCCACCTGGTGGTAAGTGGTCACTGCCGCCTATGGACATCTGCAACACAGGGCATTGCCTTATCCTACTTCCTATCCTATCCTACAGATATTATAAATGCGAAAGTTTGTGTGTGCGAATGTTTGTTACCTTCTATCTCAGTATTTACTAAACCGATTTTTATGAAATTTAGAATGCAGATAGCTTATACGCTGGGTGGATTAACACAATACTTTTTATCCGCGGGTGCAACCGCGGGACACAGCTGGTTAATAATAATAGGGAGATTCTTTGAATATCTTCACGTACATTTCACGTACACAGAAATATAACACGTAAGTGTAATTCCTCTAAGTTCATGTAGGTACGTATACAGCTACTTGGTTTGAGATACGACTCTTTATTATTGTTGACCGAGCGATCCGGAAGCGTCTCCGTTGAGTAAATAGTTTCGTATATCCGGATGTCCGGTTGTCCGGCTGCCCTTTTCAACAGGTCGTTTTCTTAACCGATTCTCATATTTGAGTAGGTTAGGTTAAACTTCTCACTTTGCCCTCTTGGATTTGATCTTTCTTAAGTAGAACTCCAGTTCCTTCCCCTCAAGCACGTAGCCATCGGCGCGGCCGCACTGACCCGGCCGACTCGCCAGGTAACTTATGGCAGTTTTTTGTCTTTTCAGGTTTTGTTTATTTTATTAAAGACCAATATGCATAATATGTTTCATTTCAAATATTGAACCACACTCTACTCATAAGTCCATAGTATCTTTATTGACAAAGAGCAAACTGTTATTTGTGTCACAAGAGAGCAAAGTTGATTTTCGCTTCGAGTGAGAATCCCGAGCAAGCGAAGGATTATATCCTTCGCTTGCTCGGGATTCTCCTTACCGCAAAGTCATGTAATTAAAAAATCACTTTGTCGCACGCAGTGAGCAAAATTCGATTTTGCACACTGTTTTCACGCAGCAAAGGGTGCCTGTTCAAGCTGCTGAGGTGGAAAAGAAATTATTCGGTCCGGAATAGTCCGGATGAAGTGAGAACGACAACATAGCTTTTCAAACCACAGATCCTAATAGGATATTTGTTTCAAACCAACAATTTGGTACAGTACCTATTTAAAATCTTAGGTCTAAACGTGGGCCTACAACCACAAAAGCAATTAAAAATCTAGCCTACTGGACATCGATAATGAGCTAATCGTAAAATAATCACCAGTAGCCTTCCAATTATAGCCCACCAGATAAGTAAACGCGGAGACATGCCCCATATAGCTGATAACTGATAATGTTATTACTTATTAGTTATACGATAGATACAGACTAGAACAGTGGCTCTGTGAATTGTGAAATCGAGACCCAGAGTCTTTTTTCAAGCCTCATTGCTCAGCAATTTTGAAAAATTTCCATATTTGAATCGACAAAAAGACCATTAGGTATATGATAATGTTATGTCATAGATATACTCTGTGAGTCTGTCTTTACATAGCCTGAAACTGAAAAACTTTTTTTGCGTTTTCAACATCAACACAGCACAGCAATTAGGAATTTATCTGCAAAAAAGTCCATATTAATTATAGAACCGGCTCACAAAATTTCACGAAGGCCGGTTGAGATATGCGGCCCGTAGAAAAGAACAGCCGGACAGCCAGACATCCGGACTTAATAAATAATTTTTAGCCAAGATAAAATAGGCATGCTTCGAAGACGACTGAACATAAGCCTCCCCGATGCTCAAGCGAATGGTTGCCTTCTGGTTGGGACCATCCGCGATTATGAAAAAACCATAAGCTATAACTATTCTCTATAGGTAGGTAGGGACATGGTGGGGACATGTTTATAACCTCGAGGCAATTTGAATAGATACCTACATGAACATCCAATCATTTTTATTTACCCGTCAGATTGCCCTCTATTGACCTTGCTTGCAACTTCTACGGGTAATGTCATTACCATTATTTTAAGTATACCTAGTATTATCCCTAAGTAGATATATCATATTACACTCACAGCACTGTAATGTCTCGTCTCGAAATCTCAAGTCACTAGCCCAGCATTTCAAGGACATGTACACGGACTCCTGACTGTTCATTCTTGTTAGTGCATTATTGATTATTGCCTGTACCAATTTTGCAGCAATATGATTGTACGACCCGACTGCACAGCACACACGATATTTTAATCAAGCATTGAATAAAGGCAGTTCAAAACTATTCTTTATTTGAAAGCCATCATAGGCATGTATACCAATTCCGGGCCATACGTTTCTGTATGACATTTAGACACGTAACGCGGCACGTTACGATTCTCGTAACGGTCATGCATTCCTGCCTCACGAAATCTCAGTGCATGCAAGCAAATACAATACATATCTGATTTATCTACAGGCCATTGTATAACACGAAGCGCCTGATAAGAAAAGAAGAATAAGTTATCACGTGTATAATGGGTTGCTATTAACTTTGCTGTAGGCGTTATATGGCGGTACCATAGTGTAATAAATACTAATAGTGAATCAACTCGGGCGGCTAGACGGAGCATCGATGGGGTGCGGCGCATGACCGAGAGCGGCGTCCCCCTCCTGCCCCGCGCCGTCTGCGGTAGTACCGGGTAGCTTCACTGGCTTACCGGTACGCGTTAGCCCCACTAGGGTCGAGACGGCCTTTTAGGTATAATGCGGTATAACAAAGGAGTTGACCCACTGTTAGTATTTATTACACTATGGCGGTACTAACGTGCGTGATGTGAAAAGAAATAGTGGAACCAAACCAACTGTACTTTTACGTGAAATACTTATTTCTAGAAATTATTAATGTTCACTCACCAAATTCCAGTTTCTAAAACTAAGTCGATCGTTTCTGGCAGTTCTAACCGGAAACCTGAAACAGGAAATAAATAAATTATTGTACTATAACAACATTAGACTATGTAAGTAGTATGTGTTTGGCTCTAAGACATGTTCTATAAGCACTTTATAATTTTACCTAAATTAGGTGCTTAAAGCATTTATAAATGGAGGTGGCAAGGCAAGGCGTACCCCTCTGCCGGTTATATGGTGCTAATTGGTAATTATACAATATCATAGTGTGCGTGTAAACACTGCGTAACTACTAACTATGCTAGATTATATAACGGTGTGCGTGTTGTAAGATGGTGTGCGGCGTGCGTTTACAGGCGCGGTTTGCGCATGTGCTATGCGTGTTTACCTCGTCCCCCGTAGAAAGCGGCAGAAAATAAAGCTTGCGGTGTGGATTATAACGTTAACATCTCCATTGATGAAATTAGGTGAGACTAATTTGTAAACGAAAGATTTGAATCACAAACGGGATTTGAACCCTCATGGAGCCTTAGTAATAGGGTTCGCTTTACCCTTTGGGCATAGTGTAATAAATACTAATAGTGAATCAACTCGGGCGGCCAGACGGAGCAACGATGAGGTGCGGTATGAACGAGAGCGGCGTCCCCCTCCTGCCCGCGCCGTCTGGGGTAGTACCGGGTAGCTTCACTGGCTTACCGGTACGCGGTAGCCCCACTACGGTCGAGACGGCCTTTTAGGTATATTGCGGTATAAAAAAGGTGTTGACCCACTTGTAATATTTATTACACTATGCTTTGGGTATGGACCCCTAAAAATGACAATTCGCACCTAAAACGTTTTTTTTCTGTGTTTGGGTACTGTAACGATCCAGGGTGTCTCGTGACGTCACAAATATTAGAAAGTTTTCTCAATTATAAATATATTTAAATCAAATAATTTTACGAGTAAATAATAATCCATAAATAAAGCAAATATTCGTTTGATACTGCATTAACTGGTATAGGACATAGAGATAGGTGTAAAAGTAGTTATCTAAACGTAATATGAGGTAATAGTAGAAAGAATAAAAACTCCTTAATAAAAAGGTTGATACTTAATCGCGAGCTGGCACTCTAGGATGTGTCAAACACTTTGAAAATAATATTTTCGGATTGGTTTTGAGAGTTTACTTGGATAATGAAAAAGAAAAATGGAAAAAAATATAGTTTTATCCTGATTTTATTTTTCAGAAAAATGTGTGAACGGTGCTACGAATGGAATAGAGAGGAAAAACGGGGGATTTTCTTTTCATATTAGAAATTACCAAAATTTATAACGAAAAGGAAGATTGACAAAGATAGGTATTAACTACAGGAGTGGAGAGGTCTAGGAATTATGGAAACCTAACGGAGGAAAATATGAATCAAGAAGTTGATATGAACCGATATCAACTGAGGGAAGTTATTACATTATTTCGTAGCTAGTATTTGCAAAGTAATTAGTTTTACCCAAGATTTAGAGATGTCAGTTATGAAAATGTTCCCTGGAGAGCTTAGGACTTTCCTTGTAAGTTGATGTTAAGTGCAGATGCTTAGTGTAGAATAAGAACGTCGTGGGAAACACGCCGAGCGGGCGGATTGATGATGGTAGAAGGTTTTAATGTACAGAACGGAATGCGTAGAGCTTTCCTTGTAGGATGATGTTGAGTAAAAATGCTTATTGTAGGACAATATCGTTGTGGACATCACGCTAAGCGGATAGTCTGATGATGGCAGGTGGTTTTAATGTACAGAAGGGAAAGTCAATGCTATTCTTTGCATATTTCCTAGTCGGCAGGAGCTTAGATGATGATGAGTGTAGATGCTTATTGTAGCACAAGATCATTGTGGATCACTCTAGGCGGAAGGTTTGATGATGGCAGGGGATTTATTGTAGAAGGGAAGCTAGTGCTGTTTACTGCATATTTCCTTAGCCGGCAGAAGCCTAGCGTTATACACGAAGGAGATGAAAGATTTTATTTCACGCGGTGATGTAAAACATCGTAGATATTATGTAGAATACTTAATATTTGTTTTGAAATCTTTTTATGAGTTAGTTCCAACTGGAAACTTTGACAGCTGAATATTCCGTGTTTAATGTTGCTATCTATTCTAGTGGATAATATTGTTTTACAGACTCTGCATAAGTAGGTAGGTAATCCTTTAGTTGTCACAGGTGGAGCAGACGGAAGAGAAATAGAGATCGTATTCTCACGCATTGACTGAAGCAAACCTCACGAAAGTGGATTAAAAAATAATACTATTTTAGATACAATGCTTTTTCACGAAGCAGGAACTTGAAGGAGGAGGAAATCTTATTTTCTCAAGTGGTTTTAGAAAGTATCGCGACTGTGTATGAATATCGTTATAGTTTCAAAACAGGTAATGTTTTATGCGTCTATTACGAAATAACTTGGAATTTAGAATAGAGTCTTCCTTAGTATGTAATAGGTATTTATCTCAATCAAGCTAGTGCGACCACAAACTGGAAGTTGCAATGTAGGATGCTTTCATTAGGTGGACCGATGATCTGGTCCGAGTCGTGGGAAGCCGATGGAAGCGGAAGACTAACGGTTGCACAGAGTGGCATAGGTTCAGGATGATGGTGGTGATGATGATGATGATGAGGTTTGACCTGGTCAGAGCCGTGGGTAGTCGAAGGAAGCGGAAGACTAACGGCTGCACAGTGTGACATGGGTTTATGATGATGCTGGTGATGATGATGATGGTGTTGATGATAATGACATCTTCAGGATGATGATATTGAGGGTCTAAGATAGGCAAAGATCTTATAAGATAAGATGCAATATATTTATTTATCTCAAATCTATGGGCATAGTTCAGTTTGGTGAAGTTTAGATTTGACATTGTTTTAATGAATTTTCAATAAAGTTTAACTTTTATTTTACAACAAAATTATAATATTTTTCAAAAAGTAATTATTGTCCTTCGTATTTATATGGGTCAAGCATAAGCAGTACCTTGTTAGTGACTCCTTACCTCACGGATAGGATAGCTAATTGTATAAATTCGAATGAGAATAACGTCTTGTTGATAATTGATATCAATAATATATTTACAACTTACAATACATACACTTTGTTCTACGGATCAAACATAACTTTAGCATATTTCATTATACTGAAATACGTCTTAGATATATGGATGATTTCTATGAAAGTTCAGGAGAAGCAAAGTCAGCCTGAGAATTCATAAACGGTTCAATGTCTATAGTATACAAAATATATGCATAATATTATTATAATATCAATAAATACGGGTATGGAAACAATTAGGAATAAATGAAATGAAACGAAATGATCTTTATTTCCGACACACAATATCGCGAAAGAAACAATATAACACGGAACATAAAATAAGAAACTTATATAAATATACTAATTATACTCTGAAGCGATATTGCACAATGTCAGAAACAGATCCCGGCTCAGCTCAGCATACAACTTATTATCATTGTGTAATTACTCCGAAATAAATGTCCTGAGTTTTTATTCAACATTATTAATCTCCATTTCATGTCGGCCGAATCTTCGAGAGAGGAGCAGAGGTTCCACACGGCGAGGTTGCGCATAATGCATAATCTACGGGCTCTTCTTTGTAGGACGATTCATCAAGACAAGTCTGATTGTCATTCTTCGAAACTTATTTAAAAGGTCATGTGTTTTCTTATAGATAATAGTATTTAATCTCGACAGTAGATGTATTAACTCTAAATTTACGGTTTCCCAAAAATATTATATCGCTTCGATACTCGACTTTATAATTATTGTAAAATCAAATATTGTAAAACCTAACATGATATAAAAAAAAATAAACCCTGAGGAGTTTCTTTGGGCTTCTTCTCAATCAGGAGTAATCGAAGTTTCCGGATATATTTTTAAAACTCAAAGTTAGTTATGAACGACAACATAATTTTAATATTTAATTATTTCCTCTGGGTACTTTAATTCTATAAAATTATTTTATAATTTAAATTATAACTTAAACTATTCCGATAAAGTAAATTCTAAATTCATAATCGTTTGAAATAACTTTTTCAATAAATAATTTGAGTTTTACTTATGTTTTTATTTATTAATCTATAATATAGAATACAACGTAGGAAAGTTAGGGTAACGAATTCTAGACTATCATCGTAGATGGCCACTTTAAATAAACCAGATCTAGATTTTGCATTAATTTATAGTTTGGAATTGGGGCTCAGAAGATGGCGTCATGATAAGCAGAAGAGGTTCATCATGACTTCGCTAATAAGTTTAAAATAGGCGTAAGGGAATGGTAGAATGGGTTGTAAGCATTTCCGGTAGGAATGATAACATTTTTTTAACAACTAGTGGGAATTTTTGGGCCGAATAGTGGAAGTGTAACAAACGGGAATTTTATATTTTTTAGTTAGTATTAGTTAAGAGATTCTGATATATACACTTGAAGAATGGTTCTGAAGGTCCATTATAGGAAGTACTTCAGGATTTCCAAATTAGGTTAATGTGAGTGGTTTTGGAGCAAACTACGTTTTCGATCTTTCCAGTAGATATAGGATTAGCGCTCATCAAAGGTTTAGATTGCAGTGAATAGTAGGATATTGGGTATTCCAATTTACTACATTAATTGCTTATTGATGTTAGTTAGGAATTGTCTCATTACTTTAAAAGGATTTGGATTACTACATTATCACAACGTACGGGTTCTACCACTATTAGGAGACGATCACTTGGCCATAACAAATCTAGAACATACAACAAACTTAGGTTAATTTTAGGTTCTTTCTTACTAACGGTTATTTATTTGCAATTTATAGTTTATTTAAACTTAGGTATTTAGGTTCGGTAAATTAAAGATACAACTATAATAATTATGAATATAAGGTGAATAGGGGGGTTAGAAAGGGGGGGGTTCTTACAGTACTATGATCACCTAGATGATCAATGATCATAAGCGACTCCTTAGAGTCCTTTGAATACCTTGGGATGAGCCGTGAGTCGTTCGCACTACTTTATTTTGAAGTTAACCATAAGAAAATAAATTGTAAACTCACCATCAGCTATTATCCTTTGGATGATGCTGGCCATGTCTTTAACTTCGCCTGCATATATGTTATCACCTGTGTAAGGGGCTATACCTAAATCTGTACAAAGCATCGGAAAGTTATTATCATTATAGATTGTATGCAAAGGTTGCCTGGAAGAAGTCCTAACAAGCAATACAGATCGCCCATGTGATGGTATCATCATCATCATATCATCCCGTTACGGTGATCCAAAACCGCTTTCACAAGGTGGTCGGAGCTTGCTGGTATCAGAACTGATCATCCGACAGTTTCTGAAGGACGCATAATGACGCTATTTCGATGCAACATCCCATAATGGCAATCTTTATGTAGTCCAAGGTCAACTTACCCCCGCAGTAATCCATTTTGCTACAGGGGGTGGGGGGGCGCGTAAGATTTCTTGAAAAAAATGATGTCTGGAAAAAAAAAATTAAAGCTCAAGGTCACCGCGCCGGCGCGCCGCCGCCGCCGTGGAAATTTTCAATCCACGCCGCCGCCGTGGAATTGGCCATCAGCGCTCATATCTAATACCCACCCATAATAATATTATTCTATACGGAAGTATTGAATCCCCCAGTGGATCCAAGTTAGGGGAGCCAAGTGGATGGAGAGGCACACACAGCTAGTAACTAGTTATGTAAAGGGCATCTAAATGGGAACCCGCTCGAGATAGGGGTTAGTTCCTCGATGTTAGGAACTGAATGGTGGAAATGAGTGGAATAACTTGCCGTCATCCTTTTTTCCTAATAACTATAACCTGGGTGTCTTCAAGATAAGAGTACACAGGTATCATCTAAGCAAGCATGCACCACCGTACCCCGTGTGATCCCTTACCATCAGGTGAGACAGTCGTCAAATGGCCTATAAATTATTTAAAAAAAATTGTAATGGGAAGCGCCTTACTTTCTTTCATGAGCAATGGTTTTTACTTTTCTTTTTATAAACAGATGTTGGTTTGCTAGCCCAGTTTTCGATCCTGCCAGTGACGATGGAGCATTCTATGGTGCTCATTGAAAAAGGATACAATTTAACATGTCTTGCAACGTCTGCGGGTGATCGGGCGGCGGAGGCGGCGGCGGCGTCTGCCCTCTAGGTGGCGCCACTGCTCTCAGCGTATACGCTCGGACGTATTCCTTGCGGAGGTCGTGGAACCGCGCGTAGTACGCCGGGAGGGTTAGATCTTTGCTGCAGGCTTCGGGGTGGAGGCATTGTCTGGAAGAAAGAGTTCACCGACTTTTAGTACCAATGTTCATCAGTAGCTATAATATCACCTCTCAAGTGAACCGTCAACCGATACAATACACTCACTTACCAGGGGGTCTAGCAAAGATCCGAAACGCTAACGCTAACGCCAAACGCTAACTCCAAAAATGTATCAAAATACATTTCGAAAGTCGCTAACTTTTCCGCAGCTAATGTCATTTCAATACATTTTAGAGTTAGCGTTTGGCGTTAATGCCAATGGAAAGGGTTCTTTGCTATACCCCCAGTTGCCTCTATATACTTTTACTCAATTCAAGTAAGTAACAGTATAGAGGTGAGTGAGTACTCCACCACAGAATAGATATATAGTACAGACTTCACTCATCACTCATCATTCCAATCTAAGAGTGACAGTTCTACAATATTATCATTTATCATCTAAGTTTAATATATTAAAGCCATACGTATCGTGACGAGTTGGGAGTTGCATGTGTCGGAAAACTGTGCCGAGATAAGGCTGTTTTAGGAGTATATGTGTCACACGTATCATGCAGAGTTGGGTTGGGAATTAGGAGTTAGATATGATCGCATTGACTTCCGGCGGCCGGGGGCGGCGAGCCGGAAAATAAATATAATAAACCTTGGACGTAGAACCAGTAGAACTAGATTTGTTAGTAAAGTACATTTTTTTCTAAAAATTGGCCTCGTTCTGTATTATGTCTTTACTCTTGCATTTATTTTATTATCTAATCCAAACCGACGATCGGTGATATGACTTTATACAAATGCAAAACTATTCAAAAATAATCCGGATGCAGTGAACTTTGACTCCGAACAAGCACGGGGGAAATACGTAAGTTATTCTGGTTTCCATGGCATATAGTTGAATATTGTATGGTACTGTCACAGAACAAATAATAGTAAGTTCTACTGCATAATGCATGAACAGGCTGAAAGCGCTCCCGTGCCCATTGAACTACGGTAATTTGAATTTACAGCGGTTGTCAAGCTTTTTGACGTGAGCCATCTCGGTATCACCCACTTGACGGTATAATGGTATTACAGACAGAACTCTTCGTGTGCGAGTCCAACTCACACTTGGCCGGTTATAAATATCTCGACTCGACAACAATGATTTTGCTCATAATATTTGGAATACTTGTAAAGAATTGAGTATCGAAAGTTCCTGCCAAATATCAATATACGCTTCACAAGCCACTGTGTACCTTGAACTCTCCTCCAGGGTGGTGATAGTGGTGGGGTTGTATTGAGTGTCGGATATTATTTCATCGTGATGTCCCCTTCCTTCTTACACGTAGTATCCTCTGAACAAGGTATGTTGTTGAGAATAGTTTTAGAACCACTGACTCAAACTGAGGCTTTAACATTCTATGGCGTGAGCAATAACCCACGGTAATGTAGTTATGAGAAAGCTAATGGTAATTACCTGATTAGTGTGTTAATGTAGGGCTTTTAATTTGTGGTTAGTGTCCATTACAATTGACGTTACTGTGGTAATGTGGAATGAGGAAAAAACAAGTTATTTCAAAATACTGGAATGGTAATAATAAGTTAGCATGTGAACGTGCTAAATGTACAGTCCCGCCCTGTTAAGCCGCTGTAAATGTCAGTAGAAACCAAAAAACATTTGGACTGTATATTAGCCGCGCTGGTTCATTGACAGTCCAAATGCTCCAGCCCACTACCAGTAGAATAGCATACCCAATACCCCAACATGCTGACAGCAGCATTGCCCCGTTGAATTGCAATGCGTTTTGCCAAATAAATGAACAGCTTATGCGTCACGCGTCGTATTGACCTGACGAGAAAACTTGTCGTCCTTAGAGTGAGACACACTTAAGCGTGTCCCGGAGGTCCCCCCAAAGCTTCTTCCCGGTAGCTCAGATAGGGGAGGACTCTCACGGGAACACGTAGGTACTAGTGGGATATCCGGAACTATTGAAATGAAACTGTAGATCTCGGTGAACTGGGTTTATTGTGTCGTTTAACAATAATTTAAGGTGGTTATGGTCCGAAATGCTGAAAATAAGATCACTACTTGTTCCCGATTGAACTTTTACGGAACAACTAGTAGTAACAATATAACTTGAGGTACAAATAGCACTTTTAACTATTAGTAACAGATATCTTATGAAAATTGGTTAAGCACAAACGAGGACTGACCGCCTCGGCGGTTGAATGAAGAATGACGAAAATGTATGGAAAATGAAAAGAATGCGACTAATGTTCTAATTTAAAATTTAAATATAGATTATGTGAGGCCAATATTTGATGCGAAAACTAAGAAAGCAGGTGAATAGCTGAAATGATGATGAAGGAGGATGACATCGTCACAAGCGCTACCATAGTGTTGTCACGGTCTCTCACGAGAAAGTGACGAGAAATTTCCTGATCGAAGCGAGAAAAGAAAACTTTGTCGCGTTGCGCATGTTAGGCGGGCAGGCGCTCTGATAAACTTATGAAAACGCGATGATCGCCCAACGCACAGTACCCGTGTACTATTGATTATGCTGTGATGCAATCTCCGTTTCGGTTGTATGGGTTGGCAATGGAAACAGTCCCCATATGTACGTCATTTTGTGACAGCGTTGCCGGATGTTCTGTATCTCTCAATAGCTTTGTAAGTGATCCGTAAACGTTTATAATTTCAAATGGTTCGTTTCAGAGGACATCTTGATCTTGGATGATGGAGTAAAGGTTACAAGGTTAAGGTAAAGAGTAAAGAAATGGTAAACATCTACATAACTTTCAATTTAGTTGTATTGAACCATATGGTTTACACTCACAAAGTATTATAATATAGTTCTAGTGGTTGTTTTCTATGTGAAGGCCATAATTATGGCCAAGTGCGGGTTGAATGAAACACCTTATCGAATTTTGTGATCATTGAACATGCCGGTTTCCTCACGATGGATTCCTTCACTATTGTAAGAGCTAGTGCAAATTCCACACATAATTTCATAAATCATTGGTGTGGGACCGAGCGGGATCTGACCCAGGGCTCTACGGTTTAAAAGTTACACGAGCCACCGCTAAACTACACTCGCTTTAGTTTAGAAATGGATAGATAGATACTTAGATAGAAATTACTTAATTGCACCAGAATAAAACAAGTATTGGACGGGCCCGATAGCTCAGTTGGTTGTAACCCTGCCTTCTGAACTGAGGGCTGTTGGTTCGATTCCTACCCGGGACAAACATTTGTGTGATGAACATAGATGTTTGCTCTGTGTCTGGGCGTTATATTGTATTCTTTGTATGTATTTACAAACAAAAAGTATCTAAGTATTATATCCGTTATCTGGTTCCCATAGTACAAGCTATGCTTAGTTTGGTGCTAGATGGCGCTGTGTGAAATATCCACACATTATGTATTTATTTATAGGCGAACTAAATGCTTAGCATTTTCTTCCGCTGTTTGAGAAAAGAAAAAGTACCCAAATAAAACAAACAAGCTTTTATCCCGGAAAATGTATAGGCTATGACAGCAAGGAGGAGGAGGTGCAAGGAGGGAAGCAGTCGCTCAGCGGCACTCTGTGGAGGCCATGAAATCTTTGGTAGAGGTCTATGTTTAGCGATTCTGAAACATATCTCCGACAAATGTTTCACTGCCGGATGATCCGCCGACAGAATGTTTCGTTTATGGGTAGTTCACCGACAGAACTTTCAACAGTTGACGTCTTTAGGCTGTTGATGATGATGCAATGGTGGTGGTGATGTTGATGAAAGTTGTAACATTGTTTTACCTGAGTGGTGGCTGGCCGTCCGTGACAAGCCTGAAGAGGGGGGAGTGGGGGTCCACTTGTAGAGATCTTACGAAGTCATCAAACTGAAACATGGAAAACAAGTACGTGAGTAAACACATAAAACACCTTGAGGAACAGAGAAAATGCTGGGAGTACTTAGGAATTATATCTTTTTTCTTTCTTTTTTTAATAGTATATTAAATAGAAACGAAACATGTGACTGGCCTGATAGCTCAGTTGGTAAGCTGTCTTGTGACATGGTTGTGGGATGGTTGTGGGGATACCTACCCGACAAACATTTTGTGTGATGATGAAGGGTTAGTATTAAGAATGGCTAGATCGCAAAATGACTTCATCTCACGTATTCTATCATTTATCTTGGTTCCCATAGTACAAGCTATTTGAAGCTATGCTTAGTTTGGGGTCCTCACAAGTATTTATTTATTCTCGTGTAGACAAGTGATGGTCAGCTCCCTAATATGTGGTCTTATACGGCACCAGCCGGTCTTCTGACTTCGGACCTTAACCCTTATTGACCTAAACCTCATCTGCCGGCTACGGTCTGCTATAAGTACCTGTAGCCGCAGAATAAAATAAATAGAAAAGAGGAAGTTAAATTTAATAAATCCACGCGACAAGTTGCAAGAGCCAATGCCAGCCGAACTCAGACTATCACATCATTGGCCCAATCAATAGGTTCTCACTACTGTGGCATCTCACATGAGACGGGCCACACCACCCACGCTGGCCAACCCAGACAACGCCACTGAATAAATGATAGTGCAAGTAGTGAAATCAAAATCAATGATGCTGCGGCCACATTAGCAGGCGAATATTCGTGATGCGTTGTCGCGAAAAGCTTGTAGTCGATGTTTTTGTAGCGCGCCAATATAAGTGTCGCCGGACACAGTGAAAATTTTTGCCTTCTACGTAAAATAAACGCTAAATTTCAATAAAAACCAAAACCAGGAACAAACGAGCGACTGGAGTAATAGCCCGGAAACGCGGTAACCTTTGGTCGGTAGCAGTCATTTATTCTCTGTAAATACGGAATGAATTAAAACTTTAATGTAACAAAGCGTGATGATTAGCAATTATCGAAACTCGGTGTTGATGAGCCAATCGTAATATTGATGATTGATGGCTAGTATAGAAATCGGAATACAAATGTTACCGGCTGAATGATTCAGGCATTCTATAGAATGCCTAGGCATGCCGAGGATATCCACTGTCCAGGCAATGTTTGAAAGTTATGAAAATGTCCATTACATATTCTGCCTTGGTATGTCACCGTTTTTTTGTAAGATTCAATTGTTTATAAAATAACGCGTTTATTTATAAACTGTCGAATTGCTAATTTTGGTCTGTATTATCATGGAAAAACTAGGAGAGGAATGCTAATACACTAAGATAACAGCGTAGACGGTTTCACTAACTCAAAGGTGATCATTAAGATGGCGTTAGGAGTATCGAAACGTAGTTTAAATGAACAAAAACACAGAATAAGATAACAGTTACTACTGCGGGACCACCAGTAATTTACTTCAAACGCAGTAGATGGCGCTGTTAATTAAATTCGATTGACTTGCTGCTGGACTCATTAGCGCTACGGACATACGGCATTTTAGTGAAACTTGTAGCCCGCTCATTTTGCAGCGCCATCTAGTTTTAAGCCGGTTTTTGGCTTTTTTCTGATCTACGCTGTTTTCTTGGTCTATTGGCATTCCTCTTATAGTTTTTCCATGGTATTTTCGATTGTTACTTTAGGCACAGAATAGCTGCGTGTTTCTATTTTGTACACCTTAGTAAGTATTATTATATCATACATTGCCAAAAAGCTTTAAGTACTATTTTCGCCATTCTATACATATCCTAGGCATCCTACAGAATGCCGGATTACACAGATTGCCGGCAACATAAGGCAACATTTGGTGAAAGCGAGATTTGTTGCCAGTGAAATAGTGAATTAATAAGTGATAAAATATATTAGTATCGTTTTTAGGGTTCCGTAAACAAAGGGTAAAACAAACCCTATTACTAAGGCTCCGCTGTCCGTCTATCTGTCTGTCTGTCTGTCCGTCTGTTACCCACCAGGGTGTATCTCATGCCGGTTATTCAGGGTTCCGTAGTATTAAGCCTCCGGTGTCAGCCTGTCTACAGTCTAGACCATATTGAGCCCCGATTCATGAATGAGCGTTGTTCTGTAATACGGGCCTTGAAATTCTGCGCTCAAGCTTATGCAGCTTTACTTTGAAACCTTCTACAGTTATAATTTCTGTGAAAAGCTCTCACCAGCACAGCTATCTTTTCCACACTATGATAGGAAACTAACAGTACCAAACAACTAAGCATCGGTTCGATGTACAGTTTCACCGAAATAAAATGGTAGTCTGTTTTAAAGTTCCGTACCCGAAGAATATAGCGAACCCTATTACTAAAGCTCCGCTGTCCGTCTGTCACCAGGCTGTATGATACAGCCTGTATGTATCTCATGAACCGTGATAGACAGTTGCAATTTTCACAGATGATGGATTTCTGTTGCCGCTATAACAAATACTAAAAAACAGAACAAAATAAAAAATATGTAAGGGCTGACATACAACAAACACGTACTTATTCTTTTTTGCTCGTTTTTATAGTTAATGGTACGGAACCCACCATGCGCGAGTCTGACTCGCATTTGGTCGGTTATTTTAGTTTCCGTAGTAGGGACATTGATTCAGTAACTAACTCCCTATGCGAGCTAGTCCTTTATTAATAACTGTTATTAATAAATTAATTGCATGGAATTAATTAAGTATTTAATTTGAATTGAATGTTGCACAAACTTAGAGAACTCTTTGTTGTTTCACAAATAAAACATACAAATAGGAGTCAATTAAATCTTACGTAATAGTGCAACAATGGGCGGTCTTATCGCTGACAGCGATCTCTTCCAGACAACCTTTGTGTTAATTTATATGTAATACATTGCAGCCACCTATTTAAAAGTTTACGAAATTTAGTTTTAAGTTAGTTAGGTCATGTGCATCTATAATTAAGTTACAATTACTGTGGATTTTTCAAAGTAACACTACCCAACAACCTTCTCTTGTCCGGTAGTCCATTGAACGCGCCTTTACCTTTATAATTTGTTTTGTGCCCTTAAATTTTAGTCTGTCCCTGGTTACCCAAATAGCTACGATTACTACGAAAAACATGTTATTTTCGACGGTTAACCTCTCGCGCTGACCGAAGCGCCAATTACTGTCAAATTGTAGATTGGAATTCATTACGTGTGCCTTTTAGTGTTATTTTTGTATTTATTTGTGTACGAAGGCCAGTCTAAACTGTGTTATGTTATCTGTGGTACAGAATAAATATACAGATTAAAATTTAAGGAAAAATTAGAATCACAAACGGGAATTGAACCCGCATCCATTCATCCCTCAAGCCGGGATATGTTTTACTTAAGCTATCGTCACAAGTGGTCTCAATCATGTCTTACAGGTTTGGCGGGGTTAATTGGGGGGTGGGGGGAGCTACCAACTCCGTAAGTTTCGTACATGAGACCACTTCTCACGGTAGCTCAAGTAAAGCATATCCCGGCTTGAGGGATGGATGGATACGGGTTCAATTCTACCTCGTGATTCTAATTAATTTTTCCTTTACAAATTAACCTGCAGATTACGCTGAGCAGGCGATACTGCTATAAAAATCATAAGTTTATATAGAATAAATATAAAAACATACATATATATAAACATTCGACACCTTCTTCTACATCTCAATCTCAAGAATGTCAAGTCACAAAGTAAATCCTGCCAACACAAGAACACTAATATATAAAAAGCATTTCACCGAAACAGTCGTCGATATGCGAGATTTTTACAGAGAAAGGCATCGGCGAAAGGACAGAATAAAAACGCCACCGGCGGGCATCGAACCCGCGTTATGCAATCCCGGTACAGTTAGGAACCTGTTCCCATATCCCATTCGCTCGTGAGATAACTCAGCTGAGATATCTGTGAGTTCTGTGACAGTTTTCTGTATGTATTGTAGTGCATCTGACTAGGATGATGTGGTATAAATAGCGCGGTGTTTTATCAACACGACGCCGAAATTATCTGAAGCTATAGCCTAAAGGCTATATAACATAAATAAATAACAGAAACAAGTTTTAGCGGCTCCACGGTTTTTGTTTAGGAACTCCCATCAGCAAGGCCGTACGCTCCGGAATATGCTTGATTGATTTTCCACACGATTGCCACAGAATTCTTACATATGCCGATTACATTATAAAAAAGTTGGACTTAGAACCTCAGATTAGGGGAAAACCATTGTCTTTAGGTTCTCGAGTGGTGACCACGAACTGGAAGACGCAGCGTAGGCCGGCCCCCTACTAGGTGGACCGACGGCTTGGTCAGAACAAGAACAAGAGGCAAGCAGCCGCTCAAAGTGGGGCTTTTTGGGGAGGCCTATGTTCAGCAATGGACGTCTTCAGGCTGATGATGATGATGATGATTGCCTTTAAATACTCCTTTGATAGTCAATGGTTTTTTAACTAATCTGGGGTAAATAGTATTTAGAGATTCTTCTACCCCTGAGTCTGCAGAGTTTTCGTTCGACATTTATATCTCAGGTCAGCGTAAGCGGTTATCTCTTTGACATATCTAAGATACTCAGGGACCCATCGAACCCCCCTTACATCTATTTTTCATGTCGAAGAAAAAAAAAAAGAAAAAGCCTCTCGCCCGTCGAAGTAATTTACAAATGATTGTTTTAATCAATCATTGCGCTACGATAATGTAAGGTGTTTATGTTTATTACTCCAAATTATCAACAATCAATCATTACCATGCGCTGCTCTTCCGCGTTTCCAAGACAGAAAGTGCACTTATTTCGCAAAGATACTGTTACTCCAAGCTCCAAACCAGTATTTCGGTGGTCGGTAATGAAGGGTACGAATCCGAAGAAAAGAGATAAATTGGATCGTTTGCTTACGCGCAGGCCGGTTTGGTCGGCAATTTGGTTTGGATCATGCGAATTGATCAAAGAGGTTAGATGTTCTAGAATCGATAAGAGTTTTCAAGTGTTTGATACAAGTAGGTAGGTACTAAAAAACTTCTCAGTAGTAAAGTATTGCTTCCAGCCGTTTTGGTAACTGAGTTTTGCAACTGGTTGCTTTGGAGGAGTTTTCGATTTTTGTAGGCAACTATTTGCGATATGATGACCTTTAAGCCAACGCAAATTTTTTCATAGTCTTCAACTATAGAAGTTTTTTTGTGTCTTCAACTAAGTGTCCATTACTGAATTTAGGCCACCCCTATAGAGCGCTACTTTTACTGGCTGCTTGCGATAAAAAAATGGCGACACTAAGAAATACTTCAATATTTACAAAAAAAATGTTTATGGCTTGTGAATATTAATTGTCATAATCAAATTAACTGTCATAATATTCAAAATCGTATAAATATTCCAATAAATTCTTAATTAATTTGAAATTATAGTTAGGTTATTATGTTATGTTACGTCATGTGTTTGTAATCATTTTATTGATACAATTATTATAAACGACCTAAGGATTTCCTTTTCCCGATTTTCTTAAGAACTATTATTACATAATACGTACCTACAAAATTACATGTATTTAGAGATTTTACGTTTACGACACAGAATTCCCCCTATTACGTAGGTCCAGAACTGAAGTCTTCATACTTAACCTTGTTTGAATATGAATCAAACCATAGAGCACAATTTTTTTTTCTTCTAATGTCAGTTCCTCTTTCAACATACCATATAAATAGTATTACCCGATTTATTCGGGTACCTAAATAAAAATCTAGCTAGATGTAAAATGTAAATAATAAAAATTATATATCGCCTACATTAAAAAAATATAAAATGATAAAATTAATTACCATCATACTACTGTGGCGTTCGGAACGCACCTCTACTGTGTTTCTGAACGCACGACTGACGTTGACGTGACACGTTGACAGATCGGTTCACGCGCCAATTCAGCTAACGAGAAGAACTTTTCCCGAGAGAACGATCTCAGCTTTTGCTCCGGCAACAAAGTTATCTCACTGCTGTAATTACTAGTGTAGCCCATCAAACTACCACCTTTGTTACGTAAACTATTGTATAGTATAACGTGTGCGGACAATAAGACATTATACCTACTTATACACTCAACAGTGATTTCATTGCCAGAGATCCTACATCCTAAGAGTAGGTACCGTCCGCCAGCAACAGTAGTTCAACAGACAACCGGGACTGCCACAGGCACCCGCACTACTATCTATAGACAAGAAAAAGGTCTATAGATAGCTCATGCAATCTTTTAATAAAAAGGATTCAAATTAAGTATAACCAGCAGTTTATTCAACATTTCTTTTAATAACTCACGAGTTTTTCAATATTACCAAGTTAAAGTAATTAAAGAACAACAGTTATGTAGGTACGGGGGGTCTAGCAAAGATACCAACCACTAACGCTAACGCCAAATGCTAACTCCAAAATGTACTTAAATGACATTTCGGAAATCGCTAACTTTTCCGTAGCGAATGTCATTTCGTTACATTTTTAGAGTTAGCGTGAGGCGTTAGCGTTAGCGATTGTGATCTTTGCTAGACCCTCCTGAACCTCAACCAAAATAATGTTTCATATTTTAGGATAAAAAAAATAACCTTAAAAATGGGAAAACAGTGGGCGCGTGGAACGTTTATAGTTGACAATAAAACTATTATCAGTAATTGCACTTCTGTGTCCTGTGTATTCTTTACTATAGAAATGCGCTGAACATATTGCTAAGCGAGTATTAGGTTTCCACCAATCTTCATTTCGACTTTTTCGAACTACTTTTATCCAACGATCAGCTAGACATGGATCTGTTGGAAATCTTTACAAAAGAAATCGGGTAATTATTCAGATGTCGTGTGGCAATACTGATTTTGACATGTCAACTTTTTATTGTGAAATGGTTCTGACTCTTCGTCAAATAGAAATAATTAAAATAATCTTATAAAAATACATGATTAAGGCCACTTACAAGTGAAATGTGATCGTGTGCTTCTGTGATTCGTGCCTTGAGTGATTTCGGCACAGTTTTATCACGCAAGACGGCATTTTTTGGCATGTATTCTAAAGCACACCCAAGTAACGACTGATTTTGATTTTGACAGCTGAGAATCAATCACACCCAAAGTGGTGTGTACGGTTTTGCCCTGCTATAATTTCGTATTAGTGGTCTGGATAAAGTCTTTGGTTTACGAGGATAAATCTCGAATGAGGGTCGTTAGAATACGAGACTTTCTTTTTTAACCGAATAACATAACGGGCTAATCATCCGCCTACGATTGCAGTGCTATTCGGAACTCGTTTGCGTGACACTGCACTGCGCACGACATCCTGAGACCACAAGATTTCTATTTTTCTCTCAAGTAATCATGATCAATGATTATTTGCGGCCTAAAAATTCTGACGCCAGGGCTGACCACTTGCCTACACGAGAAGGAGGAGGAGGAGAAGAAGAAGAAGAAGAAGAAGAAGAATAAATATTATTATTTAGTGGCTTTAGCCAATGATATTCCACTCACTGACTTTAGATGTGTTTATTATTATTAATGCCTTGTTCAAAACGCTCCAGGTAAATCATAATCACAAACTTTTAGAGTGAAAAATAGTCTCTGCATTTCCCAAAAAAAATCTGAAAAGCATCACACCATGACACCACAGACCTAAAACATTTTCGCTATAAACGTTGAACCACAGAATAAGTAACAGAACTAACCACATTTAGCATTATTTATTGGACAGTTGCTATATTAGTCGCATGTTTACGGATTTCTCGGAATCCTGTGTCGGTATAACAAGATTCCATTTGCAGTTAACGATTGACTGGTCATAGGCCTCAGGATATACCAGAGAATAAATAAATAAGAATAAGTACCTAGCCTAACTCAAATGTATAATAAAAGTTACTTAAATTCCAACAATGCTCAAACTGCTGAACAGGCATGATGACTAAATTTTTTTTGGATAAATTAATTATATTCTTCAAATGATAAACATCTGTGAAAACAAAAATTAAATATCTCAAAAAATGACCAAGTTACAAACGTTTTAAAAACC
The DNA here is from genome assembly GCA_963580505.1 of Ennomos erosarius. Lineage (NCBI taxonomy): Eukaryota > Metazoa > Arthropoda > Insecta > Lepidoptera > Geometridae > Ennomos > Ennomos erosarius. Next base: position 6,919,865 of record OY756999.1, on the reverse strand, counting down.
GGAATAGAAAGAGATAGTTCAAACGGCCAGTGACGTCATAGGAAGGTCGTTATAGTACCTCATTACTAGCTGTGGTAGCTTTTCATACAATCTCTTTGGCATGTGACGTCACGAGTAGATTTTTCATAGTAACTGTGGGGGCGCTCTGTTTCGCGAGAAAGGGACAGGAGATGCCTCCTGTAGAAACTTTAAAAGCTTATTACTCCGTGATTTATTTACCGATTTTGCTTAATTTTTCAATTATTGCATTCATTTTTAATCTTCTTTATGAAAGTAATATTTACTTATTCATTTTTAATAGCCTATTCTGTTTTTCTTGTGACATTAATTCTGCGAGAAGTTGATAAAATATACTTACTAGTACTAGGCTATTACTAAGTAGGGCAGTATAGTGGTTTCATAATGTTTACCAATACCAGGGGTACATGAAACGAACCCCTACCCCTAGTCCCTAACCCTAAGTTCAATAAAGTATACAAAAACAAACATTCACCAAACCTCATTCGAGTTTGGCGATAAAATGATAAGGCGAATCTTTGTGTGTATTTAGGTAGGTATGTGGTAAGAAAATCACAAAATAAAAATATAATGAATAACTTATATAAATTTATTCAGCGCTAAAACTGAACGGATTTTCCACACGGGTGAAACCGCGGGGCGCAACAACGCAACGCAACGCAAAATTTTATGATAATAATGTATAATGCGATGTATATTTCAGTATTCACATTTGTGTCAATAAATGAAATATTTTGTTTTACATCAATACCAGTGACCTAATATAGTAATTAAACTAGCCGTCCCGCCCCGGCTTCGCACGGGTTAATTAGTTTTAAGTCTTAACTCTGTTTATGGGTAAGAGAGAAGGTAAAGGTAAATATAATAAAAGGATGAACGGATGGGACGGCAATAGCGCGTGCCTTCCTTCGCCGTCCATTCATCCTTTTCCCCTATTTTTTTTTTACCTTTCTCTTCTATCTTCCCTTCCACAGGGTGAGTAAGTATATTTATTTTTATTGACCAAAATGCTGGTCTCTATATGGCGCAAAGACTAAGCATTGCCATACAACGGGGCAATGCTGCCAGCATTTTGGGCACATTGCCCACTGGTAGCGGCTTCTTAGATTAAGTTTATTTACTTTAGTTTTAGATAGTTCATTTTTGTTTAGATTTAATTTAGTTTTAGTATATATTATTAAATCTGTTATGATTTTTGTAGTTCGATATTAGAAGTTAATAAATCTTTTTATTGACATTTTTTATTATTTTGTTCTTTTTTGTTTTTATTTTTATATTGAAATTAAAATTAATAAACAAAGATAATTATAATATACGAAAAAAAAAACTTAACCACAATCTGCTATGGAATCACAATCTCGTATTGAAACGTAATCCTCTATGGAATTGCCATCAGCTGTGGAAGAAAATGTACATCCTTATTGCTTGGCCAACCCGCACTTGGCTGTTTTATAAAACAGAAAGTATCCTGAATGTTATTCTGCATAATCAGCTATAACCATACCAAATTTCAGCAAAATCCGTTCAGTAGTTCCAGCGTGATGCGTGTTCAAAGGGACAGACAGACAAACAGACAAAAAAATTCAAAAAATAATGTTTATATGTCTATATATCGATTAAGAAGCGCAGTGCAGTCAAAATTTTCCAAAAATATTCTATGTACAGATTTTGCCCAGTTACAGTTTTATTATGTATTGATTGTTGATAATATCAAATACTTACATTTTTCTCGTTATAGCTTGATAATCTCGATCTTTCTCCGTACCTAAATCATTTATTTAGCCACACAGTCAGAATTTAAGCATTTTCCCTGCATTTAAAGATAATATTCTGAAATTCAGTACTTGGTCCAAATAATACACGTGATTATGGATGGGGGAGGAGAGGTTTGTCTAAAACCTCACCAAATAGGTATAACCCCGTATAACCAATCACATAGACAAATTAAATTAAATTAAATAGTCCGGTTGTACACAAACAAATAGGTAGCCGAGAAATACCAAGTAATAAGTTACTAACAAGATATATTAAAAGTTATAGTTGTTACCTGTAATGCAACTACTTCTAAAGGCTGCCCTGTCTGCAGCTCTTCCGAAGGTCTTCTCGTAGGCCGAACTGCATATTCTCTTTCACCTATTATCTGCAACAAAGAAATAAAAACATGAAGCCATGTGCTTGTACATACAACTATTTATTCTGTGGTACGTAGGGAGATCAGGCAGGGCACGGCTATTACCAACTGAGCTATCGGGCCCGTCGTAAATTGCCGTATTTAGTATTAATAACATTTTTGCTGGTAGGTAAAAATGTAAAAAGGTACTTAATTACATGGAGCTAATAAAAAAAGAAGGAGGGAATCCCGTCTGATCCGAAACTGAAGCACCCTTAGGAAGCCGGAACGCTTCGTACGTACGAGCGGGGCTCGCACACACTCACATCATAGGCAGCCGGTCGCCATACTTTCATGACACACATAGTGTAATATGTCCGCCAATTTGGGCTTCAGTTCGATGTCAATCAAATCTCATAATTAACTTTGAAAAATAACTACTTAGTTAAAGCAAATTCGTTTAACATGTAGTAAATTCAAGATTCACAAAATATTTGGATTTGATATGGGTTGCCATTTATCAAGTCAAGTATGTTTCTATACTTATTTTAGGTATTTTACCAATTAAATACTCAAACCGGCAAGAAATAAACATATTTAATGTTAAAAAATAACTTTAACAAAATTGGTATTGGTATTGTAATTGAAATGACACAAAAAAAGTCCTTGTCCTTGCTTATTTTTTTTAAACAATTATTTGACGGGCCCGATAGCTCAGTTGGTAGTATCCCTGCCTTCTGAACTGAGGGCCGTGGGTTCGATTCCTACCCGGGACAAACATTTGTGTGATGAACATAGATGTTTGTTCTGCGTCTGGGTGTTATATTGTATTCTATAAATGTATTTACAAACAAAAAGTATATAAGTATTGTATCAGTCATCTGGTTCCCATAGTACAAACTATGCTTAGTTTGGGGCTAGATGGCGCTGTGTGAAATGTCCACACGTATTTATTTATTTATTATTTATTTATTTATTTTGTAACGTCATTTTGGAAGGAATATCATTGATAAGTGATGTTTGATTTTATTTGACCTTTGAATTTAATCTTACTTAATCGGTTTTTTTGTGTAAGCGAACGACGTGACGAGTGCTCCCATATTGCAGTGTCACTCGATTAGGCTCAAAAGCCTGGATTAGGTGTACCGTTACCTAATACCTAAACCGTAAGCTAACGCATGTCATGGGTCCGGAAGTGTACAATCGACTGCCAGATGACGTCACAGAGGCGCTGAGCCTTAATTGTTTTAAGCTGCGGCGCCCTGGCTCATCGAGCAAACCTTCTATAGCTTCGATGAATTTGTAAGCATTAGACCTTACTAATTGACATTAATTATTAATATATTTTTTATATCACTTTTGTATTAAAAATGATTATGCTATTTTCTATTTACTATACTTAAATATTTAATTTGTCAATGGACATCATAATTTAATGATAGAATCATTGTTCTGTTTTATTAAGTTAAAATTAATGTATTCAATGATTTAAGATTTAAATGTGTAGGTACCTAAGAGTAAATTACTATTAGTAATTATATACGTACAATTTTCTGACCTATTTTTTGTACCAAATAAATGAAATTCAAGTCTATTCCACTTTTAATAATAAGGCCGTAAATTAATTAAGTTCGTCTTATAATTCGTATGTACAATCACTTTCGTAAAAATTATTAATAAATGGAAATTAGCGTTGGGTATTATAGAATAGGATTGGTATTTAATGACTAAAGTATGACGTAAAATCATTCGTATGCTAATGAAATAGTAGGTGGATAATTAAGACGTTAATTGTACATTTTATTTTTACATTATTATACATATTATTACAGATTGTATGCCCAACTGCCTGTTGAATAAATAAACGAAGCAATTATTTTCTGTAGATATTATACCGGGTGTAATTGTATTCATTAGCATCCTTTGAAACTAGGTACCTACTCCGGATACCGGTCACGTATGGACCAAAATTTTTGAATTCTAACACTTTGGTTTGGTAATAATAATAACTCCAAAAAATGAAATAACTTACTTAATCAAATGCTACAATACAAAATTTAATTAAAATAATGAAGTACTGATTTTAATTAGTACATACATGGTATAAAAACGTTTAAATGTATCAAAATCATCCGTGCCAACTGCGTTAGGCGCCGCGGCAATCTTCATAATTTTCAATAAGAAATATTTTCATTTACACTCTTTACTCTTTAATAATCATCTATAAATGATGTAAAAATATGCTAATGAATTAAATTACATCTTGTATTTCTTACTAATTCAAAGTGAACCCCACTTTGAATTAAGTAGTAAGAAGTATAATATCTATTTCTGCGGTATTAGGTAGTAATAGGTAATAGGCATGACGACTAAAATTTTTTTTTGGACAAATTAATTATTTTCCTCAAAAGATAAACATTTGTGAAAACAAAAATTAAATATTTAAAAAAATGACCAAGTTACAAGCATTTTAAAAACCGGAATAGAAAGAGATAGCTCAAACGACCAGTGACGTCAGAGGAAGGTCGTTATAGTACCTCATTACTAAGCTGTGGTGGCTTTTCATACAAACTCTTTGGCATGTGACGTCACGAGTAGATTTTTCATAGTTACTGCGGAGGCGCTGTTTCGCGAGAAAGGGACAGGAGATGCCTGCTGTAGAAAGAAACTTTAAAAGCTTATTACTCCGTGATTTATTTACCGATTTTGCTTATTTTTTCAATTATTGCATTCATTTTTATTCTTTTTTATGAAAGTAATATTTACTTGTTCATTTGTAATAGTAGTCATTATGCCTATTTTCTTATTTCTTTTCTATGGTTCCATACCCAAGGGTAAACCGGACCCTTGCTAAGCCTCCGCTGTCCGTCTGTTACCAGGCTGTATCACACCTTCGTGTGCGAGTGGTTCCGTGCCATTATCTATAAAAACGAGCAAAAAATCGCGTTTATTGTATGGGAGCCTTTTTATTGTTTTTGAGTATTTGCTGTAAAGCGGCAAGAGCAATACATCATCTGTGAAAATTTCAACTGTCTAACTATCACGGTTCATGAGATACAGCCTGGTGATAGACGGCCAGACAGACAGACAAACAGATGGACAGCCGAGCCTTAGTAATAGGCATAGAATATAGGGTTCACTTTACCCTTTGGGTACGGAACCCTAAAAAGTAGAGCTTGGTAAAATAGGATAGGTAACCTAACATAACTACCTAGATTAGGTTGCTTACATTAAAAAAATCTGTTAACTTCGAAAATCGTGAAGTCTGAAGACGAATGTAAGATGTATAAAAGATCAACACGTCTCATAGTCATTATTTATTTATTATTGTCATTCGTCACACAGTAGCTATGTTCTATGGACTACAACCATTGCAGTGAACACTCGACTCGAATTCCCGGCGCAGCCCACGCGCTCTAATTTCAAACTGGGACGTGCTCATTCCTGCCAATGAGAGAACAATGAGATTAGGCAAGCGCGTGAGTAGCCAATCAGGTGCTTTGGCTGATCGTAAACAATCATGGCGGATTTCAGTATCAGTATAGATATAGAGTAGGTTATTAGGTACAGTTGTCGATGGAACTATTATATCTACTCTTGATCTCCAGGAAAAAATAAACATTAGCTCATTGGTCACACGAATATGTATTAGGTAAACCTCAGTTGGATGGGTGACAGCTACTCAGCTACAAAGAATCGTCTGAACAGTGGTTCGGAGCACGACGGTCGCTCCTTACGATTCTAATAACGTGTCACTTGTCACTGTCATAATGAATGACACAAATCCTGAAAATTAGCCAAGTTTCACTTTTAACAGCGGTTTTAGAAACTTAACGATATACTAACCGCGCAAGGTAAGTACGGTGCTTAATTTTTCTACATTGTATGTAAAATAAACGCGGGTCACGACACGCATTGCGCATGCGGCCGGTCAAATGTCACCGACAATGATGGCGGCTGAAGCTAGGGTTGCCACTAAAAATGAGAAATATTAAAGATGATTAAAAGAACAATTTATGGCCTTCTTCAACTTCAAAAACGTTGGGGCTGGCATACCAGAATGGGTAAAGCGTCTAAATAAGATAAAAAAAACCTCATAATCGTGTTGAACTTATTGTCTTTCTTGAATTTAGTCATCGTAGAATTTTTGATAAAATAATAATATAGTTACCTCTATTAACAACACAATCATACAATCTACACAATTCCAAAAATACTAACCTAAAATCGTTGATCCATAGACGATAGATAACACGTCGCGTCGTCCTCAAACGAATTAAAGCCAGCAATGTGTGTGTACCACAGTCATTATAAAATAGGTAATATCACAGATATTAAAATATATTATGTACCTTGTATACCTACATACTTTATTTCATTTGAAGTAATGGGGAAATAAGCGATATCTGTTAGACAACCCTAGTGACCTCAACTCAAGGGTAGTTTTCTAGGGGTCCGTACCTAAATGGTACCTCCGCTGTCCGTCTTGTCTGTCTGTCTATCTGTTCGTCCGTCCATCTGTCACCAGGCTGTCTTATTCTTATTCAACATGGGGCCGCTAAGTTCTGCACTGACGTCCCGCTAGGGGTGTATTGTGCATTCGCTAGGGGCCTGTAGGGGCACCAGGCTGTATCTCATGAACCGGGATAGTTACACTTGAAATGATGTATTTCTGTTGCCGATTAATATCGGTTCTAAGTAAGTAATCTTGATTTGATATTTTTTTTGTTGTTAAGTATCAACAAATACTAAAAAACAGAATAAAATACATAATTCGGGGGGCTTCCCATACAACAAACGGTTTTTTTTGCTGATTCTGTTAGATAATCGTACGGAACCCTTCGTGCACGAGTCCGTTTTGCACTTGACCGATTATTTTGCTTTACGAACGAAGGTCTTACGGTAAGCGCGGGGGATTAAAGTTGTATATTAGTACTAGCTGGGGTACTACTATAATACCTACCTACTGAGTAGTAATTTCCATTCTTTTCACAAACGTGTTATTTATAATGTACTTACATTACACCTATCGTATACAAACTTGTTTTAGAACATTAGTTCTCGTGCCTTTGAATCCCTCGCTCGCTCAGGATTCTAACCTAGAATCACTCGCTACGCTCGTGTTTCAATACTAGAACCCTTCGCTTGCTCGCGATTCAACATCAGCACTCGAAGCAAAAATCAACTTTGCTCTCTTGTTGCACAAATGAAATAAATATTTCCTAAAGTTGTCTGTGACCTTGCAATTTGCCATTGTATTTGTTTGGGTTAAAAAAACTGAAGAACGAAAATGTGGGAGACTACCATTGTCTTGTCACTTTAATTAAAAATTAAAAGAATAATTTTAATTATGTTTCAGTTTCCTTCACATGTATTATTTTATTTATTAAAATTTGTGTTTTAAATTAAAATATGAGTCAATTGTTTTGGCGACGCAAAGTAAGAAAACCACTCAAGGTAATAGCAGTCGAAAAAGCAAAATGCAAAAAACAGTGTCTGTCTCAAGATCAAGATCTTATAAGAATACTACAGCTCCGGTCCGCGGTTTCCCACCTACTGAACGTTAATATTGCATATAGTTTTTGAGCTATGGAGAAATCAACTAATGCTCAGTGTTTCCCTGCGAGATAAGATGAAGAGATCCGCATGAGAACTAAAGTGACCGAAGTAGCTCTTAGAATTAACAAGTTGAAATGGTAATGGGCAGGCTACAACTCCTGTAGCTTGTAGATGGGGAATAAAGGTTCTGGAGTGGTTAGTTGTGTTTAGATTTAGATTAATTTATAGCATCATGTAATAAGGTAATACAAGTTACACAATCACATATTCCTGATCGAATTCGAGTGGCGGCCACGAACCGCAGCGTAGGGCAGCCCGTAGCCGCGCGTTAAAACCACAGGAAGGCGGTGGATGCAGGAGGCAAGCACCTGATGATGATGATGAAGTATTAAAAAACTAAATAGAGTGTATTTAGTTTAAAATTCATGATCCGCGAGAAGAGTATCGAGAAGACTACGTGCACTGGAAGAGTGTCACGTGGAAAATCACGACCGTTAAAGCATAGAGGGGGTGGAGACAATGCAGAATCCAAAAAAGAAGAAACAACAATAAACCTTAAAAAAGGATAATTAAAGATTATGCTAAAGGAGTACGCCCATAGAAATAGGAATATTTAAAGTCAAACTCGCTGGTGGTGGTGGTACAAGAAACCGAAAAGTATACCTGGGCCAGAAGGGCTAGACTGGTCCGTCGATCCTAGCGCAGCCGATAGGTAATAGCTGTATATTTTTGATTTTTATAGCAGTATCGCCTGCTAAGCGTAATCTACAGATTAATTTGTAAAGGAAAAATTAGAATACCAATCCCGTTAGTTGGTTGTAAAAGGTGAAGGAAAAATTCGGACATGAAACCACTTGTCACGATAGCTTAACTAAAGCATATCCAGGCTTGGGGGATGGATGGATGCAGGTTCAATTCCCGCTCGTGTTTCTAATTTTTCCTTTACAAATTAATCAATAGCTGTACAGTTTAGGTCGAGGGTGAGAACAGAAACTACGAAGCTACCGCGCAAAGCTTTCGCAGCTACACAGGTCAGCAAGTACGTGTTTTATTATGTGATTTCAAGCCTACACACTTTGCAGTGTCTACTTGATGCCAGAGGTACGTAATAGCGGTAATTCCAGCGCAGCTGTGTACGGAGAGGAAATGACGCGGCAGTCTGTGATGAGAATTGCAACTCGTTGCGAGCAAAGCACGCGATGGTATCGAGCACATTCCGAGATTTGCGACATTTACACTGTTTTATGATACTAATTTACACGTATGTAACTTGTATATTTATGTAATGTGTAGGTACCTATGTATTTGTCGAGTGGTTCTCGAGTGGCGACCACGAAACGGAAGACGCAGTGTGGGCCAACCTCTAACGATGCGCACCGCGATAAAATTTTCTCGACATATCTCGTGAGAGACCGTGACAACGCTATGGTAGCGCCTAAGTGTGTCTCACTCTAACAGCCACGACAAGTTTTCTCGCGGTGTGCATGTTAGACCATCTGGTTATCTTTGGAGAGTCGAGGGATGCATAAGGAGGCAAGCAGCCGCTCATAGTGGCGCTCTGTGGGGAAGGCCTATGTTCAGCAGTGAACATCTATGATTACGATGATATTTTGTTGAAAAGTACCTAAGCCTACATTTTTAGGATTCCGTACCCGAAGATTGCTAGCCTGAAGCTCAATTGAAAAAAATCAAAGAATCTCGTATCAATATCACAATAGTTACTATTTGTGCAACAAGAGAGCCAAGTCGATTTTTCCTGCGAGTGTTGATTTTGAATCCCGAGCAAGCGAACGATTTTTTAATCACTAGCGTAGCGAAGTGATTTCTCAATGTCTCCATCAAGGAAGTTTTAAGTATACTTATACCTCTATACGTATAAGTTACTTGGTCTTCATATAGTTACTATGAAGATTTTCAAATTAGGAATTAAATTATTATAGCATTGAAATCAAAAATCCGTGTAGAGAGTATTATAAAAAAGCATGTAGAATACAAATAGATATCACAGGGCTAGAATAAAAACTCTACGGTAGATATTCAGTGATATAAGCACATTACAAAACAGATCCATTGATGAGTACTCTAATAAAAAATAGGAACCATGTAATTATGTTGTAATAACCTCTTGAGCATTAAGACCTTGCACACCAATACACCTAATTAGTTACTCAACTACAGAAGCGAGAATCGTAAATAATATTGATTCAATATTTAAACACCTGTTTTATGATTGATTTGAATGGTGGTCTAGTTATAGACTAGCGCCGAAGCAGGTTTTTGAAAACTAGTAAATAAAATTCTATTATTATACCTAAGCTAGATTCAGGTAAAGCAAGACCTAGGTATGCACATATAATATACAAGCCGTGGTTTTATTTTTATTTTATTTGGATAACCAGCTTTCTTACTAAATAATATAAGAATAGGAAACGAAATACTCATAAGCCGAATACAGGTTATCACTTAGTTTTATGCAGGTTTAATCAATTCTGTTCGTGCTAAAGGTTTAGCTAGGGAAAGTTATTAACCCAAGCATGGATAAAATAAAAAAAAGAAGGATTGAGTTTTGATTGACATGGAACTGAAGCCCAAAATGGCGGACATGTTACATATGTGTGTCAGATGAAAGTATGGCGACCGGTGCCTATGATGTGAGTGTGTGCGTGCCCCGCTCGTACGTACGAAGCGTTCCGGCTTCCTAAGGGTACTTCAGTTTCGGATCAGACGGGATATCCTCCTTCTTTTTTTATTAGCATGAACCCAAGTTAAAATATCTAGGGTAAATTGCAACTACACAATTAAGTTCTTTACGTAAAACGATTATCAGGTTCATTCTCAGTAGATCCATGGGCAAGATTCACGTCCCGGTGGATCTAGTGAGAAAGTCGAGCTGATTGGCCAAACGCTATCGATGTGTCGATTTCTACAGCTTTATGCTATACCCCTGCTGTGATGCAACATGGCGCTTATGTGTTGCCGTAAACTAATACATACCTACTGATACTGGCACCATTTTTGAAGAACTTCTAGCTCTGGGTGTCGACTCTAACCCCGAGTTAGGATGCGGATCATGCAGACTTAAAAAAGGTAGCTCATCAATATAAATTTTCCAACCTCCCTGGCATGTGCACCGGCCGGCACCGCCACATAATTTTTTCCTCTATACTTTTTCTCGTGAGTGTCCGTGTGTGACAACACTATGCTATACTATGGTAGCGCCTAAGTGTGTCTCGCTCTAACAATGACGACAAGTTTTCTCGGGGTACGCATGCTAGGGTGTCAGGGGGTCTAGCAAAGATCCTTTACCAGGTAATGTCATTCCCGTACATTTTCAGTTGGCGTTAACGCTAATAGAAACAGTGGAAATAGTCAATGCCCTGCCCGGCTAGCATGCGCACCGCGACATTTTCTCGACACTTTTTCTCGTCGAAGAGCGTCAAGACTATAATAGCATCTAAGTACATTATCTCACTCTAAGAACGACGACTAGTTTTCTCGCATGCTAGGATGTCGTCGAGGCAAGAAACAATGCATTAAAACAGTGTTGCTGTGTTGTAGTGTTATACTCTAATATACCTACCCAATTATCCATAGTAGCGATGGCAATTAATGCAATTTTGCGTAAATTTCATAAACATGCTAATTCATGAGTCTTAGCATGCTATTTGCTATGCTATTTGCTATGCTATTTGCTAAAATGAAATGGAAATGAAAAATTAAATGAAATATGATATGAAAAATTAAATGAAAATTTATATGAAAAATTAAATGACAAATGAAATGAAAAATTGATTGAAACATAAATTAAAAATGAAATGAAACTTTATATTGAAAAATAAATTCAAAATCAACCAAATGAATTGAAATGAAATTTCATATTTCACAGAATTTCGCAACTACATTTCATTTGCTAAAGCAACCTAGCGTGTACAACTTTGTAATCCAAATACGTGTAGCATGTAGCACTAGTTATAAGTAGGTCTATTTGTACTGCGATTTCCAAGAGATGATGAGCGCACGTCATTGAAGATGCATTGAAGCCAATAAATAACGAATTACCCTGTAAATGTTAATCTGTATAATAAAAACCGACATGTATATTTTATAATTATACATACGATCGGGTTTAATTTACACGATAATAACGAACACATAATAACAGAGCATAATTATGTGGCAGGTAATATAAAACATTGTAAGTACTTATATAAAGTATTATTATTTATTTATAGAAAACAATATATGTATAAAAAAATATGAAAAAATGGGGGAGACCTTTGCCCAGCAGTGGGACATTAAAGGTTAAAAAAAAAGGAAAAACGAACTCCCGTTACGTGAGAAGCACTTTGGACCGAAACCACAATTCTGCGCACTGAGTGAACTCCTGCTTATTAAAAAGTACTAAGTCCTATACCTAGCTGTATTTTTATGGAATAGCATGTTTTTATTCAGTCTTCGATCCTCCTGCTCACTGCTAGATAATCTTTGTGTCATCTAGTGGCGTTCATGGTAGCTCGGCAGGTACGGAACAGTGAACGCGCAGGGTGTGCTCGCACTTACCCGAATAATTTTATTAAAACTATTACTTATCAATGAACCAATGAAATATAATATAATAATGCATTTATTTGCTCGTGGTTCATATAAAACCGATTAAGTAAGTATAATTAATGATCACAAATTGTCATCTATTTTATATTAGAGCTATTCTTCGAAGTCGATTGACCTCAATGCCCTACTGGCGCTCTGGTATTTGCTTATGTACCTATACACACGTTTGTATTCTATGTTATTTACCTATCTAATTATACGCAGAAGCTAAGTAGGTATTTAATCGTCGTTTAAGTATATATTTCCAGAAGTTCCGTGGGAGTAGTTCCGTAACGAAACTATAGAGACTTTTTTCTTAATAAGCCCGTGAAACAAAGTGCAAATTAATTACTACTTTGATGGGTGACCGCTACGAAAAAAATATTTACAACTGAGCGCTACCGTGCTTCGTTGGTCACGGGTGTTGTCGAAGTCCAATATAGCTGTTAAGCCAAGTCAGAAGCCGGCCTAAAAATTCTGACACCAGGGCTGACCACTTACTTGCCCACACGAGAAGAGGAAGCTTTCCCTGTGCCACGAAGTTTACCCTATATGCCTCTTAAAGCTTCCTGTGTACCGCCTCAGTTTCCTTTGTACCGCCTCAGTTTCCTTTGTACCGCCTCAGTTTCCTTTGTACCGCAATGTTTACCGTATGTGCCTCTCGAAGCCTCCTATATGCCTCAAAACCCATTTAAAACAAGCTTAATGATCTTGTTTTAGTTTTGTCCTTCAGTCAAACACTCCATGGCCCCATTATTGTACAACGCATTAACGTAATAGGTATCATACTTCCTGGAAACGATCTGACCCTAGACCCTGCACCCGAGGGTCGAGATGTTTGCCTAGCCTCGACCCTTGACTTTTTGTCAAACAATCTCGGTAATGTAGGTATAAATAGCTAATGTTTTCTACATTATCCGGACTTAGCTTAGGTTTTTAGCGTAATTGCGTAAATATCTGCGCTTGCGGCAGTTATTATAAATTATAACAGTACTACAATGATTTGTCGGGCAACATTTGTCCCTACTTATTCTATGGTCATTGCATAAGTAACACAACTCCGTGAGATGTATAGAAAAGGAAAGGTGAAGGATTTTGGATATAAAATGGCGTTGGCGTCTTATCACGATAGCTTAGTTACAAATCCCGCTTCGTGATTTAAACTTTCCTTTACAATAACATTAATCTGCATCAGTAATTTTCCAAACGAAGTATGGAAATGGCGTATATCACAAGTTCAAAACGCAACTACCAATATTATAGGGCAACGTTTATTAAGGACTTAGGCATTGTCTATTTGTCTCTTGTGTTTTAAAGTGCAGCTCAAATCTAAATGAGTAATAAGATTTATGTTTTTGGCATGCATGGTCTTTGATCCTTTGATCCGACACCTTGGTGTATCCTTCTATACCTTGTTAACGTCAAATCTATTAAACATAAGTCTCTAACTCTGACCATCCATAAAACGACACTAAAAGCATCAACAAACACGTGTTTATAGCAAAACTGTTGTTAATTACAACATAAATAGCCTTTAAACACTGTATGCAACAAATTAGCAGACACTGGACACTGACGCAATCACTAGCTATTGGTCACAAAATGCGGATTTGACATGTTTTTATCCAGCCTTCAACCTTCTCACTCCATAGAAAACTTGAATGCTTTAATTTAATACACACTATTATCAAAAATATTAAGTCCAGCGTCTCTTAATGCGGAAAAAATTGATAAACTCCATGGTCTATCTCAATATTGCCATATTGACTGACGCCCACGAAGGTACCCAACCAAACTCATAGAGAACTAAGAAATAGATTGTCTTTACCGCAAATGAAGTTATTAATATTGGGTTCAGAGTTTAGTCAGACATTTACGTTTACGCGGGGACAACTCTTGTTTCAGATAGGCACACAATGCATTTTTAGATCTGGCGCACACATCAACTGGGTACCTCTACCTACTATCTACTCTACTGTCAACCATGAAATCATCGGCTTGAAGTGCGAGAACAACCATAAGGTTTGTCTAAATACTTCTACAGATTTGTCAATCCACTTGAGTTACCAGAAATGAGCATTATTCTTACAATGGTAAGTATCCTATTACGTGATGGCCAGTTTTTGTGTTGGTTAGGTCATGTTGTGATAAAGATCTACGATGACGTACTTTGCGTTAAAAAGCATGTTTATTTCAACGTTTTCTTTTTTCTCGTGAATTCCTTCAAGGTAAAAAGTACATTCCCTGTCGTTTTTCGACAGTATTGCAGATCAAGTTTGTTGATCAGACAGAGTCTTATTAAAACAGTTATGTTCTATTTATACGTACCTATAGTGATGCACACTATAGGTATCATTATATAACACGATGAAATTAATAACACGCATGCATGCAACTTCCACCGCGTCACTGAAGAAATCAAGGACGAATACAACTGAATCCGAAAAACAAACAACACTATTAATTATTAGGTAATGTAGTATGTATCTTCATTATCAGAACGGTAATATCCCAATATGGTCTTTAAGCAAGCCGTAGTAGGTGTTAATTTTATGGCAAACATGGTAGACCGCCGTGAATTAAGCGTCACCTTTCCAAAACTTGATAGAGGTCAGATGAATCTACGTATGGTTCTGTAAAAACTGGTCTCTTTCAAGAGTAACCTACCCAGTGAAAGTACATCGACTTTTACGCGTTTTCGTGGTGAACCAAGGCTGTATAATTATGGTTTACTTTAAATTTAACTGTCTTATGTTTTCTATTTCGATCAGATTCAACGCTGGCATCGTCATGAAAAGACCATGGGTTACAAGTTTGATAATTCATAAATTATGCCCATAAAAAATTGTAGAAGAAAGATAAAATCATCCAGGTAAATCAAAACAATCCATTTTTTCTTTCGATTTTCCGAGTCCATGATGATAAGTCTTTTGTGAACTTTATACCAAATGGACAAAATAGACGAACCTAAACATGCTACAATGTCATGACTTTTAATCGGTTGATATTTGTCAAATGTATGTTGTAAGAATGAGCTGACATTAAGCTTTTTGTAAATCTACCTTTGATGAACAGTATAGATGTAGACACAGTTAAATATATCGTCTTATTTATCTCATTCATTAGAATCTATGCCTACATCTAGCTGAAAGCAGAATTTTTGCAAACTGACAATGATTCATCTAGGTATAACCCCGCAGTAGATTATCTACTAGACTAGTAAAATAACTCCGCTAAGCAGTCCTACTAAGCACTCTTCAATTATTATATTATTATATGGTAGAGTACATTTTCAATGGAGCAGTCGGGGTCGCCAGATCAAGAGACAAACCCAAGTGCCAACACGCATAATAGACCAATTACAATGTACAACACGAGCCTTGCTCTGAAAATATTAGAGGACAGAGGGCACACCTTGACTCCGGCTAATGATGGCTCTTTGAGATAATTAAATGTCACAACGTGTATAATGGATAATTTAATAATACCTTGCTTTGTTTAAAGCTTTTTCAGTATCCAGAGGACGTTACGAGAAAAATATGAGGCTAAAATGCATGCGCCGACGATGGTTCTTCAGTTTGTTTAAAGAAATAGATAACTTTAATAAACAAAACCGGTGTGCTGTGTTCCGGTTTGAAGGGCATTGTGGCAAATTACTGGGCAAATGAGACTTATGAACTGGTCTCACAGTCTAGAAATCTTTTTTATACTGTGTGATGTCTCAAGATGACGTGCGCAGTGTCACGCGATACTTTAGTTTAAGTTCCGAGTGACACTGCAACCTTTTATGTACTGCAACGACAAGCTCGTCGCGTCATTCGTATAAACCAAAAAAAATATTACGAAAAAACCTTTATTTTGATGCGTTTTGAGTGATTGCGTCTATTGAATAAAGGCTTGGCTTGGCTGGTAATGAAAATCATCAGTAAGCCAAGGATGCTTACAAATAAATTAACTCATATTTTTTTAGAACTGTCATACTTAATGGTTAAATTGCCCACTATACAGCGCGTTTAAATGCATTCAAATCAAGAACGGAAAACAAAATTGATGATCAGCCATCTCATCAATCAAAGCATTAAAAGTATTGCATCAGCAGTCAATCTCATTCAATATTATACGGATTTTGTACAATGCTAAACATTAACTTTTAGTCCTCTTTATTTGATTCGAGCTTTTGGTTCCTAGTCTATGATTTTAGATGCCAATTACTGTTTACGGATGCACTAAAAATATAATAAATTGCGTATTTTACTTTTACTTTTACTGGCAGCTACTGTACGTTCACGGTGCAAGTTTGACGAAACTTAACATGTTCAATTTCATAGACTTTCTTTCTTTCTTTTCTTTCTTTCTTTATGGGAATAAAGAGATTTTGTTGTTCTCGATAATGTGAATAGAAGGCAAAAATATTCAGTACTCATTACTCAATTTCAAACCACATTTTTTTTTCTTATAATTTGGCCCCACACATAGTGTATTTAGCCAGTGACAAGTATTATTTTTTCATCGTGTTATAAAATATTTCACGCAAAGTCATGTCCTAGTCATAGTCATAGTCCAGTCTAAGTCAGGCAGTCATAGTCCAGTCTAAGTCATGCTCCAGCAAAGTGGTGGCAACTTTACTAAAAGCTTCTATGGAGTTTTGTAAGCAACACGAAAAATAACGTTTCACCACATTATATGTTCCTACCACTGTTATTATTGTCATATTTCTATTGTACTTATATAATATGTGTTGCATTGTGTATGTCACGAATAAATATATTTCATTTCATTTATATCACTTGCCCTCACTCATGCTCGTAATTCAGCGCTTAATGCATAAAACGCCACCAATTTTAAACATTAACACTGGAAAAAGCAAAAAATTTGAAAAATAATACAATGCAACGACGTGAACTTTTCCGCGTTCCCGCCAAAATTCAAAACCACATTTTTAAATAAATTAGCAATATCATATCGCTCAAGTATTTGTCAAAATATGTGGGGTGTCACGTATGAGCACAGATTAGAGGAAAGCAAAACAGTTGACTATTGGTTCTGGTTACGAGATTTTCCTGAATATGATAATATTATGACCACTATAGCTTTGGACTTGGTTCATACTTAGTGATCCCAAGCAGTCACGTTCTAGAACTGTTGAAGAAAATTTTGTGCTCGCGAGGTCTAACTCTACTGTTTGCAGAACTAAGTCAAGACCGGGGCCACGGATAGCCCCCTATGTAGAGGGTGCCTGAATGAAAATGAGACTGTGGAACACGTGCTGAGATACTGCACAGCTACAGAGGAAGCCAGATACACATCAAGAATGCTGACACAAGTGGACGCACAGCATTCTACTCAAGATTGTTTGAATGCCTCATCTGCATCAATACAACACCCAACATCAGCACCACTGGAGCAGATGTGCCAGCAGCCTAGAGCCACACTCTGTTATTTTAAGGAGTTGGGGTGGCTCGGGTAGATGCTGGCAGAGGGGGAAATGCACAATACACCCCAAGCGGGACGTCAGTGCAAGACTTAGAAGTCATGATCATCATCATCAACAGCCTGGAGGTGTCCACTGCTGAACATAGGTCACCCTAAACGGCTGCTCGGCTCCTGCATCCAATGGATTCCCGCGGTTTTCACAAGATCGTCGTTCCAGATCTAACTACCTTCTTACTAATATATTTAAATGTAATGGTATAGTAAGTATTCTTTTTTTTTTAACGGGCAATATGCCTTTATTACTCAAGCTAACTACTACAATAATAGAAACTAAACTTAAACTAACTACACTACACACTAACTAGCTACACTATACCTACTACAAAGAACATATGGACTGTATAATAGACCGCGATGGCCTATAGACAGTGAGTATTCTTGATATATTTCGTAAGTAGATCATATTAAATCGCCATTAAATCAAATCTAGTCTAATTACTCAACTGACTCATTCAAAAGACATTCTTTTACGTTTAGTTAATAATTTACTTTAAAGCCAATCATGTTATCATGTAGGTGCATTAAATTAGAACTGCTCCATCTCTTTCTGGTCTTTTTGAGAAAAACATTCCTCCTTTATGTCGATGGTTCTAATATTTCAAAGATTATGGTAAGTTCCTCTATCGCAATTTATCAATTCTTTGAATAAATTACTTAATAGAATCAAATCCGTTCATGAAGTCTCATTTATCTGCCGTATAAAACATACTGCTGAACATAGGCCTCCCCCAGCTGAACATAGGCCTCCCTCAAGTGAAAAG
Source organism: Ennomos erosarius (assembly GCA_963580505.1). Lineage (NCBI taxonomy): Eukaryota > Metazoa > Arthropoda > Insecta > Lepidoptera > Geometridae > Ennomos > Ennomos erosarius. The sequence goes on along the minus strand of OY756999.1, from coordinate 6,901,334 downwards.
TTAATTTTAATATTATATATTGATTGGGCTGTTGATTATGATGATGATTATTCCTATATAAACCACACTTTTCACCTCATATGCTCTATTTCTATTCTATTTCTATTTTCTATTTTGTCATTCGAAAGCGTATTTTAGCCGCTAGTGTGAGCTAGGTTGAGTGTTCAATAACTTTCTATACAGCCAGGCCATCCCAGTCCACTGAAGTATCGATGGAAAAAACCCCAAAAAATGCACTAATACTTCTTCTTCTTACTTCATGTCAGTGCGCCAACCTTTATTGTTTAGGATATATATTTTGGCACCAACCTCATTGTTAGAATATAGGGTACTAGTCCAGTCAACAAATGGCCAAAATGGGTGAATGAGAGGGGACCTAAGCGATTTCATCAGAAACTTGTTAAGGATACTCAGGAGATAAATATACTAAAAGTGCTGACCCCCCAGGGGTGAGCCGGAGGGAGATGGGGGGGGGGTCTAAAGGTGCCACCTTTTGTATTTTTCGTCAATATCTCGGAAACGGTGCGTCTTAGAACAAAAAATACTTCTACTATATGAAAGCTCATAAAATTATCGACAACTTAATAAAATACTTGTCCTGTCGCGGTAATCGGACGTGACGTGAAATTTACTATGATGTGATCTATGATATTGTGGAATTAACAGTTAGTTTAATTGGGAATTAAAGAATTCATATTGGTGGTTTCTAAACACATCTCCGCTTCTGGGTCCGGGTCTAAATATTTTGTGGGCATTTCGTGGCAGACCACAAAGTATCATTTTCGTCATTAACTATGTAATAGGTAGTCCCAATTGTGTCACGTGACGTGAGTCTGAGTCCGATATGTTTACGTGTGTATTTATCAACACACGGAAATAAAAGTTTGTGTAAATTATATTTATCTTTACCTTATCTGTGGTAAAAACTAGGTGGTAGGGCTTTTTACTAGGTGGTAGGGCTTTTTTACTAGGTGGTAGGGCTTTTTTACTAGGTGGTAGGGCTTTTCACTAGGTGGTAGGGCTTTTCTGCAAAGTTCGTCTAGGTAGGTACCACCGCTTTGGCAGTTATTCTGCCGCCAAGCAGTAGTGTGTAAGCACTACTGTGTTCCGGTTTGAAGGGCATTGTAGCTAGTGAAATTACTGGGCAAATGAGACTTTATGACCTGATTACACAGTGTAGTAATCTGATTACTAGACTGTGTGATGTCTCAGGATGACGTGCGCAGTGCAGTGTCACGCGAAACTTTATTATTTTAAAGTTCCGAGTAACACTGCAACTGTTATGGGCGGCCGTATTGCTTAACATCAGGTGAACGAACAGCTCGTCACGTCATTCATTCCCACAAAAAAAAACACGGATGTATAAAAGGGAATCGTCTTTTCTTTTTGCTTGAGCAGGTATTTAACTTAAGATAAGATCGGATAGTTATTAAGTAAGTATGAACCTTACTGTATAGTATTAGATGTCTGTGAGTGTGGTATGAACCTACTAATAACAAGAGAAGAATTATTATTTAAAATATATTCACACTTTGTTATAGAATAAAACATTCCTTTTTCATTAACGGCAAAACTTAAAAATGCAATAGAAAAAAATAAAATATTGAGTAGTAGCTTCAGACCGATTTTCCTCTGGGCCCTTATTCAGTATCGATTTCTTACTTCGAAACCACGCGAATTCCTTGTCTTACATAAGAAATCTGCAAAACTCTGTGACACGATTTGAACAAGACATGATAACGACGTGGTTAAGTTATTTTTATTTTGAATAAAATATATTGACATAAGTGGTGGTAGCTTTAGATGTGGTTGATGTTTCGGAACGCGTCTCGGTAAAACATATGATTTTTGACAGTTCAAAGCGCGCCAATTCCAAATTCATTTCGCGCGTTTGTTTTCGTTTCATAGAGAATAGACTTTTGCAGACATCTTATGTAAGAAAAGGAATTCGCGTGGTTTCGAAGTAAGGAATCGATACAGAATAACCGCCCTGAAAGCAGTATTTGAAGCCTATTGTTGTATTGTTTGTAAAATACAACAAAACAATAATTTTATGCACCATAATAGTACAAGAAAATGGCGTAAATAACGTCCGACTACATTGCGTATAACAATTATTGTAAATATATTTTTTAAGACGTAAAATTTTTAATATGGTAAAATTATTTAATTTCATGCCATATTTGGTAAAGACTAGAGAGATAATTATACATATATCTATCTTACAAATACGCAAATATGTGTTTAAAATGCTATGTATTTGTTCACGAACACGGTTTTATTGACGTCAACCTGACGTTTGTTTTGTTTGTGCGTCACGTCGCACGTCATCAGCCCAATATATTCCCACTGTTGGGACAGAGGCTTTCGCTAATAATTATAATTTGAGAGAGTGTAGGCTATAATCCACCCAGTGCTGGTTAATGAATGACATAGTCATAGTAATGGTTTATACCTAATCTAACCCAATAACCTGACCCGGTTGCGGGTTGTAAAAAAAAAGGGCTTAGAAGAGGGGGGGGCTTTGGGGGGCTTAAAGTGTATAGCTTAGTTAAGAAAGAGGTACTATGGGGCTGGCATAGTCGTTGGACGAATCAGTTAGCATTAAAATGTCATGTTTTCAAAGTAAATAAGGTGAATTCTGTGGATTTCGCAAAATAATGCAATTTGAGAAGAGAGTTTTTCTCATTGGTAAAATACAACTGTTATGGGCGGCCATGTCACTTAACGTCAGGTGAACGACTAGCTCAATAAAATAAATATTTATAGGGGCTCCTATACAACAGAGGCGATTTTTGCGTTTTTATAGATAATGGTACGGAACCCTTTGTGCGCGTGTCCGACTCGCACTTGGCCGGTTATTGGTTTCAGTTGCATTGCAATCCGCAACTTTAAATAGCCAGGTACCCGTAGGCCTAGCACGAATATTTACGCGCGCGTAAGTGTAACGTTAACGTAAAGCAATTGTATAGCGCGCTGATCAAATGCCATACAACTGCCTTACGTTAACGTTACACTTATGCGCGCGTAAATATTCGTGCTAGGCCTACCGTATCCCGGAATGCTGGTGGAACAAATAGGCAAGTAGGATGGCAGCGCAGTGGCATTTTTGCAAAAATATCACATGTGCATGTGCAAGGCCTATAACTTCACAGTGGCTATGTGACAGAAAAGTTTCGTTATCATTACTCTACCTGGGTGTCATCAACATCAATATTCAGAAGTCATACACTGCTGAACATAGGCCTCCCATAATAATATGGCACCACTTTGAGCGGCTTGCCTCTTGCATCCAACGGCTGTGACCAACTAAGGTGGTCGGGGTCAGAAACCGGCCTACACGGAGTAACCCTATGTCTCCTGTTGAGACATCTTACGGTGAACGGCCTGTATCCATGGCACCTATTAAATAGTATTTACCTATGCAGGTATTAGCCTCAAGTCGCGGCAGATATTTTTACTACTTTCAGGACACATTCGTTTGGATTGAAAAAATTCTAGATCTGTGTTTAGACTGGACTGGCCTTGTATGGATTTATGCTTAGAATAAGTACCTAGGATGCATATCCACCGATGCCGAGCATTGAAATGGAATTAATTATAATAGATCTAAAAATTTGACGATAATTACTTTAATTGCGTCAACGCGAGATCACCAGCGCAACGCAATTTGTAAATTTTTTCGATGCGGACATTTAATTGTTTCCAGTTTAAAACTAAAACTTAATATCTAGGACTCCATTAATTTTTAGGACTTCCAATTTACATAATACAATCGTTTTTGTGGATGATTCGAGAAAAATAACTACGGATTTAAGGATAAAAAAACGATTGAAGATCCGCGTATGCGCAATTATAAAAAGCTTCGGTAAAAACATTTTAATGATAAGCTTTATATATTTGTTCTGTTTGGGATAAACTTCGGCAGTTTTAAAAATAATTTGTTAGTCTGGCATTGATTGGTATTCGACAATTCGAAATTGGAAGCTGAAATGCACCACAGATTAGAGAAATAAACCGGTGTGCATTGCAATTAAAAATTATTTAAAAACGATTGTATAATGTTGTGGGAACAACTTTCCACAAGCTATAGACGGCAACGGCACAGAACTATATATTTAATCGCGCCTATGGTTTGCGCAGTTTGAAGCTTTAATCGAGCCACTCAAGACCGGGGACGATCAAAAATTCCGCTATGTTCTCGGAGCGCTCCAGGCAATGGACATTCAGCAAATCGGCGATATACTTACTAATAACCCGCCATCAAGTGGTAAGTACGCGGCCGTCAAAAATAGGCTTTTGTCGGTTTACCAAGAATCTGAATCGCGCCAATTTCAAAAGCTGCTGGGTGGTCTTGAACTTGGGGACCAGAAACCATCAGTGTTGCTTCGGAAGATGCAAGACCTAGGCGGCAAGATGGTTCCCGAAGATGCACTTCGAGTACTGTGGCTTAACCAACTGCCAACACAGATGAGAGCTGTCCTTTCCGTCAATACCGAATCGGCGCTTGAAACACTAGCAACAATGGCTGATGTCATGATGGAACACTCAGAACCGCCAACTGTTAACGCAATAGCTACCAGTTCATCTCAGCCAGACAACGGCTGACCTACAGTTTGCACTACTGTCCAAACAACTAGAAAAACTGACTCTAGAAATAGCTGAGCTCCGACGCAACGACAACGGCCGAAACTATCGTCGCTCCTACAACAACCGCTCACGCTCTCAATCTCGAGACAACTACAACCGCAACTCCACTGAGTGCTTCTATCATCGTCGTTACGGTGACTCCGCAAGGAAATGTCAATCTCCTTGTTCAAGACAGCAACCGAAGTTGCCGTCTATAGCTTGTGGAAAGTTGTTCCCACAATGTATAAAACTGCGTACAAAAAAAAAACTCTAATATCTAATATCTGCTTATTTGCATTAAAGTAGATAAATATTATGTTAATGGAATAGGTATCCCACAGAGCTATGAAACAAATGACGCTTCGCACTTGAATGCGTTTTTTTTTGCTCTGTGGTATCCTCCTGAGCCCCACTACCCCACTACCACAGAAAAATTGACAGTATTCCACAGGTAGCACTACTACATGAATTATTGGACGGGCCCGATAGCTCAGTTGGTAGTATCCCTGCCTTCTGAACTGAGGGGTGTGGGTTCGATTCCTACCCAGGACAAACATTTGTGTGATGAACATAGATGTTTGTTCTGCGTCTGGGTGTTTTATTGTATTCTATGTATGTATTTACAAACAAAAAAGTATCTAAGTATTATATCAGTTACTGGTTCCCATAGTACAAGCTATGCTTAGTTTGGGGCTAGATGGCGCTGTGTGAAATGTCCACACATATTTATTATTATTCAGGTCATATAGGTATTATTAATTTTTTAGTTCGCGCAGTTTTTAATATCGCGCGGCAGGTGTCATAAGTCACGAAAATCCGCACAAAAAGCGAAAGTCTTGCAAACAAATGCCAAAGTTTTTTAAAAAACACTAACATTCTTGCCGACCGACCACTCCTTGTCCACGAAGGGTAGACAAAATTGTCTCTCCTCTGTTTTACTCTACTATGCCCATATTACCGCGGGGAGCCAGAGTGCAGGAGGCGAGCAGCCGCTCATAGTGGCGCTCTGTGGAGGGAGGCCTATGACAGGCTGTGGTTGATGATGGTTAGCATCATCATCACCATCATTAACAGCCTGAAGACGTCCACTGCTGAACATAGGCCGAGAGCGCCATCTTAGAGCGGCTGCTCGCCTCCTGCATCCTTCGGCTCCCCGCGGTTTTCACTAGGTCGTCGGTCCACCTAGTGGAAGGCCTACGCTGAGTCTTCCGGTTCGTGGTCGCCACTGCAGAACCTTTCTTCCCCATCAGTTGTCAGTTCTACGAGCGATCTGGCCTGCCCATTGCTATTTCAACTTGCTAATCCTAAGAGCTACATCGGTCACGTTAGTTCTTTAGTTTAGTTATTAAAAAACTATAATAGTATCTAGGAAGTATTCTACACCGACAGTACTCTTTGCCCTTTGCTTACTTCCTGCACTAGGATATTTAGTTTACTAATGACTGTATATTATTATGATTTATTAAATTACTTATGACCTTCCTTTTTACCTCCAACCAAGTAATACTGCACAGTATACAGGTGCAAAAAATTGAACGCTACAATTATCATTTACAGTCTTCGTAGATGATTCCCACAATCCTTGGGCTAAGAAGATTAGGATAATGACCACGATTACAGATTGCAAGACAAGCTGTGAATGGGTACATGAAAGCTCATAACCACAAACGCATTTTCCCCGCTTCTACGTATTATAATTATGCAATCGCAGTTTATATAAAACATGAATGCTTATATACAAGCGGCTTCCTCTCTAAAACAATATTAGACATAAATAGGACTCTTCGTCAGTGGGATATGCGATGATAATATATTTTTATAAATATGTGTGGACATTTCACACAGGGCCATCTAGCCCCAAACTAAGCATAGCTTGTACTATGGGAACCAGATAACTGTTATAATACTTAGATACTTTTTTGTTTGTAAACACATACATAAAATACAATATAACACCCAGACGCAGAACAAACATCTATGTTCATCACACAAATGTTTGTCCTGGGTAGGAATCGAACCCACAGCCCTCAGTTCAGAAGGCAGGGATACTACCAACTGAGCTATCGGGCCCATCAAATAGCGGCAATAGAAATACATCATCTGTGAAAATTCCAACTGTCTAACTATCACTGTTCATGAGATACGTTTTACCCTTTGGGTACGGAACCCTAAAATCGATTGTATATTATTAGAGAACTGGTTTCAACGAACAGTTCTTTTTAACACGTTTTTTTAAACGAATACGTCCTTCCTCTAGCTGTATTATGTAGCTGCAGTGCAAGGTAATAAATGTTTCACATTGCAGTGATTTTAAAGCAAATATTTGCATGTTTGATGTGAAGCTTTTGTCAAACATTTGTTAGCAAATAGTTATTTTTCAAAAGTGCAACAGGTGAAAAAGTTGATTTTTGCTATGAGTACTGATTTTGAATCCAAGCAAAGATTTCTATGATTGATCTATGATCTATGATTCCAAGTTAGAAACCCTGAGCGCCTTAGTTCTACGAAATACTATGAAGTAGGTACCTATTTAGAACCAACACACAAGTTGTCAGTAGATAAGCCTAAGCTAGCCTAGGTTTTTTTTAAGAATAGTAATAATTATGTTCACAAAATTAGGTGAATATTATAAAGGTAGGTCAGGAATTCTGTGCGATCGGAATTGCACTTTATTGTGTTGGAGCAAGAGTCGTAATTTATTTGAATGATTTTGCGGAAAGAGCCTTCTGTAGGTACGTATTTTTTTTTGTAGATAATATAATGTCTACTCTATGGGGTAAAGAACGGTTAAACGGCCAACAGCAGTTTCGTTGAGAGTTGACAGCAATGTCTGTGATTATACGCTGCCAAGTAAACTTGATCCTTTAAAAAATTAACTATTGTCAATGCATCAATTAAAGACACGAAGCTTTTAATGTATCAGTTAACTATTTTCAATTCATGGATCATGTTATAATTACGTCGTTTAAATTCCATTTTAAAAAAGTGAGCAGCCATGCAGTACGCAGTATGTATGCAGTATGTGGCTATGTATGTGGCAGGATTTTCAGTAGACTTGTACTAGTAGTAGGTATAACAAAAAATACTTAATTTTAAGTAGGTATGAGCAATATTATAGATACTTAGGTACTATAATTTACGTTAGATGTGTTTGTACTTTGTATTCACAAGCTATGTAGTTATATTTCATGGAATTGATTTCAAAGTGTAACCATACCGGTATGATTATCTAATAGAGATAGTCTTTTTTAGGGTTCCGTCCGTACCCATAGGGTAAAGCGGACCCTATTACTAAGGCTCCGCTGTCCGTCTGTCACCAGGCTGTACCTCATGAACCGTGATTGTTAGACAATTTAAATTTTAACAGATGATGTAAATACACAACAGAAATCTGTTGCCGCTATATAACAACAAATACTAGAGAATAACATAATTATTAACTCATACAACAAACGTGTATTTTTTTTTTTGCTCGTTTTTATAAATAATGGTACGGAACTCTTCGTCGACAGTCCGACTCACACTTGGCCGGTTTTTCAAGGACCCGAATATTATATTTTTATAGTGATATTTTGTTTTATTATATTTTTCCATTAGAATACCCATCTATTCAGCAATTGATGTGCATCCATTTATTTTGTTGATTAACTTGTGCACTTTGTATTTATGTGATTTATAAAATAATTATTATTATTGCATTTCTGTTTTTTTACTTTAATCAAAATTTAATATTTTTAATATAGTTGTTTTTATCGATGAATGGGTTTCAAGATAGGAGATAATTTTTGTATCAATTTGTATAATTACAATTACAATACAAAACTCAACGAACAGCCAATTTTAAAAATTGGCTACACGACAAATATTATTTTTTATATTTAAACTTTGTCTAGAGATCGGTTATGATTATTGATGAATGTTAATTATGCCGCGAAAGAAAAAGTTGTTCGGCGTTCCTTTCTCTCCAAAAAGACTTGGTTGGCAATGTTTGCATTGGTTTGGCATTATTTTATGTGATAATGTTAAGCTAAGTATCATACTAATAAATAATGGTTTGTGTAACAGTTTTCAATGAATTGCTAATGTTGTTTTTTTTTATTCAGTTTAAACAATACGCTGAATATTATGATGATTTTCACCCAAAGTAATAATTAGGTACTATAAAATGATATATTAATATTCAAATTAGATTTCGCCATGTCTTGAATTTTAAATAATAACTTAGAAATTAATTAGTTTATGCCATTAGCATCCTTTTCCAATCCATATAAAACTTAATATATTTTACCCTTAGCACTAATTACAATTTTAATTGACCAAATAAGTATGCCGAACATTTCAATTACATTGAAGACGTAGGTTACGCCCTTGAATGTTATTTAACAGATTTACTAAATATTTAACATCTCTCATTAAACACTACGCTATGCATAAACTGCGGCCACACCAGCGCGTCAAGAGGCGCCAGTGAAGCGTCAAAATCGGCCATTCGGTATCCATCACTGCCCGTGTTCGTAGATCACCGCCGGCAGCGATGGCTACCGGCCAATGCGTCGTTTATGTTTAAACATTAAACGTAGGATAAATTTTATTTCGGAATTAACACACGTTTAGAATATTTAAGAATAATCAACGGAAAGGATACTAATAATGTTATATTATTGTGAAGGTATTGGGACATTAGTGCATTGTGCAGGGTCGAAGTAGATTAAAATACACAAACGTTTTCTGAATACATTAGTATTTTAATTTGACTTGCATACAAAATGAATGAATATGAACCTGCTTAGCTAACCTAATTTATTATTAGTTTGCATACAAAATAGATAAAGCGGCTAAGTTAGTTTATTTAAGCTTCGGCCACACCAGCGCGTCAAGTTCAGTCATTCGGTACGCATCGCTGCACGAGCGACGTAGACGGCCGCACATTTGCGATTGGCGCAGGCAGCGATGGGTATTGAAGTACCCATCGCTGGTTTTGGGAGTTTCGCAGACGCTTCGCAGACGCGCCGGTGTGGCCAAAGCTTAATAATGTCATATATGATCAGAGGTGCTTTCTTCAAAAAATTATTCCTTATAAGTACCTAAAACCTTTTAAATAGACATGGGGCCAATTTTGAGGTTTTAGTTGATAGATCTAAGTTTAAAATTGTTGCTCTCCTTGTCAAAAAGACCGCAATGTAAGAGACGGATATATTTTTAGTATTTTAAGGACTGTCGACGCCTATTATCTTATTACTTTAATACCTTACTTAAAAAGATAGAAACGCATAGTATAATATGTACCAATATTATGTTTTTATTTATTTTAAATTTATTTTGTAACTATCAACATTATTTTCGTCTCGTATCTTGACAATTTCTAATGACTACAATATTTCAAGATTTAATACAATTCTGCTTAATTCAAAGGAGTTAAAGTTAAGTTGGTGTCAATGTCCTGAGGAGACGCCCGTGGTAACACCTTCTAAAATAGACGAACATAATATACCCATTACGTCAGTGGACACAACTGGTCAGTTAGGCATGTAGGAGAAGCTGCGAATTTGTGGAAACTACATAAATTATATTATGTATAACAACTTTCTGAACTGGGTAAACAATATAAAATGTGAAATCATGATTTTTTAATTTAATAGCCAAATTAAAACCTATATTATAAAAAAAATATTAGATTTCTAATATGCCTAAATATAAATGATTATTAGTATTATTATATAAGATGTTTGACCTTGTTTTTTCAATATGTAGTAAAGTTACTTACATGTACTATGTACTTGTATGAAAGCAAATGCTAAAAGAAATTGATATACGACATCATTTTTAATTGGGTTTTGTTAAAATCATGTTATGTATTAGTACTGTTGAATGATAGAAAAAAAATTAACTACTACCTATTAATTAAATGTTGGTATAATAGAAAAAAAATTTAATAGCAGTATCGCCTGCTTATCGACGGATTAACAGATTATATTTTCGATCCCGTTCGTTAATCAACCCTTTTTACATTAAATATTAATTATGTGAAGTCTATAACCGAGAGTTACCGATGCTATTTTTTTATCGAAATGTATAATAGGTAGGTTAAGTACTCTAAAATCGAGGTAAATGAATATGACGTATGGTTATCCCATTTCCACTACCCCGCCTATACGGGTGGTAGTGAAAATTGTCGTTCCCCTTTTATGTCAGTTTCTTCTCTTCATACGTGCTACTTGTAAAGTGGAGTAAAACAGGGGCAGGGGAAAGTCAATTTTGTCTACCGTCTGTGCGAGGGCAACAGCACAAAATTCTTGATCGTTAGCAGAGATAATAATCAGACTAAAATAATTTTAGGTTTAGGTTTAAAGAAATTTATTCTCAAATAAGACAATGTCACTTCCATGAGAACATAGTTACACTTAAAATTATTATACATACATATATTCGCCGTCACATAAAATAATGTAGGTAGGCAACAATATAAATAAGTGCTAAGTAAAACAAAATTATACAAGGCACATTTATCATCGATACTTACTTTAGAATATTTACTTCGGCAGTGGATCCGCCATCATAAGGTATTGAGTCAACTGCCTCTTTTAATTTTAATTTTATGTTTTGGAACACTTGAAATAGAATGTATTGTGTGGATACCTTCTACGTTCTACGGCTATTATAAATATAACTTTTTCAGTATTTCATAATAAGAACAGTATAAAAATAACTGTTCACACGTGGTTTTGTATATCACAGCTTAGTTTTAACTTCCTTAATAATGTGCATATCTAATACCATTACACAATAACACCTGTAGTTGTTGCGCGCGAAAGTAGCACGCCATGTCGTCATGATCAAACACAAAACTGCTAACTCATGATTACAGTAGGTACTTGATTTCATTATATTCAAATAGCGATTATCCAGGACTAGGTAAAAACAGACATTACATCGACCCCTGTCTTTTACTGCAGAAACTGTACATTATACAGATTAATTTGTAAAGAAAAATTAGAATCACGAGCGGGGATTGAACCCTGCTGGTTGGGATGATTCTTAAGAATCACTCAATAGATGGCGCTACCAACCCCGTAAGTTGGTTGTAAAGGTGAAGGAAAAAATCGAAAATGAGACCACTTGTCACGGTAGCTTAAGTAAAGCATATCCCGGCTTAAAGGATGGATGGATGCGGGATCAATCCCCGCTCGTGATTCTAATTTTTCCTTTACAAATTAATCTGTAGATGACGCTGAGCAGGCGATACTGCTACAAAAAACATAAATACTGTACACATGGATGAAATAAAAAAAGAAGGATTGAGTTTTGATTGACATGGAACTGAAGCCCAAAATGGCGGACATATTACATATGTGTGTCAGATGAAAGTATGGCGACCGGCTGCCTATGATGTGAGTGTGTGCGTGCCCCGCTCGTACGTACGAAGCGTTCCGGCTTCCTAAGGGTGCTTCAGTTTCGGATCAGACGGGATTCCCTCCTTCTTTTTTTATTAGCTCCATGACTGTACATTATAGCTTCATGAATGATGAATAGCCTAATTGTGCATTGTAATAGCACAGAATTCGCCCTAATTTTTTGTTTTGGCTCCACACGTAGTGTATTTATCCAGTGTCAAGTATTAATTTTTCATCATTATTATGGAATATTTTACACAAAGTCAAGTCATAGTCACAGTCTGGGTCGATCATTTGAGTCATAGTCCAGTGTAACTCGTGCTCTAGTAAAGCCGTGGCCACTTTACTAGAAGTTTTAATAGAATTTTAGAAGCAACACGAAAAACCACGTTTCACCACATTATATCACCACGTAATTCAAACGCTACCAATCTAAACATTAACACGAGAAAAACAAATGATTGTTTTAAAAAATAATAAAATGATACAGCGTGAATTTTTTCGCATTTCCGCCAGAACTGTTCACCATATTTAGGTAGGTCAGAATTTTGTTTTGTTTTTATCAATCATACCAATCTTAAATATCATGCAGACTGTCAAAAACAGCCGGATTAACGTTTAAAATAAATCCTTTTTTGTGTATCTGACCTAGTGATATTTAATGTACCTACTATACCTACAGAAATAAGTGATTAAGTGCAAAAACAGTACTTGTTTATTACCAACAGTGACAAGCTGATATTTATCGTTGATAGCATAGCGTGTTATGATTTTTGGTAATTGCTGATGAAATAGTTACCTCAAGTACTTATTACATTGTTACTTTTTTTAGAAAGTGATTTTGTCAATAAGTGACTATGTCACCCCAGTAAAGAAGTTGCATATTATTCGAATTTTAAATTCATAGGAATAAATAATTCGTAGGTTAATATTTGTATAACACTGGGGTTCTAGCAAAGATCCCTTTCCATTACCGTTAACGCTAAACCGATAACTCTAAATGTAAGGGAATGAGCTTTGACAATAGCTTAGTCATTCTCATACATGAGTTAGCATTTGGCTTTAATGCTAATGAAATGGGATCTTTGCTAGACCCCCTTGTTACAATGTGTGCCATAAGCGTTTGCGTTATTTCATCAACGACTGTACCAAAGTATCAAAATGGTAGAGTCCAGTAAAGAAGTGTCAAATCGAGGAAAATGTCGAATTAGAAAAAGTAGCGAAGGAGTTTTGGCGGGAACACGAAAAGTTCACGTCGTTGCATCGTATTATTTTACAAAACTTTTGCTTTTTCCAGTGTTAATGTTTAAAATTGGTGGCGTTTTACGCATTAAGTGCTGAATTACGAGCATGAGTGTGTGTGTGCAAGTGATATAATGTCGTGAAACGTGATTTTTCGTGTTGCTTTCAAAACTCCATAGAAGCTTCTAGTAAAGTTGCCACCACTTTGCTGGAGCATGACTTAGACTGGACTATGGCTATCTGACTTAGACTGGACTATGACTATGACTAGGACATGACTTTGCGTGAAATATTTTATAACACGATGAAAATATAATACTTGACACTGGCTAAATACACTATGTGTGGAGCCAAAATATAAGAAAAAAAAAAAAATGTAGCGAAGTAGCCACTTAAAGAAAGTGTCGACCTGTTATTACCTGACCCGTCCATTTGAGGGATCTATCAACTGGCGGTCATGTGTTTAGATTTAATTTTGCGTGGAAAACGCGTAGTTAAACGAATAGTGGATAAGGGCAGTTTATTAAAAACAGCTTAAGGCCAGGATCTCCGTGTATCGTCTATCTCGTTCGCGCATTGCTACCTTTTTGAAGGTAATGGTAGAGCTTACTTACAAAAAATCCAACCGTTGAAAAACCTGCGAGATAACGTCACTAATGTTCCTGGCCTTTAATTAAGGTACCTGATTTCAAATTCTCAATTTTGGCAATGTATATTTTGACAAATCCTGGAGATTAGTTGTCCGTATCATATAAGTATGATATGCACGAAGAGTCATGATACTTATGATAAATTATATCTCACGTGTTATCAACGATAATGCTATATCAGCAGATTGTAAACATTGACCATGTAACATAGACACAATAATATCAAGACCTAAAATGACCTAAAGCTATACTATAAAACATGAAAGTACTATTTCTTTTAATTATTTCTACCTCGTCATGCTGTTGTTATTAAATAATTTATAGGCATAGCATTTAACCAATGTCTATGGTAAGTTATTAAAGATGACGCGACCTACGGTGCGGTGGTGCATGCTAGCCTAGATAAGAATATCTGTATAGCACAAATATTCAATAAACAATATTTGGAAAAAAAAACTGCATTACCTGTGTGTGCGTACGACCCCAAACAAGCATAATTTTGTAGCTCCAATGAAAGTATTTCATTCCGATCCGTTCCCAATTATAGTCTAACAATTTAATATCCATTGGTTGTAGTGGAAGTTTTGCGTCTCGTTAGTTCAGCAGTACAGGTACAATTACAGCCTTATTAATAAACGTGGAGTAGCTTCCTTTGGGCTAGTTAAACCACATTTTGTCTTTTTCGATTAAGTTCAAAAATTAAAATGAAAAAGCCAAAAGTTGGAATAACGAATTTAAAGCTCTTCGTTTATTAATAAGCCCGCATGAATTTAGAAAAGATTCTCAATTTCAATTCTAACTTAGATTGTGTTACTACACAGATAATATGAGAACTTCCAGGAACCCAGATTCGGTTATGTGCAATGTGGAGGTAACGTATTTTGCGACAACGAGAGATGATCATCATCACAACAGCCTGAAGACTTCCACTGCTAAACTTAGGCCTGCCCCAGGGAGCGCCACTTGAGGGGCTACTCGCCTCCTGCATCCGATAGTACCTACCTAAATCCAGAAAAGAGTTGGGTTAGGAGGCCATTCAGACAGCATTTCTAGATGCCGTAATAGTAAACCGGGATGTGAGTGAACTATAGACCTAAGAGTAACGAAAATATTCTAGGTCTGTGGAATGAACCAAATGGAACCAATCAGCGGGCGCGCAGGCGCCGGCCGCGGTAGACGGTGACAGTTCTCGAGATTTCAGGGTTGTCAAAAATTCTAAAAATCGGCATAATCAGTATTTTTTCTTTTCTCTTCTCTTGAATCTTAGCAATAAGTACTTAATCCTTTTCTACTATATTAATATTATTGGTAATGTTAGCCGTTATAAAGTTTCTGTTAAATATAAGGTTCAAAAAAGAATGCAAAAGCATTTGAGAAAATTGTCAAAAATTCTAAAAATCGGCATAATCAGTATTTTTTCTTTTCTCTTCTCTTGAAGCTTAGCAATAAGTACTTAATCCTTTTCTACTATATTAATATTATTGGTAATGTTAGCCGTTATAAAGTTTCTGTTAAATATAAGGTTCAAAAAAGAATGCAAAAGCATTTGAGAAACTAACATGTAATACTTAGGTCTAAGCCTCGTTTCCATTTCTAAAATAAATTGGATTATCCATAGGCGGTTGAAGTAACTGCATAGATGGCTCATAAAACGATCTTACGATACTGATGATATTGTTCCTGCAACAGGTAAACATTGTGTTTGAGCCTTGGAGAGAACAATACATAACAAAGAAACTACCATTTATTGCCAGTAATAAAGAAATTACAGTATAACTGGCTTAACTTCTAACTCCTCCAGTCAAACAATGGGTTTGTAAATATTCTCTAGCCCCAGTTCTACAGTTTATAGGGAAAACAAGAAAAAATATTACTGGAAGGACGAATTCAGTGAATAGAAACTGAACAATGAGGGATTCAAGTTTAAAATAGTTGAATATAGGTACTAACTACAACTTATAATACTTAAGATTATTTAGGCGAGACAAAAAATATCTGTAAATAATTTGGTGGGTATTTACAGATTCATAGAATTGCTGCTAGACTCAACCTAAAAAAGAAACTAGGTAATTGTAGGAACATTTCAGATTGGCATAAATAAAAATGATTTATGCCAATTTGATGTTTGTGGTACCTACCAAATCATTTTTTGAATAGCGCTATTTTCTCCAGACTTATGAGGTTTGAGGTATGACTGATTTACTGATTTGTTCAGGGTTGTCAATAAGGAACAGTTTTACTTGGTATCATTATTTAGTACATTTTAGGCGAATGAATAAACATACATAAACGTGCCGGTAACTAATATTACCTACCTATTTATTTTATTTCCGAGAGCCACAGCACAGATATGGATTCTTCAATATCGGGGTCAGGGTGACATCATATACCTACTTAATAGGTACCTAAACCTAATCCTTTTTATTAACTATAGGTACCCACTAGGTGTATCGACGATCTGTTGAAAGCTGGGGAGGCCGATGGATGCAGCAGGCGAGTAGCCGCTCAAAGTGGCGCTCTCTGGTAGAGGCATATGTTCAGCAGTGGACGTCTTCAGGCTGTTGATGATGATGATGATGATGAACTATAGGTGTATACCCATTGTAGTTCATTAGCGTTAACATCCAGATTATACGATTTAATAGTTAGTTATTGTAGCAAAGCAACTACCTACTATCCAGTTCGTGACCTTATTAGAGCGGATTTCTGCATGACTGGCGATTATAAGGATTTGGACCGTTTTAACTAAATGAAGACTTACCTGATTAGTGAGTACATCGACGACTACATAGGCCAGGTAGACAATTTCTTCCTCATCTGAGCCTAGCGCGGCACCGCCGAGGCCCGCGGTGCTCACGTGTAGGGCGCAAACCCAGCCGCCGCTGATCATCGCGCCATGCACTGCGCACGCCTTCACAAAAACACCCTCCAACAAGTCACTGACAACCCTAGCTCACTCTCACGCTGTCCAATGTCCATTCAATTCCGAATTCGAACACTGTCCCAAAACGTCAACTTTCTAACGGTAGTATAGTATCAAAACCTTTCGGACAGACTATCGTAGGCGGAGTGTCGCATAGCACAATCAACTTCCGAAATTTCACGTTTGGAGTGTTGTGTTCTTAAACGCGTCGAAAGCACTATTTAGAATAGAAACCTGACGGGCCTGACGGTTACTCAACATGAAACAAGAACTCGCGTGCGGCGCGGACGCCGTTTTACCGCTAGCCGTCTACGTAAGCCGTTTCCGCTATTGGTGAAAATCTAGAATTTAACTCACATTATTGCTTACTCGAATACGACAGAGTCTAGCCCCGGCAAATTCCAAAGAATAGGCCAGCTTTTGAGCCGTGTCGACGAACCACGAACAATTCCAAATTTGAATGCCTCGAGTCCCGTACACGATTAATATTTTCACTTCTCACGCTTGGATGACCACTGAGGTACGAATCACCGCGTTTGTTTTCCTGTGTAACGTCCAAAACACTGTTTGATGGATAATTTTTGATATAAAAAACGCCCGGACGACACGAGCGTGTCTGTCGGATCGGTGGATCGACTGCCGCTCTTGCTCGCCCCCCCTGCCTGTTGACACTGCGCAGGTAGCGCCAGGTGAGCAACGCGACGTTGCCAAACCGAACATTATCAATGATGAGATAGCTGCGCGTACCACGTAGTTGTCGTTTCGAAATTCACGCACCGTTGCCAGCGTTGTAAAAGGCTGTTTCTATTCTAAAGCTTATCCTAACGTTTCATTTGTACGCGTCAATGAATAGTGTCCTAATTTTGAGTATCGAAAATGCACGGTCAGTTTCTATAATGAATGAATGATGTTGGTGAATATACCTACGTATACCTATATTGTCATTTAAAATTTATTATATTTTTGAAATGCAGACTATAAAGTAGTTTTTGACGCGACATTCGAAATTATAGGTACCTAATAAAAAATATACCTACCTACACTGTATTTGCAGTTCGACGACCCATAATGATTTTTGGGGAAAGTGTAGGTAAATATGCAATATATAAATACCTGCCTACCTATAGCCATAGAATATAATTAGGTAGGTACAACCTGGTACTATACTACTTATATAGCTACTAATAACTACCTACTACGTCAGCAAGAAAGGCGGGTTAGTACCTACGCCCTATTATACGGGCCCGATAGCTCAGTTGGTAGTATCCCTGCCTTCTGAACTGAGGGCCGTGGGTTCGATTCCTACCCGGGACAAACATTTGTGTGATGAACGTAGATGTTTGTTCTGCGTCTGGGTGTTATATTGTATTCTATGTATGTATTTACCACAGAATTCCCCCTATTACATACAAAAAAAAAAGTATATAAGTATTATATCAGTTATCTGGTTCCCATAGTACAAGCTATGCTTAGTTTGGGGCTAGATGGCGCTGTGTGAAATGTCCACACATATTTATTTATTTTTTATTTATAAGTCTCCATAGGAAGAAAGAAGGTAAGTAGAGGGAAAAGGTTAAATAATGGATGAAGTAGACGAATCAGGGTCTAGCAAAGAACCCAAACGCTAACTCCAAAATGTACTGGGGGTCTAGCAAAGATCCCCTTCCATTAGCGTTAACGCCATACGATAACTCAAAATGTATAAGAATAACAGCCCCTGCGGATGACTTTTCCGCTAATGTCAAAGCTAATGCCTTTCTCCATACATTTTGGGGCTATCGTTTGGCGTTAACGCTAATGGAAATGGATCTTTGCTAGACCCCCTGGAATGACATTTCGGAAATCGCAAACTTTTCCGCAGCTAATGCCATTTCAACATTTTTGGAGTTAGCGTTTGGCGTTAGCGTTAGCGATTGAGATCTTTGCTAGACCCCCAGCGGGTAGAACAGTGTTAGATAGAGCCTACAGCTACCTTAGCCACAGATAACTGAATATGTTACTACCATGGATGAAATCTTTTTTTATTAGCTCCATGGTTACTACGTAACCTAAGCTAACTACCTGCCTGTCCCGCAGCTGTACTGAATTTCAGCAAAATTCACAATGGCCCGCATTGTGAATTTTGCATACACGTTTTTTTTGCTATTTTCGCTTGCGTTTTTGCTTATCAGCATGCACGTACTGACTGACATAATAATTCCACCAAAAAGTTAATTACTATGATTTGATGCCCACAGCAGCAAGACTGCTCAGCCTAGACTCTAGGTTAGGTATGCAGCGTCTTGGCCCTAGAGGCTACCTACCAAGTACTTTAAATTAAATTCCAAAAGTAAGTACCTATTGATATTTACCTACGTACTATTATTATTACTAATTTATACAAACTGAAACATAAATTACCTATGTGTTGTGATACAAAAGCTCCGCCAACCAAAGCGTTGGTTTACCTACCTGCCCCTGCCTAAACGGTTTATAGTTACAGTATAATGTAGGTCTTAGGCTGACATTCAGAGACAACGCATCGAGTTTACTCCGATCGAACTCACGTGAGTTCAAACTCCGGACACGGCGAGTATACTCCGCGTTTTTAAATTCACAGTCGAGTTCCAACGTAAACTCCGCCCTCACTCCGCCGAGTAAACTCCGGCCATAGACAAGTGTAGTTTGACATTAGTGACTTACACGTTGTCTTTTTTACTTGGCAGTATTATGCTAAAAAGGGAGAAAAAATAGCGGATAGGAGATCAAATTTACTGGTGATCACAGATTAGAGAAAAAAACTGGTGATAATTATATACTCTTTGAAGGAGACTTTAAAAAGCGCGCCATTTCTCTTTATTTGTTTTTTCAATTATTATGATTATTATGAATGTTGTTATTTACCTAAATAATAAAAAAACGAGTGAAATTAAAACTTACAATGGAAATGGAAATAGTGTTCACAGTACTTGTTCACAAAATCTGAGGGAGCTAATAGCTCCATACATATAAATTCTAGAAACTAAATAAAAATAAATGCTTCATTTTAATAATAGAAAAGAAGAACTATGGAGCCAACTTGCAAAGCATTGACGATTTCTTCATATGTGCATGGTAGTTCCTAAAAGGTACCATATGAATTGATTTTTATTTAATAAACCTAGACCTACCCTTAATTTAAGATTAATTCTATATTATAGGTTAGGTACTTGCTCACAAACAACTTAAAAAGGCATGGAATAATGTGAATGTGAAGACACAAGCCGGGAAGCAAAATCTATAATACAACAAAGAAAAGAAAACACACAGGATCTGCCCAGTAAATTACTATTAGATTTTTTTATTGTTATTTTCATTATAAATAAATCTATGAAGTACCTAATTTTATTTCGTAATTTATTCATTTTATTCAATACAAAATACATTTCTTCACAAAAACCACATTAAAAATTGATTTTAAGCAACATTGTTTGTAAAAACATGCGTGATAATAAAGATGGCGGTGCCTGAGCACGGCTCGAGTCACCGATTTCGTGGCTCAGCCCGTCTCATGCTCAGATGAGCATATACTCGTACTCCATTATGTATCCGCGACTGTGAATGCCAATTCGACCGAAGTACGAGTCTAGATTCCAATTTTGACATAACGGAGTTTGAGTTTGAACTCGAACTCGTCTGTGAATGTCAGCCTAAGAAGGTAGGTTAGGTACGTTCCTGTCCTGAGTATACCTACATAATTACTTACAACACTTTTTGTACCGTACGTACGTAGATAGATAGATAGACAAACGTAAAGTTGAAGTTAAAAATCTTAGAAAAAAGAAGAAATAGAAATGTATTTATCGGTTTCGTGGTCCTCCGGGACGGGGGCCTCGAGGAGTAACCCATCCTAGTACGTAGGTTATACCCAAAACGAACCATTGATAAAATTACCTCTTCACCATAGATCTATATATCAGGATATGCCCGAAGGAACATTTTATTTACTCAAAATGGTGTGGGGTAAAGTCAGCGGCATCTCTTAGATTACTCAGGAACTACGATGAGAACGGCCTATCGCTGCCATTATGTCCGTCAATGTTTGTTTACAATGATTATCCCAAATGTAAATTCGATTATTTTCGTACAAAACGGAGTGTAATATTGAAAATATTGACTTACTTGTGGTAAGAAACTTTGTATTTCTTTTTATTGCACTTTAGAGTGTAGTTTGTGCAACCCTTCACAACACAACTTGGCATATTTTCTTTGAGACACACGACCGATATCTTCTCACTTCCAACACAGACTAGGCGCTAGTGGAGGTCAATCTGTGAACTTGACTCCCTCTTTGAAGCGACGGTTTAATCTGTCATTAGGCCTGTCCTTATATATGTCTATGCTCTTCACATTCATATGTCACTGCATTAAACATTGTTTTGAGTTTTGGCGGGAACGCGGAAAAGTTCACGTCGTTGCATTGTATTATTTACCAAAACTTGTGCTTTTTCTAAAGTTAATGTTTAAAAATTGGTGGCGTTTTACGCATTACGTGCTGAATTATTAAAATGAGTGTGGGCAAGTGATATAATGTGGTGAAACGTGAGTTTTTGTGTTGCTTCCAAAATTCCATAGAAGCTTCTGGTAAAGTTGCCACCACTTTACTGGAGCATGACTTAGACTAGACTCAAACTAGACTATGACTAAGACCTGACTTTACGTGATATATTCTTTAACGATGAAAAATAACTACTTGACACTGGCTAAATACACTATATGTGGAGCCAAAATATAAGAAAAAAAAAAAACATTGTTTTAGTGTGTACTTACCTACTAGCTTTGGTACTTACGGTACCCACCCACCTATGCCTGCCTATAAGGCATGAGGCATTTTTTTTTGCTTAAATTATTAAAATTCCTCAAAAGATAGACATTCGTGAAAACAAAAATT
Organism: Ennomos erosarius; assembly: GCA_963580505.1. NCBI lineage: Eukaryota > Metazoa > Arthropoda > Insecta > Lepidoptera > Geometridae > Ennomos > Ennomos erosarius. The sequence continues at coordinate 6,879,590 of OY756999.1, read as the reverse complement.
AAATATCTCAAAAAAATGACAAAGGTACAAGCATTTTAAAAACCGGAATAGAAAGAGATAGCTCAAACGGCCAGTGACGTCAGAGCTGGGTCGTTCATAGTACCTCATTACTAAGCTGTAGTAGCTTTACATACAATCTCTTTGGCATGTGACGTCACAAGTGGAGTTTTCAGTATCTGTGGAGGCACTCTGTTTCGCGAGAAAGGGATAGGTAATGCCCCTTCAGGAAACTTTAAAAGCTTATTACTACGTGATTTATTTACTGATTTTACTTATTTTGTCAATTATTGCATTCATATTTACCTACCTGCATTCCTATTTACTTGTTCATTTTTAAAAGTAGTCATCATGCCTATTCTTGGTTAAAAAAATATCGACCTTCCATTTCGCGACTCTGATGACAGATTGTAATTAACTGTGTCAAAGGCATCAGTATACCGTATTAACTTATCGTACTTACGTTATTACAATATAAATAATCCAAATTACCTACGACCATTGTGCACACTTATCGCAACGTAATAATCTTTGCGCCTGAATTACACGGTGCTGCCAGCTGAGAACTTTAATTTTCCTGAACTTTATCATGAATACTATGAATCTAAACTCATCAAGGTGCCCAGGTGATATACATTTTATTTTATCCTTCATTATCATGACAATCATCATCACCGTCATCACCAACCTGAAATGCTAAACATAGGCTTCGTTTTTACGAGCTTTACGCAACGATAACAGCTACAAGACCTGCCCGTTTTCCCAGGGGCATATAGGGCCCCTGGAAAAACGGTCAGATCTTGTAGCTTACCAAATTTCCGGGATATACAGTATCCTATCTCGATTCCAAGAATCCTAATCGGTTCAGACGTTTTAGCGTGAAAGAAAAGTCACAGATTCACTAATAAGTACCTACAATATCAGAAGGTATTTGTACTATCATGTGGTAGGGTCGCTGACCTCTATTATGCCTTCATAGAGATCAGTGGGTGGGATGGAGATAAGAACTTGAAAGAGGTCAAAACTTGGCAGAAAACAACAACCTGGCAACACAAGTTGTTTGACATTGAACATTTTGGCGATTTCAGTGAAGGATTTTGATCACAATGAGATATTAATGCTGCTGGTTGCCGACAGATTCCCATGATTATGTTATGGCATTAGCTATTTACAGATAGGTACAGAAGCTGTTTTATTTATACGTATGAATAAAATTTTGGATTTAGAATCGCTTTTATAATTTTCAACCAACTTCAAAAAGAGTAGGTTCTCTATTCGGTTGTAGGTATTGTTATACTTACCTTAGCTTATACCAACCTTAGAATCAGATTTCCGCCGTTACTTACTCCCCGATTACCGCGATCCCCAGGCCCCGTCCGGAGAACCACGAACGAATTAACTGATTTGGAAAATTCGCTTTTTATTTTGTTACTTAGATGTTTATAGGCCACACCATTAGATTTGTCATATAGAAATTTTATGAAAATTGGTTCAGTAATTTGGTTTTAAATACACGACTGGAAAAATAATTTAGGTCGATTATTTATTATGTAATATAATTAGGTATCAGCTAATACCCAGACAGGGTACCACAATACCTAGCAAAATACTTATTTATTTCTGCTCTATTTCTGTTTTTGAGTATCCATCTAATCCACCAAGGAAACGTTCTGTCAGGATTGAGGATGAGAATCACAAAGTTTAGTTTACCTAATTTCCCGCGCTTGCACCGCCTCCTCTCTTCTCATTGGCGGGCTAATTGTAAAATCCAAGATGGTTGGCTGCCCGCCATCACTGCTCCGATTACAGAATCATAAACAAATCCTGAATGACCTATATCACTAAACTTACTACTAATAGTTACGAGTTAGCATCGTAGCGTATGTATATAAATATGAAAGAAACAAAGCTGGAATTTCATTTATTGTTGAACGATGAATTTAAGAGGCTTTACACCTTATCTGTATTTTTTATATATTACAAATATTACAAATATTACTATACACAGGCAACCATAGACCTACACCTAGGTTACCTATTTGGCTGAAACTTGAATATACCTAATAAAAATAGGTTACTTATCTAACACAAAGGAAAACAATTAAGGGAATGACCCATGATTGAGCTGTTTTTTTTTAACTAGAATCAAACCCGCAGCTTATGAGGCATATGATATCCTAGATGAGCACACTCCTACACGGCACAATATATGTAGAAGCCGTCAAATCATGAATCTAAAAAGCAACAAATAAATAACTAGGTAGTTATATGTATTAAAGGTACCTATACCTACTTATTACTTACTTACCCATTTTGTTTACAATAATTATTACATACAGAAACCAGTTGTGACCCCGAAGGCCTTGCCACTCAAAATATGAACAGCTGTTTTTGCATTAAATAATTACCATGAGAGAATGAGATAATTATTCATACAAGAATAGACGTGGAAGAGAGAGGGAATGGTGCCGAGCTGCCGAGTTGCTGACGCCGCCACAGAATAAATAATACTGACGCGACTGGCGCTGAAGTGCTGGCTGCTTTAGCTATTTTATTTAACGTGGTGGTACTAACGTTCGTTCAGATGCAGTCTAGTGTGTTAGTTAAGGTGCCTTCACATTTTGCCAAGCTTCTAAGCCAGCCTTATATATATCTATTCTGTGGCGCTATAGAAAAATAGATGCCATCAAGGAATTTGGACATCAAACAAAAAATATTGGATAATGGCCTGAGGTTGCGCGTGATCACATTAGATGTGGGCCTGATATTTTATGAAGAAGCATACACAAGTGACCGGGACGTAGGTTCCTTAATATAATATAGGAATTATTAATAATAATATAATAATACAACTGTATTAGATGAAGAATGTAAGTTAAGACTTCATCTGCTGGTGACGGTACTTTTAAGCTAAACTGACTTTTAACTGAGTTTATAAAAATTAAAATAAATCGTGGTCCACCGGGACGGGAGCCTCGGGGATCGGGGCACTCAAGGAGCTGGGAACCCTATCAGAGAACTCTTTTTAGGAATATGTACTGCTACTATGTAAACCTATACCTCGCCTAAATAATGACCAAGCAAGTTTATCTTAGTCATGTCATGTTGTTCTAAGGTATCTCTCATGGAACGGGTTTTTGTTTTCGCTTCTAGCCCTTCATTTCCGTTATGCAATAAAAACACACTCTGAATTTTAATAGTGCAAAATGTGGTTATAAATATAACTTTCGACGATGCATGACCTAACCAGCTCGTATCCTTTATATGCCGATTCGCATGCAATACATTCATTGTGCAAGTTTTTTGTACCCACCTCCCAGCTTTAGTGCGCCTATTACATTATTTTTACATTTTTACACATCACGTCACAATAGTGACGTCAAAAAATTGCTTTTTGTTTATTATTGTCCATAGAATAACTACTTGTTGACTTTTTTTTAATTTTATTCAATCAATCTTTTGTATTTTAAGACAATTATCGTAAAATTATAGAACACAGTTAGTTACCTATAGGTTAACCTCCACAAAGCTTCCTAAATAATAAAAAAAATCACTGTTGTGTGGGACGTGCCAAAATAATCATAATTAACAAATTTTTTTATAATAGAATATAAAATGTAAAACAGGAATGACCAACAAAGCTTAACTAAATAAATTATACAATAAAATCCCGCAAGAAATTCTTACTGAAAAAAAAAGAATCCGTCTTTAATAATGTTTTGAAAGACTTTCTGATAAAAAATGCTACTATAGTTTGACAGATTTCTTTAATGATAAAAGTAAGCCATTTTAGTAAAAACATTGCCCAAAGATTTTTGTAGATTTATTTAATGAATCGGCCTGATCCTGGACCTAACTGTTGCTATACCCTAATGGGGTCATATGTCCTGCACACTCATACATACCACCTGTATTAAAAATATGTAGATATGTTGCAATAAATAATTGAGTATTGAGTACTAAGTACCTACCACAGAATTTTTTCTAAGTACCTACAATCATCGTTCTTACAAGTAGGTTTTTATAAGTACTTATACTACTACTATGCGTTCATCAAAATGTATGGGAATGACCTTCTCTGCGGAAAAAAATTTCGCAGCTAAAGCAAAGCTAATGTCTTTCCCCATACATTTTGAGTTATCGCTTGGACCTTAGATGACGTACCTTGGGATCTAACAAAGATTCAGAACGCTAACTAACGCTAACGCCAAATGGTAACAAATAGAGTTATTTGTTGCGAACTCCCAAAATGTATTGAAATGATATTACCTGCGAAAAAGTAAGCGATTTCTCAAATGTAATTTCAGGGGGTCTAGCAAAGATACCAACCACTAACGCTAACGCCTCCCGCTAACTCCAAAAATGTATTGAAATGACATTCGCTGCGGAAAAGTTTGCGGTTTCCGAAATGTCATCCTAGTACATTCTGGAGTTAGCGTGAGGCATTAACGTTAGCGATTGTGATCTTTGCTAGACCCCCAGTACATTTTGGAGTTAGCGTTTGGCGTTAGCGTTAATTAGCGTTTGGATCTTCGCTAGACCTCCTGGGGTCTAGCAAAGCTCCCTCATGCTAACGCATCGCCAAACGCTAACTCCAAAAATGTATTGAACTGACATTCGCTGCGGAAAAGTTAGCAATTTCCGAAATGTCATTTCAGTACATTTTGGAGTTAGCGTTTGGCGTTAGCGTTAGCGGTTGGTATCTTTGCTAGACCCCCAGGGGGTCTCCAGGGGGTCTAGCAAAGATACGCTATATGACATTTCGGAAATTGCTAACTTTTCCGCAGCGAATGTCATTTCAATACATTTTGGAGTTAGCGTGAGGTGTTAGCGTTAGTGGTTGGTATCTTTGCTACACCCCGGACGCTAACTCCAAAATGTACCTATTAATGAGGCGTTTTATTGCGAAATAATATAAATATTTTAATCGTAAGTATTTTACTCATATTTATTTTAAAAATCAAGGAATTATTAAATAGGAACCCGAAATTCAAGTAGGAATAATAAACAAAAAACGAGAAAAATGATCATTCATGTATCAACGTAAGATTCATATTCATCTTTGGCAGGAGGGTGAAATGGACTTGTAATATGTTAATTAATAAAATGGACCACTTATAGGCTATTTTTTATTGCATAAATTAATAATATTCTTCAAAAAATGAACAGTCATGAAAACAAAAATTAAATTTATCTCAAAAAATGACAAAGTTACAAGCATTTTAAAATACAGGAATAGAAAGAGACAGTTCAAACGCGCAGTGACGTCACTTCTTCCACCTTCATAGTACCTCATTACTAAGCTGTGGTAGTTTTTTTATATTTATTTCTAAGTTGGGTCAAGGAGCTGTCCAGTAGTCTTGTGTCGATCGTGATTGACCGAATCAAAATGATCGAATCATGCCTTCTTGTGACCGACCGATTCGTTCAATCATTAAAGACCCGGGTCCTTGGGACCGACTGAGTGATTGAGACTGACTGCACGGAGACCGATTCGTGACCGATCGAACGACCGGCACAGCGGCGCGGTATCACTTCAAACTGAAACGACGTAAGTTAAATAACAATTATTGTGAAATCAACCTTAAGCGCTGGTAAATAAAGTACTACTTCAAAAAACTTTTAACACTTTTAATGAATCGTTTTATAAACAAAATAACTCGTTCCGCTTCTGTTACTAGATGGCGTAGTAACGACGTATTTCAAACATGGTCGTAGTTTCAAATCACGGTGTACAAGGAAAAGTCAATTTCAGTTGAGTGGATCACAGAGTACGTTGTCGATGGAAAGCCATTAGAATATATTGCCTTCCATAAAATAAGGATATAATACTAAACTCCATACAGAATTATCTTAATAATGACAGAACGTAAAACCCCCATTTTAAAGCCATCTATCGGGTCTTAATAAAATTACTGCTATTTTTTTATTACAAAAAAACGCCTCATTGGTTAAACCATTACTTCTTTCCGAGAACACAACCAATCAGAAAATTCTACACTGTATGCTTCTGACATGTTATGAAATTGACAGGCAACGTTAAAAAACTGATTGCTATATGAAAAAGTTTTTGGGGGTTCCAAAATATGTCACTGCAGAGTTAGCTTTGCCAGACTCTACAATCTTTCTGGCATGTGACGTCATATCCCAAAGTTACATAGTAGCTTTGGGGATGCTCTATTCTGCTCTGTATTCAGAAAGAGACAGGCGATGCCCCAACTCCGTGATTTATTTACTGATTTTACTAATTCTTTCAATTATTGCATTACTCCGTGGTTTGAAACTACGACCATGTTTGAAATACATCGTTGCTACGCCATGTTATAACAGAAGCGGAACTAGTTTTAAATAAATAAAACGTCTCATTAAAGAGGATAAAGCAACAAACGGCCGCATCTGTTCAACGCCATCTATCTTTGGCTGTAGAACTATGTTCCGTCAACTGCCAGAAAATCCCTTACTGTCAAACTTGGCAGTACAGAGCCTTGCTTGACAATCTGACAGACTGGTGTTTACGCGCCAAACAACAATGGTTTTGGTTTCTCGACAAGCTGTGTAACGTTTGCTAAAAGTTTACTTTACTGATTTTCTATTCTTGTACTGGAGTTACGAGCTTTTTACATCTTGATTGCAATATTGTGGTCTATAATTACTGAATTACTTTTCAAACGTAACAAAGCTGTTGTTTTAGTGATGTAAAAAGCACGGTCACCTAGGTATTGCCGCGCTGACTGACCTGTGGGGGTTAAGTTTGTCGTTATTTCTCATTACTGACGAAGTGTTTTAACCTTTGAGCTATGGCAGCCACAACGCCGCGTCGGTCAACAAGGATTCCGTACATACACACTCCTAAAATGTCTGAAAGAAAAAAAGGGTTATTTCAATCTGGTTCGGAGCCCTCCAGAGAGTCCCTTACCGAGCACCGTCGGCTGCCTGTCGTGGACAGTGAGAGCGACAGTGAGGACTGTGATCTTGGGATCATCAGCACTTTGGATTCCAGCTCTGCTGATGAAAATGACCATGGCACGCCTAAAACACCGCGGAGGCTGTGGCGTAAGTTTCTCTTTCATACTTCATAAATTACTCTTATAGTCGTTTTACATGCATATAATCATAGTAGTTGAATAAGAAACTTGATTCTCAAGGATTCTTTATAAGGTAAAAGTATTGTAGTTGACAAGGTTAAGTCCTTGTTTAACAAGATCTTGGTCAGTGACCTGAAGAGTGCTGATTATTTTAATCTCATTTCCCCATTATTCATTATATATATATTTTTAAAACAACTATTCTGCTTCTTTCAGCATAAGTGACTTTAAATCAGGTCATTTGCGTAATATTTAGGCTAATTCAGAAAGAAAGAGAACTTTTGAAGTGACAATTGCTTACTGTGGTTTTAATCTAGATTTTTAGGTCATCTGCATTAGCTGTATTTTATTGTAGTCATAAACAGATAAATAGGAAGCATAATTACTTACCTGCCAGTCTTTTTGTTAAACAGAGCTACAGTCATAATTAATTCTGCCTCTGATTTTAATCATTGTGATATTTGACTCACCTTCAAATATTGAAGTATTATTAAGGCACTTTGTAATTGTTGACATGCACTTAACACAAATTTAGTGTTTGTAGGATAGGCCTTATTACCGAACTAAACCAAACTGTCACATTAATTAAACCATATTATTATCTCATCATGGCATGTAAGTAAAAGAAATCCCATTTTTTAAATCCATCAAGAAAATAATTAAATAAATTTCATTACTCAAACAATGGTTGGTTACATTTCCAAGATAAATCAATTGTATTCAAATTTTATGCTTTACAATATCGCCATATTTCATAAGTAATCTCTTGATTTAATACCTCATTGTTCAATTAATTAATTTTATGCAGATGAGACAAGAAGCCAGACACGGAAATTGATAGAAAACCAGGATTTGAAGAGTTTTATTAAATCTCCGTTTACATTAAAGAAGTACCAAACAAGGTATTCATGCCCAGATACAAAATGTACTGGTTCTGCGTCTACTCCAGCCACTCCTCACTTGCAATACCATCCTGGGACTCCATCGTCAACTCATTCATGTGCCAGTGGTCACACAACATCTTCTACTTCGAGCCGAGCTCGCAAAAGCTTGGCCAGTCTTATTGCCGATGCAGAAAGCTGCAGCAGCTCCTTAAAAGACCTCACATTCGACACCGATTCTGGTACAGATTCAAAAGAGAACACTCCAACCAAATCCGTAAGACGTTCAGGTCGCAGGCATAAGATGACGCCAAAATTTAGCAGCTTTAAAGGTGTTCTACTTGAACAGAAAAAGAACCAGTCTCCAATGAAGATAGCTGGTATATCCCCAACAAAGACAGCCGTAGTTTGTCTTACAAAGATGGATATGAGTAATATGATGTCTCCAACACAGATAATGAAGACTCCTCAGACAATTGAATCAATTGACTCGCCTCCGAAATTAGGTCACAACCGTCGTTCAGCCATTGAAATAGGTGAAAGTCCAGAATCCACTTGCGATAGTGAGAAAAGTCATAAACGTCTTCGTAATGAAAGCCTTACTGAGCATGGACCAAATTCCAAGTACCCAAGACTTGAGAATGCTCCGAAAGCCCGCCTATCTCTTTTCAACAGTGACAGATTGAAAGAAATGCTATCTACCAAGTCTTTCTACGGTAAACCCAATCCTGAGCTCAACACAAGCGTAACAGCAAAGTTTTCCAATGCCATTGAAGCCACTACTCTACACTACAGATCATTTACCCATTCACATTCAAGGAAGCGTAAACGTAAACCTGGACAAATAAACCTGGGAGTGAAACATAGAATTAGAAAGCCGAAACACCATAAAAACAAGCAGACAATTAGATATGATGGCAACAGTACGGTAAACTCGTCAACAATGAATACTTCAGCGGTTACAAATGGAAGTGCAAATGATGCTTCAATGATTAGTCAAAATTCCTCGCAAGATCTTGGTACTGGTAAGTGATTCAATTGTTTAATCCTTTTGTCTGTACCAGTGCAGTGGCATGGGACACTTTATATTTTACAGTTCTCAATAACACTGCAAATGTTAGGGTGGCTGTGATGCTTGCCATCAGGTGAAGGACTAGCTTCGGCACATCATTCATCAACATAAAAAAATATTATTATGGCACTCTGCCCAATTTAACTGTTTTAGTTTAGAACTTTTTTGGTACTAGTAAAAAGTATTCTATGTTTAGCCCGGTATTACATTTTTTCTATACATATAGATTCAACAACAAACAGACAGACAATGTTTCACTTTTATATTAGTAGGGATTATAAAGAAAGTAAATATTAACATTTCATATTACACGCAAAATACATACATGAATTTAAAATATGTAATTCCATCATGGCGAGTGGATTAAAATTATGTAAATTATTATTACCTATTAATTTTCATATGATTTTGTACTAAGTTAAATTTTGTAATATAGAAAACAACTTATGTATGTTACAAAAATTTTATTTATTAACGGGATATTTACCATGTGTCTGTGATCATGGTGCTTGCAACAGTACCAAAATATCGGCACCTCTAACTAAACCAATAAATAGGCATGATGATTAAAATTTTTTTTTGTGATAAATTAATTATATTCCTCAAAAGATAATAAACATTTGTGAAAACAAAAATTAAATATCTCAAAAAATGACCAGGTTTTTAAAATGCTTGTAGCATTTAAAAAACCGGAATAGAAAGAGATAGCTCAAACGGCCAGTGACGTCAGAGGAAGGTCGTTATTACCTCATTACTAAGCTGTGGTAGCTTTTCATACAATCACTTTGGCATGTGACGTCACGAGTAGATTTTTCATAGTAACTGTGGGGGCGCTCTGTTTCGCGAGAAAGGGACAGGAGATGCCTCCTGTAGAAACTTTAAAAGCTTATTACTCAAAGCTTATTATTTACTTGTTCATTTTTAATAGTAGACATCATGCCTATTGCAACTAAATATCCCGTCAATAATATTTCAGCAACGATAGTGACCATGGAAGTTTATAACTTATGTATGTCACTAGTACACTGCCACATCATCTAAATTAAATACAACTTAAAATTGACTTAATAATTAATTTACGTAAACCATTGTGTGCCTCTATGCAAATCACGCTGAACATTTTTTGCCCCCAAAATTTAAATAAAATGTTGTAAATACATGTCTGAAGCATTTGCATAATTTTAAACAAAGCTCATTAAATTCAATGAAACAATGAGAATTATGAAGTAGCAATTACTTTAAACAAGGAGTACCTAATTAAATCTTTAGTTTTAATATTCTAATTATTTTTAGGTAAGACTTACATCATTACAATATTACTTTATTATAAATTAGAGGTATTAGAGGCGCCATATATTAATTTTTTTTTTTTATCTCAGTAGTGTAAACTACCTACATACAGAATTTCATGTAATTTGTACCAGGCGCTTTCGCATCAAATACTAGTAAAGAGAGACGGGATCCTTAAATAATACTCCTTTAATTAGTATCAGGTTTTTTGTGTCCACTGCTGAACATAGGACTACTCCATTCTCTGGTTATTCCCTTAGCCAGATCTTACGACACCTGCAGAAGCAGATGGGGTGAACCTAGTTTTACGCCGAAACATCCATTAGTAAATATTACTTTCATAAAGAAGATTAAAAATGAATGCAATAATTGAAAAAATAAGTAAAATCGGTAAATAAATCACGGAGTAATAAGCGTTTAAAGTTTGTCCTGTCCCTTTCTCGCGAAACAGAGCGCCTCCGGAGTTACTATGAAAAATCCACTTGTGACGTCACATGCCAAGGACATACATTGCTCTGACGTCACAGGCCGTTTGAGCTATCTCTTTCTAATCCAGTTTTTAAAATGCTTGTCACTTTGTAATTTTTTGAGATATTTTATTTTGGTTTTCTCAAATATATATCTTTTGAGGAATATTATTAATAAATGCAAAAAAATATTTTACATCATCATGCCTATTCTAGCTTTTCAGTACGGGTAACATGAGCTGTAGAATTCCACATATCATTCAAGAAACCGTTAACTGGAAGAAAATGCTACTTAGCATTAAGTTCGCCTATGTACTTGATTTACTCTTGTGCAATAAAGCATTTTCTATCTATCTATCTATCTAACTAATGAACAATCACGCCGATCACGTCGTAAACCTTTTGTTGCGTATTCATTGGTCAAACATTTTCAAAAAAAGCGATGTACCGATTTTTACAGCTTATACTACCCGTTGGTGTACAGAACCTGGTTAGTTACTTAGGACTTCCCTTCCAGACAAACTAGATCTTTTCGACAAAGAAAATCAAACCATAGAAGCGCTACTCAGCCAATGGGAGGAAGAAGAAATCCCAGAATCTGAGCTGACTCCTTCCAAACCGAAGGAACTGCCTTGCTTCAACAGCACTATTATTGAAGAGACCAATCAGATATTCCAACCGGTAACAGCTGTTCCAGTACCACCGGAAAATATACAGAGGGATTCTGAAGCAGTTATCGTTGAACTGGGAGCTAACAATGTTAACTTGCCACCGCAGAAGGCGACTTCTCAAGTTGTGACTTCAAATATGGCAATTTTGCCACAAAATTTTACAACATTGCCACAAAATATGGCAAAGTTGCCACAAAGTATGACGACATTGCCACAAAACATGACAGACTTGCCACAAACAGGAGTGGCCGAAGATGTGGTGATGGCAGAACTCGAAGGCCATGAATCTCATCACGGCGCAGCACCTAAGAGTGGCCAATTTTTGCCAGTAGAAGGAGGATACATTCTTGTTGAAGAGAATGGAGTTCCAGGTGAGTTTTTTTAAATCCTTTCAATAAACGTAATAACGTGCAATTTTTAAAAGGATATAAAATTAACTACAGACACAAACTTTCGTATTTGACCGAGCGAGTGCAAAACCTCTTCATTTCAGCTTGGGCAAAATGATTTGATTCCTTTTTTTTGGAAAATTTTCAAAATGTCGGTTCTGTACCCATGGTACCACCATTTTGAAAATTTCAACTTAAAAAATAGTGTTTTTGCTACAAGCTACGCAATGACATGGGATCTAGCAAAGATCTTAAACGCTAACGCTATCGCTTAACGCTAACTCCAAAATTGTATTGAAATGACATTTGCTGCGGAAAAGTTAGCGTTTTCCGAAATGTCATTTCAATACATTTTTGGAGTTAGCGTTTGGCGATAGCGTTAGCGGTTGGTATCTTTGCTAGATCCCCAGGTCTACAGCTCAAGAGATTTTTTATTTATTTGTTTTATTTATTTGACATTTTCTTTCTTCTCCAGCGCAAGCCGATTTACCAGATTTGGACGAAATCGAGCGTGAACTGAAAATGCTCGACGAACAAATACTAAAAATGGCAGAGTCGAACAATATAAATGCTAAAGCTGTGCTCGCTTCCACTGAAACGGGCTTGCCTGAAACTAATAATACTGGTAATTAGCTAACTGCCAATTAATTAACTAACTACGAATCAGCGTTGCAAAACGCCGTAACCCAATAGTAGTGAAATTGAGAAAAGATATACAGACAAACACTTTTTTTTACAATTTATAGGCATAGCATTTGACCAGTCTCGCCTGGGCCCTTATTCCGTATCGATTCCTTACTTCGAAACCACGCGAATTCCTTGTCTTACATAAGAAATCTGTGAAAGTATATTCTCTATGAAACGAAAACAAAACCGCGCGAAATGAATTTGGAATTGGCGCGATTTGAACTGTTAAAAATCACATGTTTTACCGAGACGCGTTCCGAAACATTAAAACATCAAAAGATGACAATATATTTTATTCAAAATAAAGATGACATTAATGTAAAGTGAAGGTATATCTAACGCTGTGACACGATTTGAACAAGACACGATAACGACGTGCCCTGATGGTAAGTGATGACGCGGCCTACGGTGGTGCATGCCTGCCTAGAAGATACCTGTTCACTCTTGTCTTGAAGACACCGAGGTTATAGTTATATTTATTGCACACACCAAATAATAATACAATTTTACACTATTTTTTTATAATACCCCAGATAATGAAATACCTACAGTACAGATGCCTCATCCCATACAACGGAATAACGCGGGCTATTTTACGAATTATTTTATTTCTGCATAACGCAAGATTATCAAGCGACATTTACTGCGTGTTGGCGAAGTATTGGGCCAAATGAATACACTGGACACTAACTTGTAACTCTCTAGACACGATTACCACATTGTTTTCAAGTTCGGGCAATTTTTTGTTTGTAACCTGGTGGGACCCCATGATAACACTTAAGTAATAATTAATGTAGATTTGCTGATTTAAAATAGAGAAAATAATGTGTATTGAAGAAAAAAATTAACATGTTCTCATTCATACAATACAAAGATTCTATACGATTTGGAAAACGGATCTCTTGACCAAAATAGTTTGGGAATCGCTGAGTTAGATGGTTATAGGTAGACCTATTACGTACTAAAGCACTATTTATTAATATTTGGTTTTTTCTTCAGATACTGCGGCAAAGCCAGAAAACGCTTCGGAGGATGACAAGCCGCCAAAGTTGTTTAAAATATTCAGTAACCCTAACCCCGGGTCAACTACTCCTAGCTCCAAAGGTACTAGTGTTTTCGTGACTTAAAGTGGTTTGGTAAATGGTGGGGGGATGGTGGTGTGGTCAACGGTCAGTGGTTACAGAATTTTTTAACGTTAAAGTTCTGATTTGGCTTAACTGTTGCGACTACAGCCAGTAAATAAACTTTCTTACTTAAAAATACAATCAAGGTTTTTCTATCCTGTTTTTATTTTTATGTTGGAAAACTTGTTTGTGTTAGTGCCTATTATAAGTATTATTTAACAAACCCCCTTTCTAACAATAAAAGATTTTAAAAAATACTGTTGAAACTTAGTAATTTTATTCTTGATGTTAGCTATTTCATATCATAAAATCAATATCAAAAGTAAAATTAGAAGTATTTCATGGCAAAACGGCATCTTCAAAAATATCAAATTGTGCGAGCGTGAAACTAATAACACCCCTCAGTTTCCGTCGCGGGTTTAAGGCTGGGTCTGATATTAAATTAACAAAACACTATTTTACGCACTCCAGTGCGACGTGACAAAACAAAATAATCAAATGAACAAAATAGTGTATATAGGAACTAAAACGAAGAATGGTGCCCGAAGACATTTAGCAGTTTCAAGCACAGACTGCAGTTTGATATAAATTATGAAATACAATACAACTTATAAATAGAAATAAAGGTCTCTAGGGTCAAAGCATAAAATTTTAAATACATTTATTAATTACAGGTAAAAAGACGAGCAAGAAATCGCTACTGAAGGATGGAAGCGACCAATACGTGATAGACGCTGGACAGAAGAGGTTCGGGGCGACGCAGTGCACTGAATGCGGGGCCATTTACCAGGTGAATATGACATAACTCCTATTATTAAGGTTCCGCTGTCTGTCCGTCTATAACCAGGGTATCTCATGAACCGTGATAGTTTGACAGTTGAAATTTTCTTATAATAATAATAATAATAGGTTATAATAAATAGGTTCCTCACTCTGCAGCCCTGACCACCGGTAGCTTGGGCCCTGCCCCGCTGCCAGCGGCACTCTAGGTTTAGGTTTTTTTATAGTATTTTTGTAATGTATTTTTATATAAGTATTATAAAAAAACAAAAACTTAAGAAAGATAAATAAATGAATGAATAATAATAATAAATAAATAACGCCCAACGATCACATACATAGATCCTGGACCCTAACTAGGATTCCCTGTATCTAGGGACCCAGGAACTACGAGGACCATGGTCCCACAACACCCAGACACAGAACAAGTATTTGCGCTTTTTTTTTTCGGGCACAAATACTTGTCCTGTCTCGGGAATCGAACCCGCCACCTCCGGGTTATGAGCCGACCTGCTCAACCACCACACCACGGAGGCTGTCAAACGTTATAGCTCCCTCCTGTATTGTTCCTTAATAAAATAATAACAAATATATAAATAAATAAATACATATTAACCAAGAACACGGACCCAGTTGTCTGTGGTAATGCAGATAAAAAATTGTACCCAAATGATGTGTTATTGTTGCTGCTGATAAATAAAAATAATAGTTTGAATAGATAATGGTACGGATCATACCGTGCGCGACTCTCCTCGTATTCCGAGTCACGCTATAACCGCTCATAGTGCTCCCAGCGCTCACGTTGATTTTTCAGCGTTCCGATTCACGATATTTTTTTTTATTATTGTAATTTGGCTCCACACATAGTGTATTTAGCCAGTGTCAAGTATTATATTTTCATCGTGTTATAAAATATATCACGCAAAGTCATGTCCTAGTCATAGTCATAGTCCAGTCTAAGTCATGCTCCAGCAAAGTGGTGGCAACTTTACTAGAAGCTTCTATGGAGTTTTGTAAGCAACACGAAAAATCACGTTTCACCACATTATATCACTTGCCCTCACTCATGCTCGTAATTCAGCACTTAATGCGTAAAACGCCACCAATTTTAAACATTAACACTGGAAAAAGCAAAAGTTTTGAAAAATAATACGATGCAACGACGTGAACTTTTCCGCGTTCCCGCCAAAACTCATTCACGATATTACGCCAATGACTTTGACCGCTGTCATTGACTCGGGACAACCAATCACGGACGGCGATATCGCAAGATGGCGTCGGTCATGACGTTTACAAGAGATTTCGTTGTCGCGCTCACGGCAATTCGGTACGCGTTTTTAGCGCGATAATATCGATATTATTGATTTTAGCGTGAATCGGAATAGGGCATCTGTCCCGCACTTGGCCGGGGACTGAGGCAAACAACAGCAGCAGTACTAAAAGTAGTAGTAGTTTACGGCACCCACGGGAAGAGATGGCGGGCCCTATTCTCAATCTCGGATCACATAACCCCCATATTTGATATTTTTAATTGACAATATATAATCAACTTGACATTTCTGCGTCAATTTTTCTCAAACGAGAGAAGCAAAGCAACTGTCAACTCAAGGTACGTCGCAATGTCCCTTGAGTTTCCCTCAAAGTTAAGTGGAAGTAAAGGATTTTTGGTGAATTTTTTTGGAATACGGGGGTCAATGTATATTAACTTATTCCATTTCAGATTGGTGATCCTCAAGATGAACACGATCACTTGGTACATCACAATGCTACGGATGTGCTCAAATTTAATGTAAGTTACTTTAAATACAATTTTATTTCACAAAAAACATTAATTTGTCTCAATGGGGTTTAGCAAAATAAATGGGCGAAATCTGTTTAATGAAGCATCGATTTTAACATACTAAACCTTAATATCAGTCCAAACAAAGACAGTTTTGGCATTGTAGCTAGTGAAATTACTGGGCAAATGAGACTTTACACAGTGTGGTAATCTGATTACTAGACTGTGTGATGTCTCAGGATGACGTGCGCAGTGCAGTGTCACTCGGAACTTTAAAATAATAAAGTTCCGAGTAACACTGCAACTGTTATGGGCGGCCGTGTTGCTTAATATCAGGTGAACGTCTAGCTCGTCACGTCATTCATTCTCATAAAAAAAGAGATTTTGACGGTTTATAACTAATATTATTTTACGTTTATATACTATTTGGGTTGTTGGTTCCGTTCCCAGGACAAACATTGGTGTGATGAACATAGGTTTGTTCTGTGTCTGGGTGTTATATTGTACTCTATGTATGTATTTACAAACAAAATGTATTCTATCAGTTATCTTGTTCCCATAGTACAAGCTTTACTTAGTTTGGGGCTAAATGGCGCTGTGTGAAATGTCCACACATCTTTTATTATTATATTGTATTTTGCTTTATACTTTCCCAGGGTTGGAAAGAGGAGTGTGTGATAGAGCGCGGCGAGTCCTGGAGGATAGTGCGCGTGCGAGGCGCGGACAGTAACTGGAAGAGAGTTGACGCTCTACTCGCCCGAGTTATACATCCCCAGTTGGGGTACGAAGGATCATTGAATCCGAAGAATGCTCTCTCTTTAACTGTAAGTATACCGATGTGACAGAAAGGTTCTCGAGTGGTGACCACGAACCGGAAGACGCAGCGTAGGCCCCCCACTAGGTGGAATTACGATGTGGTAAAAAACGCGGGAGCTGATGGATGCAGGAGGCGAGCAGCCGCTCAAAGTGGCGCTCTGGGGGGGGGGGGAAGCTATGTGGGTTCAGCAGTGGACGTCGACAGACTGTTGACGATGGTGATGAAAACGTCAGCCCAATTCATTCCCACTGTTGGGACCTGGTAAGAGTGTAGTGTAGGCCATGCTCCAGTACGTTGCCAAGTGCGGGTTGGTGTATGACATACGTAATCGAATTTTGTGATTTTTAAAATTGCCGATTGTCTCACGATGCTTTTCATTCACTTATAAATAATACCTTTAATTTATTAATTTCTTATTCGTTTATTTTTGTTTTTACTCAATTAATATTGTAATTAGGTACCTATGTTTAATTATAAACATCTAACATAAGATTTAAATTTTGGATAATAATTAAAATTGTCTGTTATAAGAGTGAGTGCAAATCCATACATAATTTAAAAGTGCACATTGTATTTATTTATTTATTTATTTCATCATAGGAAATTCTAAGGCCAAATAAACAATAAAATTAATAAAGTTATAGAAAATAAACTAGGCTAATTACTAATTTCTACTTATAGACATTTTTTTTATGAGAATGAATGACGTGACGAGCTAGTCGTTCACCTGATGTTAAGCGACACGGCCGCCCATAACAGTTGCAGTGTCACTCGGAACTTTAAAATAATTAAGTTTCGCGTGACACTGCACTGCGCACGTCATCCTGAGACATCACACAGTCTAGTAATCAGATTACTACACTGTAATCAGGTCATAAAGTCTTATTTGCCCAGTAATTTCACTAGGTACAATGCCCTTCAAACCGGAACACAGTAGTGCTTGCACACTACTGCTTGGCGGCAGAATAACTGGCAGAGCGGTGGTACCTACCTAGACGAACTTTGCAGAAAAGTCCTACCACCTAGTGCACGAACAGTGCATGAACAAGAAGCGCAAATATTTGTTTTGTCTGGGTGCTGTGAGAGCATGGTCCTCGTATAATAAGAATAACAATGGTCCTTGGGTCCGTAGATACAGGGAATCCTAGTTAGGGTCCAGTCTCTATGTATGTGATTGTTGGACGGTATTTAAAGTTATAGTATAGTTAACCTATTTTTCAGTCAGTTGTAAACAAAGAGGTATGTGACAGTAGGTGTACTAGAAGTCTTTGGTTGAAAACCGAAAATATTTAATAAACTTTTTTTAACGGGCAATATGCCTTTATTCCTCGAACTAACTACTGCAGTAATAATAACCGGCCAAGTGCGAGTCGACTCGCGCACGAAGGGTTCCGTACTATAAAACTGGGCAAAAAATGCTGGGAGACCCATTAAATATTTAATTTATTATGTTTTTTAGTATTTGTTGTTATATCGGCAACAGAAATACATCATCTGTGAAAATTTCAACTGTCTAACTATCACGGTTCATGTGATACAGCCTGGTGACAGACGGACTGACAGCGGTGCCTTAGTAATAGGGTTGGCTTTACCCTTTTGGGTATGGTACCCCAAAAACTACTACCCATACTACCTACTACAAATTACATATATGGACCGTATACCATAGCCATGGTTTATTTTATTTGTTAATTATACTAATTATTGTCTTTACAGGCATATCTATACATAGAAAAGAGGCAAATAGCAGGTTGTCTGATCGCTGAGACGAAGACGAAAGCATACAGGCTGATTCCTGGCGAACCTGACTGTTGCAGCGTAGAAGCCTATCCTGTCAAGTAAGTCATCACCATCAGACCTGTTCTAAAAATGTCGACTACGAAATATCTTTAAAGAACTGTCGATTCAAGGCTTTCGAGTGTGTTCGCGGCTCTAACATTACAAAAGTTAATTATCATATTAAGGCGCTGAATGCTCCCAAATCGACTGTTTTGAACGTAATTTTCTCAAAGTGTGTTCCATTTACAGGATTGAACAAAATGCATGTTAATACTGGATATATCTTATTTCCATCTGCCGAAATCAAAACGCGATTACGAAAAGTTTTGTCGATAGAAAAAAATCGTGAAGTGACCTTTAAAAAATCATTCAAACGCCCTAAAATGTTATATTATAATAAGACACCCCATTGAAATAAATCATAGTGATGAGTTACGTTTCAATGCATCCATCTGTAGACTATTTTTTTCATAACAATAAAGCGGGTATTTTATAACGAATTATTTGTACCGCAAAATGGAAGTCGAAATGCATCGCATAGTAATCGCCATATTTGTGCTAAGCATAAAGCGACCCTATTTAATACACTATACGTTTCATGTTCGACTGCTGTAATTAACCTGCTCGCTTTGGGTCCTGTCAGCGTCTTAATCCGAACATGATGGGCCTTACTTACAAAGGCTGTTAAAGTTATCCAATGCTTAAAATCTTCTGTCAACTTTTGACTGATTTAAAGTGTCACGCGCGAAAACGAGTCGGAACATTTTAAACACTGACTAACTACGGTAAATTTTTTATTTAGACGGAGTAATCTGACAGATCGTAATGTCACTTGTCGAAATAATGCTGCCAGCTTCTAAATCCCCTTTATCTACATATAAGTCGTTTTTTTTTTCATGAAAATCCGACAATGGCGGTTGTGAATTTTGAATTTATTTTTCAAAACTAGTGTATCTTGAACTTTAATGTGTAATGAGGGTGGATTATTATCCGTTAAGTGTTCGTGACCGTGCTCGAGTGTTGGCAAATGGTTTCAAGATCATAAAACCATGCATTTTCGTTTTTGTTTGCAGCGGCCTTTTTTAGAGCCTTCAGTAAAATATCCTCCATTTTACTGTTGGCGTTTTGTCTGATACAGGCCGCATTCCGAGACACGCTAAAATCAATAATATCGATATTATCGCGCTAAAAACGCGTACCGAATGGCCGTGAGCGCGACAAAGAAATCTTTTGTCAACGTCGTGACCGACGCCATCTTGCGATATAGCCGTCCGTGATTGGTTATTCTGAGTAATTGACAGCGCTCAAAGTCGTGAGCGCAATATCTGAATAGGAACGCTGAATAATCAACGTGAGCGTTGTGAGCGACGATAGCGATTACAGCGTGAATCGGAATACGGGGGAAAATATGATTTTGACTTGACATAACCGTATAAATTTTACTCACTTGACGTTGGCAGAATTATTGCAAAAAAGCTATAGAAAGCCATTAAAGAAGAAGTACATATAAGTCAATACAAGTCAATCTGACTTGTAGATAATTACTTGACATCATTTAACATCAGGAGTTTTGCTGTCAAACAGCTTATCTAGTACTTATAATTATATTTAAAGAAGTTATAATATTCTAATTTTC
Organism: Ennomos erosarius; assembly: GCA_963580505.1. Lineage (NCBI taxonomy): Eukaryota > Metazoa > Arthropoda > Insecta > Lepidoptera > Geometridae > Ennomos > Ennomos erosarius. The sequence continues at coordinate 6,859,135 of OY756999.1, read as the reverse complement.
TTTGTCCAACAGATGCGGAATATCTCGCATATGGACGCACATAAACTACCGCCGGCGAGGCGTTGCTAGACGCTTGCTGAACTGCGCACGCGCGTCGTTCCTCTACGGAGAGGCTCTGCGCATCACAGATGTATCATTCAGCGCTCCGACATCAGCCGGGAAAGCCTTCGCTACTCAGTACTGTGGTACCGAAAACTTTTATGTGTATTTAGACTGAATATTATGTTAATTACAGCAATGTGAAGTTGGTTAAAATGACCGCAAAAGTAGTAAAAAAGTCATATTTATCAGTCATTTTATGAATCCGAAAAATTCAATGATCATCAGTTTTTTTTTTATTTAAATGTACGACGTTACGCGCTAGGCGTTGGCCTGTGTGGATTTTGAAACTCATCGAAATTACTAGTAAAACAAATGAACCATGAATTTAATACGCGTCAGTGCGCATGCGCAAGTTCTGGATGTTTTTGTTTGTTTTAATGACTGTTTTATATTTGGACCAATTAAGTACAACTTGAATAAGTTATTGAACTATTTTATGTCTAAGACAAGATTCGTTGTAAGAAGTGATAAATGTGCCTCAACTTTAATTTAAGTTCTAAGTGATAACTTAAGTATGACAAAATTGATGTCAATTAGTGATTTTTGATGATATTTTCCAACAATTTTGATGTGTACCTATCTAATTAATAGTCATATTTTGTAATAATTTCTGATTTCGTATAAATAAGTTCTCAATTATTTAAGTAATAGCTAAAAAGCTTAAAAAGTTAAGTCTATTTTAAAATTATCTTTTAACCTTTTTAGAAAGATAAGGCTTCATTTTTAATTTTGTCGAGCTTGTGCTTACATTTTTGCATTTAAACCTATTTTGTATTAAACAGGCGCTAGCCATCAGGCCAGAGACATGCTCGTTATTTTACTTGTATTGCTTGTATACAGTAGGATTAGAATGGTGGAATTTTATTTGATAGCATTTTCTAGTATAAGATGTTTCTAGAATTTTTTGAGATTGTTATAAATGTAAGTATAGAATTATGAGCATAGAAGGGTTTAATACGTGTATTATAATTGATATAGTTTTGTTATAATAGCTACCTGTATACCTCAAAATACGAACCTATTCATAGATTCACAAGAAAGAAATCTACCAAACTCTCCAAAGAGTAGATTTTGTATCTGAAATTTTTCGATAGACTGTGAATGCGAGCTTTTGAAAGTATATTTATATAATGTCAGAACCAAAACGCGTCATGCATAGAAACATAATTAAAAAAAAACATTAAAGTGATATACACATATTTTTCAGCTAAATGCAGCTAGGTTCGCAATTTTTAGTTTAACTCTCTGATTGGTCAGTTTTAACAGTTGATTACGCTTATATTTATAGTTAAAACTTGAGTCGTTAAGTTGACCTTATGGTCCCGGGTTTGGACCAAAACTTTGATTAGTTGACTAAGTTTAAAAACATTTTGATATTAAACTTGTGTTTTTTGCATGTTTTGTGTTGTTTACTGTGTAAGATGTGTTACCGTAATATCATGAAGTTACAATATCGAAATCCAGTCCGTTTGGCTAACTATAGTAAGAAAAGCTCAGATTTACAACTTGGTGAGTGATTTGTATTCGTAAAACTATACGTTTTGTCATAAAACTTATACTCGGTACGTGTATGTTCGAGGCCTGTAGTAGCCACAACAGTTACGGCTCGTATTAAAAAAACTTGTATTACGGACCTATGAACCGATAAAAGTGGTGGCCCATCTTTCAATTACCACCACCAAGTTTAAATTTAGGTACACTTGGGTGGAGTTTTTGATCCGTAGTTTTACATTAACTATGTACCTATCAAAACCCCCACCCTTAGATGGATAAAAAACTATGTCAGATTTTAATAGTACCAATAGTACTTATGGGATATTTACCGTGATTAGAACAATTGTGAAAGTTCAAAACGGGTTTTGTCAGATTTCACCCTTTTCAAGTATTTAATGAGTCATTTTATTGTATGATCTGATTTTTGAAAGGTGTTGCCATTAAATATTTTTGTAAGTCTTTAATAACGTATCTACTATCTACATTCCTTTTGATAAGCTGTTTAGTTAAAACTTGTAAGTCTGGTCAACAGGACCATCATTATTTTTGGTAACCACCACAGTAGACCCAATGAAATCATCCTCGTGATAGTTGACTGGACTATAAAATGCGTATCTATGTGCGCTATTCAGAAAATACGTTATTCCATTATTTATCGTTGCTATAACAGTTGTATTTTTCATGCTTTTTATTTTTGACATAAGGTTATACTTATTGTGCCTATTTTAAGCGCATCCAAAGATATGTTGTACCTTAGCGTCGCCATTCATGTAAATAATATTTATTCGTATTGTCCTACGTAACAGCATGTTATACTATTTCATTCGATTTTATTTTTTTATGACTTGCATGCCCGTTTTCACCGTGATTTTTTAGAATGTTTTAAGTTACACAGATGTGTTCTGATTTGGTTTTTTATAATAAAAGTATTTTTTTATAACTGTTGTTTTTATTGGAATAGGATTCCTACAACATTATTCATTCGAGGGGTGTGCCCTGAAACACCACTGGTTATGTTAATTATAATCATTACTCCTCTGGAATCGATGACAATTGAATAACAATGCATATGTGTACAATATCGGGTCGCTGGGAGTTGGAGTCAAAAGACCAATAGATTTTAGGAAAATATTTAGGGTGAAGATGACTGTGTACAATTAAATAAATGAAACGCATTATAATCTTGATGATACAATTAGAATTACTATTATCATCAGACCATTGGGTCAAAATAATAGTATGGACCTTCTCTCTCTAGTTGCAGCTACTACGCAGCCATCAGTGTGGTTAGGTAAAAAACCCATTTTCTCGATTTTTGATTAGCATATTCCAGTTTTACCGTTACCCACTAGTGACAAACGGGTAAAAAATCCTAGACGTCGCCAGTGGTGAGGCTGCGATGAAAGTTTCTATAGTATTTTATTTATGTTAGTGATCATGGAAGTTAAAATCTTACATTAATTTCTGTGGCGATGAATGGGAAGAAAATGTTGCCAGTAGTGATAAATGAGAAAAGGTTGCCAGTGCTGAGATTGTTGAATCAAATATTACTTTTCTGTTTGATTTCTCCACCAAAAGGTTAGAATAGTCATAAGCGAGTGCAAAATCAGCAAAAAATCGTTGTGGTTCGATCTAGCAGACTAGCATTAACTCGATAATAACTAAAAATATCACTGATTTTCCCTGCGCTACATTGAGCTTCCGTGACGAGACATTAAGGGAACATAAATAAAAATCACAATTTAAAACAACATTTATTTTTACATACATTAAGTCGGATTCAAAATGCCTGAAACATACTGATTTTTGTACACATCAGTTTATAGAATTATTAATTTCGTGGACAGTAAAATTATATTATTCTCTTTGCACGAATCTGTGGAGACAATAGAAATTATAAGCGTTCGTTATAATCACCATGCGGTACACACTACTATACACATATATATTAAAAATTTCATTTTTATCTTTAGGAATTTCATTAATTAGGTATACTCTTTAAAATTAAATTTGTTAAAAATATAGACTTTCAGTATATATTTAAACGTAGGTATTTTTAGTAAATACACCATGATCCGCAGTCCGTCGGGAACTCGGGAACGAATGCATTGTAGTGCTGGCGTAATACAGAGTCCGAACGTAGGACGAGCTATACTACAAAATATATCTAAATCGAAATCAATCGTTCTACCGAAAAAATTGAGAGAAAAACACGAGTTATTTTTGTGCTACAGTGGAAAGAAATCTATGAGCACTAATTAAATGCCATCGTAATAATATCTATAGCGAGACAGATCTAACGTATGCGGACAGGAAGGTAAAACATTACCAAAAATATTTGCAGGCGATCGCTGCGCTTTGTCAACAAGAGGTACGGTACTCGTTCACAGGGGTCGCTCGCGATTGCGTTCGGTACAACTCGGTCTCGTTCAAAAAGTGAACGAAACAAACACAGTTCACTCTCCGCGTGTTCACAAATCGAATGGGTATTATTTGAAAAATAATGAAATACTTCGCGATTCTTCTTCATCAAAACCGAAAACGTAATGAAATCACTTCTAGAGATCAAAGCGACCGGTACGCAATCAAAAGCTTACCTCCTGCTCCTTACAAATTGTGCGCAAGTACATTCACTTATCAACTATGAAGATATATTAAAAAAGGAGGAATCATTCAATACTATTTGGTTATTGGCAACGGACGTTACATTACCTAAGTCAAGTCACGAAACAAATTACTTTTAAAACTACGTTACAAGTCCGGCGTCGTTTACAAATATAAATGTAATTCGTGACGAGAATTCGCGAACGAAAGCCGTATCTACACATTACAATTTCCATATACTTTACGACACTGGCAGTATTTTATCTAAATATTGAAAAAACATAGATAATTATGTTCTAAACTACCTTTATACATATCATATGACTCACTTGTTTATTGCGTTCACTTAAATTGTAAATGGCGGGGTACGGATAGTAATATACAATGATTTTAAAGACCCGCTCGCAAAACAATACCGACAAAATATCCTCTACTATATAATATACTACACAATCATTCGAGATGTTTAACTAAACATTTACATTCCGATATTTTTCATTCCAATTTTACAAATAGATGTTTCAAAAGACGAGCTTTACACATGTGTTGAAAAGAACGATATACAAATACCTATAGTGTTTCTAACAGGTAAGTACAATCTATTTCATTTAGACATTAGTTTAGAGGCGTGTGCGAAGAGAATGCGTACATAAAACATGAAATATAAAATCAATTACGTATTTGTAAGTCTCTGAAGGAAAGTAACAACCAAAATTGTATGTGAGCATAGGTAACAGCGTAAAATACTATATTTGAGCTAAAATTTAAGTAAGTAGGTAGTATGGTTCATTTAATGTATATCACAAACTGCTTGTAGGTATAATGCAAGCTGGGACATCTGAAACATGTTTTTGATATTCTCATAAATAAATGTCAGGACTCTATTTAAGGATTTATTCTCACCGGGATGACATCAAACCTGCGGGACCTTCTTCTCTCAAGAATAATCATGGTAAATGTGGTAACACTGTGAAAGTTCCTTGTTTTATTTTAGTACATACGTTTCACAGTTTTCATTTTTGTGGGTATATGTTGCCGTGTTCAAATTTCAGACTTCCCAGCATAAAAAAATATAAAATAGAAACATTTGTGCAATAGATTAATTGAAAGTATGATCCTTTCAAGATTTAGTAACATTTCGACTAGGAAAGCTCTATTTTTTAACTCGCATGCCCTTATTTATAGCCCGACTAGACACTTAACCGGTCTATAAATGCGGGTCTTGAAATTGCCTTCAGTTAGCTACGCTAACAAAATTGAGGCAAGTTTTATTAATACAATCTATTTTAGTAAGATTTTAGTTTTAAAATGTCACGTTATTTAGTCTCCTTCGTTCTCAAATGTACCAAGAGACAAATGCGTTGCTTATGCGAAAATTATACCTGAGTAAAGTGACCCCGAATTATCAGATTTTCACAGACTTTGAAATAATGCAGAAAATGCTCTCCATAAAAAGATACGGGTACAGATAAATCAGAGGCACGAACTACATAAAGTATCTTCTATAGGCGATTAACTCCTTTAAAGTTCATTGAAATTAAAACTATAAAGACCATACTCTCAACAATGTTTGCTAAATTAGTTACTTTTGCATTCTGTTTCATACATTTTGCGATACGCTAATACTTACTTACGAATGTAATCCTGGTCACGGCACCAATTGCAACTACTTATGACACACTGAAAAGTTGAAAACAGTTTTCAAAGTCAAGCAGGTTGCATTCAACACTTAACATAAAAAATAGTTGTTTAGTAAAGAACAAGTTATTTTTAATGCCGGGACTAAGATTACACTGTATAGCTACCACATAGATATTTTTTCCAATGTATGCGTATTTTTTACAGTGAAGTATAGTGGATGAGTTCATGCAAGAGGTCGTCCATTATTGCACATTTTTTAAATTATGCTAAGTTCTTATTATATTTTGAGCTCTGTTTGGTTACGTATTTTTATAATACAAAGAAATAAAATGGCACGGTGAAAAAAAGTTGCAGAATAACATAAGTTATCAATCTAAATTGCTGCGAAACTGGATGAAAGCAAACGGAATCGTACATAGCATAATGTTTTATGACAGTTGTGTATTACCACGCATTTTGGGCATTATTCTTTAAGGTTGTATATTGCGCAATCGACTTAAGGTTCATTATGCCATGTACGATTCCGTTTCGTGACAATGTAAATTGAGCCTTAGGATCACTTATACTGCACTCTAAAACGGCACTTAGCTATTTGTGATGATACTCTAAATTACAGACGACCTCTATTGTGTAGTGATTATTGACACATTATCTCAGTTAATTAATCCATAATCATAATGTATGTTATGTATATTTTCAATCCTACTTACATTAAAATTAAAACTTAACACAAAAAGAAAAATAATCTTAGTTATATTAAAAATTAAATTAACTTTTACGATTAGAAAGCAAAAAATAGCGTTATATTTATACAATAGGAAGGAATTACATTTTTTGCTCGTAGTTTGTTGATTTAAGTATGGTAACATTTATGGTACGCGTGTATGGTGTTTCCGCCTGGCAACACTACATATGGCACATTACACAAAAATTATACACCTGCTTCCGACATTCTTATATTAAGGACCATTATACGGGTATTAACATAAATTTAATCTAAAAAGAATAACAAAATTACCAGTTAAGGTTTTAGTGATGTGAAAAAGTTTATCGACAGACATAATATATCGATCATCCACAAGTACTAGCCTTAAATAATAAATCTAAAATATTTGTCTAATTTTAAATAGCATTAATACACTAAACCAAAAATTACTTTAGATTCATAAAGAATTAAATAACGATAGGAAATATAGAAATATGTAGATCATTTTTATATTAATAAAGATTTCTTAAAATAGAACATGGGTAAGTACATAAACCAATTACTCCATAAATAATAATGCTATTTTTTTAATAATAATCATTAATGTTAGGGCGAATAGGTTAGTAACATTTCGTACTTAGGACTAAAACGTGTTCTTATAACGCAAGAAGAAAAAATAGTATCTACTATAATCCGAATAATTATTCTTTGAAAATATTTGAAATCAAAATACTGCTACAATTACGATATTTCGATGGTCGCATCACATACGACCGACATTGCATCTTTGGACCTTATATTATTATACTAAAAGCTCATAATATTAAAAAATATATTATATAACCTAAGTTAAAATCTATAGCGAAGCATTTGCCTTTTGTTACTATAATATTGTGCTAGATGTAAACGCAGCTGTTATAACTTTTAGTGGTTCAATAAAACAAATAATGTTAATAACGATATCAAAAACAATAATTATAGGAAGACGTATAATGATTTAAAAAACTAATTAAATAAAGTAAACCTTATCAAAACATAACCGAACATAATGTGACAAATAATAATGGGTCACAAAATAATAATAAAAATATATCTTTCTGTAATCAAAAATATACAGACATAACAATTAATTTTTATTAAAAGAACTATACAAAATTGTATATTCAACTAAAGAGGTTAACGTTCTGTTTAAATATATTTGGGCCAATAAATAAAGGATTTATTAACAAGCTGGCCTAATTTGAGCATAACATGCCTGCACACAATAAAGAGTAAGTGATATGCAATTAATAAAAAAAAACAGATATTAAAGACTCTAAACTATATAGTAAACTTGTGTTTTTCTACAGAGACGTGAAGAATACTATGAACTAGCCTCGACTTGAACCGATTTAAAAATCGATGATCCTTAATATAAAATGGTATCGACACAGCGTTTGGCACATCCCTAACACCGATACACCTGTCCGCGAACATCAACTACTATTTAATTCACCAATTTATTAAAGGAACAAATTATCGATGTCAATACGAAAATCGTTTAAAAATATAGAAATCATCGATGAAATGTTAAGCCGAAATGGCACAACCAAAATCGATATCGCGACTTTATCATAATCGAATGAAACCAAAACACATGGTAATATGACAAAATTGTCTGTCAAAAAATCGTTTTTGGTTCCAGCCGTTACATGAAAAGTTGGCGGTAGGTTGCATTCTCATGAATATCCGAAAATCGATTAGGTATCTGGAGGCTTCACTATGATTATCATTCGTTCAAAATTAGTTTTTCTATCACAGAACCAATAAACAATGCGTACATAGCCCTTTAGTTACCTGTACTATAATGTAATGAAATTAAAAATAGACTTTATACGCAATTCGGCCCTTTGTACAAAATCACAAGAAAAAAAAAACACTAGTGATTACTCATAAGATATCGACAGTTGCCAGAGAATCGGGTAAACATTGAATTCGGAAACACCATCTCATATCGATTACACGTGGTTGATGATCGATTCGGTTCCGCTTCGTTATCGATATTAACATCGAATTGGATCGCATCGTTACTATCGGCTCAAAAATATTTGGTATAAAAGGAATCGGGGGTTTAAAAAGCTTAAACTTACATTATTCGAAAATAATCGATAAGTACGAAAGTCGATTCGATTGTTCGATAAGGTTTCGAATCGATAAAGCGTAATCGTTTATTCGAGTTCTATCATAACGGGTTTTATTTTGTAAATCGAAGCGAACCCAATCGAAGTGCCACGCTAAGAAAGGTCGATTTTTAGAATTATACAAATGGGTTAGTTCCACTGTCGCATAGATAGGTCTTTTTAAACATAGATAAAATAATGACAAAACAATGTCCGTCCCAAGGTTGCCTGGAAGATCGCTTTGAGTGTTAAGGCCGCCCATTGTAATACCAACTATAAGTTGTTATGTATCGTTAATTAATTTAGTGGTATACAATAAAGAGTATATTTTTATTATTATTTATTTATTATTTGTATTTTGTATTGTATAAATGCGGATTAATTTAGACTGGCAGCTTGCGTCTAAAGAGATAATGCGAAAAAAGTGAATTATTTTTCAGTACTGCTCTTTTTCTTTGGTAATTTTCAAGATTTTTTTCATCAATCACTGTTATTTGCTAGTATTTTTTTTCTGTGAGGACATTGTAAACTTGTAACCACCAGCGGATTATATTTAAGGCTTGCTTGTGTTAAAACATAATCTATTATTATAGTTTTAAAGCAGTTGTTATGAAATAAAAATGAAATTCTCGTGATATTTCTATGAATATTTTTTTGTAGGAAGTGTCGAAATCGAAAGCCTTTGCCGCCTGTGTTTAATGTTTCTTATTATAAGTTAAATTCATTTATTTATATTTATAGTGTTGGTTTGAATAGCGCTTAGTACTCCGTAGTAGGCTTTGTTTCAAGTAATACAACAATACCATTTATTTTAGAGCAAAAAATACTCAAGAAGATCCGCGTAATGTATTTATCTCTCAATTTTCAAATTAAAATAATTTTGGTACTATCACGGATATACAAACAATTAATCAAAGTTACAGTCCGGCAACTTGCGTCAAAAAATTATTATAACTCGTCTTACTCGCATACATGCCATTCCATATCAGCGTCCAGCCTCTGATCATGCCAGATTGCGGGCTGCTTTTGTTTATGAAATGCATAAAGCTAGAATTTGCCGCACAGCGCCTGAATTATCCTCTAGAGGAGCCCCCACCTTGACTATGAATTCCAGTGTTAATCTCTTTGGCATATGATGTCACAAAACCGAGTTTTCATAGTAACTGTGGAGATGCTCTGTTTAGCGAGAAAGGGACATGCGATGCCCGCTCCAGAAACTAAAAGCTTATTACTCCGTGATTTATTTACCGATTTTACTTATTTTTTCATTTATTGAATTATGAATGAAAAATGAATGCATTTCTAATGTACTTTATGTAAATAATAATTGCTCGTTCATTTATAGTAGTCATAATGCCTATTAGTAGTTCGTTCCTCAAAGTTAAGACCGCTAATACCGACAGACGCAAAACCGATTTTTTTTAACGAATTTTAATTAACAATATATGCTGTATAAACATTAGATTTATTTTATTGTACCATTTAGCTATCAGTGGAACTAACCGATGACACAAAGCGGTCTTTTAACCACTTTAATACAATATTTGGTACGAAAACGTCTGGGCGTCCGCAGTCCGTAGATACCAGATGGTCTAGCATGCGCACCGTGAGAAAACTTGTCGTCGCCGTTAGAGTGAGACACACTTAGGCGCTACCATAGCCTTGTCACGGTCTCTCACGAGATAGTGTTGAGAAAATTTTGTCGCGGTGCGCATTCTAGCTGGACATAATTTGACAAACCGGGGCAAAGTTCTTACCAAACTGGGTTGAACCAGTTTACAGGAGGAATAACTAGTTCCTTTCTTCAGTTTTTCTTTTCAAATTGTCTATTCTGTTTCGATTTGAGATCTTTTTGGTAACACAATATATTTTATAAACAATTCACTTTTGCGTTCATATTAATTATCTTATTTACCTTCAAAGTTATACCAATAATAATTTGCTATAAGATATATCGTAATCAAAAAGTTTCGATTGAAAGAAAAATATCTTGATATTAAAGAGAAACATCCTCTTGTCCATACAAAAAGTGCCAATGCTTTTCCAGCTCTAAATGTTATGCGATTTCGACGATTTTTTTTATAGTTGTCTATTCAGTTAAAACACTATGCTCGTACGTCTTCCGTTTTTATGTTTTTACAATATCTTCGCATTTATAGCCACCTAAAGTTACACAATTTTGGCGTGAAAATTATATAAGAAAAGTAGCTGTAACTTGAACACGAAACATATTCTCCAAAAAATCATGACGTACAATCATAGATTATAATCTATCCGAACGATTAACCCAAAAATCGAAAGTAATTGTTGAGTTTTAGAGGGTGAAAACCGTTGGCACCCGAAACGCTAAAATGTAAGTAAATTCAATTGTCTCTATCATATGTGTGGAGAGCAGAGCGACGGCAACAACATTCTCAAATACCAGGACTATTCTTAAGCCATTTTATTTTCGAGATATTTAACCGAGTAGACTTTAAGCATTTACTTCAAGATTAACTCCATTAAGAAAAAGAAACTAGCATTTCCATTCCGTACTGGTTTTCCCCGTTTCCCCAGCAATTTCCCCGTTTTCCCGGATCGCGGGCGAGCGACGCGTATTTACATAAAGTTGACAACAGTAATATTATAGTAAAAGTATTGCTGTACGGGACGTTGGTGTCATACGGTGAACGGGCGGTCGACGCCGCGGTATTTGCTACGCGCATACTGACACATTCTGGAAAAAAACCGAACGAACGAAAATAATCATTTGTTTTTTTTGGACAACAATAAAACTTGACATACCGATGTTAATAAGAGTAAAGAAGACAAGAACAAAGTGGCATCGCCTTAATAGAGACAATAAGAAGTGTTATTAGACACGTAATGATAACAAGATAATTGATTGAATCAGGCGTGACCTCGCGGAAGTTCATCTTAAATACAAAATGAAACAAGAATATCTAGTGTAATAGGCATGATGACTAAATTTTTTTTTGCATAAATTAAAAATATTCGTCAAAAGATAAACATTTGTGAAAACAAAAATAAAATATCTCAAAAAACGACAAAGTTACAAGCATTTTAAAACCGGAATAGAAAGAGATAGCTCAAACGGCCAGTGACGTCAGAGCAATGTCGTTCATAGTACCTCATTACTAAGCTGTGGTAGCATTACATACAATATCTTTGGCGATGTGTGAATTGTTCACACACAAACACACACACATATTGGCATGTGACGTCACAAGTGGATTTTTCATAGTAACTCCGGAGGCGCTCTGTTTCGCGAGAAAGGGACAGGAGAAACTTTAAAAGCTTATTACTCCGTGATTTATTTACCGATTTTACGTATTTTTTCAATTATTGCATTCATTTTTAATCTTCTTTATGAAAGTAATATTTACTTGTTCATTTTTAATAGTAGTCATCATGCCTATTCTAGTGTGCTAGTTTAGATTATCTATAACTGGGAAAGCTGTAAGGGATTGTTGCTGGTAAATGTATGTGACAAAGAACTACAAAAATAATTGTTATGACAGTTTTATTACAACAATCTGGGAAGGCTTAAATTGTTGTTTGTTGTTGTTGTTGGTGTTTTTATTTGGCTTTTTGGTTCTTGTTTCATTTTGTCATTATAATAATAACATAACACAACATAAATAAATATGTGCGGACATTTCATATGTTATCTGGTTCCCATAGTACAAGCTATGCTTAGTTTGGGGCTAGATGGCGCTGTGTGAAATGTCCACACATATTTATTTATTTATTTATTACGTGATTGTGATAAGAGTGTTACGTTACTTGTTTCTACTCAAAATGTTATGTTACTTGTCTCTACTCAGTGTTATGTTACTTGTTTCTACACCCAGTGTTATGCTACATGTTTCTACTCACAGTGTTATGTTAGAGCAGCTCGTACTGACGCAGGTGCATGCGTTGTATGATATCTCGGCAGTTCATATCGTTATTTATTATTTGTTTCTACTGAGTGTGTTATGTCAGAACACAGCCTCTACTGTTGTCTACCCAGTAAAAAGTTAGAGAAGCTCATACTCAAGTGATTTCTACAGAGTTAAGTATTTGTTTCTACTTATTGTTATGTCACTTCTTTCTACTCAGTGTTATGTTACTTGTTTCTACTCACAGTGTTATGTTAGAGCAGCGTCTACTGTTGTCTACTTAGTGCAATATCAGAGAAGCTCTTGTTGTTACTTGTTTCTACCCAGAGTTAAGCTTTTGTTTCTACCTATCTACTCAAGTGTAATGTTACTAGTTTCTACTCAGTGTTGTCACTTGTTTCTACTCAGAGTTGACGTTTTGTTTCTACTCAATTTAATGTTATTTGTTTCTACATAAAGTATGCAACTCGTTTCTACTCACAGTGCTGTGTTAGAGCAGCTCGTATTGACGCAGCGCAGGAGCATGCGGTGTATGTCACGGCAGTTCATATTATAATGTTATTTGTATCAGCGTTATGTTAGAGCAGCATGGACTATTGTCTAGTCAGTGCAATGACAGAGAATCCGTTATTTTTTTGTTTGTTACTTGCTTCTACTCAGAGTTAGGTTTTGTTTTTAATTTTCCACTCAAAGTATTATGTTACTTGTTTCTACTCAAGAGCTATGTTACCTACATGTTTCTAAACAAAGCAATTTGTTACTTGTTTCTACACAAAGTGTTATGTGACTTGTTTCTATACAAAGTGTTATGGTACTTGTTTCTACTCAATGTTATGTTACTTGTTTCTACTCAGAATTATTATTTTGTTTCTACACAAAATGTTATGCTACATGTTTCTACTCACAGTGTTATGTTAGAGCAGTTCGTACTGACGCAGGTGCATGCGTGGTATGTTAATTTATTAGTTGTTTCTACTGAGTGTGTTATGTTAGAGCAGCTCTTATTGTTATTTTTTTCTACCTTTCTACTCAAAGTGGCAAGTTATTTGTTTCTACTCAGAGTTAAATTTTTGTTACTACAGAAAGTGTTATTCTACACGTTTCTACTCACAGTGTTATGTTAGAGCAGCTCGTACTGACGCAGGTGCATGCGTTGTATGATGTCGCGACAGTCGTTGAACACGCGCTTTATGTTCTCTGTGTCGACGGCGCAGGTAAAGTGAGGGTAACAGTAGTGCTTGCCGTCGCCGCTCGCTGTGCTGATACGCTGAAGAACACAAAGGATGGCTGATAGAAACACCCTTAAATATAAGGGGCTTACTTATAAACGCCGTTTAATGTTAGTCAGTGTTTTAAATGTTCCGTCTCGTTTTCCCGCGTGACATTTCAAATCGGTCAAAAGTTGGCATAAGATTTTAAGCATTGGGTAACTTTAAGCAGCGTTTATAAGTCTAGGCCCATAATGTGTAAGGTTTGTTATACCTTGAAAAAATAGTTTATCTTCGTCATGTATAAATCTATGTCAAATAATCCTTTTAAAAATCAAAATCGGTTCATTTGTTTAGTTTTATTTAAGATAATATAATTGGAAAAAAATACATAGAGATAATGGTTCCATGTATTTCTCATTTTTTCTTCATCCGGAATGAGGAGATCCGCAGGAGAACTAAAGTGACCGATATAGCTCTTAGAATTAGCAAGTTGTAATTGAAGTAGGTGGGCCAAATTGCTCGTAAAACTGACAACTCATAGGGAAGAAAGTTTCCAGAGTGGCGACCACATAACGGAACACGCAGTGTAGGCCTACTAGATGGATCAACGATCTGGTTAAAACCACGGGGAGCCGATGGATGCAGGAGGCGAGCAGCCGCTCAAAGTGCCGCCCTGTATTCAGGCAGTGATGATTATCATTACTTCTTATGGTCATAATCAACAACCTGAAGAGGTCCACTGCTGAACATAGGCCTCCTCAAAGAGCGCCACTTTGAGCGGCTGCTCGCCTCTTGCATCCATCCTTACAGTCATCGTCATCATTAACAGCCTGAAGACGTCCACTGCTGAACATAGGCCTCCCCCAGGGAGCGCCACTCAGAGCGGCTGCTCGCCTCCTGCATCCATCGGCTCCCCGCGGCTTGCACCAGGTCGTCGGTCCACCTAGTGGGGGGCCGGCCTGCGCTTCGTCTTCCGGTTCGTGGTCGTCACTCGAGAACCTTTCTTCCCCATCGGTAGTCAGTTCCCCACCCTTCCAGCACGTACCAGGAACTCGTCCCGGATGAAGTACTTGGCGCGGGCCACCTCGGGGTGGTCGCGGGCGTCGGGCGCGGCGTCGGGCGGCGTGGCGTAGCGCGAGAACTCCGCGAAGTACTCCTCCAGCCGGGACTTGCCGGCGAGCACCTTCTCCGCTAACAGGTCTTGCTTGTTCAGGAATAAAATCACTGATATTGTACGAAGCCATCTGAAATGAAATGCAATATTATATTATAACAGAATCAAAATTCAAAACAATTTTAAAATTGACACCATTTCGCCGTTTCGACCGTTTCGTTGATTTATATTAAGATTTAGTTGAAAAATAACAGACACGTTTTTTAATTTGTTTTTCATGCAGTATTTAAAATGTATGCATTTGTAAAGCTAAATGAAGAAACCAAGCAAGAAGTCAGAAAGAATTAAAATTCAACATCTTTCGCCTTTCTCAGATTCTTTTCTTTAAGTTTCACACTGCATGCGGCATTCTTTAATTACATGAAACATTCAGGGAGGGGGGGGATAGTTGAGCTGATTCTCACTCGTTTTCTTTAATTTGACTTTTACACATTATAACGCTGGCAATAATATGTTGTCTATCTGACCTGTTATTCCATATGCTCTTGAACAATTCGAGCGACTCTCGCAGCCGGTTCTGCGTGGGATCCTCTCGCAGCACCATGTTGTATGAGGAGCAAGCGGTGACAAAGATGATGGCGGTGACGTCATTGAAACACTGGATCCACTTGCGACGCTCGTCTCGCTGACCGCCCACGTCGAACATGCTGAAAGTACATTAAAAAGTTTTAAGTCTGGTCAAAAATGTCTGACAAAGGTAAAGAAGTATAAATAATTTCTTCATCATCATCAACAGCGTGAAGACGTCCACCGCTGAATATAGGTCCTCAATACAGAGCGCCACTTTGTGCTGCTTGCCTCCTGCATCCATCGACTTCCCGCGGATTTGACCAGTAATCGATCCACTTAAACGGGGGGGGCTTTGCTGCGTTTTAACAAGACTTGCACTCTTTTGTCTTTCTTCAGAGTTATGAGAAGTCCTTCTAAAGTAGTATCAAATTATAAATAGGGTTCTCAAGGGTTAAAATGCAACATCAGCGCTTCTGCTGTTGCAGATACGCAAGGGTGCTCACTGTTCAACTACCATTACTTTCAAGGTCATTTTGGAGTAGGGTAACCTACCCCAAAATGACCATTACCCTACCTGCTTGTAAATAAATAACGCCCAAGGTGAAACAAAATGTCTAACTTCGACAATACTCACTGGAAATTGACTTTGTCGACGACGAATTGCGTTTCGAATATGCCAGAGGTGAGGACTCGACAACGCAGGATGTCTTGCTCGCTCGGCGTGTAGTTCGGCTGCTTTATTATATGCACCTGGTCCAGGAAGCTGGAACACACATCTCATTATCAGCAGTTTTACGCCCACTACTGCACATAACCCTCCTTTTTTTGTTTATGGGTTTAACCGGCCTGGATTCAAAGTCCCAGTCATAGTCACAGTCCAGTCTAGGTCAGGTAGTCACAGTCCAGTCTAAGTCATACTCCAGTAAAGTGGTGGCAACTTTACTAGAAGCTTCTATGGAATTTTGGAAGCAACACGAAAAATCACATTTCACCACATTATATCACTTGCTCACACTCATGCTCGTAATTCAGCACTTGATGCGTAAAACGCCACCAATTTTAAACATTAACACTGGAAAAAGCACGAGTTTTGAGAAATAATACGATGCAACGACGTGAACTTTTCCGCGTTCCCGCCAAAACTCACATAGTCCTCCCTCATTAGGGGGTTGGCAGGGTGGTGATTATGGCAACCCCCATAATGAGGGAGTTTGGGGGTTTGCCATAATTATCACACTTGGCAAGTAGGTGGCTTGGTGATCGCAGTAGATTGCAGACCGTTAGAATGGTGCTGCCCACCCCCTGGATATTCTTGTAGCTGGCCCTTACGGCACTCGACAGAAGGTATGAGACACATCATTGATTCCTATTCTGTGTTGATACTTTTTTAAAATACTTTACTATAATAATCCTTTATTGGCATTTCTGGTATTACATATAAATAAATAAATAAACACTTACTAATTAACAATCATAATTTTCTACTACTAAACAAATAGCGCATGCAAAATTAGATTTTATAAAATGATTACAAGCTAGGTGAATAAAACATCACACTGATATCCAGTCCAGAACATCTGCATCCTGGGAATCAGTGGAGATTCACGAATAATTTTTAAATTAAGTGTGTAGAATTTACATGAATCGATATGCACAAGATAGGGTATTTAAGGTTAGATTTAAAGTATGACAAACAGAAGTAAGTAGGTAAATACGTATTAATTACAAATGCTTATTCATCTGAGTATCGCGGTGTGTTGGCACCTGGACTAGAAAATCTGTATCCCAGGTGCCACCACTATAATACTAGGATGATACTATTTACGTAGTAGATTTACCAACATATCGACCCAAGCGTTTTGCTGACTCTTTTATCATGCGATCCGCTAGGGAATGGAACTTGCTCCCGGCTTCTGTGTTTCCTGACAAATATAATTTGGGTCTCTTTAAGACTAGAGTGAATAGGTTCGTCATGGGCCAACGTGCTACACCTTCGACTGCATCGTCGCTTAACATCAGGTGAGTTGCAGTCAAATGTTGGCCTATTTGTACATAAAAAAGAAATTAAAAAAAAAATTACTTCACTAAATTCACTATATAACAGGTCTACCACATTTTGAGGGGGAATAATTTAGAAAAATTTTACATGTAAATTGATATTTATGAATTAATTGATTATGATTATGAATACCCCTTTATGACCTGATCTCACAATCTAGTAATCTGATTACTAGACTGGGTGATGTCTCAGGATGACGTGCGCAGTGCAGTGTCACGCGAAACTTTATAATTTTAAAGTTCCGAGTGACACTGCAACTGTTATGGGCAGCCGTGTCGCTTAACATCAGGTGAACGACTAGCTCGTCACGTCATTAATTCGCATAAAAAAAAAATAGTGATGTGAAAAAATATAACAAACGGCTCATTTAAATGAATGAACTGATGTGATGCTGATGACATGCAGCCACACTCATTGAGTTGGGGGTCTAATATTATGAGACTGATTGATCACCACCCCTTTACCATCATCAGTCTTTTACAATCATAACAACAACACACAACAACAACAACAAACATATTCTTTCCATCATATAACAATGATGGAATATTTTGAGTGATTGATACAAATTTCAGAAGTTAGTGTAGGTGTAAGTAACCAAGTGTTGTGTGATGTCCTGAGTAAATGTCTTGGATTTCATTATTTCTCTATTTATATTTTTTAGTTATGAACTAGTTAATGCAAATTTCAGTAGTCCAAAGCTAGCCTAATGGTATTGTACTACGTACTACTTGGCACAGTCGATCAGCTGGTACTCATTGCTGCGCTCGTACGTGCGCTGAACTCCCTGGTCCTTCCACAGCGCCTCCGTGTGTTCGTAGAATTCGGACGGGTAATCGAAGTCCGGCTGGGATGCCACGTCCTGCAATTACGGATGTCAAGCGGTAATAAATAAGAGATATTTGTAAAAAATTATTTTCAGCGCCATCTAGTTCCAAACTAAGCAAAGCTATCTGCACGGACAGTGGACAAAATCGACTTTACATTTTTCATAGTACTTACGCGATCTTTACCGTGATTTAGAATCATTTCTGAGATCCCAATATTTTGGCACAATTACATTGGGTAGACTGAAGGTTGTGCATGTAACTGTGCCTAAATATCGGGAACTAGGAAATGATTCTAATCACGGTAAAGATCGCGTAAATACTATTAAAAGTGTAGTGAACAACCGTGAAAGTTTAAAACAAAATTGTTTTTCCCCTGTTTTAC
The DNA here is from genome assembly GCA_963580505.1 of Ennomos erosarius. Classification (NCBI taxonomy): domain Eukaryota; kingdom Metazoa; phylum Arthropoda; class Insecta; order Lepidoptera; family Geometridae; genus Ennomos; species Ennomos erosarius. Next base: position 6,840,379 of record OY756999.1, on the reverse strand, counting down.
TCTACTTGACAAGCAAGCAAGTATGAAGAAAGTGGCATACAATGGCGAAAGTCAATTTTCTCTACCACCCGTACTAGGCAGGATACAGGGGTAGCGTGAGCTTTAGAAATTGTCATATTTTTCCCCTCGAGAAAGCATTCGACCAATAAAAACACAACATAATGTTTATGACGTGATCCGCGCGATCGTTCATTGGTCAAACGGTTTGAGAGAAGAGATATGTCGATTTCTACCAGCTCATGCTACCAATACAGATAGCTGATTTTGATTATTTTGAATTAAGCAGAGAACTGTTACTTCAAACAAACATCCACACAACTTCAAACATCCTACTTCAAAAGTTATTGACCTACCCTACATCATAAGCTTTTGCGTTGTACTAACTTAGTGCTATGTTTTGAGGAACCGTGGTTCCATAGTTTTGAAAAGACCGCGTATTGTATGAACTAACCTGTATGTAGTCGACGCGTGCCTTGTTTTCTCCCTTCTCGAGCGGTATAGGGGGTGTTAGAGTGCTCATAGCACCGGTGATTGTCTGTAACATTATAAAAGAAACCATTATTACCTGCAAGAAAAAAAACACGTAGTAACCTTCCGACTCAGTGACTGAAAAGTACCTTAAGTAGCTTAATTACCATTATGTTACTGTTCGCCTTATAAATAATTAATTTATTGCAACCCTCTTGTCAGAGGACATATTATATTTGGTTACTCTAAGTTGTTTACTTAAGTACTAAGTTTTTATGTAAGCAAATAAATAAATACTAAATACAATGATTTTAACATTATAAAAACAATTTATACATTAATTGCGAGGATTGTTTTCTTAATATTGTAGTGCCGAACTCCATTCATGTGATAACTGCGAATTTGCTTTACAATGAACCACTTGTGGCACCATCTATTGGTGAACCACTTGTGGCACCATCTATTGGTCAAAAATACAAACGGTTAGTTCGTATTTTATGCAAAAAAACAAGCGACTCACAAGTATAGCGTCACGTATGTTCTTCTTGATGTCCTCGATCTTCTCGCGACGCTCCTTGTCCGAGAACCCATTGACGTGGAGGATACGCATCTGCTTCACGATCGTAGACTTCCCGGACTCGCCGGCGCCGAGCAGGAGAAGCCGGTGCGTGGCCCGGTACAACTAGAACCATGGGAAAGATACTTTAAAGATGGGTCCTTTTTACTAGGTGGTAGCACTTTTCTGCGAAGTTCGTCTAAGTAGGTACTATCGCTTTGCCCGTTATTCTGCCGCCATGCAAAAGTGTGCAAGCACTATTGTGTTCCGGTGCAAGATTTATTACCTAGAGGAATTGGCAAATGAGTCTTTATGATCCGATCTCTGAAAGTGCAACGCCTCAGAATGACTTGCGCAGTGCAGTGTCACGCGAAACTCTATAATTTTGATTTCTGCAACTGTTATGAGCAGCCCTGACGGTTAACATCGGGCGAACGACTAGCATGTCAACAAAAAAGAAACATTCTGGGACCCTTTCGGCCCTTACTTTCACGTGTGGAAACCGCGTGGTCCTGGTGTAAGAATAGAGCTCCATCTCTTCCTGTGGGTGTCGTAAGCGCGGCTTAGGGAACATCCAGAGAATGAACAGCAGTTCCTTCTGTAAATCTTCTGTAATCACCAAAACGTAGTGATTATGGTGAACCCCCTTTGATAAGGTGGTGTTTTACGGAGGCCTATGTTCAGCATTAGACGTCATTGATGATGCTTTTTAGTTCCGTGCTGCCCTCATTGTTCTTACAAACTATGATAAATGATTATGGACAAATAAATAAACAGCGCCCAACGATCACGTACATAGATCCTGGACCCTAACGAGGATTCCCTGTATCTAGGGACCCTGGAACTACGAGGACCACCGTCCCCAAACACCCAGACTAGAGGTGGGTCGTACTAGGTAAATCAAGATACTAGGTGACTCTGTGACTGTGACTCAGCCATACCTGTGACAAATACCTGTGAATAAATACTAGCGAGTATTTTTTACGCGCGGCACAAGTCACGTTTACAGGACGTAGATATATAATAGGTGTGTCTTTCTCCTATGTGGAAAAAGGATGCACCTATTACTTTTGAATTGACGGCTGGCAAAACATGTCGCTGTCACAGCTCTTGTGAAAAAAATACTAGGTTTGTCCCTCTCTGGCACGCTACAGACGCCTTCGTGAGAAAAGGATGCCCCTATGGATGGAAGGATGGACTTGTGCGCGAGTCTATGAGAGCGTGCTATACTTTAGCACGCGCACAAGTCAGTGTCGCTGCTCCCGGAGGTATTTTGTCGCTCTGACTGACTGTGACTTTCTTTTATCAGTGACTTTTACCTGTGCCTCACGCCTAACCCAGACACAGAAAAATTATTTGCGATTTCTTTTTAGTGCACAAATACTTGTCCTGTCGAATCGAACCCGCCGTCTACGGGTTATGAGCCGACCTGCTCCACCACCACACCACGGAGGCTGTCAAATGAGTTGTTTACCTGCTTATCTTTCTGCAGCTGCTTGTTGATGATCTCGCTGCGGCGCTTCTGCGACTTGATGTCGTCGCCTTCGCTGCCGCTCTTGCCACCCGGAGAGCCGAAGCAACCCATGGCCGACCACGCCGCCCACCTGGAAACCAGAACAACCTCTGTATACCGTAGTTTGATAGTAACTTTGTAGACGTACTAGGCAAAATAATGTTACGGAGTTATCGATAAAAATTAGTAGGTTAGTGGAGTGCGATTCAAAGTCAATGGCTGCTGTGAAATCCGCTTCTTTATTGAAACGAGTTATAACAAATATCCTGACTAAAAAGACCTTCGGCCCTAAGCTTTAGTCACCTAACCATGATTCAAAACAAAGTGGGCCACCTGCAGGTTTTCCCAGTTTGGAGAAAAGGGTACGTATATTATTTTATGAATTTATATGTTGTCCAGTTGTTCCCAAATTTAATATTATATTTATATTAGATTGATTGATTTGTAAATTAAACTTGTTGTAAATATAGAAATAATAGACTTTTATTTGTCTATTTTACACAAATAACACTCGTAGAACTGACAACCGATGGGGAAGAAAGGTTCTCGAGTGGCGACCACGAACTGGAAGACGCAGCGTAGGCCGGCCCCCCACTAGGTGGACCGACGACCTGGTGAAAGCCGATGGATGCAGGAGGCGAGCAGCCGCTCTAAGTGGCGCTCCCGGGGGTGGCCTATGTTCAGCAGTGGACGTCTTCAGGCTGTTAATGATGATGATGACATAAATAACAGAAATATGTAGACGCGGCCGGTGTAGTGCCAACGCCTAACGATCTCATGCATGGAGCTTGGACCCTGACTAAGATTCCCTGTCTGGGGACCCGGGAACTACGAGGACCATGGCCCCAGAACATTTGAAAGCTAAATCTTTCAAGGCCCGGAGGATGTTTACGCAGTAATCGAGATGACGTCCGCGGGCCACGGAGCGCGGGGGAGGAGAACCGAGAGGACCGCACCACAATCGGCGCTCGCGCACTCACTACAACGGCCGCGTCTACATTTTTCTGTTATTTGTGTAAAAAAAACAAATAAAAGTATATTATTTCTATATTTACAACAAGTTTAATTTACAAATCAATCAAACTAAAATAAATGTAAAAGTTGTATATTGATAAAATTATGCAATCATCAGTCAGTTATTCTCTTGACTTGAACTACCCCGGCAACTGTATATTACGTAAAAATTGCAACAGCAATAGCAATGCGACACCAAACAGCTAGCAATCGGTCGCAAGATGTCCGCCGTCTGCACACCTGTCGCTGAATGTACTTTGGCCTTAGACACTAGCGCCACTAGCAACAGAACAGCAATATATGGAAAGTTTTAGTTCATCGATTGTCCGACAGTCAGAAATCTAGCGCTCGATCTCTTTCTGCTCTGTCAAAGTGACGTTTGACAGCAATGATTGCGCAATTTGCGCCTGGTGCAAACTGATTGCGGGTTACGTAATAACCCCGTGGGCCCCCGTGGGTTGTTTTGTTCTGGAAACACCGACCAAGTTTTTTATAGAAAACGACCTCATTTCTCCTGATGATGTAAATGGAACTGTCCCTAAGATATATATATGTATCTATATCAGGGTCGCGACATAGGTGCCTGTATAAAGGCACCTATGTCGCGACCCTGACCTACGCGGCTGCGGTGTGGTGTGGACGTGCCTCTCTCCACGTGATCCGCAGCGTCTTGCAGAGGACCCAGCGGCCGTCACTGATCCTGCTGACTAAGGCATACCGGTCGTGTAGCACGGCCGCGTTGCCGGTGTTGGCGGGAGTATTGCCGGCCGACCTCGAGCTGGTCCGTGCGGGGCGGCGCGGGGCGGAGGGCGCGGGCGCGGGGGGCGAGGAGGCGGCCCGAAGGAGGAGGGCCATAGACGAGGAGGTCATCGCCTCGTGGCAGCATGGGTGGGACGATACGGTTAAGGGGAGGGAGCTGTACGCCTTCTTCCCGGACGTAGGGGAACGGATCGCGATGGACTGGGTGGAGCCGGACTACGAGGTGTCGCTGATCCTCACGGGTCACGGGTGTTTCCGCAAAAGGTTGAGCGATATGAAGCTGTGTGAGGGATCGATGTGCGAGTGCGGAATGGCTGAAGAGGACAGGGACCACGTCCTGTGGGACTGTCCTCTGTATGCGGAGCTGCGTGACAGGATGCTGGATGGTGTTGCCCGCCTGGGGGCGGGCCCGGTCTACCACGCGGAACTGGTACGGGATGCTGCCAGTTTCCGGCTGCTGCGCGAGTTCGCGCACAAGTGGCACGCGGTGCGGTCGGCGCGCGAGGGGATGGAGCTGCCTGACGGCGAGTATCGTGTGTGCCGTCAATCAGCCCCAGAAGGGGGAGAGTGATTAGGTTGTAAAGGGACAAATAATATGTAGGAGCATGCTGGTTCGCCGGTTCGCCGGTTCGCCGGCATGCTCCGCGGATTCGGCCCTTATAACCGCAAGGTTGGCAGGGCCATGGGAGGAGGTGGGTGTCCCTAAGATAATTAAAATGAAATGAAGATCCCAATTGTAATTCGAAATCTGGCACCGAAATATACATTGTCAAACGACACGTTAAAGAAGACCATGCTACTGCTATAACCATTAAAATAAAAACCGATCTTGAAGAGCGACCATAAAACGAGGAAAATGCAGCGAAACGAAACTATAGTGACTGATTTATGAAACACAGATATTGCATGAAGTTTAATGAGATGAATTTACTTTCGCGGAATAATAGTGTAGAACTTTTATAAAGATTTGTGGAAGTGGTGTTGGTTGTGGCGGTAGTTTGGCTTTTAGTTTTTTTTTATGTAAATGAGTGACGTGACGAGCTAGTTGTTCACCTGGAACGGAACGGTGTCGGAACTCTAAGCAATGGAGTTATGCATATAATATATATATATATATATTTTTTGTTTTTTCATTCCCTAATTGGTTTGATAAATTATGGCTTCCAAATACATCACTTTTTTTTTTTACACATACATAGATCCTGGACCCTAACTAGGATTCCCTGTATCTAGGGACCCAGGAACTACGAAGACCTCATGGTGTTGTGGGACTATTCCCACAACACCCAGACACAGAACAAGTATTTAGGCGTTCGGACTAATTTGAATAGTGATATGTTATATATACACAAACAATAATTAAAAGTGCACCACGGTGGTACCTCTAATTCGAGCGGTTTTGCGTAGCGCTGCACTGTATGGGAGCGCCCTTAATTAGTTATTTTATTCTTTTTTATTTATTGTTGTTATAGCGGTAACAGAAATACATCATGTGTGAAAGTTTCAACTGTCTAACTATCGCGGTTCATGAGATACAGCATGATGACAGACGCACAGCGGAGTCTTATTAATTAGGGTTCGTTTTACCCTTTGGGTATGGAACCCTAAAAATAATTACGTACAATCCCTAATAACGGCCCTCTATCTTATAAACCTAATTAGTTAATCTAAATTACATTATAATATAATACATAAAATTAATAAAATAATATAATGAATATTACATCTCTCGCGTTTTTTTATGTTTTTGTTTAAAGCGATTCCTTGTAATTATATAAAACGTAAACCACGACGTATTTCGAGTATGATCAAATCAAAGAATGGCAGGTTTGCTTAATAAACGCGCTCTTAATTTTGTTTTGTAACGTGAAGTGGTGCCAAGCTCGAGTTAGGTTACATTACAATGACTGATCAGTCGTTAGCAGTAGTTCCCAAACTATGGGTCGCGATCGAATATTGAGTGGGCCCTCCCAGTTCCTTGCCTGTTTGATGAAGCTATGAAATTCCTCCTTCCCTTCAGTGCCTATCTCATACTTATGAAAAGCAAGATTTTCAGCTATTATTAATACTAAACCTACATAGATGCTCAGGCTATAACGGCGAAAAACAGAAGCAAATGCATACCTAATTCTCATTAAAAAACAGCACTCTTTGTAAATAGATTATAAACACTTTGAATCAGTTCCCCTATTCCCAACCCAACCTATCGAAAACGTTTCCATTCGAAATCTACGCTCCGTCTCTTTTATTCTAAATGTAGATGAAGGAGACGGAGAGTGTAGATTTCGAATCGAAACGTTTTCGATAGGTTGGGAATAGGGGTGCAGAACTGAATGTTTTTTCAGTCTTTTATTCATAAATAGTTATTTATGCCTCTTTCTCTGTTTCGAAAACCAAGAGGTGAGTCCCACATTTGGATCTTTTTGTTAGGTGAGTCGCGGTCTAGTCAACTTTGAGAACCACTGGTCTATAGAGATGGAGCATAAAATGAATGAGTGAAAACCGAAGCCGACACACGTCACTTATTACGCAAATCAGTTATGTTTACCGTGTATTACCAGCTAATTTTGGAAAACACATTTTAATCATTTACAATTGAATTTAAAGTCGTAATCGATTAAAATCGTATATGAAGTTTTTAATAATTTAACAAACGCACATCACGTGGTTCTTCGCCAGGTTAAATGCCAATGAAAATATAGCAAAGTCATCGAAATAGATGAAAGCTGATTTTATTACTTTTCTCGAGACTAGCGATTTCTTATTAAATATAGCAATTCCTTAATAAATTATCCTTCAAGATCAACCAAAAAAGCCAAAAAATATAAAACACAATTTAAAAAAAGTAACATTTACAATTTAAAATAATATGCAGAAATAAATCATCTGTGAAAATTTCAGTTGTCTAACTATTACGGTTCATGAGATATAGCCTGATGGTAGACGGACAGACGGACTGTACACGGACGGACGGACGGACGGACGGACGGACAGACAGACAGACAGACAGACAGACACACCGACAGACAGCGGAGCCTTAGTAATAGGGTTCACTTAACCCTTTACCCAAAAAATAAATATTTTAAAATTCGTAAAAAAAAGTTGATGAAAAATATGTAAAAGAACCATTTTTATACAATAAATTCGAAGTTCGAAGTCGCAGAGCGCAGCTAGTAATGGGAAATATCATCCGCACATAATTCATCCTTAATTTTTGTGTGAAAACGTCCGTAATTAGCTGCGTGGAATAAAAAAAATAGTACAATAATTAGTGGTGTGGTAGCTGTTAAAATAGGAATACCGTTACTAATTGTTGTTTGGCGGACACTTTGAACTATTCGAGGATGTTATTCCTCAGAGGAAAGGAGATGAAAATAATACATTGCGGTTTTGTTCAGTTATTTTAAAATGGCACAAGGACAATAATATAACCGGTTATATGGGTTCATGGCGTTGTAATAGAAGGTAATATAGATTAGGTGTACATGAATAAGTAATAATAGGAAACAATCGAGAGTCCGTCTAGGTACATATAGGTACCACCGCTTTGCCAGTTATACTGCCGCAAAGCACCATTGTGTTCCGGTTTGTAGGGCATTGTAGCTATGGAAATTACTGGGCAAATGAGACTTTATGACCTGATCACACAGTCTAGTAATCTGATTACTAAACTGTGTGATGTCTCAGGATGCCGTGCGCAGTGCAGTGTCAGTTTTGAGTGACACTGCAACTGTTATGGGCGGTCGGGTCGCTTAACATTAAGTGAACGGCTAGCTCGTCACGTCATTCATTCTCATAAAAAAAAGCACCCCGATTCCCAATACATCGAAAAACTTTTGATTTTTCCGCTCCCCGTGTCCATCATCTACATTCGGATGAAGAAGACGGACAGTGTAGATTTCGAATCAATCGATCGGAATTAGGGTGCAGCAGATTTACTTACAGTATTTTATAGTAAGTGTTGATTTGGTCACTCGTACGTAACATCAACATCAATAAAGAAATATTGGTTGCAATAGGCATAGACGCGGTTCGACTCGACATTTATAATCCGAGCAGCGAAAGAATGGAACACATACCAGCGTCTTTGTTTCCCGATAAGTACGATCTGGAGCTCTTCAAGGCGCGAGTGAATAGGTATTCTAGGCAAGCATGTACCACCGTAGACCGCATCGTCACATTCCATCAGGTGAGATTGCGGTCAAACGCAAGCCAGTTATAAAAAAAATAGACGAGATGGAAAATGTTTTAGGTTCCTCAGAATGTCAAACAGTCAATAAAGTTCGGGACGTTTGTTTGTTTGTTTGTTTGTGTACACATCTGGGAAATCCTAAATCTATTCGCGTACAGTTAGCTGATCTCTTTTTACTAGCCCCGTTCTCTATGCTGTTTTAGAATCTCTGGATGAGATTCAGGTAGATGAGAACAGCTTATCTGTAAGCCAATTTTCAAAACGAATAAGTACTCTTGTCTCTCATATTATATTGAATTGAAAGAAAGAGTCCGAGAAATCCCATAAACACAAGGCTGCAGTTCATTTGATTGGTATAATATCATTCTAGGAAACGGGTGTCAATAAATCAATTTTACCACTATTGCAAATGACAAAGCGAAGTTATATCGTCCTAAATACAATCGCAGTTTTTCTGGTGCCCAAAAGGGTAGAGTTCTGACAACGTATGCGAGTCCTGTCCCCTATTTCAAGGGTATTTTTATCGTATGTCATCTATTTTAACTTATGTAAATCTTCTACGAACCATGTGACGCCAGAACCATGCGAGTATGACGTAGCATAGTTGAATGTTAATACAATTGGTTATTTCTTCAAAACTGACTTTAAATGGATTTTCATTTGCAAATAATTAGCATTATAGTTAAAGTGTCTGTCTAGACGACAGCGAGTGAACGAGTGAGGCGACTGTGTATCTCTTTTTTCCTTTTTGTAACACTTATCGTACATTTCCTTCCCACTACTGTTGTCTGCATTGTCTTCGTTTTCTGAAAACTGATGATCACTCATTTTTGCACTACATCTTGTTACGATTTCACAACCCGGTCTATGCTTCCGTCAGTTTTTAACACACGAACGACCGATCTCGTTGAAGTCTCACGGTTGACTGTGGCTTTACCGGTGAATGAGGGAAGTTCAATTTTTTTTTATACATATCGATTTTTATTGATCATTTATTAGTAAAAAATCGATTATTTAAAAATCGATGTTATTATTTTGGCTTGGATTTTTTCTACTGATATTAAAAATAATAAAGCCACACCGTTACCGAAATTCTGTAACGGAGGTTCCGTTCAGACAAAGAAAGATAGAAATAAAATTGATTTAAAGTTTTTGTTATTTTTCCATTTCATACACCAAAAAATTGTTTTTTAACAATCGACTACTTTCTTAATCGATATTTTTGGCCAAAAAATAATCGATTATTTAAAAATCGATTTTTCCTCCCTCATCTCTACGGTGAATACAGTAAACTCACACGCACATTGAATGTAAACTACACTCACACTAATGCAAAATATCCATAGCCAAGACATTTTACAGTTTCCATAGAGCTTCCTAACTTACACTGTGACACTGATATGTCAAGGTTACAGGAAAACTATTTCAGTTTCAGAGCCCATAAATACTGTTTCAAGTTTTCTTTTGTAATTTAATTATATCTTCGGGTTTCATGATCTATGGCAGGGGTGGCCAAGCTTTTGAAGTACGCGGTCTACTTTATGATTCAAAATAGTCCAGCGGTTTACCGAAACCCCCCAGCAATTGATTTTTATAAAGATTTTAGTAGCGGTACGTTTCTAATGATATAAATAAGATTCATTCGAAGATCCACGATTTCATTTTGGAAGCGCATTCTGACAAGATTCAGAGGTAGTTCATATTCATACTTGGGTATATTTGCGAGCAATGCTCAATCAGAAAAACATAAAGCCGAGGGCAAGCGCAACGAGCGCGAAAAATCAGAGCTTTTGGACTGTAGAAATGAACGCCACCGTACCAGGAAGAACGCAAACTAATAAGAATTGCGCGAGCGAAGCGAGCGCAAAAATCTTTGAAACTTGTCCAGGCAGATTTCAGATAAATAAGTTTATAATGGGTAGTAATTTATCTTAATCAGAAAAATAGGGAAAAATCGTAAAACCTCAACGCAAGCGCAGTGAGCGCAAAAAATCAGAGCGTTTGGATAGCAGAAATGAATGCCACCATAACAGGAGGGATGTAAACTAATAATAATTGCGCAAGCGCAAACATGCGACAATTTTGAAAACATGTCCTGGCAGATTTTCATTAAAATAATTTCATAATGGGTAGTAATATATCGAGCGCAGCAATTGTAGAAATGAACGCCATTGTAATAGGAGGAGCATAACAATATGAAAAGCGCGAGCGAAGCGATCGCGAAAAATAGGTTTCTAATGGGTAGTATTTTTGCCTTCATACAAAAACAAACGAGCAAAGATATCCGCATGAGATTATCTTTGAACCACCGATTTGTAATAATTCAATTGTCTCATAAGAATGGAAATCCAATTTTTGCCCCACGGGCTACCGCAACAGCCTCCGCGGTTGACCGGTCGACCGCGGTCGACGCTTTGGCCACTCCTAATCTATGGTTAGGCTCAAGCCTGGCAAGCCTCAAGATTACAAAACAAGAACGACTCGCTACAAATATTTTTATTGGAATGGCAACAAGGCACAAGCTAGCAAAATTCTTTGCCTTATATTTTACCTTAGTAAGTAATTTTATTCAGTTTTCAGAAATCTAACTGAATTCATGATTATTTTTGTTACGACATTTATGTTATCTGATTTTTCCGTGGTACTGACACCCTATTTGGTAGTACCGCAGCAATAAACATTACTCATAGTAACTACTACTGGCACGAGTAGTACCACAGGTAAGTAGCCGATACTACTTATCCTTAGTGTTAGTTGTTAGTATAATCATGATAAATTCGTCCTACCTCAAGTGGAATAACTTTCAATGTTCAAAAATCTTGCTCCAATTTCCGATTTCTCAGTGTCTTAAAGTAGGAGGTACTTCATGAATCTAGAAATAAAAAAATAAACAGATGTAACATAACCATTGAATAAATAAAATGGTGAAGATAGGACATTTGGTCCCTGAAAGTGGTACACTTAAATTAGGTGCAACGCACACAATTCACTGTGCAAAAAAAGAAAAAGCGTGAATACAGCGGTAGATTAAGCTATTAGACTATTTAGAGGATGCCTCAGGAGAGATTTTTTTGATTTTTATTTATTTACATTGTCTCACTTGCACGCATGGCAATCCTCGTCAGTGAGAAGTTGACAGATAATTTTACACAGCATTATTGAATTAATGAAATAGCAATGAAGAGGCCACATCGCTCGTAGAACTGACAACCAATGGGCAAGAAGGGTTCTCGGGTGGCGACCACGAACCGGAAGACGCAGCGTAGGCCCCCAACTAGAAGGATCGAAGTTCTGGTGAAAGGTAGGGGAGGCCTTTGTTCAGCAGAGGACTTCTTCAGGCTGTCGAAGATTAAGTTTATAAAGCGACTATGAATAAGAGTGCCAGACTTCCAAAAATGTTATTTGGATGATGATTTGTTAGCCAGTTAATAGTAGAAAGAACCATATTATACCCATAAGTTTTATTATCTAGAGTCTAGGTTTCATCTGATGCTTGTGAGAGATTGAGACTGGTGGGACGCCTAGACGCCTCCATGTAATTAATGAACGAACCCTTTCTTCTAACAAAAGACAAACTAAACTTTTCAACCATGCAATCTACAACATCGAAATAATAAAGTGCCTATTCGTAATCTTCAACCCCCCTGTAGGCGAGAGGTGGACTTGGACTGTAGATCCATAGGTCCCTGGTTCAAATCCGGCTCGAAGGACCAGATTATTGAGGATAAATCAAAGTCTGAGCGTACGGTGACAAGAAGGTGGAAGGTGCGCGTTGTTTACAACACCCTCTTCAATATTTAATATACTTTATTCTGTTTTCAGTATTTGTTGTTATAGCGGCAACAGAAATACATGATCTGTGAAATAACGATCACGGTTTCTAAGATACAGCCTGGCGACAGACAGACCCAGTCTTAGTAATAGGCTTTGATTACCTATGTATGTAGGTAAGTACCTATGTAGGTAATGGGGCCAAAATTAAAGGCTTTAGTTGACAGATCTAAAACTACTAAAACTGTTGCTGTTCTTGTCAAACAGACGGGAATGTAAGAGACGGATATATTTTTAGTATTTTAAATACTGTCAACTAAAGCCTGCAAAATTAGGCCTACTAGGTAATAGGATCCATTTTAACCTTTGGGTACGGAACCTTAAAACACATTATTTTTGTACATATAAGTGTATTTTTCTTTTTTCTTTTACAATTCACGGCTTCTACTCACATTGGCCAAAGCCGAGTGTAGTGCGAGACAATAACAGCCGAAGCGACGACCTCACACGTCCGTCTCCGCATTGACTTGCCCAAAACTGCCATAGAGTAACACAATCAGCACAGAAGGGCAACTTGCATAGTGAAAAAAAAGTCATAACATTTTAAACTGTCATGGTCTCTAATATTTCTAAACTATCGCTTTTTTACGGGATATAACTCGAACAAATAAATTACATGGTCCCGTCCCGTTAATAAACAATTAGATGACCCGCTACGGCTTCGCACGGGTTATTTGAGAGTAACGAATTCTAGCTGTGTGGGTTATTTAGTTTTTACGCCCTAACCCTGTTCAAGGGGAGAGAAGGGAGAGGGGAAGGGATAACGTTTAAAAATATCATGATGTCACTATCAATTGAATATGTACGCGACCTTTATTGAATTTTGGCTACTTACCAAAAAGCATTTTTTTGAATCGGTTAACATTCCCAAACTCGAAACGTGCTTTTGTTATTTTTAATTATCGCTAAAATACGCTGGGTACTTTAACATTTTTCACAATAGGCCAATTAGGCAAGTGACAAAGAAAAATAATAATTATTATATTAATTATAAGGTCGCATAATTAAGATCTTAGTTAGGTTGTTGTCAGCCATTATTCAAATTAAATGATATGTAATTCTCGGAACCAATGACTTCCATAGTGTAAAATGTTCGTTTGTTTTGCAGAAGGTCAACTTTTGATTCGACTATTTAATAGTACAGAACAAAACAGGCATGCACATATGTTTTAAAGCATACTTCCGAACGCTAACACGATTTTTGACTAGGACCAGATGAGAATCCAAAATATATATTGTAACATAAATTACGAAAAAAGTTTACGTGTGAGAGCCGATGACACCTACTGAAATTAACTCACTACGCCTCAGGACTACAGAAGCCGCTGTGCTCCGATCACGTCAGTCATATGACTAACAAACTTTGGGCCAGAATAACCACCGAATGCCCTAGCAGTGGTAGAAGCACAGACATCTAATACTATACTGCATGTATAGAGCGGGTAGAAGCTTAGAAGGCAACGCGGCATATCAAGAAGGTGATAGCGTGACGAGCAAGACTCACACCAAATAAACTGATCTCTAACAGATCAAACCGTGAAAAATTTAAGGAAAGTAAAGGCCATTGCCGTAGAGAGAAAATATAGGTTAATAAAAAATTATAAGTCAAAAGTGGCACTGAAACAGCAATTGAAATGTCAGACCTATTCTACCAGTCTAACTTAGACGTTTGCATAACAATGGCCTTCAAATCGAAAGCTGCACACATGGTGTGCGTCTGACAGGTCTTGAATTAGCCAAGTTAACCCTCTGCCGGCATCCCCGTACTGTGGCCCAACCATAGGGCCATTCAGTCGAGTGTTACGCGTCTGTAATGCAACGAATATGCTAATGGACTCATTATACGAACGCTTTGTCGTCCAGCGACGTATGCTAAGTGATTTTGGTAAACTATATCGGAGATGAGTGTTTGGTAAAAATTTATTCGTGTTACACGGTTTTCTGATGATCGTTTGCATCAAGTTTTACTTTTAGCTCGATGAGTTATGAATATGATTGAAATCTTGTGTATCATTGATTGTCGAGTTTGTAAGTTGTTTTGTTTTGGCCTACCTTTACCACATCAATAAAATCAGCTATCCGAAAAAACAGGAATTCTGATGAACATAGTGATTGGTGAAGAAGGATGTAATGGATAAATAAATAAATAAATAAATAAATAAATAAATAAATATGTGTGACATTCCACACAGCGCCACCTAGCCCAAAAGCCCTAAGCAAAGCTATGGGAACCAAGTAAATGATAGAATTACTTATATACTTTTTTGTTTGTAATTAATACATACATAGAATACAACATAACACCCAACACAGAACTAACATCTATGTGCATCACACAAAGGTTTATCCTGGGTAGGAATCAAACCCGCAGCCCTCGGTTCAGAAGGTAGGGATACTACCAACTGAGCTATCAGACCCGTCAATGAATAAGTACAATTACTACTAGAGACAGATACATGTCAATAACCATGCCGACAAGAGACTGGGGATAAAGATCATTGTCTTCAGCATCATCAGCCTTTACTAGTCCACAGCTGGGCATACGCCTCTTCTATAGAAAGCGCCGCTGAGCAAAATCTTTAGCTCTTAAATTGTGTTCCCGTCATTACCAATGTACCAGTTACCCTACGTCTATGACATCAATCCATCGTAGAAAATCCTAAAAAAATATAGCAAAGAAGCCGGAGCAACAAAAGGCTAATTTTTAAAACGGAAGCCTAAAAAAAATAGGCTGATCCGTTTATAGAACAGAAGCACACAAACCAGAAGCAAAGAGAAGCAAGCAAAAAATTGCTAATTACCTAATAAATTTTTTACTTATGCTTCTGGTTCTACACCTATTTCTATCCTAAATTCCCATTGACTTTCACCATCAACCACCTTAAGTGAACATAAGCGATACCTTATTATGATCATAATTATGTAATCCCGTTCATAGTCCACTCCATTTATAAACGTCACTTTGGGAATACTTTTCCATTTGGAGGGAAACAGGGAAAAATGTCAATGAAATCCTCGGATATTCCATTTGTGAGACACCTGCGGTTTGTCTCCACTTCAGTCTAATAATAAAATCTAAGCAGGATCAACGTTTCAGACCTCAAATAGGCTTTCTCGTAATATCTGAAGTAAATATTTAAAATAGGAATCACTGCCAAATGGGTATATCGTATCGTCACCAAGCATAGAATTTCAGATGAATTGGAAACAAAGCTCAAGAGAAACATTTTCATTATTTTGTGTCCTGAAAACCAAATCACTGGACGTAGACTTATTATTTGAAGGGTGAAGGCCCATTAATAGTGTAGGGGTCTACTGAAAAGGGAGGTTTAATGCTGCTACTCATTCCCTGGACATTCCCTTAGCTAACTCTTACAGCACCCATAGGAAGAGATGGGGTGCTCCAATTCTCACACCAGGACAACATGGATTAAAGCAGTACCTGTCGGGAAAAGGATACATCACGAGTGAAACCGCGACGCGGATCTGGCAAAATTGAAAAAAATCACGTATTTTCTGGAACTTGGCATAATATGACTGTGCTTAGTCCGTATTTTTGAGTACTATCATGTTGGGAGTGTCCATCCAACTGTAGACGAACGAGAGAAGCGTTCGGGTTTTTCGCATTAGTAATGCAACATATAGGTCTCCTGGGTACCATCTTCAATAACTGCGAATGTTTTGATGTAATTGCCTGCCAAAAATAACTCACATAACGCACATTATGTAGAGTACACTGATTGCAAAGCGAAAGGCGAAATATTCTTTTTAATTATAACTGAAATTAAAATATCTCCGCTTCTGTCATTTTCCCCTATTTCAGAAGAGTACCGCTTTACTTTAAGTTTGTTACCTTTTGAGAAGCGACACAGAACTATTAAAGGTTTTGGAGTTTTGGCGGGAACGCGGAAAAGTTCTCGTCGTTGCATTGTATTATTTCTTAAAACTTGTGCTTTTTCCAGTGTTAATGTTTAAAATTGGTGGCCCCTAATTGATAACACCTTTTGAATTCAGCTTATCACAGCGGAACATGCCAGATCCTGTTTTAATGTATTTAGCGATTACTGCTCCGAGTAAATCTGAAATCAGATCAAACGACATGTCATAAGTCTTTTGACAAAGGAGATGGCTGCCATGCTGATATTTTTTAAATTCGCCGCGCCTTTTCAGTCTCTACTTTCATTAGCCAGACTCAACCACTCAAAAAAAACTAGAAATTGAATGTGACATTTGAAAGCATTACACATAATCGGCAGTGTCACCGATCGAGAGGCTAGTGGCTATCTGTTTTGTGCTAGTAGCTAGACAGAGCGCGCGTGGTCACGTATTATAGAGACGTTGCTTCTCATAATTGCATAAAAATAATACGGGAGAAAATTGCTGTCGTCATCAGAGCCAAACCAATAAGTTACTACAGCTGGGGTCTCTTACAGAGAAAGAGTATATACCATAATAGACTAGCCAACTAAGTGCGGGTTAGTGCATGCCACAAAAATTTCCTTGAATTTTCTGATTTTTGAACTTTAAGTTCTCTTAAAACGTTTTCCTTTACCGCGTCGTAAGATTGAGTGCGGATTCCGCGCATAACTTAAAGTCATTGGTACAGGACAGGCCTAAGTGGAATCTAAACCCAGAGTGCATAAGTTTGAAAGTTGTACTGTCTACCACTGAGCCACAATCGCTTTTCGTGGTATGTTTCGTATTTCGTTTTTGGCTTCAGCTTCTAGTTCTGTGCGCTTAGTCTTTATCATTCTATTCTGAGACCGAGTTTCTGTCAGGTGGTTCTGAATGTGGAATGAATGGACTATATTTAGATAGATACGACGAGAAGGACACCTTCGCACGCCTGTAATTGTATTGTTCCATCGCTTTTTGCTCAGTTGTAATCGATTTCAATTAAATAAGGCTAATGCCGGTTCTTGAGCTCGAGGAAATGGATGGTTGATCTTTTTTCAAGCTTTTTTTTGTGAAATTGAATTTGAGCTTTATTATTGGAGTTACTAACTCATTAGTAAGCTCAAAGTCGCGCAACGAGCTGGAGAGAGCTATGCTCGGTGTTTCCTGGCGAGATAAGACCCGGAATGAGGAAATCCGCAGGAGGACTAAAGTGACTGATATAGCCAGAAAATGATTCAATGTAAATTGCGTTCGGAGATAGCATTGTACAACATGCTTATTGTCTAAAATTTCGCGTTATTTTGTTTGCCGACCACCCCAACGACTGCACTTCAAAGGATGTCCTCATCAGTCAACTCGTAACCTTCAAGTCATCACAAACTGTATACTCGTATAGAATAGACACTGTATAGTCAAATAAGCCACAGCCTAAACATCTTCCTGTCTTTGCGGTGGCCGTAATGGCTGAAGGAAAATTCACCCGCTAATGATAATCTGTGTTCAGTAAGTATTTATAAGTAGTTTGCTGAAGTATTTGCTAAGCAGTAGAAGGACCAGACTCATCTATTCACCACAAAATAAATGTATTAGTAATGGAGTTCCCTAACACGAATAACATTTTTTTAATTGAATAACAAGATTACGTGACGGTATTAAGAAGTTCAGATATTAGAGTTGTTGAAAAAATCTTTAAGGTGGTACGTCACGCTCAAGAAAATTTGAATTTGGCGCGCTGAGGGTGACGTAACATCTTAAACCCATCATAGGATGAACATAGACTCAGACCATAGAAATAGAATGCAATTTTGAACAGCGGTCTCTTGCATCAATCCACTCCCAGGCGGCGGTATCTTCAGATCAACGCGCGTTGGTCCAACTAGTAGGGGGTCAGGCTACGCTGCGTTGTCTCCACTCGTGAAACTTTCTTCCCCATCGGTTATCGGTTCTGAAAGTGATGTGCTCTCAGAAGAGCTCTGCCGGATATTAGTCCTTCTGAGGATCATAACTCGTAAGGAACCCCGAGAAATTACTCTCAATAGCGCGTTCGTTGCGCTACTTTGAACCCACTAATAAGGCCAACGGTTCCTGGTCGCCACTCGAGAACCTTCACCTATCATTACACAAAAAAATAAGTTTTGTTAAAAAACACTTCCGAGAAAAACAGCTGTTTGATAACGGTGAACGGTGTCCACAGATGAATGATCCAGATCGCGGTAGTGGTGTACCACACTGTACCGCACACGACAATCACAATGTCGAGTAACCAGGCGTTATCTCATCTGCATCTGTGGCAGTTTATTTTAGTGCCTGATTACGTCTATAAATAGATCATCTTGATTCTATGAGTAGTGAATAAACACTTCCGTTACAGTTGACACATTATAATAGGTCCGTTTTAATAGGCAAAACGATACAATATGACTACGAAACTATGTTTTGCTTAATAGTACACAATCTCAATCTTTCTACCCTAACACGCTAAGAAATTTCTGTTAAAATAAGAAAAGTCTTTTATATTAACTATTAAATTATTATTAAATTTTCAGTCGAGAAAGGTTAGCTTGTGACTTGTAAGAGTTGCAAGTTACATTTTATCGTGTTACTTTCAAACAGAACATTTTGACATTAGATACTAAGTAACTTTTACAGCAGGAATGAGCTGAATTAAATAAAAAGCCGCATCTGTCAACTCTATCACACTTCACTGACTAATCAATTTACGTTGTCTAAATACAAAAACTATACTTTTTACCGACACCAATTTAAGAATTTGACATGCCATTCCTCGACTTAAGTAGCTAATTGACCGGCCCTGCTGAAAGCTATGGTGGCTTAGTGGGATTTGTGCTGAGCTATCGATTGCCGTAGTCTCATCAGATCTAAAGCTCTTTCCCAAAAAAGCTCTGTGTAGAATTTGGACTTCACCTTGAACACCGCGAATTTTTTTTAACGTGGACAGCTGTTAAAGTTTACAAAGGAACCAAGTACCAACTACCTAGATCAGTAGTTCCCAAAGCGAATATTGGGTGGGCTCTCTCAGTTGCTGATAACTATCTTTGCCGGTTTGATGAAGCTATAAAAGTCTTCCTTCTCTTCAGTACCTCATTTTTTGTTGTGAAACGGGATTTCCAGGTATGACGAATATTAAAACCACGATTAAAATTAAAATAAAAACTTGTTGAAACAGTCATTTATTAATAAACCGTTATTTATACTTTACTCTTTTTGTCTTGAAACCAAGAGGTGAGTACCGAATTTAATATTTTTTTAGGTAAGTCGCGGCTTTGGGAACCACTGACCTAGATAAAGGAATCCTACCAATGCGGTTCCTGCACCAAGTCTTGTATTACGTGTTTCACATAGTCGTCACTTAAAATCAGGTGACATAGCGGTGAACTCAACCAATGACGTCGTCGTACAGCTCAAACCGCGGGAAAATTCTGGATTTTATAACAAGTGAACGGCTATTTTTACAATATCATTACGGTTTACCGCATATCTGAAATAAGCAACGCTAAGTTTAGTATAAAGTCCAATACAGGGGTCGGCAACGGGTATTAAAATAAAACTGTGGTGATGACAGTCGACCCTCGAGCCTCCCACGGATTGTCATCCTTTCACTCGAATTAAAAAAATAAATACCTATCCTTGTAAAAAAAAACTTTATAGAGTCTACTAAAAAGTGGTAATTTGTAAAATAATAAAATTGACAGAACTCCTGAATTTTCCATCACCGAAAGCTTAATTGAGTGCAGGATTCCAGGACCCCATGGATCGCAAGTACGCAAGTCAATGTTATCACCACATTTTTAATAGTACTCGCGGGATCTTCACTGTGATTAGAATATAAATATATGTGTGGACATTTCACACAGCGCCATCTAGCCCCAAACTAAGCATAGCTTGTACTAATGGGAACCAGATAAATGTGTGTATGTGATCGTTGGGCGTAATTATTATTATTTTTATTACAATACTTGTATATATATTATACTTTTTTGTTTGTAAATACATACATAGAATACAATATAACATCCAGACGCCGAACAAACATCTATGTTCATCACACAAATGTTTGTGCTGGGTAGGAATCGAACCCACGGCCCTAAGTTCAGAAGGCAGGGATACTACCAACTGAGCTATCGGGCACGTCAGAATAAAATAATTACTGAGTTCCCAATATTTCGGCACGGGTACCATGTTCACGGGTAGACGGGGTGGGAATGGAGCGAACAACGGTGAAAGTTTAAAACAAAGTTATCACCATTGAGGTTGTGCCATGAAATTGCGAATAAACATAAAACTACAGAAATGGAATAAATACGAAACTCTTCGCGTCTATAATTACTTAACCTTAAAAAAGTACAAAGCAATTATTATGAAAAATTTGAGTAGTTGATCGTGTATAATAATATAATAAAAATAGGTTAATCAATGAGCCCTATTATAAATTGTCTGCCAGAGCACACAATAAATAATAGTACCAGTAAAACCTGATTTTGTCTGTATTTTGGCAGATTGCCAGCCGGTAACATCAATAAATCGATGTTAAAAAGGCTTTGTCTTGACTGCAAGTGGTGCAAGTGCAAAACAACGTGCAGCCCAAACCGCTGTAGAACCTAACAACGTGTTTATAGGCTGTAATGTGATTACTTTGTTCTCTCATTTTCAAAAACCGGCCAAGCGCGAGTCAGACTTACGCACGAAGGGTTCCGTACCATTATATCTACAAAAACGAGCAAAAAATCACGTTTGTTGAATGGCCATAAATACTAATTTTATTTCATTTTTTATTTGTTGTTATAGAGGCAGCTGAATACATCTGTGAAAATTTTAACTGTCTATCACGGTTTATGATATACAGCTTGGTGACAGACGGACAGACAGACAGACAGATAGACGGACGCACAGCGGACCCTTATTAATAGGATCCGTTTTACTTTTTGGGTACGGAAACATAAAAAACGACTTTTTATGTAACTGTTCTCCGCAAGTACCAGGCAAGCATGACAGGCATGGAGTCATCTGATTAACATTCCGCCTTCGAGCCACAGTACAATGGGACCAGTTGTCGACACCATGTACGATGAAAGTGTTGAGGTGCGCGCCGCATACCTTATGCCCGCTTTCGGGAAAGTCAGTGCATTCTCGCATTCAACTATTATCAGTTATCTTAATGGTTTCGTAGTATTTGCAGCTGTTTATGGACGCCTGGTTGAGCTTTTTGTCTTTTGAATGGAACTTTCTCATGAGATTTATATTTACAGCCACTTTTGTAATGTATCAACTTTTCAAGATTTCAGCGCCTTCTATTCTTGATGATAAAATTGATGAGGAGGCGAGCAGCCGCTCAAAGTGGCGCTCCCTAGGAGACCTATGTTCAGCAGTGGACATCTTCAGGCTGTTAATGATGATGATGATGATGATGATAAAATTATCCTTTTAAAAGATATCTAGCTTTAATACTTCACTTGACTTGATTTCATCCCGAGAAGTTGCACTAGGTGGTAGGACTTTACGGTACGTACCACCGCTTTGCCAGTTATTCTGCCGCCAAGCACTACTGTGTTCCGGTTTGAAGGGTATTGTAGCTAGTGAAATTACTGGACAAATGAGACTTTGTGACCTGATTACACAATGTAGTAATCTGATTACTAGATTGTGTGATGTCTCAGGATGACGTGCGCAGTGCAGTGTTACGCAAAACTTTATTATTTTAAAGTTCCGAGTGACACTGCAACTGTTATGGGCGGCCGTGTCGCTAACATCAGGTGAACCGAAGCCCATGGTCTGATCAATCGAAATGAACGGCGTGTACCTCAAGCAAGAAAACACACTGTGACTGCGTGTTTTTTGTTTAGGAGTATAGGGTACCCATCAAAGACCATGGCTTGGTCAACCGACAAGTACCTTATAGGGAAGTGCCTGTCATGGCCGCCTGGTATTTGCTCCCTATTCCGTTCGTCTCTAACAACTTGAGCAATAACTTATTTTCGATGAAGCAAAGATTATCGATGAAGTTGTTGATTTATTTTATATTTAAACATTCATAATGCATCCGTTATAGCAATGGGCAGGCCACGTTGCTCGTAGAACTGACAACCGATGGAGAAGAAAGGTTCTCGAGTGACAACCACGAACCGGAAGCGCGACCCGGGATCTGACGATCTGGGGAAAACCGCGGGGAGATAATGGATGTATGCAGGAGGCTAGCAGCCGCGCCAGGTTACGCTTTCTGGGGAAGGCCTATGTTCAGCAGGTAATGGAACCCCCACCAATAGTCATGATGACTACTATTAAAAATGAACAAGTAAATATTACTTTCATAAAGAAGATTAAAATTGAATGCAATAATTGAAAAAACAAGCAAAATCGGTAAATAAATCACGGAGTAATAAGCTTTTAAAGTTTCTACAGGAAGCATCTCCTGTCCCGTTCTCGCGAAACAGAGAGCCCACACAGTTACTATGAAAAATCCACTCGTGACGTCACATGCCAAAGAGATTGTAAGAAAAACTACCACAGCTTAGTCAGTACTATAACGACCTTCCTCTGACGTCACTGGCCGTTTGAGCTATCTCTTTCTATTCCGGTTTTAAAATGCTTGTAACTTGGTAATTTTTTGAGATATTTAATTTTTGTTTTCACAAATGTTTATCATTTGAGGAACATATATAATTTACCCAAAAAAAAAAAAATTTAGGTATCATGCCTATTGTAATACTGAAAAATACCACCATTGCTTACTAATGCATGAGCATTCTACGCTTTTCCCACAGGTAATCGCACGTCCTTATGGTTGACATTTCTCATGACCGCTTCATTTCTCAGAATATTTATCTATTGACATTGACATGCTATTAAATTAACTACAGTGGCCAACAAAACTAAATACTACACTTTTAAAAAAAAAATCTATACTATAGAAGAACTGCTTCTTATGAGAAATAAAATTCTCACTGGAACCATTATGGATCTGGATGAAAGATCTGTATAAAAAGAAAGTTCTCAGTAGATCCACATTTTCAGAACTGGTTCTAATGAGAAATAAAATTCTCACTGGAACTATTATGGATCTGGACGATGGATCTACAGGGAATGATCCGCGATTTAAGGTAAATAACCAATGCGAGTCGGACTCGCGCACGAAGGGTTCCGTACCATTATCTATAAAAACGTGCAAAAAAAATTAAGTTTGTGGTATGGGAGCCCCCTAAAATATCTATTTTATTCTATTTATTAGTATTTGTTGTTATAGCGGCAACAGAGATACATCATCTGTGAAAATTTCAACTGTCCATCTATCACGATTCACAAGATACAGCTTGGTGAAAGACGGACAGACAGACACAGATATACAAGAAGACGGACAGCGCAGCCTTAATAATGAGGGTTAGCTTTACCCTTCGGGTACGGAACCCTAAAAGGCAGAGCGAATGCATGGTAGGTACTATTACCACCGATTACACAATATACACACTTGTAAGTAAGTAGTACTAACAACAAAGCAACTCAGATTTCTTATTCAGGAAATATTTGCCGTCATATTTACGTCTCTCTAACAAAATATGTGCAGCGAACACGTAAACTTTCACCGTTAAACATTGTATTCGGTGGGGAAGCCTGCTCGCCCAGCAACACGCACAAAAGTGCTAATTACACACTAAAATTAGCAGGGCAGTACTGTGAGAATGTTCCGACCCATGACTTATAACATAACGTTTCCTGTGAACACCTCACATTATAAATTTTAGTGCCTAAGGCATGGTAGCTAAGCTTAGACTCGGTTGACAGTCGCCTTTTATGGTTAATCTTTCTTATTTTATTAGGGTAAAACTTACGCTATTACTGAGGCTCTGCCGTCTGTCTGTCTGTCTGTCCGTCTGTCACCGGCTGTATCTTATGAACCGTGACAGTTAGACAGTTGTAATTTTCTGATGATGTATTTCTATTGCCGCTATAACAACAAATACTAAAAAACAATAAAATAAATACTTAAGGGGGCTTCCATACGACAAACGTGATTTATCCCTCGTTTTCATAGAATGGTACGGAACAACTCAGATGTCCAGATTGTGCAGAATGTGAGGTATTGCCAAAAGATCACAAAAAGTGCACCTAAATTATTCCCAATAAGTCTCCCCCCTCCCAAAATCTCTTGTGCTCTATTGGGAATAAAAATTAAAATCAAAATAATTTCCAAAATCGGTACAACTTGCTTTCGAGTCGTCCGCGTGACTTCCCCACAATGGCTCTCGTGGATCCACCACCCTGGCCCTTTCTAGTACTATTCCTTGCTACTTTGCTTTGTCGCTGACTGTACCAAAAACGCAACTTCAAATGTAACGATTCACGATGATTCACGAGAAATTGCCCGGTTCATAGTGAGTTAGCATAGAGCGAGCGATGATATTTTTGTAAACATATTGTATTAGAATGTTTTCGACGTTAAAGTTCGTTGGGATGTCGCTTACTTCCATTGTGTCACGTTGTAATATAATAATTGCATCATAACATAGGCGCGGTAAAGTATAGGTACCTACTAAAATCGTTTTAAGTAAAACCCGTGCGTCTATTACTCATTATTATAATGTAAGTTGAAACCTTTGATGCTTTTGGAAGTTGTTTGTTAAGCAATTGGAAGTAACGTTAAACTAAATACGAAATATCCCAAATCGTTGACTCTAACAAAAAATATGTGTAAAATAAGTAATGTCATAATATACAACCGTCAACTAGTCTGGAGGAGCCCACGCCATTGTCACCTATTATTTATTCAGTTAGCTATTCTATGTAATTAAATAACTGGCCAATTGTGAGTCGGACTCGCGCACGAAGGGTTCCGTACCATTATCTGTAAAAACGAGCAAAAAAACACGTTTGTTGTGGAATACAACAAACGTGTTTTTTTGCATACCCAATTCCCCTTAAATATTATTTTATTTCGTTTTTTTAGATTTTTTTGTTGTTTTTTAGCGGCAATAGAAATTAATTACGTCATCTGTGTAAATTTCAACTGTCTAACTACCACGGTTGATGAGATACAGCCTGGTGACAGGCGGTCAGAAGGACAGCGGAGCCTTGGTAATAGCCCAGATAATATAATACCTACAGTACAGATGCCTCATCCCATACAACGGAATAACTAGGGCTAATTTATTTCTGCATAACGCAAGATTATCAAGCGACATTTATTGCGTGTTGGCGAACTACTGGGCCAAGTGAATACGCTGGACACTAATTAGTAACGCTCACGACACGATCTATACATTTTTTTCACGTTCGGGCTATTTTTCATTTGTGCCTGCTGGAACCCCATGGTAATAGGGTCCGTTTTACCCTTTGGGTACGGAACCTTAAAAATGTATCAGTGATATTTAGCTATACCAAAAACAGACTGCTGATTCTAGCATAGCATTACGATACAGAGCACGAACGATGGCTTATTAGGCTCAGTAACGTCTATTTATCACGCCCTGCTCAGTGGACTAATTGCGGAACTTTAACGTAATTGCTTTGATGTTTAGATAAAAATTTATTTAATAAATTAGTTAACTTAGAAAAAACGTCAATGCAAAGGTCGAATTAAGTTATACTCGTTTGCTTTCCTTTTTTAATATTTATTTTTCGATTTTATGATAGAGGTATGCAATCACTGTTTGTACCAGGCAGAGTGCATGTGTCATTGGATAATGGGATTGATTTTATTTACTGTTTAAATCATGTTGTTTTGTAATTGTATGTTCCATTATCTGTTATGTGCACCTATAAAATAAATAAAGGATTTTTTGTCGAAATAGAATTTAGTGCAAGAATACTTTGCAGTTCTACAGCTCTCTTTTTTTAGTAATGAACTGATTAGTCTTACTTTACTGAGGCCGTCTCTGTCTGTCTGTCTGTCCGTCTATCACCAGGCTGTATCTCATAACCGTGATAGTTAGACAGTTGAAATTTTCACAGATTTCTGTTGCAGCTATAAAACAACAAATACTAAAAAACAGAATAAAATAAATATTTAAGGGGGCTTCCATACAACAAAACGTGATTTTTCTCTCGTTTTTATTGATACTAGTTCGGAACCGTTCGTGCGCGAGTTTACTCGCACTTGGCAGTTATATTATAAGCTTTTATTCAGGCAAAGAGTACGCCTGAAGTCAGCGTTAGTAAAACACTGTTAACGTTCGCGGGTATAATAGTGACTTCGTAATGTTCGTTCTAAATTATTATTTATTGTCGTTAGTTTCTTTGAATATTAGGTAGTTAATTATTCTATGTTTTTGATTATAGCCCTCGGAATTTTAATGTGTAATCAATACGTGTGTAAAATCAAACCGAATAGGTAACATATAATTTTTTAAAGTATATAATAAGGCGATTGAAGTTGGTTTCATTTCTTCATTAAAAGAATTATAATATCATAGTAAATCTTATAAAGACGCACCTATACGTCACACGTAATTTCGATGACGACCAGTTGTTCCACCACACACAAAGTTAAAAGTTAAATTGGCCCTGACATTTTAAGTTAAAATGTTTTCAAGTATTATTTTCATAAAGTAGGTTAAAAGTTAAATAGGAAAAATAAGTAAAATCGGTAAATAAATCATGGAGTAAAATAAGCTTTTAAGGTTTCCCGAGGGGGCATCGCCTATCCCTTTCTTGCAAAACAGAGATGGTGTGAAGCTTCCCGATAAGTACAATCTGGAACTATTCGAGTCGCGAATAGGTATCTTCTAGGCAAGCATGTACCACCGTAGACCGCATCATCACTTTCCATCAGGTGAGATTGCGGTCAAATGCGGGCCTATTCAGTTATAAAAAAAAGCTTCCCCACAGTTACTATACAATTTGTGATAATTATGATTTTTATAGCAGTATCGCCTGCTCAGAGTACAATTTGTGATGTCACATGCCAACAAGATAGCATGTAATACCACAGCTTAGTAATGAGGTATTATGAAGGACCAAGGACTGACGTCATTGCATGTTTGAGCTGTCTCTTGCTATTCCTGTATTTTAAAACGCTAACATTCACATTTTGATGAGATATTTCAGTTTTAGTTTTGACAATTGTTTAAAAAATACAAGGCAATTAGCCTATTGTATTATCTAATATCTTCCAAGTATATCTCATTACCTCAGTTATGAAAGGCTAACACACTTTTTCTAAAAGGCGTAAATGCTGTTGGTCTCTAACAGCATTCCCTCACTCCATCAAACTTTTGTCACCAAGTGAGTTTGTAATGATAAATACCTTTAATAATAATAATAATAATAAATATGTGTGGACATTTCACACAGCGCCATCTAGCCCCAAACTAAGCATAGCTTGTACTATGGGAACCAGATGACTGATACAATACTTATATACTTTTTTGTTTGTAAATACATACCTACATAGAATACAATATAACACCCAGACGCAGAACAAACATCTATGTTCATCACACAAATGTTTGTCCCGGGTAGGAATCGAACCCACAGCCCTCAGTTCAGAAGGCAGGGATACTACCAACTGAGCTATCGGGCCCGTCGCCCCTTTGCAAGTATTGATTAAACATAATCATGGTTGTATAATAATTTACGAATATGCAATTTCCTGTATAAAAATGGAAGTGAGATAATGCTATTTATATACTGAGGCAGTAGGTATTTTTAAATACTCAATACTCAATTTACCTTATCATAGATTTTTAGCAAATAAGTACCTACATAAAGAATGTTTTTAGACTTTTTGGTAGAGTAGTAGGTACTACTCTGGTTGTTCAATACTTAGGGTTTTTCTTTTAATTTTAGTTAAGTGAGTACAATACATTTATATTATTAAATAAATATTAAGTTAGGTATTATATAGGTATTTACTAGTAAATTGACTTTTACACTTTTTTTAATGAGAATGAATGACGTGACGAGCGGGTCGTTCACCTGATGTTAAGCAATACGGCCGCCCATAACAGTTGCAGTGTCACTCGGAACTTTAAAATAATAAAGTTTTGCGTGACACTGCACTGTGCACGTCATCCTGAGACATCACACAGTCTAGTAGTCAGATTACTACACTGTGTAATCAGGTCATAAAGTCTCATTTGCCCAGTAATTTCACTAGCTACAATGCCCTTCAAACCGGAACACAGTAGTGCTTGCACACTACTGCTTGGCGGCAGAATAACTGGCAAAGAGGTGGTACCTACCTAGACGAACTTTGCAGAAAAGTCCTACCACCTAGTAAGTAGTATAGTGTAATTTTGATTTGGTTTGAAAGAATAAATGTATTCTACATGTTGCTCCATCAGTGTGTTGTTATTTTTTTAATGTTTTTACGGGGTGAACCTTCTGGGGGTCTAGCAAAGATACCTTTCCATTAATATTAACGCCAAACGATGACCCAAAATGTATAACCCCATTGTCACCCAATGAGAGTACAGTATTTGGTGTGTTAAGTTGACATAATTTTAATAAAAATAAGAGTAACTGATAATAAATAGATGTCAGAACATTACACTAGGTGTTAGTAGTTTACGAAGATCAAAACAGCGGATTGTATCAAAAATAAAGTAGACATACATCCCGTGACTGATTTAACGATGTACCCATAGATTTTAAAGTACAAATAAACAGTACCAACATCTTCACGAAGGCAATAAACTGTTGGCCATTAGAAATCGAATTAAAGATGTGCATGCCCTAACGCTTTATGTGTGTGAAACTTAACATTTTTTTGTGTGATTGTATCTGTCAATTCTGTCACTCTGTCGTCGTCTTTTTGTAAAAACCGATTGTTTATAAAAAATGAAAATACCCGTTTTTTTTTATATTTTGGCTCCACACATAGTGTATTTAGCCAGTGTCAAGTATTATATTTTCATCGTGTTATAAAATATTTCACGCAAAGTCATGTCCTAGTCATAGTCATAGTCCAGTCTAAGTCAGGTAGTCATAGTCCAGTCTAAGTCATGCTCCAGCAAAGTGGTGGCAACTTTACTAGAAGCTTCTATGGAGTTTTGGAAGCAACACGAAAAGTCACGTTTCACCACATTATATCACTTGCCCTCACTCAAGCTCGTAATTCAGCACTTAATGCGTAAAACGCCACCTATTTTAAACATTAACACTGGAAAAAGCAAGTTTTGAAAAATAATACAATGCAACGACGTGAACTCTTCCGCGTTCCCGCCAAAACCTCACTCGATGTTATTTACAAATCCTTTATTTATTAAAACTTTTTATGTAAACTGTCAATTTGTTTTGCAATAAAACAAAAAATCTGCCATTTTATTGTGAGACACATCGCCAGTTTGCAATAATTTGACAGCTAAAAAATAACTGCGTTTTTTTATAAACAACTGGTCTCACAAAAAGACCATGACAGGAGTTTTGGTGGGAAAGTGGAAATGTTCACGTTCGTTGCATTGTATTATTCCTCAAAACTTGTACTTTTTCCAGTATTAATGTTTAAAATTGGTGGCGTTTTACGCATTAAGTGCTGAATTACGAGCATGAGTGTGGGCAAGTGATATAATGTGGTGAAACGTGAATTTTCGTGTAGCTTCCAAAATTCCATGGAAGCTTCTAGTAAAGTTGCCACCACTTTACTGGAGCATGACTTAGACTGGACTATGACTACCTGACTTAGACTGGACTATGACTATGACTAACCTTGACTTTACTTGATATATATTCATTAACAATGAATAATTACATTACAATACTTGACACTGGCTAAATACACTATGTGTGGAGCCAAAATAAAAGAAAAAAAAAAAAGACCATGACATATCCAACTCTCGAGTTGCAATTGAAATGTCTACTTGAGCATCAATCAACATCCAAGCATAATTCTGTAATCTTCTATACATCTACACAAGAGGAAAGATTTGATTGTTCGTTTGTTTACATTGAATAGGCTCCGAAACTACTGAACCGATTGGGAAGCTACACTATCTCTGGGTGAAATAGGCTACTGTCATATGTATGTAAATGTATTTGCGAGTAGTTGGTATGTTGACATTGGCAAAATTGTGGTAAACCGCGGAAGCCTCAATAAAAATTTGAAGTTGAAGGTGGAATGTTAGGTTTGGTTTTAGAGGGTACTTGTCTACTTTGTTGTACAATAATGTAGATTAAAGGCCCGTTCGGTCTAGCTTCAGATGGCAAAATTAACAGTTAAAAATGCCAAAAATGATCACATGCAGCGTTTGCTTTGGAAATGTGTGAGCAAAAGTGGCATATTTAACTGTTTTCGTTCACCCTTCGGAAAGCTCAAAAATGTCATTGTGAACTGCCACTTTTGACTTGAGGGCAAAAATATCAAAATTGACATTATTGGTAAAATTTCCAAAACGAACGCTTGACATCATTGTTAATTTTGCAAATGCCAATACTGCCACCGAGGCTAAAACAAACTCAGGTTAAGTGGGTTGGTGGCATACCCACTCCTTAGTCTGGCTACATAGCTCAATACACAATTTGGAATCAATAATGAATTTTAATTAATACCTGGACATAATTAGCTAAACTTTTATTAAATACCCGTGTGAAGCCGGTGCAGTCTCCTAGTAACTAAATAAGGGCCTTAATCTAAAATAATAACTTAAAAGTAATCATTTGCTGTTAATTTCATGTGAATAGTATTTTACAGTACTTTTGTACTAAATAGGTATATAATTATGGTCTACTATACATTATGTTCTAAATTACAAACAGTTTATTAAGAGTTAGTGAGACTAGTGTGGGAATAGTCGATATTGCTATATTATTAAAGTTAGATATTATCATGGGGTCCCATCAGGTACAAACGAAAAATAGCCCGAACTTGATAAAAATGTAGTAATTGTGTCTTGAGAGTTGTTAGTGTCCACCAGTGTATTAATTTGGCCGAATACCTCACCAACACGCAATAAATGTCGCTTGATAATCTTGCATTATGACGAAATAAAATAGTTTGCAAAATAGCCCGCGTTATTCCGTTGTATGGGATGAGGCATCTGTACTGTAGGTATTATATTATCTGGGGATATTATATATATATATCCCATGTAGAAGTCGTTGTGGAGAGGTGCTATTAGAAAATAACCTTCAAGAAACCATCTTATTAGGGTTAAATACCCAAAGGGTAAAACGGACCCTAATACTACCAAGTCTGAATGAATCTACTTCCATGAATTATTGATTTGTGTGACTTATTTTAAAAATGACCAGCGATGGACTTTAATTTTGGTTAATTAATTATGTTTTCTATTGGTTCTATTTTTCATTGTCTGAATAACTTGCGAAATATCTTTGAATATTATAACTGACTTTTGGGATGTATTATCTAAAATGTAACTTTATTCTACTTTTATACAGATATATTTATTCAAATTGTAGAATGACTCATTGAGATGGTAGCATTAGTAAGAACTACTCATTTGTTCCATTGCAAATTGTCAAACTAGCTTTTTGGACCTCTTATCATTTACACACAAACATTTAGTTAGTTTTGTTAGTAAATCACTCATGATGATGATGTCCTAGCCGATTTCGGCCACGGCGACTGCTTTCATCTCCTTTGACTTTTTTCTTTTCTGTCGTGTGCTCCTCAAGTTGAAGGTTAAACCTATAGGAGTACCTACACTGGTCTATAGGTACTATGTTGAGTGTGCTTCTACCTTTGAGGATAAAATGAAGATTGCTGATGGTATAGGTGATCATGAGGAAATGGTGGTACTCACCAGCAGGTGGGAGTGGTGTTATCCACGGTGTCCTGATTGGCCTGCGAAGGAGACTCTGCTCCCCGCGCGCCACCCGCCACAGACGAAGCCGTGGTGACGCTGTCCTGTCTCACTGAGACCGTATCATCATACTACAAACACGCGCACGGCTGTCAACTTAACCGAACTGACACTAGTTGCATATCTACTCCAAACCACGCACTACACGCACTTCACAGCCCCCAGATTCTTCTGCTGTACAGTCTCACAGCATCCCACACACCAGATCACGCCCCGCGAGCACAACACAACGCCAAAAATCCACTGAAAAATGGCAACCTTTACCAACACTGAAACGGCCCGATATCACCGCACTCGCGAGTCCAACATATAATACTGTAATATTTATAAACTTTCACAGTTTAATTATAGAGCAGACGTTACTATTAACGTTTGAACATAAGTAAAAGCTAAGAAAATAATATTTATAAATAGCTCTAGATTATTTTGATACAAATCTATATCGGTCTATCACTGCAATACACACCCCTGAAACGGGTGGCAAGGATCCTCTGCTTTCTCTTTGCGATACGTTTAACATATGAAAATTAGCACGGACCAGTTAATGTGACTACAATTAAATGACCTACACCCTGATAACTACAAAGACATTTTGTAGCAATGACAGCGGATCCGTATCGGCTTCACAGAACCTATATGAAAAAAATTAACCAACATGTCGCCTCTCCGGCCTCCTCTTGTGAAGGTGATGATAACATCATATTTTATCAATGTAGAATCGAGATAGAGGGGCGTGGTCTTGGAATCTCCTTTAATCGATTTCTAACAACAAAATATAATCTTTTTAATCACAGACTACTAAATCTGTGAGTGGAATTTCAATTTAATGCAAGGCAAGGATACTATTAAATTAGGCGCCCCACTGCACCCTCGTCGACCACATTGTCTTGCTTTTGCAACAGGAAAATTCCGTAAAACGCAAGCCGATCTAGTATTAAAAAATAAAAATAAATTATAGCTTGGTCGGTAGAAAATTATTTCTATTTATGAATTTGCCAGATTTTATAATATCGATAATGAAACTGAACGTGTAATAATTATAATCGGTTCATCATGACGTTCTCGTTCGATATAACAAAGGGCTTCACTATTTATCTATGGAGTCACTCCTTATCTATGGTAGATTTAAAATGAATGAATGATATTGTAATGTTAGTCTGTGTGAAGCATGTGTCAAGATTATTAAGAGTCTGTGACAGCCCGACACTATCAGAAATCTCTGTGTCGGAAACTCAGATGAATACCTGTGGTCGGAAATTATGTCAACTTCAACCACTGACGTCTATACCATGGAGGTATAAGGAGAGAGGCTAGGTACGGCAACGTCGCCTTACCTCGCACCGCGTGTCATGTTGTGACACACCAGTCTGTCAAAAAAATGAAATGGGAGAGCATAAAATGTGAAAACATATTAATTATATTGTGATTAGGGCTAAATATTATGACAATAGTGAAACTGTGTCGTGCTGTGCTGTGTTTTGTGCATTAACAATTACCCGAGGAGTCGAAGGAAATCCAGAATCTTAATTTTATGCGTAAGCGTTTACTGGGCTATTTTTATATAACGTTGTTCATACCGCATACGTAGTATCACTACCTAATCTGTGCGTTGTTCGTGTTTTATGATGGTGTGCGGCGTTTGTTTACAGGCGCGGTTTGCGCGTGTGCTATGTATGCGTGTCTACTGTCTACCCATTGTCTACCTCGTCCCCCGTAGAAATTGGCAGAAAATTGTGCTTGCAGATTATAACGTTAACATCTCCAGTTATAGATGCTCTAAGCCTGAAATGCTTCTACTTTAAGAAAAATGGCGATATTAAATAAATCCCGTTGCCGTTGGACTGACTCCAAAAGGAAGTGATTAAGATTATATCCTCTTTGCGCTAGTCGTTGGCAACACTGTTTCCAGCTGATTGTGTTTTGCGCGCATTTTTCATCTAATTTTAATTTACAAAAAACTAATAGCTTTACATATTTTGCTAGTGGTCTATTTTATGCAGATCGTTATAGAAATTAATTTTATAAGTACCTATATAAAATTCTAGTGCTTAATTTATTATTAAGTACACAATTTTTGCAAAATGGCTAAACATAATAAAACATTGCATTTGATTGCTACGAAACTTGGACTTGCTGACGATGATAAAGTTTTGGGGTAAGAAACATGGTCTCTATTGCTTCTTTTATAGGTACCTTTAATTTTGTGCAGAAACAGAATTTCGAAAGTTAGATTTAGCTGACGAGGTTAGTTATGAATCTGGTAAAAATGTTACAATTATTATTATAACATCTATTTAGTACTTTCCTACCTTCTTGGCCTTATTATAATTGTCACGGCTAGATAAAAATAATGTTATAAGATACATAACGGTGATGTGCTACATTACATGCTATGTTTTGGAACCAACGGATTATTCCCAATTCTACAGATTTTTATTACAGATTCCCAATTCAACAAATCCCAATTCTACAGTTTTCCAGTTTTACAGATTCCTTTTTCTACATATTCTTAATTTTACAGATCCTTAAGTGCATGGATTCCCAATTCTACAGATTCCTAAATGTACGGATTCCCAATTTTACAGAAACCCAATTGTACGGATATCTATTACTGTCACCAAATTCAAAGTTTACAACTTAACGTTTACAACAACTATAATTACAATTTTGAGAGATGTCTAATTTTTGAGTTAGAAAACTTGGCTTCGTTTAATTAAAAATCAGTAAACATAAGATTCTGTTAAAATAAAAATCTGTAGAAATGGGAATCTGTAGAATTGGGAATAATCCGAACCAACCTTACATCTGCCGCTTAAAATGTCATAGAAGTCATGTAGTATGAAGTATGTCTCTCTATTTTGAGCATTCTGAAAGAACTTCTACACATTAACTATCGTAACAGTGTTGTACGTTTTAGCAATGAGAACAGAAAATGTAAACAAAGCAGTATGATGGAGACTGTTGATCTAGTTGATAAATATACGCAAACTTGTAATAATACCTATCAGTTGGTCAGTATTTCTAATAATGATAAACGACAAGACCAATTGTCGACCGATGACATTCTCAACACAAATAATGATTTTTTCGTCTATAATTACATACACGTGTTACATCAAAATATAAATGGTTTAATTAATAAGTCAGACATGATGTTTATATGTATTGATGATAATATGTTTAATCAAGGTAGCCCGATAGACATACTGTGTATAACAGAGCACAATATGATTAAAGATGATTTGGAACTACTCTCGATCCCGAATTTTAGATTGGCATCACATTTCTGTAGACAGCAACGTCGAGGAGGGTTGTGCATATTAGTGCGCAATACACACGAATACGTTTCAGTGAACAAAATTGCCAATTTGTCGATTCCTAATGTGTTTGAATGCTCAGCTATAGAACTAGTTAATTTCAAAATCTATATTGTATGCGTATACAGACCTCCGAGTTACAAAACACAAAACATTGAAATATTTATGTCTAACCTAGGATATATGCTATTCGATCTTTGCTGCAAAAATCAGTATAAAGTTATAGTCTGTGGGGATTTTAATATAAATATGCTTAAAACCTCCAAATTGTCAACGGATTTTAAAGAATTAATATTTGGATATAACCTCAAATTTGAATTCAAACAAGTAACCAGGCACTGTAGTAATACATGTATCGATAATGTCATTCACAATATAAGTGGCACCACAGGCAAAGTACTGGAGTTAGCATTATCAGACCATAGCGCTCAATGTTTAAAAGCTCCTGTTAAAAAAACATGCATTAAATTTTGGTTTGTAAAAAAACGAGATTACTGCTCAGAAAACCGAATAAAATTTAAAGAAGCCATGAGTAATCTCAGTTTTCAAGAAATTTATGAGCAACAAAGCCCAGAAAAGGCTTTAAATAATTACTATGATACGTTTCTGCTCTTTTATAATTTATGTTTCCCTATTGTCAAAATCAGAACGACTACACAAGTAAAACCAAAATGGGTTTTAAAAGGTATACGTATATGTAGTAAAAGGAAACGTGATTTACTATGGATGTATAGGCGAAACCCGAGCATCAGCAACAAAAAGACATTTAAGTCATTCTCCAAGAGGTACAAACGAATTATTAATCTCACACAAAAATCCCAGAATGAATATAACATTAAAAACGCCATAAATAAAACAAAAGCAACATGGAAAATAATCAATAAGCATAAAAATAATAATTTTCCTAATGAAAGTTTTAAAAACATTACATTAAATGGCAAATCTATATCAGATCCAGTGCATCTTGCGAATATTTTTAATAATTACTTTATAGACTCAATCAATGTACTACCTACAAATGCAAATAAAAATCGTAACAAATTACAACAAAATCAATTGAATTCGATGTTTCTGATTCCGGTGGTACCACTCGACATTTTTAATATAATTAAAGCGCTAAAAAACACTGGCAGTGTCGGATACGACGACATCTCAACCAACATTTTGAAAGATGTGGCACAAATAGTATCACCCATTTTATGCTATATCATCAATCTATGCTTAGAAAGTGGCATCTTTCCAGATAAACTAAAACTATCCATTATTAAGCCTCTCCACAAAAAAGGAGCAAAAGATGAAACTGGCAATTATAGACCGGTAGCTCTTTTACCGATACTTTCGAAAGTGTTTGAAAAAGTAATTTATAATAAGTTATATAAATATCTTGAAAAAAGTGGCATACTAACTAACAAACAATATGGCTTTCGAAAGGATAAAACAATAAACTTAGCAATGTACAATTTTTTGCATGAGGTCACAACAAATATGGACAAGCGAAAAACAACATTAGCACTATATTTAGACATGACAAAAGCTTTCGATCATGTAGGTCATGATACACTCCTAAAGAAGCTATACTGTTACGGGGTCAGAGGCAATGCACACGATCTTATTAGGTCGTATCTCAGTAATCGAAAGCAGGTCACTCGCATAAATAGAATATGTACAAAAACACACACTGATATTCAATATCATTCAAATATTAGAGCAGTCAGATGTGGGGTGCCGCAGGGAAGCGTGCTGGGGCCGCTATTGTTCTTATGTTACATAAATGATTTCCCAAATGCTACGACTAATCATATGACTCTGTTTGCGGATGACAGCACAGTATTATTTGTAGATAATAACAAAGATGATTTTTATAATGATATCAACAATACACTGACATCTCTAATTGAATGGTTGAACATGAATAATTTAAAGATAAATTTTGACAAAACAAATATAATGAATTTTAAACTACGACATCTTAGACCTCCTGATATTAAAATTAATTATTTGGGCAAGCCTGTTAAAGAAATTGAATCTAGTAATTTTTTGGGACTAGTTATTAATAATAAGCTATCCTGGAAACCTCAAATTGATATGATCTGTAAAAAGCTACATAAAGCATCATATGCTCTGTATAAACTTGGTAGGGTAGTTAACACAGATACTCTAATTGTATCGTATCATGCATATGTTGCTTCGGTTTTGAGATACGGAATTTTATTCTGGGGGAACTCGACCGACAAATTACGAG
The DNA here is from genome assembly GCA_963580505.1 of Ennomos erosarius. Classification (NCBI taxonomy): domain Eukaryota; kingdom Metazoa; phylum Arthropoda; class Insecta; order Lepidoptera; family Geometridae; genus Ennomos; species Ennomos erosarius. The sequence goes on along the minus strand of OY756999.1, from coordinate 6,802,820 downwards.
TATTCAGGGCACAAAAGAGATGTGTGCGTGCTATGCTAGGGTTAAAACAGATAGATTCGTGTAAAGAGCATTTCAAAACGCTTAAGGTCCTCACAGCACTATCGTTATATATTAGGGAGATAGGATTATTTGTAAAAAACCACAACTTGTTTGAAATGTATGCGGTAGGTAGTCGGCGAGAAGGGGAACTGCGATATAAAACATGTAAAACTCATCTCCTGCGTACCAGTATGTTCTGTATGGCACCTATCGTGTTTAACAAAATTCCCTCAAGGATCCGTGTTGAGAATGGTATGGTTTTCAAAAAGAAGTTAAATGAGTTGCTACTGGACAAGGCTTACTATACGATTGACGAATTTCTTAATGATAAAGACCTTAAATAATAACTGCTCGCAATATCTCCTCATAATGATTATTTTGTATTTTGACATTAATGTACTAATTTTATAAACGATTGTAAGAAAACGCTTGCATGTCAGAACGGCGGAACTAGAGATACGAATATGATGTTACTTTTAAGACCACAAATTATTTTTCACCTATGTTCGCAAGTAAATAAATTGAATTGAATTGAATTTTAATTCCCCTCCTTCATAGGTTGTCAAATCTGTATTTACTAACACAGTCTAACCAATTTTCTTATGAGTTTGCGTTCATCATCATCATCAGCGTGAAGACATCCACTGCTGAACTAAGCCTCCCCTAGAGAGCACCACTTTGAGCAGCTGCTTGCCTCCTGCATCCATCGGCTCCCAATCGATTTTGCGATACTATTTAGTAATCTCTGCCATTCTGCCCATATTCAAAACAGTAAAATGGCATTTACACTGGTAATCACTAGAGGTTCAATATATAATTTGCCATTTCAGCAAAGCAGCAGAATATGAGAGGCTCCTGCAAACCAAGTCTGTTGCTGGCAGCAATATGACAGATACCAGTAAAGTGGTGATATATCTAGACTTGGCTGCCAGCTGGTTTGGTGCTGATTTAGATATTGTAAGTTGTAATAAAAAAGATCTATACTATAATCCATCCACCTGGTATCAGCATTACTTGAAGACTAGTTCCTAAACAAGGTCCCAGTTTCCACCTTCAGCCATATTATTGCTTAACACTTCACCGTTTTTAATAACTTAATATACCTATTACCAAAATTTTTTTTTACTTTGTTTTGTCGAAATCCATCCAGTAGTTCCAACTAGCGGGACAGGCATCTTAATTTAGACCGCATACTTCAAAGGTTTGGCCACCCCTGGTATACAACATAGTTACATATACCTACTCTAATGTGAACTGATTTAACCTCCTATGCAAACAGAGGGGTGTTGTAAGTTCACATGTATCTGTCCGATTAAGATAATTTTTTGGTACAAAGGTAATTTGATCTAGAGATCTAGAGTGTTCTTAGCTATTAGAGATTTTCTATTGGCGTTTATTAAATTTTAAATTTGGGTATTTTAATTATTTTATATGTAGTAAAGACTTCCTATTCTATAACTAGGTAGAATAGAATAGAATAGAATAACACTTTATTGCACACCAAATATACACAAGATAAAATTAAAACACGAAAAATATAACAAAATGGTAGTACAATGGGCGGTCTTATCGCTTAGAGCGATCTCTTCCAGACAACCTTTGGATGGAGAGATACAGATTTATACTTAGGGAGGTTGGCGGTGTACAGTAAATGGAAATAAGTAAAAAAAAAATTAAACTAAATACTAAAACTACAAAATACATATTATACAACATACCTAACATACATAAACATACACACTACATTAATAATATAATAAACATATTTACTATTACATATATTACATACTAGTACAAATATACTTATCTATATATATTATAACTAGTATTTTGCTCCGTGCGCGGGCCGCGTGCGGCCCGCGAGGACGTTTTCGTGGCTGTTGTATTAATAAAAATGTTATACTTTACTTTAAACTTGTAATTTTGCAAGTATTAGTACAAAACAGCGGTATTTTTCAAAGAAAATGATAATTGATCTGACTTTTGCATGGCGGCCATCTTGAAAAATGCTGTCAGTCATGTAAAAGGTCAAAATTTGAAATCAGCCTCTTTTAAAATCCCCAAATATAAAATATCAGCCGGATCTGAGTTACTATAAAATCGGACGCCATTTTGAATCTGCCATCTTGGAATTATTTTAAGTCTATGAGAAAGCCTCCGTTGTTCCTTTGTTATGAGTCCAAACACGCCTTGTCGGCTTCTATAAGTTCCGATTGTGTGCGTGTTTTAATTTTGTATGGCGGTCATTTTGTTTTGTTTATCAGTAATATGTCAATTTCAATCAAGGATCCCGAAAATATTTAGATCTTAGGTAAGATAGGTTAGTTAGATAAGCTAAAATCAATTAAAAAGGTCGCATTAGTAAAACATTGTAAATGTAGCGATGGGTAGTTTGAAGCTCCTCCTCGCGTGGGTAGTTTGAAGCTCCTCCTCGCTTCGCTCGTCGTCGCAATAGGTAGTTTGAAGCTCCTCCTCGCTTCGCTCGTCGTCGCGTTGGTGATTTTGACAGTATGTATGGCAGCCATTTTGAAAAACGGTGGATGTCTAAAAGAAGCTAAAGCATAATAATCAGTATCCTTAGGGACACTCAGATATCAATTTTCATACGGATTGGAGATCCATAAAAAAGTTCAGTAAAATGTATGAAATTTTTCAAAATGGCGGAATCAAAATTTTTTCCCATATTCTTACTGAGTATCTAAGGGGAGTCTTAGATATCGATTTTGATCCTGATCGGATAACTTTTTTTGTAAGTCGATACGTCTCCATCCGCCATCTTGAAAAAAATCTATTTTATTAGTATTTTGTTTTGTTCCTTTATACATCTTTACTCGATCCCCCGAAACAACTTTTCTATTAAATCCATATTGGAGGCGTAAAAAAGGAAAGTTCATATTTCGATAAAATCACCTTTATATGGCAACCCTATTGAAAAATGGCGCATGTCAAAATTTGATTTTAGAATGTTGATCAGCATCCTTGGGGACCCTCAGATATTGATTTTCATCCGGATCGGAGAAACTTTTTTTTCCGCCAAGACCGAAATTGCCGCCATTTTGAAAAAAACATTTTTGCTATATCTTTCCTTCCGGCCGCCAAACACTATTAGTTCGAGCTCTTTATACTAAAGTATCATGGTTTCGGCGTCATTTCCGGTTTAAATTTGTATGGGTGATTTTTTTTTCCGCCATTTTGAATTTTTTTATTTTCTCTAAAATCGTCCCAGGGTTTGCTATGACATTCCTGAGAACGCATATGACCCATCTCACATCGTTTAGCCAGGCAGTTGATGGTCACGATGATGGAAGGTCGGAAGACCAGTTCATGAAATATTTTGAATTTTGATTGTCCACTTTCATACAAATTTAAAAAAAAAAGTTCAAAATTTCCCATAGGTATCGAGAAACAATGAGCCAAATATGAAAAAAAAAATTTGTATGGCAGCCATCTTTAAAAATGGCGGGATCCAAAATATTTTTTCAAATATCGAATCAAGGACCCCAAAAACCCCCCGATGCAAAAAATCAGCCGGATCGGACCAACTTTCAAAATGGCCGCCATCTTGGATCCGCCATCTTGGATTTTCATGACGACCATCCGAAAGCGCCCATCCTCCTCTATGACATTTGGTCAAACACACCCCACCTACCTCTTACCGTTTCCGATTTATAAGCGTTTCAATTTTGTATGGAATTTTTATTTTTTGTATGGCAACCCCTATTTTTTTTTATTTCTCTCCAAGTGTCCCAGGGTTTACTACAACTTTAGTTAAAACAGGTCACCCATCCGACTTTTAGTTTCCGAGAGCCGTTGACCAGTTCCATCAAGGAGACGACTTTTTGCTGATGTCAGCTTTTTCTGGTGGTCACGTGACCAATCTCTATGCAACCTCATACTCGGTTTTTCTCCACCACTTCCAGGAGCTGAGATCAAAAATGTCAGTCAGTGAGTGAGTGGGTGAGGAACTTTATATATTATGATAACAAAATCAATAAACATACATAAATATTATAATTAGAATATAATACTAGCTGAGATTGGATAAGTAATGCGTCTTCACCATAGGTAATTTGTCCCGTTTCAGAAAACAGCTATCAAATACTCCGGGCTAAAGCCGTCCATGTATACAAATAGTAGGAAGATGGTACAAAATTTGTTAGAGCTGGACAGTGAGAGGTTAACAACCTCCGTGCTTTGTGCGGCCTTACAATGTACGGGAGTACAGACACTGGCTGATAAAATATTGGAAGAGTACCAGAAACAAGCGAAAATGGTAACTTAAGTTCAATCAACATGCCTTTATTCCTTAATCTAAGTTACTACAACAATATCAACTGTAATTTTTTATGAGAATGAATGACGTGACGAGCTAGTCGTTCACCTGATGTTAAGCGACACGGCCGCCCATAACAGTTGCAGTGTCACTTGGAACTTTAGAATAATAAAGTTCCGCGTGATACTGCACTGCGCACGTCATCCTGAGACATCACACTGTCTAGTAATCAGATTACTAGACTGTGTAATCAGGTCATAAAGTCTCATTTGCCCAGTAATTTCACTAGCTACAATGCCCTTCAAACCGGAACACAGTAGTGATCGCACACTACTGCTTGGCGGCTGAATAACTGGCAAAGCGGTGGTACCAACCTAGACGAACTTTGCAGAAAAGTCCTGCCTACTAATATGTGCAATTTAACAATTATTGTTAAATTGCTGAATTGTTGAAAAGGAAAAAATTTTGTTCAATAATTATTATAGAACAAATTTTTTTTTACTGTGCTGAATGTACAGCTTGAGTAACTGAATAGTTAAGTGTCGCTATCTCGAGCTCTCAGTCTCTCAAGAGCCGTCGCCCGGAGTGGACGTGTGCGCATGTCTGAGCCACTGTCAAATACAAATACATTCATCATCATCATCATAATCAACAGCCCGCCCTCACAGAGCGCCACCTTGAGTGGCTGCTCGCCTCCTCCATCCATTGTCTCCCCGCGGTTTTCACCAAATTCGGATTTCACAGCTGCTCCACCTAGCGGAGGGCCAGCCTACGCTGCATCTTCCGGTTCATGGTCGCCACTTGAAACAAATACATTATTAATTTATTACTATACTAAGTGTACTGCTTGAGTAACTGAATACTTAAGCGTCACTACTCGAGCGCAAATGTCAGTGTCACGAGAGCCGTCGGCCGGAGTGGACATGTGCACGTGTCTGAGCCACTGTCAGATCAAGACTACATTTACCACACCATCTACTAATGCTACTATATATTACAAAAACATTCGGACTATTATCTATAGGCAGTCCAAATACTCCAGCCCATTACCAGTAGTTAGCATACCCAACATGCTGGCAGCATTGCTCATTGAATTTTATTATTTATTTTATTTATTTATTTATTACATAAAGATATACAACGGTTTGGTATAATATGCCTTAAACCTAAGTAGGGTTTGTCTAGACATATGGTTCTCGACAACTATCATCTAAGTAACCGGTTTGAGTATCAGTCTTACAAAACATACCAGGTAAATGAAAGGAACCAATAAACAAACACTTGCGCGATGGCACAACACATATCTAGGCAGACGTCTGTGGGGCGATCACGGAGCATTAACCGCAATACAACAGAAGAAATTCCATTCCTAATTGCATTGCTGAATCTTGTTGATAAATGCCAGCATTTTGATCACCAGCCAGGCACTCTGATAAAACGCGATGTACTCTCATAATGCCCAAGCTGTTTTGGGTCCAAAAGCATAACAGCCCAATTTGATAGTAACCCCTTTTATATTCAAAGATTAGAAGAAAACTTTGAAGTATAAAAACGATAGACTAGACAACGCGCACAAACACTTGTCCTGTCCCTGGGTACTGTGGGAGCATGGTCCTCGTAGTTCCTGGGTCCCTAGATACAGGGAATCCTAGTTAGGGTCCAGGATCTATGTATGTAATTGTTGGACGTTATATATTTATTGTTTAAAATAGATTGTTTATTATTTCAGGAAGTTGACCTAAATCTACCTCAATATGTCTGTATGGCTGTCTATCATGCATGCAGGTAAGATGATTTCGGCCGCCATTAAAACCGAACTTCGATCGAAGGATTACTTCACTTCATTAATCTTACCCTCGGTTCCTCATTATGTTTGTAAAAAAACTCATTTCAACTTAAAAATACTGAATGCTCATTGGTTGAAGACAGCCGATGATTTTACTAGGTAGGTCTTTTCTTCAAAGTTCGTCTAAGTAGGTAGTCTGCGCCTAACTAAATGGCGGCTGTGAAGTCGGCGCGAAACGCTGCGCTGTAGCAAAATTTAGATTTGCGCGGGAAGAGGTAAGCGGTGTGCGCAGCGGGGGCTTGCAGCGTACTTCACAGCCGCCTAAACGTTTGGCGCGGATACCACCGCTTTGCCAGTTATTTTGCCGCCAAGCAGTAGTATGCATGCACTACTGTGTTCCAGTTTGAAGGGGATTGTAGGTAGTAAAATTATTTGGCAAATGAGACTTACTGATCTCACAGCCTAGAAATATTTTTAAGACTGTGAGATGTCTCAGGATGACTTGCAGTGCGCGGTATCACGCGAAATTTTAACTTTGAGTTCCGAGTGACTCTGCAATCTGTTATGGGCGGCCGTGACGCTCCACACTAGGCGAACGACAAGCTCGTCATCATAACGTCATTCGTTTACATGAAACAGTTCATCATCATCATTATCAACAGCCTGAAGACGTTCACTGCTAAACATAGGCCTCTTCCAGAGAGCGCCACTTTGAGCGGCTGCTCGCACTCTGCACCCATCGATCCATGCATCCATAAAAAAATTATCAACACGGTATCAATGAGCATTCCATATTTATTAAATTGTCATGATGATGAGTTTAACTTGAACAAACATGTTAAAGCGAGGGTTAATACGCTATTTTTTTTTTCAGACTAAGCAAAGTGAAAGTTTCAAAAGTGAAGATAAACGAGAAATCTCGGCTTAAGCCATCCCAGTGGAATAAGCTAGATGCTGACTGGTCCAAGTTCGTCGACGAACAATTTTCTGGCCCTAAGAAGAAGAGGGGACGGCCACCGAAGAATTCGCAGACAAATGGTAAGTTACGGGTAATACGTTACTGTCGGACTATTTCTTAATTGCACAAAAAATAATATTCCACAAAAAAATAAACAGTCGTGAACAAAAATATTAAATATCTCAAAGAATGACAATATTACAAGCATTTTAAAATACAGGGATAGAATACTTGTTCTGTGTGTAGGTGTTGTGGGAGCATGGTCCTCGTAGTTCCTGGGTCCCTAGATACAAGGAACCCTAGTTAGGGTCCAAGATCTTTGTGGTCGTTGGTTATTTATTTATTTAATTATCAATCATCAAGAGTAACATCAAAATCAAACCAACAGAACCAGATGAAATGGACATCGATATACCCCAAAAAGAAGCACCCACGGAACCCCAAACAGAGCCCTATTCAGCATGGAAACGCAGAATGCTAGAACAAGCATATAAGGAGCTCCACGAGTTAGAGCAACTAGAATCTCAAACTTTGGAGCTGAGGATGGAGAAGACCCCTAGACGGTCACCTAGGAAGACCCCCCAGAAATATTCACCGTACAAAACCCCCGAAAAAGTTAAAGGAGTAAGACTTCTATTTCCAATGGACTATTAGTGAAACCCACAGACATCTAATACTGAACAGTAAGATAGTATTAGATATTGTCTGTGGTCAAACCGTATTATGCAAAAATATAACCTTTTTGACGGAGTTTTGGCGGGAACGCGGAAAAGTTCACGTCGTTGCATTGTATTATTTTTGAAAACTTTTGCTTTGTCCAGTGTTAATGCTTAAAATTGGTGGCGTTTTACGTATTAAGTGCTGAATTACGAGCATGAGTGAGGGCAAGTGATATAATGTGGTGAAACGTGATTTTTCGTGTTGCTTCCAAAACGCCATAGAAGCTTCTAGTAAAGTTGCCACCACTTTGCTGGAGCATGATTTAGACTGGACTATGACTACCTGACTTAGACTGGACTATGACTATGACTAGGACATGACTTTGCGTGAAATATATTATAACACGATGAAAATATAATACTTGACACTGGCTAAATACACTATGTGTGGAGCCAAAATATAAGAAAAAAAAACCTTTTTAACGTGCATGACGTAGCAGAGCATAAACTTAGTAATAGGGTATTTACACTGACTTTTTATATAACATTTGAAACTTTAATGGTCACTAACAAAAACAAACAAGAGATAAATTACATGGTAAATATCCCGATAATAAACAATATTTTTGTGATTTTTTATAGTTTAGATAAATAGAATTGTATCTCCAAACAACGGACGTCCGCGAAAAAAAAACTCGGAAAATGTCATAACTATTATTAAGACACAAAAATAAAATAGCTCAAACTCGCAGTACCAATATTGCTGCACTAGGTCCTAGTTTTTCGATTTTACTAATTTTAATGAACTGTAATTCCTTATAAATTTTTTAATGACTATTTCAACATTTTTTTATTAGAGACATTTTATCAGAAGAGTGTATTCAGAAACCTGCCAAAGAAAAATAGTACCTAATCTAAATATTTCAATTTTATTTCAGAAAAATAATATACAGGGTTACAGGAAAAATCGTGCTAGATTCGTCAAGGGCGTGGAGTACCCATCACTTCTGACTTATTTCACTATGAAACACCCTAGGCTAAACTTTACCCTTTTCGAGATATTCAATTTTTAATTTTTTTATTGAAATATTTTGTGTCTTCTTATTATTATTATTGCATTTTTACATGTGTAATAAGATGCTTTAGGACGTCAATCATTAAAATAGTACATAAGTTAATTGAATAGACCGTAGTAGACAAGTGAAAGTTAAGATATAAAAAAAAATATTAGAAACTGTATTGTTTTCTAAGGGATATCTACAAAAATATTATTAGTTTAGCCTAGGGTGTTTCATAGTGAAATAAGTCAGAAATGATGGGTACTCCAAGCTCTTAACGGATCTAGCACAATTTTTCCTGTAACCCTGTATATAGTGATTTGTACAATTTTATTTCTCAGATCACGGTTACTTGATATGACCGGCTGGCCGCGTCTTAATTTAAATAAACCATTATTTTCAGATAACAAGAAAACTACAACAAACACAAAAAAAAATTATGTTAAAAAAGAAACCATAAACTACAGAAACAGATGTAGGAGCAAAACCACTACCAATCAAAATAAATACGATCAAGATTTTTTTTGTTTAATTAGTTAATTTTTCTATATTATGTAGCCAAAAAAATCTAAATGCATTGCAGTTTTTTTGCTAATAATAGTAATAATAGGCACGATGACTAAAATTGTTTTTTTGGATAAAATAATAATATTACTCAAAAAATACACATTGTGAAAACAAAAATTAAATATCTCAAAAAATTACTAAGTTACAAGCATTTTAAAAACCGGAATAGAAAGAGATAGCTCAAAAGCCCAGTGACGTCAAAGGATGGTCTTTTATAGTGCCCCATTAAGCTGTGGTGGCTTTTCATACAATACCTTTGGCATGTGACGTCACGAGTGGATTTTTCATAGTAACTGAGGAGGCGCTCTGTTCCGCGCGAAAGGGACAGGAGATGCCTCCTGTAGAAACTTTAAAAAGCTTATTACTCCGTGATTTATTTACCGATTTAACTTATTTTTTCAATTATTGCATTCGTATATAATCTTTTTTATGAAAGTAATATTTACTTGTTCATTTTTAATAGTAGTCATCATGCCTATTATAGTATGTAGTAATGTTATTCGACTTAACGTGACGACATCCGCATGCGCATACGCGAAGTACAAAGCCAAAACAATTGTAGAATGATAGCGTTTAATAAACACTTAACGTTTACTAGGTGGTAGGACTTTTCTGCAAAGTTCGTCTAGGTAGGTACCACCGCTTTGCCAGTTATTCTGCCACCAAGCATTAGTGTGCAAGCACTACTGTATTCTGGTTTGAAGGGCATTGTAGCTAGTGAAATTACTGGGCAAATGAGACTTTATGACCTGATTACACAGTGTAGTAATCTGATTACTAGACTGTGTGATGTCTCAGGATGACATGCGTAGTGCAGTGTCACGCGAAACTTTATTATTTTAAAGTTCCGAGTGACACTGCAACTGTTATGGGCGGCCGTATTGCTTAACATCAGGTGAACGACCAGCTCGTCACGTCATTCATTCTCATAAAAAAAACACTAATCAAAAAAGAAGAAGAAGACTATCTCTTCTAGAACAATATCGCCCACCGATCACATCATCATCATCATCATCATCATCATCATCGCGTCACTGCCAGTGGTCAGGCCTTTTCCATTCGTATGCTATTGACTACTACAGTACCCCAAGTACGAGTTTCGATAGTTTACTAAAACTTGATTCGTTTACGTTTTCTCCTTTTTTTCTCATACATTTCTGTGCAGCGCCTCTAGCGGACACGTTCATGAACTAAAAATGGCAGTACAAATTTTAAATGGATTCGCGCGTATTCACGTATTGGAAAACTCGTACTAGGAGTACAGGATTTGGGAGTTATTTTTTATGGATTAGTTTGTCACACGTCTTTATTAATTACACGCATAGTAGCTTTGGATTAGTTACTTCAACTTTTGTATTTTTTTGTCATTCGAATATCGAACTCGGTCGAAAAAGACAAACGCCGGTTTCATCATTATCATCATCATTAACAGCCTGAAGACGTCCACTGCTTAGGCTTCCCTCAGGGGGTGCCACTTTGAGTGGCTGCTCGCCTCCTGCATACATCGGCTCCCCGCGGCTTTCACCAGATCGTCGGTCCACCTAGTGGGAGTACGGCCTAAAGCAGGTTTAACTAATCTAAAACTACTACACGTATAAGAGTTTTTCTATGTTTGATAAATAAATAAAAATATATAAAAATAAAAATAATTTCGATAAGCTTGAAGTGGGGCTAGATATTGGGTTTTGTAAAGTAATAGATTATTTTGTAATACTATAGGTGCTAGTAATAATGTAATAAATCCTTTGATGAGGGAAGTAAGATGTGGCATAAATTATGTAATAGTTATGAGGTCAACTTCGTTAAAGAATGGACAAAACTGGTCGCATTTCATCTTAGCCAATACCATTTTAAACGTGCTAAAAAGAGACAAGTATTCAGTTTCAACTTTTATTTTTGATAATAATTTGTCTCTGACGTCACTTGAGACCGCCCTGCGTCAAAAAATCCGCCATGTTCTGGTGGTATTTTGAGCTAGTACTTAAGTCGTCAACTAGCGTCATCTGTCAAACGCAGTAAACAATGGGGCGGAGTCGGCACCATATTGTGGTGAAAAAGTGCCGCACGTCACGTGACCATGTTTCACATCCTCCTACTTCCCTCATCAAAGAATAAATCCCAGACCTATTGTTAGTATGTATAATATGTATTTTTGTAAGATGCCTTTGTATTATAAATTGCAATTATTTAGTATGTAAGTATTCAATATTATAAGATTTATTTTTACGGTAGCATTTAAAATTTCTGAATAATTTAAGATATTGTTTTTTTTGTGAAGTATAAATATTCAGAAAAATTGTTTTGTATGAAAAGGAAAAAGAGATAATAAGACAAGCAAGTGTGTTCCGATTTTGTTTTCCATAAGTTATTTTTTATGTTTGTGTAATTGTTCATTTTGACTTCTTATTAATTCTTAGCAATAAGTATTTTGCAGGGAGTTTTGGCGGGAACGCGGAAAAGTCACGTCGTTGCATTGTATTATTTCTCAAAACTTGTGCTTTTTCCAGAGTTAATGTTTAAAAATTGGTGGCGTTTTACGCATTAAGTGCTGAATTACGAGCATGAGTATGGGCAAGTGATATAATGTGGTGAAACGTGGTTTTTCGTGTTGCTTCCAAAATTCCATAGAAGCTTCTAGTAAAGTTGCCACCACTTCACTAGAGCATGACTTAGACTGGACTATGACTATGACTTGACTACGTAAAATATTCTAAAACTCGATGAAAATATACAATACTTGACACTGGCTAAATACACTATGTGTCGAGCCAAATAATGAGAAAAAAAAGTATTTTGCTATGCATTCTTATATCATTGGCAACACTGAGAATTGATAATTTAAGTATTTTGTTCTAATATCATTAATAGTTGTATTAATTTATTATTATTAGTATATCAGTGTCGCTTATTTACACCTTAATTATTTAGGCCAGAAGTGTCACTTATATTAGACCTTATGCTTCATAAGCTTAACCGACGAAATTAAATTATTATTGAATAATTAAACGAGTAAAGATTTCGTTGTTTCTACATTGATGTATTTTTTTTTTTATTTAATTTAAGACTATTAACTAATCCCATAAGATTTTAGAAAGACGGTCAAAAACTGCAAATCAAAAGGTCAAGTTATAAAGGCCATGTTGTAGTTCAGATTCCATAAGGCCATGCATTGCAAATGGCACGCATATTAATATTATTCCTTCTATTCACTGCAACAATATGCCAGGAAACGGAAATACAAGACCAAAGCACAGATACCACCACAGAAGATCAAGAGACCACAAGTAAACTGCCAACTACAAATCAACCTGGCACAGAGTTACAAGATCTTAAGAATTTGACTATTGACATGAATGAAATCACTTTTGATGACCCAAGCAGACCTAGCTTGGAGTATCCAGATTCGCTCGGATGTCTTTTTATCTTCGCCACCTTGCTTGTCGGCGTTGTGGTCAGAGCCGTAATGCTGTGGACATCTTCCTGTGTTCCGTACAGAGTGATCATGTTCTCTCTCGGTGGACTCGCTGGGTTCTGTGCCAATCAGTATCCGGTTTTCAAACCCTTTGTCAATGTTTGCTACGTCCAAGCAGATATTCTCCTACTGACTTTCCTGCCGACTTTAATCTTTAGTACATCATACAGTGTCGATTCGCATTCCTTCTGGCGCAGCTTTCCCCAAATTATCATTGTTGGCGTACCAGGAGCTTTGCTCACAGCTCTAATGGTGGCATTCATGGCGTTTTATTTGATAGAAGCGTCGTGGGACTTCCCTACGGCTGTTTTATTCGGTGCTGTCTGCTCGCCGATATATCCCTTAGAAGTCGTGAGGCAGTTGCAAGTTATGAGCAAAGGGAGGAATATTAGCGTTCTGCTTTTAGGGGAAGGTCTGGTGGGTGATGTGACTGTTATGATCGAGTTCACAGCCATATTCGGATACCTTGCTCTAGCCTTAGCAGATGCATCGCAAATATCGTTGCTGCTCTTCCGTTTTGCGGGAGGTGGCTTACTACTCGGCATATCGATGGGGAAAATATTCTCAATGGTTCTCTCCGTCACTTACTTCGACGTAATGAGTGCGGTTATAGTCACGTTATCGGGGGCTTATTTAACTTACTACATAGGAGAGAAGTTCCTATATGTTTCTGGTTTGTTGGGAACGTTAATTGCTGGCGTGATGGTTAGTAACATGAAGTCAACGCTGGCTGGGGATGTGGAACAAGCGGTGGCCAACTTCTGGCACATAATGGCGCACATGGCCAACACTTTGGTGTTTACTATGGTGGGGGTGGTGATATTTGAAAAGGCTAGTTATGTGATTAGTGTGAGACAAGTGTCGCTGGTATTCGTGACTTATACAACGGTGTATTGTTCGAGGTAAGTACTTACCCTTTTAGATTTTTTAATGCTCCTCTGGCTGGCTGTTAGAATCTGTCGCCCACAGGTGTCCAGTGTGTTCAGCCGTTCTTTATACAGCCAGTTCCTATCCAAACCTTGTACCTTCAGCCAAATTGTCACTTAACATCGGTGAATATGATCAAACGCCTGTAAATCTAGTCATCTATTCCTAAGGTTGATGGTCTACGCTGCAATGACGCCGCTACTCCGCTACATCGGGTACGGGATGACTTGGGAACACTGCATGGCTTGCGTATGGGGTGGACTGCGCGGACCGCTGTCCCTTTGTCTGTCTTTGATCATTCTGGAGACGCCGGTGACGGATGGGGCAGGGGAGGTAAGCATTCTTCTAAATTTTTATAATGTCGTTGAGCCGTGTGTGTGACTATTGTTTTGGAGCAGAAGAATATGTGTAACCATAATATTCAGTGTAACCGTATCTAAAAATACTAGCATCAATTTCGTTGCATTAAAAAGAAACCGTTTTCAGACCTATTTTGCCAAGTTTATTACAATTTTGCACAAAATTTTTGACCAATTACATTACCTACTTGAATTTGCTTCTCATTCTGACTGTGCCCGCCATTTTTACGCACGCAGCATCAATACCCTCAATTTAGCTGTATCTATTTCATATTCCAGATATTCATCATCCAAACGGCAGGCCTCACGCTCCTATCGCTCCTAATAAACGCAACGACAATGCACAAGGTCCTGAAAATCCTCGGCCTCACAGAGATATCTCTAGCCAAGAAGGCCAACATGACGAACTGTGTGAAGCGGATCATGATGACGAGAGACAGGTGCGTTTCCATGCTGAAGATGGACAAGTTCCTTGCTGATGCTAACTGGGACCTGGTGCATGAAGGTATGTAGTATTTGTAACCTAATAAAATATATGACGTTTATAGATTGGATAGGAACCTTCGGAAGACGTTAATTTGAAAGACAAATGGATATTGATTCATTTTTACTGGACAGATTTTGTAAGACGCAATGGTGTTGGTATAAGTTCATTAGAAATCTTAGAGCATATATAAATGGAGGTGGCAAGGCAAGGCGTACCCCTCTGCCGGTCATATGGCGCTAATTGGTCATATACATTATCATAGTGTGCGTGTAAACACTGCGTAACTACGCTAGAACATATAACGGTGTGCGTGTTGTAAGATGGTGTGCGGCGTGCGTTTACACGCGCGGTTTGCTCGTGTGCTATGTGTGTTTACCTCGTCCCCCGTAATACACAGCAGAAAATAATTCTTGCGGATTATAACGTTAACATCTCCATATACGTAGGTATATACGAATAGCCCTGGCGGGAAGTAAAGTGATGTCTCACGTCACTAGGGCTCAAGCGCCTAGTCGTCATAAGTGTGAGGCTAGCTCAAGGGCTCCCCTTAGTTGCGAGATATCGCTTCGGTTGCGACGTTGCCAGGAAAAGATAGCGTAGACCCTATGGAAAGTAGCGTAGCTTGGTAATCGCATAAGATTTGATATTCCATTTCCTGGGTGGTTATTCTCTATGGAAACACAGATTCCACACGATATGATACCACGTCGTTATCGTGTCTTGTTCAAATCGTGTCACAGCGTTAGATGTACCTTCGATTTACATTAAAGTTATCTTTATTTTGAATAAAATATATTGACATAAGTGGTCATATCTTTTGATGTGTTGATGTTTCGGAACGCGTCTCTGTAAAACATATGATTTTTGACAGTTCAAATCGCGCCAATTTCGACTTTTGCAGATTTCTTATGTAAGACAAGGCATTCGCGTGGTTTCGAAGCAAGGAATCGATACGGAATAAAGGCCCTGGTTTTACCGTGTACCACGGTCAAGTAGGTAGTTTTAAAATTCTTTTCTATTCTGTACCATAGGCACCACGATAAAGCATCCTTACCAGCTACAAATCTCCGGGCGTGATGACGAGAGCGATGATGATGCTTACATGGGATACCAATATACCACGTGTCCGGACTGCGAGAGGGAAATACCGAATGAACCCACGAAGAAGGAGTTCGCTGAGATGATGCGGTAAGTAGTAAAGACATACACAAAGTACTTACCATAATCATCATCATCATCATCAGCCGTAAGACGTACACTGCTGAACAGAGGCCTCCACCATAAAACGCTATAATATGGGGAAGATTTGCTGTAATCACCAGGCTTGGCAAGTAGCTTGGTGATTGCCGAAAGTTTTCCTGTTCTGAGGAAAAGACTGCCTCCCATTTTCTAGATATTCTCACGACGAGCTCTGACGGTACCCATGAGAAAAAAAGGAGTTTTACTACTCTCAAACCGGGACCTTATGGCCCCAGATAATACAAAGTGATCTTGAATTGGTATGTTATCCAGCAAGGGGGAACTGGAACCAGAATAGCCCACAAGTTGTGAGAGCCTTACTTGAAACTGGGTGTTTCCAAACCTCCATGCTAAAAAAACCACTCACAAAATTGCACGTACGATCGTTACGAGAGTTAACAAGATACTATAAATTCATTTCTAAACACAGGTCGTTAAACTCATTTATGTGCACTCGGTCAAGGACGAAGCTCAACCACCCAGCTGTGCTAAGGCTATCTTCGAACGTTAACTTTACAAGGCATTTCTTCAATGAAAAACTGTTAATTTAGAAAAGTCGTAGAAGAAACATTGTCTACCTTAGGGTGTAGATTTACCCCCTTTCGGGATAATATACCAATTCAAAATCAGGTAGTATAATATCTGGTATAAGTACATGGCCAACATTTACCGCAGTTCTTACCAAAACTTCGCTTTATCCAGGGAGGCTAACCAACGCGTTTTCAAAGCGATGAAAATATCCTACTGGCGACAGTATGAGCATGGGAAGATTAGCAAAGATGGAGTGAGACTCCTGGTGCAAGCAGTGGAAGTGGCTGCAGACTCTGAAGATGGAAGGGTCAATCTGGAACAACTTGGCAGTCTGTGGAGGCCTAAGGTATTGAATAAATAAGCGAGTCACTAACCCATTAACTTTTCAACTGAGATATTCACTTTTCAACTGCGTCATCAATTCTTCAATCAGTCATCAACTTTACAACTGAGTCTTCAAATCATACAAAACACTTCACTGAGTCATCAGCTCTTCAACCGAATAACTAACACCCACCAAGTATTTTTTTTGTAAGATAGGGTTTCTTTTGGCCACATTGAAATATCAACTATTTAACATAACTATCGCATCTTCAACCAATCAATCAATCCAGTCATCAACTCCTCAATCAATCCATCATCAGGCATCAACTTCTTTAGTTTATGAATTTAGGCTTATTTTAGCTCTACACTCGATTCTGGAAAAATCTTTAATGAAGACGTAAACTACCGATTCAACCACTACTTAGCCAGTCAATCACCCTTTCAATAAGCAATGACATTTTCAACGAAGCAATCATATTTTCAACGAAGCAATCACATTTTCAACGAAGCAATCACATTTTCAACGATGCAATCAATTTTTCAACTCAGCAATAAACTTCAACTATCATCAGGCTTACGCGGTGTGGCTGCGTCGCAAGCTAGTTGCGATGATGACTCCATCAACCAACGGGGTTCAAATCCCGCGCGGTGCGTGTCGCCGGCGCTGCCACTACCTCACATCTTCGGTCTGGTTCGATGGCTTCATATATGTGATGATACTGTGTAACACGCCAGTTATATTGTGCGAGGTGGCTCTTAAGCCACCGGTTCCTACTTCTGTGACGTATACTATTAAGGCTTTGAATTTGTGAGTATTTTAAGCTGTGATTTATATTTCTTATGCTGTGTGGGTAGTTTAGATCTTGGAATAGAGCGTGCGAGAAGCGTCTTCTTTTCAGCTTGGGCAAAAATAATTTCCTGTGTATGTCTGTCCTGATGTACACGTCTGCCAGGTTGTCCGTCGGTCCGCATGTCCGTATGTCCGGCTGATTTTTCAACCGATTCTCGTGAAGCTCATGATTTGTGAGCAGTTTCAATAATCTACCAAATCAGTAAAAATTTTGTCATACCCTTTTTACCAGATCAAATAAGTGGACTCATATCGCTTATTCCAAAATTTTCAGTGATTTTTCTATTCATATTGTTGTAAAAAAGTAATATTTTTAGGTTTTTCTTCATAATCTACGTCTTGGAAATGGTTATAAAAATGCTTGCGCTCGGTTTTCTGGGATACTTCAAGTCGCATTGGAACAAATTAGATTTTTTTATCATTGTCATGGCTACTGGAGGTATAATAAATAAATAAATAAATTTTTTAATTCAGATTATCAAGAAAAATACCCGACCACTAGAAAATGCCCCAAACTACCAATAGTTAGGGGCGTTTCTACATAACAGTATTTTCGGCCTTATAACCACTGCTTATAAACTTCTATGAAAAACAATTTTATTTAACGTTGTATTATACAAGGTGACCTTGAATTGGTATGTTATCCCGAAATGGGGGGACTGGGACCATGAAACTGGGTGTTTCCAAACTTCCATGAAAAACACAAATCCACTCGCAAAAAACTGCACGTGCGATCGCGACGAGAGTTAACAAGATACTATAAATTCATTTCTAAACACAGGTCGTTAAACTCATTTATGTGCACTCGGTCAAGGACGAAGTTCAACCACCCAGCTGCGCTAAGGCTATTTTCGAACGTAAAATTTACATGAAGAAATACTCTTCAATGAAAAACTATTAATTTAGTAAAGTCGTAGGAGAAACATTGTCGACCTTGGGGTGTTGATTTACTCCCTTTCGGAATAATATACAAATTCAAGGTCACCTTGTATAGGCTCTTTTATGGTTACTGTTATTGGTAATTTTCAGATTTGGTGCTAGACATAATAGACGCTTTTACCCCTTGGGATAAATGGAATAATATGAACTCGAGCGTTCTAACCGCCACTAAGCTGTTGAGGATGCTTCGCTTCCTCAGGCTTTGTAAGCTGGCTAGGTAATACTTTGCGAGTAGTAATTGGGCTGATGCGGCACACTTTTAATTTATCCTCCAAAAGGGGTACCTTAACTATAATGTCTCTGAATTAGGGGTTATTTTAATATTCTTTGGTGCCTGTAAGCTTACCAGACACCCCTCAAAATTATTTTTAATCAAGCAATGCCCCTGAATTAGGGGGGACATTTTGATATTCTTTCTGTGGTTTCTATAAGCGTCCCAAACTAACCCTCAAATCTTAAGAGGCATTCTGGAATGTTCCTGTATTGATGCATATCATCAAAAATACCCCATAAATCTTAAGAGGCATTTTGGGACAACCTTTCTTTGCTCAAGCATCTAAAATATCCTAGAGGATTTTAGGACTATCCAAAGGGGATTTTAGAACATTCTTTTATTGGTGCTTAAACTTCCAAAGCCCTCGACAAACCTAAGGAGTATTTTGACCGTTCTTTGATGAGACTATCACTATTGGTTTTTTTAAAAGGTTAATTATTTTTACAATCAATAATATTGTTGAATTTGGTGATTTTCGTGATACTTAACCTGGCAGCTTTGGTGTACCTGACAGAAAATAAAGCAGTATGGTTTCTTTTACAATCATATCTGATGCTTCGTGGCCATCGGTTCTAGGGAGCCATTTAGTATATTTTGTATTGAAACTAGGCAGCCATCTTCATAGTTGGGAGTGCCAAAATAACTATGATCCTTTTCAGAGTATCAGTTCCCAAAATAATGGCTTATATTGACCGCATGATAGACATCCAGCTTGCGTTCGGATATGACGTTGGAAAGGTATGTGAAGTTATAATTTGGATATAAGTATATCACTATTTATAGCCTTTTTATGGTTCTTTAAGCAATTGTGTGCAAAACTTCAATCAAATTAATTTAGCCGATTCGAGGATAACGAGGAACAGATCATTGTCTATGTGCACTTTAGTCTGTGGTAGATTGGCAGATTGTAAAGAGAAATAAAACCAATATGTCTCACTAAAAATAATTTTATTCACGATAGCTGTTTTACATAAAAAATAAGAGTGTGGTGGTTGTGGCAACCCTTTGTGATAAGCAGCCGCTCAAAGTGGCGCATTATCGGGAATTCGGGAAAGCCTATGTTCAGCTGTGGACATCTTCAATAAATTGCTAAGTCATAATCCTATCATAATCCTATGTTGAAGCATAAAGCTATTGAGCTATTGAGGTATAATCATCAATAACAGCCTAAGACGTCCACTGCTGAATATAGGCCTCCCCCAGGGAGCGCCACTTAGAGCGGCTGCTCGCCTCCTGTATCCATCGGCTCACTGCGGCTTTCACCAGGTCGTCCGTCCACCTAGTGGGCGGCCGGCCTACGCTGCGTCTTCCAGCTAAAAATTGCTAAGAAATTGCTAAGTACTAATAGGTAATTAATATATATAGCTCAGTTGGTAGCATCTCTGCCTTCTGAACCGAGGGCTATGGGTTCGATTCCTACCCAGAACAAACATTTGTGTGATGAACATAGATGTTAGTTCTGCGTCTGGGTGTTATATTGTATTCTATGTATGTATTAACAAACAAAAAAGTATATAAGTATTGTATCAGTTATCTGGTTCCCATAGTACAAGCTATGCTTAGTTTGGGGCTAGATGGCGCTGTGTGAAATGTCCACACCTACAAGGTGACCTTGAATTGGTATTATATCCCGAAATGGGGGGACTGGGACCGTGATACCCTACATGTTGTGAGAGCCTTACTTGAAACTGGGTGTTTCCAAACCTCCATGGTAAAAAATAAATCCATTCGCAAAATAGCACGTGCGATCGCTACGAGAGTTAATAAGATACCCTAGATTCATTTCTAAACACAGGTCGTTAAACTTATTTATGTGCACTCGGTCAAAGAGGAAGTTCAACCATGCATCTGCGTCAAGGCTATTTTCGAACGTAAACTTTACATGGCATTTCTTCAATAAATAACTATTAATTTAGTAAAGTCGTAGAAGAAACATTGTCTACCTTGGGGTGTAGATTCACCCCCTTTCGGGATAACATACTAATTCAAGGTCATCTTGTATTTATGTCCACACATATCTTTGGCCTCAAATCAAGCTCGGTTCTTAGTGCGTTTTAGTACTGAGGAAATAAGTTAAGAAAACTCTTGTAAGATTAATTTAAAAAAAAATCCTAAAAATTTATGCAACATACGGGTTTTGACACCGCGTCTCAAACTCACTGGATTAGGCGCACTCCAACTGAGCTATGATCGCATGTTCAGTGGGTCCTAAAATCTTGATGGGGATTTATGATCCAATCCATGTTTCCTAGGGTTTTGTGACGGGAGAACAAGAAGTGTGCAATCTTTTACCACAGCTGGTAGACAACAGGCAGATCCAGGAAACTCTGTATGCGAAGCTTGAAGCTGACAGGTAAGCAAATATTAATGTGAAGTAAAACACAGAGAACCTTTTCAATTCAATTCTTGTATATTCCTTCTTCTATAAATATTCAGTACACACTCAGTACACAATAAACGAACAGGAGCAATAATACGTCTTGACGCTACGGCTGCTTAACCAGAATTGACTGCCTTTTGGACCTTGTCGTCCCTCCAAAACTTCCCTTCTAAACCTCAATATTATTTTACCGGAACTACCAAGGCAGCCATCGTAATTGGCTGATGATTCAGCGGACGCTCCTTCCGCCAGTGTGGCCAACCAAAATGGTATTTTTAAACAGTCTACCAACCTCTTAATATTAAAAAGTGAGAATAAATTATAAAATTCACGACAAATGGATCCTTCATTATAAACAGCCTGAAGATGTCTACTGCTGAACATAGATCCTCATCTGAGCGGCTGCTCACCTCCTGCATCTATCGAATCAGCAGATCATCGGTTCAGCTAGTGGGGGGCCGGCCTACGCTGTGTCTTCCGGTTCGCGGTCTCCACCCGAGAACCGTTCATACCCATCAATTTTTATATCAAGAGAAGTGGCCTGCCTATGGCCATTTCAACTTGTTAATTTATAAGAGCAATATCGGTCACCTTAGTTCTTTGCGGATCTTTGTACCTTATCATCATCATTGTCATTAACAGTCTGGAGATGTTTATTAACGTTAACGCTAAAGGAAAGGGATCTTTGGTAGACCTAGAAGTTAGTACACTTTTTAGTGTCATCATCCTTCATCATCAGCCTGAAGACGTCTACTGCTGAATATAGGCCTCCCCAGACTCCTAGAGAGCGTCACCTTGAGTGGCTGCTGGCCTCCTGCATCCATCGGTGCAAACTAATAGTGGAGGCCTATGTGCTGAGGTGGGCATCTTGCGGCTGATGATGATATTTACATAGTCTACAATACCTGCCTATGCCTGATCCTAAACATGTGATTGCAGGCTTGCGGTGACCCGCCAACTAGGGTTACTCCAAAGAGACCGTCCGTGGACCGCCATTACTGTGAAGACTAGACAAGCTACCACTTCCACTCTTAACATCATGATGCTGGATGCTATGCAGCTTAAAGAGGAAGGTAAACTTACAAAAATAACAAATTACCGGCCAAGTGCGAGTTGGACTTGCGCACGAAGCGTTCCGTGTTCCGTACCATTATTTATAAAAACAAGCAATAAAGTCATTGTTGTATGGGAACCTCCTTCATTATTTATTTTATTTTGTGTGTACTGTTATTTGTGGTTATAGCGACAACAGAAATACATAATTTGTGAAATTTTCAACTGTCTAACTATCACGGTTCATGAGATACAGCCTGGTGACCGACGGCCAGAGAGACAGACATACAGACAGCGGAGCGTTAGTAAAAATTTGTTAGGTTAGGCCAAAAATGGATCTAGTGGCCCTTAGAAGCGGTAGTTTAAACTACAGTCTTCTAATACGAAATTTTATGTGATTTTGGTCCCTCTTCGCACCGCAACAGATTTGAATGTATGGGATAAAGATAGTTCATACTTACGCTGGATTAACACGTAGGATACATTTTTTTAATGTTATCTTCTTACAAAAAAATGAACACATAAAAAAGGTATTGAAAAATATGTTTTAGGGTTTTTGGATGAAATGGAATACCGGTTGCTGGTGAAAGCGATACAAGATCGGGTGCAAAAGTGTCGTCATAAAGGCAGCCTCGTTGCACCTTCTTCCCCTGAGGTATTATCATCATCACCACCATCACCATCATCATTATCATCATCAGCATCATCATCACCACCATCGACATGGCATCGTACCTTTGACATTATCTGCCTGCCAGAATATTGTGTTCTAACCTACACTAAAAACAGATTAAATAATAGTAAGTACAAGCATGGGGTCCCATCAGGTACAAACGTAAATAGCCCGAACTTAAAAAAAATGTACTTAGTAATCGTGTCTAGAGAATTAATAGTTATTGTCCAGTGTGTTCATTTGGCCCAATACTTCGCCAAAACGCATTAAATATTGCTTGATAATCAGAAATAAAATTTTCGTAAAATAGCCCGCGTTATTCCGTTTTAAGGGATGAGGCATCTGTACTGTAGGTATCATATTATATTATTATCTGGGGTACAAGTAACTAAATCCTATTTTAAACCACTTCAATTGCTTATTTTTTTTATTAGCAATAGTTGTTTATGTTTAAATGGGCTCACGTTTGACATGTCACCTGATGGAAAGTCATGATGCGGTCTATGTTGGAGCACGTTTGCCCATGAGGTGCCTATTCACTCTTAATGTGAAGAGACCGAGATTGTAACTTATCGGAAACAATGAAGCAGGAAGCGCATTCCACTCCTCAGCTGTTCGGATAATGAAGGATTTAGAACAACGGTGGTTCGAGGCACGTTTACAACAAAGGGATGCAGCGGCTCGCCACGCTTTGTAGTCCGATGGTTAAATAATAGTTTCTGATGTACCATGTTTTACTGCAGACCCAACTTCGAGCCATATCCTGGCTGCAAGGCAACGAGCGGGTGGCGGATTTCTTTTTAGAAAACTCTGAAATTCTCAACTACAATTACAACGACATACTTATATCTAGAGGTATAAATTTCTAGTTTCTCGTGTAAGGCAAGTAATTGGAAGGCTTTTGACTTGGATTAGAGGTATTCAAAGCTAATTTATAACGATAAGCAACGCATTAGGGGGGTAAGCAATGAATTAGTAGGGTAAGCAACGCATCAGCAGAGTAAGCAACGCATCAGTAGGGTAAGCAACGCATTTTAAGGTAAGGAACGTATAAGTAGGGTAAGCAACGCGTCTGTGGTGTAAACAACGCATTATCAGGGTAATCAACGCATCAAGAAGGGACAGTAACGCGTTAGTGTTAGTCTAGTGTTGATAGGCTACAAACTTGTCTGTCGACTTCTCGCTAATGAAGACTGTTGCACGTGAAAGCGAGACAAAAGAATTTATAAAACCGACTAGCTATAAAATTGGTATTTTACAGGTGATGAGCCCAAAGGCCTGTATATTTTAGTATCGGGCATGGTTGAGGCAACATATTTCCCGCCCGAAGACGATATGGACGAAGCAATCCCAAACTATGAATTCCTTACTGAACTGAAGTATCATGAACCAGCCAGTGATTTTATTGTATCGGGAAATGCTGTCGGAGTTTTAGGGGTACGTTATATGTTAGAGTGTGATAGGTACATTTGTAATTTGTGAAGAGAGAACGAGAGAGTGTTTACTAGTGTTTACTTTCATAAAAATAACATTCAGTAGACTGTCTATCACGAATTTGCAACCCCTTGAACACGCATCACGCTGGAACTACTGAACGGATTTTACTGAAATTTGGTTTATTAATAGCTAATTTTTAGAATTACATTTAGGATACTTTTTGTTTTCTAAAACGGTCAAGTGCGCGTTGCACGAAACAATAAGTTGGTAATTTTTAGTTTTTTTGTTTTTTTTTTTTATTTACCTATTTATTTATACTCATCCTTTCGAAAGGAAGATAGAAGGGAAATGGAAAAATATGGGAAAAGGATGAATGGATGGGACGGCGAAGGAAGGCAAGCGCAGTCCCATCCATTCATCCTTTTCCACTATATTTTTCCCTTTTGCTTCTCTCTTAAGTCTTACCCCAAAACAGGGTTTGGACAAAAAACTTAATTAAACCGTGCGAAGCCGGGGCGGATCGACTAGTTATGTATATGTTTTCTTTCTTCTCTTCTAGATAGTAACAAATCGTCCATACAGTTATACAGTTAGATGTGACTCCGCTGTACAAGCTTACTACATTACTATGCCGATACTGAAGGAAGCTTTTAACTTGGCGCCGCATCCTATTATGGGGTAAGCTTAAGTAGAAAGAATTAAGTCACTTAAATAAATACTCTATTACAACGCAATAAAGTGCAGTTCAGCTTGATAATAGGCCATTTGACTTGGGCACTTTTAATAGCCGTCCAAATGTTATGCGAGTCGGACTCGCGCACAAAGGGTTCCGTACCATTTATAAAAACGAGAATAAAATCACGTTTTATGTATGGAAGGCCTCTTAAATATTTATTTTATTCTGTTTTTTAGTATTTGTTGTTATAGTGGCAACAGAAATATATCCTCTGTGAAAATTTTAACTGTCTAACTGTCACGGTTCATGAGAATCGGACAGACAGACAGACAGACGGACAGCGGAGAATAACCCTAAATAAGACAAATTTGGAGTAACTAATCCAAAGCAACTAAGCGTTTATTTATAAGACCGGTATTCTTTTAAATTACCAGAATAGGCTAGAAATATTTACTTGTTTTTTTTTAATAGTAGTCATCATGGCTACTATTAAAAAAACAATTAAATATTACTTTCATAAAGAAGATTAAGAATGAATGCAATAATTGAAAAAAATAAGTAAAATCGGTAAATAAATCACGGAGTAATAAGCTTTTAAAGTTTCAGCAGGGGGCATCTCCTGTCCCTTTCTCGCGAAACAGAGCGCCTCCACAGTTACTATGAAAAATCCACTTGTGACGTCACATGACAAAGAGATTGTATGTAAACCGACCACAGCTTAGTAATGAGGTACTATGAACGACCCAGCTCTGACGTCACTGGCCGTTTGAGCTATCTCTTTCTATTCCGATTTTTAAAATGCTTGTAACTTTGTCATTTTTTGAGATATTTTATTTTGGTTTTCACAAATGTTTATCTTTTGAAGGATATTATTAATTTAAGCAAAAAAAAATTTGTCATCATGTCTATTGGTGACCACGAACCGGAAGGCCCAGCGTAGGCAGACCCCCCACTAGGTGGATCGACGACCTGGTGAAAACCGCGGGGAGCCGATGGATGCAGGAGGCGAGCAGCCGCTCAAAGTGGCGCTCTCAGGGGGAGGCCTATGTTCAGCAGTGGACATCGACGGGCTGATGATGATGATGCCTATTGACTTTGGGGGCTGCTGGTGTGGCATAGCTTCTAGCAGCACTAATTTTTGGTGATGGCAAAATGATGGTGATGATGATATGGCAGTTTTGTGTTATTTCAGGCTAGAAGCTGCGATGTGGCGTGAAATAGGCATAAAGCTATCACTGTTAGTGTTAGCCACAGTACCTGCCTATCATAGCTGGTCGAGCGAGAAACTTAGCATGAGGCTAGAACACGCTTTTGTTCCTTGCCTTAAGGCTTTTAAGGTACGTTTCACAATTTTCAATGAAAAAAAAAAAATGATAAATTAACAAAGAGCACGGACCCAGGTGTCGGGGAAAAGCAGAATTAAAAAAAAAAGAGGTACGTTCCACTGGTTTTTTAATGTTAACGATGATGTGACAAGCTAGTCGTTTGCCTGATGTTAAGCGCCACGGCTGCCCATAACATTTGCAGTGTCACTCGGAACTCAAAATTATAAAGTCCTGAAACATCACACAGTCATTATTAGACTGCTGATCATAAAGTCTCATTTGCCCAGTAATTTTACTACAAATGACCTTCAAACTGGAACACATTAGACCTTGGTGGCAGAATAACTGGCAAAGCGGTGGTACCTACCAAAACGAACTTTGCAGAAAAGTCCTAACACGTCATCATCATCAACAGCTTGAAGCTGTCCACTGGTGAATATAGGCTTCCCCCAGAGAGCGCCACTTTAAACGGCTGCCCGCTTCCAGCATCCATCGGCTCTCCGCCGTTTTTACCAGATCGTCGGTCCGTCTAGTGGGAGACCGGCCTACGCTGCGTCTTCCGGTTCGTGGTCGCCACTCGAGAACTTTTCTTCCCCATTAGTTGTCAGTGTTATTAGTGATGTGGCCTGCCAATTTCAACTTGCTAATTCTAAGATCTATATCGGCCACTTTAGTTCATAGTTTAATTATTGTTTTATTTGCAGGTATTTGTCGTGAATGAACTAATGGAAGACATAGTTCTGTTGGATGGTGTCTGCCAAGATATGGCGACCAGGGAGATTTTCCAACCACCATGTTATGTGCCGAGGTAAACAATGGAAACTTCATAAAATTCGTTCAGAGGGAAAAAAATGAATGGATGATTTAGGGAATAACCTTTCACCTTCATCCATTCATGCTTTTCCCTTATTTTTTCGCCCTCCCTCCCTCTTTACCATAGTAGGAGTGATTTTGGATCTAAAACATCATCATCATCAGCCTGAAGACGTCCACTGCTGAACATAGGCCTCCCACAAAGAGCGCCACTTTGAGCGGCTGCTTGCTTCTTGGATCCATCGGCTCCCCACTGTTCTGACCAGGTCGTCGGTCCATCTAGTTGGATCTAATACTGAAAGTATTTAAAGAATGTCTGTAATTTCTGAATCACAAAATATTTACTATATAGTTTTGAAATATTTACGGGACGATATTTAAAATACCATGGGGTCTCATCAGGTACAAACGAAAAATAGCCCGAACGTGAAAAAAATGTAGTGATCGTGTCGTGAGCGTTACTAGTTCGTGTCCAGTGTATTCATTAGGTCCAATAGCTCAGTTGGTAGTAGCCCTGCCTTCTGAACTGAGAGCTGTGGGTTCGATTCCTGCCCGGGACAAACATTTGTGTGATGAACATAGATGTTTGTTCTGCGTCTGGGTGCTATATTGTATTCTATGTATGTATTTCCAAATAAAAAAGTATATAAGTATTGTATCAGTTATCTGGTTCCCATAGTACAAGCTATGATTAGGGCTAGATGGCGTTGAAAAAAAAAAAAAACTTGGCCAACACGCAATAAATGTCGAATGATGATCTTGCGTTATGCAGAAATAAAATAATCCGTAAAATAGCCCGCGTTATTCCGTTGTATGGGATGAGGCATCTGTACTGTAGGTATTATATTATCTGGGATAATACTAACAAAAAAGAATGAATGAAATCGGACTACGCGGTAATGAATTAAAAATAAGTTCACATTTTAACTTCTCCCCTCTCCCGCGGGAACCGCGCTGCATTCCGGGATAAAGTGTCCTATAGCCTACTTTGAAATATGAATTCAAAACATGCCGAGTTTCATTTGAATCCATTCAGTAGTTTCGGCGTTATGCTCAGTGAAGATATAAATATAATATAATAAATAAATAAATACAGACAGACAAAAAAAATTATTTGCTTCAGCGTCGGTAGATTCCAAAAAGAATTCAAAATGTCTTCCATGTACAGAATAGGATTTTCACGGACGAAAATACATTTTTATTATGAGTATAAGTTGATTATTTTGAAATTTTTCTGTTAAACTTGAGAAAATTTAATATTTTTTGGCGTCTTTAAATGTTAACATCGAAATAGTTTTCGATTTTCGATACCTACCGTCCAAAAACCGAAATGTTGTCTATTACACAAAACCTATACTTATTCCCTTCTGGTCCTACCAGGACCGCTCACCGCCTGGTATTTCCCAAATCATCCCAACTGATGGTAAGCAGCACTTGTCCGGAGACCAAGCTGCTGATAGTTCCTTCTAAAGACGCAGACCTCGTCGACATCATGGAAGACGAGCTCGATGACACACAGTGTGAGCTGGTATGGACCTGGCGTTACTCCTTTTAATTCAAAGCTTTTTTGACATAAAAAGGATCAATATCGCCGGAAGACTCCACTAGACATAGGCCCCCCGCGGTTGTAACCAGATCTACGCCGCATCTTCCGGTTCGTGTCGCCACTTGAGAACTTTTCTTCCCCATCGGTTGTCAATTCTGCGAGCGATGTGGCTTGCCTATTGCCATTTCAACTTGCTAATTTAAGAGCTATATCGGTCACTTCTCCTATGGATCTCCTTATTACGAGTCTTATCAAATATCATTATTGCTCTGTTTCTTAAAGAAACATCGTGATTTTGCCCTCCACAGAGTTCAACAAAGATTTTCTACGACGAAATTATTAATAATCCACTTACCCATAACGCCTTATAAATTATTATTCACCCCCTATTTCCCTTAGGTATCAAACGCGTCATCCCGTTGCCTTTACCACAAAGTCGCACGCAAACTGTCGAACGAATCGCGAGGCGCAGCGCGCAGAGGTCGCGGCAAACGTCGACGGTTGCGCCGTGTCAACTACCGTGAATCTGTATGGGGGAAACAAACATGTTAGTGTCACCGCACCTTGGTCCCTTAGGTATCCTTTAATAGGTAGACCCTGTATTAGGCAGCACTATCTCTTGATCTTTACCAGAAATGCAATGCATGATTTTTACTAAAGCTACACCTAGCACCATCACTGCTACCAGAGTTGTACCTAGCACTGACCCTACCATTGCACCTATCATGATTTCTGCCAGAGTTGCAACTATCACAATTTCCGCCAGAGTTGGACCTAGTACACTTTTTGCCAGAGTTGCACCTAGCACATTTTCTGACTCAGTTCAACCCATCATCATTTCTGCCAGAGTCGCACCTAGCACAAATTTTGCCAGAGTTGAACCAAGTACATTTGTTGCCAGAGTTGCACGTAGCACAATTTCTATCAGAACTGCATCTAACATCGTCTTTACCAGAAATGCAATCAACACCAACCCTACCAGAGTTT
This sequence comes from Ennomos erosarius, assembly GCA_963580505.1. Classification (NCBI taxonomy): domain Eukaryota; kingdom Metazoa; phylum Arthropoda; class Insecta; order Lepidoptera; family Geometridae; genus Ennomos; species Ennomos erosarius. The sequence goes on along the minus strand of OY756999.1, from coordinate 6,773,188 downwards.
CACCTGGCACCTAGCATCATCTGCACCAGAACTGCACCTAGCAACACCTCTAGCAGAAATAAGAATAAATTGAGCAATCTACCAGAAGTACAATTAGCACCAACCCTACCAGAGATTCACCTGGCACCTAGCACTATATCTCTACCAGAAATGCACCTAGCAGATAATCAAACATTTTATACTTATGCAGAATTTTTAAATAATAAGCATTGATATTAATGAAATTTTTGATCATTGTATTTTGATTTTTTATGACATTTTATTGCATTGCTAATTTTTTTATTGTAATTTTAATTGTATTATGATGTATTATTTTGAAATTCAACCGTATTATGTTAATGTTCAATGGATTTTCTATTTAATTGATATTATAAAACTATTTTATTTAGACCTTTGACATCGTACAACTTTCTATTTATATTATTACTTACCAATTTTTGTGACGTGTATTTTTTCATATGAATAAATGACTATTGATTATTGACTATTAATCAGAGGTGCACCTAATATTAGGGTGCAGCTCTGACAGAAATGGTGCTCATAGACCTAGGTGCAGTTTAGTAAAGTAATTTTGCCAAGTGTATGACCATTTAAGTAAGTTTACTTTGTTTTTATAAAAAAATATTTCAGCTGCCCCATTGCTGGCAGGCGGAGCGAGTGAAAAGGAAATCAGCTCCAAATACTACAAACCTAGCTTGGTGGACTTGGTACGTAGTCTATAATATTCTATCTATATGATCTTTCACGTTATCGTGTATATAAAAGTCATCACTTGTTTGCGTATTCTAATCTTTACCTAGCCTACCGGAAATTGGAATAAATAAAAATAACATAACTTTTCACCAAGTATATTGTCCAACGAACTGAACACAATCAAAAATAAAATGAATCAACCCGGGGTATGTGCGGACACGCGTCTCAAAGGCAAGTATATGGAGGAACTATCGAATTCAACTCCCGCGAATGCCTGAGAACTGAAACTACTTTCACAGCTAAATTAGAACTCCGACTGCCCAATTATTCTGATCCCGCGCCCTTTAAATAGGTCGGCGCCGGCGTCGTCAATAAATAAATAAATAAATATGTGTGGACATTTCACACAGCGCCATCTAGCCCCAAACTAAGCATAGCTTGTACTATGGGAACCAGATAACTGATACAATACTTATATACTACTTTTTTGTTTGTAAATACATACATAGAATACAATATAACAACCAGACGCAGAACAAACATCCGTGTTCATCACACAAATGTTTGTCCCGGGTAGGAATCGAACCCACGGCCCTCAGTTCAGAAGGCAGGGATACTACCAACTGAGCTATCGGGCCCGTCCACGTAATGTGAACACGTGTGTCCCTAGAGATCTATTATTATCTCTGTCCATCCTTACCGCCCGAAATGGAGATCAGCAGGAGAACTAAAGTGACCGATATAGCTCTTACAATTTAGAAAGTTTATATGGCAATGGGCAGGCCACATCGCTCGTAGAACTGACAACCGATGGGGAAAGTTTGAGTGGCGACCACGAACCGGAAGACGCAGCGTAAGCCTCACACTAGGTGGACCGACGATATGGTTGAACTCGCGGGGAGCCAATGGATGCAGGTGGCAAGTAGTCGCTGAAAGAGGCGCTCGGTGGGGGAGGCCTATGTTCAGCCTCCGTGGTGTGGTGGTTGAGCAGGTCGGCTCATAACCCGGAGGCGGCGGGTTCGATTCCCGCGAATACTTGTCCTGTCTGGGTGTTGTGGGAGCATGGTCCTTGTAGTTCCTGGATCCCTAGATACAGGGAATCCTAGCTAGGCTCCTGGATCTATGTATGTGATCGTCGGGCGTTATTTATTTATTTGAGCAGTGGACGTCTTAAGGCTGATGATGATGATGAAGCATACGCCCTCCTAATAGCCACCTACCAACCTATGGGCATCTGAAACATTAGATGTGCAAACTAACGCGTTGCTTACTGATAATAAACTTTTAATGTTGACCCTCCTTTTAAAATGTAGCTCTGGGAAAGATAGCTGTGTGGTGTGTACATCTAGGTATAAGCCGAGTCAATATTCCTTTATTACTCAAGCTAACTACTACGATAATAAAAATTAAACTAGCTCCACCACCTACTACAAAGAACATATGGACTGTATAATAGCTGCGATGGCCTATAGACAGTTCAATGCCGGTAGTTAACGTACCCAACATGCTGGCAGCATTGCCTCGTTGAGAAATATTATTTTTTAACTTATTATCGTGTTTATGTGATTGGTTACAGCCGGAAAAGTTGGAATCAGATAAACGTGAAGTGAGGCACGCACTGCCGCGTACAAGCTTGCATTTGCTTAACACTTTGCCCTCGATTGTTCAGCCGACAATGGAGTCTGAGGAAGAGGTTAGCAAAGAAACAGCATCCGTGTGATCATGGCGCAAGAATAAGACAGGACCATCCCATCTCTTCCCGTGGGTGCTGTAAAAGCAGCATAGGAAATTTTTAGGGAATGGGCAGCAACATTCTCCTCGGCAAGCGCCCAAAGTGACGTTTATAGGAGAGGCCTGTGTTCAGCAGTGGAAGCATGTAAGCAGTACGAGTGATTAAAAGTTAAAACGGTGGTCACGTATAGTGCCAAGCAAGCTTAACTTGCCACATAATGGTGCCGATTCGGTGGTACACCGACTAACCTAAATTTTCTCTAATTTTAATTTAGTACTGTCAAACATCACTTTGCTATTCGGACATGACACCTCTAACTAAAATTTAGAGACGATACGTCTAAATTACTCAACTTAGTTTACAAGCATGTTTAAGCTATTCGGCAAACACATTTTAAACGTAAAATGTTAAAATAGACGGCACCTAAAATATGGCGATTAAAATTAGATTATTATGAATCCAGTAATTTCTCTTATAAAATGGTTGTTTTGTGATAGGAATGCACGACTAAAATATTGCACGGCAGTTTCAGGTAGCGGCTAGTGTTACTAGTCCTGGTTTCTTCAAAGCATCACCAGAAAATACTCATCATCATCATCACAATCATTACCACCACCATAATCATCATCATCATCACCATCATCATCATCATCAACAGCCTAAAGACATCCACTGCTGAGCAAATGCCTCCCCCATAGAGCGCCACTTTGAACGGCTGCTCGCGTGCTGCATCCATCGGCATCGGCTCCCGTGGTTTTCCCCAGATCATCGATCCACCTAACGAGCGGCAGGGCTAGCTCTTTACGCCTTTACTAAAACTCAATGCAGCAAAATGTATATGCCATATTTATTGGTCAATTTTTACATCCTTAGATAGGTACCTAGTAAGTACCTACGACCTATCTGTACATTTTTGTAGATTTTTTATCACCTAGTACAGCTACTCGACACTAGAGGCGCGAGTGGCGTTACTTCATTTAGGTGCACGACTAAGGCTGAGTTGCACCATAATCACGGTTAAAGTTACGGTCAAATTTTGACATTAGCCCGCCCCGCAGTGTTGCCACCTGCCAATCGTAAAAATCTGGATTGAAATGTCTAGAAATCTGTATGAAATCTGTATGCTATAAATAGGCCAAAATCTGTATGAAATCTGTATATTAAAAATTTTAATCCCTTAAATTCCTATAGTTTATTGAAGAAAACCGTGGAAAAAAAATAGCAGCTTGAATTAAAGTTATATTTATTTATTTTTATACATGTTTTTGTTTATTTTACAAATTAATGTTGGTTCTCCATTTTTTTCAACACTGATTAAAACTGCGTGATCCGCGACTTCTTAGCTAACATGATAGAAAAAAATCCCTCAATTATTCCCAACTGAATCACAGAAAAAGAATTATATCAGTCTTTCACTGGCAAACTAACAATACCTAGCACAAACTAGCCGGCAACTTAAGTAGTTCTAGTGTAACCCGACTGAGCAAAGTAGATGAACAGAATTTACAGCTCTCTTGCGCTCCACCCATCCTCATAACTTGCTCGGGTAGTATTATACCGCAAACGGACTTATCTCAGGAAATCCCCGCTGGTACGCTGCATAGTATTGCCATGACAAGAAAATCTTAAGTACCCAACACAATATAGTAAAAAATTCACTACATAATACTTACTTACAAATTTTTTTACTAGATGTGAATCATGCTTGAATAAGTATATGTCTAAAATAATATTGTGTATTTAAATATTGTGTGCTTTTTTATTAGATACTATGTACAATTCAAAAAATCTGTATAAAAGTAGAGGCAAATCTGTCATCTGTATCGGTGGCTCAAAATCTGTATACATACAGATAAATCTGTATATATGACAACGCTGCCGCCCCGCGAAGCGTGGAACGGTTATAGTTAGGGTTAAAGTAAGCTGGTACAACTCAGCCTAAGTAAATACCGAATGGCTTTTGTGACATCTCGCACCTAAACTAAAATTTTAAAGTAGGCTAAAATTAGAGATCTCTAAAATCACCGAATCGACACCAATGTAGGGTACTTATCTATTAAAAATTATATTGACTTATTCATTAGGGTTCCCCTAGTCCCTATTACAGGCTATTACTAAGGCTCCGCTGTCCGTCTGTCACCAGGCTGTATCTCATGAACCGTGATAGTTAGACAGTTGGAATTTTCACAGATGATGTATTTCTGTTGCCACTATACAGCAAATACTAACAGAAGAAAATAAATATTTAGGGGTGCTCCCATACTACAAACGTTTTTTGGTCGTTTTTATATAATGGTACGGAACCCTCCGCGCGAGTCTGACTCGCGCATTGCCGATTATTTATGTTTTTGCCTTAGTCTATACTCCAAAAAGCAAAGTTAGTGGGTTGTTAATTAATTTATCATGGTCTTTTGTTTTCAGATATACAATACGAATTTGATCAACAAAACAAAGAGTTACGAGAGGCGACAGCGGCATAAAGATTGACGTGATATTTAGAAATGCTTATTTTTTAGTTTTATATATTGCAAGACAACAAAATATATCGCGATTTTCATATGTTATAAATATAATAAATTTATATTATCTATTTCATAATTAATAGGGATGCGCCGAACATGGATTTTTAAACCGAACCGATAAATGAACATTATTCGGTTCAGAGCTTACCGAACCGAGTAATAGTGCTCGTTAGACACAAAATATCATAGTTTTCTGGTAACCAAGCGTTTAGGGCCGAGATAGAGCATGTTATCAATATCTAGAAACACGATTAAAAAGTGCTAAGTGTTCTGATCATCTTAGAATGAGTTCCCATAAAAGATAACTTTGGAAGTATTTAATAAAATATAGTCACCACTTTAACCGAATATTCGGCCGAATACCGAACACGGAAAAACATGACGAATATTCTCCGCATCCCTAATAATTAATATTATGTATTACACTGAAGTGACATTTTGTTGTTTTTTTTTTCTAGTGTTATACATTGCAATAAAGTATAACAGTTTTTTTATCGTTAGCTGTCATGATTTATTGCGCTGATAATAATAATAATCTTAACATTCAGCCCAATTTAATCCACTGTGTGAATAATCAGCCTCTCCTATCACAGTTGATAGAATATCGTTAGTGTGGTGCAAGATCTAAGATTTGTGTTAAGATATTTTTATGAAATTATTTATTGAAATAAACTTGTATTATTTCAATTTTGTTTAAACATTTACGTATTGCACCCGTCCCAAAATAGGTAGGTATCTAAACGTTCTAGTCTGTTCCAATCTTAGTCTAAGTTCTAAATATTATCATCATTATCAGCCTGAAGACGTCCACTATTGAACAGAGGCCTCGCCCAAAGACGCCACTTTGAGCGACTGCTTGCCTCTTGCATCCATCCCACGGTTCTGACGACCAGGTCGTCGGTTCACCTAGTGGGGGGACCGGCCTACGCTGCGTCTTCCAGTTCGTGGTCGCCACTCGAAAACCTTTCTTCCCCAATGGTTGTCAGTTCTACGAGCGATGTGGCCCGCCCACTGCCACTTCAAAAAGGTTTTTAACTAGGGATGCGCCGAATATTCGGTGCATGTTTTTCCATGTTAAGTATTCGGCCGAATATTCGGTTAAAGTGCCGAATACCGAATATTTTATTAATAAATATTTTTAATGTTGTGTGGTGTCCTGAATAAATGTATTTTCTTTCTTTCTATTCACAGACACTTTAATTTATTTCATAGGAAATTTTCATAAAAATAGAGATTTTACACAAAAAATAGTAGAATAAAAATTGTTTTCATTGCAGTGGAACTTTTGTTGAAGTTTTATAGCGGCTGAATATACGGGAAAATCCATGTAAAATGAACCGAATAGTTCGGCCGAATATTCGGTTCGGTAAGTTCTATACCGAATAATGTTTGTTATTCGGTTCGGTTCAAAAATCCATGTTCGGCGCATCCCAATTTTTACAATAAGACGGTGACATATATATTGTTATAGGTTAGTTAATTACACAATAAAAATAAAACAACTAAATTGCTATTTTATTTTATTTTATTATCTAAGAAAAAAGAAAAATAAGAAAATAGAAAACGCATGGTCCCATACCAACACGAAGGACCAGATAACATAGCGTGAAATATAAAATTGCACTTCAAATAGGAATGTGAATAAATGCAAATAATAAAAAATCGAAAAAGCTACAGCACCCAATAAAAGCATTAAAAATATTTACCAACATACTAAAACACTTTAAAAATTAATTTTACTTCCAATCCAATAACATAGTTTTTTGACATTGGTGATGATTTGATGAGCAGTACAATTTATATGATATTTGTATTAATATGCATTATTGGACAATCTTCTTTAAAAATCAGCTAAAATTTAAGTTAAAAGTGCTTATTTATCAACGATAATATAAAATCTCAAATAATTTTAATTTCCAAACGATAATATAACATGCTAAATTCGTAAAACACACGCTTTTCAATAAAAAAACGAATTTATTATTTTCACAACTAATAATCAGTAAAAAAGAAACAATTTTTGAGGTACCATACCATACAACAAAAATCAATGTTTTTTTTTCAATATTGCTATCTAAATATTTATTTAAAATAGTTTATACTTATGCCCTATTGGAGTTTATAATGTTTATCATCTATATAATAAAAAATGTATTAAATTTAAAACTGTTTAATGTGATATTTGAATGTTAAAAACTGGTTTAAATATATAAAAAAATAAATGTATAAAGTTGATTATTAATTAATACTATAAATAAAAATATTTTGACAAAATTACTTGATATTACTTTTTTGAAACAATTTCAATTATTACTGAATAACAGATAATAATAGAAGATTAAGTACTTACTACTCGATTGAATCTAAAAAGATTCTTTATTTAGGCATATGGATTTATAATTTTATTTTATTATAATATTGTATTTATTAGATATCTACATCATACGAGTTATATACTATTACTACCTAACCCTTATATTTAAAAATAAATTTTAAGATATCATATAAAACATGTTTTCATTAAAATATGTTATCAGTTTATTTATAAAAGTCACGTCATAAATCGGAATTTCATTCAAAACACAATTTAAATAGAGTTCTAATAAATAATAAAAACATTTTGAATTGCTGTCTAAGTAATCTCTTCTATGTTTTAGTCGGAGTGTAAAACTTGTAACAAGGAAAACAATATTCTTTGCTTTGATCAGAACAACTAATATGCCACATTTTTAATATTACTTACGGGATATTTACCTTGATTAGAATCATTTTTGAGTTCCCGATATTTCGGCAGTTACATGCACCATTTTCACGGGTAGACTCAGTCTGCCACTACAGTACTATTAAAAACGTAGTAAACAACAGTGAAAGTTTAAAACAGTGTTTTATATGCCACAGGTTACGAGATTACTTAAATCTTTTTTTTTAAATATAAGGGTTAAAGCTCTTGATGATTTATATCCTACATAATTTTTATGTATTACTTTCTACAGCTTACCATTATAATTTACAATATAACTACCATTCTCTGTAAACAGAACACTATAGAATGATAAAACCGTGTTGCTATGCAAGTATTTTTGGGCAGTTATGCTTACAAATGGTGTTTTTAGAACCTTAAGCAGATCAGCATGGTAGGTATTGTCACATTATTTTTTAGAACCCAGAATTCCATGTGATTATTCCATTGTGTTGAAATATGGATGTACATGTTGCCTTGATATAATCTATTTGTACAGGTGTTAATAATAGATTGTAGAACCGTTGTTTTGATCTAGGTATCTAGCAAAATATAAAATAATGAGATGACTGAAAAATATTCCCTTAAAATAATAAAATATGGAAAACACTATGTATATACTTTTGTTACTACTTTTTAAAGAGTGGTTACACAATTCAGCACATTTATTTTCATGAGCTTGTAGTTAGCGGTATCTATATAATTATATATCATATTTTATTGATAAATTTCGGTGTCAATGAGACATTGCATAATATAATAAGGTTAAAAATGAAACGGAAATTATAAACAAGTTATGGATGCACAGATTGCTTATCAATGTTGATAAGGATTGATAGTGTGGTATTGCTTGTACAATGCTTCAATATTCAGGTATTTTTCTGTTAAAACAGTTATATAAACCTATGGTCATATCTTTTACACAGTTTAAATTTGAATCTTATTCCTTTGAGTTAGAGGTTAAAAAACATATAGAGGTTTTTTTACCTTGACTAAAATGTGTGGCGAGGCATGAAAATCAACCTGTACTTGTATCATATGCATACCTAGATTAAAAACTCAAATCAGTGAGTGTTATTTAACCCAGCAAATCGACATTCAACATGCATACATTGTAATTTTATTGTCTGTAGTCTGCAGCATGACGTTTACAGCAAAGCATACAACCAGTCAAATAAATAGGTATCACTCCAGTTTTATTTTAAATTTTCAGTTGGGTATAGCACCTCTTATCACCAAGCAACGGGTGTAAAACCAAATTAGTTAATAAATACATAATTTTATCCTTGTAAACTTAACTTGGATTTATTACATTTCAAAACTGTATTGTGAAACTTAGCCAAAATCAAATATGAAATACTGTGAAATTTTAAAACCAACATCAATCAGTACCTATAAAAATAGAAAAATAGCACAGGTCTCCCTCTCACATTGAAACACCTTGATTTTAGATTTTTTAAAGGGATTAGGAGTTCCATGAAATTAGTTTTATAGCATGTCTAGTCCAGTTAAAATACCTATATCCCTTCAACATCTCAAGTCAACTTGTACTTCATCCTCCCCAAGTTTTCATCAGTCTACTTCCTGGGTTGTTGAATGTTAGGTTTGATGTTTAAGTTGATATGTGCGGGAGGCTTCGGGCTGTGTGCTACTTGAGCTGCTTCTGGTGTAAAGTCAGCATTACCTTTATTTGGTGCTCCGGAAATTGAAACAGGATTTGATGGTACAGGCGATGGGCCAGCAAGACCTGTGAAGTCTTCATTGGTAGATTCCTTTACATCTTTAGGGTGAGGCGTTTTATGCTGTGTGATTCTCATGCCTCCTGCTTTTACTGTTGGAGAAATTATTTTTCAAGTTTTAATGAGATGCTAATAAAGTGTAATGCTTTTATTAGTAATTGCCTTTTGATTTGATAACTCAATTAAATTTCCATATGTAATTAATGATTTAAATTATAATTCTTTGTATGATATTGATTTCTTTTCATTAGTGGTCAAATCAATGACCTCGAAAAGTCATTGTTTGACAACATTCATTTATCCTGTAAAGTAGCCGGAGCGTAGCACTGACGTCATACAAGGACTGGTATAAAACTACAACCTGTGGTACATGGGTAATTTGCATCTTCTATATTCAGGTATAAAACTTTGTTTGCAACTTAAAACAATAGGTTCTAAGTATAGAATTTATACTGAAAAGTGTTTATCAACAACCGTATGCTACACATATAACGTGAGCATGTTTGTAGATCGTATGAATTAAGCTATTATAGACAGACAAAGAACTTGTAGACTGTAACATTTTTACCTGCCGGTGGGTGGCCTGCCTTCAGTTGCGCTGTTTCTTCGGCCGACGACATTATTGTTTAATTTTAATTTAGTAAATTGTGGAAGAAATTCTATAGGAAATGCCGACGTCACAAGATAAACTTTGATATTTTTGTATACAACGTGTAAGTACCAAAAAACCACGAACACACTCGGGACGGAAAATGTCGTTGTCAAACAAAATAGTGATGCGCGTTGCGTATAATTTTTAGTTTATTAGTATTCTGTGAGCTGAGCTGTGGCTGCACTGCCGGCTATTGGGGGTCTAGCAAAGATCCCTTTCCCTTACAACTCCAAAACGAGGGACGTTCGTTCCGACACTAGTAAATACGAGTGACACTGCAACTGGAAGTCTAGCAAAGATCCAATCGCTAACGCTAACGCCAAACGCTAACTCCAAAAATGTATTGGCATGACATTTGCTGCGGAAAAGTAAGCGATTTCCGAAATGTCATCTCAATACATTTTGGAGTTAGCGTTTGGCGATAGCGTTAGCGTTTGGGATCTTTGCTAGACCCTCTGGGGCTCTAGCAAAGATACCAACCACTAACGCTAACGCCAAACGCTAACTCCAAAACTGTATTGAAATGACAGTAGCTGTGGAAAAGTAAGCGATTTCCGAAATGTCATCCTAGTACATTTTGGAAATTAGCGTTTGGCGTTAGCGTTAGTGGTTGGTATCTTTGCTAGACCCCCTGTTCTGTTATTACGATTGAGCTAACAACACTGCTGACGCGTGTCTGCCGCTCAAAAGCTGTCAAAGTTCATACAATTTTGACAGCAGGTGAGCGGCAGACGCGCGTTTGTAGCATACAATTTTGACAGTAGTTGAGCAGCAGACGCGCGTCAGCATCGCTGCTAGCTCAATCGTAATAGGGGGCAGTTATTGGCGGCCGTGTCACTTAGCATCAGGTGGACGACTAGCTCATCAAGTTATTCATAATTGTCATAAAAGAAATACAAGTAAGTACTCGGTGTTTTGGCGGGAACTCGGAAAAGTTCACGTCGTTGCATTGTATTATTTTTCAAAACTTTTGCTTTTTCCAGTGTTAATGTTTAAAATTGGTGGCGTTTTACGCATTAAGTGCTGAATTACGAGCATGAGTGTTAGTTTCCAAGTACTTTTTCACTTCAAGCATAAAAGACTTAGGAAGTTTTGGCGGGAACGCGGAAAAGTTTACGTCGTTGCATTGTATTATTCCTCAAAACTTGTGCTTTTTCCAGTGTTAATGTTTAAAACTGGTGGCGTTTTACGCATTCAGTGCTGAATTACGAGCATGAGTGTGGGCAAGTGATATAATATGGTAAAACGTGATTTTCCGTGTCGCTTCCAAAATTCCATAGAAGCTTCTAGTAAAGTTGCTACCACTTTACTGGAGCATGACTGAGACTGGATAATGACTACCTGACTTAGATTGGACTTTGACTATGACTAAGACTTGACTTCATGTGAAATATTCTATTAACATGATGAAAAAACAATACTTGACACTGGCTAAATACACTATGTGTGGAGCCAAAATACTTAGACTTAGCGAAACGGAGATAAAGATAATTAATATAGGTACTTATGAAATGAAACACAGCCAGCCCCCCTATTACGATTGAGCTAGCATATAGACCTGCTGACGCGCGTCTGCCGCTTAACTGCTGTCTGTAAACTGGACATCACTTTCTATTCTAAACAAGCCTTCTAAACCATATACATCACAGATTACTGAATATGTTAACTTCTATAGTAGATTTTCTTTTCTCTAATCTGTGGTTACTTCGTAAACAATATCAAATCGATTATTTAACTATTTTTAAATAAAAGTACAAGACTAATCAGGGGGTCTAGCAAAGATACCAACCACTAAAGCTAACGCCAAACGCTAACTCCAAAATGTACTGAAATGACATTTCGGAAATCGCTAACTTCTCCGTAGCGAATGTCATTTCGATACATTTTGGAGTTAGCGTGATGCGTTAGCGTTAGCGATTGTGATCTTTGCTAGACCCGCAGCCCTATCTAATCAATTAGAATACATTCTAATACACAGCCTGCTGCCATCTATCAGCGAATAGCTAAACGTGTAATTTTGTGGCTGATTTTAGAACCATCTAGTAGTGAGTAGCTAAACTGTAAATTGTCCCGGTCTGGTCCTGCATGGTGACATCTATATTGAATGAACACTGTTACTGTAATGGCATTTTACCACAGCATTTCACTTTAAAAAAAAAAACAGTTCCACCCTTGCTACTAGATGGCGTAGAACCAAATTCCACCGGAAACTCTCAAAATCATTTAGTGAACTCGTAGAGCAACCATTATTTTCAGGGAGTGTATTTTATGTTGTACTTTTCTAAAATTGGCATAAACAATTCAGAAAATAGGTATGTACTATCTCAAATATAAAACGATTTCGAGGTTAGAGCTGTCAGCTTAGCTTGAAACTATCTATATATACAGTATATTTTTTTCTCTAATCTGTGCTTGAAACTGCCTCAGACTGAGGTCCTCAGTCAGCAGAGGTCAAACTATTTGACGCCATCTATTGGGTCATACTCAAATTATAACGCCTCATAAATAAAACAATGAATACTTATCATTTCCAAGCCTTTATTCTGAGCCGCCTACAAGGCGGTGGTACGACCACGTCTGCATCATCTCTACCCGGTTTAACCATGTCTTTTTGTAATTCCACAATCATCCTCAACATAAAATTAACCACTTGGCCACAGGTCCCTTCTCTTAACTTCGGGAAATTATTGGCGGGAAGACATTTTCCAAGAATATTGACCGATTGGTGGGTTAGGGAAGCGAGTAAACGCTTCATTATGTCAACTTTTTTTGTAGCTGCAAGCGGCCGTAGTCTTGTGACGAAACGTAGCAGGTATTCAATGAGCATGATGTCTTCCTGAAATTGATAGAATAATATTTTTTTAACGATGGAAATTGGTACAATAACACAAATCAACAGTCGGAAGAATGTCTTCCAACAATAGTGTTTCCCCCTGGGTCTTTTCAAGTCTAGAGTGAATGGGCATCTCATGGGCAAACATGGACAGAAATCTCATGCTCCAGGCAACTTCGTCACTAACCATCAGGTACAACTTCGTCCCTTGGTAAGTGACAAAGTTGTACCCACCCCAGAGAGCGCCACTTTGAGCGGCTGCTTACGTCTACGATTTAATTCCTTAACAATGAAATATTAATCTGTAGATTATCCACGCCACGCCTCCACGCTAGCAGGCCATAGGCTGATTTTTATATTTGGGAGCCAAGTATAAAGCAGTTTAGTGCATTTAATATAGGTAGGTAACTAGGTACATCTTGCTTAACTCTAATCTAAGTTTTTAGTAATCCGATCGTAAAATGCGAAGTCTGATCGCGCGAGGTCATGAAAACTTTTCTAAGTACTTACGAATAAATTACAACAGGTTGTAGTGGGTATCATAATGAGTATGGTAGTATCTATAACAATATTATATAGAAGAAAGATTTGATTGATTGATTGTTTGTTTGTTTGTTTGCATTGAATAGGCTCAGGAACTACCGAACCGATTTGAAAAACTATTTCACTGTTGGGATGCTACACTATCCCCGAGTGACATAATTATACAGGATGTAATTTAATTCATTAGCATAAATTGAGTCCATGATAGTACATCATTTATAGATGATTATTAAAGAGTAAAGAGTGTAAATGAAAATATTTTTTATTAAAAATTATGAAGATTGCCGCGGCGCGCGCCTAACGCGGTTAGCACGGATGATTTTGATACATTTAAACGTTTTTATACCTTGCATGTACTAAATAAAAACAGTACTCCATTATTCCAATTAAATTTGGTAATGTAGCATTGGATTATTTAAGTTATTCCATTTTTTGGAGTTATTATTATTACCAAACCAATGTGTTAGAATTCAAAAATTTTGGTCCACACGTGACCGGTATCAGGAGTAGATACCTAGTTTCAAAGGATGCTAATGAATTCAATTACACCCAGTATAGGCAATATTATGTTTAAAAAAAACATTAATAATGTTGTCGAATGAATTTTCGGGATTTTTTATTTTTATTCGCATATAATCCGAAATTAGGAAATCCGCAGGAGGACTAAAGTGACCGATATAGCCATTATATATGTCTATGGATCTCAAAATTAGCAAGTTGAAATGGCAATGGGCAGGCCACATCTGACAACCAATAGGGATCTCAAGTGGCGACCACGAACCGGAAGACGCAGCGCAGGCCTCTCACTAGGTTGACCTACATCTGGTGAAAGCCGCGAGAACCGATGGATGCAGGAGGCGAGCAGCAGCTCAAAGTGGCGCTCTCTTGGGGAGACCTACGTTCAGCAGTGGACGTCTGCAGGCTGTTAATGATGATGATTAGCATAAAATTAACAAACATGAGCGTATCTATGTTCACAAAATTAACGATGCGACCTGGGCGGTTATTCTCTATGGAAAGACAGATTCCACACGATACGAAACCACGTCGTTATCGTGTCCTGTTCAAATCGTGTCTTAGCTTTAGATGTACCTTCACTTTATATTAAATTTATCTTTATTTTGAATAAAATATATTGACATAAGTGGTCATATCTTTTGATATGTTGTTGTTTCGGAACGCGTCTCGGTAAAACATATGATTTTTGACAGTCTAATCGCGCCAATTCCAAATTCATTTCGCGCGGTTTTGTTTTCGTTTCATAGAGAATAGACTTTTCCAGATTTCTTTTGTAAGACAAGGAATTCGCATGGTTTCGAAGTAAGATCGATAGAGAATAACCGCCTTGGATGAGAAAAGCCCGACATCCTCTGGACAGAGACTATACAAATAAATTTTTGCTCAAGTTGGAACGAATGCTTAGCACTCCTATAAGTATAATAAATATATCGATGCTATATATCCTAATACCACGATCTTAGTAGCATAGCGACCATAGTTACCATCTCCAAAGCCAGTACGCAAGACTCGACGTTGTACGCCCTCCCAACAATGATAGATAGGTCCTCTCTATCCAGCACAGGTTGCTTCAGACCTTCCAGCCACTCGAATAGTAGACCGGACAGGATAGTTGGGTCCTCCTGTAGGATACAAGCATCTAACTGTCCTAATCGATACTTGAACAAAATCTGGTTATTTACAGTAAGAGAAACCTGCAGCTAAAGGTTCTAAAGTCTGTTAAAATTTAAAATACAACTTTTCTTTTTTTTTCTTCTTATATATTGGCTCCACACATAGTGTATTTAGCCAGTGTCAAGTAGTATAATTTTTCAGTCTTATGAATATTTCACGTTAAGTCAAGTCTAAGTCATAGTCCAGTCTAAGTCATGCTCCAGTAAAGTGGTGGCAACTTTACTAGAAGCTTCTACGGAATTTTGGAAGCAACACAAAAAACCACGTTTCACCACATTATATCACTTGCTTACACTCATGCTCTTAATTCAGCACTTAATGCGTAAAACGCCACCAATTTTAAACATTAACACCGGAAAAAGCACAAGTTTTGACAAATAATACAATGGAACGACGTGAACTTTTCCGCGTTCCCGCCAAAACTCCCAATACAACTTTTAAGCAACACTTTCCCCCGGGGTTCATTACCCCTGTGGGGTGATTACGTAACTTTGACAGCAATGCAACAGGAGAAATTTCATTCCGAATACGAAATTTTTCATAGTAACTATACACATAAACTGCGTATTGAAA
Source organism: Ennomos erosarius (assembly GCA_963580505.1). Classification (NCBI taxonomy): domain Eukaryota; kingdom Metazoa; phylum Arthropoda; class Insecta; order Lepidoptera; family Geometridae; genus Ennomos; species Ennomos erosarius. Next base: position 6,757,469 of record OY756999.1, on the reverse strand, counting down.
CTGTCAAATCTATACATTTTTGTGTTTCTATTGGTTGCAAACAAGTTACATAATCGCCTAGCTGGGCCCCAAGTTTGCTATGTCAATTGTGTCATATGAATGGTATCATAATGACAGATTTTGACACTATTAGTATACTCTAGAAACCATAATAGACTACTATTAGTGTCAAAATCTGTCATATAATCAGTTATTCTGCCGCCAAGCAGCAGTGTGCAAGCACTACTGTGTTCCGGTTTGAAGGGCATTGTAGCTGGTGAAAATTACTGGGCAAACGAGACTTTATGACCTGATTACGCTGTAATCTGATTACTAAACTGTGTGATGTCTCGGGATGACGTGCGCAGTGCAGTGTAACGCGAAACTTTATTATTTTAAAGTTCCGAGTGACACTGCCATTGTTATGGGCAGCCGTGTCGCTTAACATCAGGTGAACGACTAGCTCGTCACGTCATAACATTTGCTAACATTTTATTGAAGCACGGAACTGCACGGACAAGCAATATTTAACACATTGCCAATATATTGTCGCACCCACTCCGACCACAGTCTACAAACCATAAGTAGAGACTACCCGAGTGACACTGCAATTGTTATGGGCGGCCGTGTCGCTTAACATCAGGTGAACGACTAGCTCGTCACGTCATAACATTTGCTAACATTTTATTGAAGTACGGAACTGCACGGACAAGCAGTATTTAACACATCGCCAATATATTGTCGCACCCACTCCGACCACAGTCTACAAACCATAAGTAGAGACTACTATTAGTGTCAAAATCTGTCATTAGGGTTCATTCATAACTATTATGATAAATAAAATAAAATAAACAATTGAAATTGCATACTTGGGGCCCTGGGGACACGTTTGTTAAATTCGTGGCAACTTGGCATACACCAAATAGGCGCTCATTGGTTGCCTGTTGATCATCGGCAGTCTTCAATCAATAAGCATACAGTATTTGGTGTGTCATTAACTCTACACGAGTTTGACATTAGGTATAAAAGAAACCGAGGGCTAGAGAAATAAGTGCGAACTTACGAACTGTCAAACTTTGGTGCGGACAGACATAAGCTAGAGTCGAGTTTGTCATACAAACGAAATAACAGTAACGTCATAGACTAAATAATATTAAGTAGGTAAACTATATACACTTGAGTGTGGACAGCTGTTCCGTTAATTTCTTAAAAATGTATAATTTATGTTCATCATCGATTTCATAAAGAACATGATATATTAGTTTACTTACAAAAATTCCGCATGAATATAATATGTTTTGTTTTCAATATTACTGTCCTTCTTATGTTTCACCCATTCACTCTTTCAATTCACTCGCTTCGCTCTGTCACCAATAAAAAAAAGTAACGCTGCTACATAGATTGTAAACCCATCCCTAATCAGGATTCCCTATGTTGAGGGAGTGGTGGGCATGGTTACGAATACGAAGTAGCATATTCAGTAATCTGTGACCATGGCCCCACAACGCCTAGACACAGAACAAGTATTTGCGCTTTTTTCCTCCGACGACTTGCTGAAACACCACCACAGTATTTTTTTCTTTACCTCTTCGTCTATTTTAGTGAACCCTTCTCTCCTCTGGTTGATTTCTGTGCGCAGACTTTTCAGGTCCTTCTGTTTTTGTTCTGGAAGACTCTTGTGATCTACTGTGAATGCCTAAAATAAAGTTAGGGCATAGTTAGGGATTGATTTCAGCACCCTGATTCTCATCGTAAGGAGCTCGATTTGAAATATATGAAATCTCCGTCTCCTTCGTTCTGAATGTTAATGAAGAAGACGGTGAGCGTAAATTACAAATCGAAACTTTTTCGTTAGGTGTGTTGGGAATCAGGGTGCAGAAGGGTAAAACAGATAGGTGTCTTCTACCTTCGTTTTTTAAACTAACATTTTCTTCTTTGGTCAAATGGCTGAGAATTACCTACGGCTTAGGTTTTAGATCGTTTTTTTATTCAGGCACTTAGAAATAGAAGTTCTTATTGCGAATCACCAACAAGTAGGTACTGAAGAGTTTTATAAGTAGGTAGGTAGTAGGTACCACATCATTTGCCTCGAGCCAATACAAAAGCGGTTCAGTTGAAATTTGAACATACCTACCTAAGTACCTAGTTCTCTCTCACTCATCGCACCACTCTAACGGAAGTTAGAGTGGTGCGATGAGTGGACATGGGAATGAGACAGAAATAGAAACATCCGTTCTTTTCCTATTTAATTCCTTCACCTCATAAATTCGTAAAGCGGGCATAGTTCCGTTTCCGTTGCTGGAGCCGCCAGTAATCCTGCTGACCGTCTCCAAGTTACATTCTATGTCTTCTTCGACTGGGTCGCGCCATTCCACCATCGGAAGGCTGGTTACTTGGTCTGCGGCACATAATAAGGTTGTCTGGAAGATATGGCAGGGGGAGGAATTGGAGCAAGTAGGTAACTACTTATTGGGTAAAATATGGAACTACGAACCGGTAAATTATAGTCTTCATAAAGGTTTCACATTGAATTCAACGGAATCGATTTCTTTGTTCTCTAAAATAAGTTTTTAATCTTTATCCAAATTGGCTTTTTCACCGATTCCTACTGCGAATTTAGCCGTTTTTAACCAACTAAAACAAAATAGAGAATACTTATTGAAGTTTTCAATGATCTAAATTCAATTATCTAAAGCAGAACTTTATTATTTTAAAAGATCCAATAAATAGTACCTTAAATCGGCATCAATAAGTTTGAGGTACTTAATTACCTTTGTTCTGTATTTTTAAATACAGATCCCTAAAAAGAAAATAAAAACACGTCAGTGTGGACTTTTGGCACTTGACATATGAACTGAAAAATGGTCCGCTGTTTTATTTTGAATTAATCCTTTATTTTTATAATAGCTAGTGGTTTTACATAGTTTCCTCATCTTCATTATCAGCGCGGCGATCTTCTACAAGCTTTTAAAGGGGGGGGGGGGGGGGGGGATGGGAAGATGGAAAAGGCCTCGCACGTCCTGCTGGATCAAAATGCGTATTTCGGTTATAATCTTGCGTTCTCGCAATATATATAGAATATAGTCTAGACTGTCCCAAAAGTTCTTACCTGAAGCTCTAACTTCTTCAGGAGTGGTCGGATCGGGCGGCTTACTCTGCCTCAGCTTGTAAACCACAAATGACTTGTAGAAGGCCCGGCTCCTCACTCGGAAGTCAAGACCAGCGCTTTGCTGACAACCGCACAGCTTCAAAAGGCGTTCGCAGAGGCAGTATACTATCTGTGGACGGGGTGTAGAAATAGAAAGAAAATATACCGTCAAATCAGATAGTATTCATGAATCCACTCATTTTATGTCGGTCGGGTATTGGATCACATTTCACCTGGTGTTGTATCTACGATATCCACTGTAGACTCGACCCATGTCAGTGCTTGGCTACAGAATCTGAACTAGAAGTGATACTTCTCCAGGCGAGCTTTACAAAACCATGCTATGTATTTATAGTGATACAAAAAATAATGAGCTATGGCTTTAACACAGTGTTTGCCTTTACTAAAATCTCATTACTATATACCAAAAACAGTTGCAGAACCCACGACTCATGAATGACGTCACTACCAAATAAATTTAATAAACTATAAAACACTACACCAATAGATGAATTATATTTATATCCTATACTTGACCCTATCTGGGCCCGATAGCTCAGTTGGTAGTATCCCTGCCTTCTGAACTGAGGGCTGTGGGTTCGATTCCTACCCGGGAGAAACATTTGTGTGATGAACATAGATGTTTGTTCTGCGTCTGGGTGTTATATTGTATTCTATGTATGTATTTACAAACAAAAAAGTATATAAGTATTGTATCAGTCATCTGGTTCCCATAGTACAAGCTATGTTTAGTTTGGGGTTAGATGGCGCTGTGTGAAATGTCCACATATATATTTAGTTATTTACTTAGACTCCATATGAAAACATAACCGTTTGTTTTTCCATCTTCCATCTCGAACGGATTCTGTTGACGAGTTACCTTGGGCAGTTGTCTGAAAGCTCGTTCCTCAAGCCCGTGCAGTGTGGCTCTCTGCCGGTACAAGTACTGGCGCAGCGTGAACTCCGCTGTTCTGTTGTCTTTGCACAGGTTTAGAGTCTCCCTGGAAGAGCAAAATATGTAGTAAGCACCGAAAGAATGCGCTTCGCAGATAAGTCGTCTACTGTCTCACTGTAGGTAGTCCACGTTGAAGCACGATATGTTCTTACTTACCTAGTGTACCTACCGATAAATTTCAAACATCTGGAGTGATCTACATATCGGCTGCTGCTCTAGTACCTAGATAATATAATAATTTAAAACCGTCTTTTGATTTGTTTATGTTTTATTTGCTTAGCATACTTATTATTGTTATTCGTTGTTGTGTACAGTTTGTGCAAATAAAGTGTTTCTTTCTTTCTTTCTTTCTTTCTTTCTTTCTAAAACTGCAAGTCTGCAGTAAGAGGCAGTATTCAAACTGCTACACGCAAAGGATCCGGTCCAAGTTCTTCAATGCCTACTTCTTATACTCCTATTTGAAGTACATAGTCGGCATTGAAGGATCTATTTAAAGAATTCTGTAAGCTGTGTGTAGAGTTTCGGGTCACAAATAAATTCCACATTAATCTTGTAGCAAATGTAAAATACTGATAGTTCAAGATAAATCTTGGAAAAAAAAATGGCAGATCTTGATTATAAAAGCGATATCTCTGCTTCACGACACCAAATAATTGACTGACTGTAGAGATCTTTATTTGCAATTTGATAATACCTGGATGATATCATCGCTAGGGCATGGCGGTATTGGATTGCCAATACCGGTATTTTTTCGGTATTGAAATTATAAAAACCGGGGTCCCGGTATTTCGGTATTTTTTCGGTATTGGAAATATTAAAAACGCGGAATTACCGATATTTTCCGCTCCGTACATATTGTTTTAGATTAAACGAGTATGCCTAAACTATTATAAAACTGGTTATTTTGTAAAACTGCCTTCTAATATTCTAAACTAACTACTATTAAGGATACACACTTTAAGGGTTCCGTACTCAAAGGGTAAAGCGAACCCTATTACTGAGGCTTCTCTATCCGTCTGTCTGTCTATCCGTCTGTCCGTGTATCACCTGTATCTCATGAACCGTGGTGGTTAGGAAGTTGAAAATTTCAAAGATTGTGTATTTTGGTCGCCGCTATACAAATACTAAAAAGCACAATTAACAGAATAAAATAAATATTCAAGGGGTCCACCCCTTGAATATTTATTTTATTTATTTTGTAATATAATATTTATGTTATTTTATTTTGTGTGATTTGTGTTTACGATTTATTTTTCAGTTGCCAAAGATATTACCTACCAATTTTGCAGAGTATCTCCATAACAAAATGGTCTGTAGAAACAAAGAACCAATATGTAAGCATCAGTTATAGTTACATAGACCTAGTGATTTAAAATAATTTATTATAGTAACATAACCTGTAATACTCTAAAGTATTTTTTATCGGTCGTCGGTACCTAGTGAGGGGAATAAAATTAAAACTTCATGTTTCGAGATAAACTAAACTAACTGATCGATGGAAATCAAGAAACACTTCATAAAGCAGGTAAACCAAAAAAGTACAGAAATCACCGAAGTTCGTAAGAAACTATGCGACTTCTACAATGTTTACCCATACGTGACGTAATTCACTCTGATTAGTGTTCAACTATCATGATGGACAGCTGTATTTTTAAGTTCGTTAAATTACATATCAATCTCGTCCTTAATATGAAACTTAATACATTTTATTAAATCTATTTATCCTACCTGGTTAAATAAACACATTATTTTAGTGATCCTTAGTTACTGTTATCATGCTATTTAAAATTCAAACCTTTTCTTACAATTTTATCAATCACGATTAAAATACACTGAATATTAATATTTTAACCTGACAATTATTAATCTCTAGAGCCGCGATAAAGGTTTTTAATTAGTTTTACAACCATTTAAACTTTTTACTTAAAATACCGAAATACCAGTATTTGTGTTTTCAATACCGGTATTGAGAAGTGCCCTAAATAGTACGGTATTACCGGTTTTTCGGTATTACCGAATACCGGTATCCATGCCCTAATCATCGCTGTCTTAGTATCAACAGCATGTTGGTGTCTCTTTGTATCTGGCTAACCCAAATAGGAGCTTTTTCGTGATTAAAGTAAAACCTACTTAGAGCTGAAGATCACAGTCTGTGGCAGCAAGTAGTGTTCAAACTGCTGCACGCAGAGGATCTGGCCAGAGGTCTGCACGGAGCGCGGTCTCTTCTTGCGGATCAGCCGGATGGCATCGTTGGCGCGGATGCGAAGGGAGTACACCAGGTAGCAGGCTATGAGCACACCGGTTCTGCCGAGGCCTAGTCATAAGATAAAGCGAAACTTTTTTAACGGAGGACTTAGAGGTACCTTCAAAGTAATAAACAACCTCCTTAACCCCACCTCATATAGGTACCAAAGATCGCCAAATAAAATACACTAGCGATGGCAATTAATGCTATTCTGCGTAAATTTCATAAACATGCTAATTCACGAGTCTTAGCATGCTAATTGCTATTGCTATGCTATTTGCTAAAATGAAATAATGGAAATGAAAAATGTAAATGAAAAATGAAATTTAAATTTGAACATAAATGGAAATGTAAAATTATATGCAAAACGAAATGAAACATGAAATAAAACTTTATTTTTAAAATTAAATTCAAAATGAACTAACTTAATCGAAATAAAATTTCATATTTCACAGAATTTCGCACCCACATTTCATTTGCAAAATGCTAATAGAGTATTCACATGCTAAACATTAATGTAAATGCTAATTAATCCATCACTAAAATACACAAAGCCTGTGCAGTTGTGCACACACCCAGACACACCATCCTCACATGACATTCGTTATCAATTTAACAATAATTATGTTCTGTACCTACCTATACTAGACATAAAACACAAGAATTCTTTCTACGGGGTAATGTAACCATAGCTTAGTTGGCAGAGCGTCTAAATTCGTGTTTAAATTCCTGCCTGGTACCGGTAACTGGTAATGTTGCTAGCATAATAGGCACCTTTGCACCTTGGACAGTCAGGTGGGTTATTTGAATAAATGAATGCTGATATTGCTTTTATTATGAGCATTTAAACATGCATCGATTACTTACCTGTTTAATATTAGAATACTACATTTCGTTAAATTAAGTAGGTACCTATACAGTAGTAGTTAGTATAATCATTATTTTCCGTACTAAGTTAATACTTTACCATAAATGCCCTATTCATATTCATACCCTAACCTACCTTACCTACGTCATAAAATGCAACAAAGCAAGCTAATGAATCAACTGCATTTGCAAGTTTTACATTTCTAGATAGTTCAATTTCCCTACTGGTACCTATACCTACTTAGTTTTTAATACTAACAATACCGTTTCATTTTTGCTATGCTAGTATGATCTATACATACTAATTACTAAACAAACATAGCTAGCATACTACATGAAAATAAATCTTTTTAAGGAAGTATAAGTAGGTAAGTACTTATAATTTTCGAAATTAATTTATTCACAAAATTTACGGTATTTATTTATAAATGATCAAAAACCTGAGATAGTTCGTTCTTAGTTCACGAATTAGTAATTAATAGACTTTTCTGCCAGACAGTGTCGATCACAGTTTCATCTTTAGCTTCTTCAGCCTCTTCAGCGATTTTACAATCAGCGAAATATCGCCCAGTTACGCCTTCTACTTCTTCCGAAACTGCTAAATGTATGCTAGTTTGAGCGCCTTCATCAGCAGTTTTATATATAGCTCTAATATACATTCCTAGAAGCTTCCTCGTAATAGGACTCAACCTATTGAATATATCCGTTTTCACAAGTCCTGGATGCAAAGCGTTCACTGTTACACCATCAGGAACTTTACTGGCTAACGCTTTTGCCCATAGAATGTTCAATAGCTTGGTGTTAGAATAGACTGTGACCCATGGCTTTGCGATCTCTCCTCTTATGTCTTCCAAATCTAGGTTAGCATGAAAATGAGCTCGCGATGATACAATGACTATACGGCTTGGCCTAGAATCGATTATCTTGTCTAACAATAGGTTTGTGAGAAGAAACGGCCCGAAGTAATTGATCTGCGTCACGACATCTATTCCGTCTTCAGTCAACCGATGCCTTAATCCCGCTGTACCAGAGTTATTCACTAAAATATCCAAACGGTCGTAGGACTTGTTGAATTCTTCAGCAAACTTTCTAACACTGCTAAATTGAGATAAATCCAAGTGTTTGTGCTCCACGTTTCGGTTTCCACTTGTCGCAATTATCTCTTCAACGGCTTCCGCGGACTTTTTGACGTCTCTCGAAGCGATGATGACTTTAGCTCCTCGTTTTGCTAAGTCCTTTGCAGTCGTCAATCCGATACCAGAATTTCCACCAGTTATTAGAACAACTTTGCCATCTATTCTCGCTTTACTTGTGCACTTTCCATTTGTAAGCAAGTTGTATATTTTTAGAATTACTAAAGTTATACTCAGCAGTATAAATAATACCGAGATAACAGTTACAAAAACATTAATGATAGAACTCAGCATGTTTACTTGACTGACCGGAGTTATTTAATGGAGGGAATTGAACCTTGACAACTGGTTTTACACGAAGTAAGTACACACAGAGAGCTATGAAACAAATGACGCTGACGATTCCTATATCGCGTTTTTTGTTTTGCTCTGTGTAAGCACAGATGTGACGAGTTGAGCTACTTTAAACACAATACCAGCTCGTATTTACTTAACGTTACAAACACGCGTGCAATTAATTATTGATGCCCTTTAGTCATTATGATTGACCCCACACTGTCGCTGTTGCGTTGACTTTATAACTGACTTATGAAACTTCTTACCTACATTCGAGTAAACGTAGTAGGTAGGTACGCAAATAAAGCTTTTAAGCCAGCATCTTTTACAAGTTTAGAAGATAAGTCTATTATTATTATATCCCATTTATAATATTACCTATAATATATTTTATGTAAAGAAAGTAAGAGAGGGATGGTTGTATTTTGACGATGATTTCTTACGTTATTCTATGTTCCTAGTAAAAAAATTATAAAAGCGATATACTATAAATCTATGATAAAAGCAGGCTAACATTTGACCACCTGATGGTAAGTGAAGACGCGGTAGACGACGGAGCATGCTTGCCTAGAAGATGCCGTTCGCTCTAGCCTTAAAAACTCCCAGATTATATTTGTCAGGAAACAATGATGCTGGTAAATAGATGTTCCATTCCTTCAAGGAACGAGGGAATTTCCTTCGCTGTTCGAATTATAAACGAGAAATCAAAATGCTTTGTACGTTTAAACGCTTGTAAAATAATATCGTATTAGGTATACAAACTTATAGACGCGTCTGTAATGTACCTGCATGCTCAATCAATTAAGTTTTCCGATGTCTTAACTTGTACAAGTGATAAATTAATAGCAATAAATTTTTTGAGTTTTGAGTCTTGAAATATTTAGATTCGTATTTCGTATAGATTTTGCGCTTCTATTTCTAAGTAAACCCAAAATAGGTAATGACGGGTAATAGGTACCTATCTGATAGGCAAAGATAAATAAAAAAGGCAGTACAATTATTATTATTATTATATTTTTTTAGTGTTCTTTTTGTTAAACCTTTTTATTTTTGAAAAAATTGTAATTGATGATAATGTAGTAAAAAAATGTAGGTACTTACATTTAGACATTTGCAGTTTTACATTAAAAACTTAGTCTATTTACGTTTAGATTTAATTTTAGTCATTATATTCTGTTTTTTTAATTTATAATTCTAGTGTAAGCGCACCATTAAAAAAAACTATAATACGTGTACTTACTATTTGTATTTGAATTCAACATTCATGTTTTATACAGGGTTACAGGAAAAATTGTGCTAGATCCGCTAAGGGCGTGGAGTTCCCACCATTTCTAATTTATTTCACTATGAAACACCCTAGCGTAAACTTATAATATTATTTTTAGATATCCGTTAGAAAAAAATACAGATTCAAATATTTTTTTATTTCTTAACTTTCACTTGTCTACTATAGTCTATTAAATATTATATTATGTACTATTTTATTGATTGACGTCCCAAAGCATCTTATTACACATGTAAAAATGCAATAATAATAATAATAAGACGCACAAAATATTTAAAAAAAAAAAATTAAAAGTCGAATATTTCGAAAAGGGTTAAGTTTAGGCTAGGGTGTTTCATAGTGAAATAAGTCAGAAATGATGGGTACTCCACGCCCTTGACGGATCTAGCACGATTTTTCCTGTAACCCTGTATATGCAAATAAACAATTTGATTTGAATTTTAAGTGAAATATATAATTAGGCTCACCCTCATTATTTATTGATATTTCACTTAAAATTAAATAATGAAACTTACCAGCATGGCAATGTATCGCGACTCGTCCTTCTTGAAGTGCGAACGATAGTACTTTCGCCATGTCCAGAAGGCCACTTAGACTGGCCTCTCCGTAGTCAGGCCAGGCGAAGTTGTAGTAATATACTGAAAGAACAACTATACTACCTGATTTTGAATTGGTATATTATCCCGTAAGGGGATAAATCTACACCCCTAACCAAGGTAGACAAGTTTTCCTATACGACTTTTCTAAATTAATGGTTTTTCATTGAATAAATGCCTTGTTAAGTTTACGTTCGAAAATAGCTTTAGCGCAGCTGAGTGGTAGAACTTCGTCCTTGATCGAGTGCACATAAATGAGTTTATAGTATCTTGTTAACTCCCGTAGCGATCGCACATAAATGAGTTTAACTTAACGACCTGTTCTTAAAAATCGCACGTGCAATTTTGTGAGTGGATTTATTTTTTACCATGGAATGGAGGTTTGGAAATACCCAGTTTCAAGTAAGGCTCTCACAAATTGTGGGCTATCATGGTCCTGGGGGGCCCACGGGGGCTCCCTTGCGGGATAACATACCAATTCAAGGTCACCTTGTATAGTAGGTTGGTACTGTAGGAAAACACAAAAAAGAGGAATTTCACAGAAGTAGATCGCTTCTCGTATTTTTAAGCCATCCGAAGTCCTTAGGCCGGATTATAAAATTACGTTTAGGTCATTAGGCATAGATTATGCTGATTGTAGAACTGACCACTGATGGGGAAGAAAGGTTCTCGAGTGGCGACCTTGAACCGGATGACACAGCGTAGGCCCCCCAATAGGTGGACCGACGAACCGTTGGGAGCCAATGGATAGAGGAGAGGAGACAAAAAGCCGCTCAAAGTGCTCTATGGGTTCAGCAGTGGACGTTTTCAGGCTATTGTTTTCAGGGTCGGGCCCGATAGCTCAGATGGTGGTAGCCCTGCCTTCTGAACTGAGAGCTGTGGGTTCGATTCCTACCCGGGACAAATATTTGTGATGAACATAGATGTTTGTTCTGCGTCTGGGTGTTATATTGTATTCTATGTATGTATTTACAAAACAAAAAGTGTCTAAGTAGTATATCAGTTATCTGGTTCCCATAGTACAAGCTTTGCTTAGTTTGGGGCTAGATGGCGCTGTGTGAAATGTCCACACATATTTATTATTATTATTTATTTTATTGATGATGAGGATGAGGCTATGGACGTTATTCTCTCCGTTGGACGATTGGACATTTTTATAATTGGACATTCTTATCATTGGACCACAGAATTCGCCCTATTACATAGGTCAAGGCTTTGCAGTGGACTTGGACCTTTTTTGTTTTGAACATTATTCGTGTAAATTGATTCGCTTCAGACTTCCTAATTAAGGAAAAGGAAGGAATCAAAAGGAATCTTTAATAATCGAAAGGTCCAAAAAGAAGTGTAGTAGGTGTGGTTAAAATACTTACTGTCATTTGCCATGAAGATGTTGGGATCATAAGTGAACCCGGAGTCCGTAAGCGGGGGTCCGCAGCTGGCATGCTCACCAGGGGTCTGCAGGTTGATGACCGTGCGGATACCCCAGCTTGGAAACAAACAAATACAGGATGTAATTTAATTCATTAGCATAAATTGAGCCCATGATAGTACATCATTTATAGATGATTATTAAAGAGTATCGAGTGTAAATAAAAATATTTTTATTTAAAATGATGAAGATTTCCGCGGCGCCTAACGCGGTTGGCACGGATGATTTTGATACATTTAAACGTTTTTATACCTTGTATGTACTAATTAAAAACAGTACTTAATTATTTTAATTAAATTTTGTATTGTAGCATTTGATTAAGTAAGTTATTCCATTTTTCGGAGTTATTATTATTACCAAACCAATGTGTTAGAATTCAAAAATTTTGTCAGCACGTGACCGGTAGGTATCAGGAGTAGGTACCTAGTTTCAAAGGATGCTAATGAATTCAATTACACCCGGTATAGGTACTTACTCTTATTCAAAAATACAAACATTACAAAAGGAGGTTCTCAATTTACCTCTTTTAAATGTTGGTCACCCAACCCTCATTTGTCAAATAAAAAAAATGTGTCAACCTACCTGTGAAACTGCTGTATGATGTTTCTGGCTGCGATATTGGCGGTGCTGGGACGTGCCATCGCCAGGATGTCTTCTGTTACCCTGTGTGCACAGATAAAAATAATTAAATAGATACATAATTACAGCAAAGAAAAAAAAATTGTTGACATACCTACACAAATAGTGCATGTAACTTCCTGCTTTTGGTACTTTGAAATATTTATAAATTATATTTGGATTTTTTTCTATCATTATTCTATCTCTATTATGATATGTACGTACTTAATAAGTCTCTGGGCTCCTATGCATGTTTAAATCATATTCTCAAAAAGTGTTGAGTCAAAACAGAAATAATTCTTAGTTTGTTGGCTTACTTTTTAACTGCGCGTAGAAATATGGCTCAAAGATGCCCCCCGAATGTGAAGTATAAAATCAGAGTAAGAAAAATGTTTTCTTTGGAAATAAATGTGGAGACGAGCCATCACCGGGGCCCTTATTCCGTATCGATTCCTTACTTCGAAACCACGCGAATTCCTGGTCTTACATAAGAAATCTGCAAAACTCTATTCTCCATGAAAAGAAAACAAAACCACGCGATATGAGTTTGGAATTGGCGCGATTTGAACTGTCAAAAATCGTATGTTTACCAAGACGCGTTCCGAAACATCAACACATCAAAAGATATGACCACTTATGTCAATATATTTTATTCAAAATAAAGATAACTTTAATGTAAAGTGAAGGTATATCTGACGCTGTGGCACGATTTGAACAACGATAACGACGTGGTTTCGTATCGTGTGGAATCTGTGTTTCCATAGAGAATAACCGCCCTGGGTGACCATGTTCCCAGGTGATCAAAGGACATTATATAGTAGCCCACCCATCACCCATATGTGATCATAGTAGAATAGATATAGGTATCACATTTTGAATGACTCTAAACCATGTCTAAACTGATGGTTTCTTTCATGATTTGACGTCATCCTGTACAAGAACACAGATTGGAGAAAAATATACAACAAGATTTAAGACAAGAATGAGAACCACAATTTACCTATACTCTGTAGCTAATCCAAGATCTTTTTTTTTTTAGTCCTTCAGGGAAATCATTTTTTATAATTTGGCTCCACACATAGTGTATTTAGCCAGTGTCAAGTATTATATTTTAATAGTGTTATAAAATATTTCACGCAATCATGTCCTAGTCATAGTCATAGTCCAGTCTAAGTCAGGTAGTCATAGTCCAGTCTTAGTTATGCTCCAGCAAAGTGGTGGCAACTTTACTAGAAGCTTCTATGGAGTTTTGTAAGCAACACGAAAATTAATGATTCACCACATTATATCACTTGCCCTTACTCATGCTCGTAATTCAGCACTTAATGCGTAAAACGCCACCAATATTAAACATTAACACTGGAAAAAGCAAAAGTTTTGAAAAATAATACAATGCAACGACGTGAACTTTTCCGCGTTCCCGCCAAAACTCCCAGGGAAATAATGAATGCGCTTTCAAAATATATATTACGTCAGAGAATGAACTATATTGTCACTAACTCACTATAAACTTTATCTTAATATCTGTGCTATAATGTAGCTAGACACTAATGGGCTAGTGGGTCAGCATACTTTTATTTATTAGGTAGGTACCGTTAAATAATTACTTACGCCATGGTAAAAGAATTCCATCATAATAATGAAAGCAAAGAATTATGAAAAAGTTATGCCGCAATAATAAAATCCAACAAATAGTCACATTTTTGCATATTTTTATTTTATTATTCGTCCGCATGTGAATACTTATTAGCAGTACAGTAATATAATTTCTGAGAATAATAACAACATCATAGAAATAATACATGACAACATGTTGAACGCGCGCTTGAATAGGTCGAGTTGCTGGAGGGCCAGCCTAGTTTGACAAGTAGCTGGATAGCTGTTTGGAACTCTATCTACATCATTGCGCTCATCAATTCGGCTACTTCAATCCCACAAGTCTCTAGCATTGCATGCTGTTCAATGTTTCTTCTTCTACGAGAAGAAAACGAAAGAAAGGAGCTGGTGTTAGGTCCGCAATGACGGAACGCAAGCCGTCGCTCTCTTGCCAAATTGTGGCATTGGCGTCCGTATCCAATCTCGTGATAATTTATTAATTTATTAAGTATATTTTAACTTGTAATGAAAAAAAAATTGAAAATGTACTTAGTTCAACCAGTCTGGCATGATGTGTCAGTAGTTATTGTGATAGTAATTTATATAATTATATTTAATAGCTCACACCACAGAATACAATATAGTACGAGGTACTCGCACGTTTACTCGCTTTTTGTTAACTCTCCTATATTCAACTGCAGTAGTGGCAGTAAGCAAAGGGTACAAGAAATATTATTAAAAAATTACCATAAAGTCGCGAGCACTTTTTATTTCTTCGTAGCAACTAACAAAGTCACGCGATCGCATTTTTATCTTAGCTGTTTCTTTTCAATGTCAAATCTAGGAAACTAAAGTTCAACTATGAGGTTTCTGCGCAATATTAAATTGAATTGTTTCCGGGAAAACCCCTTCTGGGGTAAAACGAGTGGGAGGTTCTATGGAACTAGAGAAAAAAAAACCACTTTCTTTATGAAACTAGGTACTTACACCTACTTATTATTTATTTATTTAGCATCGTTCACAGCACGTCGTCGTTATCAGGTCAACCCAATACGTTCCCATTCCCACTGCTGGGAAAAGAGAGTCTAGCAAAGACATTGCATTCTCTCACTTTTTTACCAGATAGATTTGCCACACTTCTTCTGACGTTAAGCGACAAAGTATATGGAACATGTTCATTCTCCTCTTGACAATATAATATAATATCCAGATTATAGCTATTCGGAAACACAGACGCTGGTAAAGAGTTTCCACTCAAGCGAGTGTCAGAGTTATACACATGTAGGTAAGAAAAAAGGAAAAGAAGGAAAAGAAAGAAATGAAAAGAAAAAAAGAAAGAAAATACGATAATCCAAACCCGCCAGCCAAGTGCAGGCCGATTGTTAGATGACACATGTTCAATGTACCTACTCTTTTACACACACTCGCCTTTTAGAAACATCGTAAGCAGGTATCCCATTGCACACAAAATAAATAGTGCAAGGAAGTAAGTAACTGCGTGTTGATAAAATAAATAACACCGCCTATGTGTGTACGCCTCGTACATTATGATGCCGTGCCGTGCATCAAGGGAGGGTTAATTTATTAATGAGTCTACTTCGTTCGTTGGGGTTTTTTCCTACTTTTCATTACCAGCGGAAGGGTGGCATTATTATAACCTTTTGACGTTGATATGGTCGATTACCTTGGCCACCACGGTTTAGCGTGTAGCAGAAGCGCTGAACGTATCCCGAGACACGCCATCTTGAACGACATCATTCGCCGGGCCTTTGTCAGTGCCGGCGTACCGTCCGTCCTCGAACCTAACGGACTTATGCGCGATGACGGCAAGAGGCCCGACGGAATGATTCTAATACCTTGGAAGATGGGACGGCCTTTGGTATGGGACGCAACTTGCGTTGATACCATGGCGCCGTCTCATCTTCCTGAAACAAAAAACGACGCTGGCAGCGCTGCTACTAAGGCTGAAAACTCAAACGGCGCAAATATGGACACCTCGACAGAGGTTATTATGTTTGTGCCGTTTGGGGTTGAAACAATGGGACCGTGGGGGCCAGGTGCACTCGAAATTTATAGGGACTTGGCAAAGCTTTTGGTGGAGGCGACTGGTGACCAGAGGGCTGGCTCTTTTTTTGCTGAGAAAGTAAGCATTGCTATACAACGTGGCAATGCAGCCAGCATTCTGGGCACTCTCCCCTCCACCAAAGGTCTTTTTGATTACACTTAGTTTTAAATATCTTTTTTTTTTAATAATTTTTAATTTAGTTCTTAGTGTAGTTTAATTTAATAATAATTTTATATGTTAATATACTTATAAGGTATGAACCTCCTTCCAAAGATAAATCATAATATTTAATTAATTTTAACAGCCAACCATCTTTGTCGTATATATCAATTTTTAGACTCTACAGCTGTGTAAATATGATTGATATTTGCAGTATCAACTAATATGCCATAACTCTCATCGGCCAAGCTCAGCCTCATGCCAAAAAGATGCACTCCTGTCATCCAAGAAAATGTACTGCACATGCAGCGGTTAAATCACTATAGCTTGGACCAAATCCAAGAGCGAGCTGAGTCAAACCAATATCACTTTTGGTGAAAACACATTTCCAATAACTGTGACTTTATGTTTGACTATACACTTAAATTACTGTAATGCTCCGGTTTAAAATAAAAATAAATATATTACCTTTTGACTGACTGCGGTACATTTATATTTATAAGTATGAAACCTATTCTGGTACAGTCCTGATAACAGTTCCATCCTGGTGTACAACCAAATGGGGTCTAAAAGACTAAATTCACTTAGAATTAATAAGTTGAAAGGGCGCACTGTATTATTTTCGGCCTCTGTGTGTGAGACCATGGTCCTCGTAGTTCCTGGAACCCTATAGATGTAGGGAATTTTAGCTAGGGTCCAGGATATGTAAGTAGGTATGTGATTGTAGGGCGTTAGTATGTTATTATTGGCACATTCTTTCCTGTATTTGCTCATCTCGATGATTGAACTCACCAGTCAGAATAGAGTCCTTGTATGGCAGCGTTCCGTTGGTGGGGCAGTTCATACTGACACCTGGAGCCTCCACAGAACAGTGCACATTGCAGCGCCGAAGGTGTACTGGTCCGTATGCGTTCTCCCAATGCGCTGTATAAAGCGGATGGGGGATGGTTGATTCTTCGACGAGATTCTCGACTCCTGGAAATATTACAACGGTTACTAGTTAGAATTGGAATTACGCAAACAGATCGGCCTAGTTCTTTACTGATTTGTCTGCTCTAATACCCTGATTTCAACATTTTTATCGCCCACCATCGTCTTCTGTATTAAACGTGAACATGGTGCATGTAACTGCGCATAAATATCGAGAAATTATTCCAATATGAATCACGGTAATGATTCCGTAACTAGGTATACCAAGTTAAAATGCAGTGAAAAACGTGAATGTTTAAAGCCATTAAATCTCTAACTCTAATTTGGCATGGTAAGACCCTGTTCAAGTAATTTATCATAAGAGCTAATAAGTATTTACCTAGCATGATAATGATTCCATTAAAGTGGTCAAAACGCACAGAAAACGTCTGATTCTTTTTAAAGAGGCATTATTTCTCTTTAGATGACTTTTTCGTGTGACACTGGTGTTGTGCAATTCTACGGGCAATTCTGCAATGCTAATGGAGAATGCTGCCAGCATGCTGGGTACGCTACCTGCTGGTAGTGACTAGGTATAAAAAAAAGTAATCCTACTGCTCTCTGAGCTTTTTGGGGCCCGGTGGCTGGCAGTCAATATTAAGTACCTACCTAAATTCGGTACATCTACTTTTCCATGCATCTACGTATCGATCGATATGGGATATGGGGAACACTATCATACTTATCTGTTATCTCACCTGTCCAAGAAATGAAATCTTCGAAAATTTACAAAATTGATGCTAGATTTACGTCTTTCTTTGTTGAACACCACTTTAGACATTATATAGATGGTTTTAAGTACCTACAAATTGCTGTAACTGTAAAGTTAGCCTAATTTCAGTATCTATTCGTTTTTTTCGTTTTAGCTGTTATGTATCATTGATTGTTTCCGTGGTATACAATAAAGAGTTTTTGTATTGTATTGTATTGTATTGTATGAAAATCACTTTTATTACTAGGTACGTAACCTACGTTTTTAATAAAATACGTTAAGACAATTAAAAGCACAGTTTTCGTGTGAGCTTACCGAATGACCTATCCACACTAACACGGTAATACGAGGTGGATTTATGATATAAGTAGATATGTTTATGGACAATAATAATAGTAAACAAAGAACACAGTTAAAACGGCCCAGTTTTGCAGCGTTGGCATAAAAATTTGTTTTTTTTTTATAACTGCGTTTGACCTTAATTTTTGTTTCAGGTTTTAAAAACCAACCTTGCTGACAAATAAGCAAGAAACTATTAACTGATTGATAAAAATAAGTATTACTTATATACTAGACGCATCTAACAGAAAAGCTCATCGTTCCCAAGCAGCGCGAGTCGCGTCTTTAATAATGAAATTATTGCGACAAAAGGTAGAGAATAGTTAAAGTTTGCATGATTTAATTATAGTATTATGTTTTGGTAGAGTCAATGTTTTATCTTTCATTTAATTTTTAGAAGTAATAAATATGTATTTGATGTTTTTTGCTGTCAGTCCTTTTATTCGAAGGACAAATATAGAGTTTAGTGGACAAGTGCGAGTCAACAATAACAAAGATGACAGCCGCGATAAGGGCAATAACAGTAATGAAATGTACTACGCTAATGATTTGATACTTGCGGAAAAGTGTATAAAAATTGAAAAAAGTCAATAAAGCTGGTATTTATATTTTTAATTAAAGTTAAATCTGGTCTTTTTGCGCACAGAAATTTATCAAAAAACAACCATTCCTGCACGCTAAGAGACCCGATTTAACTTTGAAATATCAAGTCGCGAAGGTTTAAAATGTGTTTGTATTTGTATTGAATTGTATATGTTTCTCTGATACTCATTTTGCTGAGACCGTCAAATTCGGACTGTTCAAAATGGAGTTATACAACCTTGAATTGGTATGTCATTGTTATCCTGGAAGCGGGTGAATCTACTCCCCAAGGTTGACTACGTGGGTTCTATGACCTTTCGGGTGTTTTGTTGATTTCAACCATCTAGCTACGGTTCATGAGATACAGACAGACCGACAGATGGACAGCGGAGCCTTATGAATAGCATATGTGTAATAAATGGTAATAGCCTAATAGGGTTCGCTTTACCCTATGTGTACGGAACCCTAAAAAGGAAGAAATGGAAAAAGTAGAGAAAAAACACATTCAGTTGGATGGTGGAAAGGGGCATAAAATTAACCGGTGAAAAGCCGGAGTGGCTTGGATAGTAGGTATGGAAAATTAGAATTAAGTATATACCAATTTTACATCACCACAACCATTATAGGCTTATAGCAACAACAGAGCAAAAATTAACTTATCAAATATATTATATCACAAAAGTATCAATTCACAATAGTCCTGTAACCTAACGTGAAAAATCGTGTCACGCACGGGCGTAGGCTCTGTAAATTACATAATTTAAATATACGCGTTGTAAAGAGTTTCAGTTTTGAAAGAATTTGACTGGTGCTTTAAATCAACATTTTTATTACATCTATCAGCTTTTAAGTCTATTGCATATGTTTCTAATCATAATACGATGAGTTTAGGTTACGGTACGGAGAGAGTAACTTCGAAAAAGCTCGTTTAAGTTACGCGATGTTGCTAAAGCTTTTGGCTATGTTTGGATTACAACCCCCTATAGAAAGTTACAGAAATCAAATGAATAAATTGGTATTAGAACAGTTTTTATCATCGCAATGACAATCGCAATAACAATCGTTGGTTGTCGGAGTTTTTATAGACTACGAAGAGGTGGTGCAGTGCTGGTGTACCTCAAGGAAGTGATTTGGGTCTTCCTGCTTACAATACACATGTCAAAATGAAATCTTCACAAATGTTACATCGGTAAGCAATACCTGTCACATAATTAAAGCCCTCTCATTTTCAGCCCTCTCATTGTTTCTCACTAGGGGAAAAGTATATTAGATAACCTACTATGACCGCTGGTTTACCTAATGATGTTTCCCCACAACTTGCGCAGATTTATTAGGTTACCTACTTAACTCCTAAACATATCCTGTTCCAGGACCGTAAGGCAGTGAGAGTTGTAAAATAGTTTTCCAAGCCACGAAGCTCTCACCATCGTAAAACTATAACCACATTATCACGGCCATGTGCGTGTGTGATCTAGGATTGCTTTCGAGTGTCACGCAAACAGTATGTAATGGGTGCAGACTTTAACAGGCTTGGGACTTCACGTTGAGACCCATATTACAGAACCATGCTCAATCGTCAACCGCTGTTAAAGTCAAGATTTCATTCGCAAATTGATCATTTGGTGATTGAAATCTTGTCTTGACCGATTCACAACTGAGCGTAGTTCTGTAATACGTAATACGGGCAAAAGCGCACTAACTGAGCTCGAAGACTAAGACGTTTTAGCTTTTTTTCTAGCACTATTTTGCGGTCCTGTCGGGTAGCAATAAAGAGGGAAGCAAAAAACATGCAGTTTAATCTTATATAATTCACTTATGCGTAATATGCTATGTAATGTAGCTATAGTGAGCAAGAAAAGTTAGACAGATGAAAATGTTCGCCAATTCTAAGTAAGTCTAAGTCTAAGGTACTTTGATAAAATAATGCTCTAGCGAAGTAAGTACCGTGGGTCAATAGACCTTGGCGTAGTTACAGGTACAACCGTAAAAATAAGCTTTTATTAAATCATCTATTATTACGTCGAGGTAAATAAATAATGTTTTTAGCGCGATTAAGTCCTGTGTGAAACGTAAAAGTATATCATCTATTACTTCGAAACTCACAAGTCATAGTCTGAACATCTATAAACCTATTTTTAAACATCGCGTGCCACGCGAACTTGATGACTGATGGTGTCATATACATATTCAGGGGATGGTGGAGTAAGCAAAATAATAAAGTATCGGCCAAAGGCATAAAGAGACGTTCTGATAAAAAATCAGCTCATAAATTTCAGATTCTAAAAAATTACTAGTATCTGCGTACTGTAGGTATAGGTATCTCCGCAGGAGGACTGAAGTGACCGATATAGCTCTCAGAATTAGAAAGTTGAAATGGCTATGGGCACATCGCTCGTAAGACTGACAACCGATAGGGAAAAAAGTTTCTCGAATGGTGATCACGCACCGGAAGGCGCAGCGTAGGCAGACCGCCTACTAGGTGGACTGACGATCTGGTAAATGCAGGAGGCGAGCAGCCATTCAAAGGGTCGCTCTCTGGGGGAGGCCTATGTTCAGCAGTGGATGTCTTCAGGCTGTGGTGATGATGACGACTGTATACCTACTTAAATGACTGTATTTCAGAGCGCAGAGAATGTAATTAAATAAATACCCCACAGGGGTCAACCTCAACTATCATCTTGGGAATCAAAGGGTAAGGAGAGAATTTATTGGAAGTATTTCTAATATTCTCCTCTGTTTGAACAAAACCACACCACCACCTACACCATTATCTATTTAAAGAAAAGAAGCTTGCTGCATGAATGTTGATTGTAGTGTATTATATCAAAGCGTCAGGCGTAAAACTGTGTTATAATGTCATCGTGAACCACGAAAGTTGCGTGTACCTATGTTAGAAAGGAAAGGTCAAAGTGTATAATAGAGACATAATTATTGTGTAGTAGAACTGAGGAAAATAATGGTTTTGGTGATCCTGTCCCGATTCCGACCGGTGCTGCTAGATCTGGTAAAGTACTAATTTATCCTAGATTCTCTGGTTTATATTCAGCCTATTACTTATTTAGCCACTACGTATAGATGGAACAAGACGAGCCCCTTGCCTTTTTATGTCTGCCTGTCAGAAACATGTGACTATATTCCAGGTCCTGTAAAAAGAAACACGAAACTTTGGAATAAGTATAAACTAGAAAAGAACACCTGCTCGATCAATTCCGATTTATTTGTATTAAGCCCTTTGATAAGCTGAACTTGGATGATGATTATGATGATCATGGTCTTATCCCAGCTGATTACAGCTACGGCGGACTCACTTCTGTGTCAGTCCGGAGAGCTTGAAAAGTACGCGCACAGGAAGCTCAGCTTTATGCGTGGCATTCTCATGTGTTGAACCGACGACGCGGATGATCTGGTGATAACCGTAACCGTAGGGAGCCGATGAATGCAGGAGGCGTGCAGCCGTTCAAGGTGGCGTTCTCTCGGGGAGGCCTATGTTCAGCAGTGGACGTCTTCAGGCTGTTGATGATGATAATTATGATGACCTTTCTGTTTTGTGGCACGGTTGACAACTTAATGAGTCAGCAACGACAACGAGCTTATGCAAAAGCCAAACCCCTATTTATTTTACGATTACTCATTACTTGAATAAGGCAGTTAGCCGGCTGGAGGCTAGCGTTTGATAAAGTCACAATAACTGCAAACCGCCTTTAATTGTCGTGACGTGCGTGACTAAAAATATTTTTTTCAGCCCGACTTCACGACGGAAATGATTGAGTGGGCCAACTCCGCGCTTTGACACGATAGGTCGGCTCCGGCGAAGTATGCTTATTGAATGTTGACCATATTTGGTTGTAATAAACTAGCCAGATTCGGCGATAAGCTGCACGGAAGGGCATTTCGGCTAATTATTGAAGACATCCTACATTTTCTGAGTAGGCAATGGTTTTGCTGGGTTCAGTTTGGTCACGAGGTCTCGAGTTCATTCATGACAATGTTAGGATCTTTGCTCAATATAGATAGAACTATGTTGAGTCGATAAGAAAATAAAATCTCACTAGATCCATCATGGATCTGGCTCATGGATCTACTGAGAATGAACCCGTGAATCACTGCTCAAAGTGACATTTCATTTACCATGTGATCAAATCTCTATCGACCTTATACGCAATAGGCAGATTCTGACAGAGATTTCATACGACGACGATTATGTATTTTTAAGAGAATATGTCAATGGGTGGTTTAGCATATTTGCTCATAACCCCGAGGCGGCGGCGGATGCAATTCCCGCGACAGGGCAAGTATAAGTGCACACGGAAAAGTGCACATGCTCTCGTTCTGAGGCTGGGTGTCATATCATACCGGTGGGACCATGGCTCTCGTAGTTCCTGGGTCCATATATATTAGGGAATTTCTATTCGGGGGAATAAATGAGTGAATCTACTATATTTTGATGTTTTCTTTGCGTTCTATACTGGCAGCTGATTTCTTCGGTTGTCTAACTTAGATGTACTGTTTCAATCAAATTACAGTATCGGTAGATTTATTTATCTGCTTCATGTTGACTTCACTAGCTATCTACTACGGATTTCTTTTATATAAGTTTTTTTTATAAGTGGAAACTTGTAGTCGGCCTAATTTATTTTCTATATTTGGGTAGTTCTCATCGATGCTCAAATTTGATGGTCACGAGGTTATATTTCCTAAACGGCTTAAGATACAAACAGAATTTGTGAATTAAATGATGAAACATCTATTAGGCTACAACAGAAATAAAGCTTGTCATAATAAAAGCAAAAATATTAACACGAATTGGTAAATTTTTCAAAACGGGGTAATTTTTCGTGTTCTCATCGTGTCACACTCTCCGATGCAGTAAAACATTTGCTTACCACTTCACCAAATTTAACTGTATTTGTATGTAACATATACTAAAATTATCGTAATTAAATAAACTTTACACTAAATAGTCTAAAATAAATCTTTACATCATTATTTTCAATTTAAAACAACATATGCGTCGGTCACGCGGATATGGGTTCTTTAAATTCGCGTGATATAACGACTGCCTGTTAAACAAAACATCAGCAATCAAACACTGAGTGTGGTCCGGACGAACGTCAGTCGTGTACTGGCATCGCAGACGTAAGACGTGTGGCTCAACGTGCCGGAAAAAAAATATATTGGTAAGCTTGTATTTATTCATAGGTTTACCGATCACACGTGAACTACATTTTTTGGGCATTGTATTTCAGCAATTGAAATCAAAGTTAGCTCATCGAAACCCTAAAATGTGCGAGATATTTATGTAGTATTTGATTTAAATCGATACACTTAACTTTGCAGCAATTTTACAAAAAAAGGGATAATTTCGTCAGTTTCGTGTCATAAACTTCGTGGCATTTTAGTCATGAAACTGATTTTGGTCTATGAAACTGATTTTATGCATTCTTTTATTTAGAAATGTAGTGACTGGTGTGAGTTTATTGAAATAATTCTAGTTATTGTAGTATGACAGATGTAAGATAATGTTTTGAATAATTATGTAAACGTGTTTTTATCGAGAAAAGATGGGTCAATTCGAACTCACTCATCATTCATTGTGATTAATAATCATAGCCTAAAAATGGATGAGTTCGAATTGGTAGGTATGTCATGTTATCGCGAAAAGGGGTGATCTGGACCGTGGTAGCCTAGTAACTCTCAAGTTGGGAGAACCTTCCTTCGAAACTAGCATTGTATTATGTTTAATAATAGGTACCTAAACGGGAAGAGCTAGTAACAGTACCTATGTTTGGTAGGTAGTAGATTAAAAGATTATGGTTACATACCATTTTTCTGGTTTCCGGGAGAAGCAGCCTATTGCGAAGATTCCGGTAGGTAGCTAGGTAAAAGGTACCTATAGCCCAAGTTCACATTCTATGAACACTTTTCTCCACACACGTTTACCGTCGGATATTATGTACCTAAAGTATGTAGGTATTAGGAACTATCACCAAAAGGTTCTGAAATTATTAATAACGTCACGTCATATCACAATACTACCTATTCTTGACGTAAGTACGTATATAGGTACTAGGTAGGGAGGTAGGTACCTACTAGGTACATTTTGGTCCCCCCCTGCCAACATTTCAATCATACTTTAATTATTTTGCTCGTAGGCCCGACTCCGAACACGAAAAGCTCATATTTAAAAGTTTATGGAAAAATCACGAAATCAGGAGTTTCTAATCCAAAAGAGTACCTAAAGATGTGCCAGATATTGTCTTTTGTAGTGAAATTTGTTTTTATATATAAATCGTTATAATATAAGTATAGATTATTTCTGTTGTAGTGAAGGTTGTTGTTCTATTGAAAAAATAACGCAACTCATAAATAAATACACTTTTTAAATACTCATGATACTTCTTAATTAATAAAGCTATTAATACGATAACTATCTGTTTTTTTCAACAGAGGCTTATTACCTATAATATGTAGTTAAGTGGATTAGTATTCGTATTTCGTAGGATGAACAAACTCAGGACCGAACTGATAATAATAATATACATAGTTTTGGTTATTAATACCATTTGTTTGCCAGTTTAATTATGAAAACAAGATTACGTTGTTATTTTATGAACATTTAGTCTTATAAACAGTAGCAAAACGTGAGAAAATGATAGCTGTAAAGTTACTGAGTCATTTTCGTGATCCGATGCGTCGCTTTCGTGGCCTCTAAAACTTCAAAACCATTTATCACCCAAAAAAACTTTCTATTTGATTAACTTATATATTAATTTACACGTCTTATAAAGCGCTATAATTTACTGCACAAAAATATTTGAAATAAGCACAATATAAAATTGTACATGAAACTGACGATGAGAATCGTAAAAATGAGAACTTTGAATAATACGGTAAATACTCAAAAAGTTACCTGCTAGTGGTTCCATTGGCTGGAACATGAGGAGCTACGCGGCGTCTGCAGAGCCTGGCGCAGACTCCTTGGGGCCAGCGCAGCCGAGCCCACAGAGGGCATCGGGGCTCATTCACGTCACAATTCATATTTCACACTCACTTTCTTCATGACATTCCGAATTCTATTTTGTGACAGTTTTCCAATTAATTCAACATTCATATAAATTGGAATTTGCACTATGCCAATCGTAATGAATTCACTTTCATGACTGCAGGTTTATAATACTCCGTTCATAGATTTGAATAAATCACGTTTAAAGGAGTGCACACACCAAGGCGGTATCCTCTACCGCCCGCGGTAGCGTTATCCGAGTGGGTACGCGTTATTCCGCCTGTTCACACACACGCGGATAACGCCTTGGGTAGCGAAACCCGGGCGGAACTTTCAAATTCAAATTCAAATTAATTTATTTGCATACATGTACAGTTTCAATGTCAGGTCTTAATAACTAAGCTTATAAGGTAGGTACATGTACCCTGAAAGGGTGTTTGCAAGTTTTGCAACTACGTGCGGTTTGTAGGTAGGTAAGTATACAATATCTTCTATACATATAATAAAACTGTAGAGATAAAAAAATCTGTAAATGCAAGCTATCGAAAAAAAAATGACACAGGTTGGCTTGAAATTTTTCGCTGATCACGTTAAGCTACTTTTTAAACATTTTGTCTGTTTGTTTGTTTGTTTGTTTGTTTGTTTGTTTGTTTGTTTGTTTGTTACGGCACAACTCCGAAGATACTGAACGGATTTTCATGCGGTTTTCACTAATAAGCTTAGAAAAACCCGGCGCACAACATAGGATATATTAAATTTTATATATCGTTAATTTTTTTTTTTGGTGAAAATGTGTAAGGTTTCATTATGAAACGGAACGGGATTTTAACAAAATGGCCGCTTCAAGGGTTCAAGGTAAATTTTTTTTTCTTACATTTTGGCTCCATACATAGTGTAGGTATTTAGCCAGTGTCAAAAGGTAAGTTTTATTTTAGTTACTAATCATAGATGAGAGGAAAAAAAATTTACTCTGTGCTATTGACGGTAATTTTATTTCGGGTTTATCTGGAGGCACAAGTTAAAGAAAAAAAAAATTCTGTTAGTATTATGGCGCGGCTTCATATACGCCCGAACCTTCGCTGTTGAGTTGGCGCGCAAAAACATCTCTGTTGAACATCCTCGAAGTTTTTATAGCGCCACAACCCGGACACACAGTCAATTTGTTTGCCTGCTGCGCAACCGACGTGGGCTAAATAAAATGGAGGAAGCAGTAGCGTTATATTGCATGTCGGCGAATAAATATGTTTTACAAACTGTGAGAGTATTATTTGCGATTACAAAAATAAATTTTAATAGTTTTAATTTATAATTCCTTATCAATATGAAGTAAAACCAATTTTTTTTTGTTGGCTGTTTATCTGATCTTTTGAATACGGATCATGGTTGTTATAGTGGCAACAGAAATATATCATTTGTGAAAAATTCAACTGTCTAACTATCACGATTCATCCTGGTGACTGATGGACAGACAGACGGACAGCGGAGGTTTAGTAATAAGAATTTACCCATTCAGGACGGAACCCCAATCATTTTTATTTCCTTTTGAACAATCCCCACTGCACTAAGCAATAAGAAAGTAATTTAATGCATGTTTTTATTTATAACTTAAAAAAAAACAGTAAATAACAATTGGCGCGCCTGCATTACCGGCAGTGTATCACACTTTTCGGGCTACGGCGAAATACATCGCGCGATAACTTCGTCTGCGCTCGATGCAATGCAGATTAGAGAAAAACAATCTGTTATTATGTAATTACTTATACCCAAGGAAGTCATAATATCATGTATTAATTAAAGATACAGTTTTCGTTAATCTGTGGTCCAAACTAAAAAAAGAGGATAGGTATGAGAACCTTCTTGAATATGAGCACGACACAGAGAACAAGGAATGTCAAAAACTAAAAACTTCTTAGACTTTTTTTTTATGAGTTTTAAGGCTTCACGCGATATCATATTTAGCCAATATTTAAACATACTTAACTAAAATTTTTATTCATGTTTTCGATTTATTGCGTTCTGGCGGGGGCAAAATTCTTTATTGGCGATCTGTTATTATGTATTAGTATTCAAAAATCTTCTACGCGTTACCATTCGAAATAAGTATTTAAAATTGTATTTATAGTACCTATAGCTTACCTTACCTATAGTAGTAACATATTCAGTAATCTGTGCCTATAGGTACTTAATTTATTGACCCCTTTTTTTTGTTCCTCGCTTGAGGATTGGCGTCGCACGTCTTGTGCATTTGCCAGCTTCATGTTTACTTTTCATCGTCTTCTATTCTATTGCTTCTGCTTCTTCCCAATATTTTCAGAAGTGAAGATTTTCAGACTCCTCTTTTGAGGAATTTATGTATAAACATGTTTTACAGTTGTTTAAAACGGGGAAACCATTTGCTACGCATTGTAAAACCTTTTTTATTTTGGCATTAGACAAAACATGTATGTAGCCAATGATGTCGCGACGTTTCGAGATGCCATAGACAATATTATGAAGTTGGCAACACTGAGGGATTGGAAAGTCTGCTAGTGTGCGCAACCATGTGAGTCATTTTGTTCAGTAAGTTTAAATATGGCGGATACAGAATATGAGTAGCTCAGTTCAGTTTAAATCGTTGTGCGATCCTGAGGAACTCTGGACCAGCGGATAAATGTTAAGTACCTAGACTAATTTCTTTACCTAAAAGACATTAATTTGCAATTACTAATTAAAGAGATTACTTAAACCTTTTATAATTGTTTTATAACAGCTTAGCCCATGTGCTCCAGGATATTCTGTGTGGGCATGTTGAAGCCTACCTGCCTAGCCCATGAGCTCATTATTTATGATTCTATGCGTGTTTAGCTCAGCTAGGTACCTAGCCCATGTGCTCCCTGATTTACGTACGGGTGCAGCCCACCAACCTAGCCCATGTGCTCTATCATTGGTGGGTGCAGCCCACTGACCTAGCCCACGCAGGCTCCATGACTTGTGTACGGGTGCAGCCCACCAACCTAGCCCATGTGCTCTATCATTGGTGGGTGCAGCCCACTGACCTAGCCCATGTGCTCCATGATTTGTGTACGGGTGCAGCCCACCAACCTAGCCCATGTGCTCTATCATTGGTGGGTGCAGCCCACTGACCTAGCCCATGTGCTCCATGATTTGTGTACGGGTGCAGCCCACCAACCTAGCCCATGTGCTCTATCATTGGTGGGTGCAGCCCACTGACCTAGCCCATGTGCTCCATGATTTGTGTACGGGTGCAGCCCACCAACCTAGCCCATGTGCTCTATCATTGGTGGGTGCAGCCCACTGACCTAGCCCATGTGCTCCATGATTTGTGTACGGGTGCAGCCCACCACCTAGCCCATGTGCTCTATCATTGGTGGGTGCAGCCCACTGACCTAGCCCATGTGCTCCATGATTTGTGTACGGGTGCAGCCCACCAACCTAGCCCATGTGCTCTATCATTGGTGGGTGCAGCCCACTGACCTAGCCCATGTGCTCCATAATTTGTGTACGGGTGCAGCCCACTTACCTAGCCCATGTGCTCCATGATTTGTGTACGGGTGCAGCCCACCAACCTAGCCCATGTGCTCTATCATTGGTGGGTGCAGCCCACTGACCTAGCCCATGTGCTCCATGATTTGTGTACGGGTGCAGCCCACCACCTAGCCCATGTGCTCTATCATTGGTGGGTGCAGCCCACTGACCTAGCCCATGTGCTCCATGATTTGTGTACGGGTGCAGCCCACCAACCTAGCCCATGTGCTCTATCATTGGTGGGTGCAGCCCACTGACCTAGCCCATGTGCTCCATAATTTGTGTACGGGTGCAGCCCACTTACCTAGCCCACGTGCTCCATGATTTGTGTACGGGTGCAGCCCACTTACCTAGCCCATGTACTCTATGATTTATGTGTAATGTTTGCTTAATAGGATGCAGCCACTTCAGCCTAGTACTTAGGGGTCACTGCTTGGTGGTGGAAGCCTTGCGTGATCCCCTTTTGCCGGTGGCACCACATACCGTGGTGTCACCGGTTCCAACTTTTACAGATTGCACAGCGGTTCCAGTCTCTCTGTCCATTCAAATCATATTGCGAAGCAGATATATTAAGGGAAACGAGGAGGAGTACAAGAGAAATGAAAGTCCTCTGATACAGCAGGCATTTTGGTAAGCTGGATACACACCCAAACAATTCAATATATTTTTAAATTTCCCCATTATATACCATACGACTTTATAATCAGATCGCGACTATGTCGAAGCTGTATGTCTTGCCAGAGTATCGGTGCCTTCGCGTGAGACTATAATACATTCCTTTATGTGACGTAAATAGTGTTGTGGCAGGCAAACCGCTAAGAATGGTCGCGACAAAGAAAATGGAGATGCTGTGGGATCTACCACAAAGAAAAAAAAAATGATTTTATAAAACCATTAAGAATCAAATTCCATTATTCTAGCGACATTTGAGTATTTATTTTTATGTAATTAAGTTGGGTGTGTGTCTGGTTTGCCAATAAAAACAATCTTTGTGCTATAAGCAGCGATTTGCTTTACTTAGATACGTTTCGTTTGAAAATAGTTGAGCCAGTTTGACAGAGACGGCGCTTTAACAAATTTAATCCTATATTGTGTCTTTCGCGTTTGACCCATAATAACGAGATTATTTTGAGGGTATACAAATGGATTAAAATGTGAAGGTTTTTAATTTATAATTTGATTGCGTATGTGAATCTACCGATCACACCGGAAATGACAAGTGATTCCAAACATAGAGGAATCTTGCTATTCAAAACTAGAAAAATCATTTCGGCTCTTAACTAAAAAGAGATAAATTCTGTTGTTACGATGTGTTGCAGAATGACGATAATATTAAGCATAATATTTTCGTTATTTAGCTGTCTAATAATCATTATTTTAGGCATTGATAATATTATTAGTTTGTTATTTCGTTCTTATTAGACTTTGAATTGACTACTAGTACTGACTAGTACCGTACGCAGTGTTACCATCACAATTAGTTTCTCTCAGATGGAAGAAATTGAAAAATTTTGGTAGTTATTTCCCGAGATGATAAAAAATAAAAGAGGATAAAGTAGATGTCAAAGTAATAGCAGCTGTCATAATAATCTCGAAATTGGTTTTCATTGGCATATGCTTATTTTTATCTTTGTAATGTTCATAAATATCCAATCTTGTAAAACCAAGTGGAATTTTTCAACATAAATACTCACGATTTGGTAGATTGTTCATATAGATAATGGTAACATTTGTGTTTAGTTCTCGTGTAGCGCTACATCCGTTCTTTACTCTTTGGTTTTTGTTTGTTGTTTGAATTTCAAATCAAATCTGAAAACTAGTGAAAAGTGGTTTCCACGACATCGAAAAGTTTTAAAAGATTCCAAAGTTACGAATACTTATTACTGTGCGTGCATTGATTGTGAATAACTAGTGCTAAGGATTAAGAAAAAACATAAAGGTGAGTAATTTAATTTTCTCTTTGTAAGCTTGGTTTATGTTGTTGAATATGATTCGCCATTAGCGTGGGTTTCGAATAATTTGCTAAATATTTACTTGATTTGGATATTGCAAGGGACCTGCCCTTTGATTTCGATAGAATAAGATGAAAAAGTGAAATACTAGTCATTGTTTACGCTCATTTGAGCATAATTAACATTTTTCTAAACAAAAATGTAAGATTTTCGGTACGATGGACGCCATTGAGATACCTTGTTGTAACTAGGAAAACTTGATAAGATGATAATATCGTTACATAGAAGTCTTTATAATATCGCATGTTTAACGCTTATAAGGGCTCCTTTATTATGGGATAACGATGCCTATAGAAATGGGGTCAAAGTTCATGGAATTATGAAGCAATAATGTAGGTATATCTAAGTTGGTACCGGAGTACCTACCTACAAAATTGCCTAGAGTCTCATTTCTATTCTTGAATGTTCCTCTTCATTGTCTATTATTTGTGTTTAATGCTTTCCAATAAGGAGTTGAAGTTTAGTAATATTAATTAATATAGACATTCCTTGAATCACTGGAAACGTTATTTCTTATTGTGTCAGAAAGAATGACTGTTTTTAACTTACTATTTTTATAACTCAGGTTGTGGGGAAGCGTAAACCATATAGGGTTATTTATTAACTTTGAACTATTTAAATTTAAATAATAATGCAATGCTAAGTACTTGTTTAACTTTGTGATTGTATTGAATTTCAGAAACAATGGAACAAATTTTAATCTCACGGTTGCAAGCTATAGTGACTAGCTTAGACTCATTCACAAATGAAGCATTAAGACTCCTGAGCGCTATGACAGAACAAAATCTACAGGAAGCAGAAATTATTTACAAGAAATTTGAAAACTTTAACACACGTTTCTCCACTGAATTACATAACTACTTTAGATTAAGTGTGGAACCTTCAGCGGATGATATTTCAAATTTTAGTATGATACAATTGAAGGCTGAAGAAGTTTTCAGCGAGTTAGCCTGTAAAATTAAAGCATTGAAAGACAAAAACCCTGAAAATGAAACAATGTTGTTGAAAAATCTTCCTAAGCTACAGCTACCAGAATTCTCAGGTGACATTTTGCAGTGGCCATCTTTCTGGGACCATTTCTCATCCAACATTGATAGCCGAAATTTACCAGCAGTTGATAAATTATTATACCTCAAATCTTCCCTTCGAGGAACGGCCAAAAGGGCTATTGAAGGCTTGGAAATGACAAGTAAAAATTATTCTATTGCTGTGACCACCTTAAAGGAGCGTTATGGGAAAGAGAACCAAATCATTGATGCACATTATGCAGCTCTGTATGCAGTCAAGACTGCAGATAAAACGGCAATTGATTGTAGGAGAGCCTTAAATGAAATTGAACGGCACTTAAGAGTGTTAAATTCACTCGGAGAAGACACCACACACAATCATTTACGATTCATGATAATAGAGAAGTTTCCTGAGGATGTGATATATGAAATGAAGTTAGCATTGAAAACGGACACCATTGCAGATATGAGGAAGCAATTGGAAGTCATAATATCTGCGCGAGAAGATTCCAGTCGGATCACAGACAAACTTGAAAAGATAAGTGACCATTACACTGTAGAAACGCTGCATTCAAGCCAACAGGCTCGACTCAATCAACCAATTGCCCAATTTGATTTAAGAAATACTGGATTTAACAGAAGAAAAGATGTTACACCAGTACCAAGAGCAAATGTTATGAACAACAGATATAATAGTAGGTCTAGCTTTAATAAAAGAAGATTTGATGAGCGAAATGGAAATAAACTATTTGTAAAAGAATTCAACGAACAAAATAGGCAATTTAACACTGGAAACAATTCAAACGAGGCACCCATACCCAAGAAAAGCAAGCAATCATGTTTATTTTGTGATGGCCCACATTATAATGACCAGTGCCAAAAGGTAGCCACGCTTCATGAAAGAAAAGCTAAATTGAAGGATTGTTGCTACAATTGTTTTCAAACTGGACATATGCTAGCAAAGTGTGATAAAAAGATAAAATGTGTACATTGCTCTGCCTATGGTAAACACAATCGGGCGTTGTGCCCTAGGTTTCTAGAGGACATCACAAAACAGTAGGTAATGGGAAAAGAACCTTCTCTTTGATTTGATTGGATTACTTATAAGGCTAAAATCACATAGAATTAAAACTCAAAGTATGGACTTTTAGCCACTATAGTGAGGTATTTTCAAGACAATTTCCTCTCTATATTATTATGATCCATGTGGATTTGGTGTACCAAAATTATTACAAATAAAATTATTTATACAAGATTTATGAAAAATGAAGGTCAAATGGGATGAGCCTTTGTCGGAAGAAATGGTGGAAAAATAAGAAACCATTTATGAAGACCTTAGCAATATTGTAGTAATGTTACCAAGATGTTACATACAGACAAAACATTGTGGGTGTAATGTTGGGGATGCCCATTTGACTTCACTTGCTGAACAATAAGGTTCGAAGAAATGAAACAACACAAATATGTAAATTTGAGATTTATTGGCTCGGAGTTAAGTCTAGCCGATGTAGTACAACACATCATAATAAAACAACCAGATTTTTTGATGCTACCTTCTACAATGTGGCTGATGAGCAGACGGATAGAACTTTGTTTCTTGACTCGTGAGGGTCTGTCCGAGACAGATGAAATAGAAGTGCAGACTCTCAAGTACGCCACAGAAGAACTCGATACCTGAAAAAGCAAAACAAGAACATGAGAAAAATAAAGATAGTAAAATAGGAGAAATTAAAATGTCACAGAAAATTCTTTTCCCGGGTAAGATAAACAAAAAGGACATCTTTGAGCTGAAACCTTTGATAAATTATTTATTGATGAAGATGGATTATTACGATGCAAAGGCAGAGTGGAGAATAAAGAATGGTTACTGTAGAGTGGCGAAAGTTAAGATAGGAGACAAGGAGTTCACCAGATCCATTAGCCAGTTGTACCCACTGGAAGTGGAAGATAATGCAGAAGAAACTCTTGTGGGAGATCAAGTAAAAAACCAGTCCCAAACATATTATAATAATTATTTCCATGTACCACCAGCTATCATAAGGAACACTGAAACGTTAAATGAGTCTGAAGATATTAACATGGATACACCGCACAGTGCTGAAGGTCATTTCGATATGTGTACTGAAAATAAACTTTCCAAAGAATTTACAGAGAGTCTAGAAAATAATGAAATATTTGAAACTGCTGATTTGAGTCAAAATGCAACCTGTGAGAACTTACCAACGCGGTCTCTGGAGCCGTTGACGGCTCCAGAGACCGGCCTTGAGGCCGAGACGCGATGCAGCCATGAAAGCCTTGGAGAAGATCCGGGAGTGGACACTTAACCTGGTCACCATCAACACTCTTTCGCCGTCGGGTGTGTCGCGACGTTTCGCGATGCCATAGACAATATTATGAAGTTGGCAACACTGAGGGATTGGAAAGTCTGCTAGTGTGCGCAACCATGTGAGTCATTTTGTTCAGTAAGTTTAAATATGGCGGATACAGAATATGAGTAGCTCAGTTCAGTTTAAATCGTTGTGCGATCCTGAGGAACTCTGGACCAGCGGATAAATGTTAAGTACCTAGACTAATTTCTTTACCTAAAAGACATTAATTTGCAATTACTAATTAAAGAGATTACTTAAACCTTTTATAATTGTTTTATAACAGCTTAGCCCATGTGCTCCAGGATATTCTGTGTGGGCATGTTGAAGCCTACCTGCCTAGCCCATGAGCTCATTATTTATGATTCTATGCGTGTTTAGCTCAGCTAGGTACCTAGCCCATGTGCTCCCTGATTTACGTACGGGTGCAGCCCACCAACCTAGCCCATGTGCTCTATCATTGGTGGGTGCAGCCCACTGACCTAGCCCACGCAGGCTCCATGACTTGTGTACGGGTGCAGCCCACCAACCTAGCCCATGTGCTCTATCATTGGTGGGTGCAGCCCACTGACCTAGCCCATGTGCTCCATGATTTGTGTACGGGTGCAGCCCACCAACCTAGCCCATGTGCTCTATCATTGGTGGGTGCAGCCCACTGACCTAGCCCATGTGCTCCATGATTTGTGTACGGGTGCAGCCCACCAACCTAGCCCATGTGCTCTATCATTGGTGGGTGCAGCCCACTGACCTAGCCCATGTGCTCCATGATTTGTGTACGGGTGCAGCCCACCAACCTAGCCCATGTGCTCTATCATTGGTGGGTGCAGCCCACTGACCTAGCCCATGTGCTCCATGATTTGTGTACGGGTGCAGCCCACCACCTAGCCCATGTGCTCTATCATTGGTGGGTGCAGCCCACTGACCTAGCCCATGTGCTCCATGATTTGTGTACGGGTGCAGCCCACCAACCTAGCCCATGTGCTCTATCATTGGTGGGTGCAGCCCACTGACCTAGCCCATGTGCTCCATAATTTGTGTACGGGTGCAGCCCACTTACCTAGCCCATGTGCTCCATGATTTGTGTACGGGTGCAGCCCACCAACCTAGCCCATGTGCTCTATCATTGGTGGGTGCAGCCCACTGACCTAGCCCATGTGCTCCATGATTTGTGTACGGGTGCAGCCCACCACCTAGCCCATGTGCTCTATCATTGGTGGGTGCAGCCCACTGACCTAGCCCATGTGCTCCATGATTTGTGTACGGGTGCAGCCCACCAACCTAGCCCATGTGCTCTATCATTGGTGGGTGCAGCCCACTGACCTAGCCCATGTGCTCCATAATTTGTGTACGGGTGCAGCCCACTTACCTAGCCCACGTGCTCCATGATTTGTGTACGGGTGCAGCCCACTTACCTAGCCCATGTACTCTATGATTTATGTGTAATGTTTGCTTAATAGGATGCAGCCACTTCAGCCTAGTACTTAGGGGTCACTGCTTGGTGGTGGAAGCCTTGCGTGATCCCCTTTTGCCGGTGGCACCACATACCGTGGTGTCACCGGTTCCAACTTTTACAGATTGCACAGCGGTTCCAGTCTCTCTGTCCATTCAAATCATATTGCGAAGCAGATATATTAAGGGAAACGAGGAGGAGTACAAGAGAAATGAAAGTCCTCTGATACAGCAGGCATTTTGGTAAGCTGGATACACACCCAAACAATTCAATATATTTTTAAATTTCCCCATTATATACCATACGACTTTATAATCAGATCGCGACTATGTCGAAGCTGTATGTCTTGCCAGAGTATCGGTGCCTTCGCGTGAGACTATAATACATTCCTTTATGTGACGTAAATAGTGTTGTGGCAGGCAAACCGCTAAGAATGGTCGCGACAAAGAAAATGGAGATGCTGTGGGATCTACCACAAAGAAAAAAAAAATGATTTTATAAAACCATTAAGAATCAAATTCCATTATTCTAGCGACATTTGAGTATTTATTTTTATGTAATTAAGTTGGGTGTGTGTCTGGTTTGCCAATAAAAACAATCTTTGTGCTATAAGCAGCGATTTGCTTTACTTAGATACGTTTCGTTTGAAAATAGTTGAGCCAGTTTGACAGAGACGGCGCTTTAACAAATTTAATCCTATATTGTGTCTTTCGCGTTTGACCCATAATAACGAGATTATTTTGAGGGTATACAAATGGATTAAAATGTGAAGGTTTTTAATTTATAATTTGATTGCGTATGTGAATCTACCGATCACACCGGAAATGACAAGTGATTCCAAACATAGAGGAATCTTGCTATTCAAAACTAGAAAAATCATTTCGGCTCTTAACTAAAAAGAGATAAATTCTGTTGTTACGATGTGTTGCAGAATGACGATAATATTAAGCATAATATTTTCGTTATTTAGCTGTCTAATAATCATTATTTTAGGCATTGATAATATTATTAGTTTGTTATTTCGTTCTTATTAGACTTTGAATTGACTACTAGTACTGACTAGTACCGTACGCAGTGTTACCATCACAATTAGTTTCTCTCAGATGGAAGAAATTGAAAAATTTTGGTAGTTATTTCCCGAGATGATAAAAAATAAAAGAGGATAAAGTAGATGTCAAAGTAATAGCAGCTGTCATAATAATCTCGAAATTGGTTTTCATTGGCATATGCTTATTTTTATCTTTGTAATGTTCATAAATATCCAATCTTGTAAAACCAAGTGGAATTTTTCAACATAAATACTCACGATTTGGTAGATTGTTCATATAGATAATGGTAACATTTGTGTTTAGTTCTCGTGTAGCGCTACATCCGTTCTTTACTCTTTGGTTTTTGTTTGTTGTTTGAATTTCAAATCAAATCTGAAAACTAGTGAAAAGTGGTTTCCACGACATCGAAAAGTTTTAAAAGATTCCAAAGTTACGAATACTTATTACTGTGCGTGCATTGATTGTGAATAACTAGTGCTAAGGATTAAGAAAAAACATAAAGGTGAGTAATTTAATTTTCTCTTTGTAAGCTTGGTTTATGTTGTTGAATATGATTCGCCATTAGCGTGGGTTTCGAATAATTTGCTAAATATTTACTTGATTTGGATATTGCAAGGGACCTGCCCTTTGATTTCGATAGAATAAGATGAAAAAGTGAAATACTAGTCATTGTTTACGCTCATTTGAGCATAATTAACATTTTTCTAAACAAAAATGTAAGATTTTCGGTACGATGGACGCCATTGAGATACCTTGTTGTAACTAGGAAAACTTGATAAGATGATAATATCGTTACATAGAAGTCTTTATAATATCGCATGTTTAACGCTTATAAGGGCTCCTTTATTATGGGATAACGATGCCTATAGAAATGGGGTCAAAGTTCATGGAATTATGAAGCAATAATGTAGGTATATCTAAGTTGGTACCGGAGTACCTACCTACAAAATTGCCTAGAGTCTCATTTCTATTCTTGAATGTTCCTCTTCATTGTCTATTATTTGTGTTTAATGCTTTCCAATAAGGAGTTGAAGTTTAGTAATATTAATTAATATAGACATTCCTTGAATCACTGGAAACGTTATTTCTTATTGTGTCAGAAAGAATGACTGTTTTTAACTTACTATTTTTATAACTCAGGTTGTGGGGAAGCGTAAACCATATAGGGTTATTTATTAACTTTGAACTATTTAAATTTAAATAATAATGCAATGCTAAGTACTTGTTTAACTTTGTGATTGTATTGAATTTCAGAAACAATGGAACAAATTTTAATCTCACGGTTGCAAGCTATAGTGACTAGCTTAGACTCATTCACAAATGAAGCATTAAGACTCCTGAGCGCTATGACAGAACAAAATCTACAGGAAGCAGAAATTATTTACAAGAAATTTGAAAACTTTAACACACGTTTCTCCACTGAATTACATAACTACTTTAGATTAAGTGTGGAACCTTCAGCGGATGATATTTCAAATTTTAGTATGATACAATTGAAGGCTGAAGAAGTTTTCAGCGAGTTAGCCTGTAAAATTAAAGCATTGAAAGACAAAAACCCTGAAAATGAAACAATGTTGTTGAAAAATCTTCCTAAGCTACAGCTACCAGAATTCTCAGGTGACATTTTGCAGTGGCCATCTTTCTGGGACCATTTCTCATCCAACATTGATAGCCGAAATTTACCAGCAGTTGATAAATTATTATACCTCAAATCTTCCCTTCGAGGAACGGCCAAAAGGGCTATTGAAGGCTTGGAAATGACAAGTAAAAATTATTCTATTGCTGTGACCACCTTAAAGGAGCGTTATGGGAAAGAGAACCAAATCATTGATGCACATTATGCAGCTCTGTATGCAGTCAAGACTGCAGATAAAACGGCAATTGATTGTAGGAGAGCCTTAAATGAAATTGAACGGCACTTAAGAGTGTTAAATTCACTCGGAGAAGACACCACACACAATCATTTACGATTCATGATAATAGAGAAGTTTCCTGAGGATGTGATATATGAAATGAAGTTAGCATTGAAAACGGACACCATTGCAGATATGAGGAAGCAATTGGAAGTCATAATATCTGCGCGAGAAGATTCCAGTCGGATCACAGACAAACTTGAAAAGATAAGTGACCATTACACTGTAGAAACGCTGCATTCAAGCCAACAGGCTCGACTCAATCAACCAATTGCCCAATTTGATTTAAGAAATACTGGATTTAACAGAAGAAAAGATGTTACACCAGTACCAAGAGCAAATGTTATGAACAACAGATATAATAGTAGGTCTAGCTTTAATAAAAGAAGATTTGATGAGCGAAATGGAAATAAACTATTTGTAAAAGAATTCAACGAACAAAATAGGCAATTTAACACTGGAAACAATTCAAACGAGGCACCCATACCCAAGAAAAGCAAGCAATCATGTTTATTTTGTGATGGCCCACATTATAATGACCAGTGCCAAAAGGTAGCCACGCTTCATGAAAGAAAAGCTAAATTGAAGGATTGTTGCTACAATTGTTTTCAAACTGGACATATGCTAGCAAAGTGTGATAAAAAGATAAAATGTGTACATTGCTCTGCCTATGGTAAACACAATCGGGCGTTGTGCCCTAGGTTTCTAGAGGACATCACAAAACAGTAGGTAATGGGAAAAGAACCTTCTCTTTGATTTGATTGGATTACTTATAAGGCTAAAATCACATAGAATTAAAACTCAAAGTATGGACTTTTAGCCACTATAGTGAGGTATTTTCAAGACAATTTCCTCTCTATATTATTATGATCCATGTGGATTTGGTGTACCAAAATTATTACAAATAAAATTATTTATACAAGATTTATGAAAAATGAAGGTCAAATGGGATGAGCCTTTGTCGGAAGAAATGGTGGAAAAATAAGAAACCATTTATGAAGACCTTAGCAATATTGTAGTAATGTTACCAAGATGTTACATACAGACAAAACATTGTGGGTGTAATGTTGGGGATGCCCATTTGACTTCACTTGCTGAACAATAAGGTTCGAAGAAATGAAACAACACAAATATGTAAATTTGAGATTTATTGGCTCGGAGTTAAGTCTAGCCGATGTAGTACAACACATCATAATAAAACAACCAGATTTTTTGATGCTACCTTCTACAATGTGGCTGATGAGCAGACGGATAGAACTTTGTTTCTTGACTCGTGAGGGTCTGTCCGAGACAGATGAAATAGAAGTGCAGACTCTCAAGTACGCCACAGAAGAACTCGATACCTGAAAAAGCAAAACAAGAACATGAGAAAAATAAAGATAGTAAAATAGGAGAAATTAAAATGTCACAGAAAATTCTTTTCCCGGGTAAGATAAACAAAAAGGACATCTTTGAGCTGAAACCTTTGATAAATTATTTATTGATGAAGATGGATTATTACGATGCAAAGGCAGAGTGGAGAATAAAGAATGGTTACTGTAGAGTGGCGAAAGTTAAGATAGGAGACAAGGAGTTCACCAGATCCATTAGCCAGTTGTACCCACTGGAAGTGGAAGATAATGCAGAAGAAACTCTTGTGGGAGATCAAGTAAAAAACCAGTCCCAAACATATTATAATAATTATTTCCATGTACCACCAGCTATCATAAGGAACACTGAAACGTTAAATGAGTCTGAAGATATTAACATGGATACACCGCACAGTGCTGAAGGTCATTTCGATATGTGTACTGAAAATAAACTTTCCAAAGAATTTACAGAGAGTCTAGAAAATAATGAAATATTTGAAACTGCTGATTTGAGTCAAAATGCAACCTGTGAGAACTTACCAACGCGGTCTCTGGAGCCGTTGACGGCTCCAGAGACCGGCCTTGAGGCCGAGACGCGATGCAGCCATGAAAGCCTTGGAGAAGATCCGGGAGTGGACACTTAACCTGGTCACCATCAACACTCTTTCGCCGTCGGGTGTGTCGCGACGTTTCGCGATGCCATAGACAATATTATGAAGTTGGCAACACTGAGGGATTGGAAAGTCTGCTAGTGTGCGCAACCATGTGAGTCATTTTGTTCAGTAAGTTTAAATATGGCGGATACAGAATATGAGTAGCTCAGTTCAGTTTAAATCGTTGTGCGATCCTGAGGAACTCTGGACCAGCGGATAAATGTTAAGTACCTAGACTAATTTCTTTACCTAAAAGACATTAATTTGCAATTACTAATTAAAGAGATTACTTAAACCTTTTATAATTGTTTTATAACAGCTTAGCCCATGTGCTCCAGGATATTCTGTGTGGGCATGTTGAAGCCTACCTGCCTAGCCCATGAGCTCATTATTTATGATTCTATGCGTGTTTAGCTCAGCTAGGTACCTAGCCCATGTGCTCCCTGATTTACGTACGGGTGCAGCCCACCAACCTAGCCCATGTGCTCTATCATTGGTGGGTGCAGCCCACTGACCTAGCCCACGCAGGCTCCATGACTTGTGTACGGGTGCAGCCCACCAACCTAGCCCATGTGCTCTATCATTGGTGGGTGCAGCCCACTGACCTAGCCCATGTGCTCCATGATTTGTGTACGG
Source organism: Ennomos erosarius (assembly GCA_963580505.1). NCBI lineage: Eukaryota > Metazoa > Arthropoda > Insecta > Lepidoptera > Geometridae > Ennomos > Ennomos erosarius. Next base: position 6,715,493 of record OY756999.1, on the reverse strand, counting down.
GTGCAGCCCACCAACCTAGCCCATGTGCTCTATCATTGGTGGGTGCAGCCCACTGACCTAGCCCATGTGCTCCATGATTTGTGTACGGGTGCAGCCCACCAACCTAGCCCATGTGCTCTATCATTGGTGGGTGCAGCCCACTGACCTAGCCCATGTGCTCCATGATTTGTGTACGGGTGCAGCCCACCAACCTAGCCCATGTGCTCTATCATTGGTGGGTGCAGCCCACTGACCTAGCCCATGTGCTCCATGATTTGTGTACGGGTGCAGCCCACCACCTAGCCCATGTGCTCTATCATTGGTGGGTGCAGCCCACTGACCTAGCCCATGTGCTCCATGATTTGTGTACGGGTGCAGCCCACCAACCTAGCCCATGTGCTCTATCATTGGTGGGTGCAGCCCACTGACCTAGCCCATGTGCTCCATAATTTGTGTACGGGTGCAGCCCACTTACCTAGCCCATGTGCTCCATGATTTGTGTACGGGTGCAGCCCACCAACCTAGCCCATGTGCTCTATCATTGGTGGGTGCAGCCCACTGACCTAGCCCATGTGCTCCATGATTTGTGTACGGGTGCAGCCCACCACCTAGCCCATGTGCTCTATCATTGGTGGGTGCAGCCCACTGACCTAGCCCATGTGCTCCATGATTTGTGTACGGGTGCAGCCCACCAACCTAGCCCATGTGCTCTATCATTGGTGGGTGCAGCCCACTGACCTAGCCCATGTGCTCCATAATTTGTGTACGGGTGCAGCCCACTTACCTAGCCCACGTGCTCCATGATTTGTGTACGGGTGCAGCCCACTTACCTAGCCCATGTACTCTATGATTTATGTGTAATGTTTGCTTAATAGGATGCAGCCACTTCAGCCTAGTACTTAGGGGTCACTGCTTGGTGGTGGAAGCCTTGCGTGATCCCCTTTTGCCGGTGGCACCACATACCGTGGTGTCACCGGTTCCAACTTTTACAGATTGCACAGCGGTTCCAGTCTCTCTGTCCATTCAAATCATATTGCGAAGCAGATATATTAAGGGAAACGAGGAGGAGTACAAGAGAAATGAAAGTCCTCTGATACAGCAGGCATTTTGGTAAGCTGGATACACACCCAAACAATTCAATATATTTTTAAATTTCCCCATTATATACCATACGACTTTATAATCAGATCGCGACTATGTCGAAGCTGTATGTCTTGCCAGAGTATCGGTGCCTTCGCGTGAGACTATAATACATTCCTTTATGTGACGTAAATAGTGTTGTGGCAGGCAAACCGCTAAGAATGGTCGCGACAAAGAAAATGGAGATGCTGTGGGATCTACCACAAAGAAAAAAAAAATGATTTTATAAAACCATTAAGAATCAAATTCCATTATTCTAGCGACATTTGAGTATTTATTTTTATGTAATTAAGTTGGGTGTGTGTCTGGTTTGCCAATAAAAACAATCTTTGTGCTATAAGCAGCGATTTGCTTTACTTAGATACGTTTCGTTTGAAAATAGTTGAGCCAGTTTGACAGAGACGGCGCTTTAACAAATTTAATCCTATATTGTGTCTTTCGCGTTTGACCCATAATAACGAGATTATTTTGAGGGTATACAAATGGATTAAAATGTGAAGGTTTTTAATTTATAATTTGATTGCGTATGTGAATCTACCGATCACACCGGAAATGACAAGTGATTCCAAACATAGAGGAATCTTGCTATTCAAAACTAGAAAAATCATTTCGGCTCTTAACTAAAAAGAGATAAATTCTGTTGTTACGATGTGTTGCAGAATGACGATAATATTAAGCATAATATTTTCGTTATTTAGCTGTCTAATAATCATTATTTTAGGCATTGATAATATTATTAGTTTGTTATTTCGTTCTTATTAGACTTTGAATTGACTACTAGTACTGACTAGTACCGTACGCAGTGTTACCATCACAATTAGTTTCTCTCAGATGGAAGAAATTGAAAAATTTTGGTAGTTATTTCCCGAGATGATAAAAAATAAAAGAGGATAAAGTAGATGTCAAAGTAATAGCAGCTGTCATAATAATCTCGAAATTGGTTTTCATTGGCATATGCTTATTTTTATCTTTGTAATGTTCATAAATATCCAATCTTGTAAAACCAAGTGGAATTTTTCAACATAAATACTCACGATTTGGTAGATTGTTCATATAGATAATGGTAACATTTGTGTTTAGTTCTCGTGTAGCGCTACATCCGTTCTTTACTCTTTGGTTTTTGTTTGTTGTTTGAATTTCAAATCAAATCTGAAAACTAGTGAAAAGTGGTTTCCACGACATCGAAAAGTTTTAAAAGATTCCAAAGTTACGAATACTTATTACTGTGCGTGCATTGATTGTGAATAACTAGTGCTAAGGATTAAGAAAAAACATAAAGGTGAGTAATTTAATTTTCTCTTTGTAAGCTTGGTTTATGTTGTTGAATATGATTCGCCATTAGCGTGGGTTTCGAATAATTTGCTAAATATTTACTTGATTTGGATATTGCAAGGGACCTGCCCTTTGATTTCGATAGAATAAGATGAAAAAGTGAAATACTAGTCATTGTTTACGCTCATTTGAGCATAATTAACATTTTTCTAAACAAAAATGTAAGATTTTCGGTACGATGGACGCCATTGAGATACCTTGTTGTAACTAGGAAAACTTGATAAGATGATAATATCGTTACATAGAAGTCTTTATAATATCGCATGTTTAACGCTTATAAGGGCTCCTTTATTATGGGATAACGATGCCTATAGAAATGGGGTCAAAGTTCATGGAATTATGAAGCAATAATGTAGGTATATCTAAGTTGGTACCGGAGTACCTACCTACAAAATTGCCTAGAGTCTCATTTCTATTCTTGAATGTTCCTCTTCATTGTCTATTATTTGTGTTTAATGCTTTCCAATAAGGAGTTGAAGTTTAGTAATATTAATTAATATAGACATTCCTTGAATCACTGGAAACGTTATTTCTTATTGTGTCAGAAAGAATGACTGTTTTTAACTTACTATTTTTATAACTCAGGTTGTGGGGAAGCGTAAACCATATAGGGTTATTTATTAACTTTGAACTATTTAAATTTAAATAATAATGCAATGCTAAGTACTTGTTTAACTTTGTGATTGTATTGAATTTCAGAAACAATGGAACAAATTTTAATCTCACGGTTGCAAGCTATAGTGACTAGCTTAGACTCATTCACAAATGAAGCATTAAGACTCCTGAGCGCTATGACAGAACAAAATCTACAGGAAGCAGAAATTATTTACAAGAAATTTGAAAACTTTAACACACGTTTCTCCACTGAATTACATAACTACTTTAGATTAAGTGTGGAACCTTCAGCGGATGATATTTCAAATTTTAGTATGATACAATTGAAGGCTGAAGAAGTTTTCAGCGAGTTAGCCTGTAAAATTAAAGCATTGAAAGACAAAAACCCTGAAAATGAAACAATGTTGTTGAAAAATCTTCCTAAGCTACAGCTACCAGAATTCTCAGGTGACATTTTGCAGTGGCCATCTTTCTGGGACCATTTCTCATCCAACATTGATAGCCGAAATTTACCAGCAGTTGATAAATTATTATACCTCAAATCTTCCCTTCGAGGAACGGCCAAAAGGGCTATTGAAGGCTTGGAAATGACAAGTAAAAATTATTCTATTGCTGTGACCACCTTAAAGGAGCGTTATGGGAAAGAGAACCAAATCATTGATGCACATTATGCAGCTCTGTATGCAGTCAAGACTGCAGATAAAACGGCAATTGATTGTAGGAGAGCCTTAAATGAAATTGAACGGCACTTAAGAGTGTTAAATTCACTCGGAGAAGACACCACACACAATCATTTACGATTCATGATAATAGAGAAGTTTCCTGAGGATGTGATATATGAAATGAAGTTAGCATTGAAAACGGACACCATTGCAGATATGAGGAAGCAATTGGAAGTCATAATATCTGCGCGAGAAGATTCCAGTCGGATCACAGACAAACTTGAAAAGATAAGTGACCATTACACTGTAGAAACGCTGCATTCAAGCCAACAGGCTCGACTCAATCAACCAATTGCCCAATTTGATTTAAGAAATACTGGATTTAACAGAAGAAAAGATGTTACACCAGTACCAAGAGCAAATGTTATGAACAACAGATATAATAGTAGGTCTAGCTTTAATAAAAGAAGATTTGATGAGCGAAATGGAAATAAACTATTTGTAAAAGAATTCAACGAACAAAATAGGCAATTTAACACTGGAAACAATTCAAACGAGGCACCCATACCCAAGAAAAGCAAGCAATCATGTTTATTTTGTGATGGCCCACATTATAATGACCAGTGCCAAAAGGTAGCCACGCTTCATGAAAGAAAAGCTAAATTGAAGGATTGTTGCTACAATTGTTTTCAAACTGGACATATGCTAGCAAAGTGTGATAAAAAGATAAAATGTGTACATTGCTCTGCCTATGGTAAACACAATCGGGCGTTGTGCCCTAGGTTTCTAGAGGACATCACAAAACAGTAGGTAATGGGAAAAGAACCTTCTCTTTGATTTGATTGGATTACTTATAAGGCTAAAATCACATAGAATTAAAACTCAAAGTATGGACTTTTAGCCACTATAGTGAGGTATTTTCAAGACAATTTCCTCTCTATATTATTATGATCCATGTGGATTTGGTGTACCAAAATTATTACAAATAAAATTATTTATACAAGATTTATGAAAAATGAAGGTCAAATGGGATGAGCCTTTGTCGGAAGAAATGGTGGAAAAATAAGAAACCATTTATGAAGACCTTAGCAATATTGTAGTAATGTTACCAAGATGTTACATACAGACAAAACATTGTGGGTGTAATGTTGGGGATGCCCATTTGACTTCACTTGCTGAACAATAAGGTTCGAAGAAATGAAACAACACAAATATGTAAATTTGAGATTTATTGGCTCGGAGTTAAGTCTAGCCGATGTAGTACAACACATCATAATAAAACAACCAGATTTTTTGATGCTACCTTCTACAATGTGGCTGATGAGCAGACGGATAGAACTTTGTTTCTTGACTCGTGAGGGTCTGTCCGAGACAGATGAAATAGAAGTGCAGACTCTCAAGTACGCCACAGAAGAACTCGATACCTGAAAAAGCAAAACAAGAACATGAGAAAAATAAAGATAGTAAAATAGGAGAAATTAAAATGTCACAGAAAATTCTTTTCCCGGGTAAGATAAACAAAAAGGACATCTTTGAGCTGAAACCTTTGATAAATTATTTATTGATGAAGATGGATTATTACGATGCAAAGGCAGAGTGGAGAATAAAGAATGGTTACTGTAGAGTGGCGAAAGTTAAGATAGGAGACAAGGAGTTCACCAGATCCATTAGCCAGTTGTACCCACTGGAAGTGGAAGATAATGCAGAAGAAACTCTTGTGGGAGATCAAGTAAAAAACCAGTCCCAAACATATTATAATAATTATTTCCATGTACCACCAGCTATCATAAGGAACACTGAAACGTTAAATGAGTCTGAAGATATTAACATGGATACACCGCACAGTGCTGAAGGTCATTTCGATATGTGTACTGAAAATAAACTTTCCAAAGAATTTACAGAGAGTCTAGAAAATAATGAAATATTTGAAACTGCTGATTTGAGTCAAAATGCAACCTGTGAGAACTTACCAACGCGGTCTCTGGAGCCGTTGACGGCTCCAGAGACCGGCCTTGAGGCCGAGACGCGATGCAGCCATGAAAGCCTTGGAGAAGATCCGGGAGTGGACACTTAACCTGGTCACCATCAACACTCTTTCGCCGTCGGGTGTGTCGCGACGTTTCGCGATGCCATAGACAATATTATGAAGTTGGCAACACTGAGGGATTGGAAAGTCTGCTAGTGTGCGCAACCATGTGAGTCATTTTGTTCAGTAAGTTTAAATATGGCGGATACAGAATATGAGTAGCTCAGTTCAGTTTAAATCGTTGTGCGATCCTGAGGAACTCTGGACCAGCGGATAAATGTTAAGTACCTAGACTAATTTCTTTACCTAAAAGACATTAATTTGCAATTACTAATTAAAGAGATTACTTAAACCTTTTATAATTGTTTTATAACAGCTTAGCCCATGTGCTCCAGGATATTCTGTGTGGGCATGTTGAAGCCTACCTGCCTAGCCCATGAGCTCATTATTTATGATTCTATGCGTGTTTAGCTCAGCTAGGTACCTAGCCCATGTGCTCCCTGATTTACGTACGGGTGCAGCCCACCAACCTAGCCCATGTGCTCTATCATTGGTGGGTGCAGCCCACTGACCTAGCCCACGCAGGCTCCATGACTTGTGTACGGGTGCAGCCCACCAACCTAGCCCATGTGCTCTATCATTGGTGGGTGCAGCCCACTGACCTAGCCCATGTGCTCCATGATTTGTGTACGGGTGCAGCCCACCAACCTAGCCCATGTGCTCTATCATTGGTGGGTGCAGCCCACTGACCTAGCCCATGTGCTCCATGATTTGTGTACGGGTGCAGCCCACCAACCTAGCCCATGTGCTCTATCATTGGTGGGTGCAGCCCACTGACCTAGCCCATGTGCTCCATGATTTGTGTACGGGTGCAGCCCACCAACCTAGCCCATGTGCTCTATCATTGGTGGGTGCAGCCCACTGACCTAGCCCATGTGCTCCATGATTTGTGTACGGGTGCAGCCCACCACCTAGCCCATGTGCTCTATCATTGGTGGGTGCAGCCCACTGACCTAGCCCATGTGCTCCATGATTTGTGTACGGGTGCAGCCCACCAACCTAGCCCATGTGCTCTATCATTGGTGGGTGCAGCCCACTGACCTAGCCCATGTGCTCCATAATTTGTGTACGGGTGCAGCCCACTTACCTAGCCCATGTGCTCCATGATTTGTGTACGGGTGCAGCCCACCAACCTAGCCCATGTGCTCTATCATTGGTGGGTGCAGCCCACTGACCTAGCCCATGTGCTCCATGATTTGTGTACGGGTGCAGCCCACCACCTAGCCCATGTGCTCTATCATTGGTGGGTGCAGCCCACTGACCTAGCCCATGTGCTCCATGATTTGTGTACGGGTGCAGCCCACCAACCTAGCCCATGTGCTCTATCATTGGTGGGTGCAGCCCACTGACCTAGCCCATGTGCTCCATAATTTGTGTACGGGTGCAGCCCACTTACCTAGCCCACGTGCTCCATGATTTGTGTACGGGTGCAGCCCACTTACCTAGCCCATGTACTCTATGATTTATGTGTAATGTTTGCTTAATAGGATGCAGCCACTTCAGCCTAGTACTTAGGGGTCACTGCTTGGTGGTGGAAGCCTTGCGTGATCCCCTTTTGCCGGTGGCACCACATACCGTGGTGTCACCGGTTCCAACTTTTACAGATTGCACAGCGGTTCCAGTCTCTCTGTCCATTCAAATCATATTGCGAAGCAGATATATTAAGGGAAACGAGGAGGAGTACAAGAGAAATGAAAGTCCTCTGATACAGCAGGCATTTTGGTAAGCTGGATACACACCCAAACAATTCAATATATTTTTAAATTTCCCCATTATATACCATACGACTTTATAATCAGATCGCGACTATGTCGAAGCTGTATGTCTTGCCAGAGTATCGGTGCCTTCGCGTGAGACTATAATACATTCCTTTATGTGACGTAAATAGTGTTGTGGCAGGCAAACCGCTAAGAATGGTCGCGACAAATGATACGAAGTATTTTATGAAAACTGTTTAAAGGGGAGATTCTTAGACTTTTTATAATCATTCATAAGGCTTCACGCGATAATCATACTTAGCCAATATTGAAGCTTACTTAATTAACATTTTTATTGAAGTTTTCGATTTATACGGTTTTGGCGGGAGCAATGTTCTTTATTGCCGATCTGGTCAAATGTATTATTTACATAAAGTTACTACACGTTACCATTCTAAATATGTAGTTAAAATTATTTTTGCGCTAATGCCACATTCTGTATCGACCCCAAAGAAGTTTTAAGGTACCTGTAGTACTTATAGCTACTTAAGTTATAGACCCTTATCATTGCTACACATTTTAAAACCTTTTTTATTTTGGCATTAAAGTAAGCCGGAGCGCGTGCTATTATTTGTATTTAGCCAATGATACGAAATATTTTACGAAAAATGTTTAAAAAGGGTAGGTACTTAAATATAATTATATGTAGGTATTCATTATGGCAATTGTATCCTCGAATTAAGAACAACATGTCGCGTGGGTTAGTTTTTGGCTGTTTTTGATTTGTTCTTCTTCTTCTTCTTCTTGCATGTTGATTATAGTTAAAATATTTTAGATCTGTGGGCTATTAAAAAAACCACAGGTATAAATGATTAGATTACTCGGTTACTCCAAGAAGGTTAAAGTTTTAGTAAGTAACTATCTTTGGGTGTAGCTAATAATTATGTAATGACGATTTAACCTACTTCCTCACTTTCATCACTAGGTACTTAGGTATGTTGAAAGTGCAGTGGGAATGAGACAGCGTGGAAAATAGTGGACATAATAATAGTTATAACGGCCGATTCTTTATGGAGTGGTGGTTTAGTATTTGTAATTCCTAATTAGTATTAAGAAAAATTATTTATATAAAATTATTTTATTTAATTATTTATTTTATTTATTTATTTTTATATACACTTATTTTTATATATCTATTGACACTGGCTAAGTGTAGGTAACAATTCGTATGGAGCCAAACTTAAGAAGGTAAAAACAATGTGGTAAATGGAACAAAAAGCGCGTGGATATGTAAAACTGAGCAAAGCAGCATCATCGTGCGTGTGTGTCATTCTTTCATATTTTTCTAAACTGTACCTGCCTGCTTAGGTAACTACTGCCTAAACAAAATTTACTGAAACTTCTGTGAAAGACCTGAGTGAAGTGGTGATGATTTCTTTTTGTTGTAATATGAAGAGGTACTTATAAAATTGTAGTTTTTTGTTTGAAACTTCTTTTCTTTTACTGTTTTTTAAATCTATATTTGACTGAAAACATTTAATTTTAGGTAATGGCTTAAATAGCTTCCACTCACGGCTATGCTTGCGTTATACCTATATCTATGCTAATACAGGTTACTGTGCTCAGCTTTGAAAAGATTTGGTGCATATTGTTGTTTGGTACGAAATGAATGATCTATTATTAGACTACTTATAACGTAAAAATAACATAACACAAGCGTGCGAAGCCGCGGGCAATAGCTAGTAATTATTATAATCGTTGTAACCAGTATGATCCATAATAACATTTCATTTCAATTCCTTGTCATTCATAAATTCATTAATACTGTAATATGTTTTGCTAATGAGTACTTTTACAGGGTTATTCCTGTCCCCACGTTTTCGGCCCCATGGGGCCTAATGAGTTTTTTTCCTCTTGGGCCCCACTTATATAATAGTTATGTTAAAAATTATAATATCCCCGGTCATTATATTTTTTTTTCTCGAGCAGTTCGACATAATATCGAACTCGATATTATACTTTTACGAATATAATATCGTGTTCGATATTACATTCGATATCATAATGGCATAATAATTATCAAATCCTATATCTATAAAAAAATATCGACCGCGATAAAAATTCCTATTTAGCTCCATGTTCTCAGAATACTCGATACTCAACATGAATCTAAAACAGAACCCATGCGTATTTAAATTATAATACTACATATATTATTTAAAATAGTATACAAATCATAGGTACTACTACCAAAACTCATGTACTTAAACAAAACCTGATTCACCTAGCCGCTAGGCAACATGGCCAAGATGCTGGCACAGCTTTCCTAAATATTGATATGAAGTTATTTTAACACTAGCTGAAGCTGACCCGCCTTGCCATCGCACGGGTTTATTAGTTGTACACCGTAAACCTGTTCATGAGAAGAGGCAAGTGAAAGGGAAAAAAATAGGGGAAAAGAATGAATGGATAGGCTTCGACAGGATGATGACTTCCAAACTCTGTGCGACTTGGCTATCTTTTACTCAAGCTGCTTTCTACTTTTTCTATTTCTTGGCTCTGTAAGAGAGCAAAGCTGATTTTTGCTGATGTTGAATCCCCAGCAAGCGAAGGATTCTCAGGGGCGGCTCTAGCTTAAGTGCAGGGTGTGAGGTGCATACGGGCACCGGATCCTAGGGGCCCTCTAGGACCCGGCACATTCAACGACCCACGAAGGCCCAGATCTAGGGGAGAGCAAAACAGGGGCATGCCCCCGGGCGGAAACTTTAGAGGGCTCCAAATTCATGTGTATGGAATAAAGTAAAAAATTTAATGTAGGTCCCGTCCGCGTCATTCTCGCGTTTTCTTAGCACCGGTCCTAGGGTATAGAATATACAGAATCTGTAGATGAAGGAACGATCGTGCGAAATATTTATACCGAAAGACGCTAGAGGCAACAAGGAACGAGATAAAGTTGGAATGGTCAAGTTTGAGGGGCGCTAGTCTGGTGGAACATACTTTTTGTTGTTTGGTCAACAGACATCAGAATGGTCGTTCTTTTGTTTTTAGCACGATTTTTGGTGATTTCTAGGTATTCATGGGGTTTTTCATACTGCTGATGTTTTGCTACCGCGGGTGGTAGAGAAATACCGCGCGTATTTGAACAGGGCTTAGAAACCTAAGCGAGCTAGGGATTCAAAGGCACGAGATGAAAAAACTTTACTCTCGAGTGAACATAATTACAGAATACATACCTACCTTCATCTTTTTTTGAACAGGCTAACCGAGTGGAACTTTTTCACCCGTAGCACCGGTGCACAGACATTTAAATAGTATTAGATGTCTGTGCACTTGTGACGTCATTGAACACAGACAGCCGTCATGTCAGTAACGTCACAGAGTACATTGCTATTAAGTAACTTTCAGCGTCATTTCTATCAAGAAAATCCGACAATGGCGGTTGTATATTTTGAATTTTTTTACCAAAACCTGTGAATTTTTGAATTTAAATGTAATAAGGGTGGATTATTATTAGTTAAGTGTTCGTAAACGTGCACGAGGGTTGGCAAATGGTTCCAATTTTATAAGACCATGCATTGCCATTTTCTCTTCAACGGTTTTTTAGAGCCTTCAGTAAAACATCCACCATTTTACTGATGGCGTTTTGACCTGACAAAATATGACTTTGACTTGACATAACCGTACAAATCATTACTCACTTGACATTGGCAGAATTATTGCTAAAATCGATAGAAAGCCATTAACGAAGAAGAAGAAGAACTTTCAGCGTACTTTTTGGTTGTACTAGTGATTTTATTTCACTCACAACACACACAAATTAAGTCGTTTTCATGTTCTCTGCGGATTCTGCCGCCACGCCAGCCCCAACCTGTGTTCTAGGAAGATGCGACGGTGCAAGGGTGTCCACGCAGGTTACGTTCTAAACCAAAGGCCACCCCACCTTCCTTGGAATCAAGGTCATCTCGTCAGCTCTTTTGAGCTCTTTTGCCATCGTCATGTACGAGGCCATTGGGTTCCAGAATGGCCTTGGTTCTTTCAATCTTTACAAAATAGCTGACCAATAACGTTAGTTACTTAGTACGTAGTCCAAAAATTCACACCAAGACGCCCAAGTACGGCGTAAGTATCAATTTGATCTGAGCGCACTATACCAGAGTATCAACAAAACAAAATGCAACAGCCACTTCATAGTGACAACCATATGTCAACAGTCGCCTAAAATATAAACAATCACTATTTTCTTTTATTTCAATAAAAAGTACCGTACTTACGTGAAAATGAAACTTTTTTCTTGTCTCTTGCAGTGGTTTAGATATAATAGTATCTAACTAAAGACACAGGAAGGCATTTTATCAGCATGTTTTTATGAAATTAGCCGAGATGAATTACTGGACACTCACGGAGTGCAAGACTGGTAGTGGTCGCGGCACGGTAAGCCAGAGTAGCTTAAACTCTCCCTGTTTGTTTTGGCGGGAGTACAACATAATCTGTTGGGTACGATCGCCTAAGAAAAGCCATTCTATGGCCATTCAATCGTATTTTGTTAACAGAATCACCCTCCAGCGGCCGGGCGAACGTACCGCGCGCGACCGCGAAACTTTTCGCTTACCTAGGCGGTAAAAGTTCCGCCCTACCCGGCGAATACCGCGCGGTATCCCGCGCGGAATGTTCCGCTACCGCGGGCGGGAGAGAAATACCGCCTTGGTGTGTGTACTCCTTTAGTCGTGACATTCCGAATTTTACTTTCGTGACAGTTTTCCTATTCGTTCACAAAGACAATGTAGATTGGTCTTGGATTAGCCCTTCGGCCGTGACATTACGAATTCTATTTTCGTACACAGATGTCTTGTTTTCATAACCTTTTTTTCCAATTTGTTCACCAAAACATTAATTGGGTAAGTATTAGTATTTCATGAATGAACACTTGGCTTTCTTGGTAACTTGGGTTTGAGGCTTTGGCTTTTGTTTTGTGAAGAATTCAGTAAATTGTTCAAGTTAGCAAAAATTGAAGATTTGTGTCCGCGTTTCCGTGCGATCTGTGTAATAAGATTTCCGCCTGCCAGATACCTACCTGCTTAGGTTTTCTGCCACTATGACGTGCAACTATTTTCCACTCCAAAAGTTTACTTCAAAGATTAATTTAATTGTAAGTAATTTGTGTTGTTTGTTGTGTTTATTTGTAACACGTAGGCTTTAAAATATTGTACCTATTAGGTATTGCATGGTTGTATTTGTGAATATGTGGGTAGGTATGTTTGTATCTCATCTCTATCTAGATATATGATCTTTATGAAAGACCGCAGTGTCTAACTCTCATCCATGATAATTACCACAGAGCAAAAAAAAACGCTTCCACTCTACATAGAGGCGCCTTTTCGACACTTCTCATACAATTCAAGCGTGTCAGGTATTACAATGAAACCTCTATGGTTTACCTGCGCAGATGACATATATAGCAATTGTCTTGTCATTAGAGCCACTGCTGTCAGCAAAACGTGCTGTGGGTTGAGGCGATATATTTTTATCGATAGTTTAATATGAGTTAAGTACGCGGTAAGGTACCTCTTACCGGATTGTATCATTAGGTACACTTTAGTACCTACCTATATCTTTTGTGCCTTTTGTGCGTATTTCTATGTGTAATAGTGTTATTTTATTCTATTATACTCTATTCTGGGTCGACAATGGCCAGCCGATAAACATACCGGTATAAATCTAAAATAAATAAAATTGAATGTATTGGTATTGGTAGGTACGTCACGTTCGCGTCACGGCTATACAGTCCACCTCTCAACTATTTTATGGCAAATGTAATGTGTGTAAGTATAGAGGTAGTTTATCGTCAGTTTATGGTTATAAAGATTAAGTTTATAAGCAAATCCGATAGGCGTCCAAAGTGAGGATTTATGGGGGAGGCAGTGTTTAGCAGTGGACGTCTGCCGGCTGATATGTGATAGTATAATTATATCTATAAACTAAAGTTTGAAATATGCCGAAATAGAAGAAACATAACAAGTTATAAAACGAAAAAATATATTAAAACTCCAAATACATAGGTAACACGTTTTGCTGATGATTCATCAGTATTGTTGCGTCATGTTTCTTTTTGATAGAATTCATCTGAAAATATAATTTTCAGATGAATTTTTAGGAAAAATAATAATAATATTGAGTATCATTGAGGTGTTGTAGGTAAACACTTATTTAATAGAAGGTAGGTCCTTAGTTTGGCAGTAAATAAAGGTAATTTTTCAGCTCACCATGCGATGTATATTTTAATTTACAGCTATTTACAAAATAAAAAGCAAGTGAATTTTTTCATTCAATATCGACTAAGACGTAGATTCTTACGTAGAATTAATGAGATCAGTTGTCCTTAGCAACCAAGAGCAATGATTTTCTATGAGGCTACCATGGATGAAATAAAAAAAAGAAGGATTGAGTTTTGATTGACATCGAACTGAATCCCAAAATGGCGGACATATTACATATGTGTGTCAGCTGAAAGTAGGGCGACCGGCTGCATATGATGTGAGCGTGTGCGTGTTCCGCTCGTACGTACGAAGCGTTCCGGCTTCCTAAGGGAGCTTCAGTTTCGGATCAGACGGGATTCCCTCCTTCTTTTTTTAATAGCTCCATGGAGGCTACATGAAAACTCTTTCATGGGCGAGCACGCCACATCATTATAATGTCCTCATCAAATAATAAATGCGGATAAGAGAAATTATAGTCATCATCATCAGCCCGTAGATGTCCACAGCTGAACATAAGCCTCCCCCAGAAAGCGCCAATTAGAACGGCTGCTCGCCTCCTGCATCCATCGGCTCCCCGCGGTTTTCACCAGGTCATCGGTCCACCTAGTGGGGGGGAAATTATAGTACCTCGTTAAAAATAGGATAGAGTTTCAATGTGGGAATAGCGTCAAAATATAAACGTATATGGTTAGACATTTTCATAAAACATTTAGCTTCAAAATGCTGAGACCAAACCGTATCATGTTTTTGAGGAAACTAATTGCACTGTCCAGTTGCGAATATCTATTTATCTTTTATATTAGGATCTGTAGGAAACCTAATAAACATAAAAGATATTAAAAGTTTAATTAGTAGAAGTCAATTTAACCACAAAATAAATTGAAAACATTTAAAACTTATTGTAACAAATTTCCGGATGGCATAACAGAAACTATCGATGTATCGATAATTATAAGGTTAACCAACGCATTACATCACTATCGGTACTTCTGCCATAGGGTAAGTTCGCCGGTTTTGCGACCACTTCCTATATCCGACCATTTAATGTACATTTGATGAAAAAATATAAAAAATAAAAAGCTTGCGGTGAACACATCTCTAAAATATATTATGCCTACACAATTATGTCCAAATAGGTTCAGTTTTGTAACAAATATATGAGAAATCCCCAATTCTATTTTAAAGCTTTGAAGTTTACAAGCACATACATTTTAACTGCTAGTTTTCGACCACGTTTATCCACCATCTGGCATAAAAACTTCAGATACCCAAAATCACTCGTGGTCGAAAACTGATCCAGCTGCAGAAAAATGCTATTCGACCGCAAAAGCAAACTATATCAAAAACATTATAAATACGTATTTATTTACATATAAAAGTACATAAATAGTCGATTACTTTGTAAGGTTAACTAATTAGACCACACACGATTAAAAAAAAACGATTAATGCTGGTGGCCGCAAAATAGGCGTGACCAACTGATCGAACCATCATTGAATATTTCTCGCCCAGGGTCTAATGTGGGCTGGCTTTATTACAAAAAAAAAGTAGCGTATTTAGTTTGTAAACATAACTATGTTTATAAACTACGTTAGCCAATATTTTTTTTGTTATAGCTGAATTTTTCAGCCATATCCTTAAATAAGTTTTGGCGGTCTCAGTAAGAAAACAGATCATGCTTTTTTATATGAGTAAGTGCCTCAAAGCTGGAGAAATCATGAAAATACAAGACAGAGGATCTAAAGAAGCCTTTCTGTAGAGCGATTATGTAAAGCTGTTACAAATACTGGGTTGATTGAAACACATTTGAAATAGCTACATGTGTGTATCGATAATTTGCGATTACGTAAGGGTTTTTATTTCTATTACAATCGGTTTTTATCGATAACAACCAAAGTGAAGTTGCAGCCAACCCGACCAATTTAAAAAGCAAGGTTTATATAGAAAACGTGTTGAAATAACTAATCATTTTTATATGTCTGCATTATACGGTTCTTTGGCCTATGTTTTTGTTGAAACAGGAAATGTCATTGTCATTGTCAATGAAAAAATAGAGTTATAATAATTGTGACCATTTGTGGCAGATTTCTGCCATTTGGCAGAACTAGCTCTCAAGTTTACTATTTTAAAAACGTGGCATCTTTCGGCAGATATGGGGGTTATTGATATTTTGAAGTAAAAATCGGAGGTCTCATAGCTGCAGCTCTTTATTAGTTTTAATAACTCAATAATATTAATTTGTAATTCATTCATCAGACTTCCTCACTGAAACTAGAAGAAACTAAATACCATACCTGCCGTGCGGACTAGAGGGAGTGCCTCACTAGCAACCATGTAACTAAGATAGTTTTCATCCGATCAATATCCTACTGCCGGTAAACTGACGCGCTAATTGACTGTTATTTGTCTTTTAAGATATAAATAAAAATTGCATATGATTACCTTTTTATTCATTGGTCAGCCCCCAAAGGGCTGAAACATAAACATAAACGTCATGGGCCCTGTCGGGCACGCAAAAATTAGAAGAGAGGAGGATACATAACTATTGATAATCGCGTACAGCCAACGACGTTTTGGCCGCCAACGTAACACGAACAATCGATCAATATATTGAATATATTGAAGCCGCTTAAACAGGGTTAGGTAAGACGTAAAAATTATTAACACGCGCGAGCCGGGTTTTGTCAACTAGCAATATATTATAAAAGACTTGAGGCATATTTCTTTGTTGAGGAAGATTTCTAGCCTATTTAGGGCAGAATCTGCTATTTAGATGGTCACACTGGATATAGTAAGTATTTTATGATTTACTACTTATGCGTTTATATTGCTTGAAGATGCTCAATGTGAAGAAAAACAACAATAAAAGTTCGCAAGAAACAACCTCTAGCCGGTTTCTATGGAGAATGTAATTTCTGCCGTCATTTTGGCTGAAATCTATGTACGTAATCGCAAATGTTCATATCGATGAAATTTTTGTCCTGTCAAATCCTTTTCTGTAGCAAACTTGTTGCAATCGAACTTTTATTGACTTTGATTGATACAGAATGTCGTACATAATCGCAAAACTATAATAAATACATATTTCTTAATGAAACTGATTGAAATAAAAGTTACATAATCGCCCTACTGATCATTGTTTCTATAATTTATTTACCACAGGCAGTCAGGCACCTACGTCTTTCCACCCGTCTTTCAATTTATAGTGGTAGGAAACTAGCGAAAAAGTGGTCGTAAATATAATTTACTGATCGAAAACTAGCAAAATAGTCACTATTAGCCTTTGGTTTAGATATTATAAAAGGGTGGGTTATTTTAAAAAATGATTGATAATCTGATAAAAATATAGAGTATAATATTTGAAACGTAGCTTAGTAGCATCAAGTCAAAAAATGATACTGGTACATTTTATTATGCAACCTAAACTTGACAACTCCACTAAGTGGTCGGAAACTAGCGAAATTACCCTATAATATCAAACTGACACAGAAGAGTACCCCGTACCGAAGTTCTGCAGCAATAATATGATTAATTTCGTCTCTATATAGAGGCGAAGCGTCATTTGTTTCATAGCTCTGTGATAATTACCTATAAATTATCTTGTACCTAGCGGTAGAGATTTTACCCGTTCATAAATTTTTAATTACTTACCCACTTATTACTAATTTACATTTTGCGCCTACAACTTTCTTACTTTTAACTCAATTTGTTGGTACCTAGGTAAGTTTAGAAGTTTTATATTTCTAAACTACACATAAAATAAGCAGTGTCAAACTTTTTTCAGCGTGAACAATTAAACCACCGAAAGCCTTAACGCGGCTTCAAATTTTAAAAAGTGAACTTCCGTTGTTTTAAAAGGAAAAAGGTTTCACTTATAATTTGAAATAGGAACGCGATGTTTGCTTTTCAGTGTTTTTCAGAAGGCGCGCACGGTGGCTGTAGCCGAGGCGAGCCGCCGAGTAGGCACTGAAGGAATATCGACTACACTAGCTATGGGATACGAAAGGGTAGCGACAGCAAAGGCATTATTTATTCTGCTACTATTTGCTCAAATTTTTTCCAATTTGGCATTGGTGTTTCAGGCTTTGAAATATTAAACCTAAACCATGATTAAAATACAAGTAGTTCTACTTGTACTACCTAGATAATTTAGTATCACGATAGGAATACTGTAATTTAGTAGCTAAATGGGTACTCATCAATGCAATTATTTGTTTGAAAATCAAGAATTAAATTTTTGGTGTTTTTTAGGGTTCCGTACCCAAAGGGTGAAACAGAAACGGACCCAACTACTAAGCCTCCACTGTCCGTCCGTCTGTCTGTCTGTCTATCTGTCCATCTGTTACCATAGTTAGAAAGTTGAAATTTTCACAGATGATATAATTATTTCTGATGCCGCTATTACTAAAAAAAAGGGATAAAATAAAATTTACGGGGGTACAATAAACGTGATTCTGTTGCTCGTTTTCATAGATAATCGCACGGAACCCTTAGTGCTCAAGTCCAACTCTGGCCGGTTATTTAGCAATTGTAGAGGCGGTAGAGACAGACAGTATTTATGTTCCGTATTGACGTCGACTAGCCCTCTGGGGCCGTACTGTGAGCTTTAGTGCGATTCAAACCAGAGCCTGTATTGGATCGCTTCGTTTTTTTTTTGTATGAATATTTTGACAAGCGATCCAATATTGGCTCAATTTTGAATCGCGCTAAGAGCTCACAGTACGGCCCCTGCTGACCAAGACGGTCGTAAATCCTAAAAAACAAAGTTGCAAAAGCAACACATGCAACACACTAAAGCAGCCTGAGTCCTGACGCGGTTTATAGGACGCGAAACGATTGAAGGTAGAGTGAAGCACACTCAATGGCGAAATATGCGTGTGTGAAATATAGGCGCCAAACGCTGCACAGTAGCCCAGATAATATAATACCTACAGTACTGCCTCATCCCATACAACGGAATAACGCGGGCTATTTTACGAATTATTTTATTTCTGCATAACGCAAGATTATCAAGCGACATTTATTGCGTGTTGGCGAAGTACTGGGCCAAATGAATACACTGGACACTAACTAGTAACTCTCTAGACACGATTACTACATGTTTTTCAAGTTCAGGCTATTTTATGTTTGTACCTGATGGGACCTCATGACAGTAGCGAAAATTAGATGTGCACGGGAAGAGGTAAGGTTAGGTGGTGCGCGGGTTTGCAGCGTACTTCACGGCCGCCATTAAGTTTGAATCGCACTATAGCCAGGTAAAAGACCGAATGCGCCGTGCGCATAGTGTGGCAATGTCACGTCCTAGGCTAGCCGTAATTATAGTAGGCAGTCGATAGCTGGAATTGGATCTAGTAAAACTGGTAGATCTACATTGTAAGTCAATTTGTATCATGCATACAATTACAGCCATTAAACAGATAAATATTCTGCCAAGCTAACAAATTGCCAACGTGACTGAGTTCTTGGCCGTGTCCTGACTTATAATATTATTGAATTAAGCTCACGGTTGATAGATAGGTACCTATATGTCTACCTAACGTAGGAGTTCCCGCGGTAATTCACCTCTCAATAACTTGCAGGGTTGTCAAATTGCTTTCAGGATTTAAACGCATTGTTGATAGTAAGTTTATGTGTAAGTTGTATTGGGGCAATGATTTGAGAAATGTTTTTAAGGTTCCACCTGTACTGTGTAAAACGGACCGTATTAGCGATAAGAGCGCCCATTAGTTACAAGATATCCCACTACATTTTTCTGTAACATGGTGTTTTTCAATAAAGAGTTTATCTATCTATTGCCCCAGGTAATATAATACCTACGCCTACAGTACAGATGCCTCATCCCATACAACGGAATGACGCGGGCTAATTTACGAATTATTTTATTTCTGCATAACGCAAGATT
Source organism: Ennomos erosarius (assembly GCA_963580505.1). NCBI lineage: Eukaryota > Metazoa > Arthropoda > Insecta > Lepidoptera > Geometridae > Ennomos > Ennomos erosarius. The sequence continues at coordinate 6,695,826 of OY756999.1, read as the reverse complement.
ATCAAGCGACATTTATTGCGTGTTGGCGAAGTATTAGGCCAAATGAATACACTGGACACTAACTAGTAACTCTCTAGACACGATTACTACATTTTTTTCGTTCGGGCTATTTTTTGTTTGTGCTGCTGTCGGTCCGTCTTTAATTGTTCGTTTTTATATATAATGGTACGAAACCCTTCATGCGCGAGTCCTACTCTTACTTGGCTGGTTATTATTATTTAAAATAAAATGTTTTTTTGCACATGCCGCTGAAACAGATCACCCTGACCGCAGAAACAAGTGGCGTTATGTGCTAATAAACTGTATTTTATTCACCTGTTCTTAATAAAACCAGAAATAAAGGTGACAACCCTGCATCGACACCTATACCTACCTAACGTATGTGTAACGAGATTCCAAGCGATTTACCGACTGCTCGTCTCACACAGTCAGCGCGCTGTATTCATAAAAAGCGGTGGTCCAGCCAAGCCACTTTTCTTATCAAAACACGCAATGGGTAAGTGTTTATTTATAAATTCTCAATTTCATTTTAATATTATTAAGAGACTATTGTTGATTTTATTGTTACTTATGGATATCTACGTCATACAATGTAGAGTCTGGCTCAGCTAACTGTGGAATATTTTGGAACCCCTAAAAAGTTTTTCTTAAACCAATCAGTTTTGTGTGTACCTAATTACCTGTCAATTTCATCTTCTTCTTCTTCTTTAATAGCTTTCTATCCATTATTTGCAATAATTCTGCCAATGTCAAGTGAGTAAAATTTGTACGGTTATATCAAGTCAAAGTCATTTTTTGTCAGTCAAAATGCCAACGGTAAAATGGAGAATATTTTACTGATGGCTATAAAAAAAGCCGTTGAAGCAAAAACGAAAATGCATGGTTTTATAATCTTAAAACCATTTGCCAACACTCGTGCACGTTCACGAACACTTAACGGATAATAATCCACCCTTATTACACATTAAATTTCAAGATACACTAGTTTTGGAAAATAAATTCAAAATTAACAACCACCATTGTCGGATTTTCTTCAAAGACCCCCTCAATTTCATAACATGTCAATGTATTAAACAATCTGAATTTTCTGATTGGTTGTATTTTGGAGAAGAAATAATGGTTCAACCGGGGAGTTTTGGCGGGAACGCGGAAAAGTTCTCGTCGTTGCAGTGTATTATTTCTCAAAACTTTTGCTTTTTCCAGAGTTAATGTTTAAAAATTGGTGGCATTTTACGCATTAAGTGCTGAATTATGAGCATGAGTGTGAGCAAGTGATGTAATGTGGTGAAACGTGGTTTTTCGTATTGCTTCCAAAATTCCATAGAAGCTTCTAGTAAAGTTGCCATTACTTTACTGGAGCATGACTTAGACTGGATTATGACCTGACTTAGACTGGACTATGACTATGACTAAGACTTGACTTTACGTGAAATATTCTAATAACATGATGCAAAAATTACAATACTTGACACTGGCTAAATACACAATGTTTGAAGCCAAAATATAACACAAAAAAAATGGTTCAACCAATTAATTGTTAATATTTTTTGTATGCACTGTGCTACCTTATACAAGATTTATATTACACCAGTTTTAAACCACCGCAGAGTTATACATATAATCTATGTACGCAGGTCTATTTAGTTATCAGGTTTTAGGGACTTCTCTTTGTTACATCATACCTGTCTATCCCATATATGATCTGGGCATCATACGTACCTGGGTGTTTATTACTGAAAAGATTGTATTTATTTGTATAAGTAAATATGTTCCTTATGATGATATTAACCTCTATCTAGGAACCTATATTCCCTTTCTCATATTTTTGCAGTCCATGTTGATCATTCGTGTTTCGCTCAGGGAAAGGAAACTAACCATTTAACCAAGTTTAGGCAACCTATTAATTAATTAGCGAAATGACCATTTAATTAAATAGCGATATATATAAATAGCGGTAGAGTCTGCGCCAAACGTTTAAGCGGCTGTGAAGTGCGCTGCAAGCGGCCTGCTTATCTCTTCCCGCGCACATCTTAATTTTGCTACTGAACAGCGTTTCGTGCCGACACCTGAAAAAGAAAATGAAATGAAAATAAAAAAAATGAAAAATACATTTATTTGGATAAGGCATAAGTAGGTAACATATACATTAATTAGAACACCTGGATCCCACACTAGGCTCAGTCACTTCATAGCCCCCATTGAGTTCGGCGCCGACCATAGACATATATATTAAGGACAGGCCTAATGACTGGATAAAGGTCGTTTCAAAGTGGGAGCCAATTTCACAGATTGGCATCCACTAGCGCTCAGTCTGTGATGGAAGTTAGAAGGCATCGGTCGAATGTCACAAACAAAATATGCCAAGTTGTATTGTGAAGGGTTGCACAATCTATACTCAAAAGTGCAGTAAAAAGAAAGACCAAGTTTCTTACCTCAAGTAATTCAATATTTTCAATATTACACTCTGTTTTGTAACAAAATAATCTAATTTATATTTGGAATAATCATTGTAAACATAAACATTGACGGACATAATGGCAGCGATAGGCACCTAATTTTCTCAACCTGTCGTAGTTCACGCGAAATCTAATAGATGGCGCTGACTTTTCCCACGCCATTTTGACAAAATCAAATATTCCTTCGGGCATATCCTGATATATAAATCTATGGCGCCGACTCAACCTGTACCTGTCTTTAGTTATTTTCATGAATAAACCATTTTGCCTCTGTGGGCCTAGCACGAATATTTACGAGCGCGTAAGTGTAACGTTAACGTAAGCCAATTGTATGGCGTTTGATCTGCCCCCCTATTACGATAGAGCTAGCAGCGCTGCCGACGCGAGTCTGCCGCTCAACTCCTGTGAAAATTGTATGAACTTTGACAGCAGTTGAGCGGCAGACGCAATCGTACCTAATAGGGGGGTTTTACGTTAACGTTACACTTACGTGCGCGTAAATATTCGTGCTAGGCCTACAGGACTCTCTGACAGAGAGACAAGCTTTGTGGATAGATCATACCTGTCTATCCTTGTTTGTTGCACAAACTAAGTTTATTGAAATGCAGATAATACCAATGTCAAAAGTAAGTTATTGAAAACGGGCATAAGTTTGCATCACTAATCATTAATCAACCACCAATTTGACCACCTATGATTTGTTATGTGAATGCACATATAAACAGAGAGCTAAAGGTCAACTTATTATTATTCAGTAAGGTCCTGTCTGTCGAAAACCGATTTAAGTGGATTACATAATATACTTCGAAGTCAAGGCTAAGCACCGGCCGAGCAAATTTTGATGAGCTGTGTAGGTATACTATTACGTAGGTACGTAACCTCTAATTACACTAATTATACCTACATGTTTCGGGTTCCGTACCCAAAGGGCAAAATAATGGCGGCTGTAAAGTGCGCGGCAAGCTCTTCGCACGCTGCGCACTTCGATAGGTACCCGCGCTCATCCAATGTTTTCTACAGTGGTAGGGTGTTCAATAGCTTCCCTCCTACTTCACAGCTGCCATTAGTTTGAATCACATTACTGATATATTTTCTATATATACCTACCTATCCCTAGCTGACCTTGTATGAACACAAATGTTATCATTCATTAGAACGGGACATACCTACCTAATAAAACTATAGTAGGTTGGTACTAGTTAGGTACCTCATATCGAAGTCAGAATCATAGTAACAAATAATAAATAACGCCTAACGATCACATACAGTCATACATAAATATCCTGGACCCTAACTAAAATTCCCTGTATCTAGGGACCTAGAAACTACGAGGACCATGCTCCCACAACACCCAGTTACAGAACAAGTATTTGCATTTTTTTCGTGGGCACAAATACTTGTACTGTCGCGGGAATCGAACCCGCCGCCTTCGGGTTATGAGCCGACCTGCTCAACCACCACACCACGGAGGCTGTCAATAATGTAAAATAAGTAGATATCTAACCAGTTGTTTATTGTCGTTTTTTGTTTCCAGGTTCAACAACTTTGATTGTGGCCGTATTCGCGGTAGTGTTCGTGGTTACTTACACAGAAGCTCGTGCGTGATCCCATTACTTATTATGATTTTAAATAATTATTATGTGGGCATGTAAATAGGGTGAATTCTGTGATATGTATTCATCAGCCTAATACGCCGCTACTGGAAGCGGGTCTTCTTTCAAATAGAAAGTGGGTATGCCATGCCCCACCATGCGGTCCTTGCGATCCATGGGCGGGTTGGTGGATGACACATGGTCTCGAATTTTGTGATTATTGAGCACTTCAGTTTCCTTGCAATGTTTTCTTTCACCATTGTAAGAGACCAGTTCACCAGCAATGATACAACTTCCCTCATATAGGTATACGAGAATTAGTGGTGTGTTTCAACTGCTAATCTTATGCGAGGAAACTGGACACCCGATGTGTCTTTTGGTCCACCCGGCCCTGTTCTTTGTAATTTCGTATGACTTTGTCTCGTTTTATTCTATCCCTGCCCGCGCATGTGAGTCGTGTTTGTAGGACAAATAAATGATAAAGTTCAAGAAATTATGTTCACGAGCTATCAACTGGTTTTATAATCTTTTTGGTAAGAGCAAGTACAAATTTATGGTGCGGACTTGCGGAGCCGACGGCCTCTAAAATACGCCACTGAACCCGCGATATCATTCAGTGGGATAAATTGGAAGATATTCCTCCAAAGAGTTCGATCGGACTACCAGACTAGACCGGACTATATGGAATAAACCAGTTCATGCAGTATTGTTGGTTATTCTTGTTTGCGTTGCTCCACATTTTCGAAGGGCACCTATGTGTTAGCCTGTGTTAGCTCTATTTACAACTGTTCCAGTTGGAGAATGCCCTCTCCCGTCCAAGGTGTACGGCTGCAGCCCCAAATGTGTCCAGGACTCCGACTGCAGAACTGCTGGGAAGGTGTGCTGCCAGAACGCATGCAACGCCAAGTCTTGCACGGTGGCGGCCGCTGCAGGCACCGGGACTGGAGGATCTAACAAATATGGCGGAAGTAAGAAGTTTCTTGATTTATTCTCTAAATAGGGACATCCCACCATCATTTATAGAGTTCGCTTTGTCCGACCCTTTTGGTCCTTTTGGCGCTGATCTATAAAGACACCAAATTAACGCAACACAACACACTGAGTTGGTAAAGTAGACACACCTTGCACAATTTTTTTAATATGATCACTTTCGAGCTCTATCTTTAAAATTGGATGTAGATAATTATTTTTTAACTCCTTAAATGTTGATTGTATACGACTTATGAGATTATTGAGCCATGATGATTTATTTGTGGACAGTCCCAACGTGGAGCTAGCTGCCATGTAGTTGTAGATTATAGAATTTCATAGTTCAACGAAATTTCAAACTATCGAAAATGCCTTAGGCACCTATATACCAACAGTAACATTATTCTAAAGTACAATACATATCTAAAAAGGTACTAGAATCTTAGTATAAATTTTAATACTTGTACGGCCGTAGAACAGAATTCCATAAAGATTCTAGGTAATATACCTACATGCTTCAAAGCTGCAAATAGTTACGAAGTGTGAAGTGTGTAGGTAGGAGTATAGTGTTCTGTGGTAGGTATTGTATTACCTAACTGACCGCATGCAAGCATCACAAATGCAATTCTTGACGGATAATAGTTAGGTAGGTATGTTTTTCAACCACGATCATTAAACACTTACTACGCACAAACAATAATATAGTAGGTAACTATTATACTTATTTACTTTAGTCATCGATTAGGTATATTAGAATTCGGGGTTTCCACAGCCCATATTACCTACAGTTTTGTATTTATTTAACGTCTGCTAGCTGGATGTTAGCACTGTTGGATGTTTTCCTCGTGGTCCTACTACCTATTTTATCCTACTAGTAGGACCACGAGGATAAACATGTAGTGCTTCTCTCTTATGTAGGTTGATATCTTCTTTCCTAAGCTCTTATACCCCACTATTCAGTTTTGATATTCTGACATCCAGCTCCTATACTACGTTGTGTCAGCACGAATACCTACCTAGACATACATATACACCTACACAGTACCAGTCAGCTCTTATCCTACTATTCTACTCCACTAGCAAGTTGAAATGGCAATGGGCAGGCCACATCGCTCGTACTGACAACCGATGGGGAAGAAAGGTTCTCGAGTGGCGATCACGAACCGGAAGGCGCAGCGTAGGCCGACCCCTTACTAGGTGGGCCGACGATCTGGTGAAAGACATGGGGAGCCGATGAATGCAGAAGGAGAGGAGCCGCTCAAAGTGGTGCTCCCTGGGGGAGGCCTGTGTTCACCAGAACGTCTTCAGGCTGTTAATAATAAATGACTACACTAGCCAGCTTCTATATACAGAAACACAGCCCTTGACATCTAGTCATATACCCACACATAATATTACCTGAAACTTAGTTGTGCTTTTATGATTTCAGGTGGCGGTGTCGGTGTGACCTGTGACAACGTGAAATGCCAACCTTACGAGGTCTGCAAAATGGACCCCTCGACCAAAAGGAACAAGTGCAGCCGGGCTTAGATCGTTGCTAATACGAGCATATTAGCATAGATTGGAAAGCGATATTCCGATGTCCTTGTTAGATCCCTTTGGTTTGAAAGAGACAAAACTTACATCGCGTAAAATGTAGGGTTGATTTCTCAATGTGTCAATTTTGTTGTGCCAAATTCTATACTGAATCTAGTTTGATGGTTCTTAAAACCTTATACCTACTTATACTTAAGATATGCTCTCTATTAAGGTAGTTTAATTGTAAGTCTATACTCATCATTTAGCTACGAAACTACGTGTACAAATCGGGCATTTGACATCAATTGTATTAATAAAACTGAGAAATAAAGTTGTATATTTTCTATTATTCTGTTGAGAGACAATGCACATCCCTAATGTCCCATCTCTACTCTATGTAAAGTAGTAGTCTGTGTTCTGAAATATGGCGAATTGCTTTTTGTAATGTTAAAATGTAAAATTAAGTTTGGAAGAATAAAAAGACAATGATGAATAATATAAAGTGTTTTTAATGAAGCCGATCCACGGAGAAAACTCAATAGTGGTAGCAGAGCGTGGTTAATTCGAAATACGTAAAGAAGAAAAGATGTCTAAAGAATTGCAACGTTTTCCTGTGACGCCATTTGCTGGTGAGAGCTTCAGCAGTTGGGCATTTCGAATTAGGAGCATACTGAGAGAAAATGGGGTTCTAGCAGCGATTGAAGAACGTACGTTTCATAGCACACCCGCAAATTCGCAAAATGAAGCAAAAGCACAAGCCATCTTGATCGCCGGAGTGGCTGACAGTCACCTTGAGTATATTAAAAAAGATACGGCATATTTAATGTATGAAAATCTGAAAGAAAACTTCCAAAAGAAAGGAACACGTAGCAAATTGTTTTTAAGGAGAAAGTTGTCCGACATCAAGTACAGTGACAAGGAATCACTTTCACAGCATTTAGTAAAAATGGAAGAAATGTTTACTGAGTTACAAGAGGCCGACGCAGAATTAAGTGAGGAAGAAAAAATAAATTACATTTTACTCTCCATGCCAGAATCATATGAAGGAATGATAACAGCTTTAGAAACTGTTTCTGACTTAAACCTAGATTTTGTGAAAAACAGGCTATTGGGAGAAGAAGAGAAGAAAAAGACCAGGTAACAGCCCAGTCATTTAGCAATACCTTTTTATGTTTTAACTGTGGAAAAGCTGGCCACAAGAAATTTCAATGTAGACAAGCGCAGGGTCATACTCAGATACAGGGCCGTACTCAGGGGCAGAGCCACAACCGGGGCCACAATACTTATGAGCAGAACAGGAACACTAACTACCAAGGACAAGGTCATGGATACAATACTGGACGAGGACAAGGTTACAATTCAGGACGAGGACAAGGTTACACCCCAGGACAAGGACACGGTCACAACTCAGGACGAGGACAAGGTTATAATTCAGGGAGAGGCTTCAATACAGGGCAAGGACGAGGTTTTACCAATAGGAGACACGAGGCGTTTGTATCAGAAAAACAAGTAAGTGATATTGCATTTCCATGTACGAGTGAAAATAGTGATGTGAAAAATTATGATAATAAAATAATATCATGGTGTGTTGACTCGGGATGTTCTGACCATTTAGTGAACACTAAGGACTATTTTAAAGACTATATTGAACTGAAAGTACCTAAAAATATTGCTGCGGCTAAAAATGGTGTCATGATACAAGCGATAGGAGTAGGTAATATAGAAGCAAAATGTTTTGTTGGTAAAAGAGAGATTTTTACTACTGTGAAAAATGTATACCATGTGCCTGAACTAAGAAAAAATTTATTGTCTGTATCGAAAATGGAAGCAAGCGGTTTAGAGGTTTCATTTAGCAAAGGTAAAGTCAGAGTGTACAATAAAAGCTGTATGATTTTGATAGGAAATGCAGATGGCAGTTTGTATAATGTTGAAATGGAACTTATGGAGTCAAACTGTAATTATTCTTCAACTGATAATTGTGAAATTAATTTATGGCATAGACGATTTGGCCATTTAGGCATTCAAAATATTTCTATATTGGCACAGAAAAATTTAGTACATGGGTTAGGTGAATTAAAGAACAAAAGGGTAGAACATACACTATGTGAACCATGTCTTTTAGCAAAAATGACAAGACAACCTTTTAATAAGACCGGGTATAGAGCTAGAAAACCACTTGAAATTATTCATTCTGATGTTTGCGGTCCGATCACACCAACAGATAGAGAGGGTAATAAATACTTTGTGACATTTATTGACGACTACACACATTTCGTTATGGTTTATTTAATCAAAGAAAAATCGGAGGTATTTGAAGCATTCAAAGAATATTATTACTATGTAACTAACTATTTTAACACTAATTTACTGACATTACGATCTGACAATGGTGGCGAGTATATATCTAATGAGTTAAAAAGTTTTTGCTGTAAAGAAGGAATAAGAATGCAATATACAGTGCCATATAATCCAGAGATGAACGGAGTGGCAGAAAGAATGAACCGAACGTTAGTGGAAAAATCAAGGACAATTTTACTGGAGTCAGGATTAGATAAAACATTTTGGGGAGATGCAGTGTTATATTCTGCATATGTTACAAACAGGAGTCCATCAGCTGGGAGAGACCTTACTGCCAAAGAAATGTGGTCTGGTAGAAAGCCGGATGTGTCAAACATGAGAGTATTTGGGTGTGTGGCTTACAACCATGTACCTAGACAGCTTAGAAGAAAACTGGATAATACTGGAAAGAAGATGATAATGATTGGTTATACAACATCAGGATATAAATTATATGATATGGAAGAAAACAGAGTAGTGAATGCAAGAAATGTTATATTTGATGAAAAACTCAAACAAGATAAAACTGTGTACTTACCAATGGAAAGAAGAGTAGATTTTACAGAAGAAGAGAGTAGATTTGAAAAGGAAAATTCTAATGATAAAATACAAAACAATGTGGAAAGAAAACAAGAAATACAAGAAGAATATATTGAGGATAATGATGTTCAAGAAGAGAATCAGAAAAAGGAAGAGTCAGAAAAAGGGAGAGCTAGAAGAAGAAGACAGAATCCAACATGGCATAAGGACTATGTTATAAATTTAGATGAGGAAGATGATAATGCATTGTATGCATTACTTTCATTAAACCAAGAAGATGTACCATCGAGTTTTCAGGAAATAGAGAAAAGAAGAGACAAACAGGACTGGGAAAATGCAATAAAAGAAGAACTTAAAGTGCTAGAAGAAAGTAAAACATGGAAAATTGTACCTATACCAAAGAAAGAAAAGTTGTTGGATACCAAATGGGTTTTTACAAAGAAAGATGTTGGAGAAGATGTAATACATAAAGCTAGACTTGTTGTACGTGGGTTTCAACAAAAGGAAGATGTCGGAGAAATTTATTCACCAGTTTTGAAGTTACAAACATTGAGAATTTTGTTGTCGGTTGCAGCATGTAGAGAATACCAAATCCATCAAATGGATGTGAAGGGAGCCTTTTTATATGGAGACATAAAAGAAGATGTATACCTGAAACCACCTGAAGGATTAGAAATACCAGAAGGACATGCACTAAAATTGACCAAATCGCTATATGGATTAAAGAAGTCACCAAAATATTGGTATGAAAAATTTAATGACATTATAACAGGATATGGATTTAAAAGATCAGAGAATGACTATTGTTTGTATAGCATGGGGGATATCTATATAACTTTGTATGTGGACGATCTCTTAATTTTTGGTAATGACATAAGTAAAATACAGAAATTGAAAGGTTTTCTTGCATCAAAATTTAGAATGAAAGACATGGGCTCTGATAACTTAAACTACTTAGGAATATCAATTAATGTAGAACCAGGACAGATATCAATAAATCAAACTAAATATTTAAAGAGTATTCTTAAAAAATATCAAATGGAAAATTGTAAAGGTAATGATACACCAATGGATGTAAATTATAAATATGATGAAAATTCTGAAGTTGACATGAGTTATGAGTTTCAATGTAGATCTTTAATTGGGTCATTGATGTATGCAACAGTGGCATCAAGACCTGATATAGCTACTGCTGTATGTTATTTGAGTAGATTTCAATCAAAACCAAGTGAGAACTTATGGAGAGCTTTAAAAAGAGTACTAAGATATGTAAAACAGACTGTAAATTATTCACTGATTTATACCAAAAGTAGCTGTAATACTTTAACACCTCTGATAGGTTATGCCGATGCCGACTGGGCCAGAGATAATGATAGAAAATCGACTAGCGGTTATGTGTTTAAACTGTTTAATAACACTATTGTATGGAGATCTAAAAAGCAAACTACTGTAGCATTAAGTACTACAGAAGCTGAATTAGTGTCTTTGTGTGAATCTGTAGTAGAAGCATGTTGGATTGTAAAGATATTATCAGACTTAAATGTAGAATTCAAAAATGTGTTAATTTATGAAGACAACCAGAGTACGATGAAAACTGTAAAAAATCCTGATCAAAAGAGACTGAAACATATGGATATTAAATATAATTTTGTTAAACAAAAGGTAGAGGAGGATTTGATTGTTGTGGAATATATTAATACTAAATTTCAATTAGCAGATGTCTTAACTAAGCCTTTACCGAAAAACCAATTTGTGAAGTTAATTAATGACTTAGGTATGAAGATGTGCATTGAGGGAGAGTGTTGAGAGACAATGCACATCCCTAATGTCCCATCTCTACTCTATGTAAAGTAGTAGTCTGTGTTCTGAAATATGGCGAATTGCTTTTTGTAATGTTAAAATGTAAAATTAAGTTTGGAAGAATAAAAAGACAATGATGAATAATATAAAGTGTTTTTAATGAAGCCGATCCACGGAGAAAACTCAATATATTCTAGCATTAGATAGCTGCATTATTGGTAGTAGCTATGCCTTCTGAACACAGAGCAAAAAAAAACGATTCCCTCTATAGGCGAAGCGTCATTTGTTTCATAGCTCTGTGCTTCTGATCTATGGGTTGTGGGTTCGATTCCCACACAGGACAAACATTTGTGATTAAAAAGGGTGAATGCTCTGTGAACTTATGTGTCTGGGTGTTTGTATTCTATGTATGTATTTACAAAAAAAAAAACTAAGTATTCCATCGGCTAGTTTCCCATAGTACAAGCTATGCTTAGTTTAGGGCTAGATGGCGCTGTGTGAAATTGTCACACCTAATTATTTAGGTACTTATTTATTACAAACCTGATACGTGAATAATTCAATTATTTGGTCACTTCAACAGCCGGAAGACGTCCCCCCCTCAAAAAGCCACTTCGGACGCTTGTCATAGGAGCTTCCCATTCCCTGGATATTCCTTTAGCCGGCTCTTACGGCACCCACGGGTAGAACTGGGGTGGTCCTATTCGCACACGAGGGCCACATGAAAACCGCACCTTAGTAGCTAATTGTATTTCTAATTAGCCCTAATTAGAAAAACAATTAAGGTGCTGCGATACGGCCCAGTGCATGAGTGCGCCTGACATGAGTAGTAGGAGCTAGAAATCGGCACAATAATTAAAAGACGGTTGTATTACTGATCAACATCTTTACATGTGAATCCGATAATTAATCGGATTCACTTAGTTAGATACTTCTAGTGTACTGTGGTCAAAACTAACCTAACACTCCTTCCTGCTTCGCTTGTCGTCGTAACCTACTAGTGGTTAGCCACTAGTGACTAAATAAAAATTAATTATAGCAAAAATTGGTGCATTAATATGAGTTTGTTCACAATTAAACGCTACTAAAACACGCTCTTTTCATAGTTCTTTTATAAACTCACCGCTGTGCACCGACTAGGTACCTAAGGTACCTATTTATAAACAATCGAAAAGTCATCCATTTTAGTGTATAAAATAAAATTAATAATGGTCTTTGTATTATCCTATTAATTAGGAATGCCTTTTTATGCCTTGCCTTTCTTACTATATTAATGGCAGAGACAAAATAATTCGCCCTATTACATAGGTCAAAGAGAATAAATAATCACTTCGTTTGAAAATAATGGTATCACGTAATAGTATACGCAAAGAGGATATAATCACTTCGTTTTGGGTATACGTATAATACAAGTCCATCGCATCCTCACCTAGCGGAAAGTTTTTAAACTAAATAGTATTTCTACTCGACGCTAGATGGCAAGACATTTATGAACATAGATTATATTATTTTAGTCTATGGTGTTTTACTGTTTATGAACGAAGCGCTACACGAGCGACGCCTACCTGACCGCGGCCCGTCAAGAAAAATTCAAAAATTTCGGTTTTGTTGTAGATGGATTGTCTGTCAAACTAAATTAAATTCAACGGGCGTTAATATTAATTTTTTGGTGGACTTTTCTGGGTTAACTATTTTGAATTTGAACTAAAACTATAAAAGTGACCAAGTTATGTGTTAAAAGTGTGTGTGGAGTGTGGATTACGAGTTAAAATGGATCCTTTCACTCAGGTAAGTTCAGCAGTGATTTCTGAGCACCAGCCCTTCCAAACCGAATTTTATTATGTACTAAATACTAATTTCAACCTCTCTACAGCGTATGTTAGAAAGAGCGAGATCTAGACAAGAGAAAATCAATCAGAAATTGGCGGATTCGGGGCAAACTCCGAAAAGAAAACCACTGTCAGAAAACTTGATCAAATGTGATGGTTCTCCGGTTAAATCGCCAAGTAAAGTAGCAAGGAGCTCTATTACGTCACCTAGGAAATCTATAAACGAGCCGGTGAAGTCGAAGGCGCCAGTGAAAACTTCAAACAAGACTTCTAACGAGGCAAAGTCTTCCCCAACATTGAAGACTCCAAATAAAAAGTCTAGCATGCAGAAATCTGATCAACTAGCAGTGGCATCACCACAACGAGGCCGGAATGACGTTATTGTGACAAGGAAGGAGTTTAAAAGCCCTAAACAAGGAAGTTTAACGAGACGGAATTCTGATGTATCAGTAGAGATAAATATATCTCATCGAAATGATATACAGATAGAAGTACAAGTTGAAGAAAGAGATGCTCCAATAAGTTTGGTCTACGATTCACAGGCAAGCAATGGTAGCAATGTCATTATAAAGGAAATTGAAGGTGAGTTCTTGTATTGTTTCTTTAATTTTATTTTATTTAGCAGTTAAGCCTGTACTGACATTCAACATTGGGTGCATTCTGCATAATCGTACCTATTACCGTTGATTAGTGTATTTCTTATTTTCATCTATGCCCTATTCTGCCACTCTTACGATAAGCGCATCAACTAAGGTTTTTGGCGAAATTGAGTTAATACGAGATCTGGTATCAGAAAAACAAGATCTACAACTTTCTCAAAGTAACAAATTCTGGCATTTTATGTTTCACAAATTCCGGCATTTAACAGGTTTTTTTGTTTTCATAAACGCATCAACTAAGATTTTTTTGCAGTGTTACTTATCATAAGCGCACTATGTTTGAGTCAGTGCTTTTATTGCTAGCAATCTCTATATTCATCATTGGCAGCGTGCTTAAATTAGTAGCATCAACTAAGAGATTATGAGCTTATTAAAAGGAAAGCATAGCACGTTAAATATTGCTTTACAGACTAGTTTGCGGAAAATGTATAAGATAGTACATTTATGTTAAGTAAAGTGGTGGTACTGAACCCGGGCACAGTGGGAGTTCCTATTTTGTGTTTCGCGGTAATGGCGCCATCACCGAGCGGGAATTTATTAATAAAAAATAAGTTTAAATAATATATTTTTATGCACTTAAAATCATCAGTTACGGATATTGAACAATCGTAAAATTATCTCCAAGCTAACTCTAGTAACTGAATTGCTATAATTTCATTTTTCTGAAGGTAAGTACCGAAATTTAACATCTATTTTGTGATTATCATACAAAAACATGAGATTTTATATTTAGTATAATTTGTCAAGTTATTGTTAAAAACAAAGGGATTCTAAATGATAATTAACATGCGGAACCCATTTTGTATCAATGGCTACTAAAAAAAATCCAAAACAAATTTTTTTTTCTTCTGGCATCCCCGGATTCCTGCTCTGCTCTTCATTTAGATTAAAATAATGCATGAGATACTAAATAAAAAATACTTGTTATAAATATAATAAAACTAATAAAAATAGGGGTTAAAGAATTTAAACGTTGACAATTTCTAATGTACTATGTAATTCTTTTCACTGAAGTAGACAAAAGTCATGTAGCAATATGCAAAATTTGGATGCCTTAGTGCAACTGAGGTGTCCAACAGAAAATCGCAAAGAACTGCAGCAACCTACTACTGAAAATTAATAAGTAACATTGATAATTTTGGATTGCTTGATATCCGTAACTGTGGTGATTCTAAAGGCCTGTAATAATGTAGGTATTTGATTTTATAGCTCTTTAAACTTAGTATTTTTCGATTTTTATTGTGATAAATAGTATATATAAGTTTATCTCCGACACCATATTATTGGAAATTTTTCACTTATTTAGTGTAAAATACATACTTTGATTTATTTCAAATTTCAAAATCTTACATTAAAATATTTGTATTAATTTTCTACTAATTTTAATTACTATTTTGAAGTTATAGTTTATTTTTGACTTTGTTCAATTTCTTAAGCACCAGATATTTTTGCCAGATGGTACTCTGCTTAAGTATGAAAACTTCAGATTAGTTTGTAAAGGATAAATATGATTCACGAATGGGATGCATGAATTTCAATCCAAAGTCTTACAGAAATATAAATCCCTGATTAGGTGATTGCATATATCAAACTATTGTACAAATTGGAAATATTTGTATCTCTTTTAAAATTTAACCATTGTCTTTAACTTTATGTGCATTATAAAATATTTATGAAATAGTTGCACATTTCCCAAATGTATTATTATTGAAGAATTGGGGAAACACCCCAATGTATTATATTGATAGACATAACATAAGCGCATCAAGTATGCCAGTTGGTGCGCTTATGACTAGTTATCATGGGCAAAAGTTATTGGAGGCAGCTAGCGATAAGTGCTTTTTACAAATAATATAGTAAAGTATGCTGTGTATGTATGTCTGTTTGTACTTATTATATTCTTGACACTTTTATCTTTGTTTTGGTACCACTTTCATGTCGATATCTCAAGTAGTTCCGGAGATACAACAAAAATAGAAATAAAAACTTTAAACGCCTTTTTCTCGAAAAATGCCAAAACCTAGTTAATGCGGTTATCGTAAACACGGCAGTATTGCTTGTAAAAGCAGATATTTTTAAAGCATCTCCACAGCAAATTTTGCCGCTCTAAACCACTTAATTCATCACTTTTATTGGCTATGGAAACCTAGGACATGTTTAAAGTACTATTGACTTCTAGGTAAGCATGTATTTATTGTGTGTATTTATTTTAGACCGCATCTGCACTTTCCATCAGGTGAAATTGTGGTCAAATACAAGCCCTAATCAGTTTTTAAAAATGTCAGATCTATGTTTCATGGGATACTATGAAGGCTGCAGTCAAGCAGTGTTTGTTATCATAAAAAGGTTTCATATCAGTTAACTTCTAACCTGTGGCCTTACCGCGTAAGCCCGGTGGCAATCGTACTCGTGTGCTCTTGCTCGCAATCAAGAGCTTGTATATTGGTGCAAGCATGATAGCAGGCGATGTTCATTACCAGAATGCTTACGCGGTAGGGCTGCTGTTCTGTCCATGCTTTGGTGTAACTTGATATGGAATAGTTGCAATAAACAATTTTGTGTAGTGTGTCCATAGATGCAAATAAAAGGAGAAGATAGGGTGTGCATGTCCTCACACTGCTCAGTCAAAAACTGGTAGGCAGTAAATTGTGTGCCTTATACCTTATTTACATAGACCACTTTGCAGAGCTGTGTCTATTATTATTTTATTGTAGTTCTATTACACGGTATGAAGACTGAATAAAATGGCTCACAGCCTTTTCATATTGGACTTGGTTGACAAATTAAATTAGAATCTAAATTAGAAATAGATTAAATAGCCACCTTAATTGTATTTAAACATGTAAAACAGCTTATTAATTAGCTCACAGTAAACTTGTCTATTCATACATGTTTTAATTTATTCCATATTATCTAAAAGCACTACACTATCAATGCACAACATAGAACAATATTTAAGCTCATTACCGCAATCAGTGTTTTAATATAATTACAAAAACTATTATTTTCCTCAAACAAGTTAGTATATTGACTCATCCGTGAGATAATACTTCTTAAAAATCAATTAGTTAATGTTGTAACTTCAAGGAAATTGCTTAAAGTTGTAAACAAATGGTTTGAAGCTTATTGTGAACTTCTTTGAATTGTTCTTAGTTGTTTTTGTCAGCTACTCTACTGTTGTACATTACACCTATAATAAATTAATTTTAGTAGTTTTTTTATAAAGAACTATGATACTTACACAATGTATTAATTAAACCTTGATTAATTTGTAGTTTAAATAAATTTAACTTTAAATGTTATTGTGATAAATATATTAATATCTGTGTAAGTGTAGATTCAATTTGATAGTGTAGAAAAGTAGCAAGAAGAAGCAAATGATATATTGTTTAATATGTGTTTATTGTTATTCTATTTTTTTTCAAAGGTTCGGTCGGTTGCACATGAATGTTCCCCATTTTCCTGCAATAACTTACTACCAAAACAACAAACAAACATTGAATGTTTCACTTAATATATATATTATTTATTAGTATGGATTTGTATTCACTTTTTGTTAGGGAGTCTTAAAAATATTGAAGTTATTTAATTAGATAAATAATTACAGATGTCAAATTGAATATCGAAGACTCATCCAACATGGAAAAGGTGACCGAAATAATTGAGTTTAAAAGTGAGAAGGGGGGACTCCGAAACGACACAAAGTCTAGACTGAACCGACTCGGTAATCTGTATTCAGGTAAGAATTAAAATCTGGAACTATTCATGTTAATAGACCTTTTGTCATTAGTGTGATGGCGTCGTGCGTCTTTCAAATTGACGTACCCTGTTACGAATCCCGTTCGTCCCTGCACCAATGACTTTCCAGTTATGCAAGGAGTTTGCTCTAATTCTGCAATGGTGAAGTAAAGCGTCGTGAATATACATGTTTTAGAACACAGAGCACAACGGCCGTTTTGCGTGATACGGTGTCTTACTTTTTAGTGCAGCTGCTCAATTTGCTCCAAAGCCCTCAGCATACACACCGTGAGAAATGGGTTGTCGCTGTTAGAGTGAGACACATTTAGGTGCTACCATAGTTTTGTCACGGTCATCACGAAAAATACATAGATCTGGATTAAACGCTGGATTATCATAGGCTAATTTTCATCCGCGAACCAAATCCCATGGTTGAGATAGTTAGTAATATTTGTTATGCTTTCTAATTTCCAGATAATCCTCACCTATCATCACCTATCCACCGAACGGAGCAAGAGTTTACTTCTGCGACCCCTCCATCACATCTTCATCAGATCGAGCCCCAGGAGCCAGTTCCTCAAGGGAAGAAGAAGTTTGGACGGCTGGCTGCGTTGGCAGACCAGATCAATAACTGGGAGGATGACTTGACACATCATAATTTTGTAAGTATATTTTTTTGGCAGTTATACTATTACCATGAGGTCCCATCAGGTACAAACAAAAAGTAGCCCGAACTTGAAAAAAATGTAGTAATCGTGTCTAGAGAGTTACTAGTTAGTGTCCAGTGTGTTCATTTGGCCCAATACTTCCCCAACACGCAATAAATGTCGCTTGATAATCTTGCGTTATGCAGAAATATAATTCGTCAAATAGCCCGCGTTATTGCGTTGTATGGGTGAGGCATCTGTACTGTAGGTATTATATTATCTGGGGTATTACTTATTTAGCAATTTAAAAAAATATATAATGGTTCAATAGATTGGAGTTTTTTCTTTTACAATGTGCGGCAGTGGGAAAGAGAAACTTGCTATAATATTTTTGAGCACTTTATAATGTCGCCTATGATCATGCTTAGTATGTAATGTACAATACAACTGGGTTGTCTGGAAGAGATAACTTTGAGCGATAAGACCGCCCGTTGTGACACTTAGTTTTAATCTTGTGAGTGTACATTGAGTGTTTTGTAAATGTGTTGTTTCAATAGAGTTTATCTATATAATATACAATTTTAATATTTTTGAATACCTGTACTCCTAGTACGAGTTTTCCAATACGTGAATACGCGCGAATCCATTTAAAGTTTGTACTGCCATTTTTAGTTCATAAACGTGTCCGCTAGGGGCGCTGTACAGAAATGTATGGGAGAAAAAGGAGAAAACGTAAACGAATCAAGTTTTAGTAAACTATCGAAACCCGTACTAGGGCTGATCTATTTTTGTCTTGTGAAAGTTTTGAATTCTGACTTTAAGGGTTCCAAATGTTAAAATGGCCCTATTCTGTTTGTTTGTCTATCCATCTGTCTCCAGGCTAGCTCGTGAACCGTGCGCGAGTGTGACTCGCACTTGGGTGTTTATTTAAATTTCGAATGTTATTATTATTATTTTTTCCTATATCTGTTATAGAATCCAGAACCAACAAAGAAACCCGCCAAGACTTTCAAATCCCAGCTACAGAATGAGGATTCCACTTTGGATGTCTCCATCCACTCTATCAATGACATCAATAAGGTGCTACAGACGACGACAAAGTCTAAACAGGTATGTTTTTTACTTTTTGGCTTCACGCTTTTTTCGTATTTAGCCAGTGTCAAGTTTGTGTATGAACGCGAGAAATTATTACGTCATCTAAATAGAGCTAAAGGCATGACCAAGTCTAGTCAAAGTCACACCCTAATAAAGGGGTTGATACTTTTGCATGTGTGAGAATAACCGTGTCCCAGCAGTGGGAATATATTGGGCTAAACACCATGATATTTTTGATGATAATGAATGTTGTGACGAGCGAGTCGTTCACCTGATGTTAAGCGATACGGCAGCTCATTACTGTTCCACTCGGAACTTTAAAGTAATGTATGCTTCGCGTGATACTGCACTGCGCACGTCATCCTGAGATACCAGCAGTGTAATAATCAGATAACTAGACTGTGAGATCTAAAGTCACATTTGCCCAGTGTTTTCACTAGCTAAGTAGCTACAATACCCTTCAAACCGGAACACAGTAGTGCTTGCATACTACGGCAGAGTAACTGGCAAATCGGTAGTACCTACCTGGACGAACTTGTCATCGTCATCATCATCATCATCATCATCATCATCATTAGCCTGACGACGTCCACTGCTGAACATAGGCCTATAGGCCTCTCCCATAGAGCGCCACCTTGAGCGGCTGCTCGCCTCCTGCATCCATCGGCTCCCCGCGGCTTTCACCAGATCGTCGGTCCCTCTAGTGGGGGGTCTACGCTGAGTCTTCCGGTTTGTGGCGGTACGAGCCTAGTAGTGGTAGTAACTTACTTCATTAGTAGTTCGTCTCTTTCAGACTGCAAAGCCAACCAACTTAAACACGTACACGAAGCCAGGTGTGAATGAATGCCAGCGGCTTGCGAAGCTGATTGTGGCTGAGCTGGTAAGTACTTAGCTATTAAGTATGTATTTTTTAACTATGGTTTAAAAATTCGATATGGGTCAATCGAAATCGCGCACTGTTTTAGAAATCTACAGATGTTTTACTAGGTGGTAGGACATTTCTGCAAAGTTCGTCTAGGTAGGTACCACCGCTTTGCCAGTTATTCTGCCGCCAAGCAGTAGTGTTCAAGCACTGATGTGTTCCGGTTTGAAGGGCATTGTAGCTAGTGAAATTACTGGGCAAATGAGACTTTATGATCTGATCACACAGTCTAGTAATCTGATTACAAGGCTGTGTGATGTCTCAGGATGACGTGCGCAGTGCAGTGTCACGCGGAATTTTATTATTTTAAAGTTCCGAGGGACACTGCAACTGTTACGGGCGGACGTGTCGCTTAACATCAGGCGAATGACTAGCTCGTCACGTCATTCATTCTCATAAAAAAAAATGGTTAAATGTTCTGTCAAGTTTTTACTGATGCGAAAAGTCACTAGCAAAAGCGAGACGGCACTGATTTTTCCGTACTACCGTTTATAAATAAGGCCAATATTGAATAATAACTTCTCCCTTCTAAGAACAAGTTCACCTCTCAAATAAAAAAATTGTTTTTGTCCACTTGGGAGCATGATGTGACATATAATATATCAATTATGTCATGATTATATTATAGATATGTGTTTTTATGTGTGCCACAGGTGCACACGTTAAACTTACAACCTCCCTCTGTTTGCGTTGAGGGTTAAATGTAATAAGTGGGGATAATAAAAGATTAGTACATGGCTATGCTTAGTTTGAAATGTCCACCAATATTTTTTTATGAGTGGCAAACAAGCAGGCGGCCCACCTGATGGTAAGTGGTCACCGCCGCCTATGGACATCTATGAAGAGCATTTTCATAAATAGTGATGCCATGTTGCCCTATTATTCTTTAACTCTACCCGTTTTTTTGGGGATAATTTTAATTATCAGGTAAGTTAATGCATAGAAAAAGTTATTAGATAGGTGAAAATTAAATTATTTGTTTAAAAAAGTGAGTGCGCGGTTTCGATTGCTTCCAATGTGTTATTTTCGAAAACCTGTTTGAATATTTACATTTAGATATACATTTTATTATATTTTACTACCTACGAGTTTGAAAACAAGTTTCATATGCCAAGGACATAATTATATTTTTATTTTTCGAGACTGGAAAGGAATAATGAAGTCTCTAAGGTGAGTAGTCTTTTATACAAAGATTTTTAAAAAAACTTGTAATTATTGTAATGTTAAAAAAAATTGTGACTAATACAATGAGATTCTTTTTTCAAGTGTACCGTTTGCGACTAACAGCCCTAAGCTTCCTACGATTGGCCAATGGTGGGGGTGCAAAAAGTTTTATCAAAAATGTTACAGCACTAGTTATGTTATGAATTTTGGTGACGGTTTTTCTTTGCGGCGAAGTTGCATCATTCGGAATATTATTATAACGGCATTCTAAACACTGACATTAAAACTTTTAAGCCTAATATGAAATACGTAATTAACACAATTCTATCTAAGTACGCCCTGAGACGTAACTATTGCGAGAGTTTATATTATAGTACTTACGTGTATGTCCAAAATGAGATCCGCATGAGAGCTAAAGTGACCGATATAGCTCTTAGAAAGTTGAAATGGCAATGGGCAGGCCACATACGTACTCGTAACTAGTTTTTGGTTTTTGGGGTTTCCAAAATATGTCACTGAAGAGTTAGCTTTGCCAGACTCTATTTCATTGTGTATTGAAAAAAACCAGCAAAATACCACGCAACACTTTTTTTTTTTCTTATATTTTGGCTCCACACATAGTGTATTTAGCCAGTGTCAAGTATTGTAGTTTTTCATCGTTAATGAATATATCACGTAAAGTCAAGTCTTAGTCATAGTCCAGTCTAAGTCAGGTAGTCATAGTCCAGTCTTAGTCATGCTCTAGTAAAGTGGTAGCAACTTTACTAGAAGCTTCTATGGAATTTTGGAAGCAACACGAAAACTCACGTTTCAACACATTATATCACTTGCCCACACTCATGCTCGTGATTCAGCACTCAATGCGTAAAACGCCACCAATTTCAAACATTAATACTGATAAAAGCACAAGTTTTGAGAAATAATACAATGCAACGACGTGAACTTTTCCGCGTTCCCGCCAAAACTCCCACGCAACACTTGGCTAACGGCTTATAGTCAGGCGTTTTAAAATATTGACACTCCAGGGCCCTTATTCCGTATCGATTCCTTACTTCAAAACCACGCGAATTCCTTGTCTTACATAAGAAATCTGCAAACTCTCTATGACACGAAAATAAAACCGCGCAAAATGAATTTGGAATTGGCGTGATTTGAACTGTCAAAAATCATATGTTTTACTGAGACGCGTTCCGAAACATCAATATATTTTATTCAAAATAGAGATAACTTTAATGTAAAGTGAAGGTATATCTAATGCTGTGACACGATTTGAACAAGACACGATAACGACGTGGTTTCGTATCGTGTGGAATCTGTGTTTCCATAGAGAATAAGCGCCCAGGCGAGATGCATAAAAAAACAGATGCGTAACGTGATTTTAACCACAATTTATAAAAACAGCGAAATAGTATCTTATCTTGGTCTCAGTAAATGCAATAATTAAATATTATTAAATAACGACCAACGATCACATACATAGATCCTAGACTCCATCTTGGGTTCCCTGTATCTAGGGACCCAGGAACCACGAAGACAATGGCCATATAATGATATGGCCTTACAACAATACATCATGCACTTAGACACAGATCAAGGGTTTGCTATTTTTTTCTTGTGCACAATAATTAATACTAGTCGAAAGCCGAGGTATAAGCTGACGTGCTGATTCTCAACCACCACACTAAAGATTCAACAGACCCCTTGCGAGAGTAGCGAAGCGCCAAGATCAGCGCATGCGCATGACATTGTAAAAGAAAAACCTTTGACCAGTCGAAGGTTTGCATAAAAATTGATTTACAAATTAAAAGTCCGACTTTATATGAATTAAATAACATCGTAGTCTATTCCACGTACATTATATGCTCGAAAATAGCTCCAAGTGATACAAGCGCCGACAATGTCCGCAAATACCCGTATGGAATACCAACTAGGAACGATTTACTAATCTATTCGCCCGATCTATACGTTTCATGCATGTCTGGCTGGTTTAGTTCAGTGGCTAACTCCCGGTTTCTCGAAATTACAAAGAACAGAGCGGGATGGAACAAAAGACACATTGGGTGTCCCGTTTCCTCTCATAGGATTAGCGGTTGAAATACACCACTAATTTTCGCATGAGGGGAAGTTGTATAATTGGTCAACTGGATTATAGTCAATGTACTGAACGTTTATTGGTCGCCTGTTGATCGTCGGTTGCCTTCAACCAATGAGAGTACAGTATTTGGTATGTTAAGTAAACATGAGTTTGGCATACGTACGAGACATCGACGGTAATAGTGGCAGGGAAATATGTGTTTTATAACAGATAGACGGACTGCTTCCATACAAATTAATTATTTAAATAAATGTACCAGTTTTAATGACATGTTTTTATAATCTGACTAAAATACGAGCCATATATTAGAGAATTTACTCCTATTTTGAAATTGGTTCAAAAAATTCTTAAGTCTGATTCAGTTTATAGCGTGCTCTAAACCAGATCATAGAAGCGCCGACAATCGCGCACACCCGTATAGAATACCAACTAGGAACGATTTACTAATCTACGCGCTCGATCTATACTTTACATGTGTCTCGTTAGTTTAGTCCAGTGACTGACGAAAGTACTGTGTTCCCATATTATGTGTTGATCGCTGTCTGTGATCTTATTATAACTGGTTTTTCGGCTAAGATATATATATACTGATGCTAAACTTTTTTTAGCTTCAGACGTCAAAAAACGTTGCGAATAAAATTATTATACCTAGTTTGACGCAGGGTATGGATCGCAGCATACGCCTTGGCCCTTTGGACAGAAAACAATGGCCCTCAGTTCCCGGCAGCTCTGCCCTGCCACGATGGGCAGGGCAACCCCACCAAACAGGACGCCCGGCCCTGGCAACATATTATAAAGTACGAACGTTGAGGGCTGACGAAAAGTTGGTCGAATTGGAAGAGGGGTTGACTAAATTGCGCTGCGATGTAATGGGATTGTCAGAAGTCCGACAACAGGGACAGGACACGATAAACCTAAATTCCGGTAACTTGTTCTTCTACCGGGAGGGAGACCAACTCTCCCAAGGTGGTGTCGGGTTCCTCGTCCGCAAGTCTCGACAACAACGTGATCAAAGTCGACAGTGTGTCGGCCAGGGTAGCGTACCTGATACTCAGAATTGTTTTAGTCTTAGTTTATTGAGTACAAAAAACATTGGTTACTAAACTACACAATTCCTACATAATATGCGAAACTAATAACCGTATCAGAACAAATTCGCGTTGTACCCAGCGGTGTATTGTACCTGGTCACGCGCACAATTTCTGCATTCGAAGCAGACCCGAGTAACTGTCAAAATTTTGCTTTGTCTCACAAACTGCTTTATCTAAAGTGGGCTCTTTCCAGTTAGAGACAAGTTTTAATAGATTGTTTTGACAATGTCACGTATATCCGAATTCTCAGTTCAGAATATACAGAAATGGACCGGTGAATCAGACACATAGATAGGTAGAAGAAAAAAAAGATGATAACTTTTTAATAAACTCTATTGAAAACATCATAATACAGAATCATTCTGCAAAAACTATAGATCTCGCTAGGACCAACTTTTTGCAACAAATATTATCAAGATCAGCTTGTAAATGGTAACGCAAAATTCACCCTCTTTAAGGGAAATACACCTACGAAACAAATCGCCGTCGAAAAAATATTTTTAAGAAATTATAGAGCTTGTATATCAAATTTCGGTACGTAAGTAGTATATTTTATAACACTTGGGTTTCGTCAAGATCAGTTAAAAAAATACGGTCTGTGTACATGAGTAGGTACCATGGAAAAACTAGGAGAGGAATGCTAATACACTAAGAAAACAGCGTAGACGGTTTCACTTACTCAAAGGTGATCATTAAGATGGCGTTAGGAGTATCGAAACGTAGTATAAATGAACAAAAACACAGAATAAGATAACAGTTACTACTGCGGGACCACCAGTAATTTACTTCAAACGCAGTAGATGGCGCTGTTAATTAAATTCGATTGACTTGCTGCTGTGACTTATTAGCGCTACGGACATACGGCGTTTTAGTGAAACTTGTAGCCCGCTCATTTTGCAGCGCCATCTAGTTTTAAGCCGATTTTTTGGCTTTTTTCTGATCTACGCTGTTTTCTTGGTCTATTGGCATTCCTCTTATAGTTTTTCTTTGATGTACCAAAATACATCCGGACAAATGAAAGAAAATCATAGGGTTCGTTCGCTCGGTTAATTAGTATGGATTAGAGTTGCCGCGAATAGTGTTTATAGCGAATAGTCGAATACCGATTAATCGCCATTCACTTTGGCGAATAGTCGAATAACTCGACATTACTATTCGACATAAAAAAAAACATTAAACACATTAAAAATATTTCTAATTTATTCTAAGGTTGTGAGAAAAGAAATACTTAATCACACCAGCAAGCTCTGTTTATTCAGAAATACTATTTTCCGAGGCAGGTTTAATTTACGAGGAAAAACGAAACCGACTTGCTCCAGAACGTGCAGAAAAATTGTTTTTTTGCACCACAATCTGCCTCTGTTGGATTTTAAATATTAATTAAAAAGCCTTACTAATTTAGTTTCATGAATATGATAGGCACAGGCACATATTACAGATAATAATTGATATTGTGTATTGTTTTATTAAGGAAAATAATTAAAAAACATATTATTTTTAACTCATTAGTTCTTTTGTTCGTTAAAAGTTTATTTTCGACGACTATTCGCCGAATGCCGAATAATACTAGCTATTATTCGGTATTCGACGAATATAAAAAAAAATGACGAGTAATGCCGAATACCGAATAATGGCGAGTATTCGCGGCAACTAGTATGGATACAATTTACAATCCACATAGTCTTTGGATGGAATCGGCCGTCCTATAGCATTATGTCACGTTTGTTTTATTGCCGATAAAGTTTTATGTCTAGCCGGTATAAGACCCGTATCTTGCCTGTGTCCTTACTCTTTGACCTTGCACAAAGGACACTTGATCTTATCATAACAAGGACATTGCATTGCATTGTAGGTTATTTTGAAGAATTTGAATTAGAAGAGCTCTGGAAGAGCTAGATAGTTACGTAGTCTAAAAGTGAAGGATGCAGAAGGGAAAGACTACCCTATTGTTGAAACAAAAACGACTTCCACCCCTAACTTTGACGGGCCCGATAGCTCAATTGGTAGTATCCCTGCCTTCTGAACCAAGGGCTGTGGGTTCGATTCTTACCCAGGACAAACAATTTTGTGTGATGAACATAGATGTTTGTTCTGCGTCTGAGTGTTACATTGTAATCTATGTATGTATTTACAAACAAAAAAGTACATAAGTATTATACCAGTTATCTGGTTCCCATAGTACAAGCTATGCTTATAGATTGGGGCTAGATGGCGCTGTGTGAAATGTCCATACATATATATACTTTTATCCGATTTCGAACACAGTGAAAGACTATGCTTGTAAGTGTTCCTTTATTAGTTTTAGAAATATCATCATCATCATCATCATCATCAACAGCCTGAAGACGTCCACTGCTGAACATAGGCCTCCCCCAGGGAACGCCACTTAGAGCGGCTGCTCGCCTCCTGCATCCATCGGCTCCCCGCGGCTTTCACCAGGTCGTCGGTCCACCTTGTGGGGGGCCGGCCTACGCTGCGTCTTCCAGTTCGTGGTCGCCACTCGAGAACCTTAGAAATATAGTAGTTATAAATAGTTAATTTATCTTAGTACCTAGTTAGTAATTAACCCTGCTGGGATGGGATCCCTTGTATCTAAGAAATCATGTCAGAGGAATAAAGAACACCCGTGAAAAAATATAACTCGCACAGCTTTAAAAAATCTACATTAATTCGTATACTTATTCCTACGAAGAATACCCAAAACGTATGATTTCGTGTGTCCTTGACCGTCACGCGTGGCGAGCATGAAAGTGAAACCACCCACACTATGATACCACTTTATACCACTCATACGGTAACCGAAGCACGCGTATCAAATACGTGTCAATCGACATCTGTGCGTTAGAGACATTCTAATCAAGTATTCCTTGATTCGCGCAGCAAGTTATGGAGAGAGCTATGCTTGGTTGTTTCCCTGCGAGATAGATCCGAAATGAGGAGATCCGCAAGAGAACTAAAGTGACCGATATAGCTCTTAGAATTAGCAAGTTGAAACGGCAATGGGCAGGCCACATCGCTCGTAGAACTGACAACCGATGGGGAAGAAAGGTTTTCGAGTGGTGACCACGAATCGGAAGAGCAGCGTAGGCTGACCCGCCATTAGGTGGACCGACGACCTGGTCAAAACCGCGAGGAGCCGATGGATGCAAGAGGCTTGATGACGCTCTTTGGTGGAGGCCTATTGTTCAGCTGTGTACGTCTTCCAGCTGGTGATGATTATGATGATAGAAGTTCTCCCGTGTCTTCTTAACTCGTGACTTCCGAAGTCTGTAAAAATATATCTAAAAAGTAGTTAAACACGGCCTCATACTTTCCGAGGTAGTATATCTATCTCATTACACCAATAGTTATAAACTAGTACGGGCCCGATAGCTCAGTTGGTAGTATCCCTGCCCTCTGAACTGAGGGCTGTGGGTTCGATTCCTACCCGGGACAAACATTTGTGTGATGAACATAGATGTTTGTTCTGCGTCTGGGTGTTATATTGTATTCTATGTATGTATTTACAAATAACAAGTATCTAAGTATTGTATCAGTTATCTGGTTCCCATAGTACAAGCTATGCTTAGTTTGGGGCTAGATGGCGCTGTGTGAAATGTCCACACATATTTATTTATTTATTTATTATTTATTTAGTAATTATTATCTTCTAACCCCTCCTCTTGACGCAGGAAAACCCGCTTGCAAAAGCCAGTGCAAAATAAACTAAAAACAAAGGACGCTCGTAAAAACAACCGCAAACGAAATAGGTCCGGCTCCCTCCATTTTCTCAACAATAATACCTCTCAGCTCTGCAGTTGCAAAACAATATAAATAAAATATAATAATCCATAAAAAACCCTTAAATTTTAAAAACGTTCGACAAATTTAATACAAAGAGGTCCGACGCATATAAAAATGCCATTATCCTTTTCAGAATTCGGAAACATAAATGGTTGCGCTCGCGCAGTTTTATGACCTAGCCTTGGGAAACGGTGAATGGTGGAGGACCACCGCGGATCATTTTGAGAACTAAAACTCTGTCCCGTATTTATCCCGTACTTAATAGCTAAGCTCAATCGTGACCAGAACGAACAGATAGGGTGTAAACAACGGTTTGTTTACGGTGTGTTTAGTTTGAAGAAATCTATCCTAATTACGATGACGACGATAGAAATAGGAGCTTTTATTAAAAAAATACCCCATTGAAATTAAACATGCTGTAGTGCCTCTTATATTAGTCCGTCGAGTAATAGCCGGCACTACTTAGTTTTTAACACCTAGCAAAAGGCAATTCATTCACAAAAAACTAATATTGGTCGGCTTACATGCGTTCTTAACCATTCCGGGCCACCCAGTCTGGTCTCTCGGGAGACTCCAATATAGCCATTGAAGCTCAAAATAGTTGTAACACGACGCGGCTTTACTTATTTTACGCACTTCTAAGAATAGGCCGGCTTAGCTGAAGGGAGCCGGGTTCCGTTGACATTGACTCTCGGCACAGAATTGATAGTACCTTCTTACGTTGTCTGTGAAGGGACGGATGCGATGAATTGAATTAGCCTTAATTATTTGTAGAGTCTGGCTAATGAAAGTAGAGACTGAAAAAGCGCGGCAAATTTAAAAAATATCAGCATGGCAGCCCATACTAAGAGGAAAACTTAGTTGGTTGATTCCTCAAAAGATTTTATGTTTTACCGTTTTGCATAAATGTTTTCAAGTATTCTTCTTAGTTTGGGGCTGCCATGCTGATGTATTTAAATTTGCCGCCCGGTTTTCAGTCTCTACTTTCATTAGCCAGACTTCTACCTAATCTAGGCAAGCATGCTCCATCGTCGACCGCGTCGTCACTTACCATCAGGTGAGACCGTGGTCAAATGTTAGCGTTGATAAAAAAAAATCATAAAAGCAACAGCTGTTCGCTATCCCGTAACGAAAACGAAAGACGCGTGAAATCATTTTGCAATACGCCGCTGATGCTCGAAATGTCATCAGTGTCGAAACGAACCGGTGGACTATACAGTACGTTTCCGCAAACGTGCCCTATTTTGCATACACCCGCTGTATACTGCAGTGTTTACAATAAGGTTTGCATGTGTGTAGTTGTGAGCTTACGGTATAGTCATAATAATAAAACGATAACCGAAGCTGTTATTGGCAGTGGTTTGTTTACTTTTGTCAATTCGCCGATGCAATCATAAAAGTACTTGTGGTGCTTCACAGTCTAATTAAATTGAGATAGAACTCCAGTCCAGCCTAATTGAATTGATATTCAATAGGGAGTTAAGGAAAGTTTAGGCCTGGGCTTAGACAATGCTGATGCTTTTAAGGTACGCTTTAACAAAAGTATATAAATATGGTGACAAAATTCAGTTAGCAGCTAGACCGCAAACATACAAAAATTATTGCATTATCATGGCAACCAATTCTAAACCATGTTTAAACTTTCAAAGTCTCAAGCTTATCGACGAGACAAACGACCGACAAGAAGGCGAAAGAGACGAAAAACTGCACACAAAAAAAAACCTTTCAAATTTCTTTCCATTGAAAGCTAACTCGGAATAATCTACCACTTTAAATTAAAAATAGCCCATCCAATGATGATCGGCATTTCATTATTTTTAAAATAGATTATTATTATCCACATAAAACTCTTCCATAAAACCCAACAAGTTTACAAACACTGCATTAAAACACGTATTTATTAGTATAACATGCTCAACACATTGTAAATTCTATAGTTTGTCAGAGTATCATGAATCCTAGGAAATCGTTTAGAAAAGTGTCGGGTATCATTGTGACCATGGCACAGGGACCATACCTTATCTATGCAATAAGGTGTTGATTGACGATCTACCGATACTGTTTTATAAATAACTGTGGTTTCCAGACAAGCCGGCGACGACGTTGGGTAGGAAATAGGAATAATCCTGCATGCAGTGGAATAGTGCTTAATACACGCTGAACGGAAGGCCCTGCATAAGCAATTACATGTATGGGGGTTATGTGATGCTCTGCCGATGTCTTCCGTATTTTTAAACTATGAATCGAAGCTGGCTGCTGAAAAGTACCCGTTTATTTTATTGAGAACCTTCTCCTATTTTGAACCTAGGAACAAATGTGCAATGTGCCTTCCTGTTGCAACCAAACCAGCACTATTAAATTATTCTGACGGTGCCATAAACATTCTGTAAGTTCAACGCTTGGCGTAAATGTACGGCAAAAGCTCCCGGCAGAAGCTCGAAGCCCGGCAGACCTAAAAAGTCGAAGGTATTTAGATCGTGCTCGTGACTGAGTCGCGGTGGACGTAAAATTTGCGGTTTTATTGTGCAGCCACCCAGCCACTGACCCGGCTCGGAGATGATAGGCATTGAGTTCTCACGGCTGCACGGTCTATGCTATAATGTTTCTAGGCTTTGTTGTAGGTTGTAGACATAGAGAATAAAATAACGAGAACCTTTATGATTCTCCTTCCAGTGACTCTTTTAACACCCTGTGTATTATCTAAAATAAATCAAGATCATCATCGGCCTGAAGACGTCCACTGCTGAACATAGGCTTCCCCCACCCCACAGAGCGCCACTTTGAGCGTCTGCTGGCCTCCGGCATCCATCGGCACTCGTGGTTAAAATGATAAATAATTAATATCCATAGAGTGGAATAATTAACCAAATTAACTTTGCTTTTTTGCATTTGTATAAAGCTTATAAAGTAACATCATACGTATCGTACGATGGTACCTTACCTACCCATTATTTTTGTTCTGTATGTTTTATTTTTACGTTGTATGTAATGTTGTGTGATGTCCTGAATAAATGTCTTTTCTTTCTTTCTTTCATTAGTGAAAATTACTCTGAAATCTTTTTCTCCCTATGATTTCATCTCGGAATAGATTGTAATAGTAATAGCTGCCTAATTCTGATGATTATTATTGCTACCAGCTACAATTTTTTTAGCCACTTCAAAAGTGCAATTAGTTTGAAAAATACTCGCTTTCTTTCTCTGTTATAAACTTATAACCATGTTATAACCACTGCGAAAATGATCTGTGCCAAATTCTAAACTTTAAATTATAGTGTCAAAGACAAGGCCATATTTCATGTTGAATCTCAGCCATCGTCTGAGCTTGAGGTTCGACGTACTCCAGCATTAAAGGCGCGGTCACACAGACCGCGGAAATGGGATGGTAACGCAACGCCAGCGTCTACAGAAAGATGTTCACAGACCACATGCTACGATCTCGAGTGGGATGATGACTCGATGCGTAAGCAAGCTATACAACATCCATTCATTTTACTGCACAACTGCACAGGCAGGCTCATGCACCATCAGTCATTTCATCACTTAGTGACTTCACATGTTTTTCTGACTGATAGTCAGTCACCATCATCAGCTTGGTGATCGCAGAAGGTTTTAATGTGCCGATGAAACTGCTGCCGCCCATTCCCTGGATATTCCCTTAGCCGGCTCTTACGGCACCCACGGGTTGAGATAGGGTGGTCCTTTTTTATGAGAATGAATGACGTGACGAGCTGGTCGTTCACCTGATGTTAAGCAATACGGCCGCCCATAACAGTTGTAGTCTCACTCAATAATAAAGTTTCGTGTGACACTGCACTGCGCACGTCATCCTGAGACGTGACACAGTCTAGTAATCAGATTACTACACTGTGTAATCAGGTCATAAAGTCTCATTTGCCCAGTAATTTCACTAGCTACAATGCCCTTCAAACCGGAACACAGTAGTGCTTGCACACTACTGCTTGGCGGCAGAATAACTGGCAAAGCGGTGGTACCTACCTAGACGAACTTTGCAGAAAAGTCCTACCACCTAGTAGTCCTATTCTCAAACCGAGACCACACGTCACCATCAGTCACAAACAATATCGACGCTGTACAAAATCAGAGAGAACAAGGTTTTCGTCACACGACATCAGGTAACGCATTTGACGGTAGGTTATCTGACAGTCATGCCGTGACTATTACGGTAAAACATATAGACAGAGAGGCAAAATATAATCCACAAGACTGATCCTAAGCGTAAGCGGTACATTCACTTACATGATGTTAGCATCGTGACCCGATCCAATCCTTCACAATGTGAACGAGGCTTTAAAGTTACGAGCCATTTGCAGGTAAAAACTTCTGATAGACGGTCGACAACAACCGGTAAATGGTGCGCAAAAACGTGGTTCAACAAACTATTTGTACGGTAACAGTAAGGGCAGTAGCCACAGGCGACATTTACGCACATTAGCACCTATGTTGAACTGTTATTTAATGTTAGGCTCATTTACAAAACTAACGACAGTCTCCGTGGTGTGGTGGTTGAGCAGGTCGGCTCATAGCCCGCAGGTGGCGGGTTCGATTCCCGCGACAGGACAAGTATTTGTGCCCGAAAAATAAAGCGCAAATACTTGTTCTGTGCCTGGGTGTTGTGGGACCATAGTCCTCGTAGTTTCTGGTACCTTAGATACAGGGAATCCTAGTTAGGGTCCAGGATCTATGTATGTGATTGTTGGGCGTTATTTATTTATTTATAACTTCAAACAAATTAATAGATACCGAAATTAGAAGGACTATTAAGTATTGTTGGTGTAAAAATCTCGCTTTGGGGAAGTAAGGTTCTGTTCTGAAATAGACGAATTGAGAACTAAGATGGCTATCACTAAACATATAAATATTTCCCGAACCGAAGACCCGACCCTCGTCATGTGCTTTAAATCCTTACTACTTAACTCATCATACCATGGTATTGCTACATCTGTTATAAGAACAAGGAAACGCGAACACCTTTGCTGGCAATACAGTGCCTCCTTACCACGCTGAATTGACATGGGCGGTCGTGTGTTCGCAACAATGACGACTTGCAACATAAAAGAGAGGCGAAGTCTGTAACTTGCAGTAAAAAGACAGTAAACGCAGCCTGGTTTATTGGTTTCTGGGTTTTTACGATGATCAAGCCCGTCACACATTATAGGTGCCTGAATTTCAAAGAGGTTGGATTTTATTGCTTCCCTTTCAAGTCTGGTTTCGTTTACGTATACGTACCGTACCGTATAAAATCGTTCCACAGCGGAGCGTTTTTGGGGTTCCTTCATGTTCCATGCTATGGTTATAATTATGTAAT
The DNA here is from genome assembly GCA_963580505.1 of Ennomos erosarius. Lineage (NCBI taxonomy): Eukaryota > Metazoa > Arthropoda > Insecta > Lepidoptera > Geometridae > Ennomos > Ennomos erosarius. Next base: position 6,662,265 of record OY756999.1, on the reverse strand, counting down.
CATAGGTTCCATGCTTGTAAATGCACATTTCCTAATACTGCACAGGACTCAGTTTATGCAATTTTGTTTCACCAGCGCTAACGTTCTAGTCATTTGTGATTTGCTTGTTCAGGCGGAAGCCAGATGGTATAACCGTTTAACTTTGATGATGAAGTTAGTCTTTTCTTATCATAGTATGTACCTACGTCAAAACTAAATTCAAGGACAAGCTAAGGCATATACCGCAGGGGCTCCAACCGGAACTGATTTGATTGAGGGATCGACCAGGAATTTCATTTGAAAAATGAATGGCACGGGATCATTTTGAGGTGCCAAACCAGAATAAACCGAACAAAGAGATCATAATTTCCTTTGACATTAACAGTCTCATTTAAAAATAACGATTCGCCTGCTGTAGGTTTCTTGGCAATATATGAACTGCAATAAAAAAGGAATAATTTCCTTGTACATTGAAACCTGAGCACATAATGTCAACGACATTTAAAATAGGGGAGCGTCTATTCATGGATGGAAGTAGGTATACAAGTCCCAGAGTTTAAGTAGTGAGAATTGGTTAATAGGCTTAATTCATGTTTTTGTGTGTTGCCGGGCTATTCGAGCCCTTTCTCTTTATCTAGGACGAAATTTTGGAACAACTCATGTTTTGGTTCAGGATAATTCATTGTTACATTTGTTCATCTCTTTAACTACCTACTATAGTAGATAGTATCTAGGGTTACGTATGTGTATATTTCAGAAAAGAGGAACCAGTCTATGAGATTGATAACATTTGTCAATTTGTGTCTTGTCTTAAAAATCTTGATTTCTGGACCAATTTGATCGTATTTTAGTCTCGTCGAAGCTATCGGGTATCCGGTAAAAGAACAAACCCAAAAACGTGGAAAGACAAGCTAAAATTAATTTTCTCGGTGATTATATACGACATTTCTGGGAAAACCCGCAAAAATAATTTTGTAGGCTAAGGCTGAGTTGCACCATAATCACGGTTAAAGTTACGGTCAAATTTTGACATTAGCCCGCCCCGCGAAGCGTGGAACGGTTATAGTTAGGGTTAAAGTTAGCGTTAAAGTAAGCTGGTGCAACTCAGCCTAATAATTTTTCAGTATGGATATTTAACCATATATACAACCATATGACCTTGAATTGCTATGTTATCCTGATATGGAGGGACTTGGACCATGATACCCTACAAGTTATGAGAGTCTTACTTTAAACTGGGTGTTTCCAAACTTCCATGGTAAAAAATAAATCCACTCGCAAAATTGTACGTGCGATCGCTACGAGAGTTAATTTATGTGCACTCGGTCTAGGACGAAGTTCAACCACCCAGCTGCGCTAAGGCTATTTTCGAACGTAAACTTTAAATGGCATTTTTTCAATGAAAAACTATTAATTTAGTAAAGTCGTAGAAGAAACATTGTCTACCTTCGGGTGTAGATTTACCCCCTTTCGGGATAACATACCAACTCAAGGTCACCTTGTATATATCCTTCAACTAGGTACACAGGAGTTATTCGCTTTTTGTCCATTTATTATCACCTCTTTAGATCGAATGAATATGTTAACCTGCGATGAAGTTGACGCCATCATTCATCATTATTTTTCCACTGTTATCATTAACTTGAACAAATCCGATTCTCCCACCAGCATGTAAAATTATTACAATTATACCTTTTGCCATTACGCGTTGGTCTAACTTTCACTTAGCCTTGAACTAATACTTAGAATTCTTGGTACAGTCAGCTACAGACCTCAGTTTAATTACCCAGATAAGTACCATCTGTATTATAATTTTCCGCGAAACGTGTTTTCTACATATATTTAATTTTTTATAACATTGATGTACAAAGAAGCTGAAGGCCCGCCTGTTGACAAGCAGTTAGCATCGCCTTTTAGTCCATTGAAATGTTACATTTTTTAAGCCTTACCTTGCGTTTTTTAGAGGACGCAATTTTTTAATCTGTAGGGGGGGTCAGCGTAAAGCTAAAATCAAGTTTGTGTGGTCTGATATCATTTTTTCGTAAAATGATAAAAAATCAAGTTATATCGAAAAATATAAATTTTTTCTCAAATTTCTGAACATTTTCGCTTATAACTTTTTTATTAATAGTTCTACGACATAAAGTTACTAGACCAAAGTTATAGAGAATTTAATTTGCAACAAAAAATGTTAACAAATTTTTTTTATCAGATAAATAGTTTAAGAGATATATCGTAAAAACCGTTTCAACCCCTATTTTCAAGATGGCGGCCGTGGGACAAGGGTGGCGACCCCACAAACTTGGTTTTAGCTTTACACTGACCCCCCCTACACATCAAAAAATAAAATTGCGTCCTCCAAAAAACGCAACCCCAAATGTAACTTTTCAATGGACTATTTAGACATCCGCAGTTTGGGCCGCTACTGATGCATCGTCTACTCAAAACTGATGTATCTTGATACTTAACATCAGTGCCATTTGTTTTTCATCATCATCATCATCATTAACAGCCTGAAGACGTCCACTGCTGAACATAGGCCTCCCCCAGGGAGCGCCACTTAGAGCGGCTGCTCGCCTCCTGCATCCATCGGCTCCCCGCAGCTTTCACCAGGTTGTCGGTCCACCTAGTGGGCCGGCCTACGCTGCGTCTTCCAGTTCGTGGTCGCCACTCGAGAACCTTTCTTCCCCATCGGTTGTTAGTTCTACGAGCGATGTTGGCCTGCCCATTGCCATTTCAACTTGCTAATCCTAAGAGCTACATCGGTCACTTTAGTTCTCATGCGGATCTCCTCATTTCGGATCTTATCTCGCAGGGAAACACCGAGCATTGCTCTCTCCAATTCACAGATAAGAGATAAAACAATTATTGGTCAATGAAACGATAGCTACTCTTTCTGAAGTAAAAAACGTACTACCTTACAAACATTGTGTAGTGGATGAATTTTAGTGTTTTGTCTTTCTCTGTTGAGTTTGAAATGGGTAAAGATAAAACAAGAGAAAACACTGTGTGTTTATTGGTAAGGGGGGGTCAAAGTGAAACCAATCTCATGTAATGCAGATGCACCTATAGTTTTACAACTGGCTGTACATAGCGTTGGATGGAACGTACTAAATGATTTTGTCATTAACGTAAATGGTTTAGACTTTTAATTAGATGCTCACGACTAATTGAATAGATTTGGTATTTCTCATACGAACTGTTTTGTTTTGGGGTACAGTAAGCGACAAAAGTTCCTGGGCGGAATGGAAATTAATCAGAACGCCCGGAAAAAAATATTCACAACCACATGCTTAATATTCTGAAACTGTCTCTGTTTCAACTCGCGAAATTTTCTTTCATCTGCTCGGATGAACCTACCTGCATACTCGCGTACAGTGGGGCTAGCACGGACGGTAGAAAAAATTGTCTTTCCCCGTGCTATGTCACATTCTTCATACAATTTACTTGTCAAGTGGAGTAAAACAGGGGAAAGACAATTTTGTCTACCGTCCGTGCTTACCCTGCAGGTGGCTTTTTGCAACGAATCTTGACGAAACTTGGTATACAGGTTCTGCAAGAATTTTAATTGGACGTGAAATTCTCCCGAAAACGGGGGGAAGTTTTCTAATAGAAGATAATATTTAGCAGAAACATTTTACCTAAATGTCTAATATACCATTCAGTCCATAGATTTATATATCAGGATATGCCCGAAGGAACATTTTATTTAGTCAAAATGGCGTGAGAAAAATCAATCTATTAGATTTCGCGTGAACTACGACAGGATGAGAAAATTAGGTGCCTATCCCTGCCATTATGTCCGTCAATGTTTATGTTTACAATGATTATTCCATATATAAATTCGATTATTTTGTTAGAAAACAGAGTGTAATATTGAATTACTTGAGGTAAGAAACTTGGTCTTTCTTTTTACTACACTTTTGAGTATAGATTGTGCAACCCTTCACAATACAACTTGGCATATTTTGTTTGTGACATTCGACCGATGCCTTCTAACTTCCATCACAGACTGAGCGCTAGTGGATGCCAATCTGTGAAATTGGCTCCCACTTTGAAGCGACGTTTTAACCTGTCATTAGGCCTGTCCTTAATATTTATGTCTATGATTCAGGTACAACAAAAATGTCGTAAACTAAAATGACGGAATATACCTAAGTCGAATGCACGAGAATAGGGGCCCATGGTCGTCAAGGTTCTAACGCCCGTAACATTGCTATTAAGTTCTGTATAAGTAGAGATATTTTGTAGTACCCTGGCATGACAAGTCATTTAGTTGTCATAAACTAGACGAGATGCGTTCGAAACCGCGGGCAGCAGCTAGTAATTATTTATTTAATCATGCAGATGTATTCGCCCACTTCAAACTAAATACATCTGCTCGGAGCTCCAAGCTTTTCAGTGCACATCTGCAGTGTTTACAGTTTACAAAAACATCTGTTATCAATATCAGAGCATTCGATGACAGACATACGGAAAATAAATTAGCAGTATAGGGAATGATTTTAAAGTGTAAACCACTCTTTAAATTATAGGCCTCAGGGGTAAAGCGTCCAATCCGGTGAGCTGGAGGGCGCGGGTTCAAATCCCGCTGGTTGCTAACATTTTGAGGACTATAATATCTTTATAGAAGTATAGGTACCGGTTTACCCCAATGTACTCATTTAGGGCTGTCACTTTACTAACCAAAAGAAACAAGTGTTAACACATCCTGATTACAACATATCCTCTGAATATTACTAGATTATTAATATTTCCTTTAATTTAAAGTATAACGTGTTCGTAACATCCGCGTCAAAATACACTTATCAGCTGGTCCGGTTTGTACCACGTGCGAGTTCCCGTAACCGCTCCAGCCGACAATGCATTGCTTTGCTTAGTCGTATGGCGGACGCCTCCCGCAGCTCACGCGCTCTCATGCTCACACGCGAACCGTGAGATAAAAACCGTGAATAAGACGAATCATCAATGAATGCCTTTGTTTCTAAGCTAATTAGTATCGCGCAAGTCGATCCGTGCCGGTCATGATGCAACTTCGCCTCGAGCCCTTTTAGCGCCGTCAACGTCCTACTTGCAACCGCGGCGTAATTCTACTCGACATCGATATGCAAGCACGTGCTCACCCTGCGCAATCCGTCCCCGTTGTCCAATCGTAGGAGGGCGAGGGATACCGGCGCGTTTCCGCCACCCAATCGCGGCTCGTGTACGACTTCTCCACGAACCCCGCCGATCCCGACCGACAGGAGCCGAAGTGCGCCACAACCCCCAGTGCAGCGGCAGCCCCCAAGATGGCGACAATGGTGGCCGCTACACCGGCCGTGACGGTCACCAAGAAACCCTCACTAAAAAAATACAAGGCGCCGACACCGCCCGCCAAACCGTCTTCCGACGACGACTGTGACAGTGATAAAGACAAAGAGAACAATGTGGTGCCGCAAGAGGAAAACGACAATGACGCCGCTGATTGTAAACAAACAAAGCCGCAGTCGCCGGATGACAAACCGGTGCTGGACAAGGGCTCCCCTTTACCGAAAAAGTTCGCTGCCAGGTTAAACGGAAATGTGGACCGTAGCTCGGTTCTGTCTAAAGCCGCGATGTTTGAAGCGGGCAGTCCGCGGGCTAAAGACCCTGCAGAAATGTCCTTACGGGAACGAAAGGCTTTGTTCGAAAAGAATAAGGGAGCTGCTATTATCCCGAAGGCCCCCTTCGGTCAGGCTCCTTCAGCAAAGTCTCTGCACGGCGATAATAAAGGTGAGTCCCTATTTCTTTTAATTTATCTGACGTCAACAATGAGGAGTATAATAATAAATATACCGGCACGCAACCGTAATGATGACAAGCGCGCGATTGTCGTGTTTATGATCTGTGACCAGTTTTAGTTTGTGTACGTAATATAAATAATGTTACCGGTTTCCTCAATTGAGATAAAATTTAATCAATAACCTCGATAGTCCTCGCCCGGCCTAATGAAGGTTTTGTCGGTGATTAACCTAATTGCAAGTTTTGGCAATGATTGACGCATGGAATGATGCAGGATAGTAAGGCCTGAGGTGTTTTTTTGTTTTTACCCAGAGAAATAGCATAAAGGTTGTAATAACTGGGTACAAATTCCATAAATTAAGCCTGCAGGAACCGTTATATTCCGTCATAATTCTTAGATTTTCTTCCCTTCCTATTTAGAAAGGATTTATTGAGCTGAGTACGGTGAGCAATAAATAGTAAACGAGTTTTTCGTTTTCCTACAAAAATATGTAAGGTGTAAATGTATGTTACATTTACACCTTACTTTCATGTCATGAAAGTCATTTGCAGTGAAACAGTTCTGATACTTCTGATATTTAAAAATAGGCAGACACATCGTTCTTAAAATTACACAAGACAACTGACACACAACACATATGTAGCTTATATAAAGTAAAAAACCAACATTTTAAAGGTAATGACTAATGAATAAACCTAACATAGTAACAATGCAAAATTGTTCAAAAGGTCAAACGAGCCGGATTCATGTAATAAATGTTATATAGGATAATAATCGAACGAAAGGACATACCTAAGTCTGGGTTTAGACATCGCTAAACTTAATTGATCCTTATAAAAACTGGAATCCTGCCGAACATTCTCCACTGGCTGAGAACCTAGTTTGACTGGATTTTTTTTTAATTGTATGGCTTAATAATGTACATGTATTATGCATGAGAGAGCATGGTTGACCAAATGAGTATACCTGTATATTTGCATATTTGCATATTTTTTGCTATCTCTAATCGATATTGTATATCTTAGTTTTACAGTTAGGTGATTATAACAAGCCAGGTTATTATAGCAATTGACTGTGTTCACTTAATTATAGTCTACTTTCTTTCTGTGTGCAATTATGTCTTTATCCTGATTGACATTTTGTGTTAAATTTTCACACAATGTACTATTGTATGATAAATTGATAATGTCAAATGGAATTAGTGTTTGATTATTTACATAACTAATCATGTCGTAGTTATGGCTAATTAATAACAAATATTGCTACTACAAAAAGCATTTGGACTATTTAACGGCTGCACTAGTCGTATTATGATACTTGACTCAATCCAACCTATTGATAGAGCAGAAATCGCGCATAAGTCATTTAAAAACATAGAAATAGTACTAAAGTAAGGAGTATAAAAACAAAAGGACCTCATTTTCCTTAAAAATATAGCTTATAAATGAATGACAGTGATGATAGGACATGATGAAGTCATGATATAAATAACTCCTTCGCCGAATACGAAGTAGGATTTAAAACAAAGAAGAATAAACAAATCTCGACGGCATTCTCGTTCTCCGAAAATATTATTAAATAAATAAATTAAGTACAAACCAATCTACATTAATAAAATATTAAAGCCACATGGCAATAATGAAAAGGAGACGAACAATAAAAATCTTAAAATAAAACAATACTAATCTATTATCAATAACAAAGCGTTTAATAAGAACTGTTAATTGACACCATCATTATTCAAATTTCATTTCAATACAACAGGACCACTGCAGTTTTCCGCAAACCTCTTGTGTTTTTAGAATTATTACGCAAACTACCAGTTCGGAAAAGAAACAGAAAAGAGGTTTAAAAGTGCATATACATATAACAATGACGTACCTACTACAAAAAGTACATAACTTTTGCTCGCTTCTCCATCCGCGCAGGATTCCAGAAATTATCAGCGTACACAAATTGTATTTTCTTTTACCCTTTGTCAGGTACCTATTTGGCATTACTACAAGGAAGACGCTTATAGCATTTAACCAAATGCTCTAAGGGAAGACTCCTTCCAAATTTTGAGTTTCTCGGCCTGTGGTTCAGGCAGTACTTTGCCCGTCGTCAGTCAGTCAGTAATTCAATCAGGAAGTCTGATTAATATAGATTATTAGAAAGATGTAGATGCCAAATCAGGAAAGCTATTAGTTTTTCCAACCTGCGTTAAGATTTCTTTAATTATCAAGAGGAAAGCGGTGCAGCACCACGGAGTTTTATGAATAGTCTACTTAAGTACTTGTATTTGGGAAAAATGCCTTAAATTTTTGGGATAAAATAATTTTTAATGTACTTATACCAATGTTTGACAGTAACTCAAACTCACCTGATGTTAGCGACGATGCAGTCGAAGGTGAAGCACGTTGGCCCATGAGGAGCCTATTCACTGTCAGAAAACAAGGAAGCCAGGAGTGAGTTCCATTCCCTAGCATTTCGCAATGATAAAAGAGTCAGTAAAACGCATGGTACGGCATCTTAAAGAATCTACTACATAGGGGTGAAACGACTCCCCGCGCCTTGGTAGTCTTTTGTTGAAATGGAGAGGTTGAACTGCACGTTCTTGTGCTCATTCTATATTTATTCAATATGTTTCCATATTTAACTTGGTAAAGAACTATATCGGCTCTCGACCAAACATTCATTCACCCTTGTGATCAGTTATTTTCAAGATAAACAAAAACATGTTCCATTGTAAAACGCGTCACCACGGTCAAATGCTTTGCCAATAACCCACAAAACAATATTGAGAGATTTCAACAAATTCACAGGATCTTGCCGAGTCAATATTCCACGAGCACTAGCTAAACATGCCGTCCTAACTCAACGTAAAGCGTTAGTCATAAAAAAAAAAACACCAACCTGAAGTAGCACGTTTCAATATTGACTCTTCATTTTGCGTATCCTTATCATTTCTACCTTAACGGGATGCGGAAAAGAAACTGGAGTCTTGAGCTCTGTCGAGAACTATGTCGCTTTAATATTTTTAACACTTTTGCAATATTTTCTTAGTGAGTAAAAATAATTGTATTGTGAAAATGTACTAAATGTTAGTATTTGTCACTGCTGCGTTGGTTATTTGCACATAATTATGATATTCGGTCAGTGTGTCATCATCAGATTCTAATTAATACGTTCAAAAGCAAGTTATTGAGCACGTTACATTGTTATTAATACCTATAATAATCACTGCAAAATTTTGAATATATTTCTGCCAAAATTGTCATATATAGTTCAGCAATTTCATCGTAAATATAAAAATAAAAACTGTAGCAATAGTTGCAACTGAGACCAGAACGGCGAAATAAAAAATATACTCCGACGCAAAGGCTGTACTATTATCTATACTACTATAATTATATTTAATAGACATGCGTCACCTGTAATTTAATGACACCATGCAAGATCAACGCCCGAAAAATGGCACAAACTGACACAGGCGATGCATTGTTTCTTCACACCTCTTCAAAAGCTTAATAAAAGAAGTCAACATCATCATTACGCGAAACAATCATCAGCAGAAAATAATTACTAACAATCAAAGACTAATGAAATGCCTATAGAAGTCGATAGCTTTTATTTCAACAATAGTTTGACTAATTAGTTTGAATCTTTGAACTCGTTTGTACTAGTTCTATTGATCCCATTGTGAACTAGTTCGAACGTAACGGAAAGAATCTGTTAGCTCTGTTGTGACTTTGTGACACTTTATCGATCCGGAATTCCGGAAAGTGATGGATCAAAGAGAAAGTCAAGTACAGTTTTAGTGTGCAAATTTTTGTACGCTGTTTGTTATTTTAGATGTGACATGTCAAGGCCTAGTTACCTCAAAATTGTCTTGCCGTAAAACCTAGAACGTGATTTTTTTGCTCGTTTTTATAATAATGGTATGGAACCCTTCGTGCGCGAGTCGGACTCACACTTGGCTGGTTTTATTAACATATTCTATTATGTTTCGATATGATTAGTCTATAGTTTGCTTACACCAAGCATAAAGATAGATAGATAGATAGATAGATAAACACTTTATTGCACACACATCAAATAATAATACAATTAAGAAGGATAAGAAATTTTACAGAAACGTGTTACAATGGGCGACCTTATCGCTAAAAGCGATCTCTTCCAGGCAACCTTTGGATGGAGAGGATTTGTCGAAGCGGTTAAAGACGGGGTGCACAAGCATAACTACATAAATAAAATACCTTATAAACTTACTAAATAATTTCAGTAAAATACCTACTTAAATATAATATAGGTTACATATAGGTGTCATAAAGGTTACATTTTTTATTGCTTTTGATTTGGAGTCCAATGCTATCTGACTTTTTGCGTCCCGATAAAATTCGCCTTTGCTGACCGCGGCTTCCCCAATACATTCGAAGTTTTTATTCCTCGAAAATTGAACTTTGTTCATAAGTACTTATTCTGCGCTTGAGTTGGTGTATTAGTTTCTTTCACAAGTTCGCTTTGTCGCGCAAATAACCGAATAGTAACCTACTTCTTGCTTAATATCAGACCACACCATATAATTTTTTACTACACAGATCATTAGGGACTTTTCACTTTCAAAGGAACTGTAATTCCAAATTGCCGTCTCCGAAGTGAAGCACTTGCAGTAACGAGCAGAAAATTAGTAGTTATCGAGTTTCGTGTATTGTTATTTTCTTGATAGGGTTGCTATTCCTACATTTACGTTTTTAACAAGGTTTCCAATTTGATTGAGACTGTTTACGACTGAACAGATTCTGACTCTGTGTTACATAGTCATGAATTCGGTGTTCAAGTCGCAATAGAAATAAAAAAGGAAAGAAAAATCTTGATTGAAGCCACAATGAATATTAGTATTCCATAGAAGGTTAATTTTGAGCTATAGGAAATTGTAACGTGATCTTCAGGTGTGCCTGGCGGAGACTGAGGACTTCAAGCACAGAGCTTTGAAACAAGTGACGCTTGAAGCGTTTTTCTTTTGCTCTGTGACTTGAGGAGTAAGAACTTCAACAAAATAATTTGCCTGTACTTCATTTTGTTACAAGCACTGAAGCCGGTCCGTTTTATAATGTCGCATTGTTTCCAAAAATATTTATAATATTATAAGTAATCTAAAAAATTATGCTCAACAATCAAGTATCAAGGCTTCTCGCTCCTCAGACAACCTTGACCCTTTAAGAAACCTAGGCTCACGGGTTTTATGTATCATATAATAATTATTACGTGTGACCCCAAACGGCTAATAGTGATATTGTTATAATGAAACGAGATAAATACAAAGGTTTTATAGCAAAAAATAACAAAAATCAGTACACGAAAACTCCGTGTCAATCAAGTTCAAAAAGATGTTAAAAAATGTACACTCTTAGAATAAATAAGTTTGCCCACATTGAGTCGAACTTTTGCTTGCCTAGCGCGACTGCTAGAAAGTTTCTAGTAGAAAATAGTTTAAATATATATATTTTGTGTGCGTTTGTCCACAGATTGTAGAAAAACCAATTTACTATACTCTTCAAGAAGTTCTTATGTCAATAGATATTAATTTATTAATGATCAAACCAATAAAATGATATTCATCAAAACATAATTAACATCTCCGAGTTCTTACAGACACCGTTAATAATTTACCATTAAACTAAAACCCAATTACAATTATCCTATTAATTATTACCAATTACAATCCAATTAAAACGTAACTGCGATTTGTAATGATAAAACGAGTGAAATGAATACCGTCACTGCCCATTGGGAACGTAATGGCAGCTGGATAAAAAGATAAAAACTGACCAATGATGCGTGAAATGGTGACAAAAGAGCTGCGTACTGACTGACGCTTAATCTGTGGTGTTACTAGGCATAGATTGTCTATACAGCACTGACAGTATGGACGTTAATATGCGTTTATAGACATGCATTTTGTAAATGTTAACAAATGACGTGATGATCAGCACCCCTATTCTCAACCTATCGGAAACGTTTCGATTCGAAATCTACACTCCCCGTCTCTTTCATTCTAAATGTAGATGAAGGAGATGGAGAGTGTAGATTTCGAATCGAAACGTTTCCGATAGTTTGGGAATAGGGGTGCAGGTCGTTCGCCTGATGTTAAATGGTTTGGGTCGAAAAGAAACTTGGACCAAAATTTTATCTTTATCTTTTAGGTTTCTGAAATCTTTTCTTTGACCATTAACCCCGAGATGATTATAATAATAATCCATACTGCTCACAGATTTATACGTGACTTATAGAAGCCAACGAAATAAATGTCACGTAAACTATGACCAAAGTACAAAAGTTCAAACCAATGTTGGATAGCGGGCGTGGGATTTCGGAAGTACCGATTCGCAGGATGATTGCGCAAATTGTAGTAACTATTGTAAGTAGCCTAGTCATTATCGCTATCGCTTACTTATTAAACTAACAGTATTAAATATAGAAAAATTATATAGGAAAACGAAATTTGAATGGAGCTAAATTACTATCTTCTGCAAGGTTAAAATTATACAAAATTTCAATGTGCACGTCGACATAATCTGAAAATTAACTATGCGCTTGCGCCGCCAAAAGATTAAAACAGTATGATACCTATGGTTCGGTTGCAAAATTTGAGTGGAGCTTAAAGATCTTTTACAAGGTCATATTACGATGTGCACGTAGACATAATCTGGAACTCAACTATGCGCCTGCGCTGCCAAACGATTTAAACCAGTTTGATGCCAAAGGTTCTGACGATGGTGGACAAGCATACAGCCTAGAATATACAAGGATGTAGACAAACTAATCCGGAGAAACAAAACTATGCGCCTGCGCCGCCAAGTGTGATGCCAAAGGTTTGATCAATTATTTTAAAGGGTGCAAACAAACGGCCCACCTGGGCTCTAATTCTCTATGAAAACAGATTCCACACGATACGAAATTAGTTATCATGTCTTGTTCAAATCGTATCACGGTGCGGCGTTAGAAATACCTGCGTTAAAGTTATTTCTATTTTGAATAAAATATATTGCCATAGTGGTGGTAACTTTTGATGTGTTGTTTCGGAACGTGTCTCGGTAAAACATTATATTTGACAGTTCAAATAACGCAAATTCCAAATTCATTTCGCGCGGTTTTATTTTCTCTTCATAGAGAATAGATTTTTGCAGATTTCTTATGTATGACAAGGAGTTCGTGAGGTTTCGATGTAAGGAATCGATAGAGAATTAGTGCCCTCATGGGAAGTGGTCACTGTAGCCTATAGCCAAGGTAAGGCCGGGTTTCCACCTGCAAGCACCTGTTATCTAAGTACAGTCTGATAGACGCTTGCTCGGACACTGGAGATGTCACTAATGCGTTGCTTACTTTGGAGATCCCAAATGACATTTTCCTTTCTGACGCAATAGACATTACAAGACGATGATTTTGCTTAATTCTAAGATAAAGTTTCATCATAAACATTAATGCATTATTTTGTTTATACCTGAGCTTTATAGTATATTTTTATCATTAAAGTGTCATGTAATAATCCCACGGCATTGCCCTATTGATATATTGATCGTCTCGGTCGCTTTTGTTATCGGTATTTACGTAATCGCCGTACGGTATCGTTAGAGCTGTAGGCTGTAGAGGTGGACCCGCGTTTGTCGATTTGTGCAATGGCCATTCCGCTTGAAACGGCGCGCGCGCCGACTGTCGCTGTTCGAAATTTAAATTGTATTTTATTTTTTTTCTAATATTAAGTTGACAGTTTAAATAGTTTTGTTTATTTGAATATTTTGTGGCTTGAGAAAGTTATGTGAACTCGCTTCATTGAATTTTCGTGTAACTGAAAATCATTTGATAGTGAAACCTTTGGATTGTACTTCATATTTAATTGTAAGTAAATATTTATTGATATATTTTTACAAGTTTTCAACAAAACCGGTATTAAATATATGTGATGGTTTTAGACATTTTTAAATGCCAATGACATCTTAGTCACGACTTGCAACTTTAGCCGCAGGTATACAATGCGCCAACCGTAAAAAGCTCGAAGTTATTTATTGGGAATAGTTTATGTATTCTAAAAAATATCAACTAAATTTAAAATGAATGGGAGAGTCTGAAGTCCCAAGATCAGTTTTTTTTAACGATTGCCTTAATGGGGTAGTTGTAATTACCAACGTTTGTGAACAATAAAATATGAAGTAAGTACCAGAAGATGAGAAGCAATGAACCCGGGTGTTAGAAATAATGAAGAGGTGAAAATAAAAGTTAATAAGAAGTAATTTTGCGAATTTAAAAAAAACTAAAGTTAGAAAAGAGCTAAGTCGTTAATAGTTTTCAAACAATCATAGCTCACACACTCGATCAAGTCGCCTTTCATACAAAGAAAAAAGCAAATTCTATTCATCTGCCCTTTATCACACTTAGGTATAACACCCCTCTGTTTGGATGGCGGTTAAAAAGAAGAACAAAAGAAGAGCGACCATTTTCATATCACAACTTGCTTACGTTGCGTTGGATCTAAACTCGTCTATTGCTCGTGGTGTCAATTTTTAATAACTCCAACGTCCCACTTAAAGGACACGCCGACAATTTGCTTTTAGAACATAAAACAGTTTCCGCTGGTTCTTGTCACGAGCTGAGACATTGTTTCGAAATGTACGAGGTGTCAAAGTGCCATGGTACTGTAGAATAGCTCCTCTGTAAAACAATGTGAAGCGATTGTGTCGTTTCCGCAATTAATCCCATCGCTTAGAACTATGAACTGTGGCGAATAGCACATGGGTTTAAGTAGACCTTATACAAAGCTAGAATAATATTATATTTAAGAAAAAATGTTTAACAATTACGTATAAACAAATTAGGAAAATATTATCACCATTTGAATATAATTTGTCCTGTCCAAGGGACTATTTTTCAATTGCAGGTTAACAGTTGGTTAATCTCGTGTAAGCTCGCTATTAATAATAAATAGTCTCACTAATTGACTATTTGTGGTGAGGTTCAGGTGAGATGTTGTCAAACGTGAGCCCATTTAAGCATAAAAAAAAATTTGAAAGATTGGCCCCTAATTTATACTTTGCTTAGCTTAGAAAAGTTTGTATTTTATTTCGATTGGTGCCATTGATTTTATTTAATTTGTTCTCGATTTTATTCAAACAATCGATTACTATTTACAATATCAGCTTCACACCTCAATAAAACGTCCTCTTTAGGTCTCGTCGTTTATCTTTAAATCTCGCCCCGTATCTCAGTAACAGATGTTCCCTCAAGGTTTCACCTTGTTAACCCGCGCTATTAACCTACAAGCAAGACGATTAACCAATCAAAGTTTAATGATTTAAAGTAAAAGTTAATAGTTTTGTGGAACTGGGCCCGTAATCTAATATTGTGGAACAGGCTCTTTGTTAACTTTAATACGAGATATAATAATGTGTTTGATTCCGGTACTGGTACTGGCAGAATAATTTATTAGAGTTTAAAAAAAAAAAAAAACAGAAAAAATCATACGTTCTCACTGCTCAGAGACGGGTGGTCTCTCACAGGAAATGCCAAGTGCGAGTTTTTGGATTGATATATCAGCAGGGGAGCGCGAGCTGTAGAACTATCGACATAATATATCTTCTCTCAAGAAAACTTTTGACCAATGAAAATGTATTGAAAAGTTTATGACGTGATCCGCGAGATTCGTCTTAACGCTTTCTGGAGAGAAAATGACGATTTCTACAGGTTATGCTACCCGTGCTGGCTTGCTAAGAGCGAGTGTGGCTTAGCGGCAGCCCGTGCGTCTTTCAAATAAAAGCGTCCACGTTCAAATCCCGCTCAGGCCTGACCAATGACTGTTCAAAGTTATGTGCGGAATTTTTTTCCTTCTCTTACAACGGAAGGAAAGCATCGTGATAAATCGTTTCCCAAAATCGTGAGCACATTTCATCTACCAACCCGCACTTGGCTCATTATATTTCATGTCAGAGCCTACTGTATTATGAATGTGACATCGGTAATGTCCACAAGATGTATTGACAGAAGCTTGCTTGAACCTGTTAGCTGCTTTACAAATATTTGACGTCCACGGGTAAGCGAGTACCTCCTACCTAAAATATCATTAGCTCCACATTGGTTGTTCGTTTTTTTTTTTCTGACACTTTATTATTGTACATACCTTCGTAGAAAATACAAGTGTTTGCGCGTAATAAACGCGCAAACACGACGCTCGCTCATATTTCTAATATATGAATATATATATAACTGGCCAAGTGCGAGTCGGACTCGCGCACGAAGGGTTCCGTACGATTATCTATAAAAACAAGCAAATAAAAATCACGTTGGTTGTATGACCCCTTAAATATTTATTTTATGCTGTTTTTTAGTATTTGACTTCAACAGAAATACATCATCTGTGACAACTGTCTAACCTCATCCCGCCTTCCCGATTTTATTATCGAACTTCTCGGTAGCGTGAAAAACCGCATCCACATATTGTAGACACGTGGAAATCTCATACGACGCGATTCTTGCGGTCGTTTCTTCCACGAACCTGCAACATGTGGAATGATCTTCCTCCTGAGGTTATTCCGCATAACTACAGTATGGGGAGCTTCATGAAGTGTTAAGAGTCCTCTCTAAGGGTAGGCAACGCACCGGCAATGCCCTTGGTGTTGCAGATGTCCATAGGCGGCGGTGACCACTTACCATCAGGTGGGCCGCCTGCTTATTTGTCACTTACATAAAAAAAGAACAGCTTGGTGGCACACGGACAGACAGACAGACAGACAGACGGACGGACAGCGGAGCCTAAGTAATAGGGTCCGTTTTACCCTTTGGGTACAGAAACCTAAAAATAATTATGTTTAATTTTCTGCATCTACAAATATAGACTCGATTACATCTTCACTGTTAAACACCTCTAGTAATAATTACTTTTGCACGTTATCCTATAATATGAATCTAATTCAATTCATTACATCCGTCCATCAACTTACTTACACACTTTAATACTCAGTACCTTGTCACAGTACAAAAATAAATGACCTCTTAGAATTGCAAGGAAGTGTTCAAAATATTTACTATCACAGGAGTTTAAATAAAGCAGCTAAACAAAGTGTCTTATCGTATCACTCAATATCTTTTTTGCTTACCAACTCACCACATCAATATCTCAGGCCTTGTTATCTTTTACTGGGCCAATTTAAACTTTATACTTGTCTTATTAAAGTGTAAAATCGATAGGTTCGATAAGACCGGTGTTAGGCAATATACATCGAAGATTAGGTGCAAAAACTTCTCATTGTTGGCGCAGTCAGTCTAATGTACATCGAAGTTGTTAACCTCGACCTCTTGCGACATGATTTTTAATTTATTGTTGAATGATTCTATAAGTATTAGGTACTTAATGGAGAGGATATTTCAATTCTCCCGATATCTTTGCCTTTTTAACAAATGATTTCTAAGAATTTAGCTGGTTTTATTGCTCATTAATTAATTTTTAATGACATTTAAATGGGATAAGAATAGGCCCATGATGATAAAATACTCCCGATCAGTAGTACCTTTATGTATATACCTTGGTTCATTTCTCGTTGTGTTTACAAGGATTTGCATTGAATAATATGTTTAAAACACGGTAAACTGATCGTGAGTAAGCTTTGATTAAATAGGTTACTCTACAAACAAAAAGTCAACATTCACGTAATTTATGCTTCAAACTAAATTTTATTTCGGCACAATATGATATCTCAAAAACGTACCTGAAGTGCGTTAATTCTCAAACCTCTGTAAAATTAACACACTAATTTCCTCTCTTCACTTTCAGCCGATAAACAAGCAACGAAACCCATTATCCAGCCGAAGCCGCAACCAAAATCTGCCAACACAACCCCGACTAGCTCTCGAACAAACTCCAAAGAGGAGATTCCACGATCCCGTACAGCTTCCAAAGAAGAGATAATAAAATCCCGGACAGCCTCCAAAGAGGAGATCCAAGAAGACGCAATAAGTCAGAGCTCTCTAGGTGGTGGCATAAAAGGCAAGCTTGCAGCTTTGTTTAGCAAAGAGCAGACGATCAGTGAATCGACGATAACCAACAAGTTTAAACTGGAGAGAGAAAAAGAAATGGAGATGCTGAACAATAGATATCAATATAAGGTAAGGCTAACAAAATATTTCAAAAATTATATTTATTATGAAAATACAAAACATGGTCAAACAATAATGGGCACAAGACAATCTTTGTAGGTGGTAGTTACGTACTATCATCAGGCCAAATTCATTTATGAGAAAGCAGAGAAAAAGGGACGGCCCTTCAATATATCCTTGCATACTCGAGAGTATCGTTGGTAAACACTAAACAGTAACAAACCAAAAAATAGTTTTAATTATTGTGGTCATTAGTTCGAATAAGAAGATGGTAGTCATGACGGAAACTATGCTGGTAAACTAAAAGTGCTGTCTAGTGTAGAGCCTATCTACATAGTATATGAGACGATGGCAAGTACAATGATTGCTTTTAAGTCCCTGATCCCGATGATATCTGCTCAATAGATGGATAATATTTGTGTGTATACTTCGGTATCAGCTTAAAATATCAGAGACATTCAAATACATTCTAATATAGTGAGTATGCAAGTTTAAACCTGTTGCTGGATCTATCTAACGTATGTCAATCACGACTTTTTACAACCCACTCAGTAAATTTCCTATAATCCGGCTTAGAGCGGTGGCTTATCTGGAAGTAGAAACAAGATATGTACCTACTTAGAATCTTAGTATCTAACTCCTGGTATGGATGGTAGGGTATCCTTTTATGTCCAGAGTCCAGACCTTGTTACAGTCCTTCCTATCCCTATGTCCATAGTTAGGTAGGATACAAACATGGTCGTTCAGGTTTTTACCAGCTTAGGTGTTTGATTATGGTTTAAAATACACTATTTCAACGTCCCAATGAGTATTTGGATTCGCAATAAATATAGCATGGGCTAGTAAAAAAGATCTATATTAAATTTATATTCATCAAAAGGA
Source organism: Ennomos erosarius (assembly GCA_963580505.1). Taxonomy (NCBI): domain Eukaryota; kingdom Metazoa; phylum Arthropoda; class Insecta; order Lepidoptera; family Geometridae; genus Ennomos; species Ennomos erosarius. The sequence continues at coordinate 6,643,520 of OY756999.1, read as the reverse complement.
ACGCATCGTTGTGCTGCAGACGTAAGCAGTGGCCTATTTAGTCCATCCTAATATTATAAAGGTTATAAATCTGCCGATATTAAATAATATGGGAATATTGTTCACACAAATATGACGAAAGTAGAATATCTTCTTAATCCACGGTTTTTGTGGTTCTTATTGAATCAGAGCACACCTACAAATATATGACGATTATAATAATGGCTGTGCCAAAATTGGGCATGCAGTCAAAAAGTCATGGGAATGATTTTAAAGTGTAAACCACACTTAAGGTATATCTATAAAGATTTAGAGCGTCCATTCCGGTGAGTTGGAGGGCGCGGGTTCAAATCCCGGTGGTTGCTAAAATTTTGAGGACTATAATATCTTTATAGACAGAAAGTCAATAAAACAAAGCGTCAAACGAACGGCCTTAGCAAAATCTCACAGGACATGATGTTAAGAAATGAGACCCCTAACAACAGCGTCAAAACAACATCATAACATGAAAGTATTTCCGCTACGAAACGTGAACTCACAAAACTTAAGCTTTTCCTTTCCCATGGGTTTGTAATAAACCACTTTCACTATTCAAAGCCGTCAATGTGTTTAATCCTTCAACGATTATTAATCTAGTCTGTCAGCGCGTAATAAATCTTCATATTATGTTGGAAAATACAGTTGTTCATATATGGGTCAAGAATAACATTGTGGTCAAGTGATGTAATGTTTTGTATTGATTTTATTACTGTAATAATGATAAAACAGAATTGGTCAGATACTTGTTTGGTTGTATTCTGTTGATATGGGCTCTTTTTGTTCTCTTATAAAAATTACATGCCGATTGATGCAAGAGGCGAGCAGCCGCTCAAGGTGGCGCTCTCTAGGGGAGGCCTATGTTCAGCAGTGGGCGTTTTCAGCCTGTTGATGATGATGTCAAAAGAAACTTAAAAACGCAACCATCCACCATTTTTCATGCGACATTAAGACGCACAAAAACACAGCACCCATAAGTTATGGTTCTCCGAATTTTTTCAAATTTTGTAAGTCGAGATAGGCTCGCGGTTAATGCAATAGGTATGTTAAAATAACACATGGTGTAGTAACATGTGTAAATTTTTACACACCATTGGTTGCGTTATGTCGGTAGGCGCCTAAGTTGCCCTTATTTAAACACCATTCGTTTCGTAACACATGTTTTCCCTCAGTATTTCCAGTTTGAGTACATTGTATAATTCATCTGGCCAAGACATAGTTTTGCTCTAGTTGGGCTAGATTTTCCTTAACAGTCGTTTATGTCGTTTACGTCTTGGAAATATTAAATTCTTGTTTAATAGCAGTGTTGAACTAGCTAGTTGGGGAATTTATATTTATCGGAAATATTACTAGACCTTTTGAGTTGCCGGCTGGTAAAATACCTTCGCTGATAATAGTTTAAAAAGCAAAAAAATTGTATTTGAACGTTGGTGAAAAACACGTGTTGAATCCCTGCTGCATAGATTTAGGACACTGCGTCCTAAAATCCAACATATTAACCAATATTATCATTCATTGTTCATTTAATGTCTGTAGATAGTTAAGTAGTGCCACGCGATCCCATCGTCAGAATAGGACCAGTCTCTTCCCGCGGGTGACGTAAAAGGTGGCTAAAAGAATATCCAGAGAAATGGGCCGCAGCACTCTTGGTCTGCATTATAATATCTACTGCGATCACTAAGACGCCTGGGCCCTTATTCCGTATCGATTCCTTACTTCGAAACCACGCGAATTCCTTGTCTTACAAAACCGCGCGAAATGAATTTGGAATTGGCGCGATTTGAGCTGTCAAAAATCATGTTTTACCGAGACGCGTTCCGAAACATCAACACATCAAAAGATATGACCACTTTTGTCCATATATTTTATTCAAAATAAAGATAACTTTAATGTAAAGTGAAGGTATATCTAACGCTGTGACACGATTTAAACAAGACACGATAACGACGTGGTTTCGTATCGTGTGGAATCTGAGTTTCCATAGAGAATAACCGCCCAGACTTTCACAATAAGGCCCACGGACCGGCCCAACTTGTCGGGCCTGACAAGCGTGGTGATTATGGCAAACCCTCAAATGGAAGAGGCCTAAATTCGGCAGTGGATGCAAAAAAAAATTATGATTATGGAGGTACTTCTGCCCATTGAAATTTGAATAAAAACAACCGACACAAAACAACAAATCATAACACATCACTATCTAAAATCTCATTATATATTCACAATAATATCAAACATTTCACGTTCCAGCCGCAACAAAAGCCCGCAGACACCCACAATGAGAGCGATGACGAGAGTGATACGGAACCTTCAGATAAAGCGCCTCTCATGCGTAGCACCAACAGCCTAGCTAATGCCGCTAAAAAACCGGAAATCGTAGCCAACCTGCCGAAAGTAACCTTCGAGAAGACCAAGTCTGAAACTGCTCTGAATGATAAAGAACTTGAAAAGGACAGAGTTATTGGATCGCAGCCTGTTAAAAGGAGAAGTAAGTTTGATACTTCGTCTCTTCTTGACCAGCATGTTGGCATAATACCGGTCGAGGCGAAAAATTTAAATCCCTCTGAAAGTGTAGTCTCAAAAGTATAGGTGACACAAATTGTACATAACAAAGTCACCAGAACATCTTGGACAAACAAGACGCAAAGATGAAAGTTAAATTTCCCAGTCGAGCCTTTTAAGGACCAATGCAATGAAAAGAAAAAGTTTCTCAAACAAATAACATCATTTAGCGCGACCCGAACAAAGAAAACCTTTGTTTCTCGTCTCCGTTGCATTAGTTTTATTTCAGTCATGCAATATCAGCGCTGACTCACATTTTTAGCGTGTTCTCGCAAACCTGATGTACCCGCTTTTTGCATTACCTAGTAATTCAGTTCATACATTTTTGTATGATAATTCGTAAAAGTAGGTGTCACGGTTCTTAAATTAGCACAAGACAATGACATGGTAAATACCTAGAAATAACTGTAAAAATAAGTATATTACCCCCTCTTGGTTTAGAAATGAAGTCGTAAATTATATAGACATACTTTATGTTATGTAGTCTAAGAGCTGCTGCATTTCAATGCTTTGAATTTTAGTAGCAAGAAAGTTCTTTTATCTGCTGAAGAACCGAAACAATGGAAGAAAGAGCCATCTCACTTTTGAACTAAGTATATCAGATCCGTCTTTTATCAGATTATACAAATTAGTAAATTCGTTATTATTGGTTTATGCTGAGAGGTTTATGCTAAGGTTGCCTCTAAATACGAATAAATAATTCAAGTTAAATATTTGTATGCCGAGCCCGCAGCGCGATTAGCTTCAGTTGGTACCTAAACATTTCCCAATGACTTACGCAAATTCTGTCTTCGGAGACCGATTTCAACAGAAATCTTGATAGTTTAGCTTTCTAAATTGTTACTTTATCACTGCTTTTATTACATTGATGCTGTTCGATCGAAAACAATAAATTAACGGATATAAAGTTTCAATAGATTTCGATTCTATCATATTTTTTTTAATCTGCTTTACCACAGACACCTGGGTCCAAATAAAATTAGAATAGGAACAACACAGAAAAGTTACTTAATGTAAAACAAATAATGATACACTTAAAAAAAAAAAGAATTGGTAGTAGTTACGTATATAGTACCCATTACCTATACCTATTAAGTAATATAGTATTGTATTGATAAATAAAAGACGGATTAATATTGTCCGGGATAATTTACAAAAAAATAATTAAACAGCATAAGCAATATGTTCGGCCTGAAAATGTCTCCGACCAATAACAAATAAAAAAATATTTTATTGACATATTCACATAGAGAAGTGTCTCTGTCTCGTGTCTGTAATATGCAATAACGTTTTTAGAAACTTTTGGTTTGTATTTGATCTTTGATTGTTTATTGATTTTAGCCATTAAATGGCACAACGAAAAGTATAAAATCAAATCAAATCATATGTGAATCATATCATGTCTTTGATTTATGGTACTGTAGGAGAACTTTTAGCGAAAAGGTCAATCATCTAGAAGTCTTATTTTCATTAGGTATGCGTGTGTGAATAGCGGTTCCAAAGAGAATACAGATTTGTGAAGACCTTCAAGAAACATTCAACTTTGCAGTCTAGAATTCCGATTTGTAGAAATGCAGTCTAGTAGTTGCCTTTTAAAGACCATCCATATTTATTAGTCAGACCAGTCTTCAAACTTGTTATTTGGAACATATTCGGAAGAAGAAAGATTACTTACTGTAGCCATAGATCTTGCTATAAATTGAAATTTTTGTTTATAATTCACTTGTTTAATTCGAATTCAGTTTTCCGTGAAAATTAAATCAAAATAATTTCCATTCCAGGTTCCCAAGACTCGCCAGTAGTCCTAGCTGTGGTAGACGATGTAAAAAGACTAAAAGTGAACAACAAAAACGCGCTAAATGGAACTGGACCACAACCGCGCATATACCCACACCTATCCGACATAGAGACTGACCACACCAACTCTCAAGAGGAATATTCCGATTGCGGAGGATCAAGGTGTGGACACTATACTCTCGAGTGTATATTCTTCTTTCTATGTATTTGAATTGCAGGGTAGTTGTGAAGCGGAATCCAAGATGGCGGTCGGCGCGGCTATTGGCAGACACTGTTTCAGTACTCTGTGGATCTTTGCGCAAGGCCTGTTGTGTCTTAATACTAAGACTTTAAGGTTCGAATTGCAAATCCACTAGTTTCTGACACAGACTAACTAAAACAGCTGAAACTTACGTGAAAATCGAAGCTTGAAGATTAGTTATTAATTTTATGCTAAATGAATGTGACGCGAGCTATCCATAGAGAAAGTTTTGATGTAACTTTTTTATGCGATAGATTATTTATATTTATTATGAATGTATTATTTATTTAGTATTGAAACCAGTGTTTGAAGAGCTGCTTATCAAGAAGTACACGTAGTAGGTTCATTCATAAGGAGTGTCTCTGGGAAATCAATATTGTTGTTAAACGTGATTTGCGTATGATGACTCTTCTTATATTTATTATCAGTTGTTATAATGGATCCATATACAGGATGTTCAATTATACATCGCCATAAAAATATTGAATGGTAAATGTTCGCTTTTTAGAGATATTTGTTTCAAGCATCCATTTTGCCAGGTTTGCGCACTGTATTGCAGTTTGTTAACCTAGCACTCTAAAGACTCTAAAATTCAACATTCTGTATGTAGTATGAACACCAGTTGGATATCTAAGGTTCATGATATCATGGCGGATTGAAAAGCAGTTGAATATATATGGTTGAAATCATGACGAATTGCTTATCCAAGCAATGTTACCACTGCCATAAGTATATTTTAAATAGCAGTACTTGCTACTTAAAACTCGTTCTTGACTTTTGAATACTCCGTACATAGGTACAGCTTAGTGCTAGTTGTTTCTAGAACTAGGTATTAGTATTACTGGGGCCGTACTGTGAGCTCTTAGCGCGATTCAAAACATAGCCTATGTTGGATCACTTGTCAAAATCTTCATACAAAAAAAACAAAGCGACCCAATATAGGCTCTGTTTTGAATCGGGCTAAGAGCTCACAGTACGGCCCCAGATACTAGGCAGTTGACATTGGATTAGGTATCTAAAGCGGTCGTATCAATTAAATTCAGGTGTCAATCAGGTGGGATGGTTGTGAGATTGATATTAATATTGATATATTATGGATTTATTGATATAATGTATACTTATTGATATAATATGGACTTATTGATATAATTATGGACTTATTGATAAAATATTGGCTTACAATATTGTTAGGGTTTTATACATACTATATTAATAGTGGCACGTTAAAGTAGATAATTAATTTAAAAATGAGATATCCGTTGTATTGCTTATACTGCCATTTTGGTCTATTATTATAGATAGATCAGTCAATAGTATCTAAGTATTCTGTACCAATTATCTGATTTCCATAGTACAAGCTTTGGTTAGTTTTGGGCTAGATGGCGTTGTGTGAAATGTCCACTAATATGTATTTATTTCATTAAATAACGATTTCAATAAACGATCTTTGCATGAAACTTTATAGATAGGTTTAAATCTCGCACAATTAATATTGAGAGAATACATATCTCTTAAACACATTAGTAATTTCATTAACATTGGTCAAGCTATTCAAAATTTTTGAAAGATTGAGTCAGAAATTGACTTTCAAAGAACCGTACAAAACGTTCATACAAACAAATGTGCCCAATTTTCCATTCTTTCATCGGTTTATTCAGCATAAAGATGTCCTGATGGCCTATCATGCCCACCGGGAGGAAACTTGTCGTTGCTGCTAGAGCGAGACACACTTAGCGCTACCACGGTCTCTCACGAGATGTACTGACGAGTAAATGTTGTCGCGTTGCGCATGCTAGCCCGGCTGATCTCCCTTTTATAATACACACGTTGGTATTTTATTAATTATGCTTATCTCTTACAAGACCTTGGACCTTGACAAAGGTAGACCAGCTGCAGTAACTAGAACCGGTCTAGACTCGTAACAACGACATCAGCGTATTTGCGTAGTAGATACTGTTTTGAATCTGCTGTCACTGCCTTGCAACATCATTACCTGTTCTCGCGTGACTAGATTACTTAGAAACCCATGAAACTTTTGTATAATGGGCTAGATCTTAGATTTTACAAGGGCCAATCTTCAGATAATGCTCTTATTGTTTATCGTAAGGTTAAAGAATTTAAACACAATAACTAATCGTTTCCCGCAATTGAAAGAGATTTCTGACATTTTTATCTGGGTTATAATGAATAGATTTGATTAGGATATGTTTTCAAATTGTTGGACATATCAAAAGCTTATACACGGTACACGACATCCCACAAAAGTCAAAACATATCGATAAAATTAATCGAAACAATACCTACACATGATTTGGACATCTATGAGCTAATGATGAATTCGGAAGTCCCAAGTACTTACAGAATAACATTAACATATCGGTGCATGTCTGTCCCAATATGTTTATACTGCAAGATAATTCAAAGTTTCCATTATCAGTTGCCATGTGTAATATACACTGATCAAAAAGAACAACATTTTGTATCAATTTAAATAATCAATCTTTATCACTTCCTTCTTTTCGCGTAGGCAAGTGCCAAGCTCTGGTGTCAGAATTTTTAAGCTGCTCAAAGGCTTCCGACTTAACTAGTTCGTAGACTTCATAGCTAGACGTTTTGAACTCGTTTAGACCACCTATAGAAAGATTATCATGGCTCGTACGATACAGCTTTATTTATTTTCCTTAACTTTCTACATTGAATATCAGTGGCGATATGCATATGATGAAGCGTTAAAGGCTTGCACAGACCAATAATATAAAAGCCGGGGTATCCGTGGACCAAAAATCTTCGAATACGAACTCCGCAAGGACCGCTACTTTTTCTGTAAACTGTAGTCATCGCATACGATGTTTTGACGTCTTCTACTTTTCTGCCAAGTAGATAAGAGTAATGCAGGCTATTTCGTCGCAGGATCTCTGTCAATGCAGTGCAATGTTACGCACGTTAGATTTTTTCGTAGCTTTTGTACAGTCCATTCACTAATTTCGACATATCTTTAGCAGCGCGAGTGAATCGTTCAAAAATGAACTGTATCACTTAGGTAGAAAGCACAACATATATTGTGTACTTCATGTGGTTTATTTAGCTGTTGTACAATACTATATGGGCTTTCTAAGTCCGCATGTTATTATTTTTCAAATTTTCACAGACATCAAAAATATCTCGAAGATATCCGGTTTTCTGCACAGGTCTTTATAATCTATGAATATGCAACACCACCATGCCGTTCGACCGCGTTAATGGCACACTAAATGCATTGAATAACTAATTGAAATAAGTGAAGTGTGAATGCAAACATTATACCATTTCAAAGTTAACCTTTGCACCCTGTTTTACCTATGTAATAACCTAACATGAATAGATCAGTGCCTGAGCATTCTTACTACTTGCCTGCATATTATAAGTATATTACATATTTGCAGTTGTATAATTATAATTTATAATGAAGAAATCTGGTAAAATAGGGCACATTAGGTCAAAGGGACAAATGAAAGGTCTGTATGAAAAGCACAATAATTTGAAAATAGGTAGTTCGTATGGTATGTTATAGTATTTCTGGTAGTATTATATTATCTGCTAACTCAATATCAATTTTATTACAATAAGACTGTACATGTTGCCTATTTTAGTATAATAGTCTGATTTACTCGATTTGTAATAAGTTACTGTATTTATTCGCTAAGTAGATAGCCGATTGTGCTACCATCTTTTACATATTATATACCTGTTCATAAGTCATAGATATTTTATGTAAAAAAGGGGATAACAGTGCACAAAATATCTTTTATAATGGTAGTTTACTATATTAGATGAAAACAATATTAAATAATTTTTTTCTGGTAGTAAACTGATGAATTATAAAATAAACTTTATTTTGTACTATTAATTTTGACAAAATATCTGTTCTATAAAATTTTATGATTAAATCAACAATTTTTGGTAGAAAATATTTTATTATACTGGTAATACTGTAGAGGTTCTAAACATTTTCAAGAGGACATAGTTTGCTGCCATCATTTCTCGTTTTATTCGTTTTTGTTTTTTCGGATGCGAATGTTCTTATTGCAGGAATAAGAACATTAGATTTGTGCAATTTTATTGTGATTTTTTTTTGGTCTGTCTTTTAGTAAGTTTGATAAAATTTGATCCGGAAATTCGTTCGCAAAATAGATCCGTAACTGGGTCTGTCGATTTCAAGGACCTTGTCACGAATAGAAAATCTATATCGCCAGTCAAAAACCGGCCCCGGAAAATCTTTGAATGTCACGGAAAACTCGTGGTGATGAATGTGTACAAACAAGAAGTAGCCTGCGAGCGAATGTTGATCACTAACAGACTATACAAACAAAACAGCTGAATTGTTAAGAATCAAAATAAACAAAAAATATTTTTCTTAAGGGAAAAATGTTCTATGCAACTGGCATGTCACTTTGACAGTGACTTTTCGTGACATTGCTTTGTTTACATAAAATATCTAAGATTTATGAACAAGGTATAGTGTGCAATATAACCCGCGCTATTAAAGAGCTGATTTGAAAATTATGTCCGTTTATTACGACCTCATCCACTATGAAGACTTTTTTCTTCACAAAGAACATTTCTTTTTTGCAGAAGAAAGATGAATAAACGCAATTTTCTGATTGTTTCTTTATTTAGCGAGGGTTATCCTTATGCTGAATTAGATAAGTAATGGTGATTATTATATAATATGGTCTAGCAAGTGGTGTTCTCATAAAACCTATTATATACTCGTTAGTTAGCATCTGTACCTATACGCAATATTATCTTTTTGTCAGGAAAGTACAATAGTAGTTAATATACTGAAAGTACAATTACGTAAGTACTAAGCTGCATAAAAGATTACATGAAAAGCTCCACTTTAATTTTACATCGGCTTTAACCAGTGGAACATTGAGCTGTATGATATACGAATGAAGACTGTGCACTCGACACGCCTCAGCATTCATGTTTTACTGGTACACATTGATTCGAGAAATAAAATAAACGTGGTCAAAAAACATATAAATTTAATCCTAAGTTTTAAAATTAAATTATATATGCCAGCATGGTTAGCACGGAGGGTAAACAAAATTGTCTTTCCCCTGTTTTACTCCACTTGACAAGTAAATTGTATGAAGAATGTGACATAGCACGGGGAAAGACAATTTTTTCTACCGTCCGTGCTAGCCCCACTGCTGTATAAACACTTGTGGAAACACACTCAGCTGTTGAGCCTTGTAACAATTACCGTCAAGATACAACAAAACTCGAGTAAAAAATATTATTGTACGGTAGTTTACTGAGAATTGAGCCTCTTGTGTACAGTTTGTATTATTACTCTTTTTATAAACGCCTTGTGTGTTTTTTATCTCGCTCTCACGCGTTATAATCGTCGTTAGCGAGAAATTGACTGATTGTAAGAGCTTATATCAGTTAAGGCGTAAAGTACAATGATCATTGATCAGGCTTTGTAAGAATAAGACTCACTTCTATACAAGGTGACCTTGAATTGGTATGTTATCCCGAAATGGGGGGACTGGGACCATGATACCCTAGAAGTTGTGAGAGTCTTACTTGAAACTGGGTGTTTCCAAACTTCCATGGTAAAAAATAAATCCACTCGCAAAATTGCACGTACGATCACTACGAGAGTTAATACTATAAATTCATTTCTAAACACAGGTCGTTAAACTCATTTATGTGCACTCGGTCAAGGACGAAGTTCAACCACCCAGCTGTGCTAAGGCTATTTTCGAACGTAAACTTCACATGGCATTTCTTCAATGAAAAACTATTAATTTAGTAAAGTCTTAGAAGAAACATTGTCTACCTTGGGGTGTAGATTTACCCCCTTTCGGGATAATATATTAATTCAAGGTCACCTTGTATATTTACTTGCCTTGTTTATTGTAAGGATATATTTGATAAGTATATTTTTGCACCTTTATTTTCTGAGTAAGCGACCTAATGTATTTTTTTTTTCGTTAAAAAACATGTTTTAGAGATACTACTAATTAATAAGATAATAAAATTCCTATAATTAATTTAATTTATTTACGATAAACTAATCATTATTATTTTCAGGTTATTTTAATGGTAATTTTATGTTGTCTGTGATAATGATAATAATACGAAATCTTTTTTCTTATTACGTTTTGTAAATAAATGAATATTCAATGAATATGTTTTTTTGTTCTCTTTACCTACTGTGAAAATGACAATAAAGTGACTTAAAATCACATGTTTTTTATCTCGCCTGTTGAATAAACAAAATAAATTGCAAATGCCGTAGACTCTACTTACCTACGCGGGTAAGTAATAATTTATCGAAATACAAAATATCGATTGTACACTTGAAATACCAACGCTTGATCGAACAACATTTTGTATAACATACAATAGGCATATAATACGCTGCACATACTAATACTGTGATCGAATCTAAGAATCAATACACAACATTAGACCGAAAACTATTATTAAAATACAAAAATTAAATATATGTTGAAGAGCCTGACATTAACAGTACAAGTGACTTATATAAACAAGAGATTTCTGGCATCGTGTGGTCACAGTTAACCCAACGCTCCTCCTCGCTTCGCTCGTCGTCGTACCTATTTATGACTGCTTTAGACTAATGTCCTAGTATCTTTACGGTATACATGCATGATGATGAAGATGATTATGATGAGAATGATGCTGATTATGATGATGCATCTCTAATCATTACAAAAACATTATGAAGGATGATTAATTTATTATGAATTTTTTAAGAATTGAAATTTTATATCAAAAGTATATTATGCCTAATGAAAAGTATATGAAAAATATATATGTCCTGTGAGCATTATGTCATAATATCGTTACGTCAACCAATATTATTTCTACAGAGTCTTATCAAATAATTGTATAGCTTCTAACTTTTAGTTCTACTGTTTAGTTCTATATCACAAGTCATTTCGATCAAATGAGTTGTATTGCAGTGACGTTATGCCCAAAATATTTCGGTTAAAAGTTACGCACCCTATCTACGCAATAGGGTTGGTTTCATACAATAGTTTAGCGTTTGGCGTTATTACCTAAACAACTTTTCTTCAAAACCTTAACATAGGACTCGTTTCAAACTAAGAGAAAGAAGCTCTTCATGCTCCTCATTCAAAAATACTGAAAAGACAAAAGCAAAAGTTTTTTTTACATAATTATACGGGTCATAGAGCAAACCCCCTACACTGCACACCTCGAGAAAACTAGTCGTCGTTGTACACGGCACTACCATAGTTCTTGTCATGCTAGCATGCGCACCGCGACAAAATTATCTCGACACTTTTTCTCCTGAGAGACCGAGACAAGGCTATGGTAGCGGCTAAGTGCGTCTCACTCTAACAGCGACGACAAGTTTTCTCGCGGTGCGCATTCTAGGCCATGTCGAGTGTGGAGTAAATTATATCGCGGTGGCCATGCTAGGGGGCGGGGATTTTTTTACGTATCGTTTACCGCTAACCATCAGAAGGCCAGTCTTCTTGTTTGCTTCTATGTAGGTACTAATAATGATGCACTAATAGGAATGCCCAAAGTGTAAAAATGAAGCAGGCTAGCAGCCGCTCAAAGTGGCGCTCTCTGTGGGAGGCCTATGTTCAGCAGTGGACAAGTCCATGTCACGTTAGATTTCTTTCTATTATATTGCTCATACTCTAGAATCCCACCAGCCATGCAATAACCATTTGTGTAAAGAGACGTCAATTCAGTAAAGAATAAAAAAAGGTATGTTGCATCGGCCGGGAATCGAACCCGGGCCGCCCGCGTGGCAGGCGAGCATTCTACCACTGAACCACCGATGCTTGTATTAAACAATATTAAAAGAAACTACTATTAGAAAATGTGCCAGATTCTGAAATGTAAACATCGTATTTGGCACGTATTAGATTGTATAAAGGTTTGGTCATACGAAGGGAGGGCAGCGTTGCGACACGCCTGCTCGTGCTGTAGTGTCGCGACTATGTTTATACTAGGTACGAGCTTAGCTTCAGCCCATGGCTTTGTACGCATCTGTAGGTATAGATTTACAGAAAATAGATCATTAGAAATAATGGGCATAACTAGAAAAGGGACAGGCAGCGACCAGATACCCATAGTATTTTAGTGCTAATACTTATTCTATGCCCATAGTGCAAGTTTATCCGAACTTCTGTTACTGGTAGGGATAAAAATTGGGAATAATGCAGCATCATATCAGAGAGAAGGTTAAAAATCGGTAGTTCCAGGGGTTATCTTTTACAATCATACAATCTAACTAAATAACTTTATCGCTAACAGTAAGATACCAACATAAGCAGGTATACACATAATTCTGATTTCTATAATTACCTGCCTAGTACCTACTTCCTTTCTAATCTGTGGCAGTGTGCTTTATGACTTATAGCTATCGTTCACTATTTGAAACTGCTTGATCGCCCGCAGTATGACCAAACCCTGTAAGGTGAAAGGTAAAATGAAGACGCAACAATTGCGGTTGTGAGTTTTGGAACGTTTAAACACGCATCGGTGGTTCAGTGGTAGAATGCTCGCCTGCCACGCGGGCGGCCCGGGTTCGATTCCCGGCCGATGCAATATTTTTATGTTTCATTCATTTGTTTACCCCTTATATTAACAAGTAAAAGCCAGTTAACAATTTAACGATTTCGTAATATTATTGACAGGAAATCCAAAATCAAACCAATACACGTCACACAAGTCATTTTCACAGTAAAAGGGGAGAATAAATAATGCATCTACTGAATTTCTTATGCATAAACGCTCTATAAGCTAAATCGATTATATATTTTTGTCTCTCTTACACGCGCGGTGTATCTCATTAGCAAGAAGCCGACAGATCGTTGTATAGCATAGATTTGCTTATAGAGCTTTAAAGAAGGAAAGCGTGATATTTTAGTTTAGGGTTGAACCAGATCTGTCACCACAGAACAGTATTCTATCCTTTATGGTATCGCATCGCCGACGCTGCTGCGCACGATAGCACTCACGCTTTCTTTCTCGCTCTAGGAAATGACGATTCTGAGCCATAGAAAAGGATAAAGAATGAAAAATATGATTTCGTGCTGACTGATGAGGGTTCAACCTTTAGCTTCATTAATGATAGTTACTGTCATTTCAGCGTGGAGGAAGATGTTCCTGTCAGTGTGAAAGACAAACTGAACAAATCCGACAACTGGGCTGAAACATCTTTTGGACGGGAAGTCATGAACGTAAGTCTCAGAGTACTTAATAGCATAGCCCCCCTATTACGGTTGAGCTAGTAGCGCTGCTGATGCGCGTCTGCCGCTTAACTGCTGTCAAAGTTAATACAATTTTGATATCAGTGGAGCGGCAGACGCGCGTCAGCAGCGCTGTTAGCTCAATCGTAAGAGGGGCAGGTACCTACAGAAGGTTCGCTTCGCAAAGTCACTTAAAAGAGCGGTTTGCCACAATCACTACACTTGGCAGGCGACTTGGTGTTTGTAGAAGATTTTAATGTACCGGGAAGAATGCTGCTGCTCTGGATATTCTATAGGGCTCCCTATTCCGTCAGCTGGCTGGAAGAGATGGGATGTTATTTACTGATTTGGAATATTTTCCCCTGCAGGTAGTTAAGAAAAACAATTCCAGCTATCGAAAAGCGGTGCGGGAGAGCGACTCGGACAGCTCTGCGGATAACAGCGAGCTAGACGATATGCTCGACGAAGCGCTAGCGGAAGAAAGCGAAGGACCAACCCCACCTAAACTTAACAAAGTAACCATAGACCTTATTTTAGTAGACGCTTATGGAACAATAATACCGAAACGTCATTTTGTGAATTAAAATTTGACTTGAGCAGCCATCGACGACTGTGCGTCGCCGTTCTGATAACCCCGACAACTGAGTCTTTCTGATGCGGCCCTAAGAAACATTCCGATTAAACCTATCTTCTTTAATAAGTACTTTTAAGTAACGTAAGTCATAACTTAGTGTTGATAATGATGATGATGATTCAATCCATTTATTTGTAACTAACTTGGAGTGCCAATCTGTTGGGCAAAGTTCCTTCCGACTGCCTCAATCATGACCTAATTCCATCTAATATTTTTCAAGAGTCAATAGGTCGTTCGGCCACCCAACACACTTCCTTTTGTCATCATAAATCCCAAATTTGGCTAATATTTAGCTTTCCAAACAGCATTATTATTAATCGTTTGTTACTTTTCAATTACGTCACACATACAGTATTAAGTTGATCAACACATGAGGATATAAACAATTATACCACAGACCACAGCACTAACCGACCATTTTCCTCGTCTAATCACATTTTCTAGTTCACCAACAACATATCATGAACAAAAGTGAATTCAAAAACAATGTTCTCAAAGAAGAAATACGAATTTCAGAATGGGTTGACATCGACCAGTTTTGTGTACCAAGAGAAGACATTCAAGTCGCCTGAGAAGTACAAGTCACCTGATAAATTTAAGACGCCGGATCATTTCAAGTCGCCGTTGAAAGCGCAGCCGACTACACCCGCTGGTCACAAAGATAAAGGTAGCGAGCTGGTCCACAGTGTTAGCTTCTACAGGCGGATGCAGAATGCCGTAAGTAACTTGGTGAATTTAAAAGCTATTTGTAAAGTTTATGTGGTCAAAGTGGCGCAGGAGAACTAAGGTCACCCGATAAGTTCACGTCACGTCGCTTGCAGAACCAATCGATAGGGAGCTTTAAGACGCAGCGTAGGGATGCCCTACAGTAAATTATGGTCTCACTAGGTGTACCGACGAACTATAAACCGTTGAATACAAGAAGCAAGTACCCGTTCAAAGTGGAGTTCTATAAAAGAGGCCTATACGTTCAGCAGTGGGTGTCTTCCGACTTGTTGATGATGAGCAGATGCGTGGTAGTAATATAATTTTAATCCTGGTCCTATACCGGTACTTGTTGGGAACGATACTCTCGAAGTTGTCGACAAATACGTCTATCTAGGGCAGACTGTCCAATTGGGTAGGTCAACTTCGACAAAGAGGTCGCCCGAAGAATCCAACTCGGCTGGGCAGCGTTCGGGAAGCTTCGACCTATCTTTTCGTCCAAAATACCACAAAGCCTGAAAACAAAAGTTTTCAATCAATGTGTGTTGCCAGTGATGACTTATGGAACTGAGACGTGGTCTCTAACTGTTGGCCTCATTACTAAGCTCAAAGTCGCGCAACGAGCTATGGAGAGAGCAATGCTCGGTGTTTCCCTGCGAGATAAGATCCGAAATGAGGAGATCCGTTGAGAACTAAAGTGACCGATGTAGCTCTTAGGATTAGCAAGTTGAAATGGCAATGGGCAGGCCACATCGCTCGTAGAACTGACAACCGATGGGGAAGAAAGGTTCTCGAGTGTCGACCACGTACTGGAAGACGCAGCGTAGGCCGGCCCCCTACTAGGTGGACCGACGACCTGGTGAAAGCCGCGGGGAGCCGATGGATGCAGGAGGCGAGCAGCTGGTCTAAGTGGCGCTCCCTGGGGGAGGCCTATGTTCAGCAGTGGACGTCTTCAAGCTGTTAATGATGATGATGATGATGAATCCTGGTTGGTTGATTTTAAACATTATATTCTCTACGTGACTGCGCTGACACAGTCCGGGGGCAATGTTTTATAACATATTTTTCCATTTAAGTGTCCCCCATTAAACTCTGGATGATTACGCCGCCGGGACTTAGAAAGCATATATGATCATATAATGATGTAGTTTTGTGTGTGCTGTGTGCAAACTGTGTTAACTCCCCAGTCGTCCGGACCGTCGACTCCACTGCGAGTGGTCCGGCACAGCTCGCCCGAGCGCGAAGTTCCATCCACGCCGGACGATACGTCCGCTAACGTCACCACAGTACGACAGAGGATCAAAGAGCTGCAGAATGAGATCAGCAAACAGCAGACTGTTATATCACAGGTATGAAGAATTATTTCGCTTTTATGCTACTCTATCACTTTTAGAGATCAACACTGTTTACGCGTATATTTTAGTTACCACTGCATAGGTGTGGCATGAGGTTCTCGAGTTGTGACCACGAACTTGAAGACGCTGGTCACGACTGCGGGGTGCCGATGGATGCTGCAGGCATGCAGCCGATCGTAGTGGCGCTCAGTGGGGAAGGCCTATGTTCAGCAGTGGACGTCTGGCTGATGATGCCCACTGCTGAGAGTTTTTAAAACGTGGTTTATTTTTGGATTTTATTTCCTCATGATTCCCTACTAGTATATAAAAGTGGAATGTTGTCTGTTTGTATATTTCTGTATTTGTGTAATACGGCCATAGATCTATATATCAGGATATGCCCGAAGGAACATTTTATTTACTCAAAATGGTGTGGGGAAAAGTCAGCGCCATCTCTTAGATTACTCAGGAACTACGATGAGAACGGCCCTATCGCTGCCATTATGCCCGTCAATGTTTATGTTTACAATGATTATCCCAAATGTAAATTCGATTATTTTCGTACAAAACGGAGTGTAATATTGAAAATATTGACTTGTGGTAAGAAACTTTGTATTTCTTTTTATTGCACTTTAGAGTGTAGTTTGTGCAACCCTTCACAACACAACTTGGCATATTTTCTTTGAGACACACGACCGATATCTTCTCACTTCCAACACAGACTGGGCGCTAGTGGATGTCAATCTGTGAAATTGACACACTCTTTGAAGCGACGGTTTAATCTGTCATTAGGCCTGTCCTTATATATATGTCTATGAATACGGCTGAACCGATTCAAATGAAATTTACCAGACTGGTTATTTTAGCGGGTTCAACATGTGATACTTTTTATCCCGGAAAACTGGGAAGTTGTAGTCACCAATAGGTGAACGTGTGAGAAAGGGAGACATTTATTTTGTATTGATTGCAGGCGAGTCAAGCATTGAATCTCTGTGCAGCAACCATTGAGTTCAGTGGATCTACGGAACAAGCTGAGGGAGAGCGATTACTGCTGCTCGCGAGTGAGTCGCTTCTTTATATCATCATCATCATCATAAACCTGAAGACGTCACTGCTGAACACTAGCCTCCCCTATGAAACGCTTAGCAGGGGGCTTAGTGATCGCAAAGGATTATAATGTACCGAGGAGAATGTTGCTGCATATTCTCTGGTTATTCCATTAGCCAGCTCTTACCGCACCCGCCAGATGAGATGGAGAAAAAAATTACATAAGTAAGGAACAAGGTCCAAGGGCCTGCCCTCAACTGCAGGGCAACACCGAGGGCATTGCCGGTGCGATACCTATATCGCTACCATCAAATGGGATGCCTGCTTGTTTGCCACACCTCTCATAAAAAGCAAAGTTTTGCGGAATAGTACAAAGCCAAGGACCTTTTTTGCGTGTTATAACCTCATGGATCATTTTAATATTGCAGCCCACCGCCGCAGCGCAAGCGTGCAAGAAATGCAGCGGTTACAAGTAGAGGGCGCCGGCGTCGCCGCCACGGCCGGAATGGCGTCTTTACATATCAACAGCCTCAGTGTGCCGCTACGTAGGGATTACATTCGGCAGCTTAACGCAGGTACTTCATCACCATTATCATCATCATCATCACTGACCATCATCATCACTGACCATCATCATCACTGACCATCATCATCACTGACCACCAAAATCACTGACCATCATCATCACTGACCACCATCATCACTGACCATCATCATCACTGAACATCATCATCACTGACCACTATCATCACTGACCATCATCATCACTGACCACCATCATCACTGACCATCATCATCACTGACCATCATCATCACAGACCATCATCATCACTGACCACCATCATCACTGAACATCATCATCACTGACCACTATCATCACTGACCATCATCATCACTGACCACCATCATCACTAACCATCATCAAAACTGTCCACCATCATCACTGACCATCATCATCACTGACCATCATCATCACTGACCATCATCATCATCACGGACCATCATCATATCAAATAATTTATTATAATAGTGGGAAAGAGAACTCATTATTTCAATCTCATATATTGTGATTATAATCATCATCATCACCATCATCACTGACATCATCAAACCAAATCAAAGAATTCACTCACACGTGTTGTTAGTAAGTGGTATTATTGTAATAATGAGAAAGATAACTTTTTTAATCTCACTATAATCGTCATCATCAACAACAACGTCCTGAATACGTTCACTGCTGAACATAGGCTTCCCCAATAAACGCCACTTTGAGTGGCTGCTTGTCACATACATTGATCGGCTCCCCGCATTTTTATCCAGATCGTCAGTCCACCTAGTATCTAAAATCGGCCTATTTGTGTATTAAATTTTTTGATTTGACTATAATATGTATTATGTAACACCCTAGACTGCATCGTCACTTACCATCAGGGCGGCTATTCTCTATGGAAATGCAGATTCCACACGATACGAAACCACGTCGTTATCGTGTCTTGTTCAAATCATGCTACAGCGTTAGGAGTACCTTTACTTAACATAAAGTTATTTTTATTTTGAATAAAATATATTGACATAAGTGGTGGTAGCTTTTGATGTGGTTGATGTTTCGGAACGCATCTCGGTAAAACATGTAATTTTTGACAGTTCAAATCGCGCCAATTCCAAATTCATTTGGGCGGTTTTATTTTCGTTTCATAGATAATAGAGTTTTGCAAATTTCTTATGTAAGACAAGGAATTCGCGTGGTTTCGAAGTAAGGAATCGTTACGGAATAATGGCCCTGGTGTGATAGTGGTCAAGCGCAAGCCTATTCAACAAAAAAAAACGTAATTCGTTATTTTTATAATTTCTATAATTAATGACTAACACTAGAAATGAGCTGCACCCAATGTATCTATTTGTCTGATAACGAAGAATATTGAATACGTATCATCCTTATCTACTTGTCTTACCTACTGTAGGTATTATCCCAGATAATATAATACTTATAGTACAGATGCCTCATCCCATACAACGGAATAACGCGGGCTATATTAAGAATAATTTTATTTCTGCATAACGCAAGGTTATCAAGCGACATTTATTGCGTGTTGGCGAAGTATTGGGCCAAATGAATACACTGGACACTAACTCTCTAGACACGATTACTACATTTTCTAGTTTGGGCTATTTTTCGTTGATACATGATGGGACCGCATGGAATTATATTATCTGTGCCCTTGTGTATAGATGGAGCGGTGGGCCACCACGCGGTTTGCTTGCTGAAGTGCCGCGACCGTGTGCTAGCTACCAGCATGCCGCAGACGAAGCCGACGGCTAACATACTGCACTTCCCTGACGAAATACAAATGCTTGGACTCACTAGCGATTTCAAGGTAACTATGTCTATTAGTGATGGATTAATTAGCATTCGCATAAGTTTTTAGCATGTGAAAACTCAATTAGCATTTCGCAAATGAAATGTGGTTGCGTAATTCTGTGAAATATGAAATTTTATTTCAATTAATTTAGTTCACTTTGAAATTTAATTTTAAAAATAAAGTTTCATTTCATGTTTCATTTCATTTTTCATATAATTTTTCATTTCATTTTTCCATTTCCATTTTCATTTCAATTATAATTTCAATTTTAATTTCATTTTTCATTTCCATTTCATTTTATTTTAGCAAATAGCATAGCAATAGCAATTAGCATGCTAAGACTCGTGATTAGCGTGTTTATGAAATTTACGCAAAATAGCATTAAGTGCCATCGCTAATGTGTATACTTTTAATAAATACGTAACGCACCCAGTAGGAAACACTTTATGTTAAACTAGCTGACACGCACAGGCTTCGCACGGGCTAATTAGTTTTACGCATTATCCCAGTCTAAAGGAAGAAAAAAGGAAAAATATAAGGTAAAAGGATGAATCCCTTATCTTTTTCCCCCTCCCTTCTCACTTTCCCATACTACAGGACAGTAATGGCTTTGGACTTAATACGGAAGGTTAGATGTCTGTTATTTCTGAACTACAAAACCGACGAATGACGACGACGACGACGAATATTTTCGGGACAATACTTTTCCGTTATCTTCTTCTTCTTCTCGTGTAGGCCACAAGGTCAGCCCTGTGTCAGAATTTTTGGGCCGCCCAGTGGTCGCTTTCTTTATAACAAAATAAGTATGAGTTTTACTAGGTGGGAGGGCTTTTCTGCAAAGTTCTTCTAGGTAGGTATCACCGCTTTGCCAGTTATTCTGCCGCCAAGCAGTAGTGTGCAAGCACTACTGTGTTCCGGTTTGAAGGGAATTGTAGCTAGTGAAATTACTGGGCAAATGAGATTTTATGACCTGATTACACAGTGTAGTAATCTGATTACTAGACTGTGTGATGTCTCAGGATGACGTGCGCAGTGCAGTGTCACGCGAAACTTTATTATTTTAAAGTTCCGAGTGACACTGCAACTGTTATGGGCGGCCGTATTGCTTAACATCAGGTGAACGACCAGGGGGTCTAGCAAAGATCACAATCGCTAACGCTGACGCCTCACGCTAACACCAAAAATGTATCGAAATGACATTCGCTACGGAAAAGTTTCCGAAATGTCATTTCAATACATTTTGGAGTTAGCGTGAGGCGTTAGCGTTAGCGATTGTGATCTTTGCTAGACCCCCTGCTCGTCACGTCATTCATTCCCATAAAAAAAAGTGAAATCTGACTACGTGGTAATGAATTAAAATGAATTAAATTATGTTATTTGCCATGACTGTTCATCCTTTTATATCGTTGTTTCCAATTTTTCCAGGTGACGGTAGAAGTATATTTACTGCAAGCGTCGAAAGAAGTTCTACCACATGATGTCAAATATCACATCTTTAGCAAAAAGGTATATTACCTTTAAGTTTCATTTATTTTATCATCAGCCTGAAGACGTCCACTGGCGAACATAGGCCTCTTTCTCAGAGCGTCACTTTGACGGAAGCTTACCTCCTGCATCCACCGGATTCCTCGGTTTTTGAATAAAACTATAGCAAATGTCTGATTGATGTCCATCTAGGGTTTAAAAGTAAACTTCTGATACGTAATATTGCGACATGCAAAATTTCAATCTTTATTAACAAACTTTCTCTAGTAGCTATTCTCTCGGACGCCATTAATTTTCATAGATAAACACATGGAGCTATTAAAAAAAGGAGGAAATCCCGTATGATCCGAAACTGAAGCACTCTTAGGAAGCCGGAACGCTTCGTATGTACGAGCGGGGCACGCACACACTCACATCATATGCAGCCGGTCGCTCTACTTTCATCTGACACACATGTAATATGTTCGCCATTTTGGGCTTCAGTTCGATGTCAATCAAAACTCAAGCCTTCATTTTTTTATTTCATCCATCGATAAACATAAACATTTATTAAAAGTGGCCGTGTGGTCCCGGCTTACGAACGGGACCACCTCATCTTTTCTCGTGGGTGTCGTAAGAGACTATCAAATAAGGGGATATCAAGGGAATCGGCAGCAAAGTTTCCCTGGTACATTAAAATCTGCGATCACCAAGCCGCCTGCCACGCGTGCTGATTACGGCAAATCCTCGCTATGATAAACGTCCAATTATTTTTCTCAAACATGGTTGGAAATTTGAGCATTATTTTGACAACCGAGATAAATCGAACTTGCTGTACTGGCGAGCAGCGGCCGGCAAAATTTGTATGATAATCCATATCTGTCGTGGTTTAGCGGCCAGATAAATTACATAGTAAACTCATATCTGTCGTCGTGCTGGTTTGCAATGTAATGTGTCTATGGTTGATTTTTAAAGTATATAAATCAGAAAGTTATACAAAATTTTTATCCACCATTGGGATTTGAACCCGCGCCCCCCCTACAGGGTTGGAAGCTCTAACCGCTAGGCTATGGTCACACGACCGATTGCCACGAAAATCTTTAGTACCTACTTGTGTTTCACCGGGATGGTGAAACACAAGTACTAAATATTTTCGCAGTTAGTGCTCGTGTGACCACAGCACAGTTGATAGAGCGTCCAACCCTGAGGAGGTCGCGTGTTCAAATCCCGCTGACTACAAAAAGAACTAGGTGTATCTTCATAAATTGAAAAAATTAACGTAATCGCGTGAAAAAATATTTTTAAATTAAAGATCTGCATAGATTTAATTTCCGCGCATTATTTGAGATATAAGTGCTATACAAGCCTTGGCCACAACTAGGCATTGATGGACTTACGTACGTGTGCCTCGGCTTCGCCTCGGCCCACATTTACACGTTCGTCCATCAATGCCTCTGTTGCTGGCCGCTGCAGTAATGTACTATAGTATGTTTATACGGTTTATACGGTATGTAGTTATGCTTGTCGAATCCTCTCCATCCAAAGGTTGCCTGGAAGAGATCGCTTTTAGCGATAAGGTCGCCCAATGTAACACGTTTCTGTGAAATTTTTGTTATCCTTCGAAATCGTATTATTATTTGGTGTGTACATTAAACTGTTTATCTATCTATCTACCAAAGAATATAAAGCCCGTTGATAACATAATTTCTCGTACAAACACGACTCACCTACGCGGGCAGGGGGCGAGGTAACGAATCGAGACAAAGTCAAGGATGGAACAAAAGGCACATTGGGTGTCCCGCTTCCTCTCGTAGGATTTGCAGTTGAAATAAACTACTAATTTTCGTACGAGGGGAAGTTGTATCGTTGGTCAACTTGATTTATAGTCAATGCTATCTACCTATGTTTGTTTCCAGACTAGTTCAAAGCTGCTGACACCCAAGTCGAAGTCATCCTCCCTGAAGACGCCGACGGTACAGAGCCCGGCCGGACCTCACGCTGTCAGAACTCCGCAGTTCCAGCTGCACGGATACTGCATATTTGCGCTGCCACAGGCTAACAGGAAGAATTTCACTCTTAACAAGGTAAAATTATCTGTTCTATCTTGTATGTCTTAGGAGTACCATCAAATATAAAATGAGTTAGTTCGATGGGACCATAATGTGTAGGTAGGTCTGTGTATTATATTTATTATCTGTTTGTGTATTGTTCGTGACGTTGATAATTTAATTTTAGTTTACAAATTTATTTCGCATTGAATTTTATGAAATTGATATTTAGTTGATTAATATACATTTACATTTACTCAATCATTTCACTGCTATGGATCTTTGTGTCTGATAAATAAACGATTTTATTATTATTATTAATTTTATTTTATAATGTCATTGATAAAAAAGCAGCTGGATTTTTGACCACATTCAGAATAATAAATTGTATATTTATTGTGCAATTATTATGGTGCAATTTAATTCATTAGCTTAAATTTAGCCCATGATAGTACATAATTTACAGATAATTATTAAAGAGTAATGAGTGTAAATGAGAATATTTTTATGGAAAATTATGAAGATTGCCGCGGCGCCTAACACAGTTGGCACGGATGATTTTGATACATTTAAACGTTTTTATACCTTGTATGCACTAATTAAAAACAGTACTCCATTATTCCAATTAAATTTTGTATTGTAGCATTGGATTAAGTAAGTTATTCCATTTTTTGGAGTTATTATTATTACCAAACCAATGTGTTAGAATTCAAAAATTTTGGTTTACACGTGACCGGTATCAGGAGTAGGTACCTATAGTATCAAAGGATGCTAATGAATTCAATTACACCCGGTATAGTTGTTTTTTTTGTGTCCAATAAAGTATTTTTGTATTGTATTGTATATTTTAAGGATTGTTGTCCCGACTGGTCCAACATAGGCATTTGACTACAACTAAATTGACAAGTAAATATATTTTTAAATTTTAAATCACGGAAAATACGGCTTTTTAATGTCTGGATGTTGTTATCGCCCGTCCCTTTTTTCGCAGAACGGAGATTTTAACGCCTCTATGGCGCTGCTCCTTGCATCTGACGTCAAATGCATGAAAATTGCATACATATTGCATGTAGAGTTAGAGCTATCACAGCTTAATAATTTCATCTATTCTTGTATTTTAAAACAATTGTAACTTTGTAAAATTTTGAGATATTTAATTGTTGTTTTCGCGGCTGCTTATTTATTCAGGATACAAGGATGTCTTGGCGTTTCCACTGATTGGGGCTGCCAAGACCCTTTTACGATGATAAAAGATGCATTTAAGTAGGTAGAATATAAGAATGTACACAATGGAGCTGACATAATCGCTATGCGTCTAAAGCTCCCATAAATTAACGATAAAAAATAAAGAAATTCATTCAGTAATTTTATTTATTTATGCAATATGTTAGTCGTATATCCTATTCCTTTTTTCGTGTAGGTCCCAGCCGGCAGCCCGCTGGAAGGCACAATAAACCTGGACATAAAGGCGCGGCTCCAAGTGTCCCCGCCGGCGCCTCACGCGGCTTTCCTCACGGCGTTCGATGACGTATCGGGTCTCGGTGCTTGGCATAGGCGCTGGTTCACTCTACAACCGCCTCGGCTCACTTACTGGAAGTATCCCGACGATGTGCAGAAAAAGGTTAGTATTTTAGTATAATATTACTAGTATAAATATAGTGCCGCAGTAGCCTGTAGGTTGTGGGTTGAGTTGTCATCCAGGACAAAACGTTTGTGTGATGAACATCGATGTTTGCCCTGGGTCTGGGAGTTACGTCAAGTAAAAAGTATCTCATTGGCGGAAGACAGCCGATGATCAACAGATAACCAATGAGCGTTCGGTATTAATTGGTGTGCCAAATATTTATACATTTAGGAACTTGTTAAAGGAATTTTTAGTAAATAAGACATATTACAATGTGCAAGATTTTTTGGCGGACAAATTGTTGATGAAGTGACAGAATAATACTTAATACAATCATAATAATTAGTATACTATATTTCCGCACATAATATTATCTTTTTGATTTCTGTAAGTTGTTTATTTTGTATGATAAATTGTTATTGAATTATTAATTGTTGTTGTATAACTTGAATTGACTATAATTGTATGATAGCTATATTAATGTTATTCAATGATATTACCTTATATTTTAAGCTGTGTATTAACGAGACCAGAAACACTAGGCGTTACCCGACATCCTATTTTATAGCTATTTTTTTTTTTTGTGTTAACTTTGACTATTTTCACTTACATGCCGATTGGCCGGATGTAGCGAACTAACATTTTGTAACACCTTTATATCACCTACTTTCGTAAGTAAATAAATGAATACTGAATACTGAATGCCATGTTGACACGAATTTAACAAATCCGCTAGAACCCAGGGGAAGGTTTGCTTACCTCAAAAAGTATATATATGAGTACAGATGGACTTTATAGTATTCTACTATTCTATCAATCAACTATACTCAAAGTACAAGCTTTTTTAGTTTGGGGTTTAGAGAGTTATGTGTGAAATGTCAACAAATATTTATTTATTTTTGAAAAAAAAAAGTTTAAAAACTAACGGTATTAAAACAGGAAAAAATAAAATAATTTGAACCCGTATCGAGCCGTCTCTAAAACACAAAAGACATGTTTTGCTACCATTGATCTCATGTCTTTCATCCTTCACCTTTTACAACTAACTTACCGGGTTGGTTGCTTGGTAGCGTCTTCTACTTCATAATACTCTAAGTCGCATTTATTATTTTACTTATTTTCTTTTACACTGTTATTTTCAGATGCCAATCGGTGACATCGATCTAACAACAGTAATCTCAGAGAAGGTGATCAAAGCGCCGCGTGATCTCTGCGCTCGTCCCCACACCATCCTTCTAGAAACTTCTGTTCCCATGGGCCTGATAGTACCTGATGGAGGATCTCTGGTCTACGTGAGAAGAGGTAACGGAGTCGTCAGGAGACATCTACTTGCTGCTGACACAGCATCCGATAGGGATGTGTGGTTGAACAGGTTGAACAGTGCCTTGGAATATGTAAGGTGTTGTTCAACTGACGAATGAATAACTAAAGTTTAATAATAATTTAAGGTGTTATTCAACTAATTAATGAGTTTGTAACTAAAGTTTAGGAGACATCTGCAAGTGTGCTGATACAGTGTCCGATACTTGTTGAATAGTGCCTTGGTATATTAAGTATGGTTTAACTCATGAATGAGTTGGAACTAAAGTTTAAGGACATCTGCTAGCGGCTGCTAGAGCGCTTAATGGGGTTGTGGTTGAACAGGTTGAATATGTAACGCGTTGTTCGACTGGTGACGAATGAGTTTGTTGTAATTTGAGTGTCAGATGTGTTCTCTGGTATTTCAAATTTGATCAGCCGTTTTTGGTTAAAAAATTAAATGTACAGTTTTTGGTACACTGTCGGCGTTATTGTCGGAATTATTACACCATATTAGCATGTTACGTGAAAAAATGGCACAAGTATGGTTTTGAGATATTTCACAGCCTTCATGGTTGATAGTTTTAAAGTTGATAAGAATTTTCTCCATTTTTTCCTTTAACTATCCATCATGGTTTTCCGGTTTTCCCATTTTAACTGTTTATATATTATTTATCTTTATAATCCATACCCTAGCGACTGGTACGGTGAAAAATTGAGATTTTTATAATAGTGACTTGAAATGTTGAAGTAAAAGAGGGCGTTGTTCAACAGTTGACAACTGTGTTGTAGTCATTGAATTTAAGTATACAAGGTGACCTTGAATTGGTATGTTATCCCGAAATGGGGGGACTGGGACCATGATACCCTACAAGTTGTGAGAGTCTTACTTGAAACTGGGTGGTCCAAAACCTCCATAGTAAAAAATAAATCCACTCGCAAAATTGCACGTGCGATCGCTACGAGAGTTAACAAAATACTATAAATTCATTTCTAAGCACAGGTCATTAAACTCATTTATGTGCACTCGGTCAAGGACGAAGTTCAACCATCCAGCTGCGCTATTTTCTAAACTTTACATGGCATTTCTTCAATGAAAAACTATTAATTTAATAAAGTCGTAGAAGAAACATTGTCTACCTTGGAGTGTAGATTTACCCCCTTTCGGGATAACATACTAATTCAAGGTCACTCTTTGTATATACTATCATGTTTTATTTTTAATCTATCAGTAATCCACTCGGCATTCAAGTTTTTAAATGTATTTATCTTTTGTCTTTTATCGTTATAATCATAACTCTAGATATGTGATTTGATAAGTTGAATAGTGCCTTCAAATGTTGAAGTAAAGCAGGGTGTTGTTCAACAGTTGACAACTGTGTTGTAGACGTTCTATCTAGTCTAGGTATAGATAGATATAGTTTTATGGTATGAGTTTGAAAGGTATTTGCTTTTGTATTATGTTGTAATTTTTATAGAATAGAATAATACAATCAATTTCTTGGATGTTCAAGCCCAAATTACTTTAAAATAATAATGTCAATTCTTGAATGATTTTAGTTATCATAGTTGCATTCGGCACTCTATAGTATTTGATACTCGTTGATGGTATACACTGTCGATTATCGTTTTTTTTTTATTTAGCTGATATTTTATTCCAATAGTTAGTAAGTTTGAACAAAAATGATAATATTACAACAGGAATTAAACTTATTTTTATCTTTGTGAATTAAAATTGTCAGTTGTGGCAGTGCCATTAAAGTACAAATCGATATAATACAAGAATCTTGTATTTGTAAATCAAGCACCTAATCACGATGCAAATTCATTCTTTTAGGTATTATTTTAAAATTCATAATTGATTGCGACACTAATTCACAACGCTCAAAGTGTGGGTGGTTAATACGAAATATATGTTCTATAAATGTCGCTATCCCTTTCTTGTACGTTGAAGTAACAAGGACCGCGATATTTTTAGAACTTCAGGGTTTGGTGCAACAGAAACGATATTTACGTTAGTTTTATTGGTTTAGCTTTAATTTTATTTAATAACTTCAGCCACTTGTATTCATTAATTATTGTAATTAATAACAATTCAATCGTGTGTAGTATCACTAAAGGTAAACCCTGGTTTGTTGTCCTTTTCTAATTGACTACAAAAGAGCAAGACACTGAGCTTTGTCAAATTACCCAAGCTTTCCGCCACCACATGTTGGCCTTGGCTAATGCGAGAGTACGCAAGCAAGTTGGTACGAGTCAAGTGTGACGTCTATACGTTGGAAAAGTTTACGCCAACGTTGGCAATAATTGCGCTAGGTTTGACAAATTTCTAACGTTGGCGATGGCTTTCAATCGGCAAATATGGTGTCATTGTTTTTAGAAAACACTATCATTATGT
Source organism: Ennomos erosarius (assembly GCA_963580505.1). Taxonomy (NCBI): domain Eukaryota; kingdom Metazoa; phylum Arthropoda; class Insecta; order Lepidoptera; family Geometridae; genus Ennomos; species Ennomos erosarius. Next base: position 6,614,744 of record OY756999.1, on the reverse strand, counting down.
ACCTTATTAACATTATGATTACTCTAGTAACATTAGTTATTTCATTTCAGGTGGTACGTCACGCTCAGCGCGCCAATTTCAAATCTTTTTTGCTTGTTTTGCTAATCATAGCTTAATTACTCAACGCAATTACATGAAAGCTAGTTTTCCGCAATTAAATAGAATGTATCAACAAATTAGGATTAAAAGTATCACCTAAATATCATTGGTTTAGCAACAAATCGCAAAAAAACAAATTTTGTTTGGCTTTTCAGTCTATTGCCATTTGTTGCTAAACTAATGATATTTAGGTGATACTTTTAATCCTAATTTGTTGATACATTCTATTTATTTTCGGTAAACTAGTTTTCATGTAATTGCGTGGAGTAATTAAGTTGTAATTAGCAAAAAACATAACAAAATTTGAATTTGGCGCGCTGAGCGTGACGTACCTTCAAGGTATTGATTTTGTATTAACAATTTATTATTTTAGTGATAACCACTACGTAATTGTACTTATAGTATTTAGTTTAAGAATGGTTTAACGCGTAATAGCGTGTCTTTGATTATTTGTTATATCCACGTATTTTAATACTTTACTTAACATTTTAGTCAATTAATTCATTCGTTTCGTTCATTCTATAGTTATAGCCTATCTATAGCATAGATATTATTATTCTCTATGGTTCAGAAGCTTGAATCTTGTCAAGAGTTGATGCAGCTACGTGAAATTAATACTGTATCTATAAATCCATTTTATTATATTTATGACTGCAATAACTTGTTTAGAATTTAACGATATTTTATGCTATTTGTACATAAAATCAATTTATTCAACTACAATAAAGTTATTTTAAGCAATTTAGTTTTCTTTTTATACCAACACCCATAGGTTAAAGAAGGTATTTCAACAACATAGACTAAAAGATACTTTTTTATTCACATACGTTCTAATCTAATAACCCCCCGTCTGCCTTATAACCCCCTTGGGGATTATCTGTGCTGTGATTAGGGGGGTGATCTCAGGGGTGGTGGGGGTTATCTGTGAATCACGGGTACCGGCAGAAAGTAACGCATACTGAACCTAATTGAATGCGCTTTTTATGTAACGTAATAATTATGTTTTTAAAAGAAGCATACTTTACCTTTTTATAATTATAATTCTTGACAGTGGGGAGAAACGTAATAATCAGAAAGTTCTCTTTTTCCCCACTGTTAATATATATAGCCCTTTATTATCCATTGAATACTTATAAAACATGTATAACTTATATATAACTTAGAGAAAAATACTAATATTATTCAAGGATCTCTTTTAGAGTAAAGGCCTCCTCCATGTTCTTTGTTCTCTCTATTCTATTCGTAGCTTTATTTATAATCAATCTCTTTCCGCTATTCCTTTTTGTATTTAATTTCAGTAGGTAAATTTTCAGAGATATTGCATTTTAAGTAAGTGTAGATGTAGTGTGGTTAAATGCTTTAGAAAGCTTTCTTTGTTTTTCAGACATAATTTTTGGTTTTAGTTATTTTATTTGCTTTCCTTTTTAATTTTATTACATGGAGGGTTTTGGTCTTGAACTCCCACGGCGACCACCCGTGTTGGGAGCAGGGATATACAGGTGTAATTTAATTCATTAACATAAATTGAGCCCATGATAGTACATCATTTATAGATGATTATTAAAGAGTAAAAAGTGATAACGAAAATATTTTTATTGAAACTTACGAAGATTGCCGCGGCGCCTAACGCAGTTGGCACAGATGATTTTGATACATCTAAACATTTTTATACCTTGTATGTACTAATTAAAAACAGTACTTATTTTAATTAAATGTTGTATTGTAGCATTTAATAAGTTATTCCGTTTTTTGAAGTTATTATTATTACCAAACCAATGTGTTAGAATTCAAAAATTTTGGTCCACACGTGACCGGTATCAGGGGTAGGTACCTAGTTTCAAAGGATGCTAATGAATTCAATTACAGCCTGTACATAGTGGGACATCCATACAATATGTAACTTGCTATTTTTTTGCTATTGTATATTTATTGTAATATTCATGTGAGTTAAGGGTTGGTTTGTTAAATAATACAATACTTTTTGGGTTTTAATCGGCTATATATCGTAATACAGATAACAATACTTAGATTAAGTTCAATCTTTAATTCCATGTCCAAAAGTTTTAGAGTAAAATATTTAAATATAGTCGCGCATTTAATTCTCAATTACTCTAAATATTTACTAACATTAGGCTAGTATAAGTACCATAGTGTAGTTACAAGTATATCTTATATTTATAATTATTATAATTAAGAACTAATATAGATATTTAATTCAACAGGTTTTGACTATCAATAAAATTGAACAAGGGAATATTTTCTTCCTTAACATACCTACGATAAAAATGATTTTAATAATTATGTGGAATTAAAATGATAATTAAAACGTAGTAGGTATAAGCTTTTAGCATTATTTGTTTGTTTTGCAAAAAATAGTCTATTTGTTAAATTGATTTATTGATATTGTTTTTGAGCGCTGCGCAGTCGAAAAAAGCCCATAAAACAATACGTAAAATTTTAAAAATTGATCAACCAAAAGTTATTAGTCAAAAAATAACTGGAAAGGACTATGATTCGTCTATGGGAAAAGCTAAAAATCATGACCTAATTATTGGTTTGTCTATTATCTCCATCAAGTTGTTACCAGCCCCACCAGTTGAGTTTTTTTTTTATGAGAATGAATGACGTGACAAGCTAGTCGTTCACCTGATGTTAAGTGACACGACCACCCATAACAGTTAAGAGTGTCACTTGAAACTTTAAAATAATAAAGTTTCGCGTGACACTGCACTGCGCACGTCATCCTGAGACATCACACAGTTTAGTAATCAGATCACTAGACTGTGTAATCAGGTCATAAAGCCTCATTTGCCCAGTAATTTCACTAGCTACAATGCCCTTCAAACCGGAACACAGTAGTGCTTGCACACTACTGCTTGGCGGCAGAATAACTGACAAAGCGATGGTACCTACCTAGACGAACTTTGCAGAAAAGTCCTACCAGCTAGTAAAGTAAAATATAATTATGATGATGGTGATGATGGTCAGCATGTGTGTGGTTACTCGTCATCATAAAGAGCCTGCTTATCATCTTCCTCTCTGTGCCGCTTGCCTCCCATCTCCGACGTCATCGCTTGTTTCAACTCGTGCTGACAACACGTGAAAACAAAATTTTTTATCGAGTAAAAGTAAAAAAATTATCTTGGGTCAGTTAATTATTAATTAATTATTTCCGACACAGAATTCGCCCTATATGTCCCATCACTAGTCATGACCAACCGACAGACTTCTGGATCGCATTCTCAGAACGACCGCAGTGTTAATTTTAACGGCACATTAAAATCTGCGATCACTAAACCCTGCCTAGCGCGAGGAGATTTCTGCTACACATTCTCTGGATTTCCCTTAGACGTTTCTTACACCACCCATGGGAAGACATGGGGTGGTTCTATTCTGAAACTGGGACCACACTGCTGGTACGGATAATAAAATATCATCGTCAACAGCCTGAAGCGGTCCACTGATGAACATAGGGCTCCCCTAGAGAGCGCCAGATCGTCGTAGGAGGCCGGCCTACGCTGCGTCTTCCGGTTCGTGGTCGCCACTCAAGAACCTTTCTTCCCCATCGGTTGTCAGTTCTACGAGCGATGCGGGCTACCCATTGACATTTAAACTTGCTAATTCTAAGAGCTATATCGTATAAAACATACTCACTACAAAATGCCTGCAGAGTCTAGTAAACTGCGTGCAGTCTACAGCCGCCACGTGAGGCGCGGCCCGTTTGCCTCCAGTCCAGTCGCGGCTGAAGGTGATCTGAGATGACACCAGCGTGGCCGTCAGCGCCCATACCCATACTACTGCTATGTTCCTATAAAGATATTACAAACGAAGTAATAAATCAGTAAGTATAACTTCCAATCTAGGCGTAGCATGTCGTGCCATCTTGTGAAACCGAACCGAAATCTGGTCAAACTTAGCGTGGCGTTTGACTCAAAAAAGCAGTTAACAGTTACCTTTTTTTTAATAATATAGGCATAGTATTTGACCACTGTCTCACCTGGGCCTGAAGTCTGCTATTTCAATTGGGTCATAATGACAGATTTTGACACTAATGGTAGTCTACTTATGGTTTGTAGACTAACATTAGTGTCAAAATTTGTCATTATGGTACCCTTCCCAGCTGATGGTAAGTGATGACGCGGCCTACGATGGTGCATACTTGCCTAGAAGATACCTGTTCATTCTTGGCTTGAAGGCACCCATATCTTTTAAAATTTCGGAACATTATGGTTTTTTTTGAATGAATGAATGCCCGGGCGAGACGGAGGGTGCAATGTGCGCCATCATGATTAAACTGAGAGGCAGTCCCGCATCCCTAGCATGGGTCCCCGGTTTTACTCCACTTGTAGTAGGTAATGTAATTAAAACAGGGTTAAGACAATTTGGTCTACCACTTTTTGAGGGTCGGAAATTTTTTATGCTTGTTTGTCCCCGAATTTCCATAGATTATACGTACACTGATAGATAGTGTTTCTTTCAGGTACTACTCCGGGGGGGGCGAAGCCATCCGGAGCAGCCTAACTGTCCACGGGGCGTTGGTTGGGAACTAAATTAATAGCAATTCGATGATAGCAATACCTGCGTTGCCGCTCGCTCACTATCGGTTACAGTCTACAGCAGATTTACGTATAAGTATATTCGCCACAAATATCCTTACAATTTGGCAAATTATTTAAACCTGCTATAAGTAGTTGGTTTGTACGCAAGAAACAAACCACGAAGAACATTGAGATATGAACGAAGAATAAGATTTTTGTAAAGAATGTTATTCTTAACGAAAATTTCGTGGCTTTTTACAATGTTACTTTAACAATTTTGGTTCAGCTTATAGCATATTTTATTCATTAAATATTAATAATAATTGGAAGTGATTTTAAATATTATCTTAGATCTTTTTACTGCCCCCTGGAGAATTTTGGCTGATAGAAACACTGCTGATAGTAGGAGCCTACAAAAAGAAAAAGCCCAACACCCGAGTGGGTAAGTAAGACGTGCACAATAATTATTATGGTTAGAGGGGTCCGGGGAAGACAACATTTGCGTCCACAGAATACTATTACTTCTCCCGAGATCAGAAGATATTTCTATCTCATACAGCTGTGGCCCCTGTGTCATTCTCAACTCCAACCTTAATAGTTGACCGCGCCTGTTTGCGTCTCGTACGCCACTTGCAACGCTCCATCGTAAAAAAACATCTGCTTTGTGTTTACATAATTTTAAGACTTGTATATGGTTTTTCTCTATAGCTAAAGTGTAAAATCACTGAGTGAAAAGCATAAAAGTAAAAACCGAAATCACTGAGTAAGAAGAGGTACCTTTAGTTTACGTAGCTTTACCACTGTTTTTTATTGAGGATTAAAAATTTATCACCAAAATCGTGATTAACTTAAACACTATGCTTTTCACATTTTAATTTACAAAAATTGGGTGATTCCGACTCAAAAAGCTCGATCACTTCAATATCTAATATTAAGCAAAGTCCCAAAACTAAAACTTACCGACATCGCACCAACTTCATTTCAATTTTAAACTGTGCCACCTCTGGAAACAAGTCTTACAGTGGCCTGAAAAATGCGCAAACTACCCTTATATACCCACCCCTAACGCCTTGCGCACACCTACGACGCCTCATAGAAATATACAGCCCCTTTGAGGTGTTTAAAGTATTGTGAATGGTTTAAAAAGTGTATGTAATAAAGTAGGAATGTTTCCAGTTGGTGATGTGGATATAAAAGCTTGTGAAATATTGAAAATTCTTTATTATGGCTATGGTTATATCTATTTTTTTTTGTACCTACCTATTGAATTTACCTATGGTTAAATTATATTTTTTCGTCATATCAGCGTTGTAGATGCGTTGCCAACCAACTCAGTAAGGCTTTTTTGATATTACCTAAATAAGTACCTACTTCACATTTTTAAACATCGCGGTAACATCTTTGTGGAAAAATTATTCTAAAGGCTTATTAGGCTGGGTTTCTTGATTCGTATTTAAGATAATCAATTGTTAAAAACTTTAAGAAATATTGACCATGGTAAGAATAGGCATGATGACTAAGTAGTATTAAAAATGAACAAGTAAATATTACTTTCATAAAGAAGTTTAAAAATGAATGCAAGAATTGAAAAAATAAGTAAAATTAGTAAATAAATCCCGTAGTAATAAGCTTAATTTTAAAGTTTCTATAGGAGGCATCTTCTGGCCGTTTCTCGCGAAACAGAGCGCCCCCACAGTTACTATAAAAAATCTACTCGTGACGTCACATGCCAAAGAGATTTTTTTTTTTTAGAATGGATGACGTGACGAGCTTGTCGTTCACCTGATGTTAAGCAATACGGCCGCCCATAACAGTTGCAGTGTCACTCGGAACTTTAAAATAATAAAGTTTTGCGTGACACTGATTGTATGAAAAGCAACCACAGCTTAGTAAGGAGGTAAAATAACGACCTTCCTCTGACGTCACTGGCCGTTTGAGCTATCTCTTTCTATTCCGGTTTTTAAAATGCTTGTAACTTGGTCATTTTTTGAGATATTCAATTTTTGTTTTCACAAATGTTTATCTTTTGAGGAATACAATTAAAATATCCAAAAAAAATTTAGTCATCATGCCTATTTGCTAGAGTATAGCCCAATGAGAAAATAAAATCTCACTAAATCCATCATGGATCTGGCCCATGGATTTACTGAGAATGAACCGTTTTCAAGCCATAACTACGGATCTACAAAACCTACCCTTAGTTCTTTCTTCATAAAGGTTTACAACGTTAAAACGTCATGACCTTTCAGTTCAGACATCTGCTTTATTACGAAGTGCTAATATACCCCTAATGTCTTTCTGAACTAGAGTAGGTAAGCTTCAGTCCAATCCGCGCATCAACTTGCGTCAGCGACCCGACAGTAAAGCGCCAGGGAAGCGTTAGTGAAACGTCAGCGTTCTTCTTCTCGTGTAGGCAATTGGTCAGCCCTAGTGTCAGAATTTAGGCCGCCCAGAGGCTTCTGACTTGGTTTAACGACTATTATCTTACGATAACAGCCGGGAACGGCGAGCGGCGGCTTAACGTGCCCTTTCGAAGCTCGGAAACGCTCAGTTGTATTACCACTTTTTGTTATAGTAGTCACCCATCATATTATTAGTGACCTCAGCGAACGTTGCTTAACTTTACCGATCGGTTGGGAACAGCTACCTAGACGTGCTTCGTTATGAGCGTCAGCGTTGGCCTTTCGGTACCCATTGTTGCCCGTTTTCGGGGACAGCAACACTGTGATCGCCCTGGGGGTCTAGCAAAGATCACAATCGTTAACGCTAACGCCTCACGCTAACTCCAAAAATGTATCGAAATGACATTTCAATTCGCTACGGTTAGCAAAGTTAGCGATTTCCGAAATGTCATTTCAGTACATTTTGGTGTTAGCGTTTGTGGTTGATATCTTTGCTAGACCTGGGGGTCTAGCAAAGCTCCTTCACGCTAACGCTATCGCCAAACGCTAACTCCAAAATGTACTGAAATGACATTTCGGAAACCGCTAACTTTTCCGCAGGCAATGTCATTTCAATACATTTTGGAGTTAGCGTGAGGCGTTAGCGTTAGTGGTTGGTATCTTTGCTAGACCTTGGCAGCGATGGGTAACGTGAAACTATGACAGTTTCGCGATATATTGTTGACGCTGGCGTTGCCGCTTCGCAGACGCGCAGATGTGGCTGAAGCTACTTCTATACGCAGTTGTCGTATTTCCTTGTTATGGCTAAATGGATAACTGGGGTTAAATGAAACAGTATCTGCTCTTAGGGAAACGTTAGGAAAGTCTGACATTGTTATCATAGGGGTATAATTTTCACATACATTTTTATTAAGAGTGTATGGCTAAATGGCCATACTTTTATGTAATACAGTAACGTTAAATAAAATTATACTTGTAGCGATCACACTTCAATCATCATTGGGCGGAAGACGTTAACAACTAAACATAGGCCTCCCCATAAATCGCCACTTTGGACGCTTACGCTCCCGCTTACGCTTATCAGATATTTGCCATATTCACTATGCTTGGCAGGCGAGTTGGTGATCGCAGAACATTTTAATGTAACAACCTGGGAAGATGCTGCTACCCTTCCCTGGATATTATTCCCTTAGGCCTTAGCCGTTACGGCACCCACGGGAAGAGATAGAGTGGTCCTATTCGCAAACCGGGGCCACACGGCCAATTTCAACGATTGCTCGTGATGTACTGGGGGTCTTGCAAAGATACCAACTACTAACGCTAACGCCTCACTAACTCCAAAAATGTATCAAAATGACATTCGCTAAGGAAAAGTTAGCGATTTCCGAAATGTCATTTCAGTACATTTTGGAGTTAGCGTTTGGCGTTAGCGTTAGTGGTATGTATCTAGACCAAAAAAACAAAACAACCACTGAAACAAAGTTCAACTGAACAGGCTGTGGGTACAATTTCCACCCAGGACAAACATTTCTGTGATGAACACCGATGTTTGTTCTGTGATTGGGCGTTATTATTATTATTTATTTAAGGACCACCAGTCCATCACAATCACCGTCCAAATACCTATAATAATACTTTTTTTTTATATTTTGGCTTCACACATAGTGTATTTAGCCAGTGTTAAGAATTGTAATTTTTCGTCGTGTTATAGAATATTTCACGTAAAGTCTAGTCATAGTCCAGTCTGTCAGGTAGTCATAGTCCAGGCTAAGTGTTGCCCTACAGGCAATTACTATTTATTTTTCCTCTTCTCCCCACTGGTGGGACAGAGCTGGTGGGGAGAAAAGGAATGACCCTAGTAAAGTGGTAGCAACTTTACTAGAAGCTTCTATGGAATTTTGGAAGCAACACGAAAAACCACTTTTCACCACATTATATCACTTGCCCACACTCATGCTCATAATTCAGCACTTAATGCGTAAAACGCCACCAGTTTTAAACATTAACACTGGAAAAAGCACAAGTTTTGAGAAATAAGTAATATTATAATGCAATATTACAACAACTTGTCCCCGTTTCCGCCAAAACTCACATAATAATAGTTATTTCCTGTATCTTAACTCAATGATTTTCCGTAAAACAAAAAAGTATCTTTGACGATATTGCAGTAGGTAATTTATCAGTCTAATACATTCGCATTTCCACAGCAAGAGCACGTAGGATGTGGAGTTTCTCTCACTCTCACATGAAGAGTGTAGGCTATGACCCACACGCTGTGCTAAGTGCGTGGTGGATCGCAGTATCCAGCATTAAATTCATATCTTCACACTGTGACAGTTTCTTTAACCCTTAACGTTCACAATGCTTCTTTACCCGTCTCTGTATCGGACCTTTGATCTACGACCTCCTATTGTAGGAATATCTATAAACAGATAAATAGCTATTGTAGTTTTGCAATCCACAATAGTCGGGAACCGTCAGGTGACGACACCGCTCCATATGGCCTCTTTGTGTAGTTATTTATGAATTCGTTTGTACCATCCGGTGTAATACCTATAAAGGCTGTATAATATTTACATTCTTTGAGTTATTAGCGGACGATTCTGTTAGACGACCAAGCAAATGGGCTGCCAATGGTGTCGATTCGGTGGTACACCGACTAACCTAAATATTCTCTAATTTTAATTTAGTGCTGTCAAACATCACTTTGCTATTCGGACATGACACCTCTAACTAAAATTTAGAGACGATACGTCTAAATTACTCAACTTAGTTTATAAGTACGTTTAAGCTATTCGGCGAACTCATTATAGAGAAGTTTCTGCCTAAAATTTTAAACGTAAAATGTCAAAATAGACGGCACCTAAAATATGGCGATTAAAATTAGATTATTACGAATCCAGTAATTTCTCTGATAAAATGGTTGTTTTGTGATAGGAATGCACGACTAAAATATTGCACAGCCCGTAGGTATTGCACGACCAGGAATGCACGGCCGCATGGCCCAGAAGTGGTTCACATGGCTTCAAAATATCAGGCAGACAGGTCCAATACGAGTCAGGGTTTTGGTGGCACAGGAGTATTGTACGGCCCGTATTGCACAGCCCGGAACCCATGCACATGGTTTTGAAAAACTGGGCTGTGCAATACAGGTCGTACAATAATTGCCTTGAAATATCGACATGCCCACTACTGTACGACCTGTATTGCACAACCCAGCATTTCGAAGCCATGTGCAATGTGCATGGGTTCCAGGCTGTACATTCCTGATCGTGCATTATTGCCTGTATCATTTTATCACAGCCCGTATTGTACGACCAGGAATATACAGCCCGTAATTGGTGTACATGGCTGCCAAATAGCAGACTGTCCAATACGGGTTCTAGTAACTGTGCAAAATGGTATATGCAATAGTGCACAATCCGAAATATACCTCCAGTAATCCGTGTACATAATTTCGAAATGATGGGGTGTGCAATACAGGTTGTACAATACTGGACATGTCGATAATATAGTGGCATAGTAGCAGGTAGCGGCTCGGCTAGTGTTACTAGTCCTTGTTTCTTCAAAACACCACCAGAAAATACTCATCATCATCATCATCATCATCCTCACCATCATTACCACCACCATAATCATCATCAACATAATCACCCCACCATCATCATCATCATCATCATCAACAGCCTAAAGACATCCACTGCTGAGCAAATGCCTCCTCCATAGAGCGCCACTTTCAACGGCTGCTCGCGTGCTGCATCCATCGGCGCCCGTGCTTTTCCCCAGATCATCGATCAACCGGGGCGCAGGGCTAGCTCCTTACGCCTTTACTAAAACTCAATGCAGCAAAATGTATATGCCGTATTTATTGATCAATTTTTACATCCTTAGATAGGTACCTAGTAAGTCCCTCCATTAAATAAATAACGTTTTTTAAATATAAATAAATAATTTCGTTATCTGTACATTTTCGTAGATTTTTTATCACCTAGTACAGCTACTCGACACTAGAGGCGTGAGTGGCGTTACTTAATTTAGGTGCACGACTAAGCAATGCTAAATTATGATCGACGTAAATACCGAATGGCTTTTGTGACATCTCGCACCTAAACTAAAATTTTAATGTAGGCTAAAATTAGAGTTCTCTAAAATCACCGAATCGACACCAATGTTTCTTTTTTTGTCTTTTTAGCTTGTATTTTGGCTCCATACAGTGTATTTAGCCAGTTTCAGTGTTAGTAGGGTACTAAGTTAGTACCCTACCTACCTACTGACATCAGTAACTTCGAAATGTTTTAGGTATAACATACTATGTTGATGGGTATAACATACGTATACAGTTCGGAATGGTATATTGATTTATTTTTAAGGAAGCGCGACCATAGGTAATAAAATACTATTGTTTAGCGCGATTTTAAATAGACTCCTATTATAAAATCATGTCTGCAATAGAAAATAAAATAATGGTCGTGCGCAGAGGAAAATCAAAGGAAAATACAGCCTCCGTGGTGTGGTGGTTGAGCAGGTTGGCTCATGACCCGGAGGCGCCGGGTTCGATTCCCGCGACAGGGCAAGTATTTGTGCACAGGAAAAAACCGGAAATACTTGTTCTAGGTGTTGTGGGAGCATGGTCCTCGTAGTTCCAGGGTCGTAGGTCCAGATACAGGGAATCCTAGTTAGGGTCCAGGATCTATGTATGTGATCGTTAGGAGTTTATAAAAAAATTGAATATAATATGTTATAATACCTACTTATCAGTTTTGTAAGAATAATAACCATAGAAATTGTAATAATAATATTATTACAATTTCTATGGTAATAAATAACTAAGTAAGATCCTGCACGTGCCCTCACAGCACTTACACGTGATCTTGAACATTTGCACTTTATGTAATGCCACAGAATTAATAATAGTGGGTGACGTAGCGGTTATATACTTACTCTTTGAATAGTACCTACTATACATAATAGTAATGCTTATGTTATGGACAGGCTACATCGCTCGTAGATCTGACAACCGATGGGAAAGAAAGGTTCTTTAGTGGCGACCACGAACCGGAAGACGCTGCGTAGTACCTCCACTATGTGGACCGACGACCTGGTCATGAAGTTTGTTATTTCAATTGTGTTATAATGGTCCATGAGTCGTGCCATAATGACAGATTTTGACACTAATGGTAGTCTAAAAACCATAAGTAGACTACCAATCATAGATCTATATATCAGGATATGCCCGAAGGAATATTTTATTTACTCAAAATGGTGTGGGGAAAAGTCAGCGCCATCTCTTAGATTACTCAGGAACTACGATGAGTTGGGGAATTAAACGCTGCCATTATGTCCGTCAATGTTTGTTTATAATGATTATCCCAAATATAAATTCGATTATTTTCGTACAAAAAGGAGTGTAATATTGAAAATATTGACTTACTTGTGGTAAGAAACTTTGTATTTCTTTTTATTGCACTTTAGAGTTTAGTTTGTGCAACCCTTCACAACACAACTTGGCATATTTTCTTTGAGACACACGACCGATATCTTCTCACTTCCAACACAGACTGGGCGCTAGTGGATGTCAATCTGTGAACTTGACTCCCTCTTTGAAGCGACGGTTTAATCTGTCATTAGGCCTGTCCTTATATAAATGTCTATGCTACCAATAGTGTCAAAATCTGTTATTATATGGAACCATTCATGAACCATTATGATAATTGGAATTGCAGACTTCGACCCCGGTGGAAGCCGCGGGGAGCCGATGGACGCAGCCGCTCTACGTGACGTTCTATGCCCTACAGGCCTATGGTCAACAGTGAACGTCTTCAGCCTTTTGATGATGACTGCTAATAACTAATACTAACACTTGCGGGGTCTAACAGATTCAATCGTCCGCGTCGTACAGTTTGTACACAAACATTTTTGCTTCAAAAATTTATTGAATACGTTGGCGCAGTCGTTAGTAGGATCCTTGAGAGCCGTCTCTCGGATTGAAAAAACTTGGAAAAACTCAAGACTATCCTGTGGAGCCGCTCTGCAGGTTTTCAAGCCCCGCGCAAGGACCAGAATCTACGAGTCATCCGAACGAGGTGTATCCGAACATAGATACAGCAAGAGAGGCCGAAATGCACATACTGTAAGTACATTAAAATCTTTTAGTGTCTTGCCATCCTTTTATGCCTAAAGAATAGCGGAACTTGAGTAGTGGTAGTAGTAGTAGGTCTAGGTATTACGATTTAAATAGGGGCATAGATTATAGTGATAGTTTTAGTCCGGAACTGGATTTTATTCCGGAAGAACCGGAAGTGACTAGTTTTATCCCGGAGAAACCGGAAGTAGGTAATAATATGGCTGATTTAGACCACCATTTAGACCAACCTCAACCCGGAATGTCAGCGATATTTTAGAACCTAACTCGACAATAGTCGCTGATCTTGAGGAGGGAGATGTTATGTGCTAGCATCCAGTACAAGACAATGGGACAACTGTGACTCATCATGCATTTCCCAATACCGCGACTGCAGATTGCCGATACAGGGATTTCGGCACGGACACCTGTGGACACCGGCTACATTCATGAGAAAATCAAGCACTTTCGTCTCTTACATTGTAGGGTTACCCCTACGCCTCAGTCTTTTTACATAGTATTTTAGGCATCTGGCTGTTGATGTCGCCTCATCCTCCATGAAGAGTACGCCGGACAACCCGTGCAGGCTCCTGGAATGATTTAAAAGCTTGTAATACTCTATTACAGACGTTAGATACGTTTTCATGTTAGGTTGTTATTTTCTTCAATAAACTTTATGCTCTAAAATTGTGGTTAAAGGCTTCGGTATGAGTTACTTTGGCAGTGGAGCGATAGGTACAGATCGTAGGATCACATTTCGTGTTGTTTCTCTACGCTTTTCACCCGATTACGAGTGTTTTTAGATGAAATTACTTTTTCAACTTACCTCACGGATCTCGTCCCAAATTGCACAGCTTGTTAAACCGAGTTTATTAGGGCTTTTCATATGATTTCCATCGTTTTTCTTCCATTGGTTTCAGTGATATATCGTTTCAAAGGTTTATTTACTTTTTGACATACGTCACATTTTGACTTTGCCAAGTCCCTAAAAGAGGTTCTGTCCGGGAGGATTTATATGTTTTCGTCAAGCGTGTGAAGGTTTTTATATTAAACCTCGCGCATCAACCTATTTGAATGCTAGCTATCTATAAAATCACGACAGGTTTTCAAACCTTGTTCTCTTTGATTTCCAAAGTCGGATCCAGGCTATATAAGCGGAACGTGCCACTCCGACAGGGAGTTCATCCTCTGGTACCATCTAGAGTATATCTTGTGGTTTCATCTTGAGTCTATCTTCTGGTTTGATTTGAAATTCTCTGCGTAGGTACCTACGTACCTAATGCTCTTGTAAACACGAAGCAGTCGGCAAGTTGCGTAGAACCCTACCTCTGGGTATCCGCGAGTCGCGAAAGTAAGCCCTAAGCGGCGACGCGCGTTGTATAAAGTGCTACTCGGTGACTGCAAAGTGAAATAACGGGTGAAGTTTTTATTTACATCTATTTCTCTATAAAAGCTGTCTTGGCCTCTTTGGGATGCCCCAAGAGGCCATCTCATGTCTGCCCACAGCACAATCTTGACCGTGCTGCTTACTCCGGACTCCGGACCTGCCTGCACTGCGTAGAACTCTCCGTGGCCGCTTCCTAGTCGGCCACTGCTTACTACTGGACTTAAGTGTTGACGCTCTGCGCCAGCTGCCCGCTGCGCCTGACTCCTGGGCGGGAGTATCGCCACCCGCTGAGCACACCGTGACTCTTGGCTGGGTCCACCTTGGGCCTGACTCGTGGGCCGAAGCTTGCAGCGGCTACCTCTTCTGCTGCAGAGCTACTGCGCACCCAGGCGCCCCTCCACTACGTCCGGTCTGGAACCCGTCTCGGGCAAAGGTGCCCACGGTGCCACCCAACATCGTACTCGCTGCAGCTGGTGCTCCACTTTACTGGCTTGCCGTCCCTCCGGGCATCTCGCACTACGCCGCCAGACGTCTTCGAACCTTGCCACGGATCTAGCGAAAGTTACGTCTGGTTTCCTGCTATAATAAATTATTTGTTTTGCGTTGTTCTTATTCAGAAATATAGGATCATGATTTTATAACAAGCATGTCAAAATAGCTTTCATTAGAGAGCTCAGCCATAGAGTACCTAGGTACTTAGGTAGGATAGGTGATCAACAGAGTAAGTAGGTTTAGTACGATTTACCTAGGATCGTAGAGTATATAATCTGGGACGGGCTTCGAATAAATTTGTGAATCTATAGAAGTCTTTCATTTTAACTGTAGGCAACACTACAACATCGAGCGATTGGCACTAATTTAGTTTTATTTTATTCTAATTTTAATATTTGAAATAAATATATTATTTCTATTTCGTTTTTTTTTGCGCCCTCACTCGCCGTGTGATTTAATTCTTTACTAAAGAAAGCAATGCAAAAATGTTTCTTATAGCTTTTTCTTTGTATTTTTGAGCAGTAGATAGGTGCCTACATTAGTCGGGCCAGATCGAAACTTTCTCTAATTGGCTACTTTAATTAATTCGGTACTTTCGCTTATTCGACACTTTCCTTACCTACTGGATACTTTAGTTCAGTCATTGATAAAATAAATAGAAAAGATAATAACATAGTAAATAGTTGGTGGGTATGTAATGTTAACTTGCGTTGTTTTTGGTCGTAGGATCAAATCCTTTTTTTGTATGGGAATGGATGACGTGACGAGCTAGGCGTTCACCTGATGTTAAGCGACACGGCTGCCCATAACAGTTGCAGTGTCACTTGGAACTTAAATAAAGCTTGGAAATAAAGCTTTTAGTGAAAACATATTCTTGTGATGAAACCAACAGTGTGAAACCATCCGAGCGCAGTTTCAATCGATCATCTTTCTTCGATTTATGGAAAAATTAAGATCAAGATTGTTTTTTATCGAGATGTGAAGTCGCAGCTCTTGTGTTTCGCCACTCAGTGCACTTTATCTAGTTATCGGAAATCAAATCTTTATACACGTAAATACTAGGTAGGTACATAGACATTGATTTATGTATGTATTAGCTGGTCCGCCTATGCGAGTTTAATACAAACATGTGTATAAAACTAACAATTAAAATAAATCATGCCATCGCATAGAAATATGACTGCCTCGTGCCACGGGTTATATGTAATTTTATCGCTAGGTATGCAAGAAAAGAAATACTTAATTGTAAAAAATCCATAGGGTCGTACGTCGCTACGTCGTACTTATCCAAAGAAATGTGCGTTGCTATCTTTTTTTTTTAATTAGCGTTGGCTCTTGACTTGAGTTGCCTTATAGAGATATTTGTAATTTATTTGAAAGCTCTCTATCCATTTAAGTGCATTGGTTATTTAAACTTTGTACCATTGATGAATACAAATACTTGTCTCCTACATCCAAGGTATCCTCCTTTCTACGAAGGCAAATTGTGTGCATGCTCCTAATTAAAGCGGACCACTTTCAATGTACTAGCGCGTTATCTTGCGTCTTTATTTCCATCTATGTGATGTGACACGTCATGGAATAGATTATTTTTGTTTACATAATAGGTATTGGCAATAATTTAATGTCGGTTTTATAAACAGTGGAAATATCCAATACGAATCACGTTTACTAACTTCTTGCTTATCGAAGTGATGGTAAACAGAAACACAGCGTAGGCATATAATTAATCATTATAATTAATAATGGTTTACAATAATTTACTTAGATCACGATGTATTGAGATGGTAATTAAAGCTAAAACAAACTAGATTTCCAACTAAAAACAATAAGTATATAATAATGCTAAAATTAAATTATTATTTCAATTCAATTCAACTGTTTATTTGACGGGCCCGATAGCTCAGTTGGTAGTATCCCTGCCTTCTGAACTGGGGGCTGTGGGTTCGATTCCTACCCGGGACAAACATTTGTGTGATGAACAATATGTTTGTTCTGCGTCTGTGTGTTATATTGTATTCTATGTATGTATTTACAAAAAAAAAGTATATAAGTATTGTATCAATTATCTGGTTCCCATAGTACAAGCTATGCTTAGTTTGGGGCTAGATGGCGCTGTGTGAAATGTCCACACATATTTATTTATTTATTTGCGTTTCACAATGTTGTTTAAAGATGTTCGTTGTGCGTATTGTACTCATTATAGGGTTAATTCTGATTGTACTGGTTTTTGTATTGCTTATTTATTTTATTATTTTATTTTTCTTTTTTTGCTTAAGTTTTTTTCTTTTTCTTTTAATCTTTGTTTTTGGTTCTTAGCCAGGCAACCGATCATTCTAACCGTAAAATTAAATAAAATTGAAACCAGAACAATAATAACTAGGTTTATAGGCACTATAATATTTTATACTAACTAGTGTCATATAAGTAGGAAGGGGATTCTGTTTCTGTGCTTAGGCCACATGCATGCATGGGTATTTATAATATTTATCCGTAGAGATAAAATGTAAAGAGGAACATTGACAGTTTGAAAATGGGACGAGATATAGTATTTTTGCAGCTTTTTCATCTTATTCCGTGAGTAAATGGGATGTTACAAAACATACTAATCCAAACAACACACGTACTTATCAGAGAAAATTTATCACAAATTTCATTGCATTATTTTATTACTAATCATATTGTGTTGAGTTTACTGTGGTTAGTATCTGGCTGTAAAAATTGTTTATTTTGTATATTGGGAATGCTCCTTCCGATATACCTATTGCAATATTTCAGGTTTCAGTTTTTGTATTATTTAGCAATTTTACCCCAATGTTTGAAGAATCTCCGTAAATAAAACGACTGCTAACTTAATTTAAAAAACAATGGGGATCTATAGGTAGTTTTAATGTTTAGTAAACACTACAGTTAACTTGTCGCAAATATTCAAGATCATAATCATAGCAGCAGTTTTCCTCAGACACAACACAATTTCTTACATTTTGCACTTTGATAATGGATAATAGTACATGATTATAATATGCTCTTCGTCATGAAGTAGATGGTGGTGATAGGTGGTGGTCTTTGGCTAATATATAGTGACAACCCGCCATTATCTCCCTCTCTCTTTTCCTCTTGGGCAATGTCTAAATACTTGATTTGTATTGCGCGCTCGCTCGCGATCGTTGCTTTATTGAGAGTATAACAAGGAGGGTCTTTGAAGAAAATCCGACAATGGCGATGTAAATTTTGAATTTTTTACCAAAACCTGTGAATTTTGAATTTTAATGTGTAATAAGGGTGGATTATTATTCGTTAAGTGTTCATGGAATTGCACGAGTGTTGACAAATGGTTCCAAGTTTATAAGACGACGCATTGCCGATTTCTCTTCAGCGGCTTTTTAGAGCCTTCAGTAAAATACCCACCATTTTACTGATGGCGTTTTGACCTGACAAAATATGACTTTGATTTGACATAACCGTACAAATATTTACTCACTTGACATTGGCAGAATTATTGCTAAAAAGAGTTTCTACAAAGCCATTAACGAAGAAGAAGAAGAAGAAGAGTATAACGAATTCTACAACTGTGTATTTATCTATAATCAACGCATCAGCATTGCAATGCAATTCAACGAGGCAATGTTGCCAGATAACGTTTGGCTGCCAGCATGTTGGGTAGGTATGCTACCTAACCGGCGCAGTCGGCTGGAGCATTTAGCCAAAACGAAGTGATTATATCCTCTTTGCATTTAGCCGTTATTTGGACTGTCTATAGGCCCTCGCAGCTATTATACATTATTGTAATATATTCTTTGTTACTATAGTGTAGCTAGTTAAGTTCAGTTATTATTATTGTAGTAGTTAGCTTGAGTAATAATATGTTCTAGCATTTAGATAATACTTATTACTTAATAAAAAAAATAGAACGTGTCAATCGTT
Organism: Ennomos erosarius; assembly: GCA_963580505.1. Classification (NCBI taxonomy): domain Eukaryota; kingdom Metazoa; phylum Arthropoda; class Insecta; order Lepidoptera; family Geometridae; genus Ennomos; species Ennomos erosarius. Next base: position 6,595,781 of record OY756999.1, on the reverse strand, counting down.
CCAGTAAATATTTCTGTTTTAAAACATATTAAGTATCTTTTCATTCACGTCTAACATTTCAAATCATTAGTAGGTACCTACGTAATTGTACCTATAAATATTCAATACTGTTCGACAGCCAAATTTCGTCACATTTTGGCATCGTTAGCAGTAAAATAAATACGAATCAACTAGCGAGTAACTATCTTGAGAGGAGAGTAATATTGTTTACCCGGCAGTATGTGATTGCATTGTATGCCAACAACACGCTTGTTTCTCAGAAAAAAAAATAAGTGGTATATGATTGGCAGAGTGTAACCGTTTCCCGCTTCTTTCTCGCATTTCTAAATACTGGCAGGTGAGTCTTGTTTTATAATGAAGGTGTTTATTTGTTCCAATTTTGAATCTTAACTCGTTTAGAATAGGAGTGAACGCGTGTTCAATCAACTTTGAATCTTAGCTCGTTCAAAATAGGAGCGAAGTTGTGTAGTATTTTATTGATCAGCTGTTTGAGCAGCTGGGGTTTCTTTTCGATAAAAAGACTGGCTGGATATTTTCTGATATTTAGTTATTTTTTTTTTCACATTATACCTTCAAACTTTATCTTTAAAACTGCTGACTTATAAAAACTAACGTCTGTTTAACGATTTATGATCAGTAGGTATTGTCTGCGTGTGTAATCACAATCAGAGGATTATATCCAGATATTTAGATCCAGTTCCTAATTAATTTTTTTAATGATAGTCAATGAGTTAATTATTATGATAATAACCACAGGTTAAATGGAAATTTGTTTATATGCCACACGTCCACTGTTTAAAACTTAAATCGTCTGTATGAGGCGAGATATCTGTGGTCAAGAGCCCAAGAAGTAATGTAGGTACTATGACGTTATGACAATATTGCATTACATTTTGTATGACAATGATGTAATGATAATGGTTCAACGACTGAAGCCCCACGCGAAGGTAGATGCGACCTTCCCCTTGACGATAACAGATAAAATAAAGATAGATAAGCGGAGAAAACGATATCAGCAACCTCTGTGGCAGAGTGGTTGAGAAGGTTGTAATTACGACAAAAGATTGGCACGTTGCATGTTCGAATCCTGTCGCAGATCATCGGAGCATGATTAGTACTAATCCGAGCATGATTATAATAATAATTGTCTTAATTTGCTCTATTTATTCCTAATTAAGTACTAATGAAAAAATATGCTTGCTTTAATGTTTATACTTGGACTTTTCGTGATGAGGACAAGCAGCACAGCAATGTAGTTGGTCATTTTGCTAATTGGACATTTTTAGATGTTGACTAAATACGTTTTGGTATTTTGAGATGTGGCTTAGGTGACATGAAGTCATTTTGCGATCTAGCCATTCTAATACTAACCCGATGTTGCCAAACACGAATAGGTAGGTAATGTTCAAGGATGCGGATTTGAATTTCGGTGGTTATTCAAATATATCCAAAACAAGACACCTGTTTAAAATGATAACATTACCTCATAGCGAAGCACGACTAGCCGTTCCGAACCGATCGGTAAAATTAAGCAACGTTCGCTGCGGTCACTACTATGATGGGTGACCGCTACAGCAAAAAGTTGGTATTTAGAACTGAGCGCTACCGTGCTTCGGAGGGCACGTTAAGCCGTCGGTCCCGGCTGCTGTCGTAAGACAATAGTCGTTAAGCCTAGTCAGAAGCCTTCGGGCGGCCTGAAAATTCTGACACCAGGGCTGACCACTTGCCTACACGAGAAGAAGAAGTTTACCTTGAATAGCTAAGAACACTTTGGACAAGCCACCTTCATCATCATCATCACCGTCATCATCATCAACAGCCTGAAAACGTCCATTGCTGAACATAGGCCTCCCCCAGGAAGCCTTTGAGCGGCTGCTCGCCTCCTGCATCCATCGGCCCCATGGTTCACCTCCTACTAGGTGAACCATGGGGCTGAATTCACTGCCACCCTTACAAACAAATGAAATCAGTTCATTCATCCTCAAAAGCTGGTGGAAAATATTCCCAGAGCAAAGCAATATAAAAGCAAAACTTCTTATAGCAGAGCGAAGTCAAAATGAAGGTTGACTTAATTGAGTGAACTCAACGCTATCACTTTCATAATAAGACTTACACTTTCGCAAAACCTTACACGGATTTCCTCCACTTCATTTCCACGGGAAGACAGGTATTCCAAATTGTTACATTTTCACTATAAGCACATTCGTAGGCATTTAGGTAATGTTTCAATTTACAATTATTACGTACGTATCAAAATTCCACGTGCCCAAGAAAATCTCACCTTGGTTATTAAACGAAAGGGGCGATTCAGTTATATTAGTTTGCAGTTTGAGCTAAATGAAATTCCTGAAATTTTCCATCGAATGTAGATTTTGTACATAGAGTACAGCGATGGTTTGGTGGTTACCCAATGCGATTTTTAAACTGATGCAAGTCAGTTTGACTCCTACTCGGCACGGCTTTTGAAATTAAGGCGGATTTTGCACCCGATCACACAACGGCGAAACATTATGAATTGTGATATTATATAGTTAAAAAAGGGTAATACAAATGAGATTTGAATACTATAAAATTTAGTAATACGGAATAACTATTAATATTTTATTTTATTATGTTTTGTGGTAATACGTTCCACCCCACCCTCGCGTAGGTGAGACCAACACTGTTTCAAAAAATTGCATGTGATTTTTGCTTTCGATAACGAAGATAATATATTATTACCTAACGTATTCGCGTCATCATTTATGCAACCTACATTACCTACTGTTTTTTTTTTCTGTAATATCACGTTGCTTTCATTAATATGGGTCATCAAAATACTAAATGTCATCAATTAATCAGTCGATTGCCTTTCTCGTAAGGACGTTGAAAGCGACAAAAATTGTAAAGAGCGGGGTCATTTTGTAAGGGCTCGGAAAGTGTCATGTCCTTGTTAAGTAGGTATAGGCAGAACATGAGGTAGATAAGGTAGGTTTACAGTTAGGTGATCTTTATTTCGACACATTATTTTAAAGGTTCATGACTTGGGTAAGTAGGTTATGTTCATGACATTGACACAGCAAATAATATTATATTAATGATGACACACAGTTTATTTCAAATGTAATTGAGTACTTGACTACTGTCTACTACATTATTAATGACTTCTTTACTATCCTAGGAAAGGAGGTAGGAAGGAAAGGAATGCCATAAAATGGCAGACGAAATAAAACATTCAGGAAATTTTCACCAATAAGCGTAGTGATTAAAAATACAGTGGCTTTAGCAAACATCCCTTTCCATTAGCGTTAACGCTAAATGATAACTACAACATTTATGGAAATGACATTATCTGCGTGATGTCGCTTTTCCGCAGGTGATGTCATTCCAGTAAAATGGACATGAATTTAAGCTTGAACTTTAATAGACGTAGGTACGAGAAACCGGGGTTAAGACTTATTATTGGTGGAGAATTTTAACCACCACAGAATAAATACATAGGTAGTAGCTAGGTACTACGTAACAGCGCAAAATAAATATAATGTATAGTTCGTAACAGCAAGCACGTTCATTCAACCTCGTCTGACGACATAACTCTCCACTGTGTCGTCAGAAACAACGGCTTTTATTGCAATGCAGTTCATAATACGTCGAGTTATCGATAAGAACCGCACTGTAGTGTAGTACCTAACTAGGAAATCATCTTAATTGTTTTAGAATTAAAAATAAGTAGGTATACCGAAACCGTGTGCTGTGTTGTGATGTGCCCTAAGTGACCGATATAGCTCTTAGAATTAGCAAGTTGAAACGGTAATTGGCAGGCTAATAGCTACTAGAACTGAAAACCGATGGGGAAGAAAGGTTCTCGAGTGGCGACCACGAACCGGAAGCCGCAGCGCTAGGCCAGCCCCCACTAGGTGGACCAACGATCTGGTGAAAGCCGCGGGGAGCCGATGGATGCAGGAGGTAAGCAGCCGCTCAGTGGCGCTCTCTAGAGGAAACCTATGTTCAGCAGTAGATATTTTCAGGCTGTTGATGATGATAAGCTGTAGGTACAATATAATACAAACATCTAGTAACAGATTGATTATTTAAATGTAAAGAAAAGCTCTCGTCTCGAGAGTTCGATTTCAATTACAGTCAATTTTTAGTAATATCGCTGAAACTGAGCATTTTAGAGAATTCATTTTTTGGGGAATGTGCCCAGGAACTTCACAATCTTATTCCACCGTCTCCTTTCCACTACAGGACTACGCGGCGAGGAAAGTTTCCATCCCTACGTTGTTGGTTTACCTTTTACTGGTACGAATCGCTTTGCTGATTCCTTCATTGTACGCACAGCTAGGGAATGTGTTTCACGTCACAATCACAACTTATGTGTCTTCAAATCCAGAGTAAATAGGTTATTCCTGGGTAAGCGTGCTCTACTTTCGACCTCATCGTCTCTTACCATCAGGTGAAACAGTGGTCAAATGTAAGCCTATCGTTGATAAAAAAAATATCATCATCATCATTAACAGCCCGAAGACATCCACTGCTGAACATAGGCCTCCCCCAAAGAACGCCACCTTGAGCGGCCACTCGCTTCTTGCATCCATCGGCTCCCCGTGGTTTCACCAGATCGTTGGTGACCAAACGGTGAAAAAACAATCGATATACTTAAATAAGTGTAGATTAAAAAGAAATTGTGAGACGGGAGACAACCTAACAGACAAAACTTATTTAGCTACTAATTTTAAGGTGCCCTGTATAACTTATCAAATATTATATTAGAAGGTTAGGTGGGATTAATTTGGCAGGACCCGTTGGGAATGGGACCTATCGGTACCGTAATGCCCATATAATAGGCATGATGCCTACTATTAAAAATGAACAAGTAAATATTACTTTCATAAATAAGATTAAAAATGAATGCAAGAATTGAAAATAATGTAAAATCGGTAAATAAATCACGGAGTAATAAGCTTTTAAAGTTTTTACAGGAGGCATCTCATGTCTTTTTCTCGCAAAACAGAGCGCCCCCACAGTTACTATAAAAAATTTACTCGTGGCGTCACATGCCAAAAAGATTGTATGAAAAGCTACCACAGCTTAGTAATGAGGTACTATGAACGACCTTCCTCTGACGTCACTGGCCGTTTGAGCTATCCCTTTCTATTCCGGTTTTTAAAATTGTGACTTGTGACTTGGTAATTTTTTGAGATATTTAACTTTTGTTTTCACAAATGTTTATCTTATGGGGAATATATCTAATTTATCCAAAAAAAAATTTTAGTCATCATGCATATTGTAACTACATATTACATAATAGTACAAAAAAAATTAGCACCTACCTACAAGTACAATTATAGTACTTACAATATACTCACTTCATAAAAGTAAGCATTTTAGGATTTTTAGGTCAGGTTGGTGTAATGAGTTCATGCGTCATAAATAAATTGAACATCATTTTCTCTGAAACAAGGCCTTATAATAATTGTCCATTATTGCTTTACTGGTGGAAAGTGAGATTGCGAACTGCTGGCATAGGTAGGTACTAGTAGGTAGGTCGTAGGTAGGTACTGTATTTTGCACGCGTGTTCCTAACAATCCGATAACATTCTCAATAGCCACTATTCCGTGTGTAAAGTGACTGATTAACAGTACGATTTTTAAACTTCCCAATGCAAGCACTACTGTGTTCCGGTTTGAAGGGCATTGTAGCTAGTGAAATTACTAGGCAAATGCGACTTTATCACCTGATCTCACAGTCTAGTAATCTGATTACTACTATGTGATGTCTCAGGATGACGTGCGCAGTGCAGTGTCACGCAAAACTTTATTATTTTAAAGTTCCGAGTGACACTGCAACTGTTATGGGCGGCCGTGTCGCTTAACTTCAGGTGAACGACTGGCTCGTCACGTCATTTATTCACTTAAAAAAACACCGAGAAAACAGGTAAATACTTACCAAGCAAAAATAAAGCTTCTTTCTGTTAATTTCATGTTTCATTTTTTGGTATTATGGTAGAATTTATGGTAGAAATCTGTCCATAGAAAAACCTTAAAATCACCTAACGGTGTTTTAATTAAATGTTGAGAGCCTTTCAACCAACATAAAAATGGAGGTCCTCAGTTCAATTGTATGTTTTTTTAAAATGTTTGTAACCTCCGAACTCCACTATTTAATAACCAGATTAAAAAAATCCTATTCTTAATTTAAAGGACATATTTTTAGTTTGCTCCCATAGAAATTTTATCAAAATCAGTTCAGTATTTAATGTAGTTTGTTTGTTATTTAAATTAACTCTGAAAAAAGTGGTAGGTACTAATTATGTATATTAAAATGTCAGCAAAGTATCTCTCTCAGGTATAAAGGAGTGTTTGGTTTCGTGATTTACTATATTAGAACATAGGCCTCCCCCAGAGAGCGCCACCTTGCGTTGAGCAGCTGTTCTGCATTCATCGGCTCCGAGCGGTGCGAGTGGCGCTTCTGAGGGAGGCCTATGTTTAGCAATGGTGAGTGAACGTCTTCAGGCAGGCTGATGATGATTATGATGGATACCTATATTTACATGATATATTAGGCAGATGATATTTTAAAGCACAATAACTATATGTCTTTGATATTATTATATGACTGAATCTCTTATCATTACAATTATCTCATTATAATGATTTATTATTTGTTTTATTTTGCAGATACAAAGAGAAACAAATTACTGCGGACTCAGTTATCAAAATGGTATGTTTCATCCGAAGGATATCGAAAAAGTGAGTACCAATTTATTAGTTTGCTTTCCTACTTTGTGAATGACTATGACAATGAAGTTTTACAATCCCGATAACACGTCCACCTGAATGTACCGTTTTAAAAATCCTGGATTAGTCCTAGAGTTTATCTTGGCACATGAACAAATTAGCCACTCATCCCGTTAAATGTTTTAACCCAAGCTTAAACGAGATAAGTGGCTAATTTGTTAACGTGCCAAGATCAACTAAAGGACTAATCCAGGATAAGTTGATCCTGACAATGCGCACGCAACTGGGCCTAAGTGATTTCTTTATTAAGCATTATTTCTACGTACATTTAATACAGTTTTCTTGGCAAATCTATTTTATCTGATAAAAATGTTTCCGGCAATTTTATTATTTTATTACTTATTTTCCTTGTTCAATATATTTTTATACATTATTTGCATAGGTACTACTTAGATTCCTATACCTACTTAGCTGTTCACACTAAAAAGTTTAATATTTTACAGTTACTGGGCAGTAATTATGATGGATGTTATATTAGGCATAGGTTGCACATATAGAAGGATAGCATCTAAGGTATGCTGCAGCCATATCTTCCCCAAACTTATCGATACATTCCAGCCTTTGCAACTGGGGTTCGGAAGTAAAGGTGGGTGTGAAGCAGCTGTACATTCCCTAAGAACTTTTATTACTCTTTGGTTTACCTTTTACTGGTACTGGGTAACTCATAATGGGGGGAGGTGCTTCTGAAAGTAGATGTCAAAAATGCTTTCAACTCTGTTGATAGAACAACACTTTTGGCTGAAATTCAAAAAAATGTACCTGAAATTTACAATTATCTTTGGCAGTGTTATGGTTTTCATTCAAAATTATTGTATAGAAACCATTTGATTGATTCATGCACCGGTTGTCAACAAGGGGACCCACTTGGACCGGCCATTTTTAGTCTTGCCATACAGCCTATAATTTCGTCGCTAAATTCAAAATTCAATTTATGGTATCTGGATGATGGGTCCTTAGGAGTTGATGCAAATACTGTAATCCAGGATCTGGAAATTTTGGTTGACAAGTTTCGGTCTATTGGTTTGGAATTAAATTTTTCAAAATGCGAACTTTTTGTTACTGATTTGGTCGATAACGTGCCGAAATCATTCAAAAGTTCAATAGTCTGGCCCCAATATAAAAATTCTAAATAATCAGTCATTGCGCCTCCTTGGTGCACCTCCTTAAAGATTCCTTCCCCGCCTATATAAATGAGCAACGTACAAAATTCGAAGAAACACGTGATCGGCTATTAAAAATACGTTCACATGAAGCTTTCCACATCATTCGGTTTTGCCTTTTCGTTCCAAAATTAACGTATGTGCTTAGGTGCTGTCCTCTATGGGATCAGAGCGACCTAATCACTTTGGACAAAACCATTAGAAATATCTTAACACAAATTCTAAATTGTTCTCTTTCGGACCAATCATGGTGCGAAGCCTCTCTTCCGAATCGTTTTGGAGGCATCGGTATCCGCAAAATTTCTAGTGTTGCTTTACCAGCGTTCTTGTCCTCCGTGCATAGTACTGCTGCGCTCTTTGCCAAAATAGTTGAGCCTTCCATAGGCAGAGTGCCGGTGCTATGCCTTGAGGCTAGTAACGCTTGGAAAATGGCCTGTCCAGGTGAAGAAACTCCCAAAAGCCCCCGTTCGCAGAGACGATGGGACGAGCCCTTGTGTAAGATCATACAAGCGTCTCTATTACGTAACAGTAACATCCCTGATAGGGCTCGCCTCCTTGCCACTAGCGAACGTGAGTCAGGTTACTGGCTACATGCTGTTCCTTCGCCCAATATTGGAACCCTTCTAGATAATTCTAGCTTTTCTATTGCAGTGGGCCTACGTCTGGGCATCTCCAGGACAGAACCGCATCTCTGTCACTGTGGGAGCGAGGTGGACCGATTGGGTCACCATGGCTTATCGTGTCGCCGCAGCGCCGGACGGCTGTCGCGCCATGCCTCCTTAAATGACGTCATCCGTCGGGCCCTTGCCACCGTCAACGTGCCGGCTATCTTAGAGCCGAACGGTATTTCACGTGACGATGGTAAGAGGCCTGATGGTATGACGTTAATCCCGTGGAGCCGTGGAAGGCCGCTGGTGTGGGATGCTACCTGCGTTGATACGCTAGCGCCTTCCCACGTTAACAACTCAGCTCGGGCGGCATGTGCAGCGGCTGAAGCTGCAGAAGACCTCAAACGGAGGAAGTATGAATCCTTAGGCGATGGATACATATTTGCTCCGTTTGGGGTTGAAACAATGGGTCCCGGGGGCCCACAGGCGCGGCTTCTTGTTAAGGAGCTGTCCAGACGGTTGGTCGACCTAACACGTGAGGGGGCTGGCGCATACCTCGGCCAACGAATCAGCTTGGCAATACAACGAGGGAATGTCGCCAGCTTTTTGGGCACGCTCCTCGCAGAAAGCAACCTACATTCTGTGTTTTATTTATAGTATTTTTTTTTGTTTGCGGCATAGCTTTTTTTTAATAGGGTTTTCGTTTTTAGTTAGGTGTATATATTTATTAAGATAGGTTTAAAGTATATTTAAGTTGTTTAGTTTAGTGTATATACAGGGTTACAGGAAAAATTGTGCTAGATCCGTTAAGAGCGTGGAGTACCCATGATTTCTGACTTATTTCACTATGAAACACCCTAGGCTAAACTAATAATATTTTTGTAGATATCCCTTAGAAAACAATACAGTTTCTAATATTTTTTTTATATCTTAACTTTCACTTGTCTACTACGGTCTATTCAATTAACTTATGTACTATTTTAATGATTGACGTCCTAAAGCATCTTATTACACATGTAAAAATGCAATAATAATAATAATAAGAAGACACAAAATATTTCAATGAAAAAATTAAAAATTGAATATCTCGAAAAGGGTAAAGTTTAGCCTAGGGTGTTTCATAGTGAAATAAGTCAGAAATGATGGGTACTCCACGCTCTTAACGGATCTAGCACGATTTTTCCTGTAACCCTGTATATTGTTATTTAAGTTTTTGTACTAATAAATTACCTTATATTAAAAAAAAAAAAAAAAGTAATTATAGCTATATTTAATTTTTACATTAGGGCAACATAGTACTCATTAAGAAATACTCCAAGATACAGATCAACCAAAATAGAGAAGATTAGAATATGTTTCCGTCGTTACTCCTAAATTCGGTTTCAAAACCATCCTAAAACATCGTCATAATTAAAAAAGATGTTCTATTACCGTGCCGTATAACAAAAGAAATAAAGTCCAAAATACCACTTGATCTTTTCCATCCAATCATCGATACGATGCAAATCATAAAGAGCCTTATTTATTAGCAGAATAGAGTTTATTAAAGCTTGTTTTGCGTATTAATGATAAGTATAATGATATCAAGAGACCAAAGGTCTTGGCCTCTGTATGGAGGCACGGCCGCACACCCCCATTTCATCATAAACATCATATACTTACTGGTAAATATTATTGTTATTTGCAGATATTTGTTGAATAACGGGTTGAACCCATACCATGTAAACAAAAATTATGATTATGTTTTTTAATAATAGGAATGACGTTTTTAAAATAGGTTTTTGACGACGAAGGTTACAAACACCTCAAGCTGCATGTGTATATTATAGATACCTATCTACTGTTTTCATAGCTTTCGTGCTTGGACGGCTAGTAGCTAGCAGAGCGACTAAACGACAATGGTAAAACCATTTTTAAGTAACTAAATGCCTCGTCAACATGTTCAGTAATCTGTATCCTCGTGTAACCTTGATACCTCGTCCATCTTCAAAAATGCCGACATGAATCGAGACAGAAAAAAGCCTTGTATATCTTGTGCATTGTCTTGTGTTGTGTGTAAAGGAACAAAGTAAAAAATTATATCCCGGTCATATTATTATTATCTGATATCATATTACCTATTCTGTGCGTTGGTCTCTTAAGTTTCGTACCATCTCCTAGTGTTCTTTATATGTAAACGAATCGCATGACGAGACAGACGAGATAGTAATTTATAGAAGTGTTTTCTACTCAGTGATGTGATCCCGGATGGTTGGCACTTGGCACCGTTCATTAGGGCTATCTGTAAGCTATCATTAGTGTTTACATGACATCTAGTCATGGTTGTATTTATATAGTATCAAGAAATAATTAATATTAATTAATTATTAAGTACCTATATGGAACATAACTTACTTAAATAAGAACAAAACATAGTTACTAAAACTAAATTAAATCTAAACTAAGTACAACAGTAGGTACCTATAGAAACTTGAAATAATTATTAACTATACAACCTGAACTTGAATTCATATGTTATCCCGAAGGGGTGGGACTGGGGCCATGATACCCCACAAGTTGTGAGAGCATTATTTGAAACTGCGTGTTTCCGAACTTCCATACTAAAAAAATGAATCCAATAACCTAGCGCTGCGCTTAGTAACCCTATAACGCACAACCTAACCCACAAAAGAGCTAGAGACATAAAAATGCACGTGCATTAAGAGCTAACTAAATACGAAAATAAATAAACAACCTAATTTCTAAACGCAGAACGACGAACCCGTTTAAAGAATTCGGTCAAAGACGAAGTTCATTTACACACAGCTGCGTGCACCTGCGCTAGGGCTGTATTCGACGCGTTTGGGTAATATTATTACGTAAACTTTGCATGGCATTTCTTCAATGAAAAACTATTACTTTAGAAATGTCGTGGAACCCACGACGGGGAGTAGATTCACCCGCTCCCGGGATAACATAAATCAATTCAAGGTCAGGTTGTATAGTTTTGCTTACAGAAATAACATGATTTTTCATATCACGTACCCTACCTACCTACTACCTACACTTTCTTATGGGCAAATTGTACTTTAAACTAACTACTACGTCAGTAAAAACTACTACTAAATATTACTATCTACAGTCTGTTTTAGTATTAAAATTATCATGAGTGTGATTCATTTTAAATAATATTTACCGACTGTACCTCATGAACCTGGTCGAGAAATCGACACAAACTTTCATGAGGTACAGTCGGTAAATAATATCTAATATCTAAAATCTACAGTCTACACTACCCACTAGTGATGGATTAATTAGCATTCGCATTAATTTTTAGCAAGCGAAAACTCAATTAGCATTTCGCAAATGAAATGTAGTTGCGAAATACTGTGAAAGATGAAATTTCATTTCAATTCATTTGGTTGATTTTGGATTTGTTTTTTAATATAAAGTTTCATTTCATTTTTAATTCATGTTTCTTTTTATTTTTCATTTAATTTTTCATATATATTTTCAATTCATTTTTCATATAAATTTTCATTTCATTTTTCATTTCATATTTCTTTTTATTTTTAATTTCCATTACATTTCAAATTAGCAAATAGCATAGCAATAGCAATGCTAAGACTCGTGAATTAGCATGACAATGAAATTTACGCAAAACCGCATTAATTGCCATCGCTACTACCCACTGCATAAATCATATGAAGCAGCAATGATTTATACAATATAGGTACTTTATACAGTGTAGTAGCTATCTAGGTATACTTTTTTTATTCTATTGAACATTGGGCCCAGCACTAATACCTCGGTATTATTACTGAATACCAATTTTTCGATAAAAACTAAAAATTGGTATTCATTATCATGCGGATAATGAATTGACTAATAAACGGATTTAGATTAATAATAAATATAAATTGATAAGTATTCAGGTATGGAAAACCAGCTTCAAAGGTTGGAGGTGTGTCCGACCGGTTTGAACGCTATCTCTAACCAGTCAACCTGGCAACATCGGGTGTTTTTTCCCAATAACACTGGTATTTCACAAGCAACAGGATTTTAAAAATATATCGGTATCACGCCGAGATATCAAAGAAAAGTCTAGTTATCCTAACGCCACGTTATTAGCCCACACGCACAGGCACGAGTCGTTTTATAAATAACGAATCCTAGATTAGTATTTTAGTACCTAATCTAAGTAACTAATTCTGGATTAGTAGGTATTAATTCTTTAGTTTATCATGGCACGTTGACTTATTGGCCACTTAATTGCTAAAGTTTTAACCCAGGCTTATTATAAATTAAGCTTGGGTTAAAAGTTAACGGGATAAGTGGCTAATTTGTTAACATACCAAGATGAATTAGAGAACTAATCCAGGGTGAGTTATTCCTGACAACGGGTCTTAGTTTCCAAAAGGGGTAACCCACCGGATCCCACCAAAATGAATCCCACCTAATATTTTTAGCAACTGACACCACAAAATGTTATTTTGCGCTCTCAACTGATCCCAATCAAAAAGATGGATGTAAAATTGTGAAACAAACGATAAACCTTGTCAGATCCTGTTTTTTGAGGTTGTAGGATGTATGTATTAGAAATACGTACAACTTCCTTGGGTTGAAGATATTGTCGTCGGGTTATTCCCTTAGTACCCCGATCCCCGAGGCCCGCGTCCCGGAGGACCACCACTCATTTTTATCGTCCGACAAAGGCCCACTTGCTCGTCGCAAATCTCGATTGGGGCACCGACTTTAAAACTAGCGTTTATAAATAGGTACCCGAATCAAAAAAAATGCAATAAACACTAATTAAGTACCTAGGTAGTAGGTAGGTACCTTTTACCGTTTCAATATATATCAATATATCAAACTATAAAAAAGTAACCTTGGCGCAAAAAATCTAAACAATTTTATTTGCTTGCGTTATCAATGTAGTGACAGGCGCAAAAGTAAAACATTAATAAATAAGTATAAATAGCATAGCACCCATAGCAATATTAGCAATGGTTGACTTTAGATAAAATTCATGTGACCACGAGAACATTCATTTGTTATACCTACCTATAAATTTAGTTTACAAAATGTTTTAGTTTATGTTAACCTTCTTGAACTGAATTACAGTTAAATTTGATAAATTGGGTGATACTTATACTTAGTAAGGGGCGTTGTCACGTAATCTTTGCTATGGGTACCTAGACAAGTTGCGCGGGCATCTATAAGGCGGCTGGAGCGGGGTGTTGGAAAAGAAAAATGGTTTTCCTTTTGAGACGTTTAATCGCCTAGAAGGCTAGCTTAATACTAACTTACTAACACGTTACACAAAGAAATGAGAACAAAGTTAAAAAAGAAATTGACAAAAAAAAAAGGTTAGGCGAGAGACGTAAAAACTATGGAATGCATTAGGGTCGCATGCTGATATGAATTTGAGGAAGTGTCATTACAAGTGGAAGGCAATAAAGATTTAAATTTATGACTTTATTTTAGGTGTGTGAAACAATGTACTTCAGAAATATTACAGTTTAAATAAGTTAAAATAAATGTAGTATATAGGTTTAGCTCGCAACATAACGTCTCCCTCCTAAGATTGAAATTATCTGAAAATGAAATATTCAGAGAATTTCAATTTAACACAAATAAAAAAATGCCTACAAAAATAATAAAACGACATATTTAACAAACAAAATACACGAGCAAGAAAATGACTTATTATTACACAAACGAAACGAAATACAAAAATGATTACATAAACAAGAAAATTACACAATATTACACAAATGAAACAAAAGCAGAAAAATACACAAATATGAAAATGACATTACACACGCAAGAAAATTATATAGGTAATATTATTATTAAACAAACAGAACAAAATTTGAAAATACACGAAATAGAAAATTACACAAAAATAAACATTTAATACACAAAAACAAAAATAAAATTGATTGAAATGTGAGAACTTAAGAGCTAAATAAGTAATTGTCCAATTTTAGCAGAAATACGAAGTGGTTTTATTTTTCACTTTTTTATCGGGGTATTTTAACTGCACTAAACTGACTTTCACTGATCACTGATTCTATCGTGTTCACATAAATATTTTTTGAAACTGGGAACTGGGAATTGACTTCTAAGTAAATAAAGGTTTTCCTTTGCAGCTACTTCCGGAACATCCATGGTATTAATATGATGGCAATCAATATTTGCTATCTCTGGTTTCATTCAGTAGTTTGCATTGCTGCTTTAAGACAAGCACATGGCGGTTTCATTCCAAAATTGTGTTTGGCTGTGGTTATTGTTAAATCTCAATGGCTCAGATTGATCCTTTCACTTTTAAGGAAGGGTATAAAGGAGAGGTAAATATGGTATTTTGGGCAAGGTATGGTACAAACATTGAATGTTTTATTAAATCCAAATGGGATTTCCATCGGAACTAATTATGATTTGTAATTTGAAATTTGCTCTATTTTTACAATGTATTCTAGTAATAAAATTATGACAGTAACCTAATAAAAAAAAAACAACATTCGAATGTAATGATTGTGTATAAAATAACAAGAAAAATACTATATATAATTTTATAACTTGTGACAAAATATTATAAGTTCAAACTCAAACAAAACAAAGTGAAAAAGTCGGTTGAATTTGATGGAGAAAAGTCTAGCATTCCTATTAGTAAAAATTTCGTACAATAATTATCTGAAAGTACGCACAAATATTTTAAAGGATTAATATATCTGTTTTATTTATTTTAACTAAATTAATATTTTATTCTAAAAGTTTCGTAACTGTTTATTAAATTTATTAGAAAGGTAATCTAAGTGATTCCTTTTGAACGAAGATAACGTGAAGTAGCTAAGTTCTTTTTGATAACTGTATTAGAGGCCAGTCGACGGTTGTAATTTTGATTTTCAATATTAATCATGCTCGCACAGTTTTTTGTAAGGTTGGCTGTTGTAGTTGACTTTAATTCTCTTTTGGAGGTGCTTTGATTTTCACTGATTAAAGAGACTTCGTTTCTATCCAAAGTGGGAAGAAGAGTCTTGTTAGACTGACTAAAAACTGTAAATCTCGTTAGTTTCTTTTCAGAGTCGAGGTTTTTGCTAATTGTGTTTTTAATATCTTCTTTTTGAGCCGGAATTGATTTTTCATTGTTTTCTGTTTGTTTATCAAAAATTTTTCCAGAGTCAAAGTCACAGTTTTTACCTGATTTGTGTTTTCCTGTTGTAAATTCTTTTAAACATTCAATGGTATTATCAGAATTAAATTCATTCAGTTTGATTATGATTTTGTTGTTGTTATTTGTGTTATCTGTCTCAAGTTTTACATCATGGTTTTCGAAATGCATCGGTACGTTGGGACTGTCGGGAGCACGGTCAAAACTACCTGTTTTTTTTTGCTCCGTGACAATTTTTTCTTTGCACAAGTCAGTCAGTAAGGTCGTGTTGGCGCCTATACTGCTCATTGATGTAGATGGCAAACAGATGTTGACATCAGAGTTGTTTATTTGTGCAACTATTTTGACATTGCTTAAATCTGCATTTGCGTCCCTTACAACAATCAATGGTTTTTCTTTACCAGGATAGTTTTTAACAGGTTCTTTGTTATTGTTGTTTTGAACTGGGAGTTCTTCATTATTTTTATTTGTTGTCTTTGTTTTGTAATGATCTGATTGTTTGTGCTCATTGTAATGTTGATCAGAAGAATTAGTGTTTTTTACTTTAATTGTTTCATCAAATAAGTCTTGTTTTTTGTTTAAAATCGAGGGAAGTTCATTTTTAAATGGCAATGCGGTTTGAATTGTGACATTGGTATTCTCAGAGGATTTTTGAGGTTGAATACTATTTTGTTTACTTTGCTGCGATTGCGGCTGATACCCTTGTTGAGTTGCGGGAAATCCTTTTACGAACCCTTGATTAGGTATGCCGTTATTTTTAATAGGTGGTCTATAAAGTTCACCTGGTTTTTCTTGTAGAAATTGATTACACTGGGCGTGGTTTTTGTCTAATTTAGAATCTTGGTTTGATTGAGAAGATTTTAATTGATATTGAAAGTTTAGTTCAGCAATTGTAAGAGATAAGGCCTTTTCTAAAAACATGGGCTCATTCAACTTCAAGGTTTTTCTTATATATTCAGGCACGTTATTAAGAAATGTGTTCACTGCCATGTCGCAATAGTAAGCCCTCTTGAAATTTCTTAGTTGAGCATCTGTGATTAAATTAATTTTAATATTCAAATGTTTTTTAATTTTTTTGATTTTGTTGTAAAGCATTTCATATGGCTCATTTGGTTTGATTTTTAATGTTTCTAATTGTACTGCCAAGTAAGTTTCGCTTCGGGGGTCACTGAATTTTATTGTCAGTAATTGTTTTAATGCAATCCAAGATTTAATTTTTTGGTTTGCATTAACTATTTCGGCTGCTTTACCACAAAGTTTGCTAGCGCACATGTTGTAGATGTATTCATCGCGTTTTGGGTTATTTTCTTCTTTTAGTTCGTTAACTACATACTCGCACTGTAATATGAAATGGCTTAAACTCTCATTTCCGTCAAATTCAGGAATTAGGCTGTACAAAGCAGCGACTAATTCTGGTGGTTTTGTCATAATGGTTTTTATCTCAGCTTGATCAGCGTTTTGCTAGATTAGCATCATATTCATTTATATTTAATATACTATTTATTCTACACGCATTAAAATTACGTTAAATCTAACACGATGCAATAGCAATAAAAATTATTAATTATGATACAAAATACCTAATAATGATCACTAGATTAAACTTTTAATCTAATCTTTTTACTTACCTAATATGAACGAACTACAATATTAATCTAACACAAATATTTAATTACACAAATGTTGAATAATTGAATTCAATTGTCCAATAAAACTATTTTTACACAAAAATAATCAAAAATCAGATTATAATTTTTATCTAATTACTGATCATTTTAATTTACATTGAATTTAATTCTAGAGCGACTACTAAGTATAACCAAATTCGATTTATGTAATTTGGTTTAATTTCTTAACTATTTTGATTCTATTTGCGAATTTATTATTTAAATAGAGCAAATTTACTTTCTTAATTTATCTAGTTTCCTTAACTATTTCGTATAGCATCCCGCCGATTTTTAGTGCAGAATGCCACGAAAACTGGGTAAAATGGGTGATGGGTATCCCAAATTTACGTAGTTCACGGAATAGGTAGGACAGAACAAGGAATAGTGATTGGTATCTACTCACAAGCCATCCAGACCCTCCTGAGCATAAGCTGCCAGCGACGTCTGCTCCAACTCCAGCTTTGTACCAAATTTTGCGCGACGCGGGAGTCTTATTTATTTGGTTCCTGGACGCTATGTGAAACTCCAGATCCACCAGAACAAAAATGTTCTTTAGGCTTCTCTTCAAAAAAGTACACGTATTAGCATCCACTACCGGCTGCGCCAGACAAGTTGCGCGGGCATCTATAAGGCGGCTGGAGCGGGGTGTTGGAAAAGAAAAATGGTTTTCCTTTTGAGACGTTTAATCGCCTAGAAGGCTAGCTTAATACTAACTTACTAACACGTTACACAAAGAAATGAGAACAAAGTTAAAAAAGAAATTGACAAAAAAAAAAGGTTAGGCGAGAGACGTAAAAACTATGGAATGCATTAGGGTCGCATGCTGATATGAATTTGAGGAAGTGTCATTACAAGTGGAAGGCAATAAAGATTTAAATTTATGACTTTATTTTAGGTGTGTGAAACAATGTACTTCAGAAATATTACAGTTTAAATAAGTTAAAATAAATGTAGTATATAGGTTTAGCTCGCAACATAACGACCTATATAGAACCATAACATAATTATATAAGTATGTTATATTATACTATACCTACCTACCTATATCTACTTATACGCACACTAAGATATCTTATATAGATTTAAAGTTTCCCTAATATTTTTATACTTAGGTACATTGATTCCTGAACGCTTTTGTAAAGCGTGAAGCTAACGCTACCCTGTCTGATAAAAACAAACATATTATACTTAAAAATAAAAAAAATAACGTCCACTGATCAGATATAAGTAGGTAGGTCCTGCACGCTAACTAGGATTGTCTTTAACCTAATGGGATTCTCTACCAGAGACAACGAGGACCATGCGTGCTCCTACAACACCCACACACAGAATAAGCGCCTACTTGTGCTTTTTTTCTGTGTTTTTTTCCTAGTTCGGTTCGGAAACCGAACTAGGTAGCTGCTTTCAGGATATGAGCCGACCTCCTGAAGCTGAACCACTAGTCTCACAAATAACTTACCACAGAGGCTCACAAATAACTTACACTGATAGCTTCGTCATAAAAAACTCTAACCTTACCTTGTAACCTGCAATGACCCACTTGGATTTCTCTTGTCTCAAGCAAAGAGTATATAATGTCTCAAGATGATGACATAGCATTGAATTATTAGTTTGTTAATTATAATTTCAGCCAAGAAACAGGATCAAAGTCTATTTTTTATTTAAATTTTAATCCCTACATATAATAAATCTGTAATTCTGATGCGCTACGGAACACACACATAATGATGTCAAATCTAATTTATCCCATAGGTTCTATTGTTCAAAAAATATCGTAATCGCGATGCAGGACTACAAGGCTTTTTGCCCTTCCCCATACATTTTCTAATTTACCGCATCTAACGCCATCCACCAAATTTGTAGCTGTTTGTTTGTTTGTTATTGAACAAATCCCTAGATACTGAACTGATTTTCATGCGGGTTGCACTAATATGCTTAGAAATAACCAGCGCACAACATAGGATATATTAAAATACAAATATCATTAAAAATTTTTGGTCAAAAATATTAAATATCATTACGAAACCGGACGGAATTTTATACAACATGGCCGCTTCATGGTGAATTTTTTTTGGCTACTGACGGTTAGTTTTGTCACAGTAATTTTTTTTATGTTGTATTATGGCTCCACACATAGTGTATTTAGCCAGTGTTAAGTATAGTAATTTTTCGTCGTGTTGTTATTGAATATTTCACATGTTTCACGTAAAGTCCATCTGGAGGCACAGATTAAAGAAAAAAAAACGTGTGCTAGGCCATGAACAAAGAGTAATAGGAGTTAATTTCATTTAATTTATTGTAGATAATGTTCAGCGCAAAGAATGATTTTATAACACAGCCGTTTAATTATTTTTTTTATTTTTTAAAAATAGTCATCATCATCATCATCATCATTAACAGCCTGAAGACGTCCACTGTTGAACATAGGCCTCCCCCAGGGAGCGCCACTTAGAGCGGCTGCTCGCCTCCTGCATCCATCGGCTCCCCGCGGCTTTCACCAGGTCGTCGGTCCACCTAGTGGGGGGCCGGCCTACGCTGCGTCTTCCAGTTCGTGGTCGCCACTCGAGAACCTTTCTTCCCCATCGGTTGTCAGTTCTACGAGCGATGTGGCCTGCCCATTGCCATTTCAACTTGCCAATCCTAAGAGCTACATCGGTCACTTTAGTTCTCCTGTGGATCTCCTCATTTCGGATCCTATCTCGCAGGGAAACACCGAGCATTGCTCTCTCCATAGCTCGTTGCGCGACTTTGAGCTTAGTAATGAGGCCAACAGTTAGAGACCACGTCTCAGTTCCATAAGTCATCACTGGCAACACACATTGATTGAAAACTTTTGTTTTCAGGCTTTGTGGTATTTTGGACGAAAAGATAGGTCGAAGCTTCCCGAACGCTGCCCAGCCGTGTTGGATTATATTATATTTTTAATCGCCTCTTAAACCCTATTGCCATTTTCTCATGTAAAATAAATAGTGCCGGAGGACTTTGATTTATTTCAGTTTAAAGATCTATTTTATGGTTTTGTATTCTTCGAACAACTTCTTAAAATCGTAATTACTGCCTACTTTGTGATCAAATTGTTTACCTGTAAATAAAATAATAAAAATAAAAATAGCGAGATTAACAGAATACAACAAGTTTATATAATTGTTTATTTCTTAATGTCATCACTGTCTGCTACATTTTTAAAACCTATCTGTGACACTATCTGCTTGTTGTTATAGATGGCACTACTATCTTATTTACTTAATATTTTTGAATATAGTACCGCTCTTTTGAACTGCAAAGAGCTTATACAAAACAATCACTATGATTTAGAAGCTGGCAGTATTATTTCGACAAGTAACATTACGATCTGTCATTTTACTCCTAATTAAAAAATATACTGTAGCGAGTACTTAGTTTACGTTACCCTTTCTCCAACGGTTCTTATCGCACTCAATAAGCTCCATAGGCATAAACATGGTATGATGGTATTCACGAATACCTACGATGCATCAGGCTAATTTAAAATAAAGGTAGAGCTACATTTAAACTAAAATCTATGAATCGATTTAAAAATGTATGTTAAGTACCTAGCTGTGTTTCTAATCGCGAGTGTATTAAGTCTGCTTTGTTTTGAGTATAAATTAACCTTAGCATTTTATTCCTGAATCGATAATAATAAAAACATACAAGCCTCTCAAATAATAAGAAATAAAAGAAATACGATCTAAAAGTCAATAGATCGTATTCAATTAATCGATTTTCATACAAATGATATAATCGTAAACGTATGAAGCACATCCCTAACCCTCCTCACTGGCACTGCGCTGCCACTGCGATGTCACTGTCACTCATTCTTCTTCTTCTTCAATAATGAGCAATTTTAGCAATAATCCTGCCAATTTCAAGTGAGTATAATTTGTACGGTTATGTCAAGTCTCATGCCAAGTCAAAGTCCTATTGGTCTTTGAAGAAAATCCGACAATGGCGGTTATGAATTTTGAATTTATTTTTGAAAACTAGTGTATCTTGAACTTTAATGTGTAATAAAGGTGGATTATTATCCGTTAAGTGTTCGTGAATGTGCACGAGTGTTGGCAAATGGTTTCAAGATCATAAAACCATGCATTTTCGTTTTTGCTTCAACGACCTTTTTCAGAGCCTTCAGTAAAATTTCCACCATTTTACTGTTGGCGTTTTGACTGAAAAAATATGACTTTGACTTGACATAACTGTACAAATTTTACTCACTTGACATTGGCAGAATTATTGCAAAAAAGCGATAGAAAGCCATTAAAGAAGAAGAAGAAGAAGAAAGTCCTATTTCGTCCACAGAGTAACGGTTTTTTTCTCTAATCTGTGATTTCGTCAGTCAAAACATAGATTTTTTCTCTTAATCTGTGGTCAAAACGGAAGTACACAGTTTTTTTTTGTGTCGTCACATTGTTTTGGCTTAGCGCGAACCATTTATTTTTCCATTTTTTAAATGCAAATATAATAAAATCGGGGGTATAATAAAATATTTAATGTACATATTAGAGAATCCCATTAAATAAGCTTAATGATACAGAAGTATAATAATACTCTTTGGAATGATACGAAGTAGATTTTTTTCTCTAATCTGTGTACGAAACATGTTATGTAAAATGCTCTGGGGGTCTAGCAAAGATCACAATCACTGACGCTAACGCCTCACGCTAACTCCAAAAATGTATCGAAATGACATTCGCTACGGAAAAGTTAGCGATTTCCGAAACGTCATTTCAGTACATTTTGGAGTTAGAATTTGGCGTTAGCGGTTGGTATCTTTGCTAGACCCCCAGACTTGCCCTATTGTAAAAATGTTTTGAAAGCCTAGATTTTAATATAATATAGGTTTTAATTAATCATGAGTTCGATGATACTTATCGAAATATCATCGAAAATTTTTCTATAGTTAAGTAGCCATGAGTGGAGATTTCATCAAAATTGGTCCAGGAATATCAAGGATAATAATTAGCGTACCTACGCTGTTTTGGGAAATATTATAATTAATTATATCATCCATGATTAAGACATGTCATTTTTACTTCGTGGAAGTGATTATACGAGCAGAAAACTCAGTGTGGCTGATAGAAAATCAGTTTTTAAAAATAAAGCCATTACCCAAACCGAAACCTGAAAAGTAATGTAGTCCACGCGTGGCAACGCCGCGGGCAGTAGCTAGTACTTATATATTTTTGGTATACTTATATTTATATAATAGTCCTGTACTTTTTGTGTAGTCTGTGGTACAATTAAATCTATAAACGGTTTTTTCCGAGGGAGGATTATTTCTTCAACTGAGTTGCTGAGTTTTTCTCCTAAAAGAAGACTGCAATTATAATTCTACTAATTAATACCTATACCTATAATTTCGTTCCTCTTCATTTTATTTGTAGGTATTTTTTTTTTTTATGAGATTGAATGACGTGACGAGCTGGTCGTTCACCTGATGTTAAGCAATACGGCCGCCCATAACAGTTGCAGTGTTACTCGGAACTTTAAAATAATAAAGTTTCGCGTGACACTGCACTGCGCACGTCATCCTGAGACATCACACAGTCTAGTAATCAGATTACTACACTGTGTAATCAGGTCATAAAGTCTCATTTGCCCAGTAATTTCACTAGCTACAATGCCCTTCAAACCGGAACACAGTAGTGCTTGCACACTACTGCTTGGCGGCAGAATAACTGGCAAAGCCGTGGTACCTACCTAGACGAACTTTGCAGAAAAGTCCTACCACCTAGTAAAAGTAGGTATTATAAACGAACAAGAAATTATTCATAAAAACTAAACCACTCCGTTCGTTACTCTACTTCCTAGGAACATTCCATTCCAATGGTACAAAGAACCTGAGGAGACTGTGCGACCTTCAGGGTCTCCCGTCACCATTTTCTAAAATAGGAAATAATAAACAAAGTGGGTTTTAAATGCGTATTTAACTATTCGAATGACGTTGTTCGTAACAAAGAAATGATGTATTTGATTGTGCATTTTTTTCTACAATAATACCAAATTAATAATACTGCTTTGTCTCAATGTTTGTAATAGTTAGGCCGAACGGAATTCGGTCGAGTCAATGACTGCCCCACAGTCCTTCACAGTCACAGACCTTGGACACCTTCGTAGATACATACTTTAGGTCAGGTCCACACAAATATTATAAGTCCATGATGCCCACAATCAACCATGGTAGATAAATTTAAGGTCGTAGGTACTAGTCAATTTATTTTTGTTCTTTCAAGTTACCTGTTGTAGCAGAAATGGGTTGAGGCAGTTATAAATATTTTATTTTGTGCTCAGGGATATTCAGCACGGGTGCAAATGGGACGGGGGCATTAAGAACTATACCTATTTGGAAAGCTGATTCTGGCCTTTGTAAAGATGCATTTATTTTTAATGAATTATCTTTTGTTAGGAATAAGTAAAGTAAACTATTAGACCTCGATAGAATTAGCTAAGTCATTTTGAATTTTAGGTATTATGCGACTAGTTAATTTCATGCAGGCATTATAGGATAAGTAACAAAATTATAACAAACAAAAGAGACTACAAAACATAGGTATTTAAAAAAAACAATACGGCATACAATAATTTGATACTTAATTAAAAATTTACTTTAACTTTGATTAAATTACGTATCTATTCAAACTATTGGCCCCAAGTACCTACAATAGAAGCCTACATTTCCATCTTTTTCAAAAAGCACCTCACCAAGAATCTATTGGCGAATAAGCCATATTATTTTATGAACTGTGGTTACTATATCTAATATCGAACTGAGCGCTAAGTACTTCCCTACCTAAAACCAAGTGGAATTCTCCCGATCCTTGGACTTTAACCAAGACTGGCACATACCAGACTACTAAACATCGGCCAGGCACGTATCGAGGCTTTAAGTTCGGGGGCATAAATTCAAATAAGTACTTCACATCTTCAGCTGGACAACGGCCACTGCTGAACAACGGCCTGTCTCAAAACGCCACGTTAACGCTTATTATCATATCATCGGGATACCCATAATCACCGCTTGTTTTGGTGATCGCAGAAGATTTTACCGAGGAGAGTGCGGCTGCCCTTTTTCTGCATATTCCCTTAGCAGGCTCTTACGGAACCCACGGGAAGAAATGGGGTGGTCTAGAATAGAATAGAATAGAATAGAATAATTTTATTGACCTTATAACACATCAGTTACATTAGGCATGTCAAATATACAATGTTTATAAAATAAATTAAAAGAATGTAAACAGGCAGTAAAAGCGCAAAATCAAAAAAAAGTTACATTTGATTGATAAATAAATAAATTAAGTAAAATGAAGTAAACAAGCAGCAAATACGCAAAATATTTAAAAATTTGGTTGGTAAATAAATAAATTAAGTAAAATGAAGTAACAAGCAGCGAATACGCAAAATAATCAAACTAACAAAACTCTATTCGCAAACACCCCACGGCATACATGGAGCTGCCTATACGGGGCTAGAAAACCAAAAATCCCAGTTCCTTGATAAAAATTTGGCTTATGGATGATAATAAGAAAAGTAATAAATAAAACGTATTGCGTAGTAAACGCAAAAACAGCCAGCGACTTCACTTTTCATATTCCTAGCGACAATATTCTATTAAAAATAAGGTATTGTTAAAAATATCAGGACGGGACTCAAATAACATAGGACACGCACGGTACGCGTCCCGTGGCGTTTTGTATAACATACTAATATATTTAGTAACCTGTGGCATTATGCTCAAGATTTGACGGCCCCGCGGGTCTAGCGTTAACGCTAAACGATAACTCAAAATGAATGGGAATGACAACTGGGAAAACTTTTCCGCAGCTAATGTCAAAGCTAAATGTCATTTCAATACATTTTGGAGTTAGCGTTTGGCGTTAACGCCAATGGAAAGGGTTTTTTGCTAGACCCCCTAATAGCTCAGTTGGTAGTATCCCTGCCTTCTGAACTGAGGGCTGTGGGTTCGATTCCTACCCAGGACAAACATTTGTGTTATGAACACAGATGTTTGTTCTGTGTTTGGATGTTATATTGTATTCTATGTATGTATTTACAAACAAAAAAGTATCTATGTATTATATCAGTTATCTGTAGAGCGATTATGTAAAGCTGTTACAAACACTGGGTTGATTGAAACACATTTGAAATAGCTACATGTGTGTATCGATAATTTGCGATTACGTAAGGGTTTTTATTTCTATTTCAATCGGTTTTTATCGATAACAACCAAAGTGAAGTTGCAGCCAACCCGACCAATTTAAAAAGCAAGGTTTATATAGAAAACGTGTTGAAATGACTAATCATTTTTATTTGGCTGCATTATACGGTTCTTTGGCCTATGTTTTTGTTGAAACAGGAAATGTCATTGTCATTGTCAATGAAAAAATAGAGTTATAATAATTGTGACCATTTGTGGCAGATTTCTGCCATTTGGCAGAACTAGCTCTCAAGTTTACTATTTTAAAAACGTGGCATCTTTCGGCAGATATGGGGGTTATTGATATTTTGAAGTAAAAATCGGAGGTCTCATAGCTGCAGCTCTTTATTAGTTTTAATAACTTAATAATATTAATTTGTAATTCATTCATCAGACTTCCTCACTGAAACTAGAAGAAACTAAATACCATACCTGCCGTGCGGACTAGAGGGAGCGCCTCACTAGCAACCATGTAACTAAGATAGTTTTCATCCGATCAATATCCTACTGCCGGTAAACTGGCGCGCTAATTGACTGTTATTTGTCTTTTAAGATATAAATAAAAATTGCATATGATTACTTTTTTATTCATTGGTCAGCCCCCAAAGGGCTGAAACATAAAAATAAACGTCATGGGCCCTGTCGGGCATGCAAAAATTAGAAGAGAGGAGGATACATAACTATTGATAATCGCGTACAGCCAACGACGTTTTTGCGCGCCAACGTAACACGAACAATCGATCAATATTGAAGCCGCTTAAACAGGGTTAGGTAAGACGTAAAAATTATTAACCCGCGCAAGCCGGGTTGGGTCAACTAGCAATATATTATAAAAGACTTGAGGCATATTTCTTTGTTGAGGAAGATTTCTAGCCTATTTAGGGCAGAATCTGCAATTTAGATGGTCACACTGGATATAGTAAGTAAGTATTTTATGATTTACTACTTATGCGTTTATATTGCTTGAAGATGCTCAATGTGAAGAAAAACAACAATAAAAGTTCGCAAGAAACAACCTCTAGCCTGTTTCTATGGAGAATGTAATTTCTGCCGTCATTTCGGCTGAAATCTATGTACGTAATCGCAAATATTCATATCGATCAAATTTTTGTTCTGTCAAATCCTTTTCTGTAGCAAACTTGTTGCAATCGAACTTTTATTGACTTTGATTGATACAGAATGTCGTACATAATCGTAAAACTATAATAAATACATATTTCTTAATGAAACTGATTGAAATAAAAGTTACATAATCGCCCTACTGGTTCCCATAGTACTTACATGATTGCTTATGGGGATAGATGGCGCTGTGTGAAATGTCCACGTATATTTATTTATTTATTTTAGGGGGGGAGTATTCCACCCCTCTGGATACATGCCTGGATCGGCCATGTGCCACGTTATCGCTATCAGACATTGACTGCTAACTAGGGCAGTCCCGGGCCCGTAGGTATACGATAACTCGTCATATTTCTATTTAATTAGGCAAAGCCTAGAAATTTGATAGTCTATTACTAATTAATTAGGCAAGAACACCTTTTGTTTCTTCGTTTATTTACGAGCAATAATGATTTTAGGTAAGTGCTTATGGTAAATAGTTTCTTTATACAACCATTGGTAAGAATTTGTTCAAATTTTTGTGACGATTGGTTACCTTATTTATCCTCATAAAAATAAAAATTCGAAAGCTTGGCTACGTACCTTGGTACTTCATAGAAATGGGGATTGTGGGGCGGGTAAACTACGGTCTAATAATAATTTAATTTTTTTACGATAAATTACGTTTACTTCTAGAAATGGGTTTGAATTAAAATAACTAGGCAGTATGTAGGTACTATTATCTATTATCTATTTTATCTATAGATATATTTACTTAGCTTCAAAAGTAGAGATAATATATTATGTAACCGTCTTTTTGTAAAAACCGTTTGTTTATAAAAAAACGCGGTTATTTATAAACTGTCGATTTATTGCAAACGGTGTCTGTCTCACAATAAAAAGGTCGATATTTCGGTTATTTATAATTATTAATCGGCATCTGGGCATCACTTCGTTTTTTCGTAATTGTGTACCTACTTCTAATGTGGTCTTAAGTCAAAACTAACCTAACACTCCTCCTCGCTTCGCTCGTCGTCGTAACCTACTAGTTAGCCACTAGTGCCTCTAAAAAAAAATAATAAATTACAAAAGTTAGTGCGTTGTTCACAAGTAAACGCTACTAAAACCTTTTTTTAGAATTTTTTTATAAACTAACCGCCGCGGACTCTGGGCACCAACTGTTTATAAATAATCGAAAAATTATCCGTTTTATTGTAAGACAGTGTCACTTTGCAATAAAACGACGGTTTATAAATAACCGGTTTTATTTTAGTTTTTATTTTATATGTAAACAAACTGTTTTTATAATAAGACGGTGACATAATATACATACATCTACGGTGTAATGAATGACAGTTTATTGTTGGACGGGCTAACGCTTTTGGTTTCTATACCGACCTTCACCGTCTTAGGTACTGGGCAGAAAAGTCACCCACATTATTTTACTAAACGAAATGAAATTATGCCTAGGCAAAAGCACTCTAAGTTCATCCATCAACTGTATCAACCTCCTTCTCATAAAGATATTTATAAGAAGAACGTAGTCAATATGAGTATATTAGTGTACAATAATTTGCCAGATAATATTAAGATACTGCAGGGAAACATATTTAAGGGATGTCTGTATCGGTGGCTGATGGACAATTGCTTTTACAGCTTGAAAGATTTTTTTTTATTTTAAGTAGGTAACACTGAAACATTACCCTAGATCTAAAATGTAATTTGTGTATGTGTATCCTAGTAAATACTATTGATTGATTGATTCAAAAAAATTTGGTTCCCAGCCGTCTAAATAGGGAGACAATAAGCCTTTCTGGCGTTATAGTGATACGATGATGCTAGTGCACCCGTACCTACTATAGGCTGCGATAGGGTCGCCTGGATCGTCCTAGACGTGACTCGGCCAACGGCGCTGACCGTCAACTCACGCACAGTGTATAATATAACGCAATCAAGAAAAAAAAAATCTGAAAGATAGATTTCTATAATTAATATGTAGAAATTAAACATCCTTTATTTATACGTATTTATAAGTGTTCCACCTACATAGGGTACGGGTTACGGGTAGGACAATAAGTTAAAGACCTCTATAGATTTTTGTTTGGCACACGTCGTGTCTTTATGATTCTGTTTATAAACATTTGAGATAAGAAGTAAGAAAATAATGAATGCATAAAGTACCTAGACCTACCGATTGTTCCACACGTAAAATAAAATATAATTTAAAAATTTGCGAAAAATGCCAGATTTTAGACACTTCAAACGTAGATGTTTTGCTAAGGAAAGTCCCGATTGCAGAAAAGATTGTAACATTAATTAACAATTCAGTGTAGCGCTTATAGCGAAGTTCGACTAGCCGTTCTTAACCGATCGGCAAAGTTAAGCAACGTTCGCTGCGGTCACTACTATGATGGGTGACCGCTATAGCAAAAAAAGTTGGTATTTAGAACTGAGCGCTACCGTGCTTCGGAGGGCACGTTAAGCCGTCGGTCCCGGCTGTTGTCGTAAAACAACAACACAACAACAGCCGTTAAGCCAAGTCAGAAGCCTTAGGGCTGACCACTTGCCTACACGAGAAGAAGAAGAAGAACATCATGCAACTTCGCCACATTCTGGGTAAAGGTTATTTACTGAATAAACTATAGATCGGCCGTTCAGAAATAGCCTGCCATTTCGTAATCTTTACATTTTTGGTTAGTGGTCATTTTTTTCAGCAAAGTTCGTCTGAAAATAGAGAGTGCTCATCGTTTTTGTTAACCTGCTTCTCTTCTCCATTCATTTATTTGCTTTTTGTTTACAGTTTACAGTTTCCCTATAGCTTCATGCTCCTTTCCTTTTTTCCCTTTCCCTTTCCTTTTTACAAACAAAATACCCTCAACCCCAAACACAAATCAAATGGCATCAAAATTCATCTGGTAGTCACGGTATTTTCTTACAAACAAAACCTAAAGATTTTAACCTGGTTACTGTTTTATTACGTATAGATAACAAATGCGATTGTTTTGTATGTTATGCCTACTTCCATAGTTTACGGCACGCCCTGTAGCTGACGCAATCGCGCCTTGAGCTTTGGAACTTCTGTTCTGATGAAACCCGTTCCAATATTACAAGCAGGCCTTTTACTATGCGAGAAAATCAAACTCATACGCGCACTATCATAGTGTAGCTATAGTCACGAGGCTGCAAGGAACGAATGGCGCAATGATTTTAAATAATAATAGGTATTATTTACATGTTCCCACATAAAATGCAAACGCAACTACTCTCATTCTTACATGAACATTTATCATAGCTATTAGCTCATCTATTGCTCTATCAAACGAGTTGTTGGTGCTGCAGTTCGTTCCACAGAGTCCATAGTGCACACGGGTTGTTCCTTTTCTCCACACCAGCTCTGTCTCACCAGTAGGGAGAAAGGGGGAAAATATAAAGTAAATGCCCCTTTCTGCCTAGTATGAAACAATATTTGACAGTGGGGAGAAGGGAATCACAGACCGCGGTTACTCTACGTCGCTCTACGTAACAAAACAAAAACGCTGTCAGTGACGTATTGACACACCCGCGCGCTTGACCAATCACAGCGCGCCGTGTGCACGCTCCCTTGTTAAATACTGCGCCTACGCAAATTTTCCAACACTTCATGTTAGTAGACCCGTTACAAAACATCTATTAATTAAATGGGTGATAGATTAAATACAATAGGATATTATAGGTGGTTGATATTCATGTTCAGTTTCAGTAATTTTGATAAATTATAGCTAGTTTTTTTTTTAAATTCACATTTAAGTACCTGTATTCTAATTTATTACTTTTGTATTTTTAAAATGTTGCATCTTAAATCGACCCCTGAAGACTACGTGAGGAAAGCGGCACAGTAAGTATTATTAAAATTGAAACCTTTATTTTGTTATCCTCCATATTTTCCTAAACTACTTAATTGAAATGAGTGCACATATTTATTTATTTATTTAATTTAATTTTTGTGATGCCTAAAGATTAATTAAATTTAATTCATGAGTGGGTTTTTAACTCTAATCCGTATCCGTCCCTAAATCTGGGATATGGGGATATCGGGATAAGGCTAATACCATGACAAGACAAACCTTACCTAGGTTGAAGGCATTTTATTCAAAACAGTTGTATTGCTTTATGTAATAAATAAATAAATAAATAAATAATAATATAAATAATAAGTCATCATCATCATCATTAACAGCCTGAAGATGTCCACTGCTGAACATAGGCCTCCGCCAGGGAGCGCCACTTAGAGCGGCTGCTCGCCTCCTGCATCCATCGGCTCCCTGCGGCTGACCGTGACAAGTGATCATACTTAATTAGGTATATCCTACACTATTCTTCACCTTTTACAACTAACTTACGGGACGTGAATCGTGATACTTAGCAAATGATATTGCTATAAAACATCATAAATATTAAATGCATTTTATACTTATATCTTTAAAAAAAAATTATAATCGTCATCTCTAAGTTTTCCTTTGTCTTGGAAAAGTGTCTATAAGTGGGTAAAATTTTAATAAAAAAATAATTTAAACGCATAATCAATCAGTAGGTACCTATCTAAAATTAATTGAAGCAGGTTTATTTCTGTATACGCCTTATCAAGTTATCACGTTATAATAAACCCTTGCTTGTATCTGACTATCTACTAGGGTCCGAAGTTTATCACGCGATGTCATCAACATCATAACGCAGGCATTTCACGGTCATCCAGCTCCCTTCCACCGCCTCGAACTTTTCCATAGGATTATTATTATTTAATTGACTTAATAGTTATCGAACGTATATAACGTACTTATATATTATTAGGACCTTATAATTTTCATATTATGCATTTTAATTTATTTTTCCATCAAAAATACACAGAATTCGCCCTATTTGCAAAAATATTCTTCTGTTATACTCTGTTATAAGTACACTAGCTTTTGCCCGCGGCTTCGCACGCTTGTGTTATGTTATTTTTACGTTATAGTCAAATAATAGATCATGCATTTCGTACCAAACAACAAAATCCACTAAATCTTTTCGAAGCTGAGCACAGTAACCTGTATTAGCATAGGTATAGGTATAACGCAAGCATAGCCGTGAGTGGAAGCTATTTAAGCCATTACCTAAAATGAAATGTTTTGAGTCTAATATAGATTTATAACAGTAAAAGAAGTTTCAAACAAAAAACTACAATTTTATAAGTACCTCTTCATATTACAACAAAAAGAAATCATCATCACTTCACTCAGGTCTTTAACAGAAGTTTCAGTAAGTTTTGTTTAGGTAGTAGTTACCTAAGCAGGCAGGTACAGTTTAGAAAATATGGAAGAATCACACACGATGATGCTGTTTTGCTCAGTTTTACATATTATCCGCGCGCTTTTTGTTCCACCACATTTTTTTACCTTCTCAAGTTTGGCTCTATTTGAATTGAGTACCTACACTTAGCCAGTGTCAAAAATAAGTTTATAAATTGCTGGAGATATGCATTTACCTGTACGATGCGTACATAATTAATTTTCTTAATACTAATTAGGAATTACAAATACTAAACCACCACTCCTTAAAGAATCGACAGTTATAATTATTATTATGTCCACTAATTTCCACGCTGTCTCATTCCCACTGCACTTTCAACATACCTACCTAGTGATGAAAGTGAGGAAGTAGGTTAAATCGTCATTACATAATTATTACTTACACCCAAAGATAGTTAATTACCTACTATATAACTATAACCTTCTTGAAGTAACCGAGTAATCAAACATTTTTTGCTCCCGTGTTTTATTTAAAAGCCCACAGATCTAAAATATTTTAACTATTAAAAACTTATAACGACATGCAAGAAGAAGAAGAAGAACAAATCAAAAACAGTAAAAAACGAACTTTACGCGCCATGTTGTTGTTAATTCGAGGATACAATTGCCATAATGAATACCTACATATTATTATATCTAAGTACATACCCTTTTTAAACATTTTTCATAAAATATTTCGTATCATTCATTAGTTTACAAATAATAGCAACCACTCCGTCTTACTTTAATGCCAAAATAAAAAAGGTTTTAAAATAAGTAGCAATGTAACTCCAAAATGTACTGATTTCTGAAATCGCTTACTTTTCCGCAGCGAATTTCATTTCAATACATTTTTGGAGTTAGCGTGAGGCGTTAGCGTTAGTGGTTAGTATCTTTGCTAGACCCCCAGGTACCTTAAAACTTCCTTGGGGTTGATCAAGAATTTAGCAGTAGCGCAAAAATAATTTTATCTACCTAATTATAATGGTAACGTGTAGTAAGTTTATGTAAATAATACATTTGACCAGATCGCCAAGAAAAAACATTTCTCCCGCCAAAACCCTATAAATAAAAAAAAAAATTGAATAAAAATGTTAATTAAGTAAGCTTCAATATTGGCTAAGTATGATAATCGCGTGAAGCCTAATGAATGATTATAAAAAGTCTAAGAAACAGTTTTCATAAAATACTTCCTATCATTGGCTAAATAAAAATTTTGTCTAATGCTAAAATAAAAAAGGTTATACAATGCGTAGCAAAAGCAAGGGTCAATAAATTAAGTATCTATAGGCACAGATTACTGAATAAGTTACTACTATAGGTTAAGCTATAGGTACTATAAATACAATTTAAATACTTATTTCGAATGGTAACGCGTAGTAGATTTTTGAAAACTAATGCATAATACCAGATCGCCAATAAAGAATTTTGCCCTCGCCAGAACCCAATAAATCGAAAACATGAATAATAATTTGAGTTATGTTTTAATATTGGCTAAATATGATACCGCGTGAAGCCTTAAAACTTATAATAAAAAGTCTAAGAAGTTCTTAGTTTACGAAATTCCTTGTTCTCTTTGTCGTGCTCATATTCGAGAAGGTTCTCATACCTATCCTCTTTTTTAGTTTGGACCACAGATTAACGAAAAAACTTATCTTAAGTAATACCACAGATAAGAGAAAAAAAATACATATGACTACCTTGATTTTTTTTCTCTAATCTGCACTGCATCGAATAATCGCGCGATGTATTTCGCCGTAGCCCGAAAAGTGTGATACGCTGCCGGTAATGCAGGCGCGCCAATTGTTATTTACTGTTTTTTGTCTTTTAAGTTATAAATAAAAACATGCATTAAATTACTTATTTATTGCTTATTGCAGTGGGGATTGTTCAGAATGAAATAAAATTGATTGAGGTTCCGTACTCAAAGGGTAAATCCTTATTACTAAACCTCCGCTCTCCGTCTGTCTGTCTGTCTGTCCATCAGACACCAGGATGTACTCATGAATCGTGATAGTTAGACAGTTGAATTTTTCACAGATGATATATTTCTGTTGCCACTATAACAACCGTGATTCGTATTCAAAGGGACAGATAAACAGACAAATAAAAAAAAATTGGTTTTACTTCATATTGATAAGGAATTATAAATTAAAACTATTAAAATTTATTTTGTAATCGCAAATAATACTCCCACAGTTTGTAAAACATATTTATTCGCTGACATGCAATATAACGCTACCATCCTCCATTTTATTTAGCCCACGTCGGTCGCGCAGCAGGCAAACAAATTGACTATGTGTCCGGGTTGGGGCGCTATAGAAACATCGAGGATAGTCAACAGAGATGTTTTTGCGCGCCAACTCAACAGCGAAGGTTCGGGCGTATACGAAGCCGCGCCATAATAGTAACAGAGTTTTTTTCTTTAATCTGTGCATCCGGATAAACCCGAGATAATATTACCGTCAGTAGCATAGAGCACATTTATTTTCTGTCATCTATGATTAGTAGCCAAAACAAAACTTACTTTTTGACACTGGCTAAATACCTACACTATGTGTGGACCAAAATATAAGAAAAAAAAACTTACCTTGAAGCATTGAAGCGGCCATCTTGTGAAAATCCCGTTCCGTTTCACAATGAAATCTTAATCATTTTCACCAAAAAAAAATTTACGATATTTAAAATTTAATATATCCTATGTTGTGCGCCGGGTTTTTCTAAGCTTATTAGTGAAAACCGCATGAAAATCCGTTCAGTATTTTCGGAGTTGTGCCATAACAAACAAACAAACAAACAGACAAAATGTCTAAAAAGTCGCTTAACGTGATCAGCAAAAAATTTCAAGCTAACCTGTGTCATTTTTTTTTCGATATCTTGCATTTACAGATTTTTTTATCTCTACAGTTTTATTATATGTATAGATTACATAATGAAAAAATGAAAAATGATATGAAAAAAAAATACTTACCTACTGCCATTACCTAATTACTAATAACTTAGCAGTCGAAAGATCAAACAAATAAGATAATTTGTTAGAGTACAAATTCTCTATTAGTATTAGATTATTAAACCTAAGTACTTATTTTATGTATCTAGACCAAAATAGCCATACTTACCCTTTTGTGCCGTCGAGACATCAAACAAAGATAATTTTTTAGAGTATGTACCGAAGTACAAATTCTCTATTAGTATTAGATGATTAAACCTAAGTAGTTACTTATTTTATGTATCTAGACCAAAATAGCCATAGTTACCCTTTTAATATCTCGTAGATATTGTGTGGACAACTTTATGCCATGGGACCAAAAATGCTCTAAGCTTATGCTGCATTCAGTGTGACTCTTATTGTGGTAGCTAGTATCTATGTGCCCCACAGAGGTATGAAAAAAAAAAGAAAACACGCAAGCGTTTTTCTTTTCTAAACTACTTAATTGATTTCTGGCTCTGTGATGTGCCCCTTGCATTAGTTTGCCCCTACTCCCCCTACTCTGCCAGCCGTTTTTATTTATTTATTATTTATTCATGATTCTGTGTCTCCCTCCACTTGGATACTTTTATTTCCGTTTAAATCCACACTGAGTGGGTTCAAGAATAAACATTATTTTAATATGCAACTCACTTAAACGAGTGGATCTTCTTCTTCTCGTGTAGGCAAGTGGTCAGCCCTGGAATTCCAGCCCAGAATTATTAGGCTGCCTGAAGGCTTTTGACTTTTTTTTTTTTTTTGAGGGTGGGTAATGCCCTCGCACTTCCCTGCCACCACGGGGGTGATGGCAGGGGGTATGTGGGACTCGAACCCACTAAAACCCCCCGTGATCCGTCCACCCCGGGACGGCGCGAGATAGGGTCGCGCTGGCATTCGCTATCTCGCTCCAGCGGTAGGCCCTTTCGGGCCTCTGCGCCTGTGGGTGGGTAACCTTCCACCTCAGTTACCCACCAGACGTGTGGGGCCGTGTGAGCGCAGCGGAGAGTCCTCCGACCCTCCGCCGCCGGCCCCACTACGGAGGACGAAGAAGGCGCCCGAAGCGCCTCCTCCGTCCCCATCTCCGTCTGCGCCGGAGGGGGTCAGAGTTGGCATCGTCCTCCCTGACCCGCTCCGCAGCCTCCTTTTGCGACATCACCACCTCGCAAAAGGAGACCGTTGCCTGCCACGCTCTCTCGCTGTCGAGCATGGCGTTCACCACGCACGGCAACGAGAGATCCCGGCCAACGACCGCTGAAAGTGTGCGCCGCTCAGACTCCCAAGCAGCGCACACCTCCAGCGTGTGGGGCGCCGTATCTTCCGGCGCCCCACATTCGTGGCAGGCTGGGGTCGCCTCCCGTCTCGCGATCTGGTGCAGGTACTTTCCGAAACATCCGTGCCCGGAAAGCACCTGCACCAATCGGAAGGTCAGCGACCCGAATGGCCGCCGCACCCACTCCCGGAGTACCGGGCGGATGGCCTCCACCGTCCTCTGCCCAGGCACCGGTGGAGCCAGGTCCTCCGTCCACCGCCGCAACAGGGCGGCCCGCGCCTGCCTCCGCAGGCGCCTGACCTCCTCCCACGCTGGGCCCCAAAAGTCCACCTCCCGTCCAGGATGAGACCCAGATATTTCATCTGGGTCCCAACCGGGACCGGGATCCCATCCAGGAGTACCCGCGTCCCTGGAGGGGGTCCCCCCCGAGGCCCGTGGAACAACAGGGCCTCAGTCTTGGAGAGGGCAACCTCCAGTCCCAGGGAGCGAATGCGGTCGACCAAGAGGGTTGTACCCACCGTGGCCAGCCGCACCGTCTCCCTGAGGTCCCTCCCCTTGACTACGGCCAGGGTGTCGTCCGCGTAGCACGCAACCTGCATATTTGCAGGAAGCGTGCCACGCAGCACCCAGTCGTAGCCAATGTTCCACAGGAGCGGTCCCAGGAATCTCCAGCTTCCTGGCTCCTGTCGCGGTCGAGCGGCAGCGGATCCGCTCGATCCCCAGCCCCAGCAGGTCAATCTTGTCCTGAGCCGTCTGGAGGACGGTGCCGTAGGTGACCCCCCTTTTCCACGGCTTCGGGGCGCAACGACAGCACCACGACCGCGGACTTCGGGGGACTCTTCAGCACCGTCTTAGCTTTACCGGCAAGGGAGGCTGCCGGTTTAGCTGCAGGCACATGATCTGCTGGAGCACCGACTGCAGGGGCACGAGCCGAAGGAGCACGGGCCACTGGAGGCTGGGCCGCACGGGCTCGGGCCGCGGGGGCACGAACCGTGGGGGCACGGGCCGTGGAGGCACGAGCCGCGGGGGCTTGGGCCACAGGGGTACCAGGGGCAGGGACAGAGGAGGGGACGGAGGACTTCCCTTTCCCTTTCCCCTTGCCCTTTCCCACCACTTGCGCCCAGGTTTCCTTTTGGGGAACCTGGGCACTTGGAGTCCCCTTTGAGGTGGAGGGACCCGCAGTCACGGCCTGCTGGCGAGCTGGCTCAGCCCTTATTGCCTCAGCCGCTGCCCTCTTGGCATCCGCTCTAAGTGGCAGGCGCACCGTCTGGGCTGGCAAGAGGCGGTCCTCGATCACCGCGAGTCGGGCATTAATCATTTGCCCGAGCGTGGCAGTCAAGGACCCCTTCAGCTCCTCAATCACATCTGCCCCCAGCGTGATGGTGGGGGCAGCCGGTCTCTCAACCGCAGCAGAGGCGGTGGCAGAGGCAGCGGCGGCAGCAGCGATGGTGGCGGCGGTTTCCGTCTTAGCTTCGGTGAAGCCAATACGTAACGCTTTCACCTCCGCCTTCAGCGACGCTATTTCCAGGCGCTGGCGGTTACTCACCAACCTGAGCCGTTGCGTCTCCTCGACTTCGGTCCTCCCAGTCAAGGTGTCGACCACCTCTCCTAAGACCGACGCGGCTTTCTTGAGGCGACCAACAAACTCGCCTTTGAGATTGCCAGACTTCCTGGCGACCTCCAAAACACCGGCAAGTTCCTCCCCCGCCCGCGCCCTCAGCTCTTGAGCATTCAGGTCGTTTAGGTCAGCGACCGTCAGGTGAGGATCAGAATCAGTACCGGTGCTCAGTCCAACTTCACTACCTGACGCCCGGGGCGAGGCCTTCCTGTATCTCCTGCTTTGCAGGACCGTCTCTAGCTCTCCATCTACTGGAGCTGGTTTAAGGAAGGTGTCCCTTGATGGACCTGCCTGTGCAGCCTTCCTTCTCCCTCTTCTGGCCGTACTGACCTTGGCGGCTGCCGTTTCTTCAGTCTCCGTGTCTGAGTCTAAATACCCAGGCACGAAGAATGAAGAGTGCGGCCGCTTCCGGACGGCCCCTTCATCTGCGGTCTCCACACCACACGACACCTCCGACGTTACGGAGAGTGAGTCATCCGACTCCACCGTGTCCTCCAAATATGGAGCTCGGGAGCGGCCCTGAGAAGAGCCTTTTGGTTGGCCCTGAGAAGGGCCTTTTGGTTGGCCCTCAGAAGGGCCTTTTGGTTGGCCCTGAGAAGGGCCGTTTGGTTGGCCCTGAGAAGGGCCTTTTACGAACTTCCCGAAGGAGTCACGCGCCTGTTTAAAAGGCATTCCGGCTTTGTCAGATGACGGCGAAGACATTGACGGCACAGTGCACTTTAGCCGAGCCCAGTCACTCCGTTACGGTGGTCAGAACTGGGTCGTTTCCAGGGAACACGACGAGGACGTAAGCACTGTGGGGGGTTCCCCAAGAAGGCTTTTGACTTGGCTTAACGACTTTTGTCTTCCGACAACAGCCGTGACCGACGGCTTAACGTACCCTCCGAGCATGGTAGCGCTCAGTTCTAAATACCAACTTTTTGCTGTAGCGGTCACCGATCATAGTAGTGACCGCAGCGAACGTTGCTTAACTTTACCGATCGGTTAGGAACGGCTAGTCGAGTGGATGTAGTGGATCAATAACTAAGTACTAGGTAGGTAATATTGTGACTGCTGCTAACAAAAAATTGAGATTCATCATCATCATCATCAGCCTGAAGACGTCCACTGCTGAACATAGGCCTCCCTCAGAGTGTGCCACTTTGAGCAGCTGCTTGCCTCCTGCATCCATCGATAAGAAACGAAAAAGATCGAAAGATAGAGATTAGTAAGATTTGAATGTACCCATGTACCCATAGACATATATATTAAGGACAGGCCTAATGACAGGTTAAAACGTCGCTTCAAAGTGGGAGCCAATTTCACAGATTGGCATCCACTAGCGCTCAGTCTGTGATAGAAGTTAGAAGGCATCGGTCGAATGTCACAAACAAAATATGCCAAGTTGTATTGTGAAGGGTTGCACAATCTATACTCAAAAGTGCAGTAAAAAGAAAGAACAAGTTTCTTACCTCAAGTAATTCAATATTTTCAATATTACACTCGGTTTTGTAACAAAATAATCGAATTTATATTTGGAATAATCATTGTAAACATAAACATTGACGGACATAATGGCAGCGATAGGCACCTAATTTTCTCAACTTGTCGTAGTTCACACGAAATCTAATAGATGGCGCTGACTTTTCCCACGCCATTTTGACAAAATAAAATGTTCCTTCGGGTATATCCTGATATATAAATCTATGAATGTACCGAGGAAAAATAAGCTGCTGCCTTGTCAGTTACCTATTATCCTGATTCACAACTATTTGCAAACCAGTACAGCTGGAATAGACCACCTAAAGAACGGTACCTATGTCTTGTCAACAGATGTGCTCAAATAGCCCTCGGATGCAGTCGCGCCGCGCATCAGACCGCGCTGCGAGGAGCTGCCAAGCCAAACGCCACACTCGCTGCCCTCACGCCGAAGGTTGGTTCAATTCACTGCTCTGTGTCACTATAGGTATACTTAAACTTTCTGCTAGCATGATAGGTACTTAATACTTACTTGCAGCAAACTTTTTGACGCTTTTCGCTAATACTTTTGTCTTACAGAAATCTAAACATAGCATAATTTTATTTTAGGTATAAATGTGTTCGTTAGGTGTTGGATGAAGGTTGTAGTTTTAGTCATATAAAACTCATTAAAATAACGTCGACTTTAACACGAAATTACGATTAACGGTGGGGTTTTTCACCAATATCAGTTAAGGTGGTGACCAAAAGTTAAAAAGTCTAACAAATGTTTGTCCATTACTTATATAGAATTTTTTAGAGATTTTGGTCATCAGTAGTTAAGGTAACCATTGGTTACCTTAACTACTGATGAAAAAACCCACCCTATGCGGGTTTAAAAATGCTTAGAAACGGTTTCAAATTAAATTCATCGAAATTATGTAGGTCCGCGCCTTCGTAGAGCGCAGTGCTGCCCTTTGCCAGCCAGACCATGTCCACGTCTGTGATGGATCCGACAGCGAAGCCTCTGCGTTATTGCACTTGATGCAGCAGCAGGGCACGCTGAAACGGCTGCCGAAGTATGACAACTGGTAAGTGGACTCATGCTCAATTGACTGTTGATTAGTGGCGTGGTGGCGAGTTATATTATACCCATTGATATTACCTACCTACGGTAAATCCTGTAAACGCTTGTCTGCACTAAAATCTGTTAAAATGCAACTTAGCTAAAAGGGGACTAGGTGGAACGACGATCGTTTAATATCCGTGTGGAGTCGATGCAGGAGGCAAGCAGCTGCTCAAAATGGAGGAGCCCTATGTTCAGTTGACGTCTTCGGGCTGTTGATGATGACGAAAGAGCCACAAAATGGGGAATGACAACTTTGCCTACCGTGCTAACCAAGCCGTAACCAATCCTTCCCAAGCCACAGTAAAAAAAGTTTTCAAAAACCAACCCAATCAAAATGAGCCAATGCAATGACAAAGTATCCATTACGCAGCTGGCTAGCAAGAACCGACCCAGCGGACGTGGCCCGCGTGGAGTCTCGCACGTTCATCTGCGCCGATCGCGAGAGAGACGTGGTGCCAGTCGCCAGGGCTGGACAGAAGTCTGCCTTGGGGAACTACATCACTGCTGACGACTATGAGAAGGCTGTGGGAGAACGGTTCCCGGGGTGTATGAAAGGTAACATGGGATTTGTGGAAGGGTCCTGGATTGAGGCTTCTTTTTTGTTCATCCAATAGATAGTATTGTCTATTATCCTGCTGTGAACTAAAGATTTCACCAGCCTGGAGGGTTTTTTGTAGCAGAGTTTTTTTAGCTTTCATTTTCCGTAAAAGTATGCAGATTGGATTATTATAACTTTAATAGCAATCATTTCTGTCATCATCATCATCAACAGTCCAAAGACGTCACTGCTGATCATTTCTGTAGTAGGATACCTAATAATAATCAATGTATCATGTACCTATATTGTATACCTACTACTTACTTGCTAGCACAATCAAGTAAGTAGTTTTAATTAATTCATGATTATCAGCCTAAATAAGGTAGGTACCTACCCTAATAGTAGATTTTATTGTTATTCTTTCTCCAGGTCGTACCATGTACGTGATCCCATTTTCCATGGGTCCCGTGGGGTCCCCGCTCTCCAAGATCGGAGTGGAGATCACAGACTCTCCGTACGTCGTCTACTCCATGAGGGTCATGACCAGGATGGGTAAGTTCTTCACATAGGTCATGGGATTATGCTATCAAAGGTCAAAAAGGTTAAAAGAACTTCAGATATTCTGCCCTATTTCTGAGCCTGCCACTTCCGTCGTAGAACTGATAACCGATGGGGACGAAAGATTTTTTAGTGGCGACCACGAAACGGAAACGCATCAGCGTAGGCCGGCCCCCCGCTATATGGCGGTCCCCCATGGAGCGCTGTTTTAAACAGCTGCTCGCGTCCTGCAGCCATGGGCTTCGCGCAGTTTTCACCAGAACTATACAATCAGTTCCTACCTATTCTTGTAAAGTATAGGGTCCCATCCCTATTGTCCATAGACACCTAGATGTTAAGATCTATCGCTTATATAGCCTATGGCAGCGATTGTAACGTTCGGACATGGCGTGCAAATAAACTTTTCTCAAATTACAAATAACTTTACTTTGTGCCCACCGACCCATCCTACATGGTGTCAGGTGTGGGGTCAGATGATGATTCCTCGAGCTCAACTTGCAGGTAACCATCTTTCATATCTAAAACCGTAAAGAACTTCATGCCAGTAAGCTTAGTAGCGATAGTCTCAATTGTTGGAATCGGGAAATGTTCCCTTTTAATTGCTTGATTTAATTTTGTAGGATCTACACAAATTCTCATATCTCCATTCTTTTTAGTGGCAATAACCAAAGAGCTTACCCAATCAGTCGGACCTTCAACTTTTTCTATAATTTCTTGACTTTCCATTTCGTCTAACTTTTCCTTCAATTTGTCCTGTATTGCCAATGGTACATTCCTAGCACGTTGTACACACGGGGTAACATCTTCATTTAATTTAATTTTGTATTGATTTTGTACCTAACGCTAATAACTCTTATCACAGCTCTGCTTCAAATGGAGAAAGTTCAACTGCTGTAAGTCAGCCAGTTCCTGTAACAATTAGTTTAAGGGACCGTGCTTCTCTGAAATTGCCGGCCCGTTTTAGAAACTAAAGTGGGAGGGTGTAAAGTATAGGGTCCCATCCCTATTGTCCATAGACACCTAGATGTTAAGATCTATCGCTTATATAGCCTATGGCAGCGATTGTAACGTTCGGACATGGCGTGCAAATAAACTTTTCTCAAATTACAAATAACTTTACTTTGTGCCCACCGACCCATCCTACAATTCTATTATACTGAACTGTTCACGTTCAGGTGCCAAAGTATTGGAGGCTCTCCGCCAAGAGGAAAAGTTCGTGAAGTGTCTCCACGCAGTCGGCACGGGAGAGACAACCCCGGGCTGGCGCTGCGACCCGGCACGCACTATTATACTGCACAAGCCGGATAACAACGAGATCGTCAGCTATGGTGAGTGTGTCCTCTCTTTGGTGATTGTCTACCAATGTGACGTGATTGTCCACCTGTGATTGTCTGATACCTTTCTGTGATGGTTGTCTACTTGTTTGTGGTGATATTTCACTCTCTAAAAATGATGGGTCCACCTTTATAGCGAATTTTCAATTATTTTCACGGGATGTCTAGGTACTGTAACATTCACGTAACAAAATGAATTCCTACAGCCATAATTATTTTTTATCTAAGTATGATATTATTTATCGTTTGTCCAACAGGCAGCGGCTA
Organism: Ennomos erosarius; assembly: GCA_963580505.1. NCBI lineage: Eukaryota > Metazoa > Arthropoda > Insecta > Lepidoptera > Geometridae > Ennomos > Ennomos erosarius. Next base: position 6,552,681 of record OY756999.1, on the reverse strand, counting down.
CGGTGGCAACAGTCTTCTAGGCAAGAAGTGCTTCGCTTTGAGATTAGGATCTGTGATAGCAAGACGCGAGGGGTGGCTCGCTGAGCATATGTTGGTAAGCATCACCCAAACACCATGCCGTTACAATCAAAATGTCATTTATTGTCCTTTCAACCAATATATTCCTTTGGCTTTCAACCCAACTATCCGTTCCCCAGATCGTGGGTATAACGGACCCTCGTGGCCGCAAGCGGTACATAGCGGCTGCCTTCCCATCAGCGTGCGGGAAGACAAACCTCGCGATGATGACGCCGTCACTGCCCGGGTACAAGGTCGAATGTGTCGGGGATGACATCGCGTGGATGAAGTTTGACCAGAACGGAATACTGAGGGCCATTAACCCGGAGAACGGGTTCTTTGGAGTTGCTCCTGGTAAGTTGGTTTGTGAAAGTCCTTTTTTCTTCTTCCATAAAACGCTTGGATGCTTATCTTGCTCATCACGTCCAGGTATATTTTGAGGTTTTCCATAATCACCTCACTTGGCAACACCCATCCGGTGTCACAGATTTTAATGCCGAGACCCTGAAAATTCTGCTGTCCATTTCCTTTCCTGTGCCATATGTTTTCTCTCCAACAGAGATGGGGTGGTCTTAACTGCAGGATCGCAGAAGATTTTAATGTATCGAGGATCCCTGGATATTCTCTTAGTATAGGCATCTTACAGCATCCACAGGAAGCGGTGGATTGGTCCTAACTACTAGGATCGCAGGTTTTATAATGTACCAAGGAAAGAGCTGCTGCTCATTCCCTGGATATCCCTTACAGCACCGACAGGAGATGGAGTGGTCTGAACTCCTAGTCATATTCCCACACACGTCTTTCCCAACTAATTAACGTTATTCCCAACAGGAACATCAAAAGCCACGAATCCAATAGCAATGGCGACGGTGTTCCAAAACACAGTGTTTACGAACGTAGCGGAGACCCGTGAAGGAGGAGTGTGGTGGGAGGGCATGTCGACTCCTCCCTCCGCGCTCACCGACTGGAAGGGACAGCCTTGGGACCCTAGCAAGGGGACCCCAGCCGCGCATCCTAACTCTAGGTAAGTAAGAGGCTAACTTATCATCATCTACCCGCAAGTTCTCCAAAACACAGTGTTGCTCACCGACTGGAAGAGACAGCTAAAATCGGCGCCATGGTCGTGCCGTTCGTTGCCAGAACTTATAAAAAAATCATTGTTTATGGTGTTTTTGTTGCCAGGCGTAAACAAAAACCCCGATTTAGTTGCAAATCGATTTGATCCCAGAATTTCTAAAGAAAAATCGTACCGTTACGATTTGGTTGCTATACTAAAACGTTTAAAACCCATTTCTTACTCTGATCCTTAATTAAGTAATCAAAATTTGTAACTTTACTAAAAATCTAATTTTTGCACACAGATTCTGCTCCCCAGCAGGTCAATGCCCAATAATTGACAGCGAATGGGAGAGTGCAGAAGGCGTGCCTATCTCTGCCATCTTGCTGGGAGGACGGCGGCCGGCCGGCGTTCCTCTGGTAGTCGAGTCACGTGACTGGCAGCATGGCGTGTTCATGGGGGCTTCTATGAGGTCCGAGTCTACTGCAGCCGCCGAACATAGCGTGAGTATCTATGGCTAGTGGCTATTTTTGACTCACTGAAATTAGCCTAAGTTATATAATAAATTTCTTAGTGTACCTACTCACATAGGTAGGTAGGTACATAAGTAACTAACTGGGCAGAATCAACTCAACTGTGTTACATGATTTACTTTATTCTACAGCGCAGGTCACATGGTGCCTTTTCAGATCTCTAACTTGCTGTCATAATAATAAAGAATTTAAAAGCTCATTCCTTTTTATAGCCATAGTGTTTTAAGTTTTATTAAATGTTTTGTCCCTCAGGGTAAAATGATAATGCACGATCCGTTTGCGATGCGCCCGTTCTTCGGTTACAATTTCGGCGAGTACCTGAACCATTGGCTGTCAATGCCGCAAGCTGGCCGCTCTATGCCCAAGATCTTCCACGTCAACTGGTTCCGAAAAAATGACCAGGTAACTATGGCTTTAAGATTTTTGTGTGAACTGTGTGTTTATGCGTGAATACTTTACTTTTTGACATAGTTACCTGTCTGTTTGTCAGTCTGTCAGATAAATAGACGATCATTGGTCCCCTGAGCGACTATAGTGAAACGTAGGTATATTTTGGATAGTTTTTAATTTTCATTGATAGTTTTTGATCTATTCAGTTTTTTATAAACTTTTTATTGATTCTTGGTGCCAATTGTCAACGCTCCATTCTGAGATTCTTTTATAATATTTTGAATTTCTAGTACCTACAGCCACAGTAGGCTAATACTTAATAGTACAGGTACCTACCTACAGGACCATTTATGTAAAATATTAAAATTTTAGTCTTATACTTATTGTTCCTTCATTAACCTCAGGGTAAGTTCCTCTGGCCCGGTTTTGGCGAGAACTCCCGCGTGTTGGACTGGATCCTCCGCCGCTGCGACGACGAGCAATGCTTCACGGAGACTGCGCTTGGAAACGTGCCGTCCGAAGGCGCTCTTATCACTGAAAACTTGGGCCCGATCGATATGAAGAGCTTGTTTAGCATACCTAAAGAGTTCTGGATGAATGAGGTGAGTTTATTCTGATATTCATTTTGAGATATTTAAAAAAAAAGTAGATATATTTACCCGGTACTTTCAATACCGTACCGTACTTTACCGTGTAGTCTCGGTTTGAAAAGGACCACCTCATCATAACTCTTCCCGTGGGTGGTTTAGGAGCCGACTAGTGGAATATCAAAAGAACGAGCAGCAGGATTCTCTTCAGTACATTAAAATCTTCTACGACCACCAACCCGCCTGCCAAGCGTAGTCATCATCAAATCTCCTCATTATCAGATAAGCTTACAAAGTAGCCTTTTATGAGGGAGACCTATGTTCACCAGTGGATGTCTTCTGGCCGATGATGTCTGTGACACTATTTTAAGCACTACTTACACAATTATGAAGCTACAAAACTATTCCTCAGGTAATATTGATTTAGTAAAACTCGTGCCTTCCTATTCATGGTACAAATATTAATTTTGTTGTTCACAGGCCAACGCAATAGAAAAGTATTTCTCAGACGAAGTAGGAGATGACCTGCCCAAAGAAATGTGGGATGAACTGAACAAACTTAGGGAAAACATCCAGAAATCATAATCCAGCCAAAGATTCATAGCATTTAAACCTATAACTCATATAGACAACCTTAATAACGTTATTAGCGATGTTTTTAATTACACTTGCAGATCATAAATTTGAATTAAGTTTTTTTTATCCCGGAGTAGGTTAATCCTGGTTTTACAAGCTTTAACGGTGGGTTACAAATTACAGCCCGTACGCTATTATGACGTTTATGACGACTACATTTTGTTTTATGGAGATTGTGATTAAATTTTTATAATTTATTCGTATTTTGGTTACGTCACTTCAATGGAGACCAAATTCAAAACGATGAATTAGTAGGTAATGTACTAATGCAGTAATTTTTATACTTCAAACTGTTCTTGTTCTGCCCCTAGTTCGAGTTTCGATAGTTTTCTCTCATACATTTCTGTGCAGCGCCCCTAGCGGACACGTTGATGAACTAAAAATGGCAGTACAAATTTTAAATGGATTCGCGCGTATTCACGTATTGGAAAACTCGTACTAGGGTTACAGAATAATACTATTTACATAGATGTATTGTGCGAAAAGAAAGCGTTTAGTTACATTACCTACATACAGCTGTTGATTAATAATTAGGTATGTCAAATAAAATAATTGAATATTGCAATAAGATATAATTATTACGTTTAACAAGAAATCACAAATGTTAAAACTTATTAGTTTCATGTTCATGAGTGACTTCTGCGCTTTTAATGGTAATAATTAATTTTTAATTGCAAGTTTTAGCTTTAAGTAATAGGCATGATGACTAAAATTTTTTTATTGGATAAATTAATTATATTCCTCAAAGATAAACATTTGTTAAAACAAAAATTAAATATTTCAAAAAATGACCAAGTTACAAGCATTTTAAAAACCGGAATAGAAAGAGATAGCTCAAACGGCCAGTGACGTCAGAGGAAGGTCGTTATAGTACCTCATTACTAAGCTGTGGTAGCTTTTCATACAATCTCTTTAGCATGTGACGTCACGAGTAGATTTTTCATAGTAACTGGGGGGCGCTCTGTGTCGCGAGAAAAGGACAAGAGATGCCTCCTGCAGAAACTTTAAAAGCTTTATTACTCCGTGATTTATTTACCAATTTTGCTTATTTTTTCAATAATTGCATTCATTTTTAATCTCCTTTATGAAAATAATATTTACTTGTTCATTTTTAATAGTAGTCATCATGCCTATTATGGACAGTCGCAGCTAAGTCAAGAGGTCGCACTGTAGTAAAGAATTCTCTCACCAAGACATTCCCCTCATAGTACCTACTAAATATTTAATTTAAACATTGTAAATGATAGTTTATAAGTATGGTAAAGATATTGATTTTACTTATATATTTTATTAAATAAGTTGTATTACGTGTAAATTTATTTTTAAATAAAAGCTTTGCTGGCTTTTTTTATTTTATTTTATTTCTAAAGATACAGCGGATAAGATAAAAGAAACGGCATTACGAAAATGGACCCGATTATTGAAATGTATATTTTTGATTTTTAACTAATACTAAGGCTGTGTTATTTGATTTGATATTGTAAAGATCAACTTACTAAAATGAAATAAAATAATGATAATAATGAAATTTAAGATGTTTTATTACTGATATTAAACTGCGATCATTGAAAACTTGTAGGTATAGTTATAGTTGACAGCCTCCGTGGTGTGGTGGTTGAGCAGGTCGGCTCATAACCCGAAGGCGGCGGGTTCGATTCCCGCGACAGGACAAGTACCTACTTGTGCCCGAAAAAAAAAAGCTCAAATACTTGTTCTGTGTCAGGGCGGTTATTCTCTATGAAAACACAGATTCCACACGATACGAAACCACGTCGTTATCGTGTCTTGTTCAAATCGTGTCACAGCGTTAGATATACCTTCACTTTAAATTAAAGTTATCATTATTTTTAATAAAATATTTAACATAAGCGGAATGCGTCTCTGTAAAACATATGATTTTTGACAGTTCAAATCGCGCCAATTTCAAATTCATTTCGCGCGGTTTTGTTTTCGTTTTATAGAGCATAGACTTTTGCAGATTTCTTATATAAGACAAGGAATTCACGTGGTTTCGAAGTAAGGAATCGATACGGAATAAAGGCCCTGGTTGTTGTGGGAGCATAGTCCTCGTAGTTCCTGGATCTCTAGATACAGGGAATCCTAGTTAAGGTCCAGGATCTATGTATGTGATCGTTGGGCGTTATTTAATTATTTTATAGTGGCTTTGGTATTCGTACCATTACTTCATGTGCTTAGCCGAAAACACTCTAACCCCATCCTGAGTTGATGCTCGCGCATATTTAGTCAGCAGTGCATTCACATTTAACTTTTCTGTCGCGTAACATCTGAAAAAAAATACTTATATTAGATTGTGATATTTGACATGTACCTAAGTATTATTTATGACAGACTTTGACTACGAAGGTGTATCACGCTTGTCTTGTAAATTCACTAAGTATTTAAAGTGTAAATTAGTTTAAGTAACCGAGATATTTCATATTCATTGCAGAAAGAAGCGTCATGTATTTGTAATTTACTTGTTAAATCATCGAATCGTAATTAAAGGCAATAGAGAATTTCAAAACTGCTCCTAATTCCATCTAAAAACGATCACATACTCAATATAAGGCGAGATCTGGTCTACGGTCCATTTTGGCTTTGTCTGGAACAGAACCTTGAACCTTCCGTTAATGTCCTCCGGGAGGTCACTTTCGGAGAATCCCCACACGACTTGTGGAGTGCTTGACTTGTCTATCAACGCTATTCCAGATAATAAAGATTCCTATGGAGATAAAAATAAGACTTACATTATTATGGAACACATTAAAAATATTTAGCAGAATACTTAAAAAGTTAAGTTGTACATACGTCAGTAACCATTCCTTCAGGCACAGAGTCCCGCCAGGCTTGCAGAAACTCCGCCAAATTGAATTTCCCCGCACTCTTCAACAAAACCCTCGCCAAAAACCTACAAACTTTATCTTGTTTATACTGATAATACTGCACGTCATCTTCTACAGCTGTTTCTGTAGTGTAAAAAGCAAACATCGCTTCTAAAATAGGTAACGGAACTAAGTCCTTTAAACTTTCTAATGTTCCTTCTTTCGATACTTTATCCAAAGGCCATGAGTTTTCCTCAATAAGGTCTAGCATATAAGATAGAACTCTGAACTCGAAATCGAATTCTAGTGTTCTATAATGATTATCAATTTTTATGGCTTGAATTTTAAATAGTTCCTCATCCAATTCTGCCCGAGATGCTTGTATCTGATCTAAAATTGCATCATACGTCAGCAATTTCGATTTCTCAACAGCGTATTCTAATTCAGGTCCTTGGTATTGGCTGGGCTCTAAAATCTTCACGAGTTTCGTTAGCCGTGGTTTACAAGGCTTCAATTCGTAGTAGGTGAAAAATGTATTTACGATGTCTTTATGCTCAATTTTTCTTGGTGCCTTCCCTTCATCTGATTCCGTAGATTTGTTTAGGCTTGTATTTGATTTATCGAAAGAAGTATCAGAGTCATCCATAGAATTGTTTTGTATTGTTTCATCAAGACCGGTCGATGCGGCAAATAAAAGTTCTGGCACTAGCAGGAGACTGTTGGATGTCTCTGCTTCTTTAACGTCATAAGTTTTGTTACTTGTACAAAGGACTACATTCTCTTCTGGGTCACCTAGAACAAAATGAAACTTAGGCAAGTTATATTTTATTAAAAATCTAGGCAAAAAATATTTTTTTATGCCTGGATATTCATAATATTTGCAGGTAATAATCCCACAGGCGTTATAAAAATAACCGTTTCATCAGATAGAAAAATTGAACATGTTATATTTACCTTTAAAGATTAGTTCATTCCCCGCTTCTATTTCTTTTAAAAGATTATCATCTAATAACATCAGTCTTAAGTTATCATTTTGTTCGGTGGGCTCCGGAAACCTCAAAATCTGGGTAGTCTCGGTAAGCTCGGACTCGTGAAGTTTTGCGGTCTTTATTACTTTCCGTACCTCCTCTGATGTTCGCATCTCTCTGTAGGTAATCAACAAAGTTAAAATAAATAAATAATAAAGACTACAACGTTAACGTCGATGGTTCTTTCATTCTTTGATCGGATTTTGACCTGTTTGTCTGGCTGTACCCGTCGCCTTAACTAGGATTCCCCTTATGTATGGACCCAGAAACTACGATGACCACAGTCCTCAATACCCCAGACTCAGAAAAAGTACTGTTTGCACTTTTTACTGAGAATAATATTCATCCTGCCGCGGGAATCGAACCCACCACCTTCAGGTTATGAGCCGATCTGCTCAACCATGTTATTGCAACATTTTTTGTCTATGATATTACCATGACTTTGACATTCACATTTGACATGTAATGACATTTGACGTACCATCGATTGGAGTTGGTGGACTAAAGTTCGATTCGATTTCTTGTAAATTCACTTTTGTGATTCCGACACACGTTTTTAGAATTAGTTTAGTGATATAGTGCGATAAAAAACGAGAATGTCGCTTTTTGGTGATATATTGTCGATAAATAAGACGGAGGACAAGCCAACACAGGGTGGCGGAGCGAGTTTGTCTCCGTACCTCAACTTTGATCCTCATGTCATACCGAAAATGCAACCAGAGTTCCTCTACCCTGATGATAGTCACATGGCATCAACCGCCAGAAGGTCTAATGTAGCTCTACCCATCATAGGAACTTCTTTCATGACTGGCTCAGGTACATTTTTATGATGATAATATAACCTCTAATATCTTTACATAACACTCATTAAATATTACATTAGTAGACACAGACTGTCTAATAATTACTGTCTGCGTCTTATCACTATGTCTACTAATTATTGTAGAAGGCAAAAATGATTTTTACAAAATACAGACCGCTGCTGTCTACTATAGATTGCTAGAATTTAGTCATACTTGGCAATAAGAATGTTTAATGCTAAATGTCTATGATGAAATATTCTTAAACTTTTTCAGGTCTTGGGGGCATGGCAGGTCTTTACAAAGGATTACGAGCTACCACCCTTGCAGGACAGACTGGCAAAGTTAGAAGGACTCAAGTTGTTAACTACATCATGAAACAAGGTGTGTGTTATTTGGTATTCAGTTGTAGACTTTAATAAAATTATAAACCAACTAAATCCAATTGGATAATTTTAAAAATGTTACTACGCCTTTCCATGTAAAATTAGTTGAAATAAAAAAACAATAGTCTCAAAACTTTCAAACGAAGTTTAGGATAGTAATCATAATCAATACCATAGTATTTACTACATTTGATGAGCCTAGCGTAAAATCCATCTCAAACTTAAAATCTTTAATGTATAAAAATTCCCAATAATTATTTTTCCAGGAACCACAACTGGGTGCACCCTAGGCATCATTGCATCCTTCTACTCCTGCATAGCCCTTGGTGTGACTTGGCTCCGAGATAAAGAAGACACCTCAAACACTTTCATCGCCGCAGCCACTACTGGTCTCATCTACAAAAGCACCTCTGGTCTCAGATCCATGGGCCTCGGAGCTGCAGTTGGTCTAACCTTAGCAGGAGTGTACACCCTAGTAACAGACAATGACAACATATGGAGCAAAGCAAAATACAACCGATTGTGATCATACTACCGCCTAATTAGTGATTATGTAAATAGACTGTTAATTTTTAGTTATTTTATGTTAATGATGCGTCCCATGCATTGCGTTCTGTTGAATGGTGCAAATGCAGCTTTAGCAAGTGTGCAAGTTGTTATCTAGGTGCATTTCTTGCCAAGTGATGAAAGTCTTTGTAGAGGAATGCACCAAGTAAATTGCAGTTAGCATGGTTGTGTAATTTATTAATGTTATCATGAACCTCATTGTAGAATAAATGTTTTTTTATTTGAGCATAAAAATAGAAAAACACTTCTCTATTTTTTTGAATGTCTTGTTTTTTCCTGTAACCGATATGAAATGCATGGGACGCCCCAATCATCGCCAAAGGATCTGCCAAGCACATATGGATTTGTTGACGCCATGTCCATTGCTTGCATAGATTTATTTATGTACTAGTGCTGTGTTATTAAACTTATTAATATTCCTGTTATTGATCATGTTTCTCCGTATCGGTGCGGGAACAGCACAACTTTACATAAGTGTTAAATAAAACGAATTATTTGAAAACTATGCTTATTTTATTTTACATAATTCTTGTGCATTAATTTGTACAGTTTCCGTTATTTACATGTGGCTTAACGATGGGATATGTTACTAGTAACAGTGGCGAAGAAAATATTGAGCAAAAGTAGTGGTATAAATTGGGCTTTCTAGACCCCGTTATATTTAAGAGTCCCGGGAATAAAAATCGGGACTCCACCTGGTCTTGAAATTCTCGGTAAAACAGGGCAACACCAAAAGTATATTTCACATGGTCTATTCTCTTTCTCCCTAGTCTTATCCCACTAGCAGAGAGAAAATGAAAAATATATTTATGCCTACGTACCTACGTAAATCCGGACTTCAGTGATTCCTAAGAAAGCGCATCAAATTAAATATAGCGTTATAATAGTATGTCCTTTAGAAAGCTCGAGTCGTAATCTCGTGGCGTAATGTAAACGGCAATGGATAAAATACTGAATGGTCCGTGCCATTTCAATGCCAAGGTTCACGAGACTTTCAAGGTGAACGACTCTCATCGATCACTCGCAGCGACCACTGCCGATGAACCAGTCTCGGAATTTTCAAAGGTACAAGCACATTGACAAGATCCAACTCATCCTAAATCGCTTTAAAAAATAGTCTGGCCTCAGACTAAGTAGGTATTATATTATCTGGGGTATTTATTCTTTTTGTTGTGGTTGTCGTAGTGTTAAGTACTGTTTTATTAATATCTAAGAAACGGCTGAATTTACTTACAAAAAATTATCTGTTCCATAAAAACATCAAAAATAAAATTACAAATGCTCAACAAATATATAATATAAGTAGGTACATGCTTAATCCAAACAATGTTTTCATAAAATTCAACAAAAGAAACTTCTTTCCGCTCGGGAATCGACTCGGCACTCTCAGAGATTCGAGCCTAAATACTCAACAGACACACAGAGGCCGTCGTTTTGTCGTTTGCAGTTTAAACAGAGATGGGTACACGAATATACATTTACTGCAAAACTAGCAAATAAAAATTGACCTAAGGCTGTCTGTTTCTATAGTTCTGAACTGGATGCTCACAAGTAAATCGCGTATACTCTATTCCATAATCTTAGATATTTTACGTGAACAAAAAATGTCACGAAATTATTATGTTATATTAGTTATGCTCAGTGCCACAGTAGGTAGCTCTACAGTATCTTTTGTACTGCGATGACAAAATATCGCCACGCCACATTAGACAAGAAAATCATCTCTAAATCTTAACTTACTATGTAAAGTCAACAGTATTTTCGGTTTCAGCGTACAATATGTTACTAGCTTGTCTCTTTGATCAACAGCCATAGTTAGGATAAGCAAGATGTGTACGTGTTATCAAACACTCTTAAATTATAACATGTTAGATAACGTTACATTCTGTTATTTTATCAAGGTTCGTGGTACGAAAGTTATTTCGCTCAGTCGTGAATCAGTGCCGAGACTTAATGTGAATGAAATCTCAGCTTGTGCACCGATCCACGACTGCAGCATTCAATAGGCCTTAATGAAACATATATTCACAATAATTATAATAATATTGCAATAGAACTTAAAAAGTGTTCGAGCTCTTTGCTGCTCTGTCTGACTGAATCGACATCGACCCTAAGGTGTTTCTACCAAACAAAGTAAGGCAGTCTAGAAATCTCAGAGAAATCGGTGCACATGTACATAAAAAATATACAATCGAACATAGAACCCTCTCCTTTCTTTGAGTAGGTTAAAAGATTAGCGTCGATGTATAATACTGGGTGTAATTGAATTCATTAGCATCCTTTGAAACTAGATACCTACTCCTGATACCGGTCACGTGTGAACCAAAATTTTTGAATTCTATCATTTTGGTTTGGTAATAATAATAACTCCAAAAAATGGAATAACTTACTTTATCAAATGCTACAATACAAAATTTAATTAAAATAATGAATTACTGTTTTTAATTAGTACATACAAAGTATAAAAACGTTTAAATGTATCAAAATCATCCGTACCAACTGCGTTAGGCGCCGCGGCAATCTTCATAATTTTCAATAAAAATTATTTCATTTACACTCTTTACTCTTTAATAATCATCTATAAATGATGCTCTATCATGAGCTCAATTTATGCTAATGAATTAAATTACATCCTGTATAGTAGTGCATTTGTTTCTTAAAACCATTCGCGATACAACAACTTACGACATAAAAGATTTCCAACGGCGACATTATATTTACTTATCTAATGTTTCATAACACTATCAACAATAACCGTTACGCAGATAATAAAATAAGTAGGAGTTATAAAAATAATAAACTGTTTGTTTTACATTGATGGATGGATTATTTAGGATGATAATTATTATACACAATAGATATAACAGCGGTTGTATGAGATAATATAGATAGGTAGATATGAGATTCTGAAGTTATCTACCGAAAATATATTGTATATTAGAGTATATTTACTTAATCCTTGTAATTTGGACAAATCAATAAAACTTTATATTTTTCTAGGCAGTTATTGATTCTATTTCTATACCTACACACATGGATGTAATAAAAAAAAGAAGGATTGAGTTTTGACTGACATCGAACTGAAGCCCAAAATGGCGGACATATTACATATGTGTGTCAGAAGAAAGTAGGGCGAACCGGCTGCATATGATGTGTGTGTGTGTGCGTGCCCCGCTCGTACGTACGAAGCGTTCCAGCTTCCAAAGGGTGCTTCAGTTTCGGATCAGACGGGATTCCCTCCTTCTTTTTTTAATAGCTCCATGCCTACACATTTATTTTTAAAAATATTCATGATAGTTAAAACTGTTTTTTACAAAACTATTAACTCCACATCGAAGTCGAACGATTTACATTTTGTTGACGTAGGTATCTACGTTTTAATATTAATATTTACAGATAACTTATTAAATATTATTAATCGAAACAATTCATAATATCTATTGGTACCTACATAAGCTTATCTAAAGCAAATAATGCAATCGATCGCTCAACAGGTACTCCAGTTAAAACAGCAGCATATTAATTTATTTATTTTACGTCTTTTGATCAATTTTGTCAAAGATAATTATTATTATTATTAACAATATTTAAGTCAAAGTAAATACGATTATAATACCAGAGCCATTATTTATTATGAACAGAGTACCTACTTAACTATAATATTATTCGTATTTTGGTAAATTAAATTTGCAGTAGGCCCCGATAGATTCTGTTTGTTCACAAACAGGAAAAACAGAAAAATTGAGGTTTTTTACAGAATACGGCTTTCTACGACAATACTTATGTCTAATTAGAATTCTGAATTTCTAAATGAGTTATTGGGTCTTTATTTGATCTAAAATAATATTCGGCGGAAATTGGAGTATTAACGATTATTATGACTCTGACTCCTTGTTCTCGTGTTTTCCGGAAATCAAATCACTGCGCGCCCGATATGTTCCACGTTGACGATGTTGTTTTCCTTTTCCTGTCTTTGTGAATCTTGCGATTGTTTTAATAACAAACAAAACGAGCAAGCATTTTCCTTATACAATACAGTGTTTATAATCAATAATATTTATTGATTTGTGTCTCGGAGACTCTCCGTTAACGACTTTTTCTCCACGTATTAAAAGTAGGTACGTCCGATTCATAACATCTTTAGGAGGATGATACATTTTGGTTACCTACCAGCCTACCACCACCTCACGGTAAAACTGTATCTGTTATGCTTTTCAACTGAATAAAATTCGTCATAGTTATTGTTTTAGAGTCTTGGTCATAATTATCTACATCATCATAATATTCAATTTCTTTTTTGTGGCTTCTGCAGTTTACCGCAATTTCCCCAATGTCGCGTACCTGGATAGAACGGCGAACAAGCGATGGAGATTACGTAGGCTTTCGTTCGGTTAATTAATAGTAGTAGCACAAAATTCATTTCACGCTGGCTGTTATTCAATTTCGTTACCGCGGGAGTAAATTGCAGGACTTGCTTTAGAGAAAAGTAGACATAATAATTATAACTCAGAAGTTATTCTAAACTACGCAGTCATGTTGTTTGCAGTCCAAAAAATAATAGTTCTCTGAGCCAAGCATTAATTATTGTTAATAATTAAAACATGTGGGCACTCATCTTGACTCATAAACAAACAGTAATGCATAAGTTCTCATTCAACTCTGTTACCATAGATAGTTTAGGTAAATAACTAATAAACTATATTAAAATATTAATTTCATAAAATATGTATATCTGTTATAATCCTAGCTTATTCAGTACACAATTAAACTATTTTTTCACGCATGTTAGCTAAATGTCGTAAAAAAACCTTGAGTACAATTTCTTTTGTATGAAATACTTTTGAAGGCCGAGTTGCGAAAGTGCTTTGTGAATGATCTATGGCAATTTGTAGACACAAAAACCTCTTCAACGAGCTGCTATTCATAGCACAGTGAACTTGATGTTACATAATATGAGACTTACTTTGTATAGGCCTGTGCCTGTTATAAAAATAACAATTTCACTATCAACCTTTTTTACTAGCCTCCTAAGAAAATATCAAAACAAACATGATTTTCGGTGATGATTAGTTACATTGTGTGTTTAGAAGAGAAGTTAGTTATACACATGCATAATGTAACAGCAATGTATTATAATTTTGTTTGCTAGACCAAATGAGCAATGCATGCTACTAACTAGTTATATGCTCTATCGCATAAACCTCTAGGCTTGTGGAACAAGTCCCCATAGTCAGTTCCTTTTCCTTATACACAAGAAATGGAATCAAATCTAAACTGAATTTTGCAGTCATCGCTGCATCCTCTCAGTTCCGAGGCGCAGCAATGCTGATGTCACGAGGCTGCATTCAATATGGACTTCATATCATCCGGCAACACACAGTTAAGGTCATCTAACCTCCTTGCAAGCAGAGTTCGAGTATTATCAGCCACTGGGGGGTTACTTTTTAACACTTCTCGTAATTTTAACACCATATCTACAACTTCAACTTCCTTCTTACCAAGAGACCACTTCTTTAAATCACTTTCAGCCAATGCTTCTAGTTGCAATGCATGGAGTTTATTCGTCAAATTGCTATGCCTTTCATGGAACCATGCACTGAAATTCGGAGTTTTGAAGAAGTTCCTATATAAACCGTTCCAGTCTCCTTTAATACCCGTGGTTAGCTGGGGACCAGATTGTTGTAGAGTAGCAAAGAAGTCTTCCGGGTTGAACGGGTTTGGCACAGGTGGGGATCTGAACGGAGAAATGTTTTTCTGTAAGGGCATCAATGAGGCCATGTATCGTTCTAACGGTATCATGAAGCTCTGAGTCAATTCAAGTAAATGTCTTTTTACCATCGCCGTCTGCACTTCAGATGGGCGATCTGTTCTAATCCCATTGTGCAACTTTTTTATAATAGTTTTATCTTTTTCTAGGAATGCTTTATATTGGGTGTAGACTCCCGGAGCTGTGTCTAAGAGTTTGAGGTTACCAACCTTTCTTAACTTTGTTTTTATTGAAGTAGCATCACCCAGTTTTATTGTATGTGGCCAGTGTTGCAATGTTTTCGTAAAGAATGGATTGGTCACACCCAATATTACACAAGGTGGGTTAAACTGCTTCCTAGTAAACTCTTTGAATTCACTATCATGTATTGTGAAATATGGACGGTATTCGGCAGCATAAGGAAGTGGCTGTATCAAGTTGGTTAAAGCTTGCACTAATGCTGAACATTCAGTTGGTGAACTAGCCATAACAACAATAGGTTCTGCTGTCAATACTAACTCCCACAGTAAGTGTAGATGTGATATCACACTCGACAGTGCATCAAACACATTAACATCCTGTATAGATGCCAATATGTGTGGGACATTGTGTGAATGCACTTGTTTGGCAATATCTGACCTTGTAATTTTCCCCGTCTGATGATTCGGAATGTATGACTGAAACACTGTACCTAAAACTGGTAATAAAACATTTTGGCCTGCTTCTAGAGCAGGCCATCTGTTTATATCATGACATGCAGCTTCCAAACTTCTCTCGCCTTCTTCAAAATGCTTCGGTGCTATTAACTGGATCACCTTATAGAACAAATTTATGAAAGGTAGACGCGTTAATAAAATTATGCTTTTTTGGAAGTAGCCTCGAGGCAGGGAGGGATCCTTGACCTGTCTGAAGTACACGAAGCCCCAATAGTGCGAGGAATCGGCGCGTAGCGTTGGCACTCCATCTACGTTGTACGCAACTTGCTGTCGGCTTATCGATGTCCTTGACCGTAACCGAACGTGAAATAGCGTATCACCCATACACCCGGAATTGGAATCAGGGAACGCCAGGTAGCAAATATTGCTTTTCTCTTGATCTGTCAACTTTACCCCGGGCGGATAGACGCTTTCCATAGCCTGTCCGAGCTCCAAATCGAAGGTTACAACACATATACAGTGCAGCCAGTCAGAAAACCTGCTCCATTTCGCTTGAAATTCCAAATGTTCCAATTCTTCTGAAGGAACATCGTCGTAATTTTGCATTCCACTAGCCATGGTGAAGCAATTATAGAATGCACATCCCGAGGTTAGTCTCATAAATTGTTTAACCATACAATTTATTCACACACTATGGGCATTGTTTATAACGCGTTAACGATACCAAAAACATTTTTTTTGTCACGAAAAACGATAAAAACAATGGAGCGCATGCAAGACGTCTAACAGCTGTTTCGCGCAACATGGCCGGCCCGCTCGCGCCAAAATAAAAGTTTGGCTAGATTTCCCATTGTAATAAACACATTAGTAAATCAATTAATCTTACTTACCCACAATCCATAATAGAGGTTTGAGAAGTTATTTAATTGTAATATTACTTATATAACAGTAAAGTTTTTTAAACAAAATACCAAATCAGACTTCAAAACAAGATTTTACTTTTATAAAACGTTTCGTTGCACGCAGCAGAACTTGCACTCAACAAGACAAAAACTTACAGTTTCACTTCTCGCGATGTTATTTTTATTGTTTGTGCAATAACCTCTATATCTAGAGCGGATAGTACAATGGATAAATAGTTTGACTTTACTGACCTAAATCTAAGTACTTTATATGCTAACGCTTGAATCTAGGAACAATCTATGCTGACTTGAGACCGTTTCTCTTAAGGATCTTTGCTAGACCCCCAGAGCTGAGCGCTATGCTCACGCTCAGTCGCCGCTTGATGCTCTAATCATAGAAAATATGGGAGCAAGGAAAGAAAATAATAAATCTTCTATTGGCATTAAGTTTATTTGTGTAAACAGAAATACAGGCTCATCCTCAACTCAAACCAAGGCGCCTCAAGCCAATATGACTCGCGGGCGGCTATTCCATTAATTATTAACATTTTATTTCACTCACATTTAAATTGAAACTAAATACAACAAATGACAAGCGTACGTTATACTATCATACTTGTATCCTCTACTTAGTTTGTGATACTATCCGAGTTTGAATTGGTATATTATCCCGAAAGGGGGTAAATCTTCTCCCCAAGGTAGACAGTGTTTCTTTTAAGACTTTTTAAATTAATAGTTTTTCATTGAAGAAATGCCATGTAGAGTTGACCGAATGCACATAAATGTGTTGAACGACCTGTTTAGAAATGAATTCATAGTATCTTGTTAACTCTCGTAGCGATAGCACGTGCAATTTTGTGAGTGGATTTATTCTTAACCATGGAGGTTTAAAACACGCAGTTTCAAGTTCCTAAGGCTCTCACAACTTGTGGGCCATCATGGTCCCAGTCCCCTCTTTTGAGGACAAAATACCAATTAAAACTTACCTTGTTTAGGTAATGTAAAACGGTTTATTGGTATTTGGATTTGTTCGGTACATTGGTAGAATACACAAAAACCAATAGAAAATAATTATGAATTGACGTGATAATGTTGTCTATTATGACACTGTTACTACAAAACTTTGAAATACTGTTTTGGGACCAAAGCAGTTTAAACGTTTTTTAAATCCGGCAAAATGAGCAGCATTTACATATCAATAAAGTCTGCAATAAACGGTTATTTTTAAGGGATTACATACCATTTTGGTAGGAATCGGTGTTGCCTGTTCTAGTATAGAAAAGTACCATAATGTTTGGTTTTGTAAACATAAACAAATTTTAAATAGTTTAATGAAACAACAACATGACGCCAATGGGAGTAAATAAAAAAATAAGCATTTATAACACAATAAATGTAAAAATAAAGTTTTTATCTACATTGCATTCCCAGCAGGGGGAAAATCATCCGATGATAATAGCAATACTATCAGGCAGAATATAAAATAAGTAATCTACTTTTGTTTTCTACAATACATTTTTTTCAATAGTTTGAATTATGAACACTCGATTATTATAAGTACCACCATACAAAACAGTACATCACATAATAATATAATACTAACGCACCAACCAATACTTTCGAGTCAAAAACATTCATCTTGACTAAAAGACACAGAAAATTTTGAAAGTGTTTAAACCGAATTATAATTAACACCCAATGATCACATGCATCCTGATTCGTGACTCTTGAGTAAAACTACATCATCCATCACACATCCAGACATGGAACAAATACAAAATATTTGCTCAGTAGCGAGGCTCGAACCAGCGACCCCTCACTCGTCAAAGGAGTTGAATCTAACCTAACCCAGGCACAACACAATGTGTCAAGTCGGTACACATACAATAGATGTTATGTTAGCTTATCTTAGCCATTTAAATAAAGGTGTATTTTATCAAATAAAATGTATGAAATTTTCAATTAAAATATTGCCACTTCAAACAACCGTGATTATGTACATAATTTTTAGCTACAGAATGTTTGTGACCCACATAAGTACCAAAATTAGACTTAAACAATTAATAATAATAATTTCACGTGTTAATTTAAAATTGTAATTGGATTAATAGTGCTACATAATAATTATAATTAATTGGAACATTTAATAAAAGACAAGTAATAATAATAAAATAATTATACATACGATATTATCACATAGTGCAAGAAAAAAATATAAGTAAAAAATATATTTTCAATCTAAAGTAAGAGACCATACGTTTGGGATTATAAGTGACCGTGTTTTCAGAGCTTATTCTGTTCTATTCCATTTAATGTTTAGAATTTCATACCCAATTATTCAAATTAAAGGAAATTATGAGAAATAAAATAACTTGGTTGCAGTAAAGAGAGAGATTTGTCTAAGTATACAATTTTTTAGGTTACGCTTTTTGTAACAAAAAAAACCATGATAAATAAATTAAAAGTGATATAATGGCAAACTTTGCTCCATCCAAAATGAATTTGTTACGATCTTGGACCATTTTTTGACGACAATAATCTCTTCCTCCTAAATTATATTCGCAGGCTCCAATAAAGGTCCACATTTTGTACAATTGAGGTGTACAACTGAAAAACACAGTCACTGTGTTTATATTACATGCCACTTTCAAATACAATCTATGAATCTATACAGGAACCCGAAAGCGCCACGATAAATTATTAAGTGTTACCATGCGCTTTTAAAAAATATACATTACATCCGTGGAAATTAAGTAAATAATAGTAGCTTAATAGCACTTTACTGCCAAGTCGTGTTGCTGGCAACATTGGTGTTGGGTTGCGCGAACGCGTTAGGGAAACTCTGTCCTAGGTTTAAGCTACCAAACTGCTGGGGTAAAGATTGCGCGGGTTGATTAAAGAACTGATTGCTGGCAAACTGTTGTTGTGGCTGTTGCTGCAACGGTTGCTGTACCGGCGCTCCAAAAGGCTGCTGAAATTGATTACCCATTTGAAACTGGCTAACTGGGAATTGCATACCATTTTGTTGTACACTGGCAACATTACCCACATTGCTGTACCCAGATTGCTGTTGAAACGCACCAAACTGAAATGCACTGGTTTGTTGGTTTTGGAACGAATTCGGCTGTTGATTCTGGTACGAACCAGTTTGTTGATTCTGGTACGAACCGGTTTGTTGATTCTGGTAAGAACCAGGTTGGTTCTGGTAGGATCCGGTTTGTTGGTTCTGGTACGAACCGGTTTGAACTGGATTCGGGTTGAAGCTTGCTAGACTGGTCGATGGAGTTTGGCTGTACAGCGCTAATATGCTATCCTTGGTCAGCTTCGACTTTTCCTTTTCCGTTGGGGCCGCTTGCTTGAAGAAGTTCTCTTCCTCCACTTTGAGATCTGGCTTTAGGGCTTCCTTCACCGGTTCTGAAGGTTTCTCCTGTGGTGCTGAGAAGAAGCTGGAGAAGATGTCGTCATTGGCAGGTTTTGCTTCGGTCTTGGTGGTGTCCAGGCCTAAGAGGTCCGTTGAGCCGTTTGATATTTTGGTGTCTTGAGCAGTTGGCGGCGTGCTTCGACCGAGCTTCGGGCTGACTGACGACTTCGGCTTCGGTATACTTGGGATGACATCTGATTTCTGAAAGTTGGATAAAACCAATGTGAATGCCTCGAGGATATGTGTAGAGAAAATTATTAAATCCCCCAGGGGATCCAAATGGATGGAGACGAAATATTTTACTAACCATAATATTTTACAAACTATAAACTGTTGACCTATAACTCTGTTATTAAGAAATAAATGATAACCCACAAAGTCAGAAAATGTTTTGTTTATTTTTTTACTATACCAGTACCGGTGTTAAAAGTTAACGCATATGATATTTGATGAATAAACACAGAGAACAGAGCAATCAAGAAAAAAAACGCCAACTTTGTTTGACAAGTTGACACAATTTCAAGGGTTGTTTGCGGCCCAGCTAAAAAAGCAACAACGAAAGTTTATTTTGATTATAGGTGAATACTTTTAGGCTGCAGCGTTCATCATCCTAATCATCATCATCAGCCTGAAGACGTCTACATCTGAACATAGGCCTCCCCTATAGGGCACTACTGAATGGCTGCTCCCCTCCTGCATCCATCGACTCTCCGCAGTTTTCACCAGATCGTGTCTTCCAGTTCGCGCACGCACTCGAGAACCAGCTGCAGCCGTTATGCAAGCTGAATTACACTTTCTTGCGTTATAGCAAGAGAAATGCGAAGTAAATCTTCTGTAGAGTGCAGTTCAAACTTAATAGCGGTTGTGAAGTCAGCACGAACACTGCGCAATAGCAAAAATTAGAGGCGGGAAGTAAGAGTTATGCGCAGCGTGCGGGGGGGGGGGGGGGTTGAAGCGCACTTCACAGCCACCATTGAGTTTGAATCACACTACATGTACTTCTACAACCTCTCAAACAAAGGTCTCAAAAACAAAGGGGTTAAGGTTGGTGTGGTAGACTGTAGTGTAAATCTATTGTAGTGTAGATGTATACTCCAGTAGTAGTACTTACATTGTACTTCTTATCGCTGGCCGATGGAGCTGGTAAAGGACCTAAACCTGATGATGTGGTCTTCTTTTTTCGCTTCTGTTTCTCGATCTCTTCATCTATTTCTTTATCCCTGAAAGAATATTTTTCGTCGGGTTAGAAAACATTCTTGATTTGTTTCATACAAATTAGGTTTCTGATCAAATGACGGTATTTTTATTTACCAAGTCTGGTAACAATAGACCCCATTTCCAAGTGATGGCGCATATTTGGAATGGATACTGGCAAGCAAGCTGCCGGATCAAATTTTTAAACAGCTTCAACAACTTTCACTTCAACATCAACTTTCTTGAAGCCATAAAAATAAGTTAAAGTTTGTTATGAGAATAAATAACGTGCCGTTTTGGTCGTTCACCTGATGTTAAGCGACTCGGCCGCCTATAACAGTTACGGTGTCACTGGGAACTTTAAAATAATAAAGTTTCGCGTGACGCTGGACTGCGTAAGTGCGCACGTCATCCACTAGACTGTGAGATCAGGCAGGTCATAAAGTCTCATTTGCCCAGTAACTTCACCAACTACAACGCCCTTCAAACTGGAATACAGTTTATACAGTAGTGCTTGCACACTACTGTTTGGCAGCAGAATAACTGGCAAAGCGGTGGTACCTACCCAGACGAACTTTGCAGAAAAATCCTACCACCTAGTTATAAGTTGCCTTATTTCTTGTGATAGATTCTAAACATGATAGCGTGCATAAGAAAACGACACTTCAAGTTTAGTGCAGTTTCAGAAGTATAGGTCTGTGGATAATAAGTATATCTTACCAGTTAACTTTAGGCGTCGGCGGAGGCACCCATTCTTTCGCCTGATACTTGCGGGTCTCGTACTTGGCGCGTATGAATGCCTCGAGCGAGGAGTCTTGTTGTGGGCGACGGAACGAATCTGGCAGGTTTGCTTCGTACACCGCTCGGGCGCGGGAGTTGCCCATCTGTTGGAGGGATACCTGGAAACGGAGGGATGCTATTTAATTAGCTAATTAAAGAGCCTGTTTAAGCCAAAAGCCCCCTTAAATATTTATTATATTCTGTTTTTTAGTATTTGTTGTTATAGCGCCAACAGAAATACATCATCTGTGAGAATTTCAACTGTCTAACTATCACGGTTCATGAAATACAACCTGGTGACAGTCGGACGGACCGACAGACAGCGGAGCCTTAGGGTCCGTTTTACCCTTTTGGTACGGAACCCTAATTAGATGTGCGCATAAAGGGGAAAGCGGTATGCAGTGTGGGGGCTTGCACCGCACTACACGGCACGAATTTGTTTCACACACTGCAATATTAAAATCTATCCAATAAGGATGTTGCCTACTATATCCATCTTTGTCTAAATGGAATAAGGTTGAAACGGATAAGTATTTGTTTCAGTATAAAAGTCATCATATTCTTTCTATGCCTGAATAGGATTTGACCGCAATCTCACCGGAAAGTCACGATGCGGTCTACGATGGTACATGCTTGCCTACACATTTTCAAAGGCTAATTTCTTAAAATTACCATACAGTCTTCATTTAATGCTCTAATTTAGTACATGACATTGGCGAAATTGTGGTGAAATTGCTGCAGAAGCCTCTAAGATTCAATTCAACTTTAGTTACCACTTGTTCTGGTGTCCAAGAGTCCAGGTTGACACTCTTCACCTTCGAGATATGCACACCGAGGTTCCGGTGGATGCCAGCGCAGCGGATGCACAGGAATATGCCCAAGTTCCATGACGCCCAACGAGGTCCTACAAATTCAAATAAATACTTACAAAAACAAAAATATTAACTCTCACATGCAGTGTATAATCCACCACGCTGGCCAAGTGCTGGTTGGTGGATGACACATGTTCTCTGTGATTCTTGAGCGCGCCCGCTCAAGCTCATTGCTCTCTCCATAGCTCGTTGCGCGACTTTGAGCTTAGTAATGAGGCCAACAGTTAGAGACCACGTCTCAGTTCCATAAGTCATCACTGGCAACACACATTGATTGAAAACTTTTGTTTTCAGGCTTTACGGTATTTTTTTGCCTAGAAGATACCTTGTTGTTATCCTGAAGTTTTTTAGGGACTTTTGGCCTAATGTAGAAGATACCTATTCAGTCGCGATTTGAAGAGCTCCAGTTTGTACTTATTGAACCATCAACCAGTCGCATTCCTACAACCTTAATTGCATGCTGAACGACGTCATACAACATTATATTTTTAAGGTGTGATTTTATCTTATTTATGTGCTTGTAAAAATGTACACCGACCTGGTGAAAGCCGCGGGGAGCCGATGGATGCAGGAGGCGAGCAGCCGCTCTAAGTGGCGCTCCCTGGTGGAGGCCTATGTTCAGCAGTGGACGTCTTCAGGCTGTTAATGATGATGATGATGATGATGAAAAATGTAATGTTGTGTGATTGTCTTGAATAAATGTATTTTCTTTCTTTCTTTCAACCTTAAAATGTCTGTATTCTTGAACAATAACATTCTATTAATACATTTATTAAACTGTGTTATTGAAAGGCCTACAGTTAAATATAAACTTTGACAATAAATTGTAACAAAAAGATAAATTATCAATGCCATTAGCAGTATGTCCAGCTGTAGTAGATAAGATAAAATATCAAAGTAAAAACTGAAATGTAGGCATTTCATAGATGTGAAAGGACGTAATGCAAATAGCTTTGTAGCGAAATAGAGGTGGCCCACGGTTTACTGATATTTACCCATTTTCCTGCCCAAACTTAACTTTCTCTGCGATAAAATGGTAAATGGACCCCGGTAGTAATACTCTATCTGTATGCAAGATTTCATTCAAATTGGTTTAAGTATTTTAGGGTGAAAGTAATACAAACAGACAACGCTTCTGTCGTCCATATTAGTTGGGATTAACCTTGAAATGTAATTGTTGTAATTTCGTGTAAGTAATTAATGAAATTGTCCTCTGTAAAAATAGATTCACGTTGACCACACATTCGCGTCATTACTACATACATTGCATATATTAATTAATTGTCATGACTGTTGTTTCGTTTGTGCAGGATTCTACGCTAGATTAACATTGGAATTCATAGTCAAGGTAGGGGCTCCTTTAGGGGATGATGTGCTGAGCCAAAATATAAGAAAAAAAAAAGTGAAAGAAGAATGATTCAACATTCAACTTCTATGTGAAAGTTGAATGATTGATTTTTTTCATAAAGTCAAAATGCTATTTTGTGTTTAGGTATTGTCCATTAATAATGTGGGATTCGAAAGGGGGCAGGGAGGAGTCAGAAATATAACAAAACATCCCCATTGGGGGGTAAGTTTAAAACCTGACCATGTATCACCAGGAGGGAGGGGGGTGATGAATGGATATCCCATTACTTGATTTGTCCTCCTTTGTTTATTATTTTTAAGTTTTAGTTGATGTTAACATGTGAAATAGCAACAGAGATACACTTTATAATTTTTGATAAGTACCCAATTCTCAAACCAGGAGTTAGTAGGTACTAGGTACCCTCACTGGAAGATACCCAAAAACAAGACAACTGCTCCATCCTACTTCAAGGAGTGGAGTTAGGGTGGTTAGTAGCAATGACAATTAATGCTATTTTGCGTAAATTTCATAAATGTGCTAATTCACGAGTTTTAGCATGCTAATTGCTATTGCTATGCTATTTGCTAAAATGAAATGAAATGAAAATATATGAAAAATGAAATGAACCATAAATTAAAATAGAAATGAAACTTTATATTAAAAAATATATTCAAAATCAAACAAATGAACTGAAATGAAATTTCATATTCCACAGAATTCTGCAACTACATTTCATTTGCTAAATGCTAAATGAGATTTTGCATGCTAATTTATCCATCACTAGTGGCTAGTGTTGATGGGTTAGCAGGTTAAATGCAAAAATCACCACATGAAGGATGACACACAGGCCTTTATCACCCCCATTTAGAATAAAAATAGGAACTGCTCCATCATATCTAATATGGCATGATTGGCATATGAGCAATGAGCATGTCAAGCATATGAGCATCAATGCTCCAGATTTTCTTAAGATCTTGACTTGATCTAAGGTCCACAATAGGGAATAGTTCTTTAATAGGGACCCAATATGGCATAAACTGAGATTTTAGATGAGATAACTAAGAAAAAAATATAGTAGAAGAGCAAACTTCATTCAAATCCATCACTATTGTACGCTATTACATCATCTCACACACTTAGCTTAGAGTTTCAAGTTACACTGCTATTGTTACAGGCAGCAGTCACTCTTAACTTCAGGCAGACAACTCAGGTACCTCATCAGGTCATCCGACAACTTAACAAAACACTTGTATAATTCTAGTAAGAATTTGGGAATACATTGAGTTTGATTGGACAGCAAACCGGTTGGAAAGCAAACTTTTTCATACAATGGAATATAATACATTAGGTAATTAATTAACAAACTGAGCACTAATTACAATGTAACATTGTTCTAATACCTTTACTACTGTACTGAATAAATACAAACAGCTGTTAAGCTGCTAGCTATTTTTTTTGTGCCATGAAGAATAGGAATCTCAAATTACAAAGACAATAAAGTATAGAACAGCAGGTAAAACTTGATAACGAATAACGTCGCTAAAAGTCGTGTATTAATAATTTATTACACGTAAATTGATATGGGGTGAATTGATGGCCTGACCCTATGAATTACAGTAATCGTGACTCATTTGGATAATTTTGATTTATTCTATCAAGTTAAAGAACCCCTGGCGAATTGACGAATATAAAACGTTCTTTGTACAGGTGATAACGGCGGGATAATGTTCAAACCCTGTAAAAGTAAGAGGAAACAAAGATATTGGTAATAAAATAAAAAAGGAAAAATCAGTACCTTTTGCATCACAATCCACACAATATTTGTTATCCTCATCTTTCAGCATTTGCATCAAAATGTTCTGACATCGATCCTGGATCTGTTTCACTCGATCTTTTTCGCTTTTCGAAGCCATTTCTGTGAAATAAATTGCAAAAACAATACGAAAATGGGTGTAAAAACGCTTGTTTGTTGAGTTGAAGGAAAGAGACCATAGAGTAGAATAATTTTTACTTTTTTGTAGAGAAATCACTCACAGATAACATAAAGACCACAAACCTCAGGCCAAGGAAGGACAAACTTGCGAAAAAAACTATTCATTGTCTGATCTGGGGGTCTAGCAAAGATACCAACCACTAACGCTAACGCCAAACGCTAATTTCCAAAATGTACTAGGATGACATTTCGGAAATCGCTTACTTTTCCACAGCTACTGTCATTTCAATACAGTTTTGGAGTTAGCGTTTGGCGTTAGCGTTAGTGGTTGGTATCTTTGCTAGACCCCCTGTTGGGCAACTACAAGAAGTTCATAAAATACTCCGTAAAGGCTGACATTCACAGACGAGTTCGAGATCGAACCCAAACACCGTTATGTCAAAATTGGAGTTTAGACTCAAACTTCGGTCGAAATGGCATTCACAGTCGAGTTTAGCATAATGGAGTACGAGTTTATGCTCAGCTGAGAATGAGCGGGCTGGATAAACATGGCGGTGTCTGAGCCGTGCTCAGACACCGCCATGTTTATTATCACGCATGTTTTTAAAAACAATGCTGCTTAAAATCAATTTTTAAGGTGGTTTTTGTTAAGAAATGTATTTTGTATTGAATAAAATGAATAAATTACGAAATAAAATTAGGTACTTTATAGATTTATTTATAATGAAAATAACAATAAAAAAATCTAATTGTAATTTACTGTGTGTTTTCTTTGTTGTATTATAGATTTTGCTTTCCCGGCTTGTGTCTTCACATTCACATTATTCCATGCCTTTTGAAGTTGTTTGTGAGTAATTACCTAACCTATAATATAGAATAAATCTTAAATTAGGTAGGTCTAGGTTTATTAAATAAAAATCAATTCATATCCTTTTAGGAATTACCATGCACATTATGAAGAAATCATCAATTCTTTGCAATTTGGCTCCATAGTTCTTCTTTTCTATTATTAAAATTAAGCATTTAATTTTATTTAGTTTCTAGAATTTGTATGTATGGAGCTATTAGCTCCCTCAGATTTTGTGAAAAAATACTTTGAACACTATAGAGACGATTTATTTTCCATTACTACTATTTCCATTTCCATTGTAAGTTTTAATTTCTCTCGTTTTTTATTAATTAGATAAATAACAACATTAATAATAATCATGATAATTGAAAAACAAAGAGAAATGGCGCGCTTTTTAAAGTCCCCTTCACCAGTTTTTTTTCTCTAATCTGTGATCACCAGTAAGTTTGATCTCCTGTTTCAGTTATTCATACAATATTTGCTGTTTTTTCTCCCTTTTAAGCATAATACTACCAAATAAAAAAGAAAACGTGTAACTCACTAATGTCAAACTACACTTGTCTATGGCCGGAGTTTACTCGGCGGAGTGAGGGCGGAGTTTACGTTGGAACTCGACTATGAATTTAACAACGCGGAATGTATTCGCCGAGTCCGGAGTTTGAACTCACGTGAGATCGATCGGAGTAAACTCGATGCATTGTCTCTGAATGTCAGCCTAGGAGTGGGCGATCGTTATCGATAGTATTGATAGTATTGCCTCATTCTGAGCTATCGATAGTATCGGTACTATCGATAGATAGGTCTATAGGGCTATCGATAACGTTTCGATTGGTTCGCTATTGATCGATTGGTCATCGATAGTCGACTATCGATCGGCAACTCTAGTTACAAAGTACGGTAGATTTTTATCTCTAATCTGTCATCTGTGGCAATGACAAGCACAGACATTATTTTTCTCCCTCTATGGCTAACTAATATGGCTAACAGTGCTGCCAATTGCGGGGAAAATCCCCGATTTGCGAGGAATTGAGGGTAGCAACGGGGAGAGCGCGGGGAATGACGAAAATCGGGGAATTTCGGGGAATTCAGTTGTTTTTGGTGGGTAAAAATATTTTTTTTGTTGGTCATTCGAATATAAAAAAGTGTTTCGCGCTCGCTTCGCTCGCACTTTTATTGTTTCTATACATACATTATTTTAATCTGAAACCAGCGCGCTTGTACTGACATAATAATTCTGCAAAATTGTTTATAACACTGATTTAGTGCCAGCAGTGTAGCACTGTTCAGCCATAATGCCAGTATAAATTAAATTCCTTAACTATTGAATTTTATTTATATTATTCGAGAATTGGTAATTATTATTGTTTTAGCAAAGAGTATGTAAACTAACAAACAAACAATAAACATAAACAAAAAAAACAATTGCTATTAATCAATTGAAATTGAAACTATAATGTATGGAGGCAAATCTGTGAATAGTAAGACTACGGATTTAGTCTAGATGTAAGTTGTATATAGTAGTATATTAAAGAAATCATGTATAAAACGTAAAGTAAAACGTAGTGTTATTGTTCCAAAAATGTCGTTTCGGTAAATTAATCATAACGATGCGGGGAATTTCGGGGAATTGGCGAAACTGACGCGGGAAATCGAGAATTTTTTTTTGGCAGCACTGATGGCTAAGAGAAAAAAATAAAAATACAGTCAGCCAGCCACACAAATAATAATAATTATAATAAACAAAGATACATAAAAAAATAATAATTTTTATTTGAAACCTATACAAAGAAGCTTGACCTGACCGTGTTTTTTGTTAGATTGTGTAGTAGCAAACCCTTGTTTGTTGGAATGTTTGTTTTGGTTAAACTCTTCTGATTTATTTATTTGAACACAATGGGCAACCAGCTGGTTGGAGTTGCTCCTTCGCAAATATATCCAGTGGAGCATTATCTTAGTGATCATGTCGATCTCAATTTCGATCAAAGGTAAAGCCACTCTTCTACGTTCCTTAATAATTGATTTGTGAAAGAACTACTCGTCATTTGCCTCTTGTCTCTATAGTCATTGTTCATAGAATGTAGTGGCAATACCTACATAGAGGTATACTTTACTTAAACTGTGGTAGAGGTGATTTAAGCGGCAGGGGCAATTCCTAACCTGCAGCTCTGCTACATGTACTTTGTTCTAGTCTTGGCTCAACAAGGTTCCTCAAAGTGGCCCGAGCCCGGTCCCGAGAAGGCCTGGTTGTAGTAAAGGTGTTTGCCATACAAGACCCATCCTTGCCTCTCGCTGAGCACAAAGAAAGAATATTGAAGATCAAAGAGCAGCTAGTGTCGGCTTTCAACTGTTTACCATTCCAGAGGGTCATCGTAAGTATATAACACTTCTCTTACATTTTCACTGTCCCAGTTAGAGAGGACATTTTATGATTGTAATAATAAATAATAAATTTTTTGAGAAAAATTTTAGGAATCCTGCCTCTAGCTATGTTCTTAATGAGTCAAGTAACGCTAGTCATGACATTATTCATGATATAGAAGTTAAAAATAGTGAAATCTTAAAACTTATTCGTAATCTAGATGTAACAAAAGGAGCAGGTAGCGATAATATCCCACCGATATTCTTCGTCAAGTGTGCAGTTCCGCTGAGTGCTCCTATATCATTATTATTTAACCGTTGTCTTAGAGATGGCTATTTCCCTAGCATCTGGAAGCAAGCTCATATTGTGCCAATTCATAAAAAGGGACCTAAAACAGCCATTGAAAACTATCGCCCAATTTCCATCCTTAATGTTTTGAGTAAATTGTTTGAAAGGGTGGTTCACACTCGAATATACCCCGTTATTTCTGCCTCTATCCCCGTAGAACAGCATGGCTTCATGAAAGGGCGATCAACCACCACAAATTTAGGAGTTTTTGTTGATAATGTTGCTAGTGGTATGGAAGGAGGATCTCAAGTAGATGTGGTCTACACGGATTTTGAGAAAGCCTTTGACCGTGTTGACCACATCATACTTTTGCACAAACTTTTTGAGCTTGGTATTCGAGGCAATTTGTTAAGGTGGATGGAGTCCTACTTGCGTAACCGCTCTCAAGCGGTAATTGTAGGTGGATTCTGCTCAAATTTTATTGTGGTTCCTTCGGGGGTACCGCAAGGTTCAATTTTAGGGCCCCTAATGTATGTTGCATATATATATGATATTGGATACTGTCTGCAATATGCGCAGCTTCTCATGTATGCAGATGACACCAAAATCTACATGAAAGTACAGAATCATTTAGATTGTCAGAACTTACAAACAGACTTAGATAGATTAGCCGTATATTATGCTAGAAATCACCTTGACATTAATATAGGTAAATGCTCATTTGCTTCGTTTACGCGAAAAAAACTTCCAATTAAATTTGAATATAAAATCAATGGCATTAAAATAAACAAAGTAGATTGTATTAGGGACCTAGGGGTAGTAATGGATACAAAACTTTCATTTTCTGGACATGTGGACTCTGTGGTTAGTAAGGCCTACAAGAGCCTGGGCTTTATATTGAGGATTAGTCGGCCATTCTCTGATATTGTTTGTTTGAAAGTTTTATACTACTCTTATGTGCGTAGCATCTTGGAGTACTGTAGCTCGGTGTGGAATCCGCAATATGTCATTTATATCCATGACTTAGAGAGCATTCAGAGTAAGTTTGTAAAACATTTAAACTTTAGGTGTTATCGCAGCCATAATGTTGAGGACTATCAGGATTCATGTAATTATCATCATCTTACTACCCTAGAAAATCGGCGCAAGCTTTCTGACATGTCACTTCTGCATGGACTGTGCAACAGCTATATTGATAGTCCTGATCTAGTTTCAAAAATCTTGAGGTTTTGTGTGCCAAGGAAGCGAACAAGACATACGAATCTTTTTGCTGTATCACACTCGGCTACTAATTATGCCCAAAATTCACTCGTTAGTCGATTGCACAGAACTTATAATAAATTATTTGACTCCATTGATATTTTCCACATCAACAATTTGCGCTTCAAACGGGAGGTTCTCCAAATCCTTAATGATGAGGGTGCAGTTGGAGTCAAAACGGGATAACCCCAAAATCACACGCAAAGGCAGTAGGCACACTACAAGGAAAGATACTATTTATTATTAGGTACCGTTATTCTATTTATATAAGTATTTAGTTATATGGTTTTTTATCTGTTTAGTGATTGTCGTTTTTGCTTATTCAAAGATAAATTCGTAAAATGTAAATCCATTATTGGCTTTTAGTTTTGTTATAAGTTTTATATGTATTTGTTTTAAGAGCTGTGGATTTTGTTACAGAAATAAATAAATAAATAAATAAATAAATAAATAAATAATGAAGACTTCATGGTGCTAGCAACTTTTTGATTGGAATATCCCTTAGTATAAATGTATCATGTTTCAGCTAACAGATAAAGCAGGGCTCCTCATGCGAGAGTACTGCCGTTGCAGCGTGTACGATCGTATGTCTACTCGCCCCTTCCTGACTGCTCTGGAGAAGAAGTGGGTTACTTTTCAAGTGCTGTATGCTTTGCATAGAATGCACAAGCTTGGTATCTGTCATGGGGACATAAAGGTCAGTAGAAAGTTATTGACATGTAAGAAAATATCTGATTAATAAATTAATTGAATAAAAGTGGTGTAATAATGGTGGAGTATACTTAAATGTTTTACAATGGCAATTTGATAAGCGTTAACTAGGTTTTTTTTCCTGGTGGTCCTGGGCTGTAGTATAGAACCACCCCATTTCTTCTCGTGGGTGCTGTAAGAACTGGCTTAAATCATGTCAGTGAATATCAAAGGAATGGGCAGGTCTTTGGTCTTAATGGCAATCTACTGCAATCGGCAAGATGCCTGCTGCCAAGAGTGGTGGTTATGGCATGGAATGGATATACACAGCAACCTCTGCATACTCAGATGATGAAGTAGAAGCTATGTATGAGGTCATAGGCGTCTTCTGGATAATAGGCATGATGACTAAAATTTTTTTTGGATTTATTAATTATATTCCTCAAAGAATAAACATTTGTAAAAACAAAAATTGGATATCTCAAAAAATTACCAAGTTACAAGCATTTTAAAAACCGGAATAGAAAGAGATAGCTCAAACGGCCAGTGACGTCAGAGGAAGGTTGTTATAGTACCTTGTTACTAAGCTGTGGTAGCTTTTCATACAATCTCTTTGGCATGTGACGTCACGAGTAGATTTTTCATAGTAACTGTGGGGGCGCTCTGTTTCGCGAGAAAGGGACAGGAGATGGCTCCTGTAGAAACTTTAAAAGCTTATTACTCCGTGATTTATTTACCGATTTTACTTATTTTTTCAATTATTGCATTCATTTTTAATCTTCTTTATGAAAGTAATATTTACTTGTTCATTTTTAATAGTAGTCATCATGCCTATTATTATTATCCAGAGGAGGCCTATGATCAGCAGTAGAAGTCTTCAGGTTGATGATGGTGATGAGGTTTATCTGTGGTACAATTTATTTATTGAAAAGGGGAGAGTGGGGATATTCTGTTCTGTGCCTATTCTTTACAAAACATATATTTCCATCAATTTGAAATTGCAGCTGGAAAATATAATGGTGACATCCTGGTTGTGGGTGCTACTCACAGACATTGCTTCGTTCAAGCCTACATTTTTGCCTGATGACAATCCAGCAGATTTCAGCTACTTCTTTGATACATCTAGAAGGAGGCTGTGCTATGTTGCTCCTGAGAGATTTGTGGGCGCACCTGACCCTAGCAATAGAGCTGTGGTGAGTAAAATCTACGAACATCAAAGGTCCCTCAAGACACACGCAATTTACCTGTTATATTGTGGGAAAGTTTAATTTTTCGGGAAAAAAATTACCGCTTTTATCTCAATAATGGTAGCAACCTGGGAAAGTTTGATTGAAATTGGTTTAGTTCACACAATAAACTTACAATACACATGTGTTTTTTTTTACTTTTATGTATTAGTATGGATGGATAGGGTGAATAGGGGCAAGGAAGTGCTAATGTTGCATCAAACATATTAAATTCAACAGACATTAGGTACTTGGAGTATAATAGAGGTGTTGCCTAATTCCAATTTTGTTTCTGTTACAGGGGGATGACAAAGGACTGCTGCTAAGCGAATCTCCATGCAAAGTCGGCGAACTAGTTCCGAGTATGGATATTTTTTCAGCAGGGTAAGTTTAATATTCTATTCTAATACAGTTCAGTTGAGATCATAGGATTTTTTTATTCATACAATTTTGTCAAGTATAGGTGACTCAGGGGACAATTTTGTCTCCTGAGTTACTTATTTGTTATTTATACCCATGTTTTTTTTTTAAATAATATTATGTATGACGAGTGTCTGCGCAATTGTTATCGTGGATATTGATCTACATATTGCATAACACAAGCAAATATTCAATAATGTTCAAAATAAAATAGGTGGTAAAATAGGTTGTACTGGTCGTTGTTTCCTTACGAAAAACAGCTTGACCCAAGTATACTAAACTAGACCGAAAACTTACTTGTATAAGTACATAAATATTTAAAATAAATAATACTAAAATGTATAAAGCAACTGGTTGGTAATGGGGAAAAAGTGCCCAGAATGCTGGCAGCTGGTGGTTTTAAGTTGTATAATATTAGTTTTATTTATATTAAGTATTATAAGACTAAAACTTTGAATTAACATAATTATCCCAACAGTTGTGCCCTATTAGAGCTATGGAACGACGGCACTCCAGCGTTAGACCTCCCCGGATTGCTGGCGTACCGCGGCGGTGAACAGCGACCACCCACCATGTCGCCTCCAGCCGGCTGCGAGCCCGCACTACGCAGCCTACTGCATTCTATGACCGAGCGCATTGCCAAAGATCGGCGCAGTGCAGAGATATACCTGGATGAGGCCCGGGGAAAGTGAGTTGGCAAGCATTAAAGAGAGATAGATAGACGCTTTATTGTACATACCAAGTAATTAATAAAAAAAAAAATTTTACAAGGAATACAAAAATTTCCAAGATATGTAACAATGTTGAGGGGCTTCTGTCTGAGTGTGTGATTGATCGGGATTTTTGGGTATGTTTGTAATCGTGCATGGACAATTCTGGCGTATTGGGTATGTTTTAGTTGTTTAGAGGGCATTTTAGTCAGCAAGGGTATAATTTTAGTTGGCGAGGTAACATAAAATAAGTCGATTAGGGCGCACAACTTTACGTATGAAACACATTTTTATTGTTTTTGTAACATTTTTATTGAAAGCAAGTTACACGCTACCGCTAGTCTTCTACAACAGCTGAGTCACCATAACCGAGTTTTCAGTTTCACAACATAATTATTGTGTTGTTAGAATAGATATCTGTAAACTGTAATTTTAGCACCATTTTGCTTCCTGGGCTGCGAGCCTACAAGGACAGCTAGACGAGGCCAGAAATAAGCAAGGTGGGGCAAGTGAAGTTGGGGTAGTTTTGATAAATGTTTTGTCGTTCAGAGGACATTTTAGTCATTTAGGGGACTGGCTCGTGTATGTTGGTTAGGGGACATTTTCCTCCTTCGAAAAAGTTGAAAAACGTTGGTTACGTCACTATGTACGAATAAGCTTTTAACTGGCTTTGTTTACTATTTCATATTATGTTTCTAGAATGTTTTAATTTGCTGTACTATATCTGATTCCAGGCTGTTCCCGGAGTACTTCTACTCATTCCTACAATCGTACATGCTCATCTTCTCAGCACAACCAATCCTGCCACCGGACGAAAAGATCTTGCGAATCCACCAAGACATAAAAAACATAATCAAAATATTCACACAGCCTTCAGACACCAAAAATTACAAAGATCTCGTTGATGAGACCACAGACAACACAAACGAAAGCATAGACAACTACAAAGGAGGATTTAAAGTTTTAAATGTTAACTCGACAGATTTTGATGAGAATTTCGACAGTAAACAGCCGGAGATGAAGGAGCTGGGGCCTGATAGTGAAGGGTTGATTTTGATTACGTCATTGGTGACGTCATGCATAAGGGGGCTACATCATTGTACGTCGAAGTTGTACTGCTTGGAGATATTGCAGTTGCTATGCGAGAATTCCAGTTCGGAAACTATTTTGGACCGGATCCTGCCATATATTGTAAGTGCATTTTTGTTTTTATTATTGTACTATTTGACTGGATTTGCATGGGACTGTTATTCGCACCACACTAGTGCACTTTTACATTTTATCTATCTATTATTATGCAAGTTAGTGGGCATCCAATCGCTTAAGTATATTTGACGAACCGGCTACGGGAATATCCAGCAGCTGTTATGTTATACTAAAGGTTTAAAAACTTATTTACAAAAGTCAAAATAGGAATGTAGTTTAGAAAACGCCTCATAACTAACCGTGACACTTTTACTGGGTACACTTTTTTACTTTCTGAAAAGTTATGATGTCCCCTACCCGTGAGTAAGGGGACATCCACTCTTTCGCCACATCCTGTATAAATAAATAAATAAATAAATAAATATGTGTGGACATTACACACAGCGCTATCTAGCCCTAAACTAAGCATAGCTTGTACTATGGGAACCAGATAACTGATACAATACTTATATACTTTTTTTGTTTGTAAATATATACATAGAATACAATATAACACCCAGACGCAGAACAAACATCTATGTTCATCACACAAATGTTTGTCCCGGGTAGGAATCGAACCCACAGCCCTCAGTTCAGAAGGCAGGGATACTACCAACTGAGCTATCGGGCCCGTCAAAGCTATCGGCCCCGTGTATAGAAAGCATACGTTTTTTTTATCATTGATCATTGTCTCACCTGTAGGCCTAGCACGAATATTTACGCGTGCGTAAGTGTAACGTTAACGTAAGGCGGTTGTGTGGGGCGCTGATCAAATGCCATACAAACGCCTTACATTAACGTTACACTTATGCGCGCGTAAATATTCGTGCTAGGCCTACTGATGGTAAGTGACGACGCGGTCGACGATGGTACATGCTTGTCTAGAAAATACCCGCGGGATGATCATTTAACTTAGATAGCAATGTAACAGGAAAAATTTCATTTCAAATTTGAAAATTTCGACAGTAAAATAAATAAATAAATAAATAACGCCCAACGATCACATACATAGATACTGGACTTTAACTAAGATTCCCTGTATCTAGGGACCCAGGAACTACGAGGACCATGGTCCCACAACACCCAGACACAGAACAAGTATTTGCGCTTTTTTTTTTCGGGCACAAATACTTGTCCTGTAGCGGGAATCGAACCCGCCACCTCCAGGCTATGAGCCGACCTGCTCAACCACCACACCACGGTGGCTGTCCTATGCAAGTAACTATGCACATAAACTGCCTATTGAATCTGTCAAATTCATAAATTTTTGCCCAGATAATATAACACCTATAGTACAGATGCCTCATCCCATACAACGGAATAACGCGGGCTATTTTACGAATTATTTTATTTCTGCATAACGCAAGGTTATCAAGTGACATTTATTGCGTGTTGGCGAAGTATTGGGCCAAATGAATACACTGGACACTAACTAGTAACTCTCTAGACACGATTACTAAATTTTTTTCAAGTTTGGGCTATTTTCCGTTTGTACCTGATGGGACCCCATGATTTTAGTGTTTCTAGTGTTCATTCTAATATTCATAATCTTTATCCACTGTTTTTAACGTCCCCAGATCCACCTTACGCACGACAGTGCGGGCCGTGTCCGTGCCGCTGCGATATCCGCAGTGGCGTCGTGCGTTTCGCGCGTGCGTTCGTTACCGCACTCGGATTGTAATGTGTTCCCCGAATATATACTGCCGGAATTGGCGCCAAGAGCCACAGACCCCGCTGTGCCTGTCAGACAAGCTCTGGCTAATAATATCGGTGAGTATACAAGGTGACCTTGAATTGGTATGCTATCCCGAAATGGGGGGACTGGGACCATGATACCCTACAAGTTGTGAGAGTCTTACTTGAAACTGGGTGTTTCCAAACGCCCATGTTAAAAATAAATCCACACGCAAAATTGCACGTCCGGTCGCTACGAGAGTTAACAAGATACAATAAATCCATTTCTAAACACAGGTCGTTAAACTTATTTATGTGCACTCGGTCAAGGGCGAAGTTCAACCACCCAGCTGCGCTAAGGCTATTTTCGAACGTAAACTTTACTTGGCATTTCTTCAATGAAATACTATTAATTTAGTAAAGTCGTAGAAGAAACATTGTCTAACTTGGGGTGTAGATTTACCCCCTTTCGGGATAACATACAAATTCAAGGTCACCTTGTATAGATAAGAAAGAAAAAAGGAAAGTAAGTAAAAAGAGGAAAAAAGAATAAAAAATAGTAAAGTAAAAAAAAAAAGCGAGGGTAGTCGCACGGTACGCATCTCTCAGCGTATTATTGCATTATTTTAATAGTTTTAAGGCAAAAAACCAAGTTAATTGGAGAAAATACAACTTATAACACCTTTAATTACGCAAGTGAATTGAAGTTTTTATATAGTGACGCAATTTTGTATCGAATATAAAGTCGAAGTGCACCGTGTGTAAGGAGTCGCTTCAAGTGAAAGATAAAGTGAAGTGTACCTCTAAAACTTGAGATCAACAATACCATTTCCAGTGTGTTGGTCTTCGAAGCTCGAAGTTCGACGATAAAGCGACATGGACCTGTCCCCAGTGCAAAGCCAAAGAGAGGAAAAAGGGGGACAACAACGAAACGCCCCCCGTGAGAATGAGTCCCGCTTCAAAGGACGAAAACGATTCCGATACAAATTTCAATCATCCTCAACCAGCTTGCAGTACGGAATTCTTGGCCAGCGTATGTGACGATATTTTAATTTCAGTGAGAATAGAGTTGCCAAAGATTATAGGTGTCACTTTGCTATTAATGGTGTTATATTTTATATTTTAATGTTTAACCTACCTACTAAGTAATATATGAGTCAATCTCAGAAAAATGGACAAATTCACGTATTGACAAATTTTGACCAAATAAGAATTATAATATATCAGAATTTATTACCTTCATACATCCAAAAATACTCTACTTTTATAATCCTAACTCACACGCAGCATAGAATTAACCGAAATAAACTATTTTCGCAATATTTGACCTTGAAAATCATATTCCTGACATGTAATGCCCCCATGTTGCAACTGTTTACTCTAAGAAGATTACTTAAAATTGGTAATACTGTTAGTTTTATTGTATTAATTGATAGTGTAAACATTACATGACTAAATATTATTAATAGAGCACTACTATAACTTATAGATTTTGTGAAAATGTCTCAACTTTATGTGTAATGGACTTCGCAACCATAACCCCGCCAAAACATTAAACTCAAAAAAAAGGCGGGAACGCGTTATTCATTAAGTCTCAAGTATTTGTCTATAAAGCGGCCGTTTCACGCTCTTTTCTATGATCCATTCAATTCCACACTCCATTCTCTCAATTGTCCGTACAGTCTTGTTTAGAGCTGGAGGGTGTGTCTGGTCCAGAGAAATTATCATATAGTCTGGCTACATTTATTTACCGAATGCGTGATAATTAACTAGTGATAGTCTGTGCAGTAAATATACAACAATAGATAAGTTCAATAATATATATCTCTTATACCTATGGGTTTTCTTTGTATTTTTATCAAGTGTTTTATTACGAAATCGTCATTATCCTGCCGTCATTAACCTGTGAAATCCAGTGAGAGGCAAATGGCTGGGAACTAGGAAAATGGTTAAATTGTCTGGCCAAGGATTTTAACAGTAGCCGCTTGTAGTAAATATGCTGTTCCACAATAATTTTACCAATTATGCAACAGATTTTTCAATAACTTTTTTCATGCCGATTTTGTCCATTTTTGGGAGATTCACCCATATATTGTTTTCGCGCCGCACTGTTTTTAGTAGGTAAATCTTATACTTACTCCGTATATACTTACCTACCTCGAGCCAATTCATGTTTTCTTTTTTACCTATATTCATCAATTTGTTATCATTAAGTTGTTTTTCATTTAGTACCTAAGTTACCTAGCTTCTCCTAATTGGCTGTAAATTATGTCCAAAATACAAAATGTAGATTCGATTTGGCTTAAGTTCAGCATAGCATATAACTGTATTATAGTGGAAATAGTAATAAGCTGTAAATGTTAGATAAATAAATAAATAAATAAATAAATAAAGGGAGTGTAGGATATAGGAAAGTAAACAAGGTTTAGAAACAGAACAGAATCAGAACTATTTATTTGCATGAAATGTGAGTCAACCACAAATTCTTAATACAATTAAAAAGTACGCAAATTTTTCCAAATAACATTTATAGTAAACTAAATATAATAATATAATTAATTCATTATGTAATTGTAATTTCTAATTATATTAATATTGGTCATTAAAATACTCATTCACATTGTAACACGCCGTATCTAAAATGGGAATAAATTAAACAAAAGAGTTTTCTTAAATCTTATCATTATCATAAAAATATAATTTATTGATTTCATTGAACAGATGTTTTGTTGTTATTCATCATTAAAACGTTGTGATGTCAGATACTTGTGTAGAGTGCCACACTATTTCGCCAGTCATATCACAGCCGAAATAGCTCAGTTGGGAGAGCGTTAGACTGAAGATCTAAAGGTCCCTGGTTCGATCCCTGGTTTCGGCAATTCTTTTTGCACTGGTTTTTCTATCTACAAGTTTTCACTTTTGCTTTTAAGTTATTTAACAACTTTTTAAATAAACATTTCATTAAACAAAAATTAACAAGTAGTTTTTAATATATTTCTTTTAATTGTTACAGCAAAGCTAGCAGAGATTGCAGTGAGATTCCTTGACCAAACTCAAAATATGGTTGACAAAGAAGCAGCCAACATCAACTATGAAACTGAACTATCAGCTCTACATGAAATGGTTTGAACTTTTGTTTGTTCGTACAGATTTCTAACCTTGCTTCAATATGTCAATCCTGGGCTTAAATCCTGGTGGTGCCAGTTTAAGTCATCTTAAGGCTTCTGACGTGACTTAACGACCGTCCGATGGCTTAATGTACCCGAAGCAATATTATTTACCTAGCAGATATTCTATTTCGCAATGTTTTGTATGAAGAGTTTTATGGCGTTTAAATTAAGATTCAAAATCCAATAACCATCGGTCGAAATAATTTATTTCAGGTGCGTTCGACGGTATCCTATTTGCTAACGGACTCGCAAGCGGTGGTCAAAAGGGCGTTGGTTGAAAATGGTATCACTAAACTGTGCATATTCTTTGGGAAGCAAAAAGGTATGTAATAATTTTATGTTTGTATAGTTTATTAACTGCCTTCGGTCAATTTCAAAAGCCAAGGAAATTATTACGTTTAATAAAACGATTAAACTATCTTTTGTAAGAACACGTTTATTGTGCTAAGGAGCAAGACTACCGAATAAACAAATGACAATCAATTAACAAAAGAACACAAGAAAGAAGAATAAAAGAATATAAAAACAGGTTGATTGTAAACTGATATAAAACCTATTTCAATACACAACAGAAATATTCCAAATTTTTGTTCCTTCATTTGTAAAAAATTGGAATTAAAAAAAAATGAAATATAAATGAAATTAGAATGTGTTTTCGTCAGCAACTTTCGTGTTTCAAAATGATGACAACCCACAATAGGCGTGATGACTAAAATTTTTTTGTTTGCATAAATTAATAATAAACAACGATAAAATATCTCAAATAATGACAAAGTTACAAGCATTTTAGAAACCGGAACAGAAAGAGATAGCTCAAACGGCCAGTGACGTCAGAGGAAGGTTGTTCATAGTACCTCATTACTAAGCTGTGGTAGCTTTATATACAATCTCTTTGACATGTGACGTCACGACTTGATTTTTCATAGTAACTGTGGGGGCGCTCTGTTTCGCGAGAAAGGGATAGGAGATGCTACTGAAACTTTAAAAGCTTATTACTCCGTGATTTATTTACCGATTTTACTTATTTTTTCAATTATTGCATTCATTTTGTAGACATAAGACAACTTTTGTGAAATATTTTTTTATTATTATTTTTTACACCCTTACTAAACTAACACTACATAACAGTGAAATAGCTACGCAGTGTTTAGGCTTGTTTTATCTTTACACAATTAAAATTTGATAGAAAGTAACCAAAAACAAGATAGCTATTTTTTTACCATGTTTATTAGTTTACTAACCAACGTTTTAATTATTTATTTATTTTGCGTATTTGCTGCTTGTTTACTTCATTTTACTTAATTTATTGATTTACCAACCAAATTTTTTTATTATTTTGCTTGTTTACTTCATTTTACTTAATTTATAATTTATCAATCAAATGTCTTTTTTTGCGCTTTTACTGCCGGTTTACATTCTTTTAATTTATTTTATAAACATTGTATATTTGACATGCCTAATGTAAGTGGTTTTTTTTAATCTTTATTGAAGGGCTTTAATTAACTTAATTATGTCGCCCTGGTACATTCAACCTAACATTTAGATGAACATAATAATTCTAATAACTTATTTGTTACGTAAGTACTTCAGTATAATATACACAATAAGGTCAATAAAATTATTCTATTCTATTCTAGTAAAGTAGCTAGCTAGCTAAAGTTTGAAATAAGTTCCATTTACTGTACTGATTAGCACTTGCCCGTTTTTTGCATCAACACAAATCATAAAGGAGTTACGATCTGAAGTAATTGATCATTTTTTATCTTATTTATTTCTATATAAAAATTATAAACAGCTTGGAATATTTGAGACATTTTTTGAATTTGTCACTTACCGTCGTCAATTTAAACATTAAAAAAGCTGTTATATTTTATTCCAGCAAACGACGTAATTCTATCC
The DNA here is from genome assembly GCA_963580505.1 of Ennomos erosarius. NCBI lineage: Eukaryota > Metazoa > Arthropoda > Insecta > Lepidoptera > Geometridae > Ennomos > Ennomos erosarius. The sequence goes on along the minus strand of OY756999.1, from coordinate 6,511,235 downwards.
CACATGGTAACGTTTCTGAATGACAAAGAGGAAGTGGCATTACGAGGTTGTTTCTTCGAGCGAGTGGTCGGCGTTGCTTCGTACGTAGGCCACCACGCTGCTCCTATACTAGTGCCACTGTTACAACAGGTTAGTGTTGCTATTAATAAATAATAAATTTACTTTGCTGGGAGCCGATGGATGCAGGAGGCGTGCAGCCGCTCAAATAGGCGCTCTAGGAGGCAGGCCTATGTTCAGCAGTGGACGTCTTCTAGGGTCTAGCAAGTTTTTGATGAATTCGATTATTTTAAACATTTAAAATGGTTCCTTTAGTGCAACTATCACCCATCGAAGCTTCATTCTCTTTTCCCTAACCATGTTATTAAACATTTTTAGTGTTTGATAGTACAACAAAATCCATAATATACTAGGTGGTATATTTATATACATATATATATATATATACTTTACTTCAAAGTTCGCCCAGGTTATGTACCACCGCTTTGCTAGTTATTCTGATGCCAAGTAGTAGCTGTCAAGCACTATTGTGTTCCGCTTTGAGCATTTTAGTGAAATGGCTGGGCAAATGAGACTTTATGACCTGAACTCACAGTATAGTAATTTGATTACTAGACTGTGCTGATGTCTCAGGATTCCGAGTGACACTGCAACTTTTACGAGCAGCCGTGTCACTTTACATCAGCTGAACGACTTGCTCGTCACGTCATTCATTAACATAAAAAAATAACCGTACTCAAATGAGTTTATTTTTTTTTAATTTACTCGTAGATGCCAAGATTTTACACTTTGATTATTTCAGGGTCTAACTGATCCTTCGGAATGGATAATAGCAAAGGCGCTTCGAGCTACGACCAGTCTGGCTGAATTAGGGTTGCTACCGAAGCAGGCGTTGTGCGATCTGGTGGCTGAAAGCGCTAACTGTTTGGCACACCCCAATCTTTGGGTAAGGGGGTAAAATTAATTAATTAATAATTCATTTTTATTTAATTATACTTAATAATTAAATACAAAATGAAACCACGAATATCTAGTGTAATTCCGCTAAAATAAAACTATAAGATTATTTATATTGGGAAAGCTGTAAGGGATTGTTGCTGGTATATGTATGTGACAAAGAATAAGAACAATATGTGTTATGACAGTTTTATTACAATAAAAAAAAATTAAACAAAAACAAATTAATAAATTAATTAATTATTAATTAAATTTAATAATTATTTTTGTTTATATCATTAGAAAGTCCATTAAAAAATAACTTAAAAGAGATTGATGAAACTACTTTTCCCAAAAATTTATTTCAATAAAACTATGCTTTTATTATTATGTTATTATCTTGATGAAGCACAAAAATGTAGGATGTCATCGTAAAATTAGGGAAATGAGAGATTCGACTTACTTTTTCGGCTCTTACTCTGTCTTGTTTTCACTCGTGTTACCTCCTATTTCCTTCTCCCGTTCATTCTTACCATTCCATTCAAAATTTAATAATAAAATATTGTTTTTTAACGGGATAAACCATGTAGTTTATTTGTTTCGAGTTGCCGATATTTCGGAACTGAAGACGTTGCGGGTAGATCACAGAGCAAATAAAAACGCGTCATTTGTTTCAAAGCTCTGTGGGGTTGTATTGTCCCTACTCCACTATACACTCGATCTCACTTTCTCTTATATTCTCACTGATACCATGGGGTCCCATCAGGTACAAACGAAAAATAGCCCGAACTTGAAAAAAATGTAGTAATCGCGTCTATAGAGATACTAGTTAGTGTCCAGTGTATTCACTTGGCCCAATACTTCGCCAACACGCAATAAATGTCGCTTGATAATCTTGCATTAGGCACAAATAAAATAATTCGTAAAATAGCCCGCGTTATTCCGTTGTATGGGGTGGGGCATCTGTACTGTAGGTATTATATTATCTGGGCTGATACTAACTATATTGAAGACTTTTTTTTAATTTCAGATAAGGCACGAGGTATGCGGTCTAATTTCGTGTGTGGCGAGCCTACTGAACCCCATAGACGTGAACTGCAAAATACTGCCGCTAGTATGGCCACATCTCAAGCACAAACTTATACAGGTAAACAATACAGTCATCAGCCCAATACGTTCCCACTGTTGGGACAAGAGCCTTTTCTCACATGGAGAGGGTGTAGGCCATAATAGGCATGATGGCTAAATTTTTTTTGCGGTAATTAAAAATATTTCTCAAAAGATAAACATTTGTGAAAACAAAAATAAAATATCTCAAAAAACGACAAAGTTCCAAGCATTTTAAAAACCGGATTAGAAAGAGATAGTTTAAACGGCTAGTGACGTCAGAGCAATGTCGTCATAGTACCTCATTACTAAGCTGTGGTAGCTTTACATACAATCTCTTTGGCATGTGACGTCACAGGTGGATTTTTCATAGTAACTGTGGGGGCGCTCTGTTTCGCGAGAAAGGGACAGGTGATTGCTCCTGTAGAAACTTTAAACGCTTATTATTCCGTGATTTATTTGCCGATTTTACTTATTTTACCAATTATTGCATTCATTTTTAATCTTTATTAAAGTATTATTTACTTGTTCATTTTTAATAGTAGTAGTATCATGCCTATTCACCACGCTGGCCAAGTGCGGGTTGGTTGGGTACATGGTTTCGAATTTTGCGATTCTAGCCTTGAAATTGCTGGTTTTCTTACGATGTTTTACTTTACCGTTGAAAGAGCGAGTGTAAATTCCGCACATTACATGAAAGTCATTGGTGCAGGGCCGAGCGGGTCGAAATCCGAACCTCACTTGATTAACCCTTGAACTCCCAAAGGCTTGATATCGAGCCGGCATATATTGTTATTCTATTGTTATGGAAAATATCCCTTATAAGTTCGTCATGTCTGTCTGAATCCTCTACAACCTTACAACTTTTATCTTAAATATTTATTTATTTCCTTTCCCTTCTTGGAAGACCAACAGCTGCTATAACATTATATTCAACAAATTACACAAAAATAAGCCAATTAAAGGTCCTCACAGATAGACGTTACAAAAGAAAAACAGTAAATTAAAATGTAGTGAACACCTAAGAACGCTGCACACTGCATAGATTTACTAACCAAACTAAACACAATCTATAACATGCATGTCTTTTTTTATACAGGATGTAATTTAATTCATTAGCATAAATTGAGCCCATGATAGTACATCATTTATAGATGATAATTAAACAGTAATGAGTGTAAATGAAAATATTTTTATTGAAAATTATGAAGATTGCCGCGGCGCCTAATGCGGTTGGCACGGATGATTTTGATACATTTAAACGTTTTTATACCTTGTATGTACAAATTAAAAACAGTACTCCATTATTCCAATTAAATTTTGTACTGTAGCATTGGATTAAGTAAGTTATTCCATTTTTTGGAGTTATCAAACCAATGGGTAAGAATTCAAAAATTTTGGTCCACAGGTGACCGGTATCAGGAGTAGAAACCTAGTTTCAAAGGTTGCTAATGAATTCAATTACACCCAGTATATATATATATTTATACATGATTTGTTCGTTACAGGTAGAGAGAGCGGAACTCCTTTTAGAAAGCTTAGCGGATCCTATACCTAGAAAGGTCCTAGACGCAGTGTTGAGGCACGGTGACGTTGATAGATTGGTACAGACGCTCAGGGAAAGGAGAAATACGAGGCTAAAGGTAGTGCGTGGATGAGTGGCCGGACGCTTAACATCAGGCGAAAGACAAGCTCGTCACTTGATTCATTTTTTTTATATTTTACAGGTAAAACAAGGCACTATGCCACAGTATTCCGAAATGGGACAGCAGCTAAGAAATCTGTTCAGAAGATTGGCGTCTGACGGTAATTTTTTTAATAATTAAACTTTCTTGCTTGAATAATATTACGCCGGAAAATGTTTGGGTATGTTTAATTATTGTACGGAATTTAACGGGGAATACACCTAAATTATTGCATTTTAATTTTACTAAAATTAAAGGCTTTTAGGCTTTTATTTGGTTCTCATGCTTGTTTTATTATTTGAAATGGCAACTATAAGCCTCAAGGCCCGTATATTCTTGCATCTTCGATCTCGCTCGCGCGGTATCATTGCCAAAGAGTTTTTGTAGATTTATTTAATGAATCGGCCTGGTCCTGGACCTAACTGTTGCTATACCCTAATGGGGTCATATGTCCTGCACTCTCATACATACCACCTGTATTAAAAATATGTACATATGTTGCAATAAATAATTGAGTATTGAGTATTGAGTCTTTTGCGTCGGTGTAGAAGTTATTAAATGGTAGAATTTACTTACGAAAAATTTAATCGTAGAAAAACCTTAAAAATAACATCACAAAATATGTTCAACAAAAGCCTTAGCAAATTAAAACTTATTTTCAGGTATGACGGAGCACGTAGAAAATCAACTGCTAGCTATGAGTGCCCATCTTATTAAAATTCAAAGTTCATCAACACAGGTGAGTTCATCACACTATTATCCCTAACCACATATAATATAATACCTACAGTACAGATACCTCATCCCATAAAACGGAATAACGCGGGCTATTTTACGAATTATTTTATTTCTGCATAACGCAAGATTATCAGGCGACATCTATTGCGTGTTGGCGAAGTATTGGGCCAAATGAATATACTGGACACTTATGGCACTGAACGCTCCCAACTGTTTTGAACATGATTATCTCAAAATGTACACCATTTACAGAATTGAAAAAAATACATGTTAATACTGGTCATATCTTCGCGAGTCAGCTAGTTAATAATATAATAACCACGCGAGTTCCATTGTGTTCAAATAATATTCCCAGATTGATTTAATGAATCAAGAGATAGTGTTATATTGTCATTATAAAATTAACGTTTTATATTTCTAGCACATAACAGAAGCTCCCGGTCGTCTTGTCCTGAATACCACGGACATATCGAGATCTGTACAGCTGGATGTGACACTGCCACAGAATATCACAGACAAATTGTACACGTCTACACAGAACAGGTGAACTTGTCTAGTATTTTGAAATCACATGTCCATTAACGATTTAAAAAGTAATTTTGATCCAAATCTAAAATCCCCGAAATACTGCAAGATGATCTGAGTGAGGAGATCCGCAGGAGGACTAAAGTGACCGATATAGCTCTTATTCATCATCATCGTCATCATTAACAGCCTGAAGACGTCCACTGGTGAACATTGGCCTCCCCCAGGGAGCGCCATTAAGAGTGGCTGCTCGCCTCCTGCATCCATCGGCTCCCCGCGGCTTTCACCAGGTCGTCGGTCCACCTAGTGGAGGGCCGGCCTACGCTGCGTCTTCCAGTTCGTGGTCGCCACTCGAGAACCTTTCTTCCCCATCGGTTGTCAGTTCTACGAGCGATGTGGCCTGCCCATTGCCATTTCAACTTGCTAATCCCAAGAGCTACATCGGTCACTTTAGTTCTCCTGCGGATCTCCTCATTCCGGATCCTATCTCGCAGGGAAACACCGAGCATTGCTCTCTCCATAGCTCGTTGCGCGACTCTGAGCTTAGTAATGAGGCCAACAGTTAGAGACCACGTCTCAGTTCCATAAGTCATCACTGGCAACACACATTGATTGAAAACTTTTGTTTTCAGGCTTTGTGCTATTTAGCTCTTATTAACAAGTAGAAATGGCAATGGGCAGGCCACATCGCTTGTAGAACTGACAACCGATGGGGAAGAAAGGTTCTCGAGTGGCGACCACGAACCGGAAGACACAGCGTAGGCAGACCCTATACTACGTGGACCGAAGATCTGGTGATGACTCTCTGGGAGTCGTTGTATGCAGGAGGAAAGCAGCCGGTCAAAGTAGCACTCTCTATGGGAGGCCTATGTTCTGCAGTGGATGTCTTCAGGCTGTTGATGATGATGATGATTTGTTCACAGAAGATCGCACAAGACTTCAGTGTCTCACGAGAACAATATGAACACGGAATGGCAGCACATGTTCGGACAATCACATGAACAACAATCACGGAGTAAGTACAACAGGAAATTATTAATGGTACTCGGCAATAATGGTAATGGGGATTTAAAAACTAAAATGTTGGACTAGTGGGATGATGCACAATGTTTTATGTGGATATATGTATATAAATATATGGACTAAAGTTAGTCTCAATGTGTAAGAGTGATGCAATGAGTATGCTTTAGAAAAAGAGGTTATGAATAGAAAAGAAAAAATATTCAGTCGCTACATCAAAAACGATTAGTTTCAAAAATTTGTGATTTAAAAGTAGAAAACTGGTAAATACAATTTTTTATAAAAATTTTAATTAGCTCTACGTAAAAAAATTCGCTGAATACGTTTAAAAATAGCGTAAGACACACCCTGAAAGGATACGGTCTACAAATCAATAACCCTATATATGTCAATGTTTGTTTGTTTGTAGCGAGTGAATCGGTATCGCAGCCGACTGCGTCCGGTGCGGCCTTGCCTTCGCACGCAACGCACGGACACTCGCAAATGGGGCACAGCGCTAGTTACGTACAATGTAAGTTGTTTTGCTACTAATGCGGGGAGATCGTGGGTCCACCTAGTAGGAGGCCTGCTCTGCCCCTTCCGGTTCGTGGTCACCACTCGAGAACCTTTCTTCCCCATCGGTTGTCATTTCTACAAGCAATGAATCTAATTTCTCGCTGTCCTACTTTTCACCAATTGACGCAAAATATTTAATTATTGAACAGTACAGAACCGTGGGAAGCCGATGGATGCAAGAGGCAAGCAGCCGCTCAAAGTGGCGCTCTTTGGGGAAGGCCTATGTTCAGCAGTGGACGTCTTCAGGCTGATGATAATTTAATAATTATATTTAAAAAATGTACTTATTTTATTATCAGACAGCATGGCCCCCTGTCGCGTGGAACTCAGAGATTTGACCTCAAGAATGCAGCAGAAATACAAGAAGTCATTACGGAGTCACGAAAATACTGGAACTGACCCGGAAAATATACAGCCACCTGCAACTTGGCGGCCTGGAAACCAACTCTTGGCGAACTTACAGGAACACAAGTCAGTGATAAATAGGCTTTATTGCATAAATTAATAATATTCCTCAAAAAATAAACAGCCGTGTAAACAAAAAAGAAATATCTCAATAAATTACAAAGTTACAAGCATTTTAAAATACAGTAATAGAAAGAGACAGCTCAAACAATGCAGTGACGTCAGTTCTTGGTCTACTTACCTGTTGTAGCTTAAATATAATATTTGTTAATTTTCAAAGCAGGCTACTACCAAATTAGTAGGAAACATGTCACACATCACCACAGCCAGAAGATGGCCTCTCATAAAACGGCACTTTGGACACCTATCATATTTGTGCCCTGTTCCGATTCACGCTAAAATCGATAATATCGATATTATTGCGCTAAAATCGCGTACCGAATTGCCGTGAGCGCGACAACGAAATCTCTTGTAAACGTCATGACCGACGCTATCTTGCGATATCGCCGTCCGTGATTGGTTGTCCCGAGTCATTGACAGCGGTCAAAGTCATTGAGCGTAATATCGTGAATCGGAACGCTGAAAAATCAACGGAGAGTTTTGGCGGGAACGCGAAAATGTTCACGTCGTTGCATTGTATTATTTCTCAAAATTTGTGCTTTTTCCAGTATTAATGTTTAAAATTGGTGGCGTTTTACGCATTAAGTGCTGAATTACGAGCATGGAGTAAAATACTTTACTGGAGCATGACTTAGACTGGACTACGACTGCCTGACTTTGACTGGACTATGACTATGACTAAGACTTGACTTTACGTGATATATATTCTTTAACGATGAAAAATTACAATACTGGACACGGGCTAAATACACGACGTGTGGAGCCAAAATCTAAGAGAAAAAAAACAACGTGATTGCTGGGAGCGCTATGAGCTATTATAGCGTGACTCGGAATACGAGGTTGGTTTGCTATGGCAAAAGTGTACAATGAAAGCGCAAATACTTGTTCTGTGTCTGGGTGTTGTGGGAGCATGGTCCTCGTAGTTCCTGGGTCCCTAGATACGGGGAATCCTAGTTAGGGTCCAGGATCTATGTACCTATGTGATCGTTGGGTGTTATTTATTTATAATATTGTTTGTATATAGGGCACGTGTAAACGAGCTGATAACGCTGCCGGCGCATAAAAACCTTTTCGCGTCGTGTTCAGACGATGGTACTGTGCGGTTATGGGACGCGCAAAGGTTGCAAGGACATGCGCATATAAACAGGTTAGTGTATCTATGAATACTTTTTTAGTTTGGCTTGTGTTGATCTTATTTAGCCAGTGTCTACATTATATGAAAGAAAACGTAACAGGTGTGAAAAAATATCCCAAAGACATTGCAAAGCCTCTTGTCTTGACCGTTGCAATGTAAATGAGACGTTTTATTTAAAAAAAAAAAACTAAATCCGCTTCTGGTACTAGATGGCGTAGTAACGACGTATTTCAAACATGGTCGTAGTTTCTAACCACAGAGTACAAGGAAAAGTCAAATTCAGTTGAGTGGATCACAGAGTACGTTGTCGATTTGTCGATAGAAAGCCATTAGAGTTATATGCCTTCCATAAAATGAGGATAGAATACTAAACTCGATACATAATTAGCTTAACAATGACAGAACGTAAAACCCCCATTTTAGCGCCATCTATCAGTCAGGCTTATATAAAGTTACAGCTTTTTTTTTTAATAATTTGCCTCATTAACGGTATTCCTCTCTTTCATTCGTTCGTTCTCTCGTTCATTTAGTGTAGGGCCTTTCTTATAAACGCTGCTTAAAGTTAGCCAATGCTTAAAATCTTCTGTCAACTTTTGACTGATTTGCAACGTCACGCGCGAAAAGGAGACGGAACATTAAGCACAGACTAACTTTATTCGTTCATTCATTGTACAGGTCTAAATCAATGTACAACAGAAGCGCAGGTCCCGTGGTATCATTAGCGGCGTGTGAAGGAGGACAATCCCTTGTGGCCGCCACTCAGGACTCCATCTTTGTGATGAGGTAAACTATGCTCTGTTACATGTGACAATAAAGTTTAATTTGCTCTGTATTACATGTTTTATTGGCAAGGAATACTAGCTGTCGATGTAAACACAAAATAGGAACTGTCACGTACCTCAATACGTTACCGTTCCTAATTTCCGGTTTTTGGTACGTTTGTAAGTTTTTTTTTTATGAGAATGAATGAAGAGCCGAGCTAGTCGTTCACCTGATGTTAAGCAATACGGCCGCCCATAACAGTTGCAGTGTCACTCGGAACTTTTAAATAATAAAGTTTCGCGTGACACTGCACTGCGCACGTCATCCTGAGACATCACACAGTCTAGTAATCAGATTAGTACACTGTAATTAGGTCATAAAGTCTCATTTGCCCAGTAATTTCACTAGCTAGCTACAATGCCCTTCAAACCGGAACACAGTAGTGCTTGGCGGCAGAATAACTGGCAAAGCGGTGGTACCTACCTAGACGAACTTTGCAGAAAAGTCCTACCATCTAGTGTAATATAGTATTGGCCCAGATAATATAATACCTACAGTACAGATGCCTCATCCCATACAACGGAATAACGCGGGCTATTTTATTAATTATTTCATTTCTGCATAACGCAAGATTATCAAGCGACATTTATTGCGTGTTGGCGAAGTATTGGGCCAAATGAATACACTGGACACTAATTAGTAACTCTCTAGGCACGATTACTACATTTTTTTCAAGTTCGGGCTATTTTTTGTTTGTACCTGATGGGACCTCATGGTATTGGTAAATTAACATGAGTTAATGTAGTAGGGCCACTGGTGGAGAGTCGGGGGACTCCACCGTATAGCACGGTCCCCACAAGTCTGGTGGATGGCCTTGGTCAGCAAGGTCATCTACCCCTAGGCGTAAAAAGGCTTGAAAGGTGCTATTGCTAACGTGACCCTATATCTTCCACATGGTGGAAGACTGCTGTTGGAACCCGCGCTAAAAGGTGCGCGCTGAGACCTATTTTTGAACAACTGCTCATCGGGAGCGTTTTACTAGGTCCACCCCCGTGTTGGCAGAAAAATGCGTGGGCATTTTCCTCCCCGAAAAAATATATAAAAAAAAGTTGTAAGCACAATAAGCATTTGAAATGAAATAAATAAATGAGTTTGACAAACGTACCTACAAGAAATCGCGGGGGTGGGGGTTAGTAAACGTAAGTTTAATGAGGATTTAGTGTTCCGGTTTGAAGGGCATTGTAGCTAGTAAAATTACTGGGCAAATGAGACTTTATGACCTGATTACACAGTGCAGTAATCTGATTACTAGACTGTGTGATGTCTCAGGATGACGTGCGCAGTGCAGTGTCACTCAGGACTTTATTATTTTAAAATTCCGAGTGACACTGCAACTGTTATGGGCGGCCGTGTCGCTTAACATCAGGTGAACGACTAGCTCGCCATTTCATTCATTCTCATAAAAAAATTATGATTTTGCCTATACTATTTCTTGTTTAAAAGTACCCTATTTGCAACGAGTTTTAGATTTGTTTCCACAACATGTATCTTCCAGGTTGGACAGTGGGTCGTCCCGCATGACCCTCTCCCAGTGTCGGCAACTGGAGGGGGGAGCGGAGGGGGGGATCGTGGGGTGCGCGAGCGCGGGGGGGGCGCATGCCGGCGTCATCTCCTACGCTACCTTGATGGCTACTGTCGTCGGCTGGGACTTGCGGGCGCCTGGTGAGGAAGGCTGACTTTATTTAGGTGGAGTAGGGGCTAGTTTTGCGTGAAGATTTTACTAGGTGGCGCTGTTCAAAGAACTGGGCAGTTACGGGCGCCTGGTGAGGAAGGCTGACTTTATCTAGGTGGAGTAAGGGCTAGTTTTGCTTGAGGAGTTTACTAGGTGGCTCTGTGGTGCAAGAGATAGTTTAGCATGGCGCTGTTCAAAGGACTGGGAAGAACCTGCCTTGAGTTGAGGATACTGACACTGGTTTACTGGAACTTGAGGAACCCTGGTGAGGAATTTAAGCTTTAAGTAGGTGGTGTAAGGGTTAGTTTTGCATGATACTAGAATGTGAAGTAAGCTGACCGGTACGTTACGAGAAAAGGATGCCATAAGAGTCCTGAGCTGGCTCTAATGGCACCTACAATATCCTTAGAATATGCAGATGCATTCTCCTCGGTGCATTAAAATTTGCGATCACCAAAAAGCCTGTGGAACCTGGACTAGATTGGCACAGGACCGAATCGAATTTTCTTTTTTTTTATGCTATAGGTAGCAACAAGCATATTGCCCTACTGATGGAAGAGGTCACCGTAGCCTATGGACATCTGTAACACTAGACGTGCCACTGATGCATTGCTTACCCTGTGATAATGTGATGTGAATGGCATAATACAAGAGAGGCCAGCAGTGGGATGTAAAAGGCTGTGGATGATGATGATGATGATGAAGAAGCCTGAGAAGGGAGGCCAGTGATCAGAGGGAGGTCTGTGTTCAGCAGTGGACATTTTCCGGCTGCGATGTGATAGTTGGTTGGTTGGTATGGCTCCACCTTCTGAATTGTACGTTGTGGGTTCAAACAAACAAAGAGTATACAGGATGTAATTTAATTCATTAACATAAATTGAGCCCATGATAGTACATCATTTATAGATGATAATTAAAGAGTAATGAGTGTAAATGAAAATATTTTTATTGAAAATTATGAACATTGCCGCGGCGCCTAACGCAGTTGCACGGATTATTTTGATACATTTAAATGTTTTTATACCTTTTATGTACTAATTAAAAAGAGTACTTCATTATTTTAATTAAATTTTGTATTCTAGCATTTGATTAAGTAAGTTATTCCATTTTTTGGAGTAATTATTATTACCAAACCAATGTGTTAGGATTCAAAAATTTCGGTCCACACGTGACCGGTATCAGGAGTAGGTATTTAGTTTCAAAGGATGCTAATGAATTCAATTACACCCGGTATAGTATTATCTCAATTTATCTGCTTTTCATAGTACAAGCTTTGCTTAGTTTAGGGCTATTGTGAAATGTCCACAAATATTTTACATTAAATATTGAATCGGGAGACGTTATCTGTACAGCATTTGTGTTGATGTAACTTGACCATGCTGGTTGGGATGATTCTAGAATCCCTCAATAGATGGCGCTACCAACCCCATAAGTTTGGTTGTAAAGGTGAAGGAAAAATTCGGACACGAGACCACTTGTCACGGTAGCTTAAGTAAAGCATATCCCGGCTTGAGGGATGGATGGATGCGGGTTCAATCCCCGCTCGTGATTCTAATTTTTCCTTTACAAATTGATCTATAGGTTACGCTGAGCAGGCGATACTGCTATAAAAATCATAAATATTAAAATTTTAGATTAATTTACTTTACTAGGTAACGCGTGGAAACTCCAAGGCGACCTTAAACAGGGAGTGTTTACGTGTCTCTACGCGAATAGTAGCGGGTACTTGGCTGTGGGCACATCCAGTGGCGCCATCTGTGTGTGGGACTTGCGCTTCCAACTACCCATTACTTCTGTGAGACATCCCAACTGTGAGTACTCTAAATTGTTACCATGGCTAAAAAAACATAATTAAAAATTAAAAAAACTAAAGATTATATTCATCGTCATCATCATTAGAAGACTTCCACTGTTAGGTATAGTATAGGCCACCACTAGAGAGCGCCACTTAAAGCGGCTGCTCGCCTCCTGCATCCATCACCTCCCGGCGGCTTTCACCAGATCGTCGGACCACCTAGTAGGCGGCCTACGCTGCGTCTTCCGGTTCGTGGTCGCCACTCGAGACTCCTTCCTCATCGGTTGTCAGTTCTCTTGCATGTAACGTCCAATGTAAGAAGCAGGAGCGCCATACAGCCCATGCGATCTCCGTTTGCCAGAAAGGAAGCGTTACCCCCTTCAGAAACTTCAAATCGTATAACTCTGTGATTTATTAACCGATTTTACTTATTTTTTCAATGATCATCATCATCATCATCATTAACAGCCTGAAGACGTCCACTGCTGAACATAGGCCTCCCCCAGGGAGCGCCACTTAGAGCGGCTGCTCGCCTCCTGCATCCATCGGCTCCCCGCGGCTTTCACCAGGTCGTCGGTCCACCTAGTGGGGGGCCGGCCTACGCTGCGTCTTCCAGTTCGTGGTCGCCACTCGAGAACCTTTCTTCCCCATCGGTTGTCAGTTCTACGAGCGATGTGGCCTGCCCATTGACATTTCAATGATAACATTCCTTAATAATCCGTTTTAAGAAAATAATATTTACATGTTAGTTTTTAGTAGTGGTCAAATAGTTTATTATAGAGTTGCCGCGAATACTCGCTATTATTCGGTATTCGGCATTACTCGTCATTTTTTTTATATTCGTCGAATACCGAATAATAGCTAGTATTATTCGGCATTCGGCGAATAGTCGTCGAAAATAAACTTTTAACGAACAAAAGAACTAATGAGTTAAAAATAATAATTATTTGAATTATTTTCCTTAATAAAACAATACATGTTAGAGGTGGTTCCTCTTAACTTGGGGTACTAGTGTATTTTAAATTAAACCACTGTACCTTGATCTCGGAAGGCAGATATATTTTGTACATTATCACACTCATACAAATCGATGCGTCAAACGATACCGCGATTCAGCTTTTTGACCGTGCGACTTGAGCGACATCTAGTAGTTTAGTGCTGAACTTTTTGAACAGAAATTAACATTGGACTATATGAAATTAAAGTAACGCTTCAACATTCCGCCCACCAAGGGCATTTAGTGAGGAAATGTCCTTCTTAAAACTACCGCCTGTTGTGGCTTTAAATGTTCCAACTATGTGCTTGGTGGACAGAACTAACATAAAAAACTTAAGTTGTACATAATATTCTTAAAAATAAACAATGACTGCCGACATTATCTAGTATAGCATAATACATATTAACGATGGTTACTGCTACTCACTGACAGGTAAGACACACAATTTTGACGTAGGTCTCTTCATCGTGGTTTTCTTAACCATTATTGTGACCACACGGGTAACGTTATCCGTACCGGGATGTTTCTCTACTATACGACCCATCAGCCAACGGCTTGGTGGCAGGTCGTCCTCTTTTACAAGAACTATGTCTCCAATGTTCGGCTCTGGTAGTCGTGCAGTCCATTTGTACCTATTCATTAAATTGGAGAGGTACTCGTGAGACCAGCGACGCCAGAAGCTCTGTAACATTCTCTGAATGAATTGCCATCTTGTTAAAGAAGTTACATTGGACTCTAAATAATTCACATCAGGAACAGCGATCAGTGGTCCGCCAATTAGAAAATGTCCCGGCGTCAACGGAAGGGGATCTCTAGGATCTGAACTATCTACAGTTAAAGGCCTAGAATTTAGGCAAGCTTCAACTTGACTTAAAAGAGTACTCATCTCCTCGTACGTGAGGGTAGATTCACCTATCACTCTCTTCAAATGAAATTTAGTGGATTTCACTCCAGCTTCCCAGAGGCCCCCGAAGTTAGGAGCGTGGGGAGGAATGAAATGCCATTCAGTACCATGTGCTTCTAAGTGTTCCGCTGCAGCTTTCTGAACACTACTTAGTTGCTGAAGCTCTTTTGAGGCACCTACAAACGTCGTACCATTATCGCTCCATAACTGAGCACAATGGCCACGTCGAGATACAAATCGTCTGAAGGCTGCCAGGAAGGCCTGAGTAGTCATGTCACTCACAACCTCTAAATGAATGGCTCTAGTGGCCATGCATATAAATAAACAAATGTATCCCTTATGGGAATGATGACCACGACCTTTAGTTGTTGTTATTTGTATAGGGCCTGCGTAGTCCACTCCAGTATTTAGAAATGCTCTAGCAGGTGTACATCGCACTGTAGGAAGAGATCCCATAAATGGGTTTTGTACTTTAGCATTTTGCCGAACACATGTGACACATCTCCGAACATGCTGTTTAGCAAGATTTTTCACACCGATGATCCAATACATGGTTCTTAAATAGTTTACCATTAGTTGGGGTCCTCCATGCAGTGTAACTTGATGTGCATTTGAAACAATCAACTTCGTAAAATGAGAAGAGTGGGGTAGAATTATCGGATGCTTGGTGTCTTCAGCTAACTGCGATTTCTGTATTCTACCACTCGCTCTCATTATCCCTTGATCATCAAGATATGGACACAAGGATTTTAGCTTACTACCCTTCGACTGTATAAAACCCTGGCCATGCAACTGCAAGTATTCTTCTTTGAACTCTTCTCTCTGTACTTTCTTAATACAACACATCAGTGCTTGATCTATCTCTGTTTTAGTTAAATAAGTTGTACTTCTAGAACTGGGAATATAAAATCGCCGACAGTAAGCTACCACTCTTAGGAGCCTCTGTAAAGAAGAAAACCGTTCTATCATTGTGTCCTCATCCTGAACAATTGTGCCAATATTTGAACTAACGGCTTCTTCTAAGTTGACCTTTACATCCGTCGGCTTATTATACGGTATTTTTTGTTTTTTAAGAAAAGGTGGACCGGTAAACCACAGTTCGTTTTCTGCGAGCGATCCTGGCTGAACTCCTCGTGACGCACAATCTGCTGGATTTTGCTTTGACGTCACGTGATACCACTGTGAAGGCTCCAGGGTTGTTTGAATCATAGAAACCCGGTTGGCCACAAAAGTTTTCCACCTACTCGAGTGGCTATTGAGCCAAGCTAGAACGACTGTAGAATCCGTCCATGCCTTTATGTTCTTCATAGGAATATCCAAGACTTCAGCTACCTCTCTCAGAAGCTGCGATAACAGCACAGCTCCACACAGTTCGAGGCGAGGAATGCTTACTTGTTTAATTGGCGCAACTCTTGTTTTTGCTGCCAATAAGGATACCTGCCTGTTACCAACGCTGTCAACCACTCTTACGTAAATCACCGCCGAGTAAGCTAACTTGGAAGCGTCGCAGAAGCCATGCAACTCCGTGCTGGCATCGGTAGTCGACGTTCTTAGCCATCGTGGGACTTGAACTGAACTGAGTTTTGACAACTCATCACGGTAAGTATGCCATTCATTTTTTAATTCAGCTGATATCGGTTCATCCCAACTGTTACCTGCTAGCCACAACTTTTGAATGAACATTTTGGCTATAATTATCGTAGGCGCGATCCATCCTAGAGGATCATATAAACGTGCAATTACTGATAATATTGATCTTTTTGTTTCAGGTCCAGTCGTCGTCGTCGGGAGGTTCACCGAGTATCGAAAGTGGTCTTCACAGCGATCCCAGGTAATACCTAAAATCTTAGTTACGTTCTCAGTTTTTATTTCTATTTCCTTTTTGTCCTTGATATTAGCTTGTCCTTCTAGAATTTGATTTCTTTCTATGTCCTGCATATTACTTTCTTCTTGCATGTCCTTTTCTTTAGTTTGTAGATTGTACTTTGTGTCCTGTATGTTATTCTGCATGTTGTCCTTAGTGTCCTGCATGTTGTACTTAGTATCCTGTAGATTGTCCTTATTGTCCTGTGATTTGCCCTTTGTGTCCCTTTTGTCCTGCATGCATATTATGTCCTTCAGTAACTCGTCATTGTTACTGTTCCATTTTTGTAGTTTGAAACCTCCTTTTTCCAATAGCTCAGTGATCTGCTTGTACATCTCTACTCCTGCTTTGACATCGGAACATCCCGTCATTAGATCGTCCATGTAGAAGGAATCTAAGACTCTTGGTGCTGCTAACGGGAACTCGTTACCTTCATCAACGCTAATCTGCTGCAATGCTCTGACTGCCAGGTAAGGAGCGGATGCCGTGCCAAATGTAACCGTCATTAATTCAAAATCTTCTATTTCCTTTTCAGGTGCTTCCCGCCACACTATACGCTGAAACCTAGCGTGTTCTTCGGCTATGCTAACTTGGCGGTACATTTTGACAATGTCCGCTACTAGCACGATAGGGTGTAATCTCCAGCGTAACATCAGATGCCGTAAGTCAGCTTGTAGCTTAGGTCCTATCATCAGAGTGTCATTGAGGGAAACATTGAAACTGTTCTTGCTAGAAGCATTGAATACCACGCGTACTTTTGTCGTCGTTTTATCATTGCGTACAACGGCGTGATGGGGCAGATAAACCGCTTGATCTTTTTTATCTTCATCCTTTACGGGACGCATGTGTCCTAAATCCAAATATTCTTTTATTACTTCAGTATAACTCTTTCGTAAATCTGGATCATTCGATAGCCTCTTCTCTAATGATTTCCATTTCGTGATAGCGATTTGTCGGGAACTTCCACCTAAACAGCTCGGCTGATTATCACGAAAAGGTAACGTTACAATATAACGTCCATCTGGTGATCTTTCTGTTGTCCTAATAAAATTGTCCTCACATTTCTTCTCTTCGTCTGTCCATATGACTTTTGTACTCTTTGTTTGTTCTTCTATTTCCCAAAATCGTTTTAGTATTTCATCTTCTTCTACTTGTGCATGCATAACTGCTATGCTAGAGTGATGATTGTTCTCATTATTGACTGTACCAGACAAGATCCATCCCAAAGTAGTACTTTGAGCTATCAGAGATCCCGTAGGATTCTTCTTCACACCATCTTTTATGATCTGGCTATACACATTAGCTCCCAATAGCAAGTCGATCTTGCTAGGAGAGTTGAACTGAGGGTCCGCCAGGCACAAGTCTTGTAATTCCACCCAGTCAATAGACTGTACTCTTTGTTCTGGTAAATATGACGTTATGTTCTTGAGAACATAAGCTTTGATCTGTATGTTGAACTCTTGGTCTACGCGTGATTTCAGATGAATAGTTACTACATACTTGGACATCAACGCTTTATCTCCTCCTAGGCCAGTTATCGTTCCTCTTACTGGACTCTTCTTGAGACGCAGAAGCTGTACCGCCGCTTCGGTTATAAAGCACGCCTGCGAGCCTTGGTCCAACAGAGCTCGTACTATATGGTTTCCACCAAATCCAGACTCAATATTTACTAACGCAGTCGCTAGTAACACTTGTCCAGCTCTAGTGACCTTTTGAGTAGACAGACATGAAACTATTGGTTCTGTGGTAGCTGATGTGCTAGCACTCTCAACGGTTTCTTTTGCCGTCGAACTAGTAGCAGAAGTAGCCCTGTCGTATTCTGGATGAAGAAGAGAGTGGTGTCGCTTTTTGCAAATTCTGCAAGAAGTGGGCTTTTTGCACTGGTAAACCGTATGGTTACTGCCCAAACAATTAAAGCAGATTGAGTTCTTGGCTACGAAGTCGCGTCTCTGTGCACATTCTTGCTTGGCAAATTGCTTGCAAAAGCACAACTTGTGGTTCTCTGAGCAGAACTCACAGCGCAGACTTGAGACATTAGTGGCCAATAAAGCCCTTGGTTTGACACTAGGAACACTGTTCTGACGGCCCGGAAACTTTTTCGGATCTACAAATTCCAATGCACGGAAACGACTTTCCATAAAACATTTAAGTTGGTCTAAAGTTGGCAAATCATTCGTATCGAAAAAGTTGGCAATATGTAGTTCCCATTCTTTACGCGTTTCGGTATCGAATTTAAATGTAACGATATGGATAACAATAATATCCCATGTGCTCACGTCAATGTTAATATTTTTTAATGCGCTCATACAGTCCATGGTGGTATCTAACAGATCCTTTAAACCTGACGCGGATTCACCGGCTAAACGCTTTTGACCGAACAAACGTTTTAAAATGCAGTTTGCTAAATATTTTTTATTATTATAGCGTTTTTCTAATAGCGACCAGCATTGACTGTAGTTTGCGTCGGTTATCGGAGTATGTTTTACGAGTTGCGCAGCTTCGCCTGTAAGGTGAGTTTTTAAATAGTGCAACTTTTGTACATTTTCTAAAGAGTCATTGCTATGCACCAAAGATACAAATAAGTCACGAAATGTAGTCCACTCTGCGTAACTTCCGGAAAAAGTCGGGATCGTAATTGGTGGCAGTCGTAATAATGAGCTTGGCTTATTATCACTATCCGCCTTTGAACTGGACTTACTTTCCTTTGACAACCTAAATTGATTTAATACAGTTTTTAAAGTTGACTTGTACATAAAATAATAATCCTCTGTATTTTCATAAATCTCTTTGGTTACATACGTTGACTTTTCTAAATCCTCAGACTCCGATATCTCATACAACTTAGTGTTGTTTGCTTTAAACAATGACCAATCTCTTTCTAAATTTTCTAATCTAGCTTCAACATATTCTTCAGTTATTCTTTCTCTTGGACTTTTTTTATAATTTACTAAACCTTTTTTAATAGAACTCTGTAGGTCTAGTTGAACTTTTACAATACTATCCATTTTAATATTTTGTAAACTTTGAACTTATTTTTATATAAATAAACGCAATCAAATGTAAGTAATATGTTGTCCCTATGTTTGAACCTTAACAACAAATACTAGTTCCGAAACGTACAAATGTTACTTACTTTTTGCTTGAAAAATTACAAGTCCAAGATTTTTGCCTAAAATTTTACAAGTGTTTGAACTTAAATAACTCGCATAAAAATCGGGCATGGATTCCCCGTTCCGTCGTTTTTTTGCGAATTATTCTAAGTCCCAACTACCATACAACTATCATGCAAATTATTCTAAGTTAATAATTACACTTTAATTATAATGTCCAAACTAGATTAAGTTGAAGTTAAATTTACTTGATTATAATTACTAAAGTTCAATTTTTCTTGATTAATTAATAATTAAGTTTTACTCACGGTGGCACTTCACTCAGTCCGTAATTATAATTAGTGATGACCTGATTTTGTCCTTGGTTGTTCTGCTTTGCCCTGGTTGTTCTGGATCCAATTCTGGTCTGCCCTGGTGTACTCCAATCCTGGTCTGCCCTGGTGCTCGTCACGTCACGCTGCTTGCCAACCCAACTCGTCACGCTGGCCGGTCCTGTCACGCCGTCACGTTGTCACGCTGGCCGGTCTTGTCACGCCGTCACTCTGACGCTGCTGCTGCTGTCTTCAACGCCGCCAGTACTAGGATTGTTGCAGCGATCCACTGCGAGTACCTCTCCCGTCGTGTAGTCACACCGAACCACAGTGCGCACTACTACTGCTTCTTGGCCATCCGTACTCGGAGGACTTTGTTAGAGGTGGTTCCTCTTAACTTGGGGTACTAGTGTATTTTAAATTAAACCACTGTACCTTGATCTCGGAAGGCAGATATATTTTGTACATTATCACACTCATACAAATCGATGCGTCAAACGATACCGCGATTCAGCTTTTTGACCGTGCGACTTGAGCGACATCTAGTAGTTTAGTGCTGAACTTTTTGAACAGAAATTAACATTGGACTATATGAAATTAAAGTAACGCTTCAACAATACACAATATCAATTATTATCTGTAATATGTGCCTGTGCCTATCATATTCATGTAATTAAATTAGTAAGGCTTTTTAATTAATATTTAAAATCCAACAGAGGCAGATTGTGGTGCAAAAAAACAATTTTTTCTGCACGTTCTGGAGCAAGTCGGTTTCGTTTTTCCTCGTAAATTAAACCTGCCTCGGAAAATAGTCTTTCTGAATAAACAGAGCTTGCTGGTGTGATTAAGTATCGTTTAGCAAGCTTACTTAAAATAGGAAATCTATTCTTATTGGTACTCAAAGCCCACCATTCATATGGGTTTATTTTTCTGTCATTTACTGTTTGTCTTTATTGTTTTCTTTTCTCACAATCTTAGAAGAAATTAGAAATATTTTTAATGTGTTTAATGTTTTTTTTTATGTCGAATAGTAATGTCGAGTTATTCGACTATTCGCCGAAGTGAATGGCGATTAATCGTTATTCGACTATTCGCTATAAACACTATTCGCGGCAACTCTAGTTTATTATCGTTTCCAGCGGAGCGCGTCCGGCGTATAGTAGGTAGTGGGTCAAACTCGTCGGTGGTGTGGGCGTGCGGGCCCCGCGACGTGTGCGCGTGGTGCCTGGAGTCCGCGCAGCGCACGCGCGCGCTGTGGCCCGACGGCAACTCGCCGCAGCCGCTACACTACACGCACAAGGTTAAACACAAAAACGCAATCAGGTTATTCTCTATGGAAACACAGATTCCACACGTTACGAAACCACGTCGCTATCGCGTCTTGTTCAAATCGTGTCACAGCGTCAGATGTACCTTCGATTTACATTAAAGTTATCTTTATTTTGATTAAAATATATTGATATAAGTGGTCATATCTTTTGATGTGTTGATGTTTCGGAACGCGTCTCGGTGAAACATATGATTTTTGACAGTTCAAATCGCGTTAATTCCAAATTTATTTCGCGCGGTTTTGTTTTCGTTTCATAGAGAATACAGTTTTGCAGATTTCTTATGTAAGACAAGGAATTCGCGTGGTTTCGAAGTAAGGAATCGATACGGAATAATGGCCCAGGATCAGTAACTATTATAGCAAATTCAATAGAACTAGTATCCACGTTATTCTATATGAAATAAGAATTATATATCTTTTTGAATTATCCATATCGCACCATTATTTACGAAGATATTAAGTAATGAACATTTGCCATTAAAATCATGCGTGTGACGTCACTGTGAGGGACGGAACCGAACGGTGGTAGGACTTTTCTGCAAAGTTCGTCTAGGTAGGTACCACCGCTGTGCCAGTTATTCTGCCGCCAAGCAGTAGTGTGCAAGCACTACTGTGTTCCGGTTCGAAGGGCATTTCAGCTAGCGAAATTACTAGGCAAATGAGACTTTATGACCTGATCTCATAGTCTAGTAATCTGACTAGACTGTGTGATGTCTCAGGATGACGTGCGCAGTGCAGTGTCACGCGAAACTTTCATTTTAAAGTGCCGAGCCGAGTGACACTGCAACTGTTATAGGCAACCGTGTCGCTTAACATCAGGGAGTCTAGCAAAGATCACAATCGCTAACGCTAACTCCAAAATGTACTGAAATGACGTTTTGGAAATCGCTACCTTTTCCGTAGCGAATGTCATTTCGATACAGTTTTGGAGTTAGCGTGAAGCGTTAGCGTGAAGCGTTAGCGTTAGCGATTGTGATCTTTGCTAGACCCCCAGGTGAACGATTAGCTTGTCACGTCATTCATACTCATAAAAAAAAATAAACAAAACACTGCGCGCCTTATTGCTAAGGCCATACGATCTACGGCGACCGTCACAATGACGTCACGACCACTCGTGAACTTTGCTAGTAATTTGGTCATAACTTCGTCAGTTTTTGACGGAGAACAAAAATTTTTTTCACTGTACGTTAAGGATTTCTTAGTTTTATAAATCTGCATTCACAACTAAAAACGTTACGGATCCCCATTGAACCTACTAAAACAAACTTCACAGACTGAATTTCAATCCTAGGCTCGTATTACAGAACGACGCTCAGTCGTACAACGGTGCTCAAGTCAAAATTTCATTCATTAAGTGATGTTTTCGTGAATGAAATCTTGTCTTTAGATGTTTGTTCTGCGTCTGGGTGTTATATTGTATTCTATGTATGTATTTACAAACAAAAAAGTATCTAAGTATTATATCAGTTATCTGGTTCCCATAGTACAAGCTTTGCTTAGTTTGGGGCTAGATGCCGCTGCGTGAAACCTCCACACATATTTATTTAATATTAAAAAGTAATGAACCTGTGCGAAGCCAGGGGTGGGTTGTCAATGACAAAGTTGAGATATCTATGAGAATGTTCGTTTGTCCCCAGGCGAGCCAGTACACGAGCGCGCTGTACCCGCTCGGCGGCGCGGTGGTGTCGGCCGGCTCCGACCTGCGCGCGCGCGTGTGGGACCTGCAGCACGCGCACGACTCCTACGTGCTGCTGCACGCGCCTAACGATGCGCTCAGGCACAACCCTGGAGCTGTTAAATACAGGTACTAATACAATATTTGTAAGAGTTTTGGCGAGAACGTGGACAAGTTGTCGTTGCATGGTTATATATCTCAACACTTGTGCTTTTTCCAGTGTTAATGTTTAAAATTGCTAGCGTTTTACGCTTTAAGTGCTGAATTGAACGAGCATGAGTGAGGGGCAAGTGATATAATGTGGTGGAACGTGATTTTTCGTGTTGCTTCCAAAACTCCATAGAAGCTTCTAGTAAAGTTGCCACCACTTTACTGGAGCATGACTTAGACTGGACTATGACTACCCGACTTACTATGACTATGACTAGACTTAACGTGAAATATTAATCACTATAAAAAATTACAGTACTTGACACTGGCTAAATACACTATGTGTGGAGCCAAAAAATAAGAAGAAAAAAAAAATTTATAAAAACCTCACGACACATCAACAGCCACAGAAGACATCCACCGTAAAACGCCACTTTGGGCGCTTATCATCTGGTTTGCCATAATCATCAGGTTTGGCAGGGGTCTTGGTGATCGCAGATTTTAATGTAACGAAAATGCTGGAGTCCATTCTGAGCGATTATTCTCTATGGAAACACAGATTCCACACGACACGAAACCACGTCGTTATCGTGTCTTGTTTAAATCGTGTCATAGCGTTAGATATACCCTCACTTTACATTAAGTTATTTTTATTTTGAATAAAATATATTGACATAAGTGGTAGTAAATTTAGATGTATTGATGTTTCGGAACGCATTTCGGTAGAACAAAATGATTTTTGACAGTTAAAATCGCGCCAATTCCGAATTCATTTCCCGCGGTTTTGTTTTCGTTTCATAGAGAATACAGTTTCGCAGATTTCTTATGTAAGGCAAGGAATTCGCGTGGTTTCGAAGTAAGGAATCGATACGGAATAATGACCCTGACCGGCCTCGGGGTCTAGCAAAGATCCCAAACGCTAACGCGTAAAATGTAATGAAATGACTTAAGCTGCGGAAAAGTAAGCGATTTCCGAAATGTCATTCCAATACATTTTGGAGTTAGCGTTTGGGATTTTTGCTGGACCTCGGATAGCTCAGTTGGTAACAACCCTGCCTTCTGAACTATTTATAGGTTGTGGATTCGATCCCCACGCGGGACAAACATTTGTGTGATGAACATCGATGTCTGTTCTGTGTTTACATCCAACTGAAACCGTCTCAGGAAGCATGTGGTGCTTTACAGATTTCTTAAATAGATCCAAACATGGTATTCCAAAAATTAAACTGACCATGCATTGAATGATTTAATGCAGTCAGGTAAATTTTTGTAATTAATATAAATCTTCAGTTACACATAAATCTTATCCATTTTTCTTCAATAATTCCCTCAGGAGCCGCATCATAGACGGGACCACAGTTATCCAAGAGTGCTGCAAGCTGAACCCAAGCGCGCCTGCATCGCTTATAGAGGACAATGTATACCGAACCGTCGAGTCTCGTTCGTATTACCACACCGCACCTATCACGGACATCACTGTGGCAGAAGGGGCGAAGCCCTATCTGGTCACCTCGTCCGCTGATGGGGTTATTAATGTTTGGAAGTAGAATGGGTAAGATTTTGTATTGGAATGAATGTGTGAAAGATGTGTTTGAAAGTGGGAAGATGTGTTTGAAAGTAGGAAGATGCGTTTGAAAGTGGGAAGGTGTTTTAAAGTGGGGTGAAAATGTGTTTGAAAGTAAGATGTATTTGGAAGTGGGAAGATGTGTTTGAAAGTGTGCAATGTTGTTGAAAGATCTTCCCACTTGTACCATAACCACGTTACGTAGATTATACAAGGTGACCTTGAATTGGTATGTTATCCCGAAAGGGGGGTAAATCTACACCCCAAGGTAGACAATGTTTCTTCTACGACTTTACTAAATTAATATTATTTCATTGAAGAAATGCCAAGTAAAGTTTACGTTCGAAAATAGCCTTAGCGCAGCTGGGTGGTTGAACTTCGTCCTTGACCGAGTGCACATAAATGAGTTTAACGACCTGTGTTTAGAAATGGATTTATTGTATCTTGTTAACTCTCGTAGCGATCGCACGTGCAATTTTGCGTGTGGATTTATTTTTAACATGGGCGTTTGGATACACCCAGTTTCAAGTAAGACTCTCACAACTTGTAGGGTATCATGGTCACAGTCCCCCATTTCGGGATAACATACCAATTCAAGGTCACCTTGTAGATAAAATTGTTTTGTCATAGTTGTTACATTTGCTTGAAGAGATTGTTGATTATTCTAGATTAACAGACTATACTTAGGTACTTTATTTTATGATTTATTATTTAATGATTTCGCTAGAAAAGCTTCAGGTTGATAAGGCTTGTCACTATTAGATACATTTTTATGTATAGTCATGGTAAATGACGAATTATTTTATTATCTAATCTAGATGCTTGTTATTTTTATTTTTATACTCGTCTATGATTTGCCTTGCAAATTTGTTATTATTGTATATTATTTGAACATTAAAAAGTTAATAGATTAAAAAAATTTTTGGCTTATACCCGTTAGGCGATGATTGAAAATGACTGAGATTGTATATAAAACGTGTATTATAATTTCTACATCACAATTGTAAAACCCGCATCTCCTACTGAACTTGTATAGAGATAAGATTCTATTTTCATATTAAAGATACAATAATGTTGCACAATTGTGTTTTATTTTGCACAAGAATTTTGTTATTGCACCATATTTTTCACATCAAAGCAATAATGTGAACCACTTTGTCATGGAATTTCAAACGATTTGCTGGTAGGCATTGCAGACCTACCAGCAAATCGTAGCAACTTGATAGCAACCAATTTATGAAACAAAGACTATACATATTGACACAAAATAATTATTATTGATTAACTTTTTTCTAGGGAAAAACTGTTCATCCGTGGGGAATGGATAAAAAACAAATAAGAAATGATGTAACTTCATCTAATTCAATGTTTTGCTATTGCATCATGTTTTTGTATGAAAACAAACCAAGTATTTTACTAAATGATAACATTATTGATATATTTATGATTTACATAGATATGGCGTTAGAAATATGACAACAGAATTACAATCTAGAAAAATTAATATCTATGATGCTACTTCAACCTTATTGTATAATATGTACAATCATAATATTATGTACCTACACAACTGTACAATCATTGGCAAACAAATTCAAAATTTTGTGCTTATTGATTTAGAATATTCTAGAAAAATCTTGATTTAAAAATAATAATTTTATACCTATACTTTATGTACAAATATTATTATGTTGTATACCATACTGATCAAATTCAGATTAATTTGCATTTTTCAAAACTGATTATATCAATTTTGTTGACTGTACTACATCTTTTACAAGTTGGCCTTAACTTTAGCTATTTTATAATTAGGTTAAATACAAAATGATGTGTTTAAGAAGTAACAACTATAAAGATACTAAAACAAGGCAAAATAATTACCTAAAGTTATGCCTCTTTCAACTAGTTTCACATGATAGCTGCAAAGTACTATGTACTTATGAAATCCACATTTAAATTGACAAATCCAAACGGACCATCCTTGACTAAAACTAACTACACAATTTGACAACTACAACTTGTCATGTTCGCAATCATGGTCGGCTCGGTCCGAACACAAATCAAACCACTGCCAACAAACGTTACTATCTTATCACTACTTAGTCTTCTTATCCTTGGTATCATCAGGAACATCTTCTAAAAGCTTGTTCAGATCAACTCCGTCGAACTTGGGGTTCTGTGCATTAGATGCATGTGCTAAGAAGAGCTCTTTCAGGAATTGGAGTTCTTTTGTTAGGGTCTTCACTTTTTCTTCTAGCATTTGATTCTCAGCCTTCAGTTTGCTTACTCGTGTAAATGTCTCTTGTGTCCGCTGCTTTGACTTGAACCGGCTCTTTTTTACTGCCTGTTTATTAGACTTTGTTATTGATCTAGCCATATCCTAATCCCAGCTTAGGTATGTAAGTATATAAAAGTGAAACATTATTTGCTTTCACATCACGGCTGAATTTAGAGGCACAGGTTACTTACATCAGAATTTCATGGTGTTAAATAAACAATATTCAAATCTTAGGTACTGGCCTATGCAGTAACTTTGCCATAGAAAGCCGCGGGGAGCCGATGGATGCAGGAGGCGAGCAGCCGCTCTTAGTGGCGCTCCCTGGGGGAGGCCTATGTTCAGCAGTGGATGTCTTCAGACTGTTGATGATGATGATGATAACTCAGTCGTAGATTAAGCTATCATAATTAATGAATTGATAATTTTGTGAATGAAATCATGACTTGGAGCTCATCGTTCTATAATATGGGCCTTAACCAATAAATATTATACTGAGAAAAAGGTGTTTCTTGAAGACTTACCTCATTGTTCCTGTCTCTACGCTTTCTATAGTCATCATCATCATCCTCCAAGTCACTAACAACTTTCTTTGCTTTTTTAGGAGGCATCTCCAGCTGGTGTCCTTCTAATATCATCAAGTAAAATTTAAAAACTTATTGGTTCATATGCCCAGCTTCTGTATTCGAACCTCACTGTAAAACTGTGGAACTCTGAAAAGAATAAAACATAGAATAATAAAATTAAAAATTTAAAACTGTCTGTCGTGTGTTTTTGTTTCGATTACGCAGAAATCATGACGCAATGTTTACGACAATTCAGTCATTAGTATTACTTACATAGGG
Source organism: Ennomos erosarius (assembly GCA_963580505.1). Taxonomy (NCBI): domain Eukaryota; kingdom Metazoa; phylum Arthropoda; class Insecta; order Lepidoptera; family Geometridae; genus Ennomos; species Ennomos erosarius. Next base: position 6,483,698 of record OY756999.1, on the reverse strand, counting down.
ATTGGTTCGAGAAACGGTTTTTGAGCAACAACTAAAATATAATCAATTAGTATTATTTTACAATTAAAGTGGTATGTAATAAAGTTATAAAATTCGTTCTGAAAATCGCTTCGCTATTAAATATGTAAACTTTGCTTTGTCTACTCAAACTCAAACTCAAAACATTGGAAAAAAACACTGGCTGGCTAAAGCTTTTACATACTCTTTGGCTGGCTACTTGGCTAGAGTGCGTTTCATCATATAGTTCCTATGCTGTCATGTTGGCAGCAATGCTAATAGGTGTTGCCTAAACTAAACGCCCCGGGGGTCTAGCAAAGAAACCAACCACTAACGCTAACGCCAAATGCTAACTCCAAAAAGTACTAGGATGACATTTCGGAAATTGCTTACTTTTCCACAGCTAATGTCATTTCAATACAGTTTTGGAGTTAGCGTTTGGCGTTAGCGTTAGTGGTTGGTATCTTTGCTAGACCCCCTGAACTCACGGAGTTTTGTTTTTTACTTTTAATTCCACTTAATAATTTTTATCTTCATTCACGAATGAGCATGAAAGAATATTAAATAATAGAATGTAGATAGCCCCTACTTGGTAACTATTTACTATTTATTTATAATATTTGTAAGATGGTGAACAAGGAAGGATAAGAAAAATTTAGTTAAAAAACACATTGTACAATTAATAATAAAAACAATATTTATAATTTTTTACAATAACTGTGTTCGTCTAACATATCTACATCTGACAGTTCTTCATCTTCGCTGTCATCAGAAGTATCACTATCATCTCCTATTTCAATAACGAATCTGTCAATCTCATCATCTATAGCTGGGCCATCGGCGTAGTATTTTTCTTCAATTTTGATAACGTGTTCGCATTCTTTCTTCCATTCTTCTTTAGTGATTGTAGCGAAAGCTTCTTCTGTAATTTTTACTATTTTATTAGCTGCTTGAGCCACATTTTTTTCAGAAATCCGTCTTTTTAATATACTCCATATGAGCTCTATGGGATTCAAATCGCAATGATAAGGCGGTAGCCTTAACACTTTATGCCCATTCGCTTCCAACATCACATCAGCTTCATATTTGGGTGGCTGTTTGTGCTCTTTAATAATTTCATACAGCTGAGCTTTTAACATAGTTGGCAAATATGAAAGTCCTTTATTTGTGATCCAGGATTGCATTTCTGATTTTGTGCTTGACATCGTAGGTGCCTTATCAATCTGCACGGTATGATAAGACGCATTATCCATGACAACAATTGACCGTGGAGGTAGATTTGGTATCAACTTTTCACTAATCCACTTATTAAAATTAACTTTATTCATTTCATCATGATAATCGGCTGCTTTCGACTGTGATCTAAAAATCAGTTGAGCATTAGGTATAAAGCCCATGACGCCACCTGCGTGAACGATAATCCACCGTGGTCCTTTGGAATCTGAAGATAAGACACCTTCTTCAGATTCGCTTTGCCAGCATTTTCCAGCGCAATATGTGGCGTGTATATATGTCTCGTCTAAATACACGACTGGCCGCTGATCTCCAAGGCGATTGGTTCGTAATTCAGCCAGGTATCGATGACGCCAGGCAGTGATGTCATATCTCTCCATTAACACCTTTCTTTTGGATTTGCATTTTTTGAAATAAAATCCCATATTTTTTATGATTCTCCACAAAGTTGTGCGGCTCCCTTTATAACCTATTTCATTTCGCATTTCATGCAACAACTTCGTCAATGTAGGCAATTCCTTTTTTACGGAATAAAATTCGTGAATTTTATGCCTTATAGCACACCGATCGAAGTCATCCAATTCGTGGATTTTTCGTCGAGGACCATTTTTTCGCGGTGTTGTAATTTTTTTCGACGTTGAAGCTGCCACTGTACCCTCTTTAGTAATTTTGGATACCGTTTTCTCAGAAATGCCTTTAACAAAAAATCTATGTTTATTATTACTATTCATTAACTGACATCATAGCCTACTAGAAATCAAGAATTTAAAAAAAATTTTAGCTTTCTAGGTTATTGATTATAAACAAACAGTTAAACCTTTTAATAATAAATACTATCATAGATTTATTAGAAAACCATAATAAAATAAATACTTACAATATAGACATAAAAAATACCTACAGAGAGGCTTCTCAAACTGAAGCTGGTAACCCTTTTTGACTAACCTGTAATGGCGGCGACACGAGCTTGTACACATCTTAATGGAACCAGTGGGGCCTCGTTACGTTTTTCACGTTCACAAAAGTCCTTCACTTTCAACACCATCATTCTTTCGCCACTTTTTAATGTTTTCGGCATGATTTTCGCAAGAAATACAATTAAAACTTAGTAAAATCCCCAGATACTTCTTCGCGTGTCGATAACTTTGACAGACAGGGGAGCCAACATAACGGCATAGGAACTATTCAATGAAACGCACTCTAGGTGTCGGGCTAGTGGCTAGTTTAGTAAATTATATACTCTTTGGCTAGCGGAGAGGACTGCGGACAGAAGTGCGGCACCAAAGAGGATATAATCACTTCGTTTTGGTGCCGCTTTGCGACCATGCTAGGGATGTTAGAAATAAAATCGATTATTTGTGATACATTATTGTTTGAAAAAGATTATTAGATTATTTAAAAATCAATTTTTTTTATTTTGCATTTTGAAAGAAAGAAAGAAGAAAGAAAATACATTTATTCAGGACATCACACAACACTACATTACAATACACAATAAAAATAACATGTAATATGGGTGGATTATTATCCGTTAAGTGTTCGAGAACGTGCACGAGTGTTGGCAAATGGTTTCAAGATTAGAGAAACATGCATTTTCGGTTTTGCTTCGACGGCCTTTTTTAAAGCCTTCAGCATGGAGCTATTAAAAAAAGAAGGAGGGATCTCGTCTGATCCGAAACTGAAGCACCCTTAGAAAGCCGGAACGCTTCGTACGTACGAGCGGAACACGCACACACTCACATCATACGCAGCCGGTCGCCCTACTTTTATCTGACACACATAAATGTAATATGTTCGCCATTTTGGGCTTCAGTTCGATGTCAATCAAAACTCAATCCTTCTTTTTTTTATTTCATCCATGGCCTTCAGAATAATATCCACCATTTTACTGTTGGCGTTTTTTGACTGACAAAATATGACTTTGACTTGACATTGGCAGAATTATTGCAAAAAAGCGATAGAAAGCTATTAAAGAAGAAGAAGAATATGATTGACACTGACAGCATGACCGACATCTGGCATTGACAATAATCTTATTATGGGTTTTTGGCGGGAACGCGGAAAAGTCACGTCGTTGCATTGTATTAATTCTCAAAACTTGTGCTTTTTCCAGAGTTAATGTTTAAAAATTGGTGGAATGAGCATGAGTGTGGGCAAGTGATATAATGTGGTGAAACGTGGTTTTTCGTGTTGCTTCCAAAATTCCATAGAAGGTTCTAATAAAAATGCCACCACTTTACTAGAGCATGACTTAGACTGGACTATGACCTGACTTAGACTGGACTATGACTTGACTACGTAAAATATTCTAAAACTCGATGAAAATATATAATACTTGACATTGGCTAAATACACTATGTGTGGAGCCAAATTATAAGAAAAAAAATTCTTATAATGATTATATGAAGTTGGCTAGATACGTCAGCGTGTTTAGCCAATACATGGCCCCATGACGTGGCCAATACAATACCATGTTTTCACAAACTAAGTAGGATACAAGCATGTTTTTCTTTTTTTTTTCTCTATAAAGCTCTCAGCACACACCAGACATGTAAATAAATAAAAATAACGCCCAACGATCACATACACAGATCCTGAACCCTAACTGGGATTTCCTGTACCTAGGAACCCAGGAACTACGATCATGGTCCCCACGCCCACTACCCATTTTTATTTTTGAACGAGCTAATGCTGTTGGTCTCTGCCGACCTTTACAGCGTCACCGGGCGGTCACGCCCCATTTACGCCATGCCATGTACGGGCATATTGTAGGAATTAGGTATGTACTATGTATATTATTTCAGGCGTATTATCACATAAATAATAGTGCAATAAGTAGTAATATTCAAAATGACTGCATGTTATAAAATTCAAATAATCATTAAAGGCTCCTAATCCAGAGGCAGCGGGTTCGAATCCCGCGGCACGGCAAGATTTGTGCACAGGAACAGAACAGCGTAAATACGTGGGGGTAAGTGCGTGGCGTGTGTACGCGCCACAATATTGTATGGATCCGAGGCCCTAGCACGAACATTTACGCGGAAGTGTAACGTTAACGTAAGTCAGTTGTATGGGGCGCTGATCAAATGCCATACAACTGGCTTACGTTAACGTTACACTTACTCCCGCGTAAATGTTCGTGCTAGGGCCTCTGTTCCATAGTTCATCTATACATATAATAAAACTGTAGAGATAAAAAAATCTGTAAATGCAAGATATCGAAAAAAAAATTACACAGGTTGGCTTGAAATTTTTCGCTGATCACGTTAAGCTACTTTTTAGACATTTTGTCTGTTTGTTTGTTTGTTTGTTTGTTTATTTGTTACGGCACAACTCCGAAAATACTGAACGGATTTTCATGCGGTTTTCACTAATAAGCTTAGAAAAACCCGGCGCAAAACATAGGATATATTAAATTTTAAATATCGTAAATTTTTTTTTTTTGGTGAAAAAGATTAAGATTTCATTATGAAACGAAACGGGATTTTAACAAGATGGCCGCTTCAAGGCTTCAAGGTATGTTTTTTTCTTATATTTTGGCGCCACACATACTGTAGGTATTTAGCCAGTGTCAAAAGGTAAGTTTTATTTTGGTTACTAATCATAGATGAGAGAAAAAAATATTACTCTGTGCTACTGACGGTAATTTTATTTCGGGTTTATCCGGATGCACAGATTAAAGATAAAAACTCTGTTACTATTATGGCGCGGCTTCATATACGCCCGAACCTTCGCTGTTTTTGAAATGAAATGAAATGAATGCTGATGCTGTTGAGTTGGCGCGCAAAACATCTCTGTTGACTATCCTCGAAGTTTTTGTAGCGCCCCAACCCGACACACAGTCAATTTGTTTGCCTGCTGCGTGACCGACGTGGGCTAAAAAAAAATGGAGGAAGCAGTAGCGTTATATTGCATGTCGGCGAATAAATATGTTTTACAAACTGTGAGAGTATTAAGTGCGATTACAAAAATAAATTTTAATCGTTTTAATTTATAATTCCTTATCAATATGAAGTAAAACCAATGTTTTTTTATTTGTCTGTCCCCTTGAATACGGATCACGGTTGTGATAGTGGCAACAGAAATATATCATCTGTGAAAAATTCAACTGTCTAACTATCACGATTCATGAGTACATCCTGGTGACTGATGGACACACAGACAGACAGACGGACAGCGGAGGTTTAGTAATAAGGTACCCTTTGAGTACGGAACACCAATCATTTTTATTTCATTCTGAACAATCCCCACTGCACTAAGCAATAAGGAAGTAATTTAATTATGCATGTCTTTATTTATAACATAAAAAACAAAAAACAGTAAATATTAATTGGCGCGCCTGCATTACCGGCAGTGTATCACACTTTTCGGGCTACGGCGAAATACATCGCGCGATAACTTCGTCTGCGCTCGATGCAATGCAGATTAGAGAAAAACAATGTGTTCATTATGTAAGTACCTATACCCAAGGAAGTCATATGTATTGCATATAGATAAGTTTTTTCGTTAATCTGTGGTCCAAACTAAAAAAGAGGATAGGTATGAGAACCTTCTTGAATATGAACATGACACAGAGAACAAGGAATTTCGAAAACTAAAAACTTCTTAGATTTTTATTATAAGTTAAGGCTTCACGAGATATCATATTTAGCCAATATTGAAACATAACTAAAATTATTATTCATGTTTTCGATTTATTGGGTTCTGGCGAAGGCAAAACTCTTTATTGGCGAATTGGTATTATGTATTCGTTTTTTTATTTTGGCATTAGACAAAATTAGTATTTAGCCAGTGATACGAAGTATTTTATGAAAACTGTTTAAAAGGGTAGGTTCTTAGACTTTTTATAATCATTTATAAGGCTTCACGCGATTATCATACTTAGCCAATATTGAAGCTTACTTAATTAACATTTTTATACAAGTTATCGATTTATAGGGTTTTGGCGGGAGCAATGTTCTTTATTGGCGATCTGGTCAAATGTATTATTATTTACTTAAACTTACTACACGTTACCATTCTAAATTATGTAGTTAAAATTATTTTTGCACTACTGCTACAATCTTGATCGACCCCAAGGAAGTTTTAAGGTACCTATAGTACCTATAGCTACTTAAGTTATAGACCCTTACCATTTCTACGCATTTTAAAACCTTTTTTTATTTTGGCATTAAAGTAAGCCGGAGTGCGTGCTTATTATTTGTATTTAGCCAATGATACGGAATATTTTGTAAAAAATGTTAAAAAGGGTAGGTACTTAGATATAATAATATGTAGGTAATCATTATGGTAATTGGATCCTCGAATTAACAATAACATGTCGCGTAACGTTCGTTTTTGACTGTTTTTGATTTGTCCTTCTTCTTCTTCTTGCATGTTGAAATAAGTTTCTACAAGTTAAAATATTTTAGATCTGTGGACTTTTAAAATATAAACCACGGGAGCAAAAAATGATTGATTACTCGGTTACTCCAAGGAGGTTATAGTTATAGTAGGTAAGTAACTCATCTTTGGGTGTAACTACTTCCTCACTTTCATCACTAGGTAGGTATGTTAAAAGTGCAGTGGGAATGAGACAGCGTGGAAAATAGTGGACATAATAATAATTATAACTGTCGATTCTTTAAGGGGTGGTGGTTTAGTATTTGTAATTCCTAATTAGTATTAAGAAAATTAATTATGTACGCATCGTACAGGTAAATGAATACTTTCGGCTGTAAAATATTATGTATTTTTATAAACTTATTATTGACACTGGCTAAGTGTAGGTAACTCAATTCGTATGGAGCCAAACTTAAGAAGGTAAAAAAATGTGGTAAATGGAACAAAAAGCGCGCGGATCATATTATCTTTACATATGTAAAACTGAGCAAAACACCATCATCGTGTGTGATTCTTTCATATTTTTCTAAACTGTACCTGCCTGCTTAGGTAACTATTAAACAAAATTTACTGAAATTTCTGTTAAAGTCCTGAGTGAAGTGATGATGATTTATTTTTGTTGTAATATGAAGAGGTACTTCAATAATTGTAGTTTTTTGTTTGAAACTTCTTTTACTGTTATAAATCTATATTAGACTCAAAACATTTAATTTTAAATAATGGCTTAAATAGCTTCCACTCACGGCTATTCTTGCGTCATACCTATACCTATGCTAATACAGGTTACTGTGCTCAGCTTCGAAAAGATTTATTGGATGTTGTTGTTTGGTACGAAATGCATGAACTATTATTAGACTATAACGTAAAAATAACCACAAGCGTGCGAAGCCGCGGGCAAAAGCTAGTTCTTAATATAAAGCTACTTTAAACACAGAAACTGAGAATATAATAACTGTACAATTATTGTGGCGCGTACACACGCCACAAGTGGCTACCTGCATAGGCATAGAAAATTAGAAACAACAATGTCATTGACCACATTATATTATTTTTCATCACAATAAAATTCTAACAAGTTATTGTAGGTAAGTAAATCTTATTTACACAATGGAAGCATCAAAAAATGAACAATCTACTACTGTAACGCGAAACATTAATTTTATATTATGTTGGTATACACACACACGGTTCATTTCAGACGTGAAGAATATGAAAATTGATACTTACTAGGTACTTGGTACTTATATAATTGTTAGGTAATATAATTATTCCAACAAATATTTATGCCCAATCGAATGTTCGCTTGGCCGATTGGTTGTAGTCATAGATTATAAAGCCCGTTGATAGCTCGTGAACACAATTCTCCTACAAACACAACTCAATTGCGCGGGCAGGGGGCGAAGTAACAGAACGAGACAAAGTGATATGAAATTACAAAGACAGAGTAGCACCCCTATTCCCAACCTATCGGAAACCTTTCGATTCAAAATATACACTCTCCATCTTCTTCATCTATATTTAGAATGAAAGAGACGGAGAGTGTAGATTTCGAATCGAAACGTTTCCGATAGGTTGGGAATAGAGGTGCAGGATGGAACAAAAGACACATTGGATTTCCCGTTCCCTCGCAAAGGATTAGCGGTTGAAATACACCACTAATTTTCGTATGAGAGGAAGTTGTATCATTGCTGAGCTCAAAATATCTTTCGTCTTTTTCGTTTCTCCTTTATCAGAAGAGTACACGACTATATTGTATATATGTGTACTCTATACGTGGCACATATTTAGAAACAGCTGGGTTGAGTCATGTTGAGCTCTAGCTATTAGTCAACTCAAGAGGCTATGCACCACTATATTGCAGCTACTATACTGTCACTGTGATCTCAATGGCGGCTGTGAATTGCGCTGCAAGTCCCCCACACGCTTGCGCTTAAACCTACCTATATTACCTTTTCCCGCGCACATCTAATTTTTGCTACTGCGCAGCGTTTCGTGCCGATGCCGACTTCACAGCCGCCATTAAGTTTGATTCGCACTCTACCTACTATATTTGAATGTACATTAGATACTGTGTACACGATTACGAGTATCGTAAAATATTTGTACTTTGTACAGCACAGCGCCTCTAGTGGCAACTATACGTAACTAACCTCGGTTTCTCGTACGTTTGTCAAGCTCATCTCATGTCAATTTAACAAATACTGCAGCCCTACCACAAACTAATACAAAACCATCATGGTTCGTGACAGTACTGCTTCAAGGCTACAATAATATTGTTCGAATTCGTACCATGAACTTATAAAGTATTCCGGCGCGGGAACGAGACGTCTACATTTTTATATAGCGTTATCACTGTCGTACGTTGGTGTCAACATGATTAACGGTATAACATGACAGTTGTATGTGAGTGAACGATTTAACGTGACGTCATTCTGCGTCAACAACATCACAATATTCTTACTTTTATGTCACTTCAAAGTATGATTGAAGTAATAATGCTATAAGACGTTGTGGTGACCCCTCTGAACGCTCATTGGTTGACGATAGCTGATTATCTACAGGCAACCAATGAGCGTTCAAGTTGACTTGAGTTTGATTTTAACAAACGTACCAAAAACCGGGCCTTAGAAATTCATTACTCGATGACAGCGAGGACAAGTATGCGAATGTACAAATAAAGGGCTCAAATTGTTGTTCATTAAATGTCGCGAACCATTCATAGATCGAATAAAGAACACCCAACTACGCATCATTTCAATTTATCACAGAACATACAATAAAAAGTTGAGAAACGACAACAGTCTTTTAGTATGAAAACTACCTACAATGATCGCATTTCTTTAATGAATCAGTTTTGTATGAATAGTACCTATTAAATCATCTAGGTACTTTAAAATTAGCTAATTCTGTTTAGAATGAAACCTACAAGTTAATCATTGCTATACGTTGCGGAATGGTTACATTTTATAACTGTTACAGGTAATATATTATTAATTAGGTAATTATATTGTTGCGTTATTAAACTATATTAAATTATGCTTGATGACAACATTATTTATTGCTTTTTTTTTCATACGAGTATACCTACTAAAAAACTTTATTTTATAATTAGTTATTTATACTATATCTTTACACAGACAAAATGTCATTTGTGTACCTTCTTGTTTTGTATTAAAACTGTTAAAATTAGGCAAACTGATTATAATTTCTATTTTAAAACGATTATAAAAAAAATACTAATAAGTAACTACAAAAATGAAAATACAAATTATACAATAAAGTAGGTACCTACGTACCAAAGAAATAAATGTATGCTTACACTTAGGCCCACAAATGGTGTAAAATATATTAATTTTATATTTCATTATGTTCATTTGGCACAAAAATATATTAGTTAAGTATCATCTTTAAAATTGATCCATTTTGTGCTCCCAAATCACAAAGACATGCATCATTATTTATTCCACTTACAGCCTTAGAATTAATAAATAGATTATATTAGTTTAACTAGTTATAATAGATAAGATACAGACTTGAAAATACTTGCCTACTTATGGGTATTTTTATTGTTACAATTAACGCTATTACCAATGACAAATCCATAACAGGAACATAATTTTAATATTCATTCATTATTAATAGTTTAATAGACGTAATTATCTAGTGTGGTTACTACTCAGAATTGACAAAATAAAAAAAATGTAACTGTATACTTACATATTTATTTTAGTTCACAATCGATAAATAATTAACTTTATACAATGTTTTTGGTAGGTAGGATTTTTAAATAGAATATAACATTTATTTTTCCAATAGAAACCACTAACTTATTTTTCGATTCGAATATAACTATTTTTCCATGCCTAAGCTCACGACTTGTACGTTAAGTAACTTATACTCATATATTCAAAACCGTCTCCAACAAAATAACAGTATCTGGTTCTAACATTATTATTATAGATTCGTGTAATTAAAGTTACTATCTAATTATAGCATTTTGCTTGACGTTTCTTCCGACTTGACAAATACACTTCTAAATATTTATTGTGAACTTTTTACTTTTTTAAGCTAATACATAGGTATCGATTGAAGCTTATTCAGAGTTTATTATTATTACATGTAATTCAATATGTAGGTAATAGCAGTTGTAGTACATATTGTATGTAGGATATAGTGTTTATTCGAATGTTCATTACTCACTATTGACATATTACTCACTATTAGGTAATTTTTTTACCAGTATAATAGGCATGATGACTACTATTAAAAATAAACAAGTAAATATTACTTTAAATAATATTATTTTAAAGTTTCTACAGGAGGCATCTCCTGTCCCTTTCTCGCGAAACAGAGCGCCCCCACAGTTACTATGAAAAATCTACTCGTGACGTCACATGCCAAAGAGATTGTATGAAAAGCTACCACAGCTTAGTAATGAGGTACTAGTGCGACCTTCCTCTGACGTCACTGGCCGTTTGAGATATCTCTTTCTATTCCGATTTTTAAAATGCTTGTAACTAGGCCATTTTTTGAGATATTTAATTTTTTGTTTTCACAAATGTTTATCTTTTGAGGGATATAATTAATTTAACCAATAAAAAAATGTTAGTCATCAGCCTATTCAACATTCTATGTATTTTATGTAGGTACCACTGCCTTGGTTTATATATAAAGGTAATAACTTTGATGTAACGTGAAGTGACTAATTACGTAATTTATAATTAATTACTCAATAAAGACTCGTTTCGCTTGTATTCAGCAGCCATTTCTCTTAATTTAAATATTTAATTTCCTGATCTATATCAAGGAAGTTTAATTAACAAGTTACGAACTAGTTATTAATGTTATGAGCAAATTTTTTGGTTCTCTCTCATATTTTTTTGTTATTCTATCTTTCACATAACAACATAGGCCTGTACGCCTAGTACGAGTTTTCCAATACGTGACGTAAATACGCGCAAATCCATTTAAAATTTGTGCCACCATTTTTAGTTCATCAACGTGTCCGCTAGGGGCGCTGCAGAGAAACATATGGGAGAAAAGGGAGAAAACTTAAACGAATCAAGTTTTAGTAAACTATCGAAACTCGTACTAGGGGTACTGTGCCCCTAGTACGTTCACGTTTTCTCCCTTTTCTCCCATACATTTCTGTGCAGCGCCCCTAGCGGACACGTTGATGAACTAAAAATGGCAGTACAATCGCGCGTATTCACGTATTGGAAAACTCGTACTTAGGGGTACTGTATTGTAGAACTTATCGAGACAATTTACCATTTTGCACTGTTTCTTGCGGAAAAAAATAGATAGTTACCTATACAGGATGTAATTTAATTCATTAGCATAAATTGAGCCCATGATAGTACATCATATATAGATGATTATTAAAGAGTAAAAGGGTGTAAACGAAAATATTTTTATTGAAAATTAAAAAGATTGCCGAGGCGACTAACGCAGTTGGCACGGATGTTTTTGATACATTTAAACGTTTTTATACCTTGTATGTAGGTACTAATTAACAGTACTACATTATTTTAATTAAATTTTGTATTGTAGCATTTGATTAAGTAAGTTTGGAGTTATTATTATTACTAAACCAATGTGTTAGAATTCAAAAATTTTGGTCCACACGTGACCGGTATCAGGAGTAGGTACTTAGTTTCAAAGGATGCTAATGAGTTCAATTACACCCAGTATAGGTACTGGATATTTTTCGAGACCTCCCACGCGAGATTGGGTGAGATTTGGCTCCCCCTAAACGCCTCATGTAAAATAGACACCCTATAACACACTCCACTAAACCAAATAAATAGTTTAATATACATTGCCGAGATGTCAAGTATATTTTTTATCCTTCCCTATTGTTTGTTTCAAGTAAAAGCGTACATTCACTGCGGTGGAGGCACCTGAGTCTTTCTGCATTGGCAGAGCCATTTGATGATCCTTGCATTCCTTTCTACCACACTAGGGGGCTCTGTGTTGCGGTAGATCGGCTTCTGCACGCCTGGACCTTGCACCTGTAATGGCAAGATATTGTTGATACTGTATTGTTGTTGCAAATAAATTCATTCATTCTTTCATTCAAAAAACACACTAATCTCCTTGAATTACTGTGATTAAAAAATCTCAGTAGTTCAATATGATTGAATAGACGATATTATAATATTATTAAAGCGAAATATTGCGTGTATCGTAAGTATAATAATAAGGTTATTTTATTAGCAAACTTTCTATTTAATTATAAAATTATTATTTTGAGCAAATATGGTGCTAATAATATTAAAATCGCAATTTCTTATCTCTCTCATCTTTTCGTCCAAAATACCACAAAGCCTGAAAACAAAAGTTTTCAATCAATGTGTGTTGCCAGTGATGACTTATGGAACTGAGACGTGGTCTCTAACTGTTGGCCTCATTACTAAGCTCAAAGTCGCGCAACGAGCTATGGAGAGAGCAATGCTCGGTGTTTCCCTGCGAGATAGGATCCGAAATGAGGAGATCCGCAGGAGAACTAAAGTAACCGATGTAGCTCTTAGGATTTGCCAATCCTGAATCCAGTTGAAATGGCAATGGGCAGGCCACATCGCTCGTAGAACTGACAACCGATGGGGAAGAAAGGTTCTCGAGTGGCGACCACGAACTGGAAGACGCAGCGTAGGCCGGCCCCCCACTAGGTGGACCGACGACCTGGTGAAAGCCGCGGGGAGCCGATGGATGCAGGAGGCGAGCAGCCGCTCTAAGTGGCGCTCCCTGGGGGAGGCCTATGTTCAGCAGTGGACGTCTTCAGGCTGTTAATGATGATGATGATGATGATGATGAATTTCTTGTCATTGATCATCTGCCGGAAGACGTGCACTGCTGAACATAGGCCTCCCCCAGTAGAGCACCACTTTGAGCGGCTGCATGTCTCCTACATCGATCCCCGCGGTTTTAACGTCGTCGGTCCACCTAGAGAAGGTTTACGCTGCGTCTTCCAGTTAGTGGTCGCCACTCGAGAACCTTTCTTCCCCATCTGTTACCAATTCCCTGTCTATTGTTATTTTAACTTGCTAATTTCGAAAGCCATGTCGTTGACTTTCTCTTGCGAATCTCCTCATTTCGGATCGCGCAAGGAACCCCGAACAATTAAAATTCATGAGCAATAATAATTTGTAGTTACAACTTACCGTGTAATCAGCCGCAGCGGGTAAAGCATTTGAATCCACAGTAGAAGCGGAAGAGAAGAAGATAGGGCTGTCAGGAGGCGCTGAGACAAGCGCCTCATATTGCCTCGCTTCTAGCCCGAGTCGCTCGAAGAACTGCCTCAGTCGAAGGGACTCTTCTGAAGGACTGTCCGGGGAGTCTTCGCCTTCACACGGCGCTGAAGCAGGGCTTCGCCCGTCTGTGCGTCTGTACCTATAGAAGATGATTAGGCTGTGAAGTAAAGCACTGATTTATGGGTTATTAAATATTAAAATGTTGGCATTGAGGATCAGTACAGTTATGGCAAATTCAATTGAACTAGTTACCACGTTATTCTATATGACATAAGCATGATACATCTTTTTTAATTATCCACATCGGACCATTACTTACGAAGATATCAAGTAATAAGCATTTGCCGGTCTTGCCGGTAAAATCATGTTTGTGACGTCATTGTGCCGGTCGACCGACGCAATGACGTCACGGCCACTTAGTGAACTTCGCTAGTAATTTGGTCATAACTTCGTCAGTTTTTGTCGAAGAACAAAAATTTTTGCTCTATAAATCTGCATTCGCAACTAAAAATGTTACGTATCCTCAATTGTGCTTTGATATTGTTAACATACCTATCCGAGATATCCGATTTGGAGCGAAGTATAGGGCGGGGCCTACGCTGCTTGTATCTCAGACAGCGCTGCCGTTTGAAGGTGCCGAGCGGTGACGTCACTTCCTCGGGTCCCCCGGGACCTTGACCCCCGGGGCCATTGGGTCCCCCCGGACCCGGGCATATCTGGGATGCGTTAACGTATTCCTTGGTATCGTCTATGCGGGGACGCATTCGGGCGTCTGAGTATTGTGGTTGCTTGCTCACTAGCTCGGTGTTTGGTTCGTGATACCTGATAAAAAAACGAGTGGTGCAAAATGATTATTATTACCATTGCTGAAGCGAATAAAATAATGGTAATGGTTTGTACTATTAAACATGTAGTGAACGGTGATAGAACACTAGGTATATTACAAGTACCTATGTGTGTACAAACTAAAAATTATAAAAGTATTCTATCAGTTATATGGGTCTGGGACCCAGTTGCTAGGTGCTAGGGTAGTTTAAAGAGGTCAGTGGTCCCATCCCTAGCTATGCTTAGTTTAGGGCTAGATCGCACTGTGTGAATTGTCCATACAGTGGCGAATTAAGGGCACGAACGAAGTAGGCACGTGCCTAGGGGCGCGAGGATAACAAAGTGTTAGAACAGAAGTTTTTAAAACGACTTGTCTTACCAATTACACTACTACATAATTTAAAAAAATATTTAATTCCGAGCGCTTCCAAAGCGGAACCAGCATTCTTAAGGTGGTACGTCACGCTCAGCGCGCCAAATTAAAATTTTCATGCGTTTTTTGCTAATTACAGCTTAATTACTCAACGCAATTACATGAAAACTAGTCTGCCGCAAATAAATAGAATGTATCAACAAATTATGATTAAACGTATCACCTAAATATCATTGGTTTAGCAACAATAGACTGAAAAGCCAAGACAAAATTAGTTTTTTGCCAGTTGTTTAATCATAATTTGTTGATACATTCTATTTATTTGCGGCAAACTAGTTTTCATGTAATTGCGTTGAGTAATCAAGCTGTAATTAGCAAAGAACGCAAGAAAATTTGAATTTGGCGCGCTGAGCGTGACGTACCACCTTAAGTTGGTAAGATTCAAAAATACAAAACTGCAATGATTATGGTTGCGCGTTTGTCGCGTCGATGCGTAGGTACGTGTGCGTTGTTAGATCGCGGGGTCGAGGAGGATTTATTTATATTAAAAAACCTATAATACCTGTTGTAGTCCCTATCCCGAGCATTATATTCCTTCCTGGCGGCGCACTTGTTGGGCGACTTGTACGCGCACTCGTAGTCTCCGTAGTCATACATCGGCGCCTCGTCCTGGAACTGAGGCGGGGGCGCACTCGCCTGGAAATATGGATACCGGTACTTTATTGACTGTTTTAGAAGGATTTGTATAAAAATCATAAATAAATCAGAAAAAGGGCAACCTCTTTGGTTGCAACCTCTATGGTTTTCTCTTAAAATGTTTGAAAGCTCTAAAGTTTAAAACAGCCGAATCGAATTTTTTTTCGTTCTGTCCTTTTTTATGTAAGTGGTTATTTAGAAAGTTTTTGTTATGTAAGTACACATTTTTCATAAGTTCTATCATTCAATAATTTTTAAAATCTCGCATTGCGCGAGCGAGATAGAGGATCCAGGAAAGTCCGAGCCCTCAATAAAAATACCGAATAGGAAAAATTAAGGCTATAAACGGTCAAAGATAGATCGAATAAATACAATACAATAACTCTTTATTGAAACTTTCGGGATATTAGAGGGGGCGCCGTCCTGGAACTGCGGGGGCGCCGTCCTAGAACTGCGGGAGCGCCGTCCTAGAATTGCGGGGACGCCGTCCTAGAACTGCGGGAGCGCCGTCCTAGAACTGCGGGGACGCCGTCCTAGAACTGCGGGGGCGCCGTCCTAGAACTGCGGGGGCGCCGTCCTAGAACTGCGGGGGCGCCGACACGTAGCATCCACCTCGCCGTCACCAGTAGACACAGTCCCAGCAGCCCACTAGTGGAGAGTACGCACCTGGAAGTGTATCCCGACGCGGGGGGGCGGGTAGTGCGGGGCGAGCGCGGGGGGCGGCGAGGGGGCGCCGTCCTGGAACTGCGGGGGCGCCGACACGTAGCACTCTACCTCGCCGGACCACTCGCCGTAGTAACAGTTGTAGCGGCTGGAGAATATACTACTTTAATATAATACCATATCCCATCAGGTACAAAAAGGGTACAAACGAATAATAGCCTGAACTTGGGAAAAATGCAGTAATCGTGTCTAAAGAGTTACTAGGTTAGTGTCCAGTGTATTCATTTGGCCCAATACTTCGCCAACACGCAATAAATATCGCTTGATAACCTTGCGTTATGCAGAAATAAAATAATTCGTAAAATAGCCCGCGTTATTCCGTTGTATGAAGCATCTGTACTGTAGGTATTATATTATCTGGGATAATATTAAACAAGGTGTAATTTTAAACGACCTTAATACTTTACTTTTTTTTTTACTTTTCTTTTCTTTTTACTTTTTTAGTTTTAACTAGGGAAAGTTGGGGTTTTTTTAGAAGGATAGGAGTTATGTGTTGTGTGCGGGGTGCCAATGGATGCAGAAGGTGAGCAGCCACTCAAAGTGGTGCTCTCTGGGAAGGCCTATGTTCCGCAGTGGACGTCTACGGGCTGTTGATGATGATGAGGGTCCTATGTTATTGTATAGGTAAATACTTCTTTCCCCCACCGCATGGAAGGTGGATGGAAGTGGGAGTGAAGGAAACGTGGGAATGAAGGGAAGGGGAGGGAGGTGAGGGGATATGTAGACATCCCGTTAAGACAATATCTAAAGAAGCGGCAATCTAATAAAAGGACGTTAATTTGACTCTAAAATTTCCAAAAACATATGAGCATTTTTTTACTGTTTAGACAATTTATATTGAAGAAAACATCGCACTTTGGTAACGCTTTTTGTATGGACAAATCGGGGTAAAATAATTATTTTTTTTGTCACACAGCGCCATCTAGCCCCAAACTAAGCATAGCTTGTACTATGGGAACTAGATAACTGATACAATACTTATATACTTTTTGTTTGTAAATACATACATAGAATACTATATAACACCCAGACGCAGAACAAACATCTATGTTCATCACACAAATGTTTGTCCCCGGTAGGAATCGAACCCACAGCCCTCAGTTCAGAAGGCATACTACCAACTGAGCTATCGGCCCGTCAAATTCATTATGTACCTGGCATGTTCGTGTTGCGTGGAGTTAGCGGAGTCTGTGCGTCGCGGGGGAGCGTGCGGCGGTGCGCTGCGCTGTGTGTAGTGTCCACTAGAACCACCAGAATCACGCGCAAATGATGAACCGCACCGACTAGGAATAGAATAGAATAATGTTAATATTTATGATTTTTAAAGCAGTATCGCCTGCTCAGCGTAATCTACAGATTAATTTGTAAAGGAAAAATTAGAATCACGAGCGGGGATTGAACCCGCATCCATCCATCCCTCAAGCCGGGATATGCTTCACTTAAGCTACCGTGACAAGTGGTCTCATGTCCGAATTTTTCCTTCACTTTTATAACCAACTTACGGGGTTGGTAGCGCCATCTATTGAGTGATTTAAGAATCATCCCAACCAGCATGGTCAAGTTACATCAACACAAATGCTGTACAGATAACGCCTCCCAAATCAATATTATTATTATTTTTTCCTTTACAAATTAATCTGGAGAATAATGTTAATTCAACTTCCACAATGGCTTACACTATACTTACACAATAACAAATAATAAACGGCCAAGTGCGAGTTAGAATCGCGCACGAAGAATTATCTTAAAACCAATTTTTTTGTACTTGTTGTTACGGCGGCAACAGATCATCTGTGACAATGTCAACTGTCTATCACGGTTCATGAGATGCAGCTTCGTGACAGACAGACATACGGACAGCGGAGCCTTAGTAATTGGGTCCGTTTTACCCTTTGGGTATGGCACCCTTAAAAGAACTCGTACTACATTATCAAGGAACTTAGTCGAATAAATTATACAACATTACCTTGTGTACGACTGGTAGTTCTCTTCTCCCGGTGAGGGATGTTCAGAAAAAGCATCACACGACGACATGAGCGAAGAGTGGTTTGATCTGGAACACAAAAATAACCAATTCACCACGCTTACTAAAAAATATATGCACCATAATAACTTTCAGGTCAGATTTTTACGTTATGCCTATAGAGACTTATTATCTTACCTGGTACCTTTAGAAGAACAAGAAGCTGTCCTTTGATGGCCAGAGTGTCGTCTACGTCTCGGAGATCTGCCAATAGTATCGGTACCACCCGTATTTGCACTGAAAACGATAGATACTATTCTCAAGTAATTGCAACCTATACTATCAGACCTTGAACACCTTGCCTTTACTAGACCAAGAGTTGATTAGAAATAAACGAGAAAACAAATAAAAACATCCTCTTGAAAAAGCATAGGACTTAAAGTACTGCCCTGTGGAAGTCCCTGGCTATCATACAGTATTATTTACATTTTTCACGGAAATTTATAGCTCGTTTCGAATATTGGAATGGAAGGTTCTTTTAACAGGTAGGTAATTTTTTTAACACAAATACTTCAAAATATCACTGTTTTTGACAATGACTATGCAGTCATAAGCTTTTGGGTTATCCAAAATATTTGGCAGTACTAAAATAAATATTTGCAAAGGTTTGCAAAGTAGTACTTACTGTTCTGTGTAGCATCGAGCTTGAGAATGGAGGTCAGGTAAAGACTTGTGGCTGTTAATGTTTGTGCAACCTTCATCTTCACGCATACTTGGCTGCGAATGAGAATTAGACCTGGAAAATAATATTTTGTTAAATTAAAATACAGCGTAGATGAGAACAATTCCTCAAGTACTTGATTTAAGCCCAAATTTCTAGCGCTTTTAATATTTTACTATGTTTGAATACATCTGAGGCTAAGAAAATATAAAAAGGCAATATTTGAACCACCACACACACCACACAATTTGTAGTTAAGGTAAGCAGAAATGACCTTTAAATTTTACTAATGTTAGTGTGAATCGATTTTATTTGAGAATTTAATATCCACCACGCATGAAACATATCAATGAGGAATGTAAAAACTTTAAAGTTTAAAATATCAACATAACTAAAAATATTACGTTAAAGTTTAAAGAATTATTTTTTACATTCGGTTAAGGAAAGTAAAAAAATGACAGAACATCACAGATTTGTAAAAACGATCTCCTCAAAATTGGTAGCATGCCATGGATCTAATTAAGAAAACCATGCAGTTCCTACACAATAGGATGCAAGACAGGGGTGTAAATACCTGATATACCTAGGAGCAGAATGTGCGTACTGTGCAGGCGGGCTGATGGTACACGTAGCACCTGATGGAGAACCTTCACCGCTCACCACTGGATCTGGAAGCTCCATGTTGTCTGGACTTGATTGGGAACTCGCTGGAAAGAAAACAGGACTCCATCACTCCAGCAATGAACATCAGGTTCCGATGAAGGAAAACATCTTGCAAAATGGTGGTAAAGTATTTTCTAGTCCCCGTCTGTCTAGGTCCCAACCCTGAAGTTGAGAATTCATACATAGCCAAGCACTTATTAGTGTATTCTGGCACCCTCTGTTGAGAACCAGCTACCGATCTAAGTGTAGCATCCTTCGGCCATATTGCCACAGGTTAAACACCAACTACATCTATTATGTAAATTTTTAAGTAACAGATATAAAATGATGTAACAGATGTAAAAGGATGTGATGATAGTGATGCTCCTGATTTGAATACTAAGGTTTTAAGATGTTGAACTAATGGTTGAATTGAAACTGTGCCTCATAACTTTTTAATACAACATAGTGTTCTATGTGAAAAAACACTAACAATGTAAGTAATTTAGAACATTTTCAATTTTTTCTCTCGTTCTGTCTCTCTCACCATGCCCCTTATCGTCTTCTAGAAGAAAAATACTTACGTATAGAGTAAGCGCTCTTGAACGTCACCTCAGTGGGCCTCTGTCGCGGTATCACAAATGACTCTGGAAAGAACACCCTCGCGTCTCCAAAGCTCACAGGCCTGTTCATCTTCTCCCGGTGATCAGGGTCTGATTTCTGTGCTTTGGAACCTGAGGTCCCTGATGAGGAGGTCCCGGAACAGGTGCCTGAGGTGTGCTGCGAGCGGGGGATGTCGCGGTCAGGGTACTCTTTGATGCGTCTCGGATCTGGGTAAGATTTGTGCGCTGGAATATTCGTTTACGGTTTAGGTGTTACTATAAATTATGTTATGCATCCGATGGATGCTGAGGTTGCTGGTATATCATTTAATTACTACATTTGAGGTACACACTTCATGAATGGATAAATAAAGCCTTTGGCCCATATTACTTTGGGCAATTACGTACTGTGTTACTCAAAACTTCAAAAGTGAATAAAAAGTGAATGGGTAGGTTAGGTACACATTGTTTACTCACAAACTCTGGGTGGTGAGTAGACGTTCTCCCGACTATCGCAATGTTCCAGCAGTCTTCTCAATGTGCTTTGTAGACCTTCGTTAGCACTCCGCCGCGCTCCGCCTGCACTTCGCGTTGTAGCGTCTGGAACAACATGTCATTTATGTCTATGAAGGCTAATTGCTGGTCAATAAAATAACGTCCCACCTCCACTTCCATCGATTCTGGACTCTAACAAGGAGTTGCTGTATGAAGGGATCCAGAATCTGCGGGTATCATGGTCTAAACGCAAATACTAGTCCTATCGTGGGAATAGAACTTACCGCCTTCAAGGATATTAGCCACCATGCTCCGTTTGACTATTGTAATTATCATAACCTTTACATTTAATCTGAATATAGGTACTTACAAGGGTTACAGCAAGCGTCGTTGGTAAGGGTCCCAGAACTGATAAGATGACAGCCACCAGCAGCTATCGCTTGGCTCAAGCCACTACTCATCTGCAATAAGGAACACCAAAAGTTTTAACATCATCATTAGAAAGAGTGAGAAAAATAGAGGGAGAATGAGACAAGTACAATAATGCAGGCTGGTCACAGGCTGGTAAACTTTACTTCAGTTGAAACAATGGTAGGTCAGTTGATAGTTACGGCGAACTGCAATCCCTAGGCTGTGAGGAGTTCAAATGCAATAAGCCTTCATAGTGACCTGAAAATTCGGTGTAATTGTCAATACGAAACTAATTACCAATGCTCATCTTTCTTTTAGTCATCTGCAATATCTGGGTGTCTTCAAGTCAAGGGTGAACAGGTATCTTCTAGGCAAGCATGCACCACCGTAGGCCGCGTCGTCACTTACCATAGGGTGAGACAGTGGTCAAATGCTATGCCTATAAATTGTAAAAAAAAAATGTTGCATTAGCGTGAAGTTGCCAATGCTCATCTTCACTAACATCTGCAATTTCGTGCTAAATAGGTATTACATAAATGCGAAGAACCTCGTATACAAATATAATACAAATTCCATACCCTCAAAGGCAGCTCCTGCTTCCGATCCAGGACCGTTTCAGATTTGACGTAGAACGCTTTAGTTTCAGCCAGAAGTTCCACTGCAGACTTGCGTTTCTGTTGTTGCGGCGCGAGTGACCGCGGCGCCGCCATGTTGTCTGATGTCTTTTTGCGAGGGAGCTTGAAGCTGGCGAACAGGGAATCGGCTAGACGACGCCTGCGGAAGAGTTGTTAATTGTGTGAAGTGGGCAATGGGTTGCAGTTATACAGGATGTAATTTAATTCATTAGCATAAATTGAGCCCATGATAGTACATCATTTACAGATGATTCTTAAAAAGTACAGAGTGTAACTGAAAATATTTTTATTGTAAATTATGAAGATTGCCGCGGCGCCTAACGCAGTTGACACGGATGATTTTGATACATCTAAACGTTTTTATACCTTGTATGTACTAATTAAAAGCAGTACTTTATTATTTTAATATATTTTGCATTGTAGCATTTGATTAAGTAAGTTATTCCATTTTTTGGAGTTATTATTATTACCAAACCAATGTGTTAGAATTCAAAAATTTTGGTCCACACGTGACCGGTATTAGAAGTAGGTACCTAGTTTCAAAGGATGCTAATGAATTCAATTACACCCTGTAGATGATGAAGGCAAAGAACGAAACGACATTAAGTAGGGATTGAGCATGTGCTGTCTATTCTATTGTTATATTTTTTGTTGATTAAATATCTTCAAAAATAAAAAGAAAGAAAGGTTTTAAACTCACTGGAAGGTCTCATAAACATAAAGTAGAAATATCGATGTTATAGATTCTGAAGCAGATTCATATTATTGAACTGGAGACTGATCTGGACTGGACTAAAGAGAGATGGAATGCGTCTGTTTCTTCTAAGAAAATGATAAATTGCACCTATCTATTTAACACAGCAATTGCAACAACTGCACAACGTAGCACAGGAATTGCAGAATGAGGCCCAAAAGCTTCCAAACTAGAAAAACTGTTTAAATTAAATACAGGAAGACAATTATTTTCTTTGCCAACCAATGACGGTGATCAACAACTTGATAACGGAAGTTTTGTCATAGTTAAATCATCCATGGAATGCCAGAGGATCAACTATCCGTACTTAATAATCCAACGCTTACCTGGGTGGAGACTCGAAGCTCCTCGAATAAGAAGCACAGCCGGCAGCGATCTCGAACTTCTTCCGCACCTCCTCGACTTTAGACCACCCGGACTCGACGTTCAGCCGCCGACTCAGCGGCGTTGTTTGTGACGCATGCTTCGTCAACTCCTCCCGCGTCTTCTTTACTGACACCTTGAAAGTTTTAGTGGCTTATTTGATAGAGGGAACTAAATTACGAATTGACACGTGCTCATAATTTCCACATTACAATAGGCATGATGACTACTATTAAAAATGAACAAGTAAATATTACTTTCATAAAGATTAAAAATTAATGCAATAATTGAAAAAATAAGCAAAATCGGTAAATAAATACACAGAGTAATAAGCTTTTAAAGTTTCTACAAAATGCATCTCCTGTCCCTTTCTCGCGAAACAGAGCGCTCCCACAGTTACTATGAAAAAACTACTCGTGACGTCACGTGCCAAAGATATTGTATGAAAAGCTACCACAGCTTAGTAATGAGGTACTATAACGAACGACCTTCCTCTGACATCACTGGCCGTTTTAAGCTATCTCTTTCTATTACGGTTTTTAAAATGCATGTAACTTGGTCATTTTTTGAGATATTTAATTTTGTTTTCACAAATGTTTATCTTTTGAGGAATATAATTAATATTTAAAAAAAAAATTAGTCATCATGCCTATTCTTAACAGTTGCAGCTATGTGTAAGAGAAATTTATTTCCGTTGTGAACATAGACCATAACTAATACGGTTACATTGAAGATACGTAGTACTTACCTACCTGTGATGCAATGCATTCACAGTATTTGACATTGTAAATCCTGCTAAGTCTACGCGTCATCAAGAGACTAAAAAGATTCGATAAATCAAAACTCGAATGAGCCTGGCTCACTCCAAGCCGAGCTATAGATGCAGCTGTACCAGTGACCGTCACCCACAAGCATTTCAGTTCTTCCACAAAACAGAGGTATTTTTTTGTGGTTCTTCCGTCCTATTTGCAACAGTAGGTACCAAAAAACTGTTACGTAGTTACCTCAGGAATGACGTCGCGATGCCTCGAGTCGCGTGCCTCGTGACATCTCTCGATGAACTGCCTCCGACGAAGCGAGAGCGTCGCCGCTGGATGCCGGTACTCCTCCTCGTCGTCCAGGCACCTGAAATTCAATGATGAAACATTTGAAATTGACCAGCCTGGCTAGCACCGCACCGCGACAAAATTTTCCTGACACTCTCATGAGAGACCGTGACAAGACTATAGTAGCGCCTAGTGTATCTCACTCTAACACCGACGACAAGGAGTTGGCTAACCCAGTCATTATGTAGTTCCAAAATCTCGGTTACGCGATACATCGACCAGGCATCTGAAGATAAAAGGAAAAGATGATAATCTATTCTCTCGTTAAGCGAGGTGAAAAGTTGGAGGCAGCTACAGTGCAAGGACACCCTTGCGGAACAGCCTCAGCTTGGCTGTTGCCAGAAGAAAAAGATCGAGAAGATTACGTCTACTGGAAGAGTGGACTCTAGCCCCTATGGAAAGTCACACTATAGTTAAGCTTACAGGGCAAGTGCCCACAAATCCTTATCGTAAGCTCAATCAATGTGGGAATTTACGGGCAAAAACCTCTCAAATCCCGATTCCCGTCAATGGAGATTAATGGCTTGATGGTATATAACCCCTATGCTATACGTAACTATACAGCTACCGAGAGATACCTACCTTAGGTAGTTAACGATGATGTGACGTTCCGTCGCTTTAATGCTCCGTGCTAGGGCTTTCTATGTCTAAAGCTCCGTGTGACAGAGAAGACTGAACTTAGCTGATTATCTCTTTCTTTGACTCGATGTAGGCTATTTACCACCGGAATTTAAATAAATAGATACATAAATACAAATTACAAACATACCTAGCTGGCTGCGCGAGATGCGAGCGACAGGGCTGGTAGCAGGACAGGGCGGCCATGACGCCGGGGCGGGAGGAAGGTGGGGTCGACGCCGACCCCGTACATCATTCGCACACCGAACAGTGTCACACTCCACCACTGACTGCGCTTACACTGGATCCTGAAACCATAGACAAGGTAACGTTAGCACGTCAACAGCTGCAAGACGTTCATTGTTGAACACAGGCCTCCCCCAATGCCACCTTTCAGAGCTTACCATAAGCGGGGGATGCCACATGGCGTGCGGCTTGATGATCGCAGATTTTAATGTACCGAGGAAAATGGTGGTGCCCATTCTCTGGACATTCCCTTAGCCTTAGGCTATTACGGCATCCACGGGAAGAGACTGTGTAGTACTTATTCTATTACTTTTAACTGGAGGCTACAAAGTTAACGGTTTTCTCGATAAAATGAACAGAACGTATTTTCAACCTAAAGTCTGCACCCTATTTTTTATACTGCCTGCATCGATATCTGGACTGCCTAGTTCTACAAGCCAAAACGTCCTAAAAGTCAAGAGGTAGCGTTCAAACGTGCAGTTCTTATTTGTACAACAATACGACTCATTTTCCCTCGCTGCAGATTTATTGTTGGCTTTTAAATATAGGTTACCTCTCACGTTATAAAGAGATGCAAATTGATGAGCGTAGCAATTAATTGTTCGCTGTCTCTGTCTCTCAATAAACACAAACGCGACCGTTTCACAATGAAAACCTATTGACGTTATACAACGACTGGATAAAAAACTCTATACGCTTTCTCTCGAACCGATGACACAACGTTCATTAAACCATTTTTAATACAAGATTGAATGGGCGGGCTGCGTATTTTAAAACCAACTTATAAACGGAGGGGATATATTATAAAATATGATCGTATAATCCTATAGTTGGGACCAACGGAAACATATTCCCGGAAGCTTTACTCCAGCCGTAGAGGAAAATACCAGTGGGCCCCAAGGGGTTAATAAGCCCCACCATCCTCTAAGGTACGTCACAGGTCGATATGAGGTCGGTAAGGTTCCCAGTCATCAACCGCGTAATGACGTCATTGCTGAACATAGACCCTACAGAGCGCCGTTTGAGCGGGCGCTAGCCTCCTGCATCCATGGTTCCCAACAGTTTTGACCATCCTCCAGGTTGAATTGTAGTGTTAATGGATTTATCAAGTGCCACTGGAGCAGTTGTGCCAGCAGCCTAGAGCTAAACTCCGTTACTTCAAGGAGCTAGGATGGGTCGGATAAATGCATCCACCCCAAGCGGGACGTCAATTGCAGAGCCACAGATTGGCCCAGATTAAATAACAATATTCTAAGATCCGTATTGCACAGTCTATTATTTGGAAGCCATATACCTACCTACACCAATTTTATTACGGTTGCACAATACCTACAGGCTGTTTAATATTTTGGCCGACCACTCCTGAGCTGCCTGCTAAACCAAAAGAATACCTACTAAACCAAATTCACTCACCAGTTTTTAGGAGATGCTATTTTTAAAGACAGGACCACCTACTTCCTTCTGTGTATGCACTGATAACACTAAACGAATACAGAAACTTTGCAGCTATTTATGTACCTATAATTGAATTTTACCATACCTATTAGCTGTAGTAGGTAAGTATTTAATTACTAGGTAATTAGTAAATCATCCAATACTCTATAGTGTAGGTAATGTGTTGGTAAGTTCCCATGAATTGTCTTGCGAAGTATAGGAACAGCTTATTCATGTAGTGTAAGTATCAAAGTTAATATTTCACTAATGAGCACGTTGGTTATTGTCTGTAGTAGTGCTAACCTTATTGTTCAATATCAAACTAGCAAGTTACCTTTATTTGGTACGGGAAGTAGGTAGGTAGGTACTGTGCGTTTGTGTACCTACGGAACACTCGCTATAATGTAAGAAATATAACAGTACAAAACTATGCATTAATTGTACTTAAAAGTTACTTGTGCTTTTAATTATTTTAGTCTGTAATAGCTTCAATTTTGGCTGTGTAAAAGGCACAAGCCAGGGCCAACGCCAACCATTATTGGCAGCATCATAACAACATTCCAGCCAGCCATATTGCATATTTGTACTAAAATTTGGCAGTGCCTTCGCTAATTTAGAGGCATAATACAATTAGATGGCCTTTAAGCATTTCCCTTAATTAATGTGATTAACTAGGGCCCGCATCGACGGACGGTAATGAGACTGCGACCTACATGTTGGGATTGTATTGATTGCCGATAATTTGGACAAAGGCAGGTTTAAAGCAGGTATGGATAGTGGAATGTGGACTCTGTTTATTGTTCATTTAAGTAAAATACGTAGTTATGCTAAATTGCGGGCGAATTTTTATGCTTACCCAATTGTTTTGTTGGAATGTTTACTTGAGTATCTTTATGGCTTTATATTTAACAGCTTATCACATCTGTTTTAGTTAAAAACCTATACTTTAATTGTAACCTGACTTCCCATTTCTCGACAATTTCATTGTATTCAGCGCCATTGTTGTATTAATTCTCATAATCGTATGTAATTAGCTTTGGAGTGGAAAAGACTGGTACTGCAGTAAACGGACCCGTATTTATACTTTCATTTTTTCCGTCGTCGGTAACTTTCTAGTGTTTACTTGTTTAATAGTTGTAGAGGTATTTAGGTATAGGTACCACCTATTAGTTACCTTTTAGGATTAGCAGTTGAAATGTAAATGGGCAGGCTACATCGCTCGTAGAACTGACAATATGGGGAAGAAAGGTTCTCGAGTGGCGACCTCGAACCGGACGACGCAACGTAGGCCGGCCTACTAGGTGGACCGACGATCTGGTGAAAGCCCCGTAGAGCCGATGGATGTAGGAGGGCACAGCCGCTCAAAGTGGCGGTCCCTGGGGGAGGCCTATGTTCAGCAGTGGACGTCTTCAGGCTGTTAATGACGATGATGATGATGATGATGATGATGATGTTCAACTATTATGTCGCCAAGCATAATAAAAAATGTAGTCTTCAAACACTATTAATTATTATAAAAATAATACATAATTAGGTTATCAGACCATCAGTCTGAAGTCGTCCACTGGTAAACATAGGCCTCCTCCAAAAACGCCACTGGACGTTTATTATAGGGTCATAACCACCACGCTTCACAGGAAGCTTCGTGATCGCAGATTTTAATGTACATACAAAGGAAAAGCTGCCGATTCCCTGGATATTCCTTTAGCCGGAACTTACAGCACCCACGGGTAGAGATGCAATCCTATTTGGAAACTGGCACCACCGGCACGACCATAATTAGGTTATATTGTGACGATGTCATCCTCCTTCATTTCAGCTATTCACCTGCTTTCTTAGTTTTCGCATCAAATATTGGCCTCACATAATCTAGATTTAAATTCAAAATTAGAACATTACTCGCATTCTTTTCATTTTCCATACATTTTGGTCATTCTTCGTTCAACCGCCGAGGCGGACAGTCCTCGTTTGTGCTTAAACAATTTTTACAAGATATCTGTTACTAACAGTTTAAAGTGCTATTTGCACCTTAAGTTATATTCAGTATTAGTTGTTCCGTAAAAGTTCATTTGGAACAAGTTGTGATCTTATTTTTCAGCATTTTGAACCATAACCACCTTAAATTATTGTTACACGACACAATAAACCTAATTCATCGAGATCTACAGTTTTATTCAATAGTTCCGGATATCCCATTAGTACCTACGTGTTCCCGTGAGTGTCCTTCCCTTTCTGAGCTACCGGGAAGAAGCTTTGGGGGGACCCCCAGGACAATATTTAGGTTTTGTACCATTTTTGGGTAGGTAATTATTCTTGAAATATTCAATATTGTAAAAATCATAGATTACCTAAGATTAATAGAAATCATTAGTGAGGCGACAACGTTTAGTCTACATAAAAAAGTACCTACCTTAGGTAAATACTATAACAAAGAGTCACTAACAGAATCCAGTGAAGATAATAAATAAAATCCTAATAAAAAAAAAAATAATAATAATAAAAAAAAAATATGTTTAAAGCCTTTAAATATTAATTAAAAATAATGTAAATAAAGGTCAAGTTGAAAGATGAGACCACTGCGTATCCGAAATTTAGTATTTATTTGTATTAACCGCTCTACATAATATTTGGCTGAGAATCATTATAATAATTACCCATCTGATTTCTCCGTAGGGAAACAATTTTTTTTAAATGTAATTGTGTACTTGTACAAAATGTTGCTTGCGTAAAAGATATCCAATACTTGAAAAATTTTTATCGGAGAATCGGGAGAATGTAGGAGATTATGTTTTGCCATAGGTAAAATAACCTGCGACCGCAACTCAAGAAAAAAATTTTTTTTTCTTGCTCTTTGCCTGCAGCATTACAATATTTAGGTACTTCTGTATATTTATATTTGTTGTATTATAAATAAATTAAACTTCCTTGATTTATACATATTTTGTTTATTTGTAGGCATAGCATTTGACCACTGTTTCACCTGACAAAACATTTTTACTCATTATTTCTAGACGCGCTAATGACTGCATTATGTGACAAAATTGATGACAAAACAGGCATTCATCAGCACTTAGAACCCAGTGTGTTCATAAGTGCTGATGAACGATTACTTACATGTATTAGGTAACATGTAGATTGTAGATTTTACATTGTAGAACAAAGAATAATAATAATATAATAATAATAATAAATATGTGTGGACATTTCACACAGCGCCATCTAGCCCCAAACTAAGCATAGCTTGTACTATGGGAACCAGATAACTGATACAATACTTATATACTTTTTTTGTTTTTAAATACATACATAGAATACAATATAACACCCAGACGCAGAACAAACATCTATGTTCATCACACAAATGTTTGTCCCGGGTAGGAATCGAACCCACAGCCCTCAGTTCTGAAGGCAGGGATACTACCAACTGAGCTATCGGGCCCGTCAAAGAAATACAGGATGTAATTTAATTCATTAGCATAAATTAAGCCCATGATAGTACATCATTTTAGTTGAATTATAAAAGAGTAATGAGTGTAAATGACAATCTTTTTATTGAAAATTATGAAGATTGCCGCGGGGCCTAACGCAGTTGGCACGGATGATTTTGATACATTTAAACGTTTTTATACCTTGTATGTACTAATTGAAAACAGTACTTCATTATTTTAACTAAATTTTGTATTCTAGCATTTGATTAAGTAAGTTATTCCATTTTTCGGAGTTATTATTTTTACCAAACCAATGTGTTAGAATTCAAATATTTTGGTCCACACGTGACCGGTGTCAGGAGTAGGTACCTAGTTTCAAAGGATGCTAATGAATTCAATTACACCCAGTATATACACAGAACGGAAGGTCGGAAGCTGACGTTCAAAACACGCACACATAGAAGCTAGGCCGTAGATAAGTAGCTTAACTAAGCATCCAACCGAGTAAAGCCTGCCTCTTGTAGCCTATGATATAGATTAGATTAGACTATAGGAGAGCTTGTATTAGGTAATGCATTTTTTTTATAAGTTGAATTAGGAAATTTAATGCGGTTAGGATGTTGTATGTTGTGTGTGTAGGTTCTCGAGTGGCGACCACGAATCGGAAGACGCAGCGTAGGCGGACCCGCACTAGGTGGACCGACGATCTGGTGAAAGCCACGGAGAGCCGATGGATGCAGGAGGCGAGCAGCCGCTCAAGGCAGCGCGGGCGCTTTGTGGCCTATATTCAGCAGTGGTCGCCTTCAGGCTGTTGATGATGAAGATGTTGTACTTAATTTGAAAAAATAAATTTACTTAAATATTTTTAAACGAATTTGTATTGCGATTTTACGTAGTATATTAACATGCTCCTTAAAGGTGTTTTGGCGGGATCGCGGAAAAGTTCACGTCGTTGCATTGTATTATATCTCAAAACTTGTGCTTTTTTCAGTTAATGTTTAAAATTGGTGGCGTTTTACGTATTAAGTGCTTAATTACGAGCATGACTGTGGGCAAGTGATATAATGTGGTGATAGGTGATTTTTCGTGTTGCTTCCAAAATTCCATAGAAGCTTCTAGTAAAATTGCCACCACTTTACTGGAGCATGACTAAGACTGGACTATGACTATGACTAAGACTTGACTTTACGTGGTATATTCTTTAATGATGAAAAATTACAATACTTTACACTGGCTAAATACACTATGTGTGGAGCCAAAATATAAGGAAATAAATAATGCTCCCATAAAACCGCGTAAATGCGTTCCAATTTCAAAATAGAAATAGATTAAAAATATAATTCACAAAGATCGTTTATTACAGTTCCAATTGGAACAAATCGTGAGATAGACATACCTGAATATAAGTAGATGTACCCATAGATAGTAGAGGTACAAACATAGAGTAACGGTACCGCTGTTTGGTCAAAGAGAGGCGATGTTGAAAAATGAATGGTAAGTGATGGGATGGTATCAATGAACCAGCGTCCGCGTCAGGGTCGACATATAGTCATGAGAGGAGCGGAAGCGGGTAAATTACAAATCTCGTGACTACGGCGTACAAAACTAAACAGGGGCTCTGAGCTGTACAGCTGAGACCCGCGAGTCTGTCTTTGCATAGCTTTTTTTACGTTTTCAAAAGCCACCATGGGTCTGCCATTTTGAAATTTTTTGTATTAATAAAGCGACAATTTAATTATATTAAATTATCCGACTTGCTCAAAAAATCAATTGAGAAGTGAGAATTTGAAGTGAGAAGTGAATCTATAGAGGACAACAGCGGGACCCGGACATCTACCGGACATACGAAATCATTTTTACCCGAGCCAAAGCGAAGACGCTTCGCGTTCACTCGGTCAATAAAGGATTCGAAAATTTTATGGATATGACGGCAGATAGATTGTTATTATTACAGTTATTATTATTTTTTCAGATTTTTACCGCGACTGAATTATAAACAGTTTGTAGTAGGTACCTGCAGCGCGTATAATGTTTTTTACTAGTTTTACAAATTGTTTTTTGGGGTTCTTTATTTACTTGTCTTTCCTCTATTTAAAAAAATATCAAATTTAATTTTTCTTTGTTATTTATATTAGAGGTTATAAACGCTAACCGCTTATCGCTCCACTCGAAACCGCGCCCACTCCTACTGAATATTTCCCATTACCGTCCGCAGGCACGCATTGTAAGTAGCCCACGCGTGGGACGGGATGATCGCACTTTACGTGTTTATTGTTCATGTAAATTATCCCTCATTTTATTAACTAGAATTATTTGAAGCCTACATTCAGCAGTCTGATGCCATAGAGTAAAAAAGGATTCGAAAATCTTGTAATAGTATTTTGGGTACCTGCCGCAACATGAGCAGTACTATCATGCAGTGCGGTTTTCTCTATCCTCATGCTCTTATTCTGTATGGTCTATGGTCTGCACTATTTAAAAAGGTTCTTTAGTAAGTGCTGGTGTAAATCGGAATATCCAGGGAATAGGCAGCTTTCTCCTTGGTGTTCATTATAGTCTACTGCGATCACCAGACGCCTGCCATCCGTGGGGATTATGGGCAAACCCCCTCCCTAATGGGAGAGAACTACGTTCAGCAGTGGACGTTTGCTGGCTGATGATGATGATGATGATGATGTGAATCTAAAAGCATTATTAACTAGGCTTATAAGCAGCTTATAAGGAGCTTGATTTATAAGCAGGTAATTAAGCTTAAAATGATCAAACAAACACAGAGTAGCGAGTCCGCAACGCCCATCTTTCACCTTGACGTTATTTGGTTTACGTGAGCACTTACGCGTAACGTAAACATGCGCTCGCGCTGACACTGTCAAACTGCGATGTTGCGAAACGCCTGCGCAGGCGCTGATTAGCGCATCGCTTCAATACGTTACTATGCAACTATTTGTTTATAAACTTTGCTTCTTCGTGTTGTTTATACTAAGAACGACCTATAAGTACATTTATTAAAAAGGATAGTCACAAATTGGTATTAGTCTAGCCGTGTGGTTCTGAGGCAGTGTAAGATAAGAATAGGACCATCCCATCTCTTCCCGTAGGTGCCGTAAGAGACAGCTAAGGGAATATCCAGTATCCTAAGAATGAGCAGCAGCATACTACTCCGTTATGGCAAACCCGTATGATAAGTAAGTACTTAATACTGTCATCAACACTTATTATTTTATTAATAATTTGTCGATAAAAGTATATTAATTAAGGTAATAGATATTATTTTGAATCTTTAGAAGTAAATAGGTACCTAAAAAGCAAGATGGCGCGATCGCGCGGCAAGTGGATTTGAAGAAACGATAATATAAATCTATTCATTACGAAAACTAATAACTAGTAACTAAACTAGTAAATAAACTAGTAACTGATCCATTACTCGTCGTCAATTACGTATCTGAATGGTGATGCGTGTAAATAATTGAAAAAAGGGAAAGTATATGAGTGATAAAAGTGAGTAAATTACATCTTTTATTTTTACCTTAAAGCACCTACCTAAATCATATTAATGTAGCTTCTTCTAATTAATTAATCAAAATACCGATACAATAGGCCTGAATCCTATAATACTTGTCCAAAGTCAGTTGAGTTGAAATTATTATTTTCATTGTCCAAAGTGGCATTTTATCAGATTTTTATCGGAGAGAACTGTGAACGTCTGTTGGTTGTTGTGCATTACCTACTTTAGTACAGAATAGGCATGATGACTACTATTAGAAAAAAAAAGTAAGTATGACTTTCATAGATTAAAAATGAATGCAATAATTGAAAAAATAAGTAAAATCGGTAAATAAATCACGGCTTTTAAAGTTTCTGTAGCATCTCCTGTCCCTTTCTCGCGAAACAGAACGCCCCCACAGTTACTATGAAAAATCCACTCGAGACGTCACATGCCAAAGATATTGTATGAAAAGCTACCACAGGGAGTTTTGGCGGGAACGCGGAAGAGTTCACGTCGTTGCATTGTATTATTTTTCAAAACTTTTGCTTTTTCCAGTGTTAATGTTTAAAATTGGTGGCGTTTTACGCGTTAAGTGCTGAATTACGAGCAGGAGTGAGGGCAAGTGATATAATGTGGTGAAACGTGACTTTTCGTGTTGCTTCCAAAACTCCATAGAAGCTTCTAGTAAAGTTGCCACCACTTTGCCGGAGCATGACTTAGACTGGACTATGACTATGACTAGGACATGACTTTACGTGAAATATTTTATAACACGATGAAAATATAATACTTGACACTGGCTAAATACACTATGTGTGGAGCCAAAACATAAAAAAAAAAAAAAAAAAAGCTACCACAGCTTAGTAATGAGGTACTATGAACGACCTTCCTCTGACGTCACTGGCCGTTTGAGCTACCTCTTTCTATTCCGGTTTTTAAAATGCTTGTAACTTGGTCATTTTTTGAAATATTTAATTTTTATCAAATGTTTATCTTTTGAGGAATATTATTAAATTATGCAAAAAAATTATAGTCATCATGCCTATTAAAATAGTAATTAAAAAAACTAAATGTTATCAGGTTATGTTTAACTTTCCCACGAAATTAGCTTTCTCTTTACTTATTAAATGATTGTAACAATTCATAGTGTTATTTCAAACGCTTATCAGTGGTTACGGTAAGTGCATTTATAGGCCGATATACTTATCAACTATTATATTAATCGTAGAATGCGTCGCACGCTGTGTGATTTAGAGCAAAACTAGGAACGTATTTACTAAAAAGTTCATACTCGTACTCCACCTACGTTAAAAGTATCACTTCTGTAAAGTTAAGTGTTTAATAACAGGTTTTACTAACTTTGGTTTAATTATACTCACTTTATTTTGTTTTTTAGGCATAGTACATAGATTTAAAATATAGACCGTAGATACCTATAAGTAGTGTAATAAATAACTTGGACTTACACAATATTAAGAACAGGTATTTCCAGTAAGTACGTTAAATGCCTTTAATTTTCCCCATTTGCTTAAAATCAATAAATTTAATTCCAAAAACACTTAGTTAATTTTTTAGATTATAGGCCATACAAACGGATTAAACAAAAAGAATCACGGTTGGATACATAACCTTACTATAAAACTTCTTACTTTACTATGTAAGGGAATATAATATCCCTTATCAGGACCAGCTATGCAGCTGCAGTACCTAATCAAATAGGAACAGCAGCTGATAAGGGCTATAATTAAACAAACAGCCCTTGCTTGGGATAGGTTTGGTATCAACATAATATTATCACAGAACATATAATAATAGGAAGTACTTACGTACGCAATATTGAGCTTAGGTTATGATTTATAAGTAATTTATTTATGTTTATCGACGAACGAAACAGTTTTCAAAATTGTTGAAAATGTTTGCCAACACTTAGGTATACAATTTCGAGAGCTAATCATATAAAGAAAGACGTATTTACTATTCAGTAAAGTAGTCATCGCTTTATATTATACTTACTGGAGTATTGACTTGACTTTGTGTTGATCATGCCATGACTAGACTTGAGCGGGACTTTGACACGATTAGGATATAAAGATCCCTAGGAAATATTTATTATTAGGAGAAAAGATCCAAAACGAAGAGATCCGCAGGATAACTAACATCACCGATATAGCTCTTAGAATTTCCAAGTTGAAATGGAATAGCAGCAATGGGCAGGACACATTGCTCGTAGAACTGACAGCCGATGGGGAAGAAAGGTTCTCGAGGGGCGACCACGAACCTGAAGATGTAGCTAAGGCGGGGGGTGCACTAAGGTGGTGATGGTTAGAACTGCGGGAAGTCGCTGAATGTCATAAGCTAGCAGCCGCCTGAAGTGGTGGAGGCTTATGTTCAGCAGGGGACGTCTTCATTGCAAGCTGACAATGATGACCTACATTAGTACTTATGTGGCCGGCTGTAGGTACCTACTGTACGGAAGGTGGTAACGGTAAAGAAAGTATTTTGGTAATTTCATTTTTATCGTTATCGGCTACTGCACCGTTATCAGCTCTTAACCTTCATTATACTTATGGTACTTTATGTTAATGTTTAGGTAGGTCTTACTTACTTAACTAATTGTTTTGACTGGACTAGTTTACCGTATAAAGTATACTTACTCTATCTGTCTTATAACTAAAATACGATGTATGATATTTTTGCACCCAGCAACTTTTGTATTTTTGAGATTGGAAATCGCAGTTTAATGTTTTTATTTAATTTCAAACTGGCCGTGCACTTCCAACCATGTTCATTTACAGATTAATTTGTAAAAGAAAAATTAGAATAACGAGCGCGAATAGAACCCATTTAAATGCGGGTCCGCATTTAAATTACGCCAACTATTTAGATGACGCTACCAATACCAATCCCGTAAGTTGGTTGTAAAGGTGAAGGAAAAACTCGGACATGAAACCACTTGTCACGGTAGCTTAAGTAAAGCATATCCCGGCTTGAGGGATGGATGGATGCGGGTTCAATTCCCGCTCGTGATTCTAATTTTTCCTTTACAAATTAATCTGTAGATTACGCTGAGCAGGCGATACTGCTATAAAAACATGTTAATTTAGTAAGTTTTTTTGGATCAATGGAAAAAGGGATATCAAATAAAAAAATTACTTGTGATAAACAACTTTCATAATGAATCGACAAAAGCGTAATGAAAATTCTATCACATAAAAATTAAAATGTAAAACCATCTCCAAACATTAAACCCAGAATCAAATTAAACGCAACATAAACCACTGAACTCATTAAAGTAATTTTAACCGCAAGCCTGGCTCTCCCCCTTTATTTTGATATCAAGATAACTAAAATAAAAGCAAAAGGTAGAAATGTCCCCACCAAATGCGTCTGCGCATGTGTCACACACACCACGTGGGGCACGCTTGCCCTATGTGGGACCGACACAGAAATAGTATCGACATGAAGCTTCCGGGTGCAATAGTGCATTATCATAGTCCCTTTTTATGGGGCAAGGTGGCGCTGACTTTGTACTATTTTTTAAATTAAATATGTATAATAAGTACCTAGTTGCATATTAATTTGAAAAACAGTTAGTACAGACTGTAGTATAGTAGGTACTTACTAATGGTAATAATTCTTTTTTATTTCACAATTTTAAACGATTTCTTTATAAATAAAAGGCAAAGAATATAACCATGTATAAAAAGTTAAGAAAAAAACAATCAAACAATTGAATATTAGGTCTAACTCAGACCTAATATTCAATTTTACGGACTCGAAAACCTAATATTTTATTGATCCGAAGCAAATGTCACAGATGCCACGCACCAGCACCACTGAAAAGCTTTGCGTTTAAATAAATTATGAAGTGCCTAATTACTTATTTTTAATACTTATGCCAGGAGGCATTGTTGTTACGCTGCATTTAGAAGGAATGCAGCAGCATTCATTACGCATCTCATTAATACAGCGGCCAAAGCTTCGGAACCGAAAACAAAATATCCCAGTAGAAACAACACAAATATCTTTCAAGTAGTACCGCCTATTTGTATGGAAAAATCTGGAACATTTGAAGGATAATGTGGCGCCTGAGATAAAGTGGTACAAATGTATTGAAATAGGTTGGAATTGTCTAAGAAGTACAGTCGCATAAAACATGCGATCACTGTTAAATCTAAGACTAGGCCACCCCGGGGTTTCTCCCGCTACATACAACCTTCAACACCCTGTTTGACAATCATGACACCCTTGTGGGTTTAATCTTGAAAACTCCTTCGTATACCCTTTCGTCATTAAAGGGAGACCACCTTCCAAATCCTAAGCAGGATACCACCAGTATCACCAGTAGTTCAGCCACCTTTTAATACTAATTTGTATCCTGGTTAGTTCCTGGCTATTTGTAGGTACCTAAGTCACCAAACCACTGGCAACGGTAGATTTGCACGATAACTGTATGAAGAACCTCGATTATAGTATAGTTAGTAAACCAGCTCATTTTGTAAGAGCATCAAAAGAGGAAGAGATACGTTTTTTATTAACAGCCAAAATCTGTAAGGTTAGGTGGATCCTCGCTTTGCCTCATTACGATTTCCTCCAATCATACCTTGATTCCGAAATTCCTCCAATCCAAGTTATTGTTTTATTGTAAAGTAAGTACATTTGAACACAACGTAAACAGCATTTTGTTCAAGAATTTAATTTTGGGGTGTTCCACAATACTTATCCAGGGAATGGCAGTAGAACTCTCCCCGGTCTTCATTATAATCTACTGCGACCACCAAGACCCCTGCTAAACGTGGTGATAATGGCAAATCCCCTCCTCCTCAATGGAAGTGGCCTATGTTCAGCAGTGGACGCAAAAAAGCTGATGATGTGTAAGGAAGATAGTTTGTTAAATCATTTTATTAGGTACTGGTTTATTATGATATTTTTTCATAAAGTCTTTAAGAGCAAAGTGTGATGCAGTCCGAAAAGTTTCTCGGAGTGTGCGAGTGTACTCCTGCGTTATTATTCACGGCACGGCGCGAGGGTTCGTTCACATTGTCTAACATGTGTGCTGTGTGTATACAACTTTACATCATGTCGGAGTTTAACTGCTGCG
The DNA here is from genome assembly GCA_963580505.1 of Ennomos erosarius. Lineage (NCBI taxonomy): Eukaryota > Metazoa > Arthropoda > Insecta > Lepidoptera > Geometridae > Ennomos > Ennomos erosarius. The sequence continues at coordinate 6,445,210 of OY756999.1, read as the reverse complement.
ATCTGCGGCGAGAGATAAAAGGTTTTGGTCGCTTTAGGCTTTATTACTGCGGCTAAGTTTGTAAAAGCGGTTGCTACTCTACAGCTGAATGAGGTGTAGACATCTCTTCTCTCGGGAATGCGTTGGGCCAATGAGCGATCACGTGGATCACGTCATAAGCCTATTCAAGCGTTTTCATTGGCCAAATGCTTTCTCATGCTACCGGTGCTGACGATCGGTTGAACTATGGTGTGTTAGAAATACATACAACTTCCTTGATGGAGTGTCAAACAGTGTATTCTCAATTGCAAGGCAAGGAAGTAAGTGAAATTGGTGGATCAACGATTGTGATTTTATTTGTTTTTTGTCCTAATAACAAACTAGCGAAGTTCTGTCCATCCAAAAATTCCATAGATAAATTAAAAAGTTGACATCCAATATTTCCCCAGTGATACATTTACAAATTTTTTATGCTGAAATGGACTTACGTTTTTATGACTCCTTACTTGGTGGTAAGTGAAGAAGTTGTCTAAGGTAGACCACGTTTGCCCATGAGATGCCCATTCACTCTTGACTTGAAAATGTTTTATTTTATATACAACCTAATTCCGACTTTTACAAAAAATGGGTTCCTGTTCATTTGGTAACATAACATAAAAAAATTATCCCCCCAACTTGTGAAACATCAAACCGTTGGAACGAAATAGGACTGCCAAGAACTACAATATTCCTAGCTTTACTGATCAACAAAATAAGAAGCAACACTGGATACAAATGCCGACCTTTGCCCTTCATTGTCATTACTGAAAACGTAACGGTAAGACATGCCTGCATCTATTAGAAGTTATGCATTAGAATTATGCATGCTAAGCAGATTGTAAATCTGTCTGCGATGACTGGGATATGCAGGGTTATTTATGTTAGCAGCTGCTTGGAGTAGACTAGATTGTGGACAGTTGTATGGTTTATTGCAGTCGAGCAAGACTACGCTTTTAATCTACTTACAGTTTAAACTTTAAAATGATTTGGAAACATGAAGGGGCTTTCGAGTATAGCCAAGTCCAATGGGTAATCCATAATAATACGCAGAATTGACAACAGATGGAAAAGAAAGGTTCTTGAGTAATGACCACGAAACAGAAAACGCAGCGTAGGCCAACCCTTACTAGATGGGATGAAATAGATAAGCTCAACGTGGCGGCCTCCAGCTGATGATGATGGTGATGATGATGATGGTGATGATGATGATAATGATGATGGTGATTATGATGAGATTGAGATGATATAAGGAATGAGCTTAAGAAACATAGTCCTTTAATATTTGTGTCCCAAAACCAGCAATTAGGTACCACCTTGCATTCTTAACCATTTAATTAATTATCTTGTCAATGAAATGGAAAGAGTAAAGTTTATAGTACCAATAGGATAGTCACCGTCACTTTAAACTTCAAGGATTCTTTAAGGCATCAAAAATAGCCGTTTTTAAGGACTCGATTAATATTTAATTACCTTTTTGAAGGACCCTAGCAGACTTGTTTAACATATCATTTTTATTAACTTCACTAGTTCCAACAAAACTAGGCATTCGAACTGGTTCCCAGCTTCCTCCCATCATTGTCTTCTCCCTTTCAACTCATTGATCACATGCATCTAGTCAATGCATGTCAAATGTTGATACCGGATAGCACAATGGGCAATCAAAGTTGTTTATTTGTCTAATGATGGCAATGAGGAAGATGTGGGATGGTATAATTAAACCGCCCACTGGAATCGTGGTGGGCTCTCATTGAAGAACGATTTGAAGCTATTACTATAACCACCGATTAGATAGTAGCTACTTTGCTGTTGCGATTATGCTCTTGGGAATCAAGCCAATAAGAGAGAAAAAGAGAAAAAAAGAGCAGAGCGACACATAAAGAAAGAGCAAAGTGAATCTTTTTTACCGGTCAACCTGAAACAGCACAAAGGATCCTGGATAGATTCATTCATACTTTATAATACCACAATTCTCAACGCTTGGCGTACACAATCTGTAAAATTTAAATTTATTTAACAAGGTCCATTACTAGAGGCTCGAAATGGGACTCGGGAACTCGGTATTGTATCGACGTCTTGTATATGTGGGTTATGTAAACAGAAACACTTTGTGACAGATTTGAGCTTCATAGAATCTGCTTCTAGATTATACGTATTCACAAAAGTTTGCTAAACCAACTACCCAATATATGAACTACAATATTATAACAACTGGTGACAATACTGACTTTTGGATTCAGAGAATTCAGCCATTGTTTTGAACTTTTCGGCAATCGTGCGTGAATGCCATATTAATTACGAACTGCATAAGTAGTATCATTTGCCGTTCTAACCAGGCTTCCAAGTACCTAACTCGGTCGTACTTGTGATTCTATCAAAATCCCAAGTCCCAAATGGCCACCACCGGGTACCTACAAAAACAATACTATAATAATTGTGCCAAAAACTGCTAATAAGCAGCAATCGAGATCATCGGGTAACCAAAAATCACGAGTACCTAATATCAAAGACGATTTCCGTGTCTGGGTGTTGTGCGAGCATGGTCCTCGTAGCTTCTGGGTCCCTAGATACAGGGAATCCCAATTAGGGTCCAGGATCTGTGTGTGTGAGCGTTGGAGTAGGACGGACCGATAATACGGGAGATGCTTAGATGGGAGAGAAGAGAGATCGTGGAGATTGGTACAACTATACCACAAAAATACCTATTGCTTAGAAGCATTAGCAATAACTGGCTGATAGTAATGATGATGGTGGGTGATGATAAGAGTAAAAAGGTGCATGTCTTTGCCTTTCTAATTTCTAACCCAATCTAATGGTGAGATGATAGTAGGACCTAGGCATTACCCGACATTCTTTAGTAGCTATTTTTGTTAACTTTGACTGTTTTAACTTAGGTACATGCCTCATTGGCCGGATGTAGCGAACTAATAATTTTGTAACAGTTATATCACTTACTTTCGTAGGCAAATAAATGAATAGGTACTTACTCATGAATACTTAATAACAGATGCTTCAATTAGCATAAGCTAATATCTTCCTGGAAAACCATGTACCATAACTCCACTAATTTGATCTCGGAACGAATGCAAGTTCACACTACATAAACTATATTATAATTCGATGGTTGGCAAGGTTATCCAAACAGAGGCTCTATTGATGAGGATGAGTCAAGAGCCACGTTAAAGTGGTATAAAGAAGCCGATATTGTATGGGTATTGTTATGAGTTATGTATGACGGACAACGGATGCTGGCAATGGAAGCAAATAGCAATGGATGAGATTTGTTTTAGTCTTGAAGAAAATGTGAAGAAATAATATTTTGAACAATGTTTTCAGAAATCTCTATATGAAGGTAAATAATACCTTGATTGGTAGTCTGTAAAGAAAGATCTGTGCGTTCGAATTTAACACAATGTTTTCAAATAAAAATCCATCAAATTGTTGCGTGCTGACCAGTCAGGCCAGCAACTACTTATTTATGGTGATTTCTCAGCGCCTATGTGAATGTCAAGATCATGACAGCCAATTATTGATAAGGTCTTTTACGGAGTACTCTTTATTTATTTATTTATATAGAAACACCAACAGTACATGTATTAAATATTATATATATTAGTAGTGAATATACATCTTAATCTAATTATTCTGATACATATGCCCTTAACAGGTGTTTACAACATTCGCATATACTCTTGTTTATTCTGTGCTATTATCATTAACACTAGGCTTCACTAATCGATGTTGAAGGGGTAGGTACTACGCACGTTGTATTATTTAATACACTGTACAAGGATTGGACTGTAGGACTCTTGACGAAAGAAGCATGTAGGAATAGGAAGTCTTAATCTGATTCTAACATTCGTAGCGTCAATAAAATTAAATATTAAAACTCTTTTGCTTGCAAGTGCGCATTTACATAGTTCCATCCATCATGAGTTACCTACCTGCATGTTACTCGTGTCCAAATATCACGATAAAGAAGTACATATGTAAGTGTTAAATAAATGTTTAAACTTTCTTTCTTTTTTAGTATAAGAGGACGGCTATACTGCTATATTAGACAAGAGCCTCACGGCCGGACTCTAAGTTGCCCCTGAGGAAACCTCCAAGACATCATGCATCGATCGTACTCAGATAAACTGAACATAAGAGTTGACTCACACAGGATCCAAAACAGAACGACAAGTACAAAAGATCTGAGATAACAGACAACTGCAAAAATCCTCAACATGGCAATGACAATATGCATAACGAATGGTTGTCAAGCCAACAAGGCCTGCGAACAAAGACATTACATAAAGAATAGCCGAAGGATGACTAATCGAAGGGCTTCAAATCAAGGGCGTCTATTCGATGGCCGACGGAAGTCCACTGACATTGACGTTGTACAAACGGACAGAGAAGGCACGGATAAGTACGGATGCGATAGACACCGGACATGCGGTGTAATCGAGAAAAACCGGTGTTTTTGTGAGAGGAGGATGTAATATCGACCGGTGATAGATAGATAGTTATCACTGCTATAGAAAACAAAGAAGTTTTTTTGACTGCGACGAAGTTTAATGTAACATTGTGTAGAGCTGTAGATATGAGATATTTATATATTTTATACAATGCGAGAATGTGGCGTTTTTGTATTGCAGTTGATATTTAGAAGGGTGAAGGAGAGGTTTGTGACAGACATACAATGATCCACCATAGACGTAGATTTTCATCTATTACCTATCTACCGCGCGACGTTCTTCGCATAGCTTAGATTTAGGTCACATTCACGACACAACTGATGTAAACTGACTGGGTTTATGGAACCCAGGGTAGATATTTTTAGTTTTGGAAACCTTGCAAGCGAGGCCGGGTTACGTTTTCTAAGTAGCTGTAGTACCTGACATGCAAAGGTTTTGAAATAAATATATAATATATTCTACCTGATTCATCATCGACAGCCTGAAGACGTCCACAGCTGAATATAGGCCTCCCCCACAGAGCGAGATTGTTGGTTTACCTAGTGGGGGGCCGGGCTACGCTGCGTCTTACAATTCGTGGCTGTCACTCGAAAACCTTTCTTCCCCATCGGTTGTCAGTTCTACGAGCGATGTGGCCTGCCCATTGCCGTTTTAAGCGTCAATACCAACCCTGGCTTTTTTCAACTTCGTAAAGCACAAAAACGTCCAATAAATTCCTCACAGTAAGTAATTTGTATTCAGGACACATTGGCAAGTCCTATTTCTGTTATGGTGGCTTAAATAGGAGCTATTTCCGTCGGCTGGTCCTTGCCGTCGCCCTATATGGAGACGCGGTAAACGGGAATGACAATAAAGAGTGTGGAAGGACATTGATATCTTTTATTGTTAACTGTGGTGTCATTATACTCAAAATGGTACTTCATACCTCGTTGATAGGATAATGAACTAGGTTTTTTAACGTCAGACTAATATTTACTCCCCGTCCTCTCGGACATTCGGGACTCACGTGTGAATAGGTAGTTCTAAACGATGTATTTTCAAAATTAGTATTAGTTACTGTAGGTAATTACATTAATTGGCAATAGTCATCATACAATTCAGAGATTAATCTGTATCTGAGTAGATCCGTGCTGTTGCTGAATTTTTGTAAGACAACAGTTGCTAAGCGATGCATGTCAGAAGCGAAGCTTTTAGATCGCTTATAGATATCTGTGTCTGGCTGGGTGTTGTGGGACCGTGGTCCTCGCAGTTCCTGGGCTCTACGTATGATTCTTTGGGCGTAAAAAACAAATATCAAGGCAAGCCACTTTCCTGCACGAGAACTAAGAAAGCCCACCTATCTACTAATACTACTACATTACAAATTACGTAGATATTAGGTAGGTACCTAGCTACACAAAAGCGAAATACTAAATCCTATCTCAGGATCGGAACCTAAGTTAAACCTAGGTGCCAGCGAGCCAGGTGAATGCACAAACGGGTTCGAGATTATCGAGATATGAAACCGTCCCGCCACCACACCGTGGGAACCGGTCGACTGACGGCCCACGGCTATACACTCGCGAAAATTGACGATCTTGCGGTCTACCGTCTCCGGCCGATGTGAGTAATGGGTTACATTACAGCCATGAGTTTGGGAACGAAGTCTTTGCAATGGACATTTCTAAAGGGCGCTCAAGGTGACTTGGTTGGTTTTAAAGTTAGGTCATTGAGTAGAATGAGATTTCACTCATTTGTGGCGTACACCCATCTAACCTTCTGATTACAGGACGCTTAGATTCGACTAACGGAAGTGGCGTCTTATAGGGGATGCCTGTGTCCAGCAGGTATACGTCCATTCCAGTTACACTTGACCACATCGCTGTTTCCAACCAGGTGAAAGTTATTTAACCCATTGCCCTAAACACTAACTCATAACATAAGGTAACTTTAGTATTCAGTGTTATTATAGCAACGGTTCTTTCACTGTTCTCTCCAACCCGTTTCCAGTTACCTCCAAGACTTGGGTGGGAAGCGATGATATAATGTTACTGAGAAAATTTACTATAGGAGAGTGATTTTCATCATTTGATTGGTGCGAGCGCGGAATTTGTCTTTATCTGATGTGGATTGGGTTCAGTACCAACGTAGTATATTACCATTCTATGTTACTGCGCAAAAAATAAGTTCTCTTTCCCACTAGGTAGGTGCAAGAAATCCGGTACAATCACAGGGCATAATGCAGAACAGAAAACTTCGATCCGGAGCTACGAAGAAGAATTGCTTCGATACAATACATCTACTTGCGACCAAACTTTTAGGTTTGCGGCATCAAAAAAATTATACACTTAAGTACAATTAACAAAAAGTAATGAAATCGTTTGGTTTTACCATAGATTTTTGACAAGTTCAGTGAACAGTTATTGCCACACCTGACAGCCAAAAGCTATAAATATTATCCAACTGGCCAGTTGGTCTGTATGTACAGGTACCGAAGCCCACATACAAGTTTCAGTTGCGCAACCCTTATTTATATTCGGATAGATTATTAGACACCTAAACAAGACCTGGCTGTTTTGAAACCTAATGCAAGTCTAAACGAATTGAATTCATTATTTCTAAGTTTTTAAACTGAGTTCGTCCAAGAATTTTAAGACGACAAATGTGTTGAAATTTTACATAATTCTTCTACGTTCTTTGTGCAAAACTTCGTGCATATATGATATAAGGTATGTCTTATAAGGCTTCAGATGGACAGACAGACTGATGGACGTATATTAAACGACCAGGTACCTAAATTAAAAATTATAGATTTTAGCTATGACTCAAAATGTTTCAAGACAAAGTAACCGAAGTTCTTCTTGCGTTTTCTATGATACATAATTATACTTATTCCTCAACGTATAGGTACTATTCAGTAGTAGATATAGTTGTATGTATAGGTCTCTATAGGTATCTATACCTACTTATATCTACAAAAGTAAAGGTTAGAAGTCAGCCGGCATAGGTATTACAGCAAAAGCTCCATATCTCATTTTGGTGCCCATAATCTATTATAAACTAAGGCCAAAGTTGCTGAACAGTCCAAATTGAGAGAATAATTACATAGTCCAAACTCCCAAAGCCTAGTGGGAGAGCCTAAATAAGTCGCGACGTCTGCCCACGCCCGCCCACACCACCGTCGGGCGCCGCGATGTGGCCAATTACACTAATATGTAATGGACGGGGCTTATAATTTATCGCGAATAAATTGATCAGGGGGTCTAGCTAAGAACCCTTTCAATTAGCGTTAACGCCAAACCCTAACTCCAAAATGTATTGAAATGACTTTACCTTTGACATTAGCTGACGAAAAGTTTTCTGCAGGGGCTGTCATTTCCATAAAATTTGAGTTATCGTTTGGCGTTAACGCTAATGGAAAGGGATCATTGCTAGACCTGCAGGGCGTTAAAATTAGGAAGGGATGAGTCTAGTTCAGAGGGGTGTGTGTGGGGGGGGGGTGTAAGGGTTGAGTAGTTCAATTTACATCATAATCATGATAAACAGCCTGAAGACGGCTGCTGAACATAGGCCTTCCTCTAGAGAGTGAAACTGAGCGCCTGCTCGCCTCCTGAATCAATCGATCGGCTCTCACGGCTTTAGAACGTCAGTCCACTTAGTTAATTACATAACTCTGAAAAATTACGATTTCAAATGTAGATTGGTTTCATCAAATTGTCGTTTGGCCATAAAAGACCGCATTATTAACCATATCGCCATGGATCAGTTAAATAGAAAACTGTATATATTTATTTAGCTCAGCCTAACTCTCTTCGTCTTCTTTATCCTGAATGAAGATGAAAGATACAGATCAGATTAGGTACGAATCGAAACCTATTCCGGTTGGATTCCGAATACGATGGCAAGAGATTTAAACTAGGTTAGTGGTTCCATTCAAACTTCGTGTTGAAGAATTTGTTTTACGGTTAAACTTTTCTGAAAGATTCTGTTGTGGACTTCGTTTCTTTAGGTTTCTTCGCACTAACCAACTTATTGCTATACTCACCTAAAATTTGCAGAATTACTAATGGCATTATCTGAACAGACTATCACACAGACAGACAGACATACAGCCAAAGCCACCACATAAGGACAGCCTGGTTATGGTAAATCCAACGTACCTGAAACAAAATAGAATATGCGTTAGGATATGTATTGTATCTGCGTAGGTACGGGGTGAAATTTTCATGTAGATGGCTAAATCCTATACATGGAATACTAAAACTAGGAATAGCAAAAAAGCAAATTCTAATGAAGTAATGGATAAACGAAAACTGCTTTGTGCGCTATAACGGCATACAATTGGGAAAATGAAAATTACGCATGTGGGTATATATTTTAGAGCGATCATTTTGGGAAGTGGACAATGGACATCATGTCTACATATTGTACACCTTAAGGGCTATTTCTGACTACACCCCTGCTTCCAGACTCCACCTCCAGAATTATACCTGCCTACAAGATTATGAAAAAATGAAAACCACATATTTATTCGTATAAGGTATCATATACCTAGATACAATTTGTTAGAAATACCTGGCTCCCAAAGACTCGAAACCTCGTATGACCTGAGCTCTATATTATTATACCTACGTATTACTTCACAAGTTCACATAGACAGACAGCTATTAGCGAGTCCACTTATGCTATGACCGTTCATTCCTACACATTGTAAATCAAGAGGGCACAGAGAGAAGTCTATGCATCATTTACGACCACTTAAATCAATACTCAAACATGCATTTAAAACAGTACAGAGCCGGTCACTGACCTACCGCACATGCAGTTAGAACTAAATAGAACCGATCTTGATTTAACGCCCATTTCGATTCGATTTCAGAATCGATGTTTAATCGATATTGGCTATATTCGGTACGCCTGTTTCAAGGTTGATTACTTTGGTACGTGCTCGGATGAAATTTGAGCAATTAGAGTTGTCGTGCTTGTTATTTTAACAGTTAGAGATCATACGTTTATCTGTAAATATGTTGTGGTTATTCGATCTAGTGGTGTTGTGTGGTTAGACGCCGCAGCGTAGGCAGACCCTACGGTCGGTAGGTGACCGACGACCTGTTAAAAGCCGCGGGAAGCCGATGGATGCAGGAGACGAGCAGCCGCTCAAAGTGGCGCTCTCTGGGGTAGGCCTATATTCAGCAGTGGACATTTACGGGCTGATGATGATGATGATGATGATTCGAACTATTGATGAAATAAGTTCCTTAGCTTTATTTTAGTTAAATAAAGTAGGTAGGTACACATTAGATACACGCATTCCCCTGAAATGACACAGTACCCTCAGCTTCAGTTTGAATCTAATGAGCAGCTAGCTCGTAGACAATAAAATTCAATTGTATCATGTAGCCATGAGCTGATATCGACCTTGCACTGTTCAACTGATAAAGAGCAGTTTTCCAAAAACGCATTCAATACGATATAGGTATTGAAAGCTTTTTTGCTTACGCTGTTCCCCTAAAAACCAAGCTTGTTCCTTTAGATTTCGTTGGTATAGAACACCAATACGCATAAAATATTCCAGGCTTACCTACTTGTAATTTGTATTTTCGTCTGTCGCCTCAATATTGAAATGTTTACGAGTCTAGACTCCCCAGGCATAAACCCTGGGATCTCATTCATACCTGAACAGGATTGGGAAACGCATTGGACTGAAACAATGTGCTGATGATTTTTGTTAGTTTATGCCTCCATGCCAGAATGTAACAATTAAAAGCTAAGCTTGGGGCACAATGTAAAAACGAACTCTACGTTTATGTTAGCTACGGCGAGGAAGTGTTAAGACGCTGACAGGAACCAATGCGAGCACGTTTATTACAGCAGACGAACTTGAAACTTATTTTGTACTTATAGGGTCGCTTTATGCATAGCAAAAATATGGCGATTACGTTGCGTTGCACTTCGACTTTTGCATTTTTTGGTACAGATAATTAGTTATAAAAGAAATGCTTATTGTTATAAAAAAATAAGCGTATAGACGGATGCATTGAAACATAACTTATCACTATGATTTATTTCAATGGGGTGTCTTATTATAATGTAACATTTTAGGACGTTTGAATGATTTTTTAGAGGTCACTTCACGATTTTTTTCTATCGAGAAAACTTTTCGTAAACGTGTTTCGGTTTCGGCAGATGTAAAGAAGATATGACCAGTATTAACGTGCATTTTTTTCAATCCTGTAAATGGTATACGTTTTGAGATAATCACGTTCAAAATAGTCAATTTGGGAGCATTCAGCGCCTTAAGAGCTAGGGGTGGGTCTGTGTACAGTGGGTAGTTCGAAGGGTAATAATAGCAGGAACATCTGCAACGATAGTTCTGGTCTTAATGAAATTTTGAGCCTGTATTGAGACCTCATTGAAACCCTGTACCTGATGTAGACCCCTATAAACTATAAAAACTATAGCATGAAATTTCCAGCTCATTGACCGTTACCAGCAACTTAGTATCTTGGGCGAAATCTGGTAGCATTACCAGTAAGTTTAGAATTAGAATAGAGTGTATTTATCTAAGCGGATATACTTATTTTCAATCAGATTCAGATGGTGATCGCTACAGTACAGCAAAAAGTTGGTGTCTAGAACTGAGTGCTACCGTTCTTCGGAGGGCAAGCCGTCGTTCTTCAAGCCGTCGGTCCCGGCTGATGTCGTAAGACAATAGTCGTTAAGCCAAGTCAGAAGCCTTTGGGTGGCCCAAAAAATTCGGATACTAGGGCTGACCACTTGCATACACGAGAAGAAGATCAGATTCTAGAAATAGTCAGATTCTTGACTATTTTTACAATGAAGAGAAATGTAATTATGTCCTTGGCGTATTTAGTGCAGTCACTGCAATCATAATAGGGTTGTTATTGTTAGGCCTTCGTTCTCTATATCCAAGTAAAGTTCCGAGTTGGCTGGCCAGTGAGTAATACTGATCGGGACGTAAAGGCGGCGAGTAGTTCTTCCCAGTTTCACGAACGAAAACAGAGTTTCGATCAGCTACTCAGTGGGTAAAAATTTAGGGTGATCTGTAGCAACGTCAACTGTTCATTTCGTTCGTTCAATAGTCACCCTGACTGCTGTCAGTGACGCCATTTTGGGTTCGTTTTTTATTTTTTTTGACATGTTTATGTGCCAGCTATATGCTGCGGTGCGGTAGATGCCCTTTAAAGAGTATTTATTCCCTACCTAAAAACAGTAAGTAGGTAAGGATTTACCTTTACAAAAAAGGGTATCAACTAATTAAATTAATGTAATGAGGAATGTAATACGAATTTAGATTACATTGTTTAGTTCAACGGGAAATGTAATAAGTAATACCTATAGGTACCTGAAATAAGGTTTTATCTTGATGCAATAATAATAATTAAAACAACACAAAACAAAAATATTATAATATTATGATATTATAATATAAGTATTTAACATATTATAATTGAACAAAAACTTTTTAGTAGTCATCATCATCATAATCATCATCCTGAAGACGTCCACTGCTGAACATAGGCCTCCTCCAAAGAGCACCACTTTGAGCGGCTGCTAGCCTCCAGTATCCATCGGCTTTCCACGGTTCTGAGCGCACTGTTTTACTAATTAAATACAATGATATTCATAACTATCTGATCTCGAAATAGAAACAGGAATAGTCGATGTTTTTATAGCAGTAGCGTTATCAACAGGTTGGTGTTTACAGTTCCGTAGATCTCAGTATTTGTGGCATGCAAACTATAATAATAAATTACAAACACATGCGAGATTGCAACAAGTTTTGCTATAGCCGTCGGTCAACCGTACTAATCGGCAGCTGATGTGTCCTGTAAGTAGCAGCCTGATTTACGGGTCGGCTAGCGCTACTCAGACATTCTGAAATTCGTTACTGCAGTTACAAGTGACATTACGTGGTGGCTAGCCAACTCGGAACTTTACTCGAATATAGAGAACGAAGGCCTTAGTCACATAAGGAACTACTAAATTAATATAAGTACAATACTTTATTTAAATAACAGCAAAGGTAAGGTAAGGTAACTACATAGCATACATTTAACGTTTTAAAAAGTCAATTTTTTCAGTGCGTTCTATTTAAAACTATTTCCTCAAAACCATTTTCCTTGTTTGTAGATACTTGTCGCTTTTTTTAAGTTACACTGGCCGTTTACAAATTCAAATTTCACCAATTTTTTGCTCTTGATATAATAATCGTTACCGAGCAGCGATTTCGATTAACTCCCAGACATCGACGTCAATAATGGAACGGATGTTTGAATGATAGCTATGGTTGTTATTTGGTCGACGAGTTATCATTCATTGAATAGTTCTCAGCTTAGCTAGACGGAGGAAATGGCTTCTTTGATAGACTGGAAGATGAGCCCCCTTAAATGTTAGACTACCTAAGTGTCTAAAATTTTTATTTTATTCTGTTTTTTAGTATCGCTGTTACAGCGGCTACAGAAACCTACAAGTAACTATAAGTAACTGCAGGTACGTTTGGTTACTAAGTATTTTACTGTGGTGTAAAAGTAACTTTTGTTTTCTATAGTCGGTGTTTGTGTGGGCGTGATGCTCTCTGAATTATCAATCATTCGTGGAGACAACGGAGGCGTGAAACAGCGTGGGTCGGTATTGTGTGGGGTCTTCAACTCTTCACTCTTCTTGAAACGTCAATAATAGCTGCCATTACTACTACCTACAACTACATGTTCACGATTACTAGGTACACGATTTTACTCCAAATAAATTATGATATTGTAATCCAAAACTAGACTCGTACTACAGAGTTAAAGATCATCAGCGCTTAGTTGTCACTAAAATATTTTATATGATCTCTACTTGAGTACCGATCGATATGAGGACCAGCAAACAGCATCAGCATGAGTACCAGAAATCGTTCTGTAGTACGGGGACAAGAAGTCTGATCAATATTCTCAGCAATAGATAAGTAGGTAGAGAAGCAGCACGAGAAATAAACTTAGACCAATTTCAGACCCAAATTATATTTGTCAGGAAACAATGAAGCCGAGAGTGAGTTCCATTCCCTAGCAGATCGCATGATAAAAGAGTCAGCGAAACGCTTGGTGGCAAAACATCTGGAGTGAACCGACTCCACGCTCTAATAAATCATTGACTATAAATCCAGTTGACCAACGATACAACTTCCCCTCGTACGAAAGTTAGTAGTCTATTTCAACTGCTAATCCTACGAGAGAGCGGGACCCCAACATGTCTTTTGTTCCATCCTGCTCTGTCCTTTGTAATTTCGTATGACTTTGTCTCGTTTTGTTACCTCGCCTTCTGCCCCCGTAGGTGAGTCGTATTTGTACGAGAAATCATGTTCAGGAGCTATCAATGGGCTTTATAATCTGGTGGTATAGATAGAGACATTTAAATCAGGGTCGGGAGTCGAGGCCATTGTGCTCCAACCAGCGTCAATTGACAAGGACGCATGCTCGGTCAATATGCGAGCCTGCAATCAAAATGTGGTTCTAAATTGACTCCACAATATTAATTGGTAAGTGCCTACCTACATGTCTACAATACATTTATAAATGGGTGGATGTCCCATAATTTATCCGTAGCATCACAGAGAGCGAAAGTGTAGGATATAATCAAACATCTAACACGTAGGCCAAGTGCGGATTGGTGAATGACACATCATGTCCTCTTTCGTGATTCTTGAGCAAATTCCGCACATACCTAGAAAAGTCGTTTGTACAGAGCCGAGCGGGATTCAAACCAGAATGCGCCAGTTTGAATGTCGTACGGACGACCACTGAGCTACACTCGCTCTTATAAACAATCTTTATAATGTATCTTTTATCATCCGACCCAATCAAATCTAAATTCTAGCTAAAGCACTCGAAGGCACTCTCACTCGGAAAAAATCACGATCTGTATTGAACCTTTTGTCAGTAGAAATCACACGATTACCCACAAATAATGGAGACGAGGCCATTCACCCCGCACGTTGAGCTCGATACAAAATGGCTGACATGCAAAAACTGAAACCCATTCGGGAGAGAAATCAATTTTGACGCATGCGAAGCAGACAGCAATGCAGAATGTTCTATATTGTCTACATCGATATTACTTTTTTAGGTACTGCAGCAACTGTGCAGTAATTTACCTTGGCTTGGCTATTTATTGATCTATGTTAGGAGGTGATAATAGGTACTTACACCACTGTACAATAATAAGGTTTCTAGGTTTTAAAATGTTTAAGCTAAAAGTCATTACTGAATTATTAGCTACACCGCAGATCTGTACCTAGGTTAGTTCCCTTATTCAAATAGAGATAAATAGAATTTGTCTTAATTTTGAACCTAGATTGTCAAAGTAATTTATATTAATCCTCAAACTTCTGAATTGAATTTTCAAACAAGCACCAGACTGACGACCGTACAAATTACTGTAAAAAACAGTGAAAAGTTGCGTGTTCACTGGAAGTAAAACTGGTGAAATGAGTATCTAAAACAATTTAGGCAAAACGATAAGACACGTTGTTTTGCACAAGAATTTGTGCGAATTTCAATTTTGACGCAGAAATATTAGGAAAATGAAAATTACTTATTGCCGTTATGGTTGTGCAACAATGGCAATAAATATATATCAGTAACTTAAGTTGCTAAGTAGGTAGACCTACTAATAATGAAATGATACTGACTTTCTTAGCTTACATTTTTGTTTATTGTTTGGTAAGTATATGCTTTCGTTGCTAAGTTCAGCAGATACTTTACCTACTCATAATGATTGACTTTATAATTTTCTTTATTGTTTTATACTTTGATGGCTCTCTTTGACCACTATCTGAACTGATGGAAAGGGAAGTGACGCGGTCTAGGATGTAACACGCTGGACTCCAAGAATGTGGTTTTTGAAAATTCAGTCGCTAAGCGTTTTGAGGCCACAAATAATACCAACCAAATGCATAATGCAGTTGTGGTGATTGAATGAGGATTATTTTGTCTTTGAACTTGGATAAAGCTTATAGGCCATATAGACGCGGTTGCGAATAGGACCACCCCATTTCTTCCTGTGGGTGCCGTAAGAGCCGGCTAAGGGAATACTCAGGGAATGGGCAGCATAATTTTCCTAATTGCAGTATGTACTTTAAAACCTTCTGCGATCACCAAGCTGTCAAGCGTGGTGATCACAGAGCATCGAAAAATATGACGCTTTCGGGAGGCGAAGCGCTTTTTTTTGCTCTGTGGTGGTGATTATCATCCCTAGGACAAGCGTCCAAAGTGGCGGCTTAGAGGGGATACCTATACCCTAATACAGCAGTAGACGTATTTCGGGCTGATAATGATGATGAAAGATTACGTAGATATCCTATTGACAGGCCCGATAGCTCAGTTGGTAGTATCCCTGCCTTCTGAACTGAGGGCTGTGGGTTCGATTCCTACCCGGGACAAACATTCGTGTGATGAACATAGATGTTTGTTCTGCGTCTGAGTGTTATATTGTATTCTATGTCATGTATTTACAAATAAAAAGTATCTAAGTATTGTATCAGTTATCTGGTTCCCATAGTACAAGCTATGCTTAGTTTGGGGCTAAGATGGCGCTGTGTGAAATGTCCACACATATTTGTTATTATTATTATTCTTCTAAGACGTGTCAGCAAGCAAAACCATATGTAATAACATATTCTATCAATGATATTGAATACGACAGACAACATCAGCACAGTTCCAGTAATTGAATCCGAGGGACGTGGCTGTCCACACCCGAATCGGATTACTTGGCCATTGAACACGAACACTGCATCAATCGAGAGCTTTGTATTGGGAGCTTGTGTCTAGTTGAACATTTGTCTACGTTGCTGCAACTATATCTCTTATCTCTTCATTTTGTTTTACCATTTTTTAATGGACATAGTAGTCTTACTTACTTATATTTTTAACCGACTTCAAAAAGACGTATCTTCTCAATTCGGTTGTAGATATTTTTTTATGTTCTTCTTCCGATTTGGAAAATTAGTTTTTTATTTGAAGGATATCATTCAGATTAGTCCCATAGAAATGTCATCAAATTCGATAGGCATCTTTAATAGTTTGGTTTTAAATCAATATCATCATCATCAGCATGAAGACGTTTACTGCTGAACATAGGCCTCAATCATAGAGCAACACTGAGCGGCTGCTTGCCTCCTGCATCCAAGGGCTCCCTACAGTTCTGACCAGAAGTCGGTCTACCTAGAGGGGGGTCGGCCTACGCTGCGTCTTCCGGTTCGGTCGGTAATTCGATATAAGTAGTCATTACCGATTTCAAGCTCGATAGAACGAAACAAAACACTAAATAACTATCTAACTACTCTAAGACGTTTACAAAGTAGGTACTCCTTTTTCCTTCAACTTTGTATGATATAACTCTCACTTCCTCCAGTGCACTATAAAAGTAACATTATTATGGATGCTCAAGTCCCAGTCTAAACTTGTTGATAGTTTTGTTTACAGACCTTTCAAAGAACGTCTCTCAGTGATGCATTAGGATAGTTAACACGACAGTTCAGTGCCCATGGACATGATGCGATGACAGTTATTGTAAACAACGGATAATAAAACCAGAAAGACGATCCTTTTAAGGGAAAACACGTGGTGAATAAGCAGATACCCGGGCAGAGGTGCAGGATGCAGATTCTTTTAAAATTGGACTTCTAGTTAGAAATGTTATTGTGTATTTTTTGCGGCGGCAAAAGCTAATGCTTAGCCAAGCTTGGTGTTAAACGGCTTAACACGTCAACGACCTTCACTTGTTTTTTTAACCAAAGATCGTTACGGTTAATGGCAATCCGTAGAGGATTCTATTCAAACTTTTGGGGTGAAATTATTTCTTAGCGAATGTGGCTGAAAAACCACAAAGCCTGTGCCACTCTCAAATCGACGGACTCAGCTTCAAATCCAGCACTAAAGGCTTTCAAGTTATCTTGCACCAAAAAGCGATAGCTGTGGAAAACACCATCAAAATTCGAGAACATAATTATGGCAAATACCAACTGGCATGGCCACTTTGGTGGATTTTATGGCCTACGCCCTCTTCACATAAAATAAGGCCCGTGTCCCATCAGTAGGATACTAAGTACCTAATTGAGCTGACGTCGATGTCTCTTGGGATTGGTTAGTTAATGCAGAATACACGGCTTGTTTCGTAAGTACTAACTACTGTAAGTAGGTACAGTATTCATAGGTACAATTTGGTATTGAACCCATCAAAACAAAAGTAAGCCTAATTCGTCGCACTTAGTAATTCATTTAATTACCAGACAACGCTTAATTCGATAATTCAATCGTTAGTTGATTACTAGTGATTGATATTGTTCCGGTGCTCGGGTAACTGGTCCCTACGCAAGGCCTGTCACGTATCGGTAAACAAAAAGCTATTGGTTACCTATTGTGATCAGTCAAACGGTCATAGATGGCGAAGCTGATAATATTTTACTGTTATGGGCGGCCGTATTGCTTAACATCAGGTGAACGACTAGCTCGTCAAGTCATTCATTCACATAAAAAAAAAATATATATATTTTTAACTAGAAGGCGCTCCGCGGTTTCTGTCGCTATTTCTTAGTTTTTCCGCAGGAATTCAGAAGAGACATCACACAGTCTAGTAATCAGATTACTACACTATGTAATCAGGTCATAAAGTCTCATCTACCCAGTAATTTCACTAGGTACAATGCCCTTCAAACCGGAACACAGTAGTGCTTGGCGGCAGAACAACTGGCAAAGCGGTGGTACCTATAACTAGACGAACTTTGCAGAAAAGTCCTACCCTACCACCTAGTAAATCCTGTAGTAGTGGTAGATCCTGTGTAGACATACAAAGGTTGCAATCCAGTTACATAATCGCCTACTAGGCGATTATGTAACTGGATTGCAACCAATAGAAACACAAAAATGTATGGATTTGACAGTTTCAATACGCAGTTTACGTGCATAGTTACTATGAAAATTTTCATATTCGGAATGAAATTTCTCCTGTTGCATTGCTGTCAAAGTTACGTAATCACCCCGCAGGTCATAAAGTCTCATCTACCCAGTAATTTCACTAGGTACAATGCCCTTCAAACCGGAACACAGTAGTGCTTGGCGGCAGAACAACTGGCAAAGCGGTGGTACCTATAACTAGACGAACTTTGCAGAAAAGTCCTACCCTACCACCTAGTAAATCCTGTAGTAGTGGTAGATCATGTGTAGACATACAAATGTTGCATCCACGCACAGTCAATTTATAACATAGGTTTGATGCTGCTCTTACTGGCGAAGTACTTAGCATCCTATTTGTTTCGGTCTTGAAGATGTTTAAAACAAACCACAACCGCTACGAGTTACGTCTAGCCGTCTAGCCTAGTTATTACTTCAGTTATAGCCCAAACCTTTTATAGTTGAACAAGTGGAACGTTGACTTTCTCTAGCATCCACTTTTGCAACGATACCTAATCTAACCGCCATATTGCATCTCAAAACAATGAGGGTCTACCTTGCGTCATAACTACCTACCTACGAAGATATACCACGTCTTGCCATCTGTCTGTATCGTGGTCACCACACCGTGAACTGTTGCACCAATCGCCACTGCGAGCTAGTTATTATAAGATGGTAGCCATACTTGTAGGATTTACGAGGATATTTAAATTGTCAGGTCAATCAATTACCCAGGTCAAAACGTACATAGCGGACAGCCACAAACCGTTCTTCACATCAAGAATCCGTGAGTCGAATGATCTTGCTGACGTCACATCTTAACTCAAAAGGTTTTAGACTCTGCGGCAACAGCTTGCTAATCCAATAACTTTTAACGGGTGGATTAATATTTATTTGCATCAATAAACCAATGGATGACCTCTTCATATTATCGTCTCCAAGTATCCACATCAACTGGAATGATCATGTCAATAAAGATGTTTTATTTAGCTTATTTATAATCCATCAAGCAGCCTTTATATGGTCACCCCACTCTATGGTCTGATGGATCGCCCTAGCGCGTGGTCATAAACTCATATCACCTGGCGTTACTTGAGGCATGCCCTCATCACTCTTGTACAAAAGTACAATAGAGCAATTTCAAGATGCGGAATTGGGCAAATTTGGAAGTCGTGATGTCTTAAAATGGCTATTTATAAATGGGTCTTACTTAAATTGGTCAATAGGATTGGCGCCAAGCGCCATAACATCCAAGACCAACTAGGCGAATAGTAAATGCTATTCGAATACCACTAGATTAGAACGAAAATATACTTATCCAAAAAGCTCAAGCAAGTATTGACTACTAGTTGAATCGCCCCGGCTTCGCACGGGTTAATTAGTAATTCTTATTAGTAAGTTTAATTCTTGTCAATTGCCGCACCACCGACCACTACGATAGTCTCTTACTTTCCTATCCATCCCAAGGTTATCTGGAAGAGATCGCTGTATAGCGATAAGACCGCCGATTGTACTAAATTGTAATATTTTTTGTTATTGACTTTTATTTCCTAATTTGGTGTACAATAAAGAGTTGTTGTATTGTAATTAGTTTTACGCTACGCCGTATGTAACCCTGTTACGTACACCTTATGTTACATTATTGGAGTTTTAGTAAGGAAGGATCCCTAATTTTTTGAAAATATAATACAGCCTGTCACCCGGGATAACGTAGTTCCCAATAGTGAAAGGATTTTTCAAATCGGTTCAGTAGTTTCGGTCAAATCTTTCCTCTAGATATGATTCTATAGATTATGTTATAAGTAGATTAAATTATAGATGATAATATAGATGCTTGACACACATTTGACTCCAGTCCTAGTGCTACCAGCAGTAATTTGATTTTGTAATACTGTCAAATCAATTGCAAGCTAGCAGAATCTAGTACAGCTATAAATACTATCGTAAACTGAAGTCTACTATATTATGTAGGGGTGCTGCTACTTTCTACACACATTTTCAAGAAAAACAAAGGAAAAAGCACTGTCCACCGTCCTCTCGCCACTGCGTCAAGATGGCATGGCATTACCAATATTCGTGATAACACGGCTAACTTTCCTAGCAGTTAGAGCAGAACAATAGAGTTACAAATTACCCCACCGTGATACGTGTTCGTATCATTACGGGCGATGTAAGAAATTTATAATTTCACGCCACTTATTATTGTGGCTCGATGATATCGAACATCCCACTTTTGTTGCATTACCTTTTTTCAAACTGTGCACGATATGAAAGTACTGGCAGGAACCGATCAGCTGTTAAACTTTGTTACCAATTGATTCAGGTTCAGCAGTTCAGTATCTTTAATGATAGCTATACGCTACACCGGAAACTCAGGACTTTGTCATTTAAACATCAATTTGGGAAATTATTTTGTAATTTGGTTTCATAACAAAAAACAAAATCAGTTCAGTAGTTTGGTTATTAAATCTTCTGGAAAAAATTATAATATCATCCAAGTATTTCTCAGTATGAAATTAAGGCAATTGAAGTCGATTCAACCCCTTCTTTCAAAAGGATTTATTATTATTACCCAAACATATACTTACCTATCTAACCAACTAAAATAAGCTCCTTTTTAAACTAATCATGGATTGGTGTTGGTTCTGGTTCGCAAACTAATAAACTCTAAATATGGCAATACTCTTCTGATAAAGCGGATAAGAAAAAGTCAAATAATAAGTTTCGTTTATCTTTAGAAAATAGACACAGAACCGACACTATTATAATAACCCCTGAGCAGATAATACAACACGCAACTCATTAAGTATAGGTTTGTTTCTACGAAACAGTGGCAAGTGCTGATATGCATCACTTGCATCGAGGTTGTAACCAACACGCTCCTAGTGCAGTTTTTGTTCACGTGATATTTAGTATCCATTTGCCTCAAGAGTCCATGGTTTATATATCAAACAAACATAAATAGGTACAATAACTACTTTACAGTTGATACAAATTCCGTTTCGTTCGGGCTAATCTCAAAAGGAAATTGACCAATTTGAGGTTTCTGCCTAATTTTCCATTATGTTATTAGATACCCATAATGAGAGTTGACTACAAAATTCAGAGTCCAGAGCGGTAGCGCGCATTATACACACTCTGGTCTACTCTTACGCAGGCTTGCAAATTGCTCATTCAATTAATTGAAGAAGGCGAAAAATAAAATGCACAAACCCTACGCTACAGCACTCAATCCACCTAAGTTACATACTTAGAGACGCCCACGTGAGTATAAAGATAAAGTATCTACAAATACGACGCTAAAGGGCGAAAGGGTTATGAATATGGATATTAGCAAAAGGATAAAGATCACATATAAAATAAAAATAGTACTGCAGTGTTCCTTTATCTTGCGAATAAAATTAATTGAAGCATTCTGTGATCGGAAGAATGAAATAACGGAATAGTTTTAGCTAGCGTGAGGATTATCGTCAAGCCGATAATCATTGTGACTTGACAAACTATCTTTTTGCCCTACTTCTTAGCAATTATAGTTAAAAAACCATTATTTAACAGCATGCTTCACCAAATCTACAAAACATTGAAATCCACCCATGGTTTCAATCCGTTTAATCGCAAAAGTCATAAAAAACTAATATCATAAACGTAACCACATCACGTTCTCACTCAAAAGCGAATGTTGAAATTGGAAAAATTCGAACAAGTTTCTATATTATATCGATTCCACATTTTATCAAACGCTCAACGTGCATTTCGTCGTGGCATTTTAATTCACAAAGTTTCATCGTTGATCGTAATATCTGGGTCTGCAACTTTAATCCCGCGACATTTTTTTCCCTTTCTGCCATGTTTATTTACAGTAAATTGAATAGTTTAGATAGGTAACACTTGTACGTTACTGTTATATCCGCGTATGTCAGCAATCACCTATTGAATTGATGGTGTAAGTCAGAAACGATTCTCAATTCATTTACTTGAATTGAACATACACCGGTGGATTTTAACATACATTGTACATGTAGCATGATTTTGTAAATAATTGAGATAAGCTACTTTCAATAAAGTAATCTTCCGCCAACGCAATTGGAAATAATGAAACTGTATTTGATAGAACGTTTTTCTAAAAGAATCGTTATATTCTCGTAACATATAAATAATGTTTGTCTGATGGCATTTAAACGATGAGCATGGTAATGCCTTTTGTCTGTTCCTGTTCTATATTTCTCCCCTTTCCTGATGACGCAGTCTGGTATTGTATGCCAATCAAGAATGTGAATGTCTACCTACTTATGAATTTCTATAGAAGGTCCAGTAGACATCATGCTGCCAAAAGCAATATTACTAGTACTACCTGGCAGTCCGACAAACAGGCAAAACCACTGTCTTAAAGTATCTAATATAAAGTTTCGCCTGCCCAGAATAATTGCAAGTAACGCTATTTTGCATTATTTTGTATCTTTCTTAGGCTTGCCAAAGAAGGCATGAAGCCAGATGAAGCCAGTTATGTAAAACATTTTTTTGGAATCTTCCGAAATTATTAAGTAAGTGCAACTATTTTCTAATCTGTGTGTGACATTTTGAACAGATTTAGAAGAAGTACCTACCTACTAAGTTGAGCTGTTGTGTGGCAATTTCAAATTAAGTACCCACACACACTGGTTTTTATTCTGACCCTCCAAAACGACACAAGACAAGAATGATTTAAGAATAGAATAGAATAGAATAGAATAGAATAGAATAGAATAGAATAGAATAGAATAGAATAGAATAGAATAGAATAGAATAGAATAAACTTTATTGTATAAAAATAATTTAACGAACTAGTCTGTTTAGGCTTAGGCCTTCGATAATAACGGCAAGTTTTATTAGCTTATATTTTAACCATTACAAGTGTGTAGTAAGTATGTTTACTATGATTTCTTATTAACATTACACGTTAAGAAATAGAGCACTATAAATCGTAATAAGGAGTCATATTATACTGCAAGACATGTGGCATGCATGAGGGGACTGCAGGACAAAGAAAATACCATCTGCTTGGCTTGGGGCTTGGATGTCTTTGCAAACGAAACCCAACATTATGTCTGGCAACCATCTTATTTTGCTTTATTATAGACGCGTTTGCGTTTTGACAAACACATGGTAAGGATCAGTTACGACGAATGCCAACAATGAAAAGAAACTGTGAAGTGACCCATTTAATCTGATGGGTGACACCCGGTACAGAATTAAACATAATGTTTGCATACCATGCCATTTACAATATTCGAAGACGAACTTAGTTTATATAGTTAAATTCTCTAAGACAATACTAAAATAAGTCAAAAGCCTTCGGACAGCTTCAAGATTCTGCATAGATGCAGGGCATAATGATATTGCTATTGCCAAGGTTTTGATACCATAGAGTTGGTGATCTAAAAGTTAAAGACGGGATGCGATGATTCCTCATTGAAAATTAAGCGTGATCAATCCATCGAAAGGGAAAAAACAACGTTGTAATCATTAAAGAACTTTAACCTTCAATTTTGCTTTAGCCTTTATCAGACTTGTTGGTTAGCAAAAAATAATATGTTCAGATACATTAGAATCCGACACAAACATATATACCGTTCTGTAACCCGACACCGTAAGCTACCATATTAATATTAGATCCCACGCGTTATTCATTATACGATTCCCATAACCCACTTATACCGACATCATTTACGATTTATAGTGCTCTATTCCTTAACGTGTAATGTTAATAAGAAATCATAGTAAACATACTTACTACACACTTCTAATGGTTAAAATATAAGCTAATAAAACTTGCCGTTATTATCGAAGGCCTAAGCCTAAACAGACTAGTTCGTTAAAGCCAAAAGCTGGCCAAAAGTAAAAAGAAGTTGGATAAAAAGAAAGAGTACTCAGAAAAGACAATTGACAATCGTCCTAATGAAGAGGAGGCCACTGCAAAATTCTTATCGAACCGAACACACACTTAGGCTGAGTTGCACCAGCTTACTTTAACTCTAACTTTAACGCTAGCTATAACCGTTCCATGCTTCGCAGGGCGGGCTTATGTCAAAATTTGACCGTAACTTTAACCGTGTTTATGGTGCAACTCAGCCTTACTAAAGTAACATCGAAAAATAATGAAGCATTGATAGACCAAAACGTGTATAGATCGAGATAACCATCGAAATCTCAAAACTTGCTTCCTTTTAGTTTTAAGACAATAGTGACCGCACTCTGCAGTCATGAGGAAAATACTAATACAGAACTAAAAGAGTTCGCAAGTCAGAATTACAGTCGTTAAAAAAAACAGATCATAGTCAGATAGTGGAGTTTTAAAGGAAATATGCAAATGTGTCTCTGGTCTCCACTTAAATAATAAGTAGGTAGGTATGAAGCCAACGCCACCAAGTTAACTACGGTATAATTTTAACCACGAAAACGCTTCCTTGTTTGAGTATTCTACATTCTATTTATATTTTTATGTCGATTGCATTGCTAACAGATTTGATGAAGAAAACGATGTCCATTAAAACTAAGCTTATGGGCACAGAATTATTAATAGTTTTACGAAATTCTTAACTCTACGGTTTGTAGTAGATCGTGCTATCATGGTCTGAAATCTAAATCATCTTCAGCACACAGCACATTTTATCAAAGGTCAATCGAGCCTTGGCTGCTTTATTGTCTGCAATTTTACCTGAAAATAGGTACTTAATTTAATTATGATTTCAAAAGTTCAATTTTAAAACCAGTAATAAGCTAAATAGTAATCGTACCTGCTAAGTAGATCTGCATCCTACTGCATATTCCGCAATCCAATTACGTAATGCAATGACGTAGAGGACTTACGAGTAAGCTTGTTTTACACTTGCATTTGAAACTGTTCAGAAATACTGATGAACTCTCTGTGATCACGCACTTCGCGTTCTTATTGGATCATGAGAATCACTAGTATTCACTAGTCCTTAACTGCTTAAGTGGCCGTGGTCAAATCGGGATATTGGTCGAGAAACTCAAGATATATTTCTATAACTTAAGTCACGCGTAATCATACTTAATAAGCATTTTGTAGTACAGATCTTAGAAATCTTAGAAAGCTGTGTCTTCCATTTAGCGTGGCTTTACTTCTGAAATCTTGCCAATGCTATGTAAAAAAAATTTGCTACGTACTGTTTTGTATTGAATTTTTTCATTCATTATATCTCTGTTTTGTGATTGTACCGTCCTACTTACGTGCTCAGTAGGTAGTACCTGTGCTATTAAGTATTCTGTGTCAGTAGTTAACTTCCTCGAAGGACCAAAATTACTCTTCTTCTAAAAATTACTTGCGTGTGATCTAAGTATATAGTAAAAACCGATCCTTTAGAGATCTACGAAGACATCAAAACAAACCATTTTAACAGCCGCAGCTGTTTTGCTTAGCTTTGTTTATGCTAATGAAATGAGTAAAATCGGAGTCGTTATGGTCGTATATTATTGGAAATTATGGAGTTCTTTCAATCTTAACGTTACGCATATACGTAATTTTTTGGATCGTCATTAGGTAACAGGAAATACGCTTTGTAAGCGTGGCCTCGTTTATAGGATCATATTTATTAACTGATTCTTTCTTTTTACGTACCTATTCTTTTGCAA
This sequence comes from Ennomos erosarius, assembly GCA_963580505.1. Taxonomy (NCBI): domain Eukaryota; kingdom Metazoa; phylum Arthropoda; class Insecta; order Lepidoptera; family Geometridae; genus Ennomos; species Ennomos erosarius. Next base: position 6,419,166 of record OY756999.1, on the reverse strand, counting down.
TATAATACACAAACTATGTACCTATTAACTACTGTTACCTAACTGTGCACCTACAATGTGCCGGGCTAAGTGGTGTGCATAAGAGGGGCTTACTTATATCATGGGGTCTCGTCAGGTACAAACGAAATATAGCCCGAACTTGAAAAAAATATAGTAATCGTGTCTAGAGAGTTACTATTTAGTGTTCAGTGTATTCATTTGGCCCAATACTTCCCCAACACGCAATAAATGTCGCTTGTTAATGTTGCGTTATGCAGAATTAAAATAATTCGTAAAATAGCCCGCGTTATTCCGTTGTATGGGATGAAGCATCTCAGGTACTGTAGGTATTATATTATCTGGGGCTATATCCAGCAGCGGACTAACACAGGCTGATGATGATGATGATGATGATGATGATGATGATGACGATCAAATAGGCATTGTAATAAAATGTTAATAATAAAAGGACTTTAACATTATTGATCCAGAAAACGTTTTTAAAGAAAACGTTTTTAAAGAAAACGTTTTTAAAGAAAACGTTTTTAAAGCGGCACACGAATGGCGCTGCACCATTCGTGTGCCGCTTCGTTAGTTTCATGGTGAAAAATTAGTTCATTCAACTGGGTCACAAGTTCACAAGCAAACATGAGGGGTATGTACGAATTAGTTAACTGCCCATTAATATAAGGATGCTGTTGCAAACGTCTATTTTTGGCTGAAATGATGCTAAGCACTAGTTTTTGAAACCTAATTAACTAAGTATGTCCCGGGAAGGATGTCTAGACTGTTAGTGCAGCTAGATACACTAAACATTATTAGGTAATCATCATCATCACCATTAACAGCCTGAAGACGTCCACTACTGAACATAGGCCTCCCCCAGAGAGCGCCACTTTGAGCAGCTGCCCGCCTTTTGGATCCATCGGCTGCGCGCCGATCGCGGTTTTCGCGGTTTGAATATTATTACGTAAGTATTCAGATGAAAATATTTTTATTAAGTAAATAAAGCATACCTAACAGACATGTGCTCGATTCATACAAAGCGGTCACGGTCATCATGAACATCTGCCACGTCGAAAAACTACCTACTGAGTACTGATATAGGTAGGTATCGTTATAAATCCAACATTACTTGCACTTGCTTGCAACCTAGTGTTACGCACCTCAGAAGCGGAGGGAAAATTAAGCAATCCACGAACTATTAAACTGATAAAATATATTCACATTTACTCACATCACCGGTTTACACTCTACACAATATAATTACAAATCTTAATACCAACCTTAGCCTATCGCTGCTCGTAACAGAATGAATCAGGGGGTGTCAACTCTGTAAGGAGCCAATGCGAACACGAGTTTTTGTTATGGTAAAATCTTGGGGAAACGAGACACCGTTATAGATATAAGGGCGATAGTCAATTAAACAGGGTCACCAGACATAAATGTATTTTTTCTCCCAAAGTAGTAGGTTGATTAATTTGGCAGAATAAATAATTTTTGGTATTATTATCAAAGTATTTTAAATGCACAGCTACTGGGGATAGAATTATAGGTTTTATAAGATTTAGGGTATATTTCTATAAGATTTTAAATTTATTTGGACAGTGTTTAGCAGATTTCTAGGTTATTTATGGAAGAATCTTCTAATTACAGATTGTCACACTTGAATCAGTCAAGTGTGATATATCTTTTCTAGGGATGTTCCGGTACCACCAAAGTATTGGAACCTATCAATATGAGTACTCTGAACACAGAGCTAGAATTCCTTACTCTCAACCACCTAGAGCCACGAAGCACGGGAGCGAGATGGACAAACCAAGTACACACGGCCCGAGAGAAAAAGAGATAAGGAGATAATGGCGGGTTGTCAATGTATTAGCCAAATACCATCACCTATCACCACCATCTGTTTCACGACGAAGATCATATTATGATCATATACCATTATCCATTATCAAAATGCAATATACTATTTTTGCAGCTTTTACATCTTATTCCGCGAGTGAATGTAATGTTGCAAAACATAGTAATCCAAGCTAGACCCCCAGGGGGCCTAGCAAAGCTCCCTCACGCTAATGCTATCGCCAAACGCTAACTCCAAAATGTACTGAATGACATTTCGAAAATCGCTATTTTTTCTGCAGCGAATATCATTTCAATAACTTTTTGGAGTTTTTTTTTTCTTATATTTTGGCTACACACATAGTGTATTTAGCCAGTGTCAAGTATTGTAATTTTTCGTCGTTAAAGAATATATCACGTAAAGTCAAGTCTTAGTCATAGTCCAGTCCAAGTCAGGTAGTCGTAGTCCAGTCTAAGTCATGCTCCAGTAAAGTGGTGGCAACTTTACTAGAAGCTTCTATGGAATTTTGGAAGCAACACTAAAACTCACGTTTCACCACATTATATCACTTGCCTACACTCATGCTCGTAATTCAGCACTTAATGCGTAAAACGCCACTAATTTTAAACATTAATACTGGAAAAAGCGCAAGTTTTTAAGAAATAATACAATGCAACGACGTGAACATTTCCGCGTTCCCGCCAAAACTCCATTTTTGGAGTTAGCATGGGGCGATAGCGTTAGCCTTAGGGATTTTGCTAGACCCCCTGGTTTATTATTTTTGGCATTATTCGGTACAAGTTTCTTTGTTTAGTACCTACTTTACTTTCCTTCTGATACCGAGTAGTTTTCACGAGATGATTCGTTTTCATTTTATTTGTTTGTTTCGTTATGCTTTTAAAAATGTATCGAAATGACATTCGCTACGGAAAAGTTAGCGATTTCAGTACATTTTGGAGTTAGCGTGAGGCGTTAGCGTTAGTCGTTGGTATCTTTCTGGGGGTCTAGCAAAGATACTAACCATTAACGCTAACGCCAAACGCTAACTCCATAACTGTATTGAAATTTATTTATTTATTTATTTATTTATTTATATCAATTACACAAAAAGCTTACAGTACAAAAACCAAACGCTTCAGGGTCATAACACCGGAGTGTATTATAAAAATATGGTTATAAATATAGAAATTATAGGTATTTTTTACAGAAGTGCGTTATAAAAATATTAGGTACTAAGAAACCAGATACACATATTAACAAATGATTTTATATTGGTGTGATATATGTCCAACTCTGGGTTGTGCGCAACCGCAGCGTTGAGCATAGTGAGTGCGTGCGACGTGGGGGCATAGTGCGCGGTGTTGGTGCGCGCGGTGGCCGGCGCGAACAGCCGGTGCGCGCGCGCCCGGAGGTAGTTGTCGGGAACGTATAGGCAGCATTGAGATAACGCGGTGGGGTTATCAATTTTGTTATTTAATAGTAGGTAGTAGTGTAAAAAGAGCGCGCATTTTCGCCGAAGCTCCAGCGTGTCAATTCCCACCATACCATTTACAAATAACGATGGATATAGGTATGGATAGTAACCATGCATTTTTTTGTACAAATGCCGAGCGAATTTTTTCTGTATTCGTTCTAACAAGACTGTGTATTTGGCCTCATGTGGGTCCCATATTATCGCATTAAATTCTAATTTGCTACGGACAAATGCGTAAAAAAGAGACAGAATAGCTTGCCTGTCCGAAAATCGAGCCGTCTGCCTCATTACAAATCCTAAGGATTTATTAGCGCGCTTGCACAGCTCAGTGATATGCGCATTAAAAGTGAGTCCTACGTCAAGAGTAAGGCCTAAGTCCCGTATCTCCGTGACGCGCTCCAGCGCAACTCCAGACAGGTTGTAGTTGTAAACGTGTGGCGAGTGGGATCTGGTGAAGGTGATGGTTTTACACTTGGACGCATTAAATTCTAACTTGTTATGCTCGCCCCACGCAACAACCCTATCTATATCACGCTGAAGCGCTTCACAGTCTGTAATGTCGTCAACAGCCAAGAACAACTTAAGATCGTCCGCGAACATAAGGCATTTAGCCGTCCCAACAACATTCGGCAGGTCATTGATCATGATCAAGAACTGGGTTGGGCCTAATGTGCTGCCTTGGCTTACTCCGGATAAAGTTACATATGGATCAGATCTGTAACCAAGGTAATAAACATATTGAACTCTATCGGAAAAGTAATCGGAAAACAATTTTAACAGATTAGGTGAGAAACCTACTTCCGAAAACTTCCTCAAGAGCACATCATTATGTACGCGGTCAAAAGCTTTTTTAAAATCGAAGTATGCAGCATCTACTTGTCTACTACAGTCCATCCTGGAAGATGTATAATCAACAAAGTTAATAAGATTCGTGGTAGTGGACTTTCCAGGGCGAAAACCGTGCTGGCTTTCGCTGAGCTGACATCTAATTTGCAGTGAAATGCGGTGGTTTAGTATGGACTCAAAAACCTTACCGAATGCTGAGAGGACGGCTATTGGCCTATAGTTCTCGATCTTAGACCTAATGTCGCTCTTCGGTATTGGAGTAACTCGAGAAGTTTTCCACATAGACGGATACACTGATGATTTTACAGACAGATTAAAAATGTGCAGTAGAGGTATTTGAAAAACTCGTGCGCAATCCTTTACTATGTACGGCGGCACACCATCAGGCCCGGTGGAGGAGTGTGCCTTCAAGCGCCCGACTGCCACCCACAGATCAGCAGGACTTATGTAATCCAACGCTATACGCGATGAACACAGCGAGCTAGCAGCTTCTCGCTGGGCGGTCTCGACGGACAAGGTAGGGGTATCATTTAAAAAGACAGATTCAAAATACTTTGCAAATGCATTGGCAGCGTCCTGCCCGGTAACGGACTTGCCCTCATATTCAAATTCGTCACAAATTTGTAAGGAGCACTGCTGCTCCTTCACAAATTTCCAAAAACTTTTCGGGTCCCTGGTAACCCCACGTTCAGTCCTTCGAATGTAGTTCTCGTACGCTTCATTGATAAGTGTTTTAGAATGCTGCCTATAGAACTTAAACATTGCGTGATTATACTCTTTCCCGAATTCTCTAAATTTTCTTAAATTATAATTTTTGTTGTTTAAATTTCTTATGATCTCAGACGTGAACCAAGTGGGATACTGAACATGCGAATTATTACATTTTCTGACAGGAACGTAATTGTTCAAAGAAGATATTATTTTATCATAAAATAAACAAACCGCATCATTAACGTCTGCGGATGAGGTTACATCATCCCATCGCATAGTCTCAAAGGAAGCGTATAGAGATTGAAAATCCGCCTTACAAAAATTCCACTGGGGGCCGTCATAGTCTGGCGGGGGCGGGCGCGGCACCGGCTGCACCCGCCGCGGCCGCGGGACCCGCACGCGGACCTCGAGTGGCGGGTGGTACGCGTCTGGTGGAACAATGGGCTCCACCTCATCGGACACACTCACCCGCTCATCACTAAGGCTACTCAGCACCAAATCCAATATTCTACCGTACATATTAGTTTTATTATTATATTGCTTCAGCTTGCAGTACGAAAGCATGCAATTGTATTGTAAATTAACATTTAGACTACACGAGTGTAAGTTAAAGTCACCTACGATCAAAACATCTAACTTGGAGTACTTCGACATTAAGTTTTCTATAATTGTAAATATATTCAGATATTTTTCATCTTTAGCGGATGGCGGGATGTAAACTACACCACACAGAACTTTTTTATATTTTAATGTCACGATAGCTACCACCATTTCAATATCTGGAGTATACCCATCTATGTCGAACACTTGCTGAAGCTTGTACTGATCCCGAACAGCCAGTAATACGCCCCCCCACCCTGTGTCACCAGCGCGGTCGCGTCGCACCACCTTGTACCCCGCAGGAAACACCTCGGCATCACTAACGCTGCTCATCAGAAACGTTTCAGTGAATGCGAATATGTCAGCTGATTCATTCAATATCGCTTTTTTGCATACATCTAGTTTTGAGCGCAGCCCTCTAACATTTGCTGATGACATTAGCTGTGGAAAAGTAAGCGTTGGTATCTTTGCTAGACCCCCTGTAGTACTTATAGCTACTTAAGTTATAGACCCTTACCATTGCTACGCATTTTAAAACCTTTTTTATTTTGGCATTAAAGTAAGACGGAGTGCTTGCTATTATTTGTATGATACGAAATATTTTATGAAAAATGTTTAAAAAGGGTATGTACTTAGATATAACTAGCTACTGCCCGCGGCGTTGCCACGCGTGGACTACATTACTTTTCAGGTTTCGGTTTGGGTAATGGCTTTATTTTTAAAAACTGATTTTCTATCAGCCAGAGTTTTCTGCTCGTATAATCACTTCCACGAAGTAAAAATGACATGTCTTAATCATGGATGAAATAATTAATTATAATATTTCCCAAAACAGCGTAGGTACGCTAATTATTATCCTTGATATTCCTGGACCAATTTTGATGAAATCTCCACTCATGGCTACTTAACTATAGAAAAATTTGCGATGATATTTCGATAAGTATCATCGAACTCATGATTAATTAAAACATATATTATATTAAAATCTAGGCTTTCAAAACATTTTTACAATAGGGCAAAGTCTGCGGGTCTAGCAAAGATACCAACCGCTAACGCTAACGCCAAACGCTAACTCCAAAATGTACTGAAATGACGTTTCGGAAATCGCTAACTTTTCCGTAGCGAATGTAATTTCGATACATTTTTGGAGTTAGCGTGAGGCGTTAGCGTTAGTGATTGTGATCTTTGCTAGAACCCCAGGGCATTTTACATAACATGTTTCGTACACAGATTAGAGAAAAGAAATCTACTTCGTATCATTCCAAAGAGTATTATTATACTTCTGTATCATTCAAAGAGTATATAATTTATACGTAACGTAAGAGTATATCATTGGCCCACTGCATTAGCCTATGGTGGTAATAGTATGCATTGGCCTTCAGACCTGTGGGCCAAACATAAACGTCATGTAATGCCAAAAATAGGCGTAGCAAGAGTCAAGATTATACTCCCAAGGGTAAAGCTCTAACTATCACGGTTTATGAGATACAGCCTGGTGACAGACGGACAGACAGCCTGACAGACGTCGTCAGTCCATTTTGGGTACGGAACCCTATTACTAAGGCTTCGCTGTCCGTCTGTCCGTCTGTCACCATCAGGCTGTATCTCATGAACCGTGATAGTTAGACAGCTGAAATCTTCACAGATTATAAATATAATTTTGTTCCCGCTATTACAAAAAATACAGAATAAAATAAGTATTTAACCCCTTAAATACTTATTGTATTCTGTATTTTAGTATTTTTTCTCTCTCATACATCAAACGTTTTTTGCTAGTTTTTATAGATAATGATACGGAACCCTTCGTGCGCGAGCCCAACTCGCACTTGGCCGGTTATTTCTCTAATCTGCGGGCAATCGATTCATACTACTTACATATTATTTGATGGTATATCTATTTTACTCCAAAAACCCCAAACAACCTGCAAGGGCTTATATAGAAAACTAATAATGGTTAATCAAATCTAATAAATTGTAAAATTTCATTCCACTGTTTAATGCATATTTACTACCGAAATTAACTCCTATTACTCTTTGTTCATGGCTTTACACACGTTTTTTTTTCTTTAATCTGTGCCTCCAGATGGACTTTACGTGAAACATGTGAAATATTCAATAACAACACGACGAAAAATTACTATACTTAACACTGGCTAAATACACTATGTGTGGAGCCATAATACAATATAAAAAAAATTACTGTGACACAAACTAACCGTCAGTAGCCAAAAAAGAATTCACCATGAAGCGGCCATGTTGTATAAAATTCCGTCCGGTTTCGTAATGATATTTAATAATTTTGACCAAAATTTTTTAATGATATTTGTATTTTAATATATCCTATGTTGTGCGCTGGTTATTTCTAAGCATATTAGTGCAACCCGCATGAAAATCAGTTCAGTATCTAGGGATTTGTTCAATAACAAACAAACAAACAAACAAACAAACAGATACAAATTATTGTCCCTAGATGGCGTTAGATACGATAAATTAGAAAATGTATGGAGAAGGGAAAAAAGCCTTGTAGTCCTGCATCGCGGTTACGATATTTTTTGAACAATAGAACCTATGGGATAAATTAGATTTGACATCATTATGTGTGTGTTCCGTAGCGCATCAGAATTACACATTTATTATATGTAGGGATAATATGTAGGTATTCATTATGGCAATTGTATCCTTGAATTAACAACAACATGGCGCGTAAAGTTCGTTTTTGACTGTTTTAGATTTGTTCTTCTTCTTCTTCTTGCATGTTGATATAAGTTTTTAATAGTTAAAATATTTTAGATCTGTGGGCTTTTAAATAAACCACGGGAGCAAAAAATGATTGATTACTCGGTTACTTCAAGAAGGTTATAGTTATAGTAGGTAATTAACTATCTTTGGGTGTAAGTAATAATTATGTAATGACGATTTAACCTACTTCCTCACTTTCATCACTAGGTAGGTATGTTGAAAGTGCAGTGGAAATGAGACAGCGTGGAAAATAGTGGACATAATAATAATTAAAACTGTCGATTTCACCCGTTCAAATTGTAGGTCTTAGTGGTCGTCTATCTTTAACACTTCGACGTCCCTTTCTCCAATGCCCTAGGGTCTTACCACAAACTAATACAAAACCATCATGGTTAGTGACAGTAATATAATATAATAATATAATATAATATGTGTGGACAATTCACACAGCGCCATCTAGCCCCAAACTAAGCATAGCTTGTACTATGGGAACCAGATAACTGATACAATACTTATATACTTTTTTGTTTGTAAATACATACATAGAATACAATATAACACCCAGACGCAGAACAAACATCTATGTTCATCACACAAATGTTTGTCCTGGGTAGGAATCGAACCCACAGCCCTCAAGTCAGAAGGCAGGGATACTACCAACTGAGCTATCGGGCCCGTCATGCCCGTAATGCTTCGAGGTTACAATAATATTGTTCGAATTCGTACCATGAACTTAAAAAGTATTCCTGCGTGAGAACGAGACGTCTATATTTTTATATAGAATTATCACTGTCGCACATCGTCGGTGTCAACATGATGTATTTGAGTGAACGATTTAACTTGACGTCATCAAAACTGCTCTGCGTCAACAATATTATAGTATTCTTACTTTCATGTCATTTTTCAAAGTATGATTGAAATAATAATGCTATAAGAGGTTGTGGTAAGCCCCCAGATCATTCTGACCACAGATAATATTATAATGATATACGTCATCACGTCATTTAAGATTAGAACGGGAATTTTTAATTTTATGTTATTTGGTTACTGATCACTGCTGAATGTTAACTTGAAAATCAAAACTAGTTATGGATTCTTAAGTATTTCTGCTAGTCAATCAAGTAGGGTAACTTGACTGCAACCATTAGAGACAAGAATGTATAAATTTGTTAGTTTCAATACGCAGTTTATATACAAAGTCACTGTAAAAACTTTCAAACTTGGAATGAAGTTATTCCTGCTGCATTTCTGTCAAAGTTACGTGCATGATAACGTCCCCCATAGTTAAATATAATTATGCCTGACTCTATGAACAAAAACTAAACAAAAGGGTAATTATATCAACCTGGCGGTATAGAGAGTGATACATGGAGCAACTTATTTTATTTTAATGTAATGGCAACGCCTGAAACTTGAACCCCATCTTAAGGATATACCTAATTCATGACTATTATCATGTCGTTATCGTCATCAGACACGGAAATTTTCTTTGTAATAATTAATTATAAAATAACTGCAATGAATAAAATATTAGTTTTTAAACTGCTCCATATTACCAAAAATGAAAGTAAAAATGTGGTCCAAGAAATTTTAACATTCTCTATCAATTAAATATTTATCATTCGTGCTTTCAGATGCCGTTACTCCAGGACCTGTTTATCTATAGTTATGTTATCTTTCAATTTTGGACAACGTGATGAATCGTGGCCTATATAATTACAGTGGGTGCATCTCACTAGTGGTTTCGGGCATCTGAAGCTCAAATGCCCTACGCTTTGACAGTTGAAGCACTTAGCCGGATCCCTACCATTTTCGACCATTGAAATGCCGTTCTTGTTTTAGTATTGACAAATGCCTCAGTGTCGACGTGTTGTTTTGCCGCCTATCTCGATTTGGGTCCCTATTAGATTCGATCATGTTTAGGTTTTGGGCTTTAACAGTCTTGAAAAATTCTAGTGCATCCTCCGGCCTATCGAATCTTGCCGCCTGAGCACCTACGCGAACTCCTCTATCGTCAATTCCATAAAGCAAGTAATCTACTGCTTGCTTTCCAAAGATCTTACTTCTATTTAACATATTAATTTTCGAAAAATAGTACAATTCATTCGATTCCCCAGGGCGTACACGTCTATTAAGCATATCGGTCAATAGTTCTGCATAGTTTTCAGTCGCTGGAAACGATTCTCGTAACAACGTTTTCCACTCCACCCAAGTATGCCTAATAGAGGGTAAGCCCTGGTACCAGGTCTTGGCAAGTCCAGTAAGCTTAGGCAGGGCATAGTGAACAGTTTGCTTGTCGCTCCAATTGTAGATCTCACTACACTCGTCAACTTTGTCAAGCCAAACGTTGATCATCTGCTCTTTCAACATTGGGTCGAATTCGGGTATGACGTTACTTAAGGTTGAACTAGCAAACGATTCACGATCCCCCGCCCTAGATTTTAGAACATCTAAAACTTTTTCAAAAAAATCTTGTGTCAGACAAGGTTTTTTTGGAATAAAATCACTCTCATCATCAGGGGGTAAGTATCTCTTAGTTGGCGAAGCTAAATATCGATGGCGAGAACGCTGTAGGCTCGGATACTGCGATGTCCTGCTAGGCCCTGGATTAGGCGTTGATCTATCATAATATGCTCTGTCACGTTCGTCTAATCGCTGACACTCTCTACTTAAACGTACCTCCTTCTCAAGTATTTTCACTCGTTCTCTCTCCTGAGACAACTGATGCTCTCGCTGGCGCAACGACCGCATGATGCTGGAGCTTCTTTTTTTTTTTTTTTTTGAACGGGCTAATGCTGTTGGTCTCTAACGACCTTTACAGCGTCACCGGGCCGGAGGGCAGGCGCTTAAGGCACCCAGCCTACAAAAGTGGGGGGCAACTAGCTCAAGGGCACCCCTGGGGTGCGAGCCTCGGCTTGGGCTGTTGCCGGGATAAGAGGATCGAGAAGGCTACGTCCGCTGGAGGAGTGGACCCTATGGAAAGTCACGACCATTCTAACTAACCTACGGGGGGTACGTCGACCTCGCCGGCGGGGTCGGTGTCTGATTGTGTTACGCTGGTATCCTATACCGGTGCCGAAATCGGTACCTGAGCCAGAAGGGCTAGACTGGTCCGGTGATCCTAGCGCAGCCGAAACAACGGCTGCTATAGGATCTTCCGGGTCGCTCAAGACGTGTCTTGGGCGTCGACGACGGGGTGGGGCTGGAGCTTCTACTCCGTCGTCGGCTATGGCGAAAACTACGCGTCCGGCTACGGCTGCTCGCACCTCGCCTTCGCGGAGTCTCATCGTCACGGTGAGTGCGGCTGCGGCTGCGTTGGGAGCTCTCTCGACGACTACGACTTCCGCTTTTGTAACGTTGCTCCATGGCACGAGTTGCTCTTTGATCGCCTCGAACACTCACCTCAGGGTTACGGTCGCTCATTTTCTGAAACTCATCGATTTCGTGTAAATATCTTTTATGTGGGTATTCACCGACGGGATGATGTCAAGGGGACCTTTACTTACAGCTTACAAAGCCAACTCGTACCTTAGGCATAAAAACCACTGAAATTCTAATATAAATAGTAACACCAGATGGCGAAAAGAATTTATAATGGTATCAGGGAGAAAAACAAATCGCACTCTTGTTTTAGACGCAAAGTGTCTAACAATGTAATCCAGATACATCGTTCTGGTATGATAATAGTATGCAAAAATAAAGGTCACATACTACTCGTGTGATACAAATCTACCCGACAGCTTATGTATTTTGAATCTTGCGACTATGAACCTAAAATCGTAAATTTTAATCACTAAAACGAATGGCGCTCGAGCTAGTGGCGTGGCGTGCAACGCGAAACTTGGGTATATTTCGCGACTATCCCACTTCTGAGATGTTACGCACCTCAGAAGCGGAGGGAAAATTAAACAATCCACGAACTATTAAACTGATAAAATATATTCACATTTACTCACATCACCGGTTTACACTCTACACAATATAATTACAAATCTTAATACCAACCTTAGCCTATCGCTGCTCGTAACAGAATGAATCACTATCAGCATTAACTGCCACTGAGAACCACAGAGTAAAGTTGTGTTCAAATCACAAGTCACTGTCAATGTCAATGCCGCGACAAATGTCTACGTCAGTGACATTGACACAAGCAAACCGTGGTGTTAAATCAAGACATGAACATTTATAATTCATAGCCATAGGTATTAAGTAGATACATGGTTATTAATAAATTGACTATATAAGGGAGTGTGTGTAACACTAGCTTATAGAGAACGGGAGTAAAGTTCCGCGATCGAAATTAATTTAGCCACAATGTGCTTAGGATTTCGTAGTTCGTACCCATAAGAGTAAAACGCCCTATTACTGAGGCTCCACTGTCCGGCCGTCTGTCTGTATGTCCATCTGTCACCAGAAATTTTCACAGATAATGTATTTCAGTTGCCGCTATAAAAAAAATACTGAAAAACAGTAAAAAAAATAGGTTGTTCCTGTTTGTCCCCGCGTTTTGTCCCCGAGAGGGGACAGACGAGAATACGAATGAAAAATAATTCCTGTCTGTCCCCGAATTGTCACCGAATTCAAATTCGGGGACAAACAAGAAAAAATAATTCCTGTCTGTGTTCGGGGACAGGCACGAATTATTTTTTCTTGTTTGTCCCCGAAATTAAATTAGGCGATGAATAGACATATATCAAAATAAGAAAGAAATACTATACGAATACTGTGGTACTAATTGTATGAATGTCCTCTACACATTGGCATAGGTTTGAAAGGTGGCCGTGCATGTGAAAAAAACAAGATGGCGGCCAGTTAGAGAGGTGAGCGAGGGCCAAAGAATATATAATACCTAGTAGTAACTAAGGGTTATAAGTGGTGAGCAAACAACCGATTATAGAAAAAGAATTTTGTTTTAGTGGTACGGACAATATCGATGCTGCCATAATAAATTAAGAAATATCTAGAAGAAATATAATAAAGCGAATAACAATGTATTCAGAACATAACTTACTATGAATAATTCATAAAATTAAATGTTTACTAACGAGGTACCTGTCACATTTATTTTTATCTCTAATCTGTGGTAATACCAGTTACGAAAATATTCTAACACTGAACCCTATTCGGAACGCATCAAAAACGTTTCATAACGAAATCTACACTCTCCGCCTCTTTCATTCTAAATGTAGATGAAGGAGACGAACAGCGTAAGTTTTGAATCGAAACGTTGTCGATGGATTGAGATAGGGGTGCCGGTCTGTGGGAATTTTTTTTTCTCTCTAATCTGTGCCTGTGGGCAATACAGAATCTGTATAAGCCGGGTAAATAAAAAAATCTTCTTCTGTATAGGTATTACTTGAAGCGAGACACAAACTTAACTGAATCGTGTTATCATCATAAACCACTAGTGGTGTAATATAAACAGCACACGTTGGAAATTTCTTGGATCATGATTCTAAAAGCGGTAGGATAAAATCCAATTTACGAGCAACTGTGATGAAACATAAGTTCCCACAGTTGCTTTCCAAGTACTCTAGTTGAAATTGAATTGATTGTTTGTTGCAAGAATAAATACAAGAATAAGAAAAATTATTTTTCATCGCAGTTGCTCGTAAAGTGGCTTTTATCCCACCGCTTTTAAGGTCATAACCCAAGATATTTCCGACAAGTGCATTTTACTGCACTAGTATTTTGCAATGATAACCCGATCGAGTCTGTTATTGTTTAATTTATTAAATACCTATTTATAATAGGTTAGGTATGATATAAATACGAAAATACTTCATCGCTTTATTATTTATTATAATTACTACTAGATTTTTTTAATGTCGGCTGTATGGCGGTTTTTTCACGCCACTATGGCGCCACTGGTTATATAGTTATCATTAATTTGTGCTAAGTCACGGCAGAATTTAGTGTAAGTCTAAACGTAGAGGTTTAAGCGATTTAATTTAAGTAGATGATCAGTGGTAACAACGTAAATATTATTACATCGCTAGTTACTATCAATGGTATTTACTGACTTACAGGCAGTAAAACATTTAATTTTAATTCATTATTCGGTGATTAGACCGTCAAAATAAGGCATGTATTAAGAATTATAAATACTGTGGAAATGAAAATTGTCAAAATGCAATATTTTTTCGTTAGTTCGGTTGCAAGTTCTGTTACTAACAGTTATAATTACGAGTAATATCTTACTTCTTGGTACTTATGATATAGTGTCATTTTGATAAACATTTATGGATAAACATAGCCTATCCTACAGTCTGGATAACAGAGTTTTCACTTATACTATGAAAACTAGTAAATTAGTACTACTGACATAGAGCCAATAAACGGAAATATTACTTATTTTCTAATTTTGATATCGGTCGTCGCCTAATTTAAATTTGGGGACAAACAAGAAAAAATAATTCCTCCCTGTCCCCGAATCGTCATCGAATTTAAAATCGGGGACAGACAAGAATTATTTTTTCTTGTCTGTCCCTGAATTTGAATTCGGAAGACAGGAATTATATTTCATTCGTATTCTTGTCTGTCCCTTCTCGGGGACAGCACGAGGGGACAAACAGGAACAACCCAAAAAAATATTTAAGGGGGCTGGCTCCCGTAGATAAAACGTCAGTGTTTTGCTCGTTTTTATACACACCTTCGTGTCCGACTCCGAGTTGCACTTGGCCGGTTATTTATATTTAAATTTATTTTATCTCTAGGGAATCGTAACTAATTAATATATTTATTCCTTTTAAGGTGATTATGATAAGAGAAACACAAGGGTGTTGACCGAAATCAGGGCAAGGTCAGGTTACAAGCCCGACCCGTCAATGCAGCCCCGACATAAGGGATGCTGACAAAAAAAATTAAGAAAAAAGTTTGGTTTCCAACCTATGTTACAGAGTTCTGTTTGTTTAGGTCAGGAAAACATACGTATATGATAAGAAATATTTGTAATAATGAGCCTGAGGACTTCAATTCTGGTTGTAGAAATTCTATGTTTATTTTGTTTGACACTTAGGCTGAGTTGCACCAGCTTACTTTAACGCTAACTTTAACGCTAACTATAACCGTTCCATGCTTCGCAGGGCGGGCTAATGTCAAAATTTGACCGTAACTTTAACCGTGATTATGGTGCAACTCAGCCTTAGTATTTTGCTTCAACAGTTTGCTACAGTGTAGACGTGTACCCCTTACATAACTGTGGGATAGCTACTCAGTGTTTCCTCTTGTTTTATCTTTGCCCATTTCAAACTGAACAGAGACAAAACACTAATTAACTATTCTGCTACTACACGATGTTTGTTAGTAAGGGGGAAGAGTCTGAACTCTATCGCAGCGCCGAGCTAATGCTTGAAATGTGTGCCAATTCATTTTTATTATTTGAATTTTAGTCACGTTAATAAATTAATATTTATTTCATTCATACGTTATGTAAATTGCAATAAAATGTTATGAAATTGCAGCCACTTTAAGTGTAGCTTCGAGCATATTCTCATTTTACAATTTCAGAATAAGTATACCATTTCAATGCATAGCGGATTCACATTTCCGGTTTCCATGTTTCGTTAACAAAATCCATCAGTGTGAAGTGTGAACAAACAGCGTGGACTGGACATCCGGCGACGTAAAGTTCAGTGTTAACACATTTTTCAGGAAGCATCCAACCATTGAGTTGTATTGTAGCGAGCATATCACTTAATTCCGATTAATGATTTTTTATGCTTCGATCTGGTGAAAACCGTGAGCCGATGGATGCAGGAGGCGAGTAGCCGCTCAAAGTGGCGCTCTCTGAGGGAGGCCTATGTTCAGCACTGAACGTCTTCAGGCTGTTGATGATGATGATGATGATGAATTATTTTTAGGCTAGCTACATTTAATTTGCCCACTATTGTTTGTCTCAGAGGGTAATAGGTAGATAGTGGTGAAGTGACCTTAGTCGAAAAACGGGAAATGGATAATAATTAGGTAGTAATTATTAGGTACTTCAATTAAATACTAACAAAAATTAAAATACCCATTTAATAACTATATATAGGTACTTATTTGGCTGCGTATATACCATGCTAAATAACATGTAGATAAGTAAGACTATAAGTATAAGAATCTTTCTAGAAATAATAACATAGGAAATTGATTGTATATTCCTTCTTATTAATAAAAAGGTATAGCATTTTATTCCGGTATTCTCCTTAGGGATAACATTTTATGCGGGAAACGGGCCAAGGCTGTGTACCGCAGAGGATCATCGCCAGAATTTAACGCTGCGCACGGTGCTATCTTAGACCATCTTTATGGGTATGGGACGAAATAATTGCTCTAAGAAATGGTTTTATTTTTCAAACAGCAACTCCCAATGATCTTGAGAACTTGGAGAAGTAAAAACATTGCAATATTATAGTGAATTTTTCTGTTTTTAGTCATAGCATCGGCAATACCTTGAAAATTATTCCATTAGATTCTAGTTAGAAAATCAAAGTTGAGACAAATAAGGTATTTTAAGTTATTTGTTAGCAATTGAACGGAGCTATTACAGACCCGTGATACCCCCGGAGGCCACCCTTAAGGTGCCACGGGAACTTGGAATCGGAGCCGTGCGTGGAACCCCCCGGTCAGTTAGTGGAGTGCTACATATATGCAAACAAACAACTATGATTTATCAATTTTGTACAGGTTCAACAGCTTTGGCTATTGAATCAAATTGATAAAACCGTTCCGAAAAGGCCAGGGTGGCAATCATAGTTACGAGATCCCAGTATTCACCCGCGCCCTACCCAATCTCATTTGAAACAGCCTCCTTTGTAATATCACAAAACAACCTACAGATTCTGTTTATGAATAAAAAAATTGCTTGGAGGTCCGTTTTCCTTTTGCGCTCTTTTGGAAGCTTCGTGATAGCGTTTCCGGAAACCAGGCCAAGGTCGGGAATCCGCGGGGCTGTTCCGCAGAGGGTCATTGCCGAAACTTGGCGCCAATAGCTTTGTTCGCTCTGTTGTTTATGATATAATTCATAGTAACTAGAGGCGAGAAGCTTAGCTATAACATAGTTTTCTATTTATAGTTAGTAGTTGGAAAACTGTGTGAGATATGTAAGTTTTCTCCTAATTTTTAGACAGGAGGCGAAGCAGATCTGCACCCCTATTCCCAACTTATCGGAAACCTTTCAATTCGAAATCTACACTCTCCATCTTCTTCATCTACATTTAGAATGAAAGAGACGGAGAGTGTAGATTTCGAATCGAAACGTTTCCGATAGGTTGGGAATAGGGGTGCAGGAAAGCGACTGCAGTAATCTTTTATATAGGTTAGCAAGAAGCCGCACAAAATGTTTGATTGGAAGTTTTCCCTACTAATAGATTTCTGAGACCAAAATATAGGGTACATAACCCGGAAAGTTAAAGTTCCGAAAGAGCGCATCAAACTGCGAGTCGCAATAATACCTGCGTAAAATTATAAAATAATGAATTATAGACCTTTTGGGTATACAGCAACTCATTGAAAGACCAGACTGTCCTCAAGTTTTTACAGTTTTATTATAAAACAACAAGTTTAGTAGGTAGGTAGTTGTCGTTGACTTTCACGTAATGATGAGGCAATTTCAATCGACAGCCTTTCGAATATTCTTGCAAGTTATATGTCCACGGCTCACAAATTCAAACATACCCATGCAATATGCAATGCGTTGCAGGTATAAATAGGGCGAATTCTGTGCAATGCAGGTAAAATTATTTGCCAGTCAGCAGAAGGTATATGTTAGGTCAAATTAAAAAATTGAAGAAAAAGAGTTGTAATTTTAAATTCTCATGCTATCCAAAGTAAATTGGTACAAGACTTTTGGTACTTACATAAAAATGAAACATAAAAACGAAAGTGGGTACGTAACGTACCTTTCGTAGCTAACAACAATTTTATTTTATAAAACACACTTAGGTATATTTTTTATGAGATGATTTGAGGAGCTTGTCGTTCACCTGATGTTAAGCGACACGGCCGCCCATAACAGTTTTGAAAGCTGTATTAATCGTGCATAATATTAGCAAAGCAGCAGTACCGGTTCATTCAAGCCAAGCATTACAGCGATGTTAAAACTCATAGATAATCTGATATCAATGAAAACACACTCAATGATTTTACACTAGTAAAATAAAATATTGATAGCAGATTTCGTATTGTTAAGTTTATAAGCAAGCATCAGTAAAGCAATTAAAATAATGAAAAAGCAAATTACAATTACGGGAAACTCGACATTGCAACTGTTAGCTTTTGAAGCCATCTCCGAAATCATACAAAAAAGTAGTCACATGAAAAATTTAATAATGAGTATTACACAACACACGATTTTTAGGTACCTATTGTAGATTCAAGAATTCTGAATGTTTTTAAGTAAAGCTAATATCTACCACAACAAAATAGTGAATCACGAATATCGCGCATCTAAGCTTGAAAAGTTGAAACCGCAGCTCTGGGACAACGCTTCCAACTAATATGTTACCAACCAACCCTCACAATATGTCGAAATATTCGTGTTTGGACGTTTCATGTTCCTCATTTTGTTGATATTTAGAGAGATTAGATTTAGAGGAATCATATAGCTCATATTAAGCACGATAACAGTGATTTTGACGAGTTTGCGCATTGAATAATTGAATAGGAAACCACCCAGGTAATAGTGGAATAGACCGATAAATCTTCGCAATAGGTAAAATTTATCATGCAGCTATAAAAAAGTTTGGGTATGATTAAATGCACTTAAGTACACGGGTTTGTTAAAAGCGATTTCTGATCTCATTAAAACAAAATTGCAATTCATACAACACATTGTAACATCTCTCAAGCACCTATCTAGAGATAATAAATAAATGTAACCTTAAAGTTTGTTATAAGAAAAACGATATGAATGTTATGATGATAACAAAACTATGCTAATACCTGCTACGTGTATAATTTTATCGGTGTTAAATCATTTAGATAACCTATAAACCTACATTAGAGTACCTACGTGTATTATTGTATTACTATTATCTTGAACAGATCTAACGGACAAGTTGCAATAGGTGTGATGAATTAGCACACAATGACACAATTCATTGTGTGAATTTATTATAACTACATTAATTGCATTTATGTGTTGTTACTAGAGAGCTATTAGGATTTGTTTTGGGAATAATGTTATTATAAGACAGGACACGTAAAAATACGATTTTTAGCTCTGTCAGCATGTTTTACATTACATGCATCCCATCTTTGATTTGAACCTATTACGATAGTGGATCAATAGTTTAATATGCATAATTAAGTAGCTATCAAGCTGTTGACTAAACATATTTTATATAATTACTAACATAATTAGGTTTTGTTTGATAAAGTCATAAACAAATGACAATCGTTAATGATTTATACCTAGATGTCAGGATAGTAATATACTTAGGTAAGTAGGTACCTATTAGTTCAACAACTGAGGCATATGTAATATACGATATATGTACTTAGTTCATGTAAATAGTATGTACTTGTCTATTATAGTTGAAACAGAGTAAGGAAAAGCAGTTAGACAAAGAGAGGAGATGAGTTAAGTAAACATGGAACTGGATAGGACCTGCACCCACGTATTTTATATAAACTTACGGGAATCGAGGAAGCCAATTCCATAAACAACTACGCTAATAAACCCTGTATTATTAAGTATTCTTATCTGAAGCACGAAGTTAATACATAAAACTTAATAGGGTAATTATTAACTACTGAAATAGTTGCGAAAGTTAATAGCTTTTTAATTAAACCTGAACTATGTCGTTTAGAGAGGCAGAATAACATTTTCGCTCTCTCGTTAGTTACTTGGTTCTTGCATAATCATTATGCACAAGTGACCACAGTTATAAATGAGAAATTCACTTACCGTGCTCGTAGAAGTAGGATGAGTTGTCAAACCGCGGCACTTGCAGCGGATTGCAGCATCACTAACGGGCCACGCACTCACCGCACAATCACTCGCGAAATATACATACGCACCTATACAACACAAATAAATTATACATAAACACAAAACTCAACGGTCACACAAAACCTGTTCCCGGTACCGACACGGCTAGCGGCGATCGCACTTGTTGCAAAACTAACAAAACGATCCACAAAGAAAAACCGACAAAAAGAACTCACGTTTTAAAATCGATTTTTTAATATTCTTTCAAGTCGCACTGCATACAGGGTCTTCGTCAATACTTAGATGCACTTTTCATTAATAAAAGCCCAAGTTTGCTCCATTGTTTTAGTTTAGATAATTTGTTTTTATGGAATAAATCATAAAATTGTCAGGTTCATTCAGCCACCACACGGCTGCACGCGTATTTGGCGCGGACGGGCGACAGCGCCTCTTGACTGCGCAAGCCAAACTGACATAACGGGTGACGGGCCCGGGCGGGTCTGTGAGGCCAATAGTAAAAAATACATTCCGATGTTGCCCGGCTCTTGTGGCCCTTTCTTCTAAGCAGTCTTTGCTATCTCTGAGGATATGTTTTGAGCTAATAGAGGGTGAGGCTCTGAGTGAGGCATGCTATTCAACTCTGAAACCGTTCGTTTGTTAACTTTTGAAAGAATGATAGTCTTCAGGTTATAGTTATACTTAATAAAAAGGAGGATACTCCTTTTTATTAAGTCAGAGCAAATACTTTTCCTAAATATGGTGACCATAATGCCGTTTGAAACCATTTTCATCCAGCTTTACCGAACCAACTCGATGACAACTTCATTCAAATCATTTGGTACGAAATTCAAAAAGTGATTTGAAAAAAAATGAAAAAAAAATCATGTTGTAATCTATCAAAAAAGAGGAAAATTTTGTTATTGTAGATTTAACCAATGTCTTTCAAATTGTCGTCGTTTTTATTAACTGTTTTACCGTCCATATTTCTGTTGTTATTTAGTGGTATTATTAGTTCATTATTGGTATCTGTCGTTGTATGTATGCGAGAGATGCCACATTGAATGAGCTTCGAAGTGGATCGGTGTTCGTGGGCACATATCGCCCTCTGTGCGGATCTCACATGGGCCACGGAACCACCCGATGAATTCATTATAGCTAATCAGGTACCCATCAAATTGCATCACTGCAATGCAAGAAAACTTGGGAGATACGAGCAAATTATAACCTCCCTTAGTATTTTTACGCCCTTGATTTGCTTGCTTTTGTAAAACACTTTAGAGGGTAGGTGGCAAAAATTGTGTTATCTAAAATGAACCTGTTTCAACTCTTTGACTAGTTCCAGTTACCATATGACTACGACATCCTTGGTGTCTACGACATAGTTGACGATTTTGCTCTTGCTATAAGCTAATTAAGAGACTCCACTATTCTATCGGCACAGTGACTTCCCAGAACATCGAGTCCTCTGAAGTCGAGTGCACTCCACGATGAGTTCCTTCTACGACGAATACCCGCTACGTCGACACTTTGGACTATGCTTCTTCTAACAAAATGTTCAGCTACATGATGCGTAATTTCATATCCAATTAGGTAGTACTTTGCTTGATAATTTTCAAATGTCTATGTTTTTCAATTTCAGCGCCTCTGGGCTCAACACTGTCGCGTTTCACAAGTACTGCAGGAGTCA
Source organism: Ennomos erosarius (assembly GCA_963580505.1). Taxonomy (NCBI): domain Eukaryota; kingdom Metazoa; phylum Arthropoda; class Insecta; order Lepidoptera; family Geometridae; genus Ennomos; species Ennomos erosarius. The sequence goes on along the minus strand of OY756999.1, from coordinate 6,397,367 downwards.
ACACAAGACTCACAGCCAAGTCAATGCGAAATAACTGGTAATATACGCTCAAAATATGACATGAGCCATTTTGCACACACTGATTAGAGTCATCGCCATCAATTACCTACGTTCCAGCCCAGCTTGATTAAAAAGAAGTCTCATACATCCAAGAGATACTGCGCGCTGGCCCCTGCGGTGCGTGTTCATTGGTAGATGCAGATCAAAAAGGAATATTTAGTTTGGCTAAATATCCTTAAATCTCTGTACATTTACCTCCATAATACCCAACATCTAACTCCAATAACCCTAGCATAAATTTCCTCAATTCATGGAAGAAAAACGATTCAAAACATATTTTTTTATATATAAATCTATTTTTTTATTATCACAATTAATACGTACCAGGTTTAGGCATTAGATTACTCGCGCAGTTTTCGTTCTGCGTTTACCGCCAATTCGATGTCGCTGGCTGATGCTTCAAGCGTGGTAATGGCCGTAGGTTCGAGAAGTTTGTTTCTAGTACCTTTTCGAGCTTGAAACTAAATACTTAAATCTTGCAGATAATAAATGCACTCTATCAAGCCAAAGCCAAGAGAATGGAACCAACAGTGGCAAGAGAAGCGTGAAAGACGTCATCCCAGAGTCGAGATTAGCGCAATTCTACGGGAATTTTTATTACGACGAAGTTAGGTTCGCAAAACAGTTCATTTAATTACATTTCGAAAATGAATTACTTACGTAGTTGCTTTGTAACTCAGAGTAGCAAAACTTTTCAGCTTTTCTGTTTCACTCTGAAGTTAAGAGATTTCGCGCGAAATATTGTTTGATAACTTTGAGCGGGAAAGGTTTTTTTTGGCTTCGCAACGTTTCTGTACTTTGCCAGGAACCAGAGACAACTTTAATAATTTTACCTACGTACTTTTGCATTTTAATCTACTAACCTCGTTTTCTTTTCTCAGAGAGAAATGTTACACGAGTACGAATGAAAGGATAAATTTTCGTGGTTACAACGGACAAGGATGTGAAAATACTGATCTTACAGAATGCTGGATGCTGCCTGAGGTTGGTTTAATGGCTGACCTTAATTTTTTAACGTACGTGGAGACATGCTTGGAGGAAGTTTTTCTGGGATAAAAAGCATTCCATGTTCATCTCGGTAAGTATAGTGCCCAAAATTCCCACGAAATTAGTTCAGCCATTACAGCGTGAAAGTCATCACAAAAAAGACAAAGTTTCACCTTTATACATATCAGTAGGGAGAGCGAGTGTGGTTCTTTGAAAACGAAGGTACACAAGCTCAAAACCCGCTCGTCCCTGCACAAATGAATTTTCAATTTGAATGAAATGTGAATGAAGGCCCGTGTGTAACAGTGGAACGTCCGGGTCCATTTGCTTCGGCCAATAGAAGAAAATGCTTATAATGATAGGAAAAGGTGAAGTGCAAAAGGCGCGTATGATGAATGACGCCGTTCTTTCCAGGTGGAGTACTGGTTTCGGAAACTTCTAGACGACACATCTGATCGCAGCATGTTCCCGAGACGTCGGCGCCAGTATCGTATGTTACCGGATGAGGATTTGTGCGTAATCGTCTAACATTTTAAACTTTTTCTAGTTCCAAATTAGTTCCCTTTTTTCATAGCAAGAATACGGAGCTAAACACCTGTCCGAGATATCTTCGCGTTAATTACTCGAGAGTAGACACTACCTAACTAGTACGTCCAATAAAATACGAACACTTTGTTAAATATCGCAGACGCGCTTGGCAAGAGAGGACCTTTGGTTGTCCTCCGTTTAGGTTTTCATTTTTAATGACCCTGTTATAAATCTTTTCTCATAGGCAGGTGGCAAACCCTGCAGCTAAATTAGGGCAACTACATTTAATACCTACATTGCGATTTGCATCTGTGTGCATGCAATTTCTGTTTACGTAGGTGCCTAAGTGCATAAGTATCGGCAATTTAACATATTAGTTAGTTAGTTATGTAACAGGTCTTGCTTAGTACTATGTTGCAAAAACCGGGCGTGCTAACCCCTGGTTTCATCAAACTCGTGTTACCACAGCAAATACTGTACGCTCATTGGTTGAGGACGAGGACAGCCGATGATCAACATACAACCAATGAACGTCCGAATTTGGTGTGTTAATGTGAAGTTGAGACAAATTTAACAAGAAACGAGAAACCAGGGGTAAGATTAGAGTAGGCTTTTGTGACATGGAATTAGGAATAGTGACTTTAACTGACACCGATCGGCAGTTAGCGAGCACTGGGGCCCGAGCGGGGCGCGGGGCGAAGAGGTAACCCTAGCGGCGCGCGTGTGCAGTGTGCGAGGTCTCTGGGCCAATCCGACTGCAAACCGAACCTCCCCTAGAGCACCCAGCCCACCCCAAGCGTCTAGGAAGATCAGGGCGAGACGACGCCAGCCACGACGACTGACGGCACTGGCGCCTCCGCCACCTGCGTACTGTTTGGAGATACCTGCGCAGCTGTTCTGTGATCCCACTTGTAAAGTAAGCGTCCTATGGATTCTTTGCCCTTAGTCTCTTGTTGTAAGATCTGCACGGCTAGAATGCGTACCGCGACACAATTTTCTCGTGAGAAACCTTGTCAAAACCGGACCGGATGGTAGCGCCTCAGTGTGTTTCACTCTATAGCTACGACAAGTTTTCTCGAGGTGCGCATGCTTAGCCATCGGGAGACGATGGAAGCCATGGTGCATGGCAGTGCAAGTGCGTCCACTGCCCATGTGTCGTTTGGTAAGCGCACCTGCTGCGATCCAACTTCTGAGATATTTTTGAACTAAAGACGGTTTCACCCTGTTAAGAGTATGTTAAGATCAGTCAGGGTGAGATGTAGCAAGCCTCAGCGGCTAAGGAATTAGCCTGTTGTTGTAAAGAAAGACCCTACACTGTTCAATGAATGATCCATACTGAAGACTCTTCTATTGGACGAGTCTTTGATATTATAGCTCAAATAAGTAACTAAAATCTTTTAAAAATTAATAACTTGTAAAAATAAAATTAAAATCTCCTTAGGACCTTCGACAATAAACATACTGTCCAAGCATTAATCGAAGATTTTGTTTCAGTTCCAGTTCGATGTGCCACGGCCTCCGCAGTTGACGGAATGCCAGCGGGCCATGGGTCGCCTCACGGCAAGCGTTCAGGCTGCCATCCGAGCGTCCACGGCTCGTTGCCCGCCTTATCGCGGCACCAACGTCAGCCGCTACGCACCCACCGGCCAGCGGCCCGCGCGATACCAGGACCGACGCTACGTCTGGTGGCCAAAAAACCACCCCTCGCCAAGACTCGATCACAAATTCCAACTCACTCAGAACACTATCCTCAAACCTAAACCTCAAAAAGAGGAACCGAAGCAAGAAGTTGTTGAAAACAAGGAAACGCCTAAAGAGGAAAGCGAGACAACAACAGAACCGCAGCCTTCCAGTTCACCGCAACCTTCCAGTTCACCGCAACCTCCAGACAAACCTGAATGTCCAAAAGACAAGATTGTGGACGACGGACAGCAACCATCGACCAGTGCAGCGGCTATAGATGCAGGGTTGCGAACAAAGAGATTGTACAGCACTGTCCTTAGTATGAGCGCACCGACGTCGATTAGTTTAACTCCAGTTGGTTGCGTAAGGCTAGCGCAGAAGTTAGTTACCCCTGGAATTCTTAAGCTAAACCCTAAGATAGTCTTGCCTGAGGCGAGGATACGCCCACCAAACGTTGATCATAAGTTCGAAGAATTAGAGAAAGAAGCGTTAGAACAGTACAAAGCTTCCGACGAGAGTATAGACACCAAATTCCAAGAGCTAGAAAAGCAAGCTGAAGAACAATACAGCAACAGCAATAGCAATACGAGCTGCAGCAGCGGCAACTCCGCAGAAAAGAAGCACGCAAATTCAACTTCAGAAACCGACTCGAAAAGCAAACCGGCAAAATTTCATAAAGAAAAACCCGTGGACAGCGTAGTGATATACTCCCAGAATTTTCCTGACTTGAACACCAAGCAAACGTCGAGTATTATGAATTTAAAAAACTTCCACGGCCCCCCTAGGGGGGATAAAAAGGACAGCCATAGAACTAGCAAATCGCGGTTGAAGAGCGAATCGCAGCGAGCCGCATCTGACACCGACTACGAAGCTCGCGACACGAACGTGAAAAACCACAAGGGTCCGATGCGATGGTCGCTGCATGTGATGCCTCCTAAGAAAAGGCACCTGACCGTTTGCGTGTCTGACTTCTCTTCAGACGACGATCTTGAAGACACAGCTGGCTCTATCAAGGATGCTGGACCGCGCGTTAAGAACCACGCTTCTAAAATCAAGATGTCAGCTCATGGAGGCGGAGACCTTAACCCAATCATGAGAAAAACGTAGCCACGGATGCATTTTCCACATCCCATCACTAAAGACGGTCAAAATAACGAATCATACGAAGCATACTCCATGCAATAACTGAGTAAATTCGTAAGTGTTGTGTTCTTTAGCTTTTTTTAATCACCGAGTGTTGGAGTGAGATTTTTTTGATACAAAGGAGTTTTTGTGAGATCCCGGAGAGATGTGTTATTGGACTATGTAGTGACCGGCCTGTCTTCCGATCATGCTGTTTTAGCAATATGCTTATTTTTACTAGTCATAAATAATTTGTATACCTATACACTTTTTCATTGATGATTTTAATTTTGAGGTAGTTTACTGTTAAAAATATATTCGGTAAGTTCTGGTGGTTCATCTTCTTTTATAATTAGTTATTATAATATACATGAATTTGTGTATTACAAATTACATATACTGCAATGATCTCCGACAACAATCATAGGCCTAGTAGAGTGTGATTCAAACTTAATGGCGGCTGTGAAGTGTGCTGTAAGCCCCCAGCACGCTACGCACACAGCTTACCTCTTCACGCGCACATTAATTTTTGCTGCTGCGCAAGGTTTCGAGCCGACTTCACAGTCGCCACTGAGTTTGGTGTGCACGCTAGCAGTAGTTTGGTTTGCTTACAAACTAATGGAACTTTTCAGTGGCAAGTCTGGTCCTTATAAAACACAGAACTTACAATTTTTAGTGGCAGTACTTCTGTTGTTATTATTACGGCTTATTTCGGTGGTAGTATTTACAGTGATTATGGTAAGCCGTTTGTTTCTCAGTGACAAATGCAGTCTAAAGGCCATAAAAGGAAGGCACTGACCAAATATTAATTATTCAGGGCTTTGGGCTGTTTAGTTCCCATCTGTTCTACTATTTGTTCTACCGATAGAACAAGCAAGAAAATAAATCCTATCTGTTCTGATAGAACAATCAGTTGGTCATTTAGAACAATGCTTCTTATTTATTTCATAGCTAGTTATTAAAAATTGTAGAGTAAATGGACCAAAGGTTTATTACAATACCTATCATTAAAATCCGAAGAAACATCAACAACACTGTATATTAAGTCAATTTAAAAATATAACACAAATAATTCATCTTACACTAAAAGCTCTGTCAATCACATTGTCCCTTTGTCTATCAGCTATCGAGAAAATTCTCTAAGTCCGTCTTGTCTTCATCCAGCTGGATTTGGTCAAGGGTCACGTTTGGAGTTACTGGAGGGGCTGGAAGAAAAAAAAACATAGTGAGGCAGCAGGTTTTGTGCCAATAAGATCTGCCTGATAGTAGGTGTCACTACTAGCCAATTCAAACAATACCATCTGCATAATACTGGAGCCACATGCAGACCTCTATGCAGGCAAGGTCCACTAAAATACACTATAAAAATCCATCAATGGATGGAATGAATCCTTGTCAACATAATTATCCTCATACTTAACATCAGTGCCATTAGAAAAGTTTTGACAGCAGCATACACACACACACACACACACACACATACATACATTTTTAATTAAGGAGCTGGGATGCCTTGATTTGGTTAGAGGAAAATGTATAACAAGCCACAAGTGCAACATCGCAATTGGTTCAGGGGGTCTAGCAAAGATGCCTTTCCATTAGCGTTTACACTAAAATGTATGGGATAACAGTAGCTATTAGATATACATTTTGAGTTGCCATTCAAAACAGTCAGAAAAATTGAGCACTTAAAATAGTTATTAAATGAGTAGGTCCATGTTTATTATATAAGTATTTTATTCTAATTTGCAATAAGTTTAATATAAAATATGTAAGATATTAATATGTATTATTTGTTTAAAATCTTATCTATCTAAACTCATACTATTATACATTGCTACTTCTTATAGATTATTTTATTTGGGCAATTCTTTTTCTTATTCCTTTTCAACCAGCACTACAACTCGTTCCACACTACACAAAGGTTAACTGGAAGAAAATGCTACTTAGCATTAAGTTCGCCTATGTACTTGATTTACTCTTGTGCAATAAAGCATTTTCTATCTATCTACACCCATGTAGAACACGAATAATGATTATTGTAAGATTATTATACCTGCCACAACAATTCCACTAGCCAAGTATTTGGCTACATCATTCTGGAATGCAACGGAGCTTGTTTCTCTTCGCATTTGAAGTTCGGCCAGTTGCTGTTTTTCCCGCTCATATGTTTTCTCTGTGGCTAATTTGTTTCGCACTCCTTCTAGAGCAGCTGAAAACAATTGTAAATGAAGTAAATAAAACTGTTAATTTGTTCTAACACCAAATTTTCACCAATAACTGTGCATTTGAGCAATGACGGGCCCGATAGCTCAGTTGGTAGTATGTCTTTTGAACTGAGCGCTGTGGCTTCGATTCCTACCCAGGACAAACATTTGTGTGATGAATATAGATGTTTTTTCTGCGGCTGGGTGTTATATTGTACTCTGTATGTATGTATGTATTTATTTACAAACAAAAAGTATATAAGTATTGTATCAGTTATCTGGTTCGCATAGTACAAGCTATGGTTAGTTTGGGGCTAGATGGCGCTGTGTGAAATGTCCATACATATTTAATTAATTATTTCAATAATTCTTACCCATTTTCTTCTCTTTGTAAATCGTTAGTTGGTAGTGATGATCTAATTTCCAATTTTCCATCTTACTTCTTTCCACAAGATCCTCAAACTCCACCACCTCGTCTTCCACAGTCTTTAGCAAATCTTGGACGTTCTTCAATCCGTCTATAACCTCTGCTACGGTGGCCGTAAGAGCAGGAATATTGGCTAAATTCTGGGATAGCTCTTGAGCACTTTGTAGCTTTCTTTTCATTATTTCATGCAGTTCGGATATTAGCTTATCAACTTCTTCAGCTGCCTTTGCATTTTTGTCAGCGTTATCATGAATAGCGACCCAATCGTCCTGGTATTTCTCGAGTAGTGCCCCACCAGCCCCATAATTTACTTTGCTTTCGCCTACTACTTTTTGTTTATCTTTGAAAATGTTTGTCGCGTTTCGCACATCTTGAAATGTCTGGCGTAGATTATTGTTGGATGCTAAGCCGTCTTGAACAACCGATATAAAATCCTTCAGGTTCCCAAGCATTATATTAAAAAAATTAGAAAGAAATGATTTCAATACTTTCAGTTTTTAGTAAACAAACATAGGGATCAGGGTTGCCAACTTTATTTTTTAGAGAATCGTACTTTGACTTGAAACGGTCGTATTTTGCTACAATTTCCCGAAAAAAAATTGACACAATAGAGAACATAAACAAGCAAGAGAGAATAGAACAAAATATTTATAAAAATTCTTCATTTATATATAAGGTGACCTTGTATTAGTATGTTATCCCGAAAGGGGGTAAATTTACACTTCAAGGTGGACAACCATTCTTCTACGACTTTACTAAATTAATAGTTTTTCATTGAAGTAATGCCATCTAGTTTACGTTCGAAAATAGCCATAGCGCAGCTAGGTGGTTGAACTTCGTCCTTGACCGAGTGCACATAAATGAGTTTAACAACCTGTGTTTAGAAATTAATTTATAGTATCTTGTTGACTCTCGTAGCGATCGCACGTGCAATTTTGCGAGTGGGTTTATTTTTTACCATGAAGGTTTTGAAACACCCAGATTAAAGTAAGGCTCTCACAACTTATAGGGTATCATGGTCGCAGTGCCCCCCATTTCGGGATAACATATCAATTCAAGGTCACCTTGTATGTATAAACAGCTCAGTCAGGAGTAGAATAATTAAATAAGTCAGCAATTGGTCATTTCATGACATGACACCTTCTATTTAGCTACGAGGATAATACAACAGATACTTCAGAGTACTTGCCGTGAGCGTCGCCGAGAACAGAATGTCTGTCTTATTTTTTTTTTTTTTTTTGAACGGGCTAATGCTGTTGGTCTCTAACGACCTTTACAGCGTCACCGGGCGGGAGGGCAGGCGCTTAAGGCACCCAGCCGACAAAAGTGGGGGGCAACTAGCTCAAGGGCACCCCTGGGGTGCGAGCCTCGGCTTGGGCTGTTGCCGGGATAAGAGGATCGAGAAGGCTACGTCCGCTGGAGGAGTGGACCCTATGGAAAGTCGCGACCGTTCTAACTAACCTACGGGGGGTACGTCGACCTCGCCGGCGGGGTCGGTGTCTGATTGTGTTACGCTGGTATCCTATACCGGTGCCGAAATCGGTACCTGAGCCAGAAGGGCTAGACTGGTCCGGTGATCCTAGCGCAGCCGAAACAACGGCTGCTATAGGATCTTCCGGGTTGCTCAAGACGTGTCTTGGGCGTCGACGACGGGGTGGTGGGTCTGTCATGTCTGTAGAGTAGCTTGTTGCTTGGACTACGAGAGGGTTGGGGTGATGGGGGGCCGCGTCAAAATAGCGGCAGGATGCATCCTTCATAAACTGACGGATGGATGGGAGTTCGAGATCGCAATGGAGGTCGGCGTTTCGCTGGTACCAGCGAGCCCCGACCACCTTGCGGATGAACCGGTTTTGGATCAACTGAAGTCGATCCAGGTGGACTGGGTGTGTATGAGCAAACGCGACAGATGCGTATGTCATAATGGGGCGAACGCAAGTTTTGTAAAGTGTCACCTTATTTCTAAGGGACATCTTACTACCCTTGCTCAGGAGAGGGTGGAGGCGGCCTAGGACGAAGGCAGCCCTATCGCGCACTCGCTTAATATGGTCAATGAAGCTGAGCCTGGAGTCGAGGGTAACCCCCAGGTATTTAGCAGACGGAACCCAAGGAACGGGCTTGTCGAACAAAGAGAGTGGTCTCGATGGCGGATCACGCTTATAGTCAGAAAAGTACATCGCTGCACTTTTGTCTGGGTTAACCGTGATCCGCCATTTCCTGAACCATGCACCGATCTCAGTGAGGGCTCGTTGGAGGCGACCGCGCATATGGACTCTCTGCCATCCGGAGCAGTAGATGGCGGTGTCATCCGCAAAGAGTGCAAGCTGCACACTTGGATGGAATGACCGCGGAATGTCGCTGGTGAACAGCGAGAATAGCAAAGGGGAGAGCGCGGAGCCCTGGGGTACTCCGGCTCTGATGGGATGGGGAGAGGATCGCTCCCCCTCAACGCGGTAGCGAAAGCTTCGATCCCTGAGGAAGTCTTGTATGATGTGCACAAGACGATCCGGCACGCCGATGTGGTACAGCTTGAATATCAAGCCGTCGTGCCAGACTTTATCGAAGGCTTTCGCTACGTCTAAGAAGACTGCAAGAGTCCCTTTGGGTTTCGGCTTCCAGTTGAAGCCATCGAGAATGTGCTCCGTGATGCGGTGCACCTGTTGGACGCAAGAGTGTCTGGCTCTAAAGCCAAACTGCTCGTCGGGAAGGAGTTTATGTTCGTGGACATGGGACCAGAGACGCCTCCGAATGAGACGCTCGTAGATCTTTCCCAGAGTACTGAGGAGACTAATGGGGCGGTAGCTAGAGGGCTCGGTAGCCTTCTAGCTGGCTTGTGGATGCCGATGACGTCGGCGGACTTCCACGCAGCGGGAAAAGAGGAATTACTCATAGCCGCATTGAAGATGCTAACCAGGAGATAGATCAAGGAGACCGAAAAGTGTTTGACCACTTTGTTGCTGATACCGTCAGCGCCGGGAGCTTTACGGGTGGCGAGATCCCTGATGACAGACTCGACTTCAGCGGCCTTAACAAGCTCAAGAGGGGGGTCGGAGGGTGTTAGGGAGCTGCGACGTTCAACTTCGCTGACCACCGTATGGAGGTGGACAGGGTCAACGTGATCAGGGGAAAGGTTACACTGGGCCTCGAGGCTCTCAGCCAAACACTCAGCTTTTTCCTCGTCATCGAACGCAGGGACTTGGTTCGGCCTATCAAGAGGAGGCATCGTTCTAAGTGTGTCACTTTTCAAGGTTCGAGCCAACCTCCAGTATGCCTGGTGGGTTGGCTCGAGCCCTGAAAGTAGGTCTGTCCAGTTCTGAGCGCGAAGATCACCTATGCGTTTCTTAACAGCACGCTGGAAGAAATTCAAGGTGGATTTGTTATCATGGGTGGGGGCCGCGTCGTATGCCCTAGTGGCTGCGTTCTTTTCTGTCAGCAGTCTCCTCGCATCCTCGGGCAGATCCCAGCGGTGGTCCACCACTGGAACCTGCTTCGAGGACTCACCCACTACGGTGCGGAGGTGGCTGGTGAGAGCGTCGATCGCGGAGGAAACGTCATCTAGTGTCTGTATGTCATCGGGTATCTTATCTAAGTCGGGTGAACTGATAGCTTTCAGGGATTCCCCCAATCGCTTCCAGTCCACCACTGTTTTGGTCTGGGGTGGAAGTTCAGTAGAATCCGAGCCTAGTCTCATGAGAACGGGCCGGTGGTCAGAGTCAAGTTCGTGAAGCACTTCTATCGAGCGTAACCTGAGTATTACGCCTTTTAAAAGAGCTATGTCGAGTATGTCTGGTCGATGGTCGAGGTTCCCAGGGAACCTGGTTGGAGTCATGGGTGCGATGATGTCAAAGGTGTGGTGGTCTGCGTCTGGTCGTGGGTCAGTTAATTGTTCGAGTATCCTACCGATGGTATTGGAAGTGTGGCAGTTCCACATGGTGTGTTTGCTGTTGAAGTCTCCCGCCAGAATGACGGAGCTTCCCAGAGAGAGCAGTGCGTTGATATCACTACTGAGCAAACGTTTGTCGGGGGGGAGGTAACAAGACGCTAGTATGATCGACTGATGGCCGTTCATAGCTAGGCGGCAGCAAGAGGCTTCTAAGTTGACTAAGGACGTAGGAGTATCAATTGGAATGCAGTGAAGAGACCTTCGGTAATAGATAAGCGTACCCCCTCCGGCATTGGTAAGCCTATCATTACGAACCACAATGTAATTGGCGATCCTAGGATCCCGTTTACTGGGTTTCAGGAGGGTCTCTTGCACAAGCATTACATCGACCTGATGGGTCTTACAAAAGTCGTGAACCAAGTCGCGTTGACGAGCGAGACCGTTTGCGTTGAAGAACGCTAACGCTACGGAGCGAGGTTTAACCTTTTTTGGTGTACTATCCATATTAGATACTACTAAAAGAAGGTAAGGGACAGCGCATGATAGCGTCGAGGATGTTGTCGTGCTGGACCAGGGCACAGAAGCGGTCCTCGGGAGTCACGGCTGAACGAAGTTTGTGTGCTAGCGCACGCACTTCCTTCAGGTCGATGGCTGTCAGGCTCTGCTTGATCAGAGCTAGATCTTCCATCAGAGAAGTCGAAGCAGCTTGGCCAGAGGGGCCAGGCTTGGAGGCGGGGGGGCTAATGCAACCTAGAGGCAGCTCTTCAGCAATGACCGGAGTACTGCGAAAAGCCGCTGGCGCAGCCTGCGCCCGAACCATGCTCGGGGGCTTGACCCAGGCGCTGACTGCGGGAGGCGGTGCCTGTGAGAGCTGTGTCCTCGCGGGGACAAGGGATAGCTTAGAGCTAATCCCTTGGGAGCGAGTGGCCGGGGGATTGGGGCGAGATGGTACGCGCCTACTAGGCCTCTGCGTGCTGCGCGGTGCCTTAGGGCAACCACGATAGTTCGCGGTATGCCCCGAGGCCTCGCATAGAACGCAGCTTGGCGGGTCTGGGCTGTCCCGAGTACGGAGACAGTCCGCGGTGCCGTGATCTCCAAGGCACTTCACGCAGCGGGGCCTGGCGAAACAGAACCGCGCCGCATGCCCATAGAGCTGGCAGCGGTGGCACTGGGACGGAGAACCGTTCCGGTATGGGGCCTCGACCGTGAGCCCTGAAAGAGTGTTGACCTCCTTCAGGTTGAAGATGGCCTTTCCTCTTTCAGAGCGGTCGAGGACAACCAAAACAAGATCGAAAGCGATCTTGTCATGTCCACTGTAAAGCCGATGGACTTCCCGGACTGGGTAACCTTGGGCTTTAAGGTCGGTGAGGATTACTTTCTCCTTCACCTCTTTAGGTACTCCACGTATGACTACGCGGAGTACTTTCTCCTCCTCGAGAGCATAGGTGTGAAAACCTATTTTCTCTTGGCGGAGAATGCGGGTGAGCAGACGATGGTCGTCTGAGGAAGGTACCTGGACCTTAATGCCCGAACCGGTTAGTCTGGCGGAGGTGTAATTCACCTTGCGCGACTTCAGGAGAGAGGAGACGTTACTCCACTTCTCCTTCTCCTGGACGAATAGAGGGGGAGGAGGTCGCTCCGCTCTGGCGGTTGATGGCCCCGAGGAGGGCACATCAACCTCAAAGGCGGATGAGCCTTTACGGTCGGATGGACCAGCTACTGCCCCGGAAGGGCAAGCAGCCTTAGGCGGCGGGGGAGGAGAGGAAGCAGCCGCGGGGCGTTTCCTTCCTTTCGTGACCGTGATGAAGCCATCAGCATCAACAGGGTCAGGAGAGGCGGGGGTATCATACTCCATCAGAGAGGAAATTACTTCCTGTGATGGAGGGGTAAAGACAGGCGAGCGCGAGCGCGTGCGCGAGCGCGGTCGCTCATGCGCGACAACTTCGCGGCTTCGCGGCGTAGGAGCGGGGGAGGGTCCGCGGGGGGCGGGAGAGCGGGAGCTGTTGCGGGAAGCAACTTTCTCCGGTTTGCGTGCACGGGCGACGCTGACAGAGGTGGATGGCGGTGGGGGCATCACCGGTGATGCGGGCTCACTGGCTAGTGCGGTTGGGGTTGATGCTGAAACGTATTCTGACCAAAGGTTCTTTAGATTCGGGTTGGCTTGAATGGCCCAATTAAAGAATTCGAATATTTGCCTCGCGGCAACATCCGATGGGATAGGCTCCATCCTGGGCGTGCCCCGGGATGTACGGCCAGGCCTTCAAATAGCCCTTGGTCCTCACCGCTGCATTTAGTCCCTAAAAAGCATTCAACCTGGCGGCCTTGCGGCGATTATAGACTATTAAATGCGCGTACAATTCCTGACAGATATCCGGTTAGGCACATAGGTGATTTCGCTAGTAACCTTGCTGGTTCAACTGTATTTAGTACCATCGATTTAGTCAAGGCGTATAACCAAATTCCAGTTTATGAAGGCGACATTTGCAAAACTGCAATAATAACACCTTTTGGATTATTTCAGTTTCCCTATTATGACTTTTGGCTTAAAAAATGTAGGTCAAACTTTTCAACGCTTCATTGACGAAGTCGTGCGAGGCCTCAATTTCTGTTTCACATATGTGGATGACATTTTGGTCCATTCGCCTAATAAGGATATACATGCTGAACACCTTAAAATTTTGTTCAACAGGTTGCGTCAATATGGTGTTGTGATTAACCCAGCCAAATGCATTTTCGGTGTTTCTGAAGTTAACTTTCTAGGATATCAAATTAGCGCAGAAGGCACACAGCCTCCGAAAGATCGAATACAGGCGCTTGCGGAATTTCCTCCACCGAAAACGGTACAGGGAATGCGTCGTTTTTTGGGGATGTTCAATTTTTAGCGCAGATTTTTGCCTAGTGCAGCTAAATTTCAGGCACCGCTTATTGACGCGATTGCGTCCACTCAAGGAAAAGGCGCAAAACCATTTCCTTGGACCACTGAGCTGGAAAAAGATTTTACTGCTTGCAAGGATAGCCTTTCAGCTGTTACGTTACTGTCGCACCCTGACAGTAGTGCGAAATTAGGTTTATTTACCGACGCTTCAGGAACACATGTAGGCTCATGTCTACAGCAACGTCCGAGTGATAGTGATAGCTGGCGTCCTCTAGCGTTTTTCAGCAAAAAGTTAACGGCTAAGCAGAAAGAGTGGCCTGCTTATTATAGAGAGCTTCTGGCAGTTTACGAGAGTGTTCAACATTTCAGACATTTTTTAGAAGCGCAGCATGTAATCATTTTCACGGATCACAAGCCTCTCATTTTCGCTTTCAAACAGCGAAGAGAAAAGTTGCCGCCGGTTCAACTTAATCAGCTGAATTTTATTAGCCAGTTTACCACTATTTATGATTTTTAAAGCAGTATCGCCTGCTCAGCGTATCTACAGATTAATTTGTAAAGGAAAAATTAGAATCACGAGCGAGGATTGAACCCGCATCCATCCATCCCTCAAGCCGGGATATTAATCTGTAGATTACGCTGAGCAGGCGATACTGCTTTAAAAATCATAAATATAGATTTGGGAGGCGTTATCTGTACAGCATTTTGTGTTGATGTAACTTGACCATGCTGGTTGGGATGATTCTTAAATCACTCAATAGATGGCGCTACCAACCCCGTAAGTTGGTTATAAAGGTGAAGGAAAAATTCGGACATGAGACCACTTGTCACGGTAGCTTAAGTAAAGCATATCCCGGCTTGAGGGATGGATGAATGCGGGTTCAATCCCCGCTCGTGATTCTAATTTTTCCTTTACAAATTAATCTGTAGATTACGCTGAGCAGGCGATACTGCTTTAAAAATCATAAATATAGATTTGGGAGGCGTTATCTGTACAGCATTTTGTGTTGATGTAACTTGACCATGCTGGTTGGGATGATTCTTAAATCACTCAATAGATGGCGCTACCAACCCCGTAAGTTGGTTATAAAGGTGAAGGAAAAATTCGGACATGAGACCACTTGTCACGGTAGCTTAAGTAAAGCATATCCCGGCTTGAGGGATGGATGGATGCGGGTTCAATCCCCGCTCGTGATTCTAATTTGTCCTTTACAAATTAATCTGCAGTTTACCACTGATTTCGTGCACGTTAAGGGTGCCGATAATGTAGTGGCAGATGCAATGTCACGTGTAGAGGCGATTTCCCTTACCGATGACTACGCTGCATTGGCTGAAGCTTAGCAGGTTGACGAAACCTAAGCTGCGAACGGATTCTTCCCTGAAATTAGAATTAGTTCCGGTTCCAGGAACTGATATATCAGTTACGTGCGACGTGTCAACTGGGAAACCGAGACTATATTTACCTGCGCCTTTTCGACGGCCTGTTTTTCAGAGATTGCACCATCTCAGCCACCCTAGCGCGCGCACAAGTGCACGTCTGGTAGCTGACCGCTACGTGTGGCCTCACGTCCGCAAGCACTGTAGCTCCTGGGCGCGCGCCTGCATCGCGTGCCAACGCAGTAAGGTTACTCGGCATATTACCGCGCCACTTGGTAATTTTGCGAGCAGGTCTGGACGTTTCCAACACGTCCACCTGGACATCATTGGCCCGCTTCCTTCCTCCGACGGCTACTCATACTGTCTGACAGCCATCGACAGATTCTCGCGATGGGCGGAAGTATGGCCAATGACGTGCATCACCGCTGAAGAGGTAGTCGACACATTTGTCAACGGATGGATCTCCCGCTTTGGGGTCCCTCTCGTCATTACAACCGACCAAGGCAAGCAGTTTGAGTCTGTCTTGTTCAGCCGCTTGTTGCAAGCTTGTGCCACCAAGCGCATCCACACAACAAGCTACCACCCGCAAGCAAACGGCATGGTACAGCGCCTCCACCGGCAACTCAAGGCAGCCTTGATGTGCCACGCCGAAACCTGGAGCAAAGCCCTACCACTCGTCCTGCTTGGCATCCGCACGGCACTGAAGGAAGACCTTCAGTGTTCCTCTGCCAAGATCGTGTACGGTGAACCTCTGCGGTTACCCGGAGAGCTCGTCGTACCCGGCATAGGTAGACTACAGCAACACCAGCACGGAAGACTTCGTGGCCCGGCTTCGCTCCAAGATGGGCAGTCTCCGTGCCATCCCCGCATCGCGACACACACAGCAGACGACATTTGTCTTCAAAGACCTGCCGTCTGCTACGCACGCTTTTCTGCGCGATGATACTGTAAGGAGATCGTTTCAACCACCGTATACTGGTCCTTACAAAATCTTGTCCAGAAGCTCCAAGACAATCACACTGGACGTCGCAGGCAGGAGACATAAGGTCAGCGTCGACCGCATCAAACCAGCGCACCTAGAAGTCGAGCAATACCCAAGAGTGTCTACCACAGCTCCTTCCACACCCGCTTTGGTCAACACGCTGCCTTCTCCAAATCTGGAAACCGAAGATGAGCAAGAATCAACTTCAGAACCTGCAGTTATTGATCCATTGGATTCTCCACCTGCTTGTTCTTCCCCAACGTCTGGAAGTTCAGTCCCTAAGCCTGCCTTGAAGATGCCTTTGTCATCATCAGCAAGCGATCCGGTTGTCACAACGCGTTCTGGGCGTAGAGTTAAATTCAGAGACGTTTTGAATCTTTAATTTCCTTAGTCCTGAATCTTGATGTATATTTCCTTAGTTTTAATTTTTATTTAGTGGGTACTGCTTTGGTTGATTACTTGTCCCAACACACTTGTGAACATTGTGTTCAGTTTCATTTTCTCTTTTCTTCTTTTCCTCATTATCCCTTTTTACTATCGGGATTATGTTTCTTCGTAGGGGGGTGATGTGGCGGTACTGTATGACCATGCAACCTTATTGCTCCTATGTTAAAAACAATGATTCAAATATTGTTCGGTGACAGGCGAGTTTTGATCGCGGCTGTCAGAGAAAAATTGAGTCAGAATTTTTCATGGATACCACAGATTCCAAATGGTACTATTTTAATTTGTGTAAAATTATTAATATCAACGGTCCTGCTGCTGTTAGTTGTGGGCGATAATTCCCACCTGGGCCATTATTCCGTATCGATTCCTTGCTTCGAAACCACGCGAATTCCTTGTCTGACATAAGAAATCTGCGAAACTGTATTCTCTATGAAACGAAAACAAAACCGCGTGAAATGAATTTGAAATTGGCGCGATTAGAACTGTCAAAAATCGTATGTTTTACCGAGACGCGTTCCGAAACATCAACACATCAAAAGATATGACCACTTATATCAATATATTTTATTCAAAATAGAGATAACTTTAATGTAAAGTGAAGGTATATCTGACGCTATGACACGATTTGAACAAGACACGATAACGACGTGGTTTCGTATTGTGTGGAATCTGTGTTTCCATAGAGAATAACCGCCCTGTAGGCGTCCAATAAACGCATGGGAGAACTACACTTTAGTTGAGAAACCCACTGTAACGCGTATCACCTGCCAAGAATAAGCCAAGATAATGAGCTAAGTATTCCCTGTTTTCATTTCTACGACGCCCCCGCATTTCCGTCAGGAGAAGTAACGGGTGGAGTTTTCCAGTGGGGAAATAGTTTACCCCACGAACCGAACGAGTCGCGACGGGACCTCCACCATCTTTACATATTGTGTACAGTACAGAGTGTATTTGTAGTCTGTTTGATCTGTGCGATCTAGTTATTTAGGGCAGAATCTGGAATTAATAGATAGTCACACTGTTTAGGAAAAATTGTTGGTCTGTGGAAAAATTCAATTCAATTTCAGTTTTTACCAATGTACTCTGTGATTGAAATATTTCAAATATTCAAAATCAAAATTGTTGGTTGTCGGTTGTTGTTGTTCAGTGCACACTAGAGTACATTGGTAAAGACTGAAATTGTTATTTCATGTAAGGGTTTTTATTGGTTTTTATTGCTAAATTACAGTTTTCGTTTGGATTTGTTTTCCTCCATTGCTCCTAGTAGAGATACTTCGTTGCGTCGTGGTTTGTTTTATTTTCTGACAAAATTGTGTTACCATATGATTAGACGATATGAATGAAAACAAATTAAATAGTGATGAGGTCCCTCAAAAGTTTGTTGAGTGGCTCCTGGCTATGGGGTGTCCTCCAGAGACTGTACCTCCGGTGGACAAAGTGGCAGAGTAAGTAAAATACAGCACACATTTATTTTTCTATTTCTATAACATAAGATAACATTCTTACAATCATTTTCTGTAGTGGTCTAAAAAGCGCATAAAATGTTAATCTTCTTTTGCTTCATATAACCATGGGGTCCCATCAGGTACAAACGAAAAATAGCCCGAACTTGAAAAAAATTTAGTAATCGTGTCTAGAGAGTTACTAGTTATTGTCCAGTGTATTCATTTGGCCCAATACTTCGCCAACACGCAATAAATGTCGCTTGATAATCTTGCGTTATGCAGAAATAAAATAATTTGTAAAATAGCCCGCGTTATTTCGTTGTATGGGATGAGGCATCTGTACTGTAGGTATTATATTATCTGGGATATAACTAAGTGTTTGTCTGATTTTATTCATGTGCCTCATACATCATCATACATGAATAAAAATGAAATGAAGCAAACACACAGTTTTTTCAGTAGGTTTTAGTAGATTTAGTTTATTGATATGGAAAGGAAATAATCAACTAGCTTACATTGCAAATATGATTGTGATACATAGCTAATTGCAGATGAAAATGTAAAAAATGCACAGTAAACTTTTTTTATCTACTATGACTATTTTTTCCAGTATGTGCAGAGGCCAATATTACATGGTCTGGAGGAGCATAATGGAGAGAGTTGAACCGAAAGATGTCATAAGAAACAAAAGACTGCAGGTTTTCTGTGATGATGTGCAAAAATGTTCAAAGAAAAGCTCTTTTCATGAGGTTTGTGTTGAAATTGAAATTTTTTCTGTTATAGTATATATAAGTATTTGTGCACAGAAAATAGAGGCATTAATACTTGTTCTGTGTCTGGGTTGTGTTGTGGGACCATGGTCCGCATAGTTCCTGGGTCCCTAGAAACACAGAATCCACAACACAAAAGGGGTTACACAAATTGTGGTGAATTTATACATTGTTTCCTTCATGACAAATTTACTTGTGGCAAATGTACAACAACCCCCTTGCCCCTTGGGTTTTTGTCATCCAATAACCAAATTGATAAAAGCTATTGTCAATTCTTTTTTTTACATATCTCTTTAACTCTTAACTAGTTTAGAGGTGGGTATGGGTAGCTCACCTCACTATATCCTGAGTAGTACCACAGGCTGTAATCAAACTCAAACTCAAACTCAAACTTTTACAAGTCAAATGTTGTTAGGTACTTAAATTAAATTATTATAATTACTGAGCAGATAAAATTCAAAAAGTGCACAATGTCAAATATTATAACTAGTTATAGCAAGCCTATTACAATAAGTTTTTGAAAAAAAAAACAAGTTCTCTCTTCCACTAAAGGTGCAAGCACAATGCAGAATAGACAACTCCGATCCGTAGCTTCGATTACACCTGTGAAGAAGAAGCTACAAGAAACTTTACAGTGACATCATTTTTTGATTCATTTTTTATATTGTGTTTTACAAAAGTTATACTTAAAATTATTACAATTGAACATACTAAAGTGCCCACAAACACTGCACACCAGTGTAAGAAGAATGTAGAAACTATCTTAATAGGTATATAAATAAAATAATACTATAATAGTAGTAGTACCATGGGTAAGTAGCCATGAAAATTACCATGTCTATATTCAAACAGAAAGATACCACAGTGGTGCCTGAAGAACTGTCCCTATGGAGTCACCAGATGCAGCTGAGAGAGAAGGTTGCTGATGCTAAAGCAAGGGTTAATAGAGAAAAGGAGAATTTGCAGCTGCTCATGGACAAGGTTTCTAGTAAATGTAAGTTATACTTATAGCTTGGGGTCCCACAAGGACCAAACGAAAAATAGCCCAAACTTGAAAAAAATGTAGTAACCGTGTCTAAAGAGTTACTAGTTAGTGTCCAGTGTATTCATTTATTTATTTATATGACCCAATACTTTGCCAACATGCAATAAATGTCACTTGATAATCTTGCGTTATGCAGAAATAAAATAATTGGTAAAATAGCCTGCGTTATTCCGTTGTATGGGATGTGGCATCTGTACTGTAGATATTATATTATCTGGGTTTATACTTATAGTGACGTTTTTTTGTAATATATTTTTTATACAAAAATTTTATAGTTCCTAAAAATGTTTGTATGTAACTTTTTAAGTCATAGATTGGCTTCCATTTGACCACGGTCCCAACTGATGGTAAGTGATGATGCGGTTGACGATGGAGCATGGTTGCCTAGAAGATACCGGTTCATTCTTGCCTTAAAAACTCCCAGATTATCGTACTTAGCTTATACGTATATTTATTGTGATAGCTCAGTTAGTAGTATCCCTGCCTTCTGAACTGAGGGCTGTGGGTTCGATTCCTACCAAGGACAAACATTTGTGTGATGAACATAGATGTTTGTTCTGCATCTGGGTGTTATATTGTACTCTATGTATGTATTTACAAACAAAAAGTATATAAGTATTGTATCAGTTATCTGGTTCCCATAGTACAAGCTATGCTTAGTTTGGGGCTAGATGGCGCTGTGTGAAATGTCCACAGTTATTTATTTATTTATTGTGAATACATTTATTATCATATATAATTCTCATACCTTTAACTGTAGTTTACTCTTTAAAATCCATTCCATATTTTTTAAAAGTTAAAAATCTTGGGTTGTTTTTTTTGAATTAGTTAGATACATATGTGTGACTGGATGGATTGATTGCTATGCATTTTAAATTTTTATAGTGTGCCAGACCTGGTAATAAAAATGCTGAAGATTTTTTTAGTTACTTTTCTCAACCGTCACATCACATGAACAGTTGGAAGAAGTCCACCGCTGAATACAGGCCTCTCTGATAAAACGCCACTTTGGACGCTTATCATTAGGGTGGGCCACAATCACACGTGGCAAGCATCCTGTTGGCAGATTTATAGTACCAAAGAAAATGCTGCTGCTCATAGGCATGATGACTAAATTTTTTTGCATTAAATAATAATGGTCCTCAAAAGATAAACATTTATGAAAACAAAATATCTCAAAAAATGACAAAGTTACAAGCATTTTAAAAACCGGAATAGAAAGAGATAGTTCAAACGGCCAGTGACGTCAGAGCAAGGTCGCCCATAGTACCTCATTACTAAGCTGTGGTACCTTTATATACAATCTTTGTGGCATGTGACGTCACAATTGGATTTTTCATAGTAACTGTGGAGGCGCTCTGTTTCGCGAGAAAGGGACAGGACATGCCCCCTACAGAAACTTTAAAAGCTTATATTACTCCGCGATTTATTTACCGGTTTTGCTTATTTATCCAATTATCGCATTCATTTTTAATAGTAGTCGTTATGCTTATTGCCTGGATATTCCCTTGGCTCTTACGGTACCGACGGGAAGAGATGGGTGGTTTAGTATACCTAAATTTATTTATCTCATGTGTCCAGTATCCCAACGCCAGCTATCCCAGAAGAGGCTGCAAGATGCACAGCGGCGGTCATGGCTGCTGCAGCAAGTGGCTGAGGAGCTGCAGGAGAAGCGAGCCAACTTGTTGGTGACCAAAGATATAGCGGAGTCTTTATGCGGCCTCGATGATGGTGCCGATATTGAGGTATACACACAAGGCCCACTAAGACACAAACAAGTTAACAACTTAGAGCATCTATAAATGAAGATGTAAACGGTATAATCCGCAAGTACAATGTTTCTGCCAATTTCTACGGGGGACGAGGTAAACACGTATAGCACACGCGCAAACCGCGCGTGTAAACGCACGCCGCACACCATCCTAAAACACGCACACCGTTATAAAACTAGCGTAGTTACGCAGTGTCTACACGCACATTATGATATTGTAGATGACCAAGTAGCGCCATATGACCGGCAGAGGCCTTGCCACCTCCTTTTCTAAATGCTCAATGGTCAACAAAGATATTTCTTTTAAAAAAAACCTTTGACCGCAAGTACGACATTTTTTGAAAGCCCAGTGCGACGTGATAGAACAATATAATCAGGTGAAAAAAATATAGACATTAAAGAAGAATGGTCATCATCAACAACCTGAAGACTGCTGAATAGGCCTCCCCTATGGACCAGCACTTTGAGCGACTGCTGGCCTGCATCCATTGCCTCCCCACGGTTTTAACCAGATCATTGGTCCACCGAATGGGAGACCTATGATGCGCGTGAGATTATTATCTACTAGCTGCGCCTACTTGCGGATAAAAGTAGTCTATGCTTTAATCCAGTATATAAGCTATCTCTATTCCAAATTTCATCCGAATCTGTCCAAGCGTTTGAGCGTGAAGGAGTAACAAACATACACACAAACACCTTTATAATATTAGTGATAATGATTTTCCAGAATAAATTGGACAACTGCGTGACCGTCATATCCCGTCACATGAAGCCGACCGCTGCATCGCTGGTGTCCATCGCAAATCCCGTCGCCTGCTCCTCAATTGCTTCCACTAACAGCGATAATTATGATGGTACCTACATCTACACTTTATAGTTCTTAAACACAGAAACACACCCTCGCACACTTTAAAACACAACCGTTCTACACGACGATAATAATATACTTTGCCGATAACATTATCGAAAAACTTTGAATGCAGTTTATGTAGACCGATAATAAATGTTTCCTCAAAAATAAAGGAAGCACTTTCCTTTATTTTTGTTTAAATTTGTGTTTTTTCGAAACACAATAAGTGAAGACAAACACAAATGAAAACTCCTGTATCTTGCCCTAAATCGTCGCCGAATTGAAATCCGGGAACAAACAAGAATAAAATTTCCTCAGCAGTCTTTGAATTTAAATTAGGCGACGAATTGAACTAAATTCAATTGTATTTTATACTATGATTTTTATAGCAGTGTGTATCGCCTGCTTAGCTTAACGGGTTCAAATCCCGTTCGTGATTCAAATTCGTTTACAAATTAATGTCTAGCTAATATTGCTTTTTTGAGTTTTGGCGGGAACGCGGAAAAGTTCACGTCGTTGCATTGTATTATTTTTCAAAACTTGCTTTTTCTAGTGTTAATGTTTAAAATTGGTGGCGTTTTACGCATTAAGTGCTGAATTACGAGCATGAGTGAGGGCAAGTGATATAATGTGGTGAAACGTGATTTTTCGTGTTGCTTCCAAAACTCCATAGAAGCTTCTAGTAAAGTCGCCACCACTTTGCTGGAGCATGACTTAGAGTGGACTATGACTACCTGACTTAGACTGGATTATGACTAGGACATGACTTTGCGTGAAATATTTTATAACACGATGGAAAAATATAATACTTGACACTGGCTAAATACACTATGTGTGGAGCCAAAACATAAGAAAAAAAAAAATTGCTTTTCTCCTTCCACCTTCAGTTCTTCAGCTCCCACTAAACACCACATAATATGTAGAACCCGTTTATTCCCAAAATGCAGAAGAAGTGATATCGTCAGTGGTAAAATGCCGCTGCGATGTGCTATTCAAGCAACTGTACGAGCGACGGGCGGCATTATGCGCTGCTATACCAGCTTCACATGGCGACGCATCTATGGACGATGCTTATAGGTAAAACACGAAGCCTTCAGGCTCATTCATCATCATCATCACCATTATCAGCCTGAAGACGTCCACTGCTAAACAACGGCCTCTCCCATAAAATGCCAGGTTTATCATTCCAGGGTTTGCCATGATCACCATGCTTGGTAGGTAGCAGATTTTAATGTACTGGGGAAATGCTGCTTATTCCCTGAATATTCCCTTAGCTCTTACGGGAAGAGATGGGGTGGTCCAATTCGCAACTGCAGCCATATGGCCTCAAGCTCATTGGCGAGGTTAAATTGGTGGAGACTAAAAAAAAGGTAAAGCCTTGAACACCGACGTAAGGTATTTTTTGTAAGTGGACATGTCCGCATTTGACCGCAATCTCACCTGATGGAAAGCGACGATGCGGTCTACGGTGGTACATGCTTGCCTAGAAGATACCTATTCACTCGCGACTTGAAGAGCTCCAGATTGTACTTATCGCGAAACAAAGACGCTGGTAATGCGTTCCATTCTGCGTTGCCCGCTTATCGGTTTTTTACAAGCTGCACTTCTCCAAACTTCATTTTCGGGGATAGTTTATACCAGTGCTAGGTACAATACAAACACAGAGAAACTTTCAGCTTTTATACTATAGCCCCAGATAATATAATACCTACAGTACAGATGCCTCATCCCATACAACGGAATAACGCGGGCTATTTTACGAATTGTTTTATTTCTGCATAGCGCAAGATTATCAAGCGACATTTATTGCGTGTCGGCGAAGTATTGGGCCAAATGAATACACTGGACACTAACTAGTAACTCTCTAGACACGATTAATACATTTTTTTCAAGTTCAAGGTATTTTTTGTTTGTACCTGATGGGACCCCATGCTATAGCGTAGGTCTGATCGTTGCGGGCTCTTGGTCTATCACTGGCCGCACACATTGCTCGCAACGCAACTGATTATTATTCAATTTCTTATTCCTTCCATCAACTGTTTACGTAAAATAGTTAAAAACGTTGCGAATACTTTATGAACATTTATAGTTCAACATTCTTAGAACAATTTTTTCTTTTAATTTTCTAGTAGTTCATTATTTATGTTTACTAATACAAGAGTCCGTAACTTTGAAAATCGCCTTGTACAGAATAACTCCTCAAGCCGTGCTGACGAACACTGCTGCGTTGCAATGCAACTTAGCGCTGGAAGCTGCGAAAAGTCGGGTACACATCAAACACACTGGGAACCGATTCGCCGTCGCTGTCAGCGAACTCAGTGTAAGTGTAGAATATAAGTTTAAAAAAAACAACCGGCCAAGTGCGAGTTGGACTCGCGCACGAACATTTCCGTGTATTATCTAAAAATATGAGAAAAAAATCACGTTTGTTGTATGGGAGCACTCTTGAATATTTATTTTATTCTGGTTTTAAGTATTTGTTGTTATAGCGGTAACAGAAATACATCATTTGTGAAAATTTCGACTGTCTATCACGGTTCTTGAGATATAGCCTGGTGACAGATAGACAGATGAACAGCAGAGCCTTCAATCAATCAATCAAGTTGTTTATTTCCAAGAATATTACAAGTTTTATGTAAGGCCAAGGGTGGGTTAGGCGAGATATAAAGCATAATATTTTTATATTGAACAAGAGACTGCAGGCAGCTGCATTTCCTTGTACACCTGCTTCCCAAAAGTGAAATCGCCGTCCCCGAACTAAGAATCAACTTGTATCTCAGGGTACGGGACTAAACCCCGAGTCACAGGTTTGAATGGATGCACCTGCCTGCAGTTATCAATTAGATCTTAAGACATATTATGACTAAGTCACATAATAGGTAGGTACATTTTTACATACATACTTAATTTAATAAATGCCCACTTCTATATCTTATAACAGCACAGTACCCCCCTATTTTGCCCTACAGGTGTAATGATGCCCATTACAAGGTATAATACCTGATTTATGGGCACAATTAGCTTGCATTGGGTGAAAAATACGTGAATATAAGAAAATTGTAGCATAAACTAAGTAATAAGATTCTAAACTTACAAGGTCACTAATATTGGCAACTCGAAACAAATGAATTAGGTACATTGTAAATATCCGGTTAATAAACAGCATATGAATAGATAATGAACGAAATAAGACATAGATAAACTACAACATTATAATAACATGAATAGTGCGAAGGTTTTGTTTTTATTTAATGTGATGCATAATATTTATAATTTTTTGATCGTTATGGTTCTCATATTATATACTTGACTGTCATATGTACTTGTTATGGTTCTCTCGTTTGTCTAAGTATCGGTATGAACGTGGATGAAAGTGTAGATGTTAACATAGGCATTTATGTTGCATGTATATAATAAATTAACACAGTGTAATAAACTTAACTATAATAATGAATGAATGCATGTGGTTAGTGTTCCTCAGTAAGAGGGTTCGCTTTCCCTTTTGGGTCATCGTCATCATCAACAGCCTGAAACGTCCACTGCTGAATATAGACCTCCCTCAAAGAGCGCCATTTTGAGAGGCTGCTTACCTCCTGCATCCATCGGCTCCCCGCGGCTTTCACCAGATCGTCGGTCCACCAAGTGGAGGGCCGGCCTACGCTGCGTCTTCCGGTTCGTGGTCGCCACTCGAGAACCTTTCCCCATCGGTTGTCAGTTCTACGAGCGATGTGGCCTGCCCATTGCCATTTCAACTTGCTAATTCCAAGAGCTATATCGGTGACTATTGGTATATGGAGTTATTTCAGTAATTTAATGAAGAGTTTCACAATACCTGAACGTGATAGAGGAAGCATTTCCGTATTGAAATTTTCATAGTAATTTAGTAAGTTACCCTAAATATCATATTTTTATTTTTTTTATTATATCTGCTTTACGGCAGACACCTGGATCCGTGCTCTTTGCTAATATTATTTTTTTTAATTATTAATTTTAATTTTAGTGAACATATACAATACAGGAGGGGACAATAACCTACTTTTATGTATTTTTTTTTTTATATTTGTTGTTGTTTTTTTTTATAATATTGCCTAAATATCATTTCAGAACCATCTCACAAGCGAAGCGTGCGAACTGGTAGTCGTACAATGTGAGAAAGCGTGCAGCGAGGCGCGAGTGGCAACCCTGAAGAGTTTGTGCGAAGAAATAACCAGTAGGGGTGGCGTATTCTCGGCCGGAGCGGACCAAAGTAACGACGTTGGCGCGGCTATCCACGTCCATACTGTTGGTAAAGCAATTGTAAGTATACCGTCCTTCGGAAGACGTCCACTGCTGAACATACGCCTCGGTAGAACGCCATTTTGTGCTTATCATAGCAGGCTGTGACAACCCTAAAGAGTGTGCGAACAAATAACCAGTATGGGTGGCTCTCTAAGACGCGTCCACAGCTTAAAATAAAATAAAAATAAATAAATATGTGTGGCCATTTCACACAGCGCCATCTAGCCCCAAACTAAGCATAGCTTGTACTATGGGAACCAGATAACGGATACAATACTTGTATACTTTTTTTGTTTGTAAATACATACATAGAATACAATATAACACCCAGACGCAGAACAAACGTCTATGTTCATCACACAAATGTTTGTCCTGGGTAGGAATCGAACCCACGGCCCTCAGTTCAGAAGGCAGGGATACTACCAACTGAGCTATCGGGCCCATCTGATGCACCCCGCACTGATGGGGCATATGACAAGCGTCCAAAGTGATGTAAGTGACATTTTATGATCAGGCCATGTTCAGCAATGAACATCTTTTGGCTGTCGAGGGAGCAATGGATGATCTTATCGCTAAAATACGATCTATTCCAGGACAAGGGATGGATATAGGTTTGTTATTAAAATAGACATATTTTTGAAATATATAATTTTTTACAGGAGTTTAAAAGAGATGAACTAAAGAGACTAATCAATTCAGTGGCAGCGGTCGAGAGGAAGACGCAGAATGCGAAGGAATGTCTCCTCTCTCTTTTCAACGGTTTCCATGAAAGCAGACCGGACAGCGATAGATTTGGAGGTAATTTAAAGTAACAAAACAAAAGTGCTGAAAAATAGCGCCTAAGTGCGAGTCGGACTCGCGCACACGAAGGGTTCGGTACCATTATTTGTACCAAAATCATGTTTGTTGTATGGGAACCCCCTTAAATATTTATTTTATTCTGTTTTTTAGTATTTTTTGTTATAGCGGCAACAGAAATACATCATCTGTGAAAATTTCAACTATCTAACTATCACGGTTCATGAGATACAGCCTGGTGACAGACGGATGGACAGCGGAGTCTTAGTAATAGAGTTCGCTTTGCCCTTTGGGTATGGAACCCTAAAAAGAGATTTTATGTTCTTTGGCACTTTGCAAACAAACTGTAAACCGTTATGTTTTAGAATCACAAAATTAGAGGACTCGTGTCATCCACCAATCCGCACTTGGCCACCTTATCTATCCACATAATAAGTATAACCTAAACTTGATTCGTCAATTAATTGCCGTCCTTGTCTTTTCGTACATGAAAGAGACAGCAATACTTCTAAAACTGTCAGATTAGATTTTAATGTCTATTTGTTTATTTTCAGGGCGGCCATGTCTACCACAAGAATCAATATCGACGCTTCGCCAGTTTTACGAAGAGAGACGCGAACGATACAAAAACCAAATCAATCTAAGCATGGAGTTCGCATCTGAAAACTGTTCATTTAACGAACAAACAGGTTTGTAAATTTGATATCTTTCCGGTTATTCTGCCGCCAAGCAGTAGTGTGCATCTTTGCAAATTAATCTGTAGATTACGCTAAGTAGAAGCAGGCGATACTGCTATAAAAGTTATAATATTGTAATGGTTTTGGTTACAGAAAACGGAGTTCCGACGTTCGTCGACGAATTGAAGCTTTACCTAAAAAATTTCAGCCTTGACAGTAACAGAAAATTAGTTTTAGAAAGGTATGTATGGAAGTAGTTCTATATTTTTTTTTATTTGTCTGGAACTATCCCAAGGTCTGATCAGATCTGCAGAAGAACTAATGTGACCGATATAGCTCTTAGAATAGGCATAATGACTTGTAAAAATGAACAAGTAAATATTACTTTCATAATGAAGATTAAAAATGAATGCAATAATTGAAGAAATAAGCAAAATCGGTAAATAAATCACGGAGTAATAAGCTTTATAAGTTTCTACAGGAGGCATCTCCTGTCCCTTTCTCGAGAAACAGCGCCCCCACAGTTACTATGATAACTCTACTCGTGACGTCACGTGCCAAAAATATTGTATGAAAGCTGCCACAGCTTAGTAATGAGGTACATTAACGACCTTCCTCTGACGTCACTGGCCGTTTGAGCTATCTCTTTCTATTCCGGTTTTTAAAATGCTTGTAACTTGGTAATTTTTTTGAGATATTTAATTTTTGTTTTCACAAATGTTTATCTTTTGAGGAATATAATTACTTTATCCAAAAAAAAAATTTAAGTCATCATGCCTATTAGCAAGTTGAAATGGCAATGGGCCACATTGCTCGTGGAACTGACAACCGATGGGGAAGAAAGGTTCTCGAGTGGCGACCATCAACCATTACTAGGTGGCCGTTTTCGGGATGTTGATTGATGATGATGATGAATTTGTAGGTATTTTTTTAATTTTCGTGTTCATACATACCAAAGAATTAATCACAATACGATCCAATACTCAATTAAGGCGTAGGGTAGGGCCAGATGAGCAGGTCGCAATTCGTTCAAAGAAACATCGACCTTAACGTCGTAGACTTAAATATCAATTCAGTCTGAACTTCCGCGTGGCGCTTACGACAAAGACAACTAACGAAATGACTGATTTTAGAGGTTCTGTAGCTTAACATTAAAAAAATTTTACAGTTTTTGAAACGAAATTTTAACCCATCCCATTACCTATAATCACAATCATAATTATTATTCGTAATAATTTAAATTACATTATATTGGCGATAATATTAACATTAGATAAATATTATAGAACAAAAGTAGTTTGTTTAAATTACGTTACGCCCTAAAAGCGATAAATTGAAGTTAACCCTGTATAATTATATTAATTATTGTTTTAATTATATTATAATTTATTATTTTTGATAGCCATCCGTAGTATGTTGATTTTGTAATGGGTTTTTCTATTTAATTGACAATAGAAAACTATTTAATTTTTTATATACTCTTGACATCGTACAATTCTATTTATATTATCAATTTTGTGACATGTATTTTTATATGAATAAATGACTATTGACTATATTGAAATTAAAAAAATATTTGTTACAGCGGCGAAAAGATCTGGATTTTCGAAACTCTTCAGGCTTCACTCCACCAGCTGTACTCGAAATGGCAAGCTGAAGATCTAACCACATCCCTGCTCTGCCCGTCTCTCAGCTTGAAGCAAAACTTGCGTTTGCTCGTGAGGGAATACTCTAGGAAACTCGAGTTGCAGGAACTGGTTGGAGCATTGGATAGTATTAAGAAAAGCAGGATGAATATAGGTAAGATTTTATTTCTGAACCAACCTCGAAAAATGTTGATGTTCTCTTTTGAACCGACATAAAAAAAGGTTTGTTTTCAATTTGTGTTTTTGTTTCATTATATCACTATCACTAACCTGAATACATTGCTAAACATAGGCCTCCTCCATAGATCATTTTTAGGGTTCCATACCCAAAGGGCAAAGCAAGCCATATTACTGGGGCTCCGCTGTCCGTCTGCCTATCTGTCATCAGGTGTATCTCACGAACCATGATTGTTAGACAGATGATGTATTTCTGTTGCCGCTATAAATACATAGACTAAAAAAACAATACAATAAAAAGGGGGCTCCCATACAACAAACGTGATTTCTTGCTTGTTTTTATAGATAATGGTACCGAAGTCAGAACCTTTCATGCGCGAAATTTAAAATAAATATTATATTTATTTATCATTTCCTTTATAAACTAAAGAATTAGATACAGTCGTAGCCAAAATTTGAAATCTATTTCTATTGTGTACTATGCAATAAATATTACTTACCTAGTTCAATCAAGCTTTGATACATAACGATTTTTTTATTCATAGAATTACACAAGTATAGGTACACTACTTCGGTTATTTATATTTTTATTACAGATATAACGAAAATAACTGAAGACGAACAGAAGGTTCTAGACAAGATAAAAAAGCGCCTCAACGATAGCATAATCAGTTTGCAGAAGACAGACAAAGTTCTTGGCATCTGCATGGAAAATCTCCAGCTATGGTCAGAGAATAACATGAAGAAATACATTTCTGACAGAAGAACTGTCGACGGTCAAACTTATAGTGCGTATGAGGCGGGTTACCTGTATAGTTTAAGATTGTAATAAAATGATGCAGAACCCTTAAACATACGTTTTATTTTTATTTATTATCGTTTGGCGTCAACACAGATCCGTTATTTGATGGCGCATGTAGTTGTATAAGCGAACCGCCTCTTTCCATACGGTCCACTCCTCCAGCGGACGTAGCCTGAAACCCCAAAAAGCCAGAGCAAAGAAAAGAGTTTTTGGAAGCCTTCTCGATACTCTTATCCCGGCAACAGCCCAAGCCGAGGCTCGTACCTCAGGGGTGCCCTTGAGCTAGGTGCCCACGACTTTTGTCGGCTGGGTGCCAAGATCACAGCTAATTAGAACCACCCGGCACCCACTCCGCACCACCTCGTCGCATGACGTCCACTTGTCGCTCGTGGTCCACGGGTGGGCGCCGCGTTATCACCAATAAACGTCGCGCGGTCAACGAGTGAGCGCCGCGTGGGCAACGAGTGAACGTCGCTTGGTCCACGAATTTTCGAGTTGTCTGTTAAGAATTGGCACTAGGTCTACACATGTGTTTCGTAATGTAATCGAAAGAAAGACTGGGAATGAAGGGAGGGTGGGGAGCGGCGCATTGTCAAGTATAGTCCTCGCGTGAATCATTCGCGGGCAGCGCGCGGTCCACTCGAAACCCGCGCGTTGTCAATGCGCAGTGCGTTGCAATGCGAGCAGCGAGTTGTCACCGAGTGGTCCACCCGCTGTCCGCGCGTGGAGGGCTTACGATCGAGGCAATCCGGTGACGCTACGGAGTAGATATAGTGAGCGCATATCCAAATACAAGTCCGTATAAAGAATATTGTACATCGTGCATTCGTTCGAAGACATAGAACTTTTAACATGCAGCAGTCCCATTTGCTGGCAACATAAACGCAACTTTAGAGCCTCCATAGAGCCCTAAAACAAAAAACTAAACACACCCTAGTCTATGTCACGCGTCCTGTCAAAGTCACTTTTCCTATTTTGCGGTGCAAAACACGCAACGTTTTTAACTTTAATTTTCTTTAACTTTGTATTTTTCTACTAAAATTATTAAGAAAACGAGTTCAGGGATATTATTTTTCAGCCAAAGCGTCCTAAGGGACGGAATATGTGAAATATTACCTAAAGAAAATAATAACTTAACACCAAAGACTTAACACCAAACAATGCTACAATGGTAAGACTACGATATTTTATATCCGTAGGAAGCCAGTATCCCAGGTAAAGAATGATCAGGAACTGAAATCAGATTCGGAGATGCAAATAAAAAGAGGAAGACAGCCGGTTTCTTCATAACCTCAAAATGGGTGGCACACGTCGAGGTTATGCTTGGTGTAAAAACCGAAGACACGGGTGGCACACGAGATGTGTCGACGTGGTTGTGACTCTTGGGTTTCATACGCGATATGAAGACAAGAGATCTATGACGTAAAGATAGTTTTTCAAAGCCTTACCTACCACTGTCTGCTCATACCTGGTGAAAAAACCGAAGACACGGGTGGCACACGAGATGTGTCGACGTGGTTGTGACTCTTGGGTTTCATACGCGATATGAGGACAAGAGATCTATGACGTAAAGGTAGTTATTCAAAGCTTTACCTACCACTGTCTGCTCATACCTGGTGAAAAAACTGAAGACACGGGCGGCACACGAGATGTGTCGACGTGGTTGAGACTCTTGGGTTTCATACGCGACATGAAGACAAGAAATCTATGATGTAAAGGTAGCTTTCAAAGCTCTACCACTATCTGCCTATATCTAGTTTAAAAACCGAAGACACGGGTGGCACGCCAGATGTGTCAACGTAGGTATGACTGTTGGATTTCATATGCGACATGTAGACAAGAGATCTATTATGTAAAAGTAGCTTTCAAAGCTTTACCACTGTCGGCTAGTACCTGGTCTAAGTTTCAATGGCTCATGTTACCTAATTGGCTGCAGTCACAAAATGTGGCAATGAGTCTTTCACTTTGGGCCTAGTATTAATAGCTCATTATTACCATCATGATCTTATGCCCCCACAGGGTACTGTATTGTAAATGATCTAGAGTTCCAGAGTTTCAGGCAGTAGCGCAGAAGGAATAATGTAAAATTAATAATTCCCCTGAATTAATATATAAAGAACGAAAAGAGAAATAAAACAACAAATCACCGCAGCGACAACCGACAGCCTTGAGCATTGAAATTGAGGTGGAAGTTTACCATCTACCAGTCAAGACATACTATTGGCATTAGGAGACCTAACGCCTAAAGCAGCCTAAATATGGACCACCAATAAATGAAAGAAAGACCACATCTGGACTGACCGCAGTTCTTAAGTCTTTATTACAAAAGAAAAATAAACAAAAATTAATGAATCAACTGATACCACAAAACTGTACCCTAATGCAGGCAATAAAGGTGAATCTTGAAATAAACAGTTCTCTAACTGATTCTGTAACTAATTGAGACAACAA
The DNA here is from genome assembly GCA_963580505.1 of Ennomos erosarius. Taxonomy (NCBI): domain Eukaryota; kingdom Metazoa; phylum Arthropoda; class Insecta; order Lepidoptera; family Geometridae; genus Ennomos; species Ennomos erosarius. The sequence goes on along the minus strand of OY756999.1, from coordinate 6,364,082 downwards.
ATTCGAATCGGAATCAACACAGCCGGCTATTGGCCTATCTATATTAGGAAATACCACATTACTCTTAATTAAAAAAGAGGATAAATAATCTAATTGGAAAAATTAAAACCTCAAAGGCACACTGCTTAATATTATAAAAAAGGCCATAAAGAAAACACAAATGGTGGGCCTGGCTACCACCAAAGGTTGACGCAGGTATAGACATAAGAAAACCTAGCCTTCAATTTCTTGAAAAACATTACAACTCCAGCCAAAAAGTGCTATTACCAGCTATTACAAGCCACCCTACCAGTGGAGTGAAAGCGACTGAAACCAACTCAGGCCAAGACAACTGCTTGTCCATAGAGGTGAGTCATACCAATGATTGTCCCAATATCTGAACTGTTGGAGAAAAGTGCAAAGACTGTACATTTTATTTTAACCCGTATGGTATGAGTATGTGATTTCAGATAATTTCTTTCTTAATTCAACTTCAAAAGTTATGCAATGCCAATAAAATACTTATGATTTTTATGGCAGTATTGCCTACTCACCATAATTCACAGATTAATTAGTATAAGAAAAAGTTGAATCACAAACGGGGCTTGACCTCAATTTATACTAATATGTCTAACATATTAGTATATTTTGTATAATACGCTAAAATATGGGTGCAATCTTAGGATGCAATCTATCTATCTTGTTAATCAAAATATCCGACCACAGCTCATATTAAAATGGATTTATTCATTTAATGCTCTGCTATAATTTATATAGCACCCATTACCCAATGTATAATTACAAAAGTAATATAAAAGTAATAGTTATAGACTAGTATACAAATCAGTCCAAATTATGAAACAAGTAATGGTTGTTATACTTGCCTTGGGTTAGTTATAAAACTTTTATGAAAACATTATTTAACCCATAGAAAGTTGTCAATTTTGGGGTTTTATATTTGACACCAGAGAACTATGCCAGTACAGTTACCTAGGCACAAAAGAATATCAAAAATAACTCAATACAAAGACACCTTCACTAAATGGATGTTGCACATGAGATCTTGCCAAGATTATAGGTACTTTGATTGCAGTGTGCTCTGCACTCCTAAAGCACCACAAAGCTAAGTCAAGGGAGGGACCTATGCTATGATATTCCCTAAGGGGTAAACTGGATCTGTCTTGGTGGGCCAACAGTATTAAAAATATAATAAATAAATTGATAAATAATATATGATGATGAAATCATTATTGATGCAAATAGAACAGGATGTACACGTGACTATAGTCGAAAAATAAATGGAATGTGGAAACAAGAAGCACACACAAAACACACATTTTGCGAAGCTTATCACATAATTTTAATTTTTGGAATTATTAACAATATTTCTCAGTTTAAAATTCTTTATGAAACATTAAATATATCCACATTTTAGTATGAGTAAATAATAAATAAATAAATATGTGTGGATATTTCACAGTGCCATCTAGCCCCATACTAAGCATAGCTTGTACAATGGGAATCAGATAACTGATACAATATTTATATACTTTTTGTTTGTAAATACATACATAGAATACAATATAACACCCAGACACAGAACAAACATCTATGTTCATCACACAAATGTTTGTCCTGGGTAGGAATCGATCCCACAGCCTTCAGTTCAGAAAGCAGGGATACTACCAACTGAGCTATCAGGCCCGTCGAAATCATCAGATAACAGATGCCGATAAATAGTCACAGAAAACTATTAACCCAACACAAATTTGTTTGCATCTAGGGTTGAAGCTAAATGTCACTTATATACCTTGGCGACCCAGATCCAGATACCAAGTAAATGTGATGCCTTTACTGTAAACCAGTTCCAATATTTCTTTTATGCTTTTACCCCACTTAAGTTTAATATTAAAATATATACAAAAATTAGAAACTTTACAACTACAAAAATAATTATAGTTCCATATTGGTCGTCTCAGCCAGGTTGGCTAGTTATACAAACCATGCCATATTCAGACTTAATGATGTTTTCAAACTGAAAAAGATTGATTGCACTCTTCTTTCAGAGACATCCCTCCCCTGCACAAATAGCTTACACTGATTGCAGGAGTTCTATCAAGCAAGCATGGTTGAGATTGAGACAGACCATTCCACCAACATGCTATGCTTTCTTACATGGAACATGTTAAAACAATATGATGTAGGATCTGGGGCAGATATTTAGCCAAGAGAGAAATATAGATCCATTTATACCTTCAGTACCGAATGTTATTTAATTTCTAACAAAATTATTTAAATCCGGAGAGGCTTATGGCTCTGTAAATCAGCAATATCACAAATTAACAACTCTAAAATTGGGGATGATGACCATTTAAAAGAGATTATGAAGGATCCTATAAATTTAAAAATCCACCTTTGGCAAAATACCAAACCACGGGGTTCTATAATAGTTCTGTGTCTTACAGACCTGGACACACAATCAGTCACCAAGTTTAACCTATAATACTACTAGCATTGAGTAGGTACAGCATAGGGAGCACAAACCTTGTCATTAATAAAACTCTAACACTTCATTTCATAATGAAGGGGTTCATGTCATAAATCTTAGTCTGCTCCAGGGTAAGTCAAGCCTATCTTATACTTGCAATTATCTGAATAATAAAATCTGCCCAGCAAAAAAGTACCTTGAATATTATGCCTCATAAAATATTTCAAACAATATAAATAAATCATTTGATATTGTCATTGAACAACAATTAATAGATGCGTTAAAGAAACTGACATCTTGTCACAGACTAGGTAGGGGATACTACCGGTCGTACTCAAAAACACGTTAAAAAAAAAAAAAAAAAAATATTACTTTTGTCAACTTTAAATTAAAAGATGTGTTTCTTGGAGATAATAAGACGAACGGCGGGTTGGACTAATAGCTCGTCAACATTTACAAAATTTTATAGCAGACCCATAGCTAATGCTCCGGGACAATTTTCCAATGCTATGATCAATGACAAAACATAATTATAATACTACAAAATTTTAAGCTTGTAGCCCTAGGTACAAGAATTACACTACATAATTATAATAAGTAGTGTAATTTATATTACGTTGTTGCCAATTTTATGTGTGTGCCAAACTACACTCCACTGATTATTAATAATTTTTACTTAGGCGATTCATTCATTATCAATAATTGATTAGACTGATTTTATTGTTTAAAGTAAAAATACCAGTTTAGAAATCCTTGATAACTTGAGTGTGACTGGCCACGCAGCCAATATATACTGGAGTGAATGGATTTTATGGAAATCACTACCTACAGAATTAAGAAATAATTATTTAATGGTAACTAATTACGAAGGTACCAACCTATCACTACTGGATTACAATAATTACATTTATTAAGGCGATTAAAATGAAACAACTGTTTTTATTACAACAAACATTTTAATACTTAATTCTTATCTCAACTTTACCATTAATTGTCACTGAACATCTGCATGTTAAAAGTTCTATGTCTTCGAACGAATGCACGATGTACAATAAGTGATCAAACTACTTACCTGACGTTCGATCATTATTGTACGAAGTGCTTCGTTCGAAGACATACACACCCTTCCCACCCTACCCATGGGTAAAGTTGAGTACAAGCTCTGAAGAAAGTGACTTTGACAGGACGCGTGACATAGACTAGGGTGTGTTTAGTTTTTTGTTTTAGGGCTCTATGGAGGCTCTAAAGTTGCGTTTATGTTGCCAGCAAATGGGACTGCTGCATGTTAAAAGTTCTATGTCTTCGAACGAAGCACTTCGTACAATAATGATCGAACGTCAGGTAAGTAGTTTGATCACTTATTAGCCGCAGGAGGCGAGGCGGTGCGGAGTGGGTGCCGGGTGGTTCTAATTAGCTGTGACCTTAAAAGCGCCTGCCCTCCCGCCCTTTTTTAGGGTTGGGTCTGCACCTGAATATTTTTTGTCTTTAGAAAATGCCAGACGAAGTCCTCTAAAGCCGCGCGTCCACTGGATCAGAATCGGCACGTACGGAGAGTTGGTATTTACGAAATGAAGGCGCGGTTATGCCGATCCAGTGCACTCAGTACCATACAACACAAATCCGTACGCTCCGATGCCGACCCAATGGACGCGCGGCTTCGAACCGCGCGTTCACTGGGTCGGAATCGGAGCGATTTGTTTCGATTTGTATGATATTTCGATGTTTGTATGGTACTGCGTGCACTGGATCGGCATAACCGCGCCTTCATTTCGTAAATACCGACGCTCCGTTCGCGCCGATTCCGACCCCGCCGATTCCGACCCAGTGGACGCACGGCTTAAGCCAGATGTGGCCGAAGAAAGAGAAAGATGTGGTGAAGTAAGACCGACATTATTTAAATTTGTTTTCATCAAAAACTTACGTAAGTACCTACTGCATATCTACGTACATTACATTACATCACATCACATACATATACTGACACACATCAACGGCCGGAAGTCCATCATCTTTGATAATGGGCGTCTTCCTTACACAGATTACTTATACGTAGCAGCTTCTTTATGTTTAGTAATGGACTGTGCATTATACTTTATACGGAACATAAGACCTCCCCCATAAAACCTCACTTTTGACAGCTTCCTCGCTTATCAAAGTGGGGTTTGCGAACTGCGGTTTGCCACAATCACCACCTTGCATTCGGCTTGGTGATCGCGCGCGTCGTAACGGCAAGTATATCTGTGGTACTTATTGGATTTGTGTCATAATGGTTCATGAATCGTACCATAATAACAGATTTTGCCACTAATGGTGATCTACAAACTATAAGTAGATTACCAATAGTGGCAAAATCTGTTATTTTAAGGTACCATTCATAAACCACTATGACAATTGAAATAGCAGAATTCGGGCCCAGGTAAGTACCTATGGCCCTAGCTATAGCCCCAGATAATATAATACCTAAAGTACAGATGCCTCATTCCATGCAACGGAATAACGCGGGCTATTTTACGAATTATTTTACTTTAGCATAACGCAAGATTATCAAGCAACGTTTATTGCGTGTTGGCGAAGTATTGGGCCAAATGAATACACTGGACACTAACTAGTAACTCTCTAGACACAATTACTAAATTTTTTTCAAGTTAAGGCATTTTTCGTTTGTACCTGATGGGACCCCATGCTATAAGCTTACCTGATGATAGCCCGTACCGTAATAATAATAGTTAATAACACAAAGAAAAATAAAAACCTAAAAAGCTCATCCTAGCTGTTGCCGACGGCGGTAAAGGTTCCGTAGAAAAGTAATACAGTGCGATATATGATAATAGAAGCTTATAATATGCGAAAATCCAATAGAAAAATTAAAATAATATTTACATAGAAAAATTAGGGCGACATCTTTTTTCCTCTAATGTCAACTAAAAATTGAAAGTCCATTTCTTTCTTTTGGACAAAAAAAAATAAGTCTTTAAATGAGGCTACTAACGAACCTCCGTGTCGCTCACATTAGCTATTTAACAACCATGGTGTGGATCATGAAAAATACGACAATAAGCCTGCGCAGCTCCTATCTCAAGTTGTGTCTCCAAACTCTTCTTTTTATATCTTTTGTTACCTACATAAACTTATAATAATACCCCGAGCTCTCCGATACCAGCCTCACGGGGGGCCCCCATTGCCCCCTTTTACGGTGCGAACGAAGGGGTGCGGGCGTGCGGGAACTCCGAACTTCCGAAGTGGATTCGGTCGGTTCGGGCTCAAAATAGAGTGGTTCGGGGAACCACAAGCGTGGCCGTATCGATCGACTGGCATTTTTGGAAAGGACAAGGACCAAAAAGAATATATTGCTCGCTTAGCTGGGTTCTGCCGACCTTACGGGCGGCGGCGCGCGGCGGCCGGCGCTGCAATATATCACGCAGTGGGTGAGACCGGTTTTTTGTTTGGGAGCTGTTTGGCTTATACCGGTCTAAAATATACCTATAAGTACTTATATGTATCTGTTAACCTGCTATTGTTTGTTATGTTTGTGTGTGTTGTATGTTTTGTACGTTTGTAGAAAAACATACAAACTCAATGGCGACTTCACAACGTCATTGAGTTTGAATTGCACTCTACGTCTCTAGTCAGTACATAGTTGAAACGTAGTGTTATAGTCTAGGAGTCTAGGGTAAAGAACCCTCTTTTTAGGGTTCAAACGAGGTCCTGTAGGTACCAATTTTCGATACCGACCTACGTATACATAATATACCTATTGTTATTTAAGCAATCCTTGGAAACATGTATTTTAAGTTACTTATTAAATAAATAATGTTTACCTAATGTAGGATTGTAGGTAAGGAGTGCGATTCAAGCTCAATAGCGGCTGTGAAGTCGGCGCGAAACGCTGCAGAGTAAAAAAATTAAATGAGCGCGGGCCAAAGACTTCTTGGGCAGAAGTAGGTAGGTAAGGTGGTAAAATCTGAGCCAAACTCATTGGCGGCTGTGAAGTGCCTTGCAAGCTTCCCGCCCGCTGCGCACACCGCTTACCTCATCCCGCGGACATCTAATTTTTGCTACTGCGCAGCGTTTCGCACCGACTTCACAGCCGCCATTAAGTTTGGGGCAGACTACCTACACACGTAGTAACTAACATATTATTCAGTAATCTGTGCCTAATCGTTAAGTGGTGTGCCCACGTCCAGCTCGTGGGGGGCTTGCAGCGCACATCACAGCCGCCATTCGATTTGATATGAATTCCAGTGGAAGTCTTTGAGCGTAGTACAAAAGAAACCCCACCCGTATTATTATTACTCACCCGATCCACCTCACCTCGCCTCACAACCAAGTCACACACACACACACACCCCAACCCAACCAGCCAGAAACAATCGAGGCCACAGGCGCAACGCATCGCATCGTTCGTGGAGGACTAGCCGTGAGCGAAAACGGGATAGAGATAGACGCACTGCACCGGTCAAAGACCCGTCTCACAAGCTTCGAGCCGCGTCGGGCGATGTGCCGCCGCGGCTGACCGCGCGGGTGGAATTTATAATAGTTTCTTTAATGCTCGCTCGCAAATTATTAGGTCAACTTATACCTTATCCTTATTCATAATTATTATTCATGCTTTGTTCTCATTGTAGTATTATAATGAATAAATAAATAACTATATTATTATTAAAGTGATAATAGTGATAGAAATTGAAGTGTAAATTATTATTACTATAAACTAGTTGACACGCCCAGTCTTCGCACGGGTTAATTAGGCAAATCAGTTCATTTGAATCAATTCAGTAGTTTCAGCGTGATGCTCAGCAATGATAACAGACACACAGACTAATGAAAAAAAATACATATTTCGCTTCAGCATCGATCATTATTATAATGGAAATAAAAAGAATGACGATCACATAAGAATCCACGACTATTCATGCTCGCTTCGCTCCTAACGCACTCACGTATTTTGTGCTCGTGTTTATATTCAATTTACATTCCCGTCACATGATCGCTCATCCTACCCACCTACCTACCTCCCAAGTCCCGCGTTATCCCCGCCACGCACACAGCTGTGGTCTGTGAGTAATTTAAAATGTCTTTGTGGGTGTGGTACATAGGTAGCACGTAGCAGGGTTGCCTTGCCGGGTGTTCGGTACGAGATGGAGATGGTACGAACTGTTCTACATTTTGGTCATATTCGTTGTTTTGTTATGATTATGACAAACATACCGAGGTATTTTTTTAACGTAAGAGACATTTTTCTCTCCAGACAGACAGACAAAAATGAAAAAAAAAAATATAGTTTTGGCTTCAGCATCGATAATAAAATTAATGAATACATTTGACAATTCATTGACCACACTGTGTTACAAGTACCGTGAGATATGCCAACTTTGCCCGTTTTCTCAACCAAAATTAAAATATCTGGTAATTTTTCTACTGCTGCCTGCACACAATAGAGGAGCTAAATAATGTAAGCGTATGTACCTATTATAGTAGTATTTAATTGACATTGAGATAATAGGTTCTGATAATAAATTTATTATGAGGCTGACATTTTAATTTGATTTCAATATTTTGTGTGTAATTTGTAAATTTATTTGTAATGAGTGACTGTAATGTATTTAAATAATTAATTAATGTGACTGTCCCTTTCAATGAATGTGTAATATTGTATGAGTCTAAGTTACTTGAAATAAATGAATTTATTATTATTATTATTATGTAATTTTTTTGTTTGCTGCAGCTCTGAGATCATGTGCATGGATTGGTACAGTATTTTTTTTTCTGTCGTATTAATCCACTCACAGAGCAAAAAAAAAAAAACGCTTCCCTCTACATAGAGGCGCCTTTTCGACACTTCTCATACAATTCAAGCGTGTCAGGTATTACAATGAAACCTCTATGGTTTACCTGCGCAGATGACATATATAGCAATTGTCTTGTCATTAGTGCCACTGCTGTCAGCAAAACGTGCTGTGGGTTGAGTCGATATATTTTTATCGATAGTTTGATATGAGTTAAGTACGCGGTAAGGTACCTCTTACCTGATTGTATCATTAGGTACACTTTAGTACCTACCTATATCTTTTGTGCCTTTTGTGCGTATTTCTATGTGTAATAGTGTTATTTTATTCTATTATACTCTGTTCCGGGTCGACAATGGCCAGCCGATAAACATACCGGTATAAATCTAAAATAAATAAAATTTAATGTATTGGTATTGGTAGGTACGTCATGTTCGCGTCACGGATATACAGTCCACCTCACCTATTTTATGGCAAATGTAATGTGTGTAAGTATAGAGGTAGTTTATCGTCAGTTTATGGTTATAAAGATTAAGTTTATAAGCAAATTCGATAGGCGTCCAAAGTGAGGTTTTATGGGGGAGGCAATGTTTAGCAGTAGACGTCTGCCGGCTGATGATGTGTGATAGTATTATTATATCATAATATATAAAGTTCGTCACCCACTCACTCACTCACTCACTCACTCACTCACTCACTCACTCACTCACTGACTGACATTTTTGTTCCCGAGCTCCTGGAAGTGGTGGAGAAAAACCGAGTATGAGGTTGTATAGAGATCGGTCACGTGACAACCAGAAAAATCTGACATCAGCAAAAAATCGTCTCCTTGATGGAACCGGTCAACGGCTCTCGGAAACTACAAGTCGGATGGGTGACCTGTTTTAACTAAAGTTGTAGTAAACCTTGGGACGCTTAGAGAGAAATAAAAAAAAAATGGGGGTTGCCATACAAAAAAACAAAAATTCCATACAAAGTTGAAACGCTTATAAATCGGAAACGGTAAGAGGTAGGTGGGGTATGTTCGACCAAATGTCATAGAGGAGGATGGGCGCTTTCGGATGGTCGTCATGAAAATCCAAGATGGCGGATCCAAGATGGCGGCCATTTTGAAAGTTGGTCCGATCCGGCAGATTTTTTGCATCGGGGGGTTTTTGGGATCCCTGATTCGATATTTGAAAAAATATTTTGGATTCCGCCATTTTTAAAGATGGCTGCCATACAAATTTTTTTTTTTATTTTTGGCTCATTGTTTCTCGATACCTATGAGAAATTTTGATCCTTTTTTTATTGGCTCGTATAAAAATAGACGTTCTTAATTCAAAACATTTGATGACCTGGTCTTCCGACCTTCCATCATCGTGACCATCAACGGCCTGGCTAAACGATGTGAGATGGGTCATATGCGTTCTCAGGAATGTCATAGCAAACCTTGGGACGATTTTAGAGAAAATAAAAAAAAACCAAAATGGCGGAAAAAAAAATCTTTCATACAAATTTAAACCGGAAATGACGTCGAAACCATGATACTTTAGTATAAAGAGCTCGAACTAATATTGTTTGGAGGCCAAAAGGGAAAAGAACACCAAATTTTTTTTTTCAAAATGGCGGAAATTTTGGTCATGGCGGAAAAAAAAAATTCTCCGATCCGGATCAAAATCGATATCTGACGGTCCCCAAGGATGCTGATCAACATTCTAAAATCAAATTTTGACATGCGCCATTTTTCAATAGGGTTGCCATACAAAGGTGATTTTAACGAAATATTAACTTTCCTTTTTTACGCCTCCAATATGAATGTAATGGAAAAGTTGTTTCTGGGGATCGAGTAAAGATGTATAAAGGAACAAAACAGAATACAAATGAAATTGATTTTTTCAAGATGGCGGATGGAGACGTATCGACTTATAAAAAAAGTTATCCGATCCGGATGAAAATCGATATCTAAGACTCCCCCTAGATACTTAGCAAGAATATGGGGAAAAAATTTTGATTCCGCCATTTTGAAAAATTTCATTCATTTTACCGAACTTTTTTATGGATCTCCAATCCGTATGAAAATTGATATCTGAGTGTACCCAAGGATACTGATTAACATGCTTTAGCTTCTATTAGACATCCACCGTTTTTCAAAATGGCTGCCATACATATTTTCAAAACCACCAATGCGATGACGAGCGAAGCGAGGAGGAGCTTCAAACTACCTATCGCGACGACGAGCGAAGCGAGGAGGAGCTTCAAACTACCTATCGCGACGACGAGCGAAGCGAGGAGGAGCTTCAAACTACCTACCGCGACGACGAGCGAAGCGAGGAGGAGCTTCAAACTACCTACCGCGACGACGAGCGAAGCGAGGAGGAGCTTCAAACTACCTACCGTGACGACGAGCGAAGCGAGGAGGAGCTTCAAACTACCTACCGCGACGACGAGCGAAGCGAGGAGGAGCTTCAAACTACCTACCGCGACGACGAGCGTAGCGAGGAGGAGCTTCAAACTACCTATCGCGACGACGAGCGAAGCGAGGAGGAGCTACAAACTACCTATTGCGATGACGAGTGAAGCGAGGAGGAGCTTCAAACTACCTATCGCGACGACGATCAAACTACCCATTGCTACGTTTACAATGTTTTACTAATGCGACGTTTTTTAATTGGCTTTAGCTAATCTAACCTAACTTCAACACCACTAACCTTTTTTTACCTAACAACTGAATATTTTCGGGAACCTTGAATAAAATAGACACTCTTTGAAGAAACATAACAAAATGGCCGCCATGCAAAAATAAAAGGCGCACACTATCGAAACTAATAGAGGCAAGCATAGCGTGTTTGGACTCATGTTACAGAGAACAACGGAGGCTTTCTTACAGTCTTAAAATAATTCAAAGATGGCGGATTCAAAATGGCGCCTGATTTTATAGTAACTCGGATTCGGCTGATATTTTATATTTGGGGGTTTTAAAGGATGCTGATTTCAAATTTTGACCTTTTACTTGACTGACAGCATTTTTCAAGATGGCCGCCATGCAAAGTCAAACGCATTATCATTTTCTTTGCAAAATACCGTCGTTTTGTACTTTTACTTGCAAAATTTAAAGTTTAAACTAATGTATAACATTTTTATAAATACAACAGCCACGAAAACGTCCTCGCGGGCCGCACGCGGCCCGCGCACGGAGCAAAATACTAGTCTATAAAATAAAGTTTGAAATAGAAGAAACATAACAAGTTATAAAACGAAATAATATATTAAAACTCCAAATACATAGGTAACACGTTTTGCTGATGATTCATCAGTATTGTTGCGTCATGTTTCTTTTTGATAGAATTGTTGAAAATTGTATTTTCAGATGAATTTTTAGGAAAAATAATAATAATATTGAGTATCATTGAGGTGTTGTAGGTAAACACTTATTTAATAGAAGGAGGTCCTTAGTTTGGCAGTAAATAAAGGTAATTTTTCAGCTCACCATGCGATGTATATTTTAATTTACAGCTGTTTACAAAATAAAAAGCAAGTGAATTTTTTCATTCAATATCGACTAAGACGTAGATTCTTCCGTAGAATCAACGAGATCAGTTGTCTTTAGCAACCAAGAGCAATGGTTTTCTATGAGGCTACCATGGATGAAATAAAAAAAAGAAGGATTGAGTTTTGATTGACATCGAACTGAAGCCCAAAATGGCGGACATATTACATATGTGTGTCAGCTGAAAGTAGGGCGACCGGCTTCCTAAGGGAGCTTCAGTTTCGGATCAGACGGGATTCCCTCCTTCTTTTTTTAATAGCTCCATGGAGGCTACATGAAAACTCTTTCATGGGCGAGCACGCCACATCATTATAATGTCCTCCTCAAATAATAAATGCGTATAAGAGAAATTATAGTCATCATCATCAGCCCGTAGATGTCCACAGCTGAACATAAGCCTCCCCCAGAAAGCGCCACTTTGAACGGCTGCTCGCCTCCTGCATCCACCGGCTCCCCGCGGTTTTCACCAGGTCATCGGTCCACCTAGTACCTCGTTAAAAATAGGATAGAGTTTCAATGTGGGAATAGCGTCAAAATATAAACGTATATGGTTAGACATTTTCATAAAACATTCAGCTTCAAAATGCTGAGAGCAAACCGTATCATGTTTTTGAGGAAACCAATTGCACTGTCCAGTTGCGAATATCTATTTATCTTTTATATTAGGATCTGTAAGAAACCTAATAAACATAAAAGATATTAAAAGTTTAATTAGTAGAAGTCAATCTAACCACAAAATAACATGAAAACTTTTAAAACTATTATTATTATAATAGAAACTATCGATGTGTCGATAATTATAGGTTAACCAACGCATTACATCACTATCGGTACTTCTGCCATAGGGTAAGTTCGCCGGTTTTGCGACCGTTTAATGTACATTTGATGAAAAAATACAAAAAATAAAAAGCTTGCGGTGAACACATCTTATGTCCAAATAGGTTCAGTTTTGTAACAAATATTATACGAGAAATCCCCAATTCTATTTTAAAGCTTTGAAACTTAAAAGCACATACATTTTAACTGCCAGTTTTCGACCACGTTTATCCACCATCTGGTTTAAAAACTACAGATACCCAAAATCGCTCGTGGTCAAAAACTAATCCAGCTGCAGAAAAATGCTATTCGACCGCAAAAGCAAACTATATCAAAAACATTATAAATACGTATTTATTTACATATAAAAGTACATAAATAGTCGATTACTTTGTAAGTTTAACTAATTAGACCAGACACGATTTAAAAAAAACGATTAATGCTGGTGGTCGCAAAATAGGCGTGACCAACTGATCGAACCATCATTGAATATTTCTCGCCCAGGGTCTAATGTGGGCTGGCTTTATTACAAAAAAAGTAGCGTATTTAGCTTGTAAACATAACTATGTTTATAAACTACGTTAGCCAATTTTTTTTTGTTATAGCTGATATTTTAGCCATATCCTTAAATAATTTTTGGCGGTCTCAGTAAGAAAAAAGATCATGCTTTTTTATATGAGTAAGTGCCTCAAAGCTGGAGAAATCATGAAAATACAAGACAGAGGATCTAAAGAAGCCTTTCTGATCATTGTTTCTATCATTTATTTACCACAAGCAGTCAGGCACCTACGTCTTTCAATTTATAGTGGTAGGAAACTAGCGAAAAAGTGGTCGTAAACATAATTTAGTGATCGAAATCTAGCAAAATAGTTACTATTAGCCTTTGGTTTAGATATTTATAAAAGGGTCGGTTATTATAAAAAATGATTGATAATCTGATAAAAATATAGAGTATAATATTTGAAACGTAGCTTAGTAGCATCAAGTCAAAAAATGATACTGGTACATTTTATTATGCAACCTAAACTTGACAACTCCACTAAGTGGTCGGAAACTAGCGAAATTACCCTATAATATCAAACTGACACAGAAGAGTACCCCGTACCGAAGTTTGGCAGCAATAATATGATTAATTTCGTCTCTATCTATAGGCGAAGCATCATTTGTTTCATAGCTCTGTGAATCCACTATTTCATTAATTTTGAGTGCGGGCAAAGTTATCTGGACTTCTTGCCAACATGTCATTTTTTGACTCAAATTTGAACTCTATGCAACTGAGAAAATGAACTAGTAATAGGATTAGGGAAAATAAGGTGTTCTATTAAATAATCTTATCGAAACCGAGAAACTTTCTTCTTGAAATAAGTTGGCAATTACCCTGTATTTTTTTATTTATTAATTTTGGCTCCACACATAGTGTATTTAGCCAGTGTCAAGTATTGTAATTTTTCATCATGTTAATAGAATATTTCACGTAAACTCAAGTCTTAGTCATAGTCCAGTCTAAGTCAGGTAGTCATATTCCCGGTGCCCCACACGCTGGAGGTGTGCGCTGCTTGGGGGTCTGAGCGGCGCACACTTTCAGCGGTCGTTGGCCGGGATCTCTCGTTGCCGAGCGTGGTGAACGCCATGCTCGACAGCGAGAGAGCGTGGCAGGCAACGGTCTCCTTTTGCGAGGTGGTGATGTCGCAAAAGGAGGCTGCGGAACGGGTCAGGGAGGACGATGCCAACTCTGACCCCCTCCGGCGCAGACGGAGAGGGGGACGGAGGAGGCGCTTCGGGCGCCTTCTTCGTCCTCCGTAGTGGGGCCGGCGGCGGAGGGTCGGGGGACTCTCCGCTGCGCTTACACGGCCCCACACGTCTGGTGGGTAACTGAGGTGGAAGGTTACCCACCCACTGGCGCAGAGGCCCGGAAGGGCCTACCGCTGGGGCGAGATAGTGAATGCCAGCGCGACCCTATCTCGTCCCGTCCCCGCGGCGGACGGATCACGGGGGGGTTTTAGTGGGTTCGAGTCCCACATAACCCCTGCCATCACCCCCGTGGTAAAAAAAAGGTAGTCATATTCCAGTCTAAGTCATGCTCCAGTAAAGTGGTGGCAACTTTACTAGAGTCTTCTATGGAATTTTGGAAGCAACACGGAAAATCACGTTTCACTCATAGATTTATATATCAGGATATGCCCGAAGGAACATTTTATTTTGTCAAAATGGCGTGGGAAAAGTCAGTGCCATCTATTAGATTTCGCGTGAACTACGACAAGTTGAGAAAATTAGGTGCCTATCGCTGCCATTATGTCCGTCAATGTTTATGTTTACAATGATTATTCCAAATATAAATTCGATTATTTTGTTACAAAACAGAGTATAATATTGAAAATATTGAATTACTTGAGGTAAGAAACTTGGTCTTTCTTTTTACTGCACTTTTGAGTATAGATTGTGCAACCCTTCACAATACAACTTGGCATGTGACATTCGGCCGATGCCTTCTAACTTCCATCACAGACTGAGCGCTAGTGGATGGCAATCTGTGAAATTGGCTCCCACTTTGAAGCGACCTATAACCAGTCATTAGGCCTGTCCTTAATATATATGTCTATGGTTTCACTACATTATATCACTTGCTCACATTCATGCTCGTGATTCAGCACTTAATGCGTAAAACGCCATCAATTTTAAACATTAACACTGGAAAAAGCACAAGTTTTGAGAAATAATACAATGCAACGTGAACTTTCCGCGTTCCCGCCAAAAGTCCCCTGTATTTTTTTCTCTTTTCCATACATTATGTAAGTTATGATATGATTATGCTAGGGCTGCCACATTTATAAGCAAATATTTTTTAGTAGTAAAGTACGTATAGAAATAAATATTAAATAAAACAGCGTTTCTAGTTATACCTACTTATACATTTATTATAAGTCAAATCAATTAAAACTAAAAGGATGTTGCTGTGAGTATATAGAAATACAGTGCTAAAGCATAGATTTTTCTGTGCCGAAATTCAGTACACCTAGGTACTGAATTTGAATGTTAATGTTTCTCATAATTTTTTAAAGCTTTTTCTATTCACAATCAAAATTATCAACATTTAGGATGCGATGTGACTGATTCATTTGTCATGGGTTTCTAGAACTTATGTTGATCAGACATCTCTCGGCAAACAAAAGTCGGATGACTTTTGTTTGCTTTTCTGAAATACAAAATAATAATTGTTATTTATTGACCATAATTTCAATGGTTTTCATTTAATAATTCTTTTAAATTTCATAATAATAACTAACTTTATACTTTGGCTGCGTTACAGGATAAAAAATAGATTATATCTAGTCATTAACGTCAAAAAGAATATATATCACGTCAATAATGTTGCAGGACTTAGTTGCAGTATAAAATAAAAACAAACATAACTAAACGCTTTCACATTCATAACAGTAAAGACTTGGTATAAATTACTTAAATATACATCTAAACTATAAACTATCACAAAAATATAACAGTGACAACCCTAAGACTTATTTGAACGCGGGCAAAGTTGTCATTCGTTGGTCGAAACATTATTAGGTAATATTGCCCATCATAATTTTTGTTTAGTAAATCATTTACATCACCGAAACTGTAAAATACTCTGTAATACGTCTTCTATAACACGTACCACTCTCAACCACTTACAGATTACAGAATCAAGTTGGCTACAAACGCGATACTCAGTTATATCGCAACTAAAACCTTTTTCACCAAAGTTATCAGTATTGCCAGAATAGAAGAATATTTTTCTATTATAAAAGGATGACCTTGTCAATTGTATTTTGGGTAATGATACCCCTGGTGGCAAAGTTGACATATTTCACGGTAGTATCATAGAGTTCACAGAGATTAGTGCGTTTTGCGGTTTTGTTTTGTCGTCAAAACAAAACCACAAGCAAGCAACTTGTATTATTATTTGATCGAAGCTGTTGAACGATAAACACTGTGACGATAAATCATACGGTATTTGGATAAATTAGGTTGGCAATAACTATTGCACCGTTCCTGTGTTTATCAGTAAGTGAATACTTACATTGTATAGAATTTGGAAGTTAAATACGACGTACCATACATCGGACGGAACGTATGGTAAAGCAGGTACTCTCACCTAATAGTCTTACCAACTTATTTTTTTTTCTTATTATTATTGGCTCCACACATAGTGTATTTAGCCAGTGTCAAGTATTATAATTTTTCAGTGTTATGAATATTTCACGTTAAGTCAAGTCTAAGTCATAGTCCAGTCTAATTCATGCCCCAGTAAAGTGGTGGC
This sequence comes from Ennomos erosarius, assembly GCA_963580505.1. Lineage (NCBI taxonomy): Eukaryota > Metazoa > Arthropoda > Insecta > Lepidoptera > Geometridae > Ennomos > Ennomos erosarius. Next base: position 6,347,184 of record OY756999.1, on the reverse strand, counting down.
AACTTTACTAGAAGCTTCTACGGAATTTTGGAAGCAACACGAAAAACCACGTTTCACCACATTATATCACTTGCCTACACTCATGCTCGTAATTCAGCACTTAATGCGTAAAACGCCACCAATTTTAAACATTAACACTGGAAAAAGCACAAGTTTTGAGAAATAATGCAATGCAACGACGTGAACTTTTCCGCGTTCCCGCCAAAACTCCTCCCAACTTATTTGTGAACTGGCAGAAAATGAAACTACAGCCGCCATATTGCAATTTAGGGCTGCCATATAGCGAATTTTATTCTCGTAGCAGCGCTGCCAAATAAAATATGGTACATTCAATACACAATCTATAAACTTAAAAGCTAAATAGACGATCGGGACCAACCCGACCAAGATCACATTTGTTGGTTGGTGCTCTCTGGGGGAGGAATATGTTCAGCAGTGGACGTCTACGGGCTGTTGATGATGATGATGATGATGATGAAAATGAATTACTAACTACTTCATAGTAACTTCGAAATAAATACATTAAAATGTTATAGGTCCGAGATTTTTTATGTACATGTATAATGAGCAAAATAGACGATCGGGACCAACCACCGACCAAGGTCACATTTGTCTCACCTTGGTCGGGTTGGTGTAAAATACAACCATGTGGATGGTGGTTGGTGTCTTCATTCGGTCGCCAACCACTCGACATTGGTGCATCGCAATGCGCATCCACACGGTCGGTTTTTACACCAACCCGATCGAGATGAGACAAATGTGACCTTGGTCGGTGGTTGGCCCCGATTACTCCCGATCGTCTATTTTGTTCAAAAAGGGAAAATGATGAGAAAATGAAACTAAAGATGTAGTTCTAGATTTCACGACACGGACGCCATTTACAATGTAAATGCGCGCCATTTTAGCCCATTTTAATATTAGATAAGCAACGTCAAAGATCCTTTGTTGCGACTTTCCCATGTCCTAAAGCTCATAACCCTAATAAACAAACTTTGTTAAACAGTTTTCTTGCAAATGTATTGAAAACACTGTATGATACACGTGCGGAAATTGGTTTTTACAAACTCGTGACTATGGTAAAGTCTGGCTACTGAAAGTAGAGACTGACAAATTTAAAAAATATTGGCTCGGCAGCCCTAACTAAGACGAAAACTTGGAACAACTCACTTTGATTCCTTAATAAAGTTTATGTTATACAGTTTTGTGCATAAATATTTTCAAGTTTTCTTCTTAGTTTGGGGCTGCCATGCTGATGTTTTTAAATTTGCCGCGCGGTTTTCAGTCTCTACTTTCATTAGCCAGACTCTAGTACATTTATCTACTCATTTGTAAAAACTGACTTACCGCCCTAATATCATAAATAACTATTGTCGTGTCATAGGTTAGTTTTTGTGATAAGAGGTGAAGTGTTTTGTAGTGTCATAGGTGGTCATAGGTCAGTTTTTGTGATATAAGCTCTATATTTATAGAAACAGGCATTCCGTAGATAACCATTTTTACCCGTTATCCCGTGTGACCTTTTTATTTTTCAGGATAATACATGTTGACTTCAATAGTACATTTTATAATTTCATATTATTGCAAATTATACTTACTGAAAATTTTAGCAGGCTATGGGCATGTAGTAACCACTAACCATGTCTCAGTTGGGAGAGCGTCTGATCGAGTGAGTTGGAGGACGCAGGTTCAAATCAAACTCCACTCCATTGGTTGTGTGGTTATTGCGCAAATGGGCCAAAACTGTACCAACTTTAAAATCTACTCTAATAATCCGTGTACATTATAATTATTAGTAGGCCGGGAGATTATTACCATGTTCTGACTACTACTACGGATTTTTGGAAATTAAACCCCCAAGTGGGTGAAATGGGTAAAAAATTTATATAAAAATTTCACAACGCATCCTTTTGAAACTTGGCACAAATGATTAAAATGGTATTCATTCTTTTTTTTTTTTAAACCAACCCCTATAGGGTGCATTATGTAGTTGAAGTTAGTATGGGAACCAAAAACAATCAATTTTGACTGTATAATACTTCAGAATTTGTAAAGAACATACAAATTAAATAGGATGCGGGTTGCGGAGGTTTTGAAGTTCATCTAATCATCCCTTATAGGGACAAAAATAAACTTATATTTAACTGAAAATAGGTAGGAGTATTATTATTGTAATTTTCGCCTCGGATCTAACCCGAAGCAGAGGTGGGGGCCAGAGCCACCCACCCAATTATTATGATTCCACCACCCCTCTCCGCTCAAACACCCAGTTTCCACCCGAGGGTCGTAAGTTGTTCGGGACGGATTTAGCTCCCTCTCCACTAATTCTCCAGTGCCTTTTGGGATTTTAGGAAAAGGTTGGGCTCGGCTGCCTTCGGTATTTAAAACGGAAAGAATATTCGTTCGAGTTGTATTGTACCTATAGTGTTCATATAGGTAGTTCATGTACCTCTACTTACCTACCTACCTACGGGTCCTACGGCTACCTGTCTTCACACGTTTTACTCTTTGGGGGACTACTTAAAATAAACTTTTTATCCCATCTATTCAAAAAGCTAGTTTGCTCTCCGTGCAAGCAAAATGGGTCAATTTTATGTGCACGGTAATGACCCAGTTTGGGTGCTTCGATAAAGTCCTGGCTGATAATAAAAAAAACACGCCTGCTGACGAGGCATTTGTATACAAATTGAAAATAATACGCAGGAACTTCTTATTAGTTTTGTTATTACTTTTTATTAAAATCTTATGACAATATTGATTTTATCAGAGCACATATTAAAAAAAAAGAGTTCTAGCAGTGAGTAGGTATGTTTCATGGGTATGTTTAATACCAGTTGTATTGTATCCCATGGGTTAACGCTAAAACCAAATTAAATTATATCAAATCTATCAATCAATTCAAGACAGAAGCATAGAGGATGTAATAGGGCGAATTCTGTGGACAGAAGCTATTAAATGTCCTACTCAGGCACTTTTTTTTAAAAAATTCACCCTGTTTATATTTTAAATAGCAGAATTTCAAATGACTCATTATTTCACCTATATAAAGCTTCTTAGCTTAGAGCATCTATACAAGGTACTTAGTGCCTAACTGCCTAGGTACTTATTACGTTTCATAGAAAGAACTACTGAGTCATTAAATTGTTTGGTGCGACACGCTCTTGGCACCTTTTTTATATAAATAGTCGTGCAACACAATAATATAAAATATATATTATCCCTGTTTTAGCGTTGACTTTACTATACCTACTTATTTGTAGGTACCTAGGTAACCTAGGTATTATCCTATATTTTATATACCTATTACCTAACACCTAATACCTAACCTACCTATCTATACCTACTTACGTAAGTACAAAAATATGAGTCTAATAAAAGTATGAAAATAGTCAAATGTATCAATATTAATAAATTCCGAATGACGAGTAGACAATGCCATCAGTCAGGCTCAGACATGACATAATTTTATGCCCGCGCCACTCGAATCGTCAAATTGCTACTATTATTATTACATTTTGCTGTTCAACACACCATTTCCGAGCAAAGCGAGCAGCCGAGGTCGTTATCAACAGCCGGGGCGGCCGACCCATTCCGATAATAAATAAACATTCATGACGCTATGCCACAGTTACATAGACATTGGTCGCGTCAGAGTAACAGAAATAGCCATATAGTAATACAAAGGGTGTGACGGAGATAGACATCACTAGCTAGCGTCAACCGCTAGGAATTTGCAAGGCAACCAATGCTGGCAGCCGGCCATACTGGCACTGGCAACTGCGTTCGTGCTTGACTGCCTGGCTGCCTGTGATAGAAAAGAACAGAATTCACTGCTCGTTGCTCGGTCTCGCTCGGTCTGCCTTTTCCTTTTCCAGTTCGCCTCGAGGCCCTCGGTCGAATTCGTGTCTCGTGCCTCGTGCCGCGGGCGCTGTGCGCTCTATTGCCACTTCTTTGCCATCTATTTAGGTCCAAATTATTCTAGAATAGAATAGGCTACGCTAGTGCTACCCATTTTCAACCCAGTTTAACAATTATTGGAATTTTGCTACAATTAAATTGAATTGTAATTGAATTCTTGTGTGTTCAATTGCAGTCATCAACTTATGTTGAATATTGAAGGTCAAAAACAATACCTATTTCATTCAGATTCATTCGTTTCTGCCATGACAGCCAGCCATTTTCATTTTTATTTTGGTTGTTCCGGCGTCGGCCATTTTGTATTTTCTTGTGAAAGCCAAAGTCTGTGAAATGACAGTTTCTCGCGGAAATTAAATCAATTTTGCATTTTCCTATTGTGTTGTAGATTTTGGAAGTCAATCTAATTGTGAATTAAATTACTGACAACAAGTGTGTTTTGTTTTTGCTTGGATTCACGCAGCATTTTGTGTACAAAGTCTTGAAATCTGAAGCGGCGTCCTAGCCTTGTAACTTTCGTTGTGATTTTGGAAAGTAAACAATACTGAGTTTGTGTGAAAATAATAACAAAAAACGTCTTTGGATAATGTTTGTGAGTAAACAATAATATTCTTACCTACTAGGTATTATTAGTATTCGATATGGCTGCATGAGTGAGGATAGAATCTAATTGCTTCGCTTGCAATATCAAAGTAATTTGAAGCGGTTCAATTTCACTCACTTTCATTTGGTTTGGCTATTCTCAGAATAAAATCTTTTTATATTTACAGTTTTGAAACTCTAGGTAAAGTAAATTGCATGCATGTACCTACAATATATCAAAGAGCATTGCATGTTGATAATAAAACTTGAGTTAATGCATGAAAGAGATAGATAGATAGATAAACTCTTTATTGAAAACACACAAATTATTGAAATTATAAACAAAAGTACAACATTTTTAGTTTACAGAGTTTTTAGTTAGAATTTGAACACAATCAATGCTGCATAATTTGTAAAACCTACCTACCACTTTATTTTTATGATTATCTGATTTCTAATCCAGAGCTGGATTTTTATTATCTTGCGCTGGATCAACCGCGATAAATTTCATGTTGCAGAATGTAGAACGTAAATAATACAGTACAGTACATACCACTTTATTTTATTAAACTGTAGGTATGAATTTGATATCTAATCCAGAGCTGGATTTTTAATATGTTGCGCTGCATCAACCCTGATTATTTTTTTTGTTGTAGAATGTAGTATGTAAATAATACAGTACAGTACATACCACTTTGTTTTATTAAACTGTAGCTATGAAGTGATTTCCAATCCAGAGCTGGTTACTAATATGTTGCGCTTAAGATCCTATATTGTACCCATATTTTCAGCAAATAAATGATTTGATTGATTGATTGATTGATTGATTGGATCAACCGTGTTAAATTGCATGTAGTAGAATTTAAACAATGCAGCACAATATGTACCTACCACGTTTTGTTATTAAATTGTAGGTACCTATGAATCTGATATCTAATCCAGAGCTGGATTTTTAATATCTTGCACTGGATTGACTGTGTTAAAATGCATGTTATAGTGGAACATAATTAAACCATACAGCACAATACAGTCTACCACTTTTTTGAACTTTAGGTATGAATCTGATTTATAATCCAGAGCTGGATTTTTAATATTTCTAGCTGGATCAACCGTGATAAATATCATGTTCTGGAATGTAGAACGTAAATAATACAGTACAGTAATACCACTTTGTTTTATAAAACTGTTGGTATGATTCTGACTTCCAATCCAGAGCTGGTTTTTAATATATTGCGCTGGATCAACAATGATAATTTAACCAAATCAATATAGGGTTTGGATAAGGATGGGTGGTTAGATAATATATTGACATTCATTTACTGCAAAATATTGTGTAATAATTATAAAGTTATAATTTATTATTTAACCAGCTATGCATATTTTGATTAAATTGCTTTGGGGTATGTTTACCAAAATCTGTAATAGGTAATACTTTAGTCGTCTGTACTTATCTAATAATAGCTTCTGCTATGTTTTACGATGTTCATATTATTTATATCAATATTTTATTTATAACCTGTAAACCACATCAATATGATATTCAGGTTTTGTGTTTAGTTCTTAATAATTAATACACATGCCTCATGTATTGAATTATTACAGATAATAATTGAATTACAACCGTGTAGTTATTTATTTCGCTTGAATTGTTCAATTATTAATCCATTCATCTCGAGACAGCTTCACAATGTGTTTCGTTTTTTTCCGATAGAATCTGCTGTTAAATACTGAAATGAGTTGCAGCAATCTATTTGGAGAAGTTGGATTAGTGCTTAACCAATTTAAATTGTTCACAGGTATCATAAAACATGGCAACAAAGCTTGAATCTGATTATCCACCATCACCACCTAATGATGAGTCAGGTTGGTTAAAATTCTTATTGGTCCGTACATACCTAGATCAGAGTATTACAATAATTGCCAATGAAACAAAAAGAGTTTTTGTTATTGGCTGCAAGATTGACTCATGATGATGTTTACATGATATGTACCTATTTTTGTTTGATAAAACTGAGTGTTTACTTAAAATTAATTACTCCTGTTAGCCCAAGACAGCAAGTAAAAAAAAATTTATTTAAAATTATCTCGTTTCAAAAATTTCATATAAATTATTTCATTTCTATCATTTATTTTCAACTCAATTATTTGAATTAAATTTATTTGAATTCAATTATTTAAATTCAATTATTGGAATTAACTATTTGAATACAGTTATTTGAATCCATTTGTTTGAATTCAATTACTTGAATTCAATTGTTTGAATTTAATTATTTGAATTCAGTTATTTGAATCCATTTGTTTGAATTCAATTACGTGAATTCAATTGTTTGAGTTTAATTATTTGAATTCAATTATTTTAATCCAATTATTTAATTTCAATAATTTCATTTAAAAAGTGTTATTAGTTATTAAATTCTTTTATTAATCATTTGACCGATGATACAACACAACTTAGGTACACAGACACACACACACACACACGCGCACACCCCGACATTATTCTTGCTAGTGATTTATAGTTGTATTGCACTTTTAGTGCTTTTAGTTTGTAAGGGATTATCCATGAATCATGGGTCAAATAGAGAGGGGGGGGGGGGAGTGAAAAATCATAAAACATCACCAACCGAAATTTGTAAAACTCAAAATTGTTGTGTTGGGGAAGCGGGAAATGGTTGCCTGGCCACGGAGCCGGGCACGGAGGCAACCATTTCCCGCTATGAAAAGTTCAGTTAAACTAGCTTAGACCAAAGAGTATAATGTAGTAGAGTTGTTTGGTTATTTGGATTAAAAAATAAACAATAATAATAATTGTAAATAAATAAATTCATGTGGACATTTCACACAGCGCCATCTAGCCCCAAACTAAGCATAGCTTGTACTATGGGAACCAGATAACTGATACAATACTTATATACTTTTTTGTTTGTAAATACATACATACAAATACAATATAACACCCAGACACAGAACAAACATCTATGTTCATCACACAAATGTTTGTCCTGGTTAGGAATCGAACCCACAGCCCTCGGTTTAGAAGGCAGGGATACTACCAACTGACCTATCGGGCCCGTCTATATAAACTCTAAAACATCACCTCATATCACCAGTGGGGGTGTAAAAGTTGCTATAATATAACGTGATTAATGGATGAACCGTCAGTAATTTTTCTGTAGTTGCTCCTTTCTTTTGCATACTCCCATAACCTCAGAATTAATATCGACTGAACAACTGAAGCATAGACTGCAGTAGATTTCATTGTTGAAGTTTTTGTAGTTGTGTGTGTGAACTGTGAAGTGCTTCTTATTCTTATTCTATTTGGGGGCGGTAAGGCCTGCACTGACGTCCCGCATGAGGTGTATTGTGCATTTCCCCCTGCCAGTATTCACCCAAGCCAGCCTAGCTCCTTTATGTATCGGAGCACGGCTCTGGGTCGCTGGCACAACTGTTCCAGTGATGTTACATTAGATGGTGGCTTGGAGACCGATTGCAAACGATCCCGCGGTCGTTGTTCTTGTTCGTTCATGATTAGAATAATGTTATTAAAAGTTCGTTAAAACAACAGCATTGCGCCATAGTGCAGCCAGTGGCGAGATAACTGAATTAAAAAAAAATCACATGCATTTTTCATTATTAAATTTTTAAAATGAATTTGTTTGTATTATTTTTGCCCAATCACATGAAGCTAAAGCAAATTTTAATAATAAAACTCCCCTTCCAGATGGCGAGGAACAAACATCTTCAGAGACAACCACAGGGAGCCCTCAAAAGACCCCAATAAACAACAATGTTCCAGATTTGCTAAAACGCCTTCAATCCTGTGGTGCCCTAGTAAAGAAACCTAAGCAAGAATACCACTGCTTCACTTGTGATAAGGACTACGATGACTGGGAAGACCTAGAACAGCATCTGTTGACACACGTGACTCAGCCCTCGTTGGTGCTCGACAAGCTGCCTTCAGATGATGAAGATATTCCGCCATCCGGAGACGAAGAGTGGTCGGAGGAAGAAGAGGCGCCGCCGCCGCCCAAAACTCCCCAGAAAGTAGATATATCACAACTACTCAAGAAGACAGGCCTCTCACTTAAAAATTCAACCGTATCACCCATTAAACAATCTGACGCTGCACTTGACAAACTTAGCGGCCTCGGTTTCACAATAAAGAAAAATACAAGTCCAACGAAGAAAGAAACTGAAATTAAGAATGAGCCTAATGCAAATTCTGAAACAGAAGCTCAGAACAAAAATGATGTTATGTCAAAACTTGGAAAACTTGGAGGTATAAAACTGAAACTCAGATCTGATGGTGGTAATTCTAATAGCTTCAAAGTCATCAATGGTTTGAGAGATTTCAAAACATCTGACGATGATGAAGATGAGGATGACATGGAGAAGAGTGCTGAGGGTCAGGATGGAGGTTCTGATGAGGAACAAGATAAATCCGAAGAACAAGATGTTCCACCTGACGAAGACTCTGAAGAGGAAGACTTGCCACTGAAGCCTAAGGCTAACCAGGCAAAGCAAACCACTATAGCAGCTCAAAAGATTGCTAATGCTCTTAAAAATCTACAAGGTAAAACAGTGGCCACTAAAGTTGAGCCACAAGCATCTCCAGCTAAACCCGTTAAACCAGCTCCTGTTGGTAAATCGCCTTCTAAAGATACACCAACTCCGAAAGTGGTAGGTCGGCCCAACATGAAGCAAACACCAAAAAGGGGTGCCAATTTACCTCTATCCACCAGAGAATCTGCTAAAATAAAAGAGATTTCATTGGCTGTCTCGGAAAGTTCCACGCCCGAGCGACGCCAGTCTGACCATGAAAATGTTGTTGTGAAAAAAGAAATAGATTCATCTCAGTACACAGGCAGCAATGTTCCACTCTTCTCCGGTCAGATAAAAACTGAAAGATCATCACCACCTCCTGGGGATAACAAGGCCACACCTATAATAGCAAGTGTCAAATCAGAACCGGAAGCGAATTCTACAGGTCAGGGTCAACCGATTTTTTCACCTCATCCCACTACACTGTTACCAGTTACAAAAACCGAAGATGCAGGTGTGACCATTATAGAAATCAATGGTGACTCAAACGATGAGGATGATGACTGTTGTGTTGTATCAGCAACTCCTGCGCCTGATATCAAGCCAATTGTGCCGAAAACTGAACCACTTCAAGCAGGTTACCCTCCAGCCTATCCAACCATTTCACAGTCGAACTACAGCAGCTTGCCAACAAGTCGCGCCCCCACACTCTCGTCCTTGGAGAAACAACATAACTTCAACTGGAATGCGCCCGACTCCAAACCCCCTATCGATATGCTGGAGAAAAGCGCTGACGATATCTTCGAAAGTCTACTATCCAATGCTACCAAGAAAGAGAATCTTATGTCAGAGGTCAGTGAATATATTTCCTTAGATACTCTAGGCCCTCAGCATTCTTGCGATGTGTGCAATACTAGATTTACCGATGTAACACTGCTAGAAAATCATATTAGAATGACGGGACATTCGAGGAGTATTGTTACGCCGTCCTCGGCTTCGTCGCTGCTACCCTACAATCCATCATCTTCAAATATTCTTCAGAGTCTTCTTCCAGTTAAACAAATGGTGGAACAAGTTGGGAAGTTAGGAATAGCGGGCACACCTGGTGGGTACCAGCAGAATGTTATGATCAATATACAGGCATACCCGGGCGCTGCTGGTATGATGCCATCACAGACACCTTATAACACTTACGCACAAACAATGCCTGGCCAAACTATGCCAGGCTATGGACAAGCCGGTTCAGGTTTATATGGTGCAACAGCAGGGCAACAGATGCCTGGACAATATCCAAACCAAAACTATATGGGGCAGCAAACATATGGGCAGTTCCAGAACCCCATGTCCAAAGCAAGTTACCCTGGAACCATGCCTCAAAACACCTTTGATACTTCAACAATGTTCTCAACGGCGTCACCTCTTCAGACCATGCAACAGGCTTATGGACAACCGGTTACCAGTATGAACTCGCAAATAGGCCAAATGGGACCTCCTCCGGCGCCGACGGGCTCTCTGTATGTGCCCAGTTCTAGCCCGGGAGGGAGCATGAAACCACCAGCCAATGGCAGCGGCATTAGAATACAGAACATCCAAACATTTCCACCTGGCCAGGTCCTAGGTATATCTGGTCAAACCATCGGTGTAGATGGGCAACAATCTGGTGTACAGCAGTCTCCAGGCCAGATGATGGGAGTGCAAATGCCCTCTCCTGCGCAAATTAGATTGGCTCCTGGGGCCAACGTGAGCGGTCCCCGGGCTCGAATACCCAATGTTAGAGGACAAAGACCGTCTATCCGACCCGGGATACAAGTACATGGTCAAATCCGTGGATCAAAACCAGGAGCTCGTATGCCGATGAAGCGTCCGACCAACGCGCCGGTTGGCGGTCCAGGAATGAAAAAGAGGCCAAATGTATTACTGCCCGGAAGGCATGATAACGAGGATTGCCAAGTGATGGCCTTGCAGAAGCAGAGAGAGGGTATGCCGATGATCAAGAGCGTCCAAGGCGCTAACGAGAAGTTGAATCTTGGCAGTCAAATATCTATAACTAAGAAGACGGTCAATAAGGAAGCTAATGCCATGGCTAACGTGTTAGCATCGCGAGGGATCAGCGTGAAACAGAAGCAGAAAAGTAGATCGCCATCCCCGGAGAGACCTTTACCTCATATCCCTAATCTTGGAGCAGGCATGAGTATCAAACACACTTCGAAAATGAGCAGCTTTTCCATTCCTGAAGCCACCGTCGGCGGTGGAATGCTTCAATGCAGAGTTTGCAAGAAAATGTTTATGAACCAGAGCTCTTTAGCAGTTCACATGTCAAATGCACATCCGCAGTCTAAAGTTCCAATGTTCAAGTGCGAAGAATGCCCTGCATCATACCCTAAAATACTACAGCTGCAGCATCATAAAAGAGTGTTTCATAATGTTGTAGGTCCTAATAGAGAGTTAGGATTGCCTGTAGTGGATATGTCACAGGATGAAAACCTTAAAAGGTTGAGTAGTTTAGGCATTTATAGTTTTATTCCTTTAGCCAGTAAAGAGCAGGCGGGTGGTTGCTTCGGCATACCTGTAATTTCAGTACAAAATGTACAGAATGGCATGACAAGTAGTTTGCAAGCATTAGGTGCAGATGGGCTATTAAGTTTAGGGCCTCTCAAATCCTTACCTAATACGTAAAGGTAGGTCTAGGTTAAGTAGTAGTTTCTAAGCATATGAGAACATTATTTAGTGTCTGTTCGAAGGTGATCGTGCATCAGTAGATAGATAGTTTCTTTTTCGCTTTTGTAAAATACTTCCAAATAAGCGATAATGATAAAAGTAAGTGATAAGTGATAAACAAGTAATTCAAAATGTATCTGAATAATCCAGCTCCTGACATTATTATTATTCACTTGTTATTTTTATTTTATTATTATTATTTTTTTACGGGCAATATGCCTTTATTACTCAAGCTAATAACAATAATAAAAATTAAAACTGTCTACAGTCTTCTACAAAGAACATATTGACTAATAGATTAGTCTCATTTTTATTCAAGTAATATTTCAATCGGTTTGTTTATTTTATACATACAAGGTGACCTTGAATTGATATGTTATCCCGTAAGGGAGTAAATCTACACCCCAAGGTAGACAATGTTTCTTCTACGACTTTACTAAATTAATAGTTTTTCATTGAAGAAATGCCATGTAAAGTTTACGTTCGAAAATAGCCTTAGCGCAGCTGCGTGGTTGAACTTCGTCCTTGACCGAGTGCACATAAATGAGTTTAACGACCTGTGTTTAGAAATGAATTAACAGTATCTTATTAACTCTCGTAGCGATCTCACGTGCAGTTTTGCGAGTGGATTTATTTTTTACCATGGAAGTTTGGAAACACCCAGTTTCATGTAAGGCTCTCGCAAATGGTATCATGGTCCCATTCCCCCCATTTCGGGATAACATACTAATTCAAGGTCACCTTGTACTTATATTGCTTACAATTTACATGGTTGTTATTTTATATGTTCACCATAGTGTTCTAACACACAGGTTGAGTTCAGCATAACTGTTTCACTGGTTAGCGCACTTACATTATGTATACTGCATAATAATATGCATTCTACTACTATTTACATGTGATCGTCGCAGCTCAACCTTGTTTGCTCTGAGTAGAAAAATTAAAACAAAAAAAAGTTTACTAAAAGAAGATTGGTTAATTTATGTTCATTTTGTTTGGTTTGCGAACAAAAATGTTGCCAGTGTAACTGTTGACATTTACTTGGTCGTAGTATTTGTGTGTTGCAACTAGAAGAGGTTTTAAAACAGTATGTGGCGGAAAATATTTCGATTTTTTATGCTGTCTGGGGAACGCCTACGTTCAGGAGTGGATGTCTTCAGATTGTTGGATGACGATGATGGCTCAATATTGAGCATAGTAAATATTTAAATAAATGTTTCGTTGAATGAGTAAGTTTCTGCTGACCCTACTCAAAATATTTTCTGTCACATACTATACGAGATTTGAATTTTTTCTTATTTATGAATAAGTGAATTATCATAATGTAATATACGATTAGTACTTATATCTAGTAATAAAAAATAGTTTTAAAAGTATGGATAGTTTTTGTTCTAAAAGATTTTTATGTATTAAAATTGTATAAAATATTATATGACTCGGTTTGAGAGGTCTTCTAATATACTGCATTATGTCAGAGATCATCACTATTTTCTGTCCAATTTTATGAATTGACTGAACTGACTGCATAACAAAATTACATTGTAAGGAGTCTGGTAAATCTAACTCTGCAGTGACATATTTTGGAACCCCCTAAAACTTTGTAAGTAATGGTTCAACCAATGTGTTAAAAGTTATTTCAAGTATGCACTGTGCTACCATATAAAGGATTTTATATTACACCAATTTTGAATCACTGCAGAGTTTAAAATGTTATTGACTTCCAAGAAGGTATTGAATATGAATAGACTATTATGTTGTTTAGTCACTATGACGTTACTAGCCGTAAAAACCAAGTTGTGTTAAAATAATAAATCGAAATTGTGAAAATTACCAGTTTTGTCAAAGTTGTTCGAATTGTTTAATATAATTAAGTACTAAAACGGCGTGTAACTTGTCATATCTTTTACATGTAAGAAAAAAATTGCAACATTTTTAGAAACGTTGAAATTTATAGAATTAAATTGGTTTTGATTCATACCAATAATAAAAACTCAGTGCAATTATTGACTTTTTTGCATGTGTATATTATTCCAGGTATAGCCAAAGTTTTGTCATGTCCAAATATTTTTGTTACTCTTGACATACTTACTATTAACGAAGCTATGTCATTGTGATGTAGAAATTAATCTTACCCTCTCTTTCAAAATATTCATTCTACTAGCTGAAAAGAAATTTCACTAATGGAACCAAGACAATTTTTTTACAATAGTTTAGGTTATCGAGGGTTTGTAGGGGGGTTATCAAAGTTTAAAATGGAAATCGTTTAATCACTAAACTATTTACTAAGAATTTGATCAAAATACGGAATAATTAAATAACTAAGGCGTCAGTGTTAGGGCCTTATACATTATGTAATATGATTATATTCGAATACTTACTATTATGTTGCTCACTTTTATTATAAAAGTGAGGGTAGATGAGCTCTGCCATATTGTGCAGAAAATGGAAGAACCTATATTATAATATTATTTGAGTTTGTGATATCGGCAGAAAGACTTTTATTTTTACCAAATTGTGTTGTGTTATTGTAATGCACCATCAAATAAAAAAGTACTTATTTATGGCCTAAATTGCAGATTTCATAGAATGATCGTTTTATGACCTGAGGACAGGGTCCCGACTGAGCGTCGTTCTGTATTACGGGTTACGGGTCCTGTATGCCCTTCATTGTCAAGTTCCATATGCCTAATTTATATTCAGCTCACTAGCGAGAGTGAGCAGGAGAGTGGGCAGGACGGCAGCGTGTGCAAGTGTCCTTTTCGCAGTCATAATTGCCCATGCCCACTTTTCTTCTCACTGTCGCGGTAGTGAGCTGTGAATAAAATACCGGGCTTTTTCGAATTTTATCGCTCTTTCACTCGGTGGTTCTCATCTCTTCTCTTTCCTACATTAACCATCAACGATATTAACCACAGACCTAAAATATTTACGTTACATCTTAACCATTTTAGAGAAGCGTCGTAGAGTGAAATAGCCATAGAAAAATTTGGTTCTGTAGAGAGAATCAAGAATGGAGAATCTCTGTTTATTAATGGTAATGCAAGTGAGACAAACTTAACGTAGTAGGTACTTACCCTTAACGGAAACGAGACGAAGATAATATTTGTTGTCCTTTGTATGCGGTTTTGGTTGTTTGCCTCAAAACTTATTCGAAGCAAAATCCAAATCTCATGAAGTTTCTTTCTGAGATTTGGATTTTGGTTATCGAACATTTTCTGCTTATGATTTTATTTCCTGCATTTTGATCGCTGGTTCGGTGAATGATAGTAAATTTGACCTAGACTATGAATATATATTATAAATAATGTAATTACGCTGTCTTGGTTCTCTCTACGTTTTGATGAGTTGTTTTCATCTCAATCTGTTATCATAATTTATTAAGTACCTACCTACTTGACAAGACCTATCCGAATACTGCACCGAAGCCCAAACTAAAGCTAAAAGAGTCAAGATTCAACATAATCGTTGTTTCGTATTAGCGTTTCGCTCAGTATTCAATATTTAGCGTTACAGTACTCGCCCGTTTTGTCTATCTGTGTGCATTATTATATTATATGACTTTTATTTAGCTTTACTTTCAACGGTGCAACTTGAATTACTTTTGTTTAGTTAGAATTAAGCATAGAACTTGTAATTTTTGTAACTGAAAAGAAGAGTGAATCTATTATAATAACAGAATAACTAAACGCGAGTTTACGAATAAACGTTTAAACAATATTCAAGCTTTGTACATTATTTTTATGCGCCCGCGCCCCGTAGTTTTACCCGATTTTTGATGGGAACTTGTCTCTTACATACTTCCTCTTCCTCAACTTATTGAGGCGTATTCAACAACCCCCAGTTTAGGTGGGGGTCGTTGGGAACAATTGTATCTATCGGAAAAGGGTATCCTGCCGAAGCCGAAGGGTAGTTTGCCAGTGTAAATATCTTTTTCAGGATAAAAAGTACCTATAGGCTGCCTTAGCACGGATGGTAGACTAAATTGTCTTCCCCGTTTTACTCCACTTGACAGGTAAGCAAGTGATTTAAAACGGGGAGACAGTTTCCTCTATCACCCGCACCCGTAGGCGGGCTGGACTATGATAATATATCCCTGTGGACCGACGATCTGGTAAGCTGATGGATGCAGAACTCGGAAGTAGCGCTCTCTAGAAGAGGCCTATGCTCAGCAATGGACGGCTTCGGGCTGTTAATGTTGATAATATATTATGATCTAAGCATCAAATTAATTGGTTGGAATAGGCATGATGACTAAATTTTTTTTTTTGCATAAATTAAAAATATTCCTCAAAAGATAAACATTTGTGAAAACAAAATATCTCAAAAAACGACTAAGTTACAAGCATTTTACAAACCGGAATAGAAAGAGATAGCTCAAACGGCCAGTGACGTCAGAGCAATGTCGTCATAGTACCTCATTACTAAGCTGTGGTAGCTTTACATACAATATCTTTGGCATGTGACGTCACAGGTGGATTTTTCATAGTAACTGGAGGCGCTCTGAAAAATAGTCAAAGAGAATATAATATACTCCAGTGTTTTCATTTGGGCCGATACTTCGCCAACACGCAATTAATGTCGCTTAATAAATAATCTTGCGTTATGCAGAAATAAAATATTTCGTAAAATAGCCCGAGTTATTCCGTTGTATGGGATGAGGCATCTGTACTGTAGGTATTATATTATCTGGGGAATGACTGAATTATCTTATAATTTGAAATAAAAGGTTTTTTCCACAATAAGTTTACTTTATTAGTTTTATGATAAAGCTTTTAATGAAATCACCATTACCTACCACACACATAAGAAATCCTTAGAAACATACTATGCAAATAGTTGTTCTTACAATTGTGCAAACTTAAAAATATACAAAACAATACATAATTAATGTAAATAAATACACAAGTAAATGCATTACTTTACAAGTCTAAAATAATTATGACAATGGAAAAGATTCATCCAATTAAATACGAGATAATTTTAAATAAATGCTTGATCCATATTAATAAATTTTATTGCCTACACATTAATTTCACCTGTTTGTCCTTAAATATTGCAGAAGAGGACATTTAGTAGTATTAATGGCAGTATTTTGATCATTTCAAGAACACTTGGGGCAGATAATATAGGCTGCACCTATACTTTACTAGTTCTACTTTGGAATAAAACACCTAAGTCTTTTCTGCCAAGTCATCCATGCATTAATATTATGCTGTGCGCAATCAGTTTACATCGTGACCCCGTGGGGTCTTATCGCATAAGTCTGGTTGCAATGGTGATCATGTTTTCTCTTGCTCACACTCACAGACTTGTAAAGTGGTGCATGCAAGACGGGGTCCTGGATGCTTTGGGTCATTCAGAAAGTGAAAAAATCTTAAGTACTCTAAGGTTCTAGTTATGGTATATCATCTCAGTGATGGAGTTAGGTGGGTGTGTATGTATAAGAGTATGAGAGTTATTCGAGGCGGATGAGCTCCACATCAAAGATGAGGGTGGAGTTTGGTGGGATGACTCCGGGATGGCCTTGCTGGCCGTACGCGAAGTCAGGGGTGCAAGTCAACTTAGCCCGCTCACCTACTGACATCTGAAAATATAAAAAAGTAAGTAAATATAGTATATGATTTTTAGAAGATTGAACTCTGCTTGATTTGTGTTACCTAACAGATTAAGGGCATTTGGGAATAGGTTAGGTATCCCCTGTAAGTATCCATCATGAATGCATTGTCACTCACCATCATGGAAGACTATTTGGGCACTGTCTCCCTGATGGCTAAAGTTGCGACTATTCTGCATAGTTCGTCTAAGAATGTACCACCGCTTTGCAAGTTATTCCCCAAGCAGTATTGTGCAAGTGCTACTGTGTTCAGTTGGGCATGGTATTAAAACTACTGAGCAAATGAGATTTTACGACCTCATCTCATAGTCCTATCTTTCTTATATAAAAAATTAAGGGCTTTATTGCAATTCTACAAACTAATCTTATTGCTAGACAGTGTTGAGATCTCAGGATAATGTGCATAGTGCAGTGTCACATGAAACTATAAGATGCTATATAGAGACACTTAACATCTGAAGATTAACTAGCTTCCTGCATCACTCCTTGGTATACATATAAAAAAATATTTCCATATTTATGCTAGGGATAGAGTTTGAAAAACATGATAATATGCCATAAATCTTTTCTTCATGGATTATAAATATGTCAAGAAAACTTATCTAACATTAATTAAAGGTGAATCAGTGTACACATCATAAAGATAAAGAGGCCTGAATATTATGTCATACAAGCTATAATGCCATATTGGTTGTGTTAGCTAACTTTTAGTTAGTTAAAACCTAGAATCAATTTACAACCAAGTTTTACAGCCTGAACTGTTTGTCCAGGATTACAGATAATGCGTGGCATTGTCATTTGACCCGTTACTATTCTAATACTAGCAGTGTTAAAGTACCGATACATGTAATGTAACTGTTCTGCTATTACTGTCTCTCTCACTACATTTTTCAACAGTGATGGGAAGAGATTGTTCTTCAGCTTTGCACAGGAACACTTTAAAGATGCTAGTTGTACCTACCAACATTTCTTACATTAGAAGAGTTCAGGTGGTCTTAAACTGAATTCAAAGCCACTTGCCAGAAAAGATCATCTAATGGCTACATCTCACCTTTGCTACTCCTTCATCCCATCCTCGGATGACCTCTCCCTTGCCAATGCGGAACTTGAAAGGTTTGCCGCGGTCGCGTGAGGAGTCAAATTTCTTGCCGTTCGTTAGGGTACCAGTGTAGTGTACAACTACAGTCTGACCCGACTTCGGGTATGTTGATTCTGCAAAAATTACAGATGAATTTATCAACACAATGAATGGAAAAGCATTACTCATAAAATTTTACAATATGCAGTGCGAATACATGAACGATATAACCTATGAGTACCTAACCTTATTTATTCTCTTAAGTAAAATAGGTCTCCAAAATATCAATGGGATGAAAATGAATATTTTTTACACTGCAAGTGTGAAATTTGGTGTTCATTAGGCCAACAAATTAGGTGGGTCTATGCAGAAGATGCCCGTCATTGTCCGACGAGTCTTCACCTCGATGGATGACTTACGTGCCTACAGCAAACATGTCAGAATCATTCTTCATCTTCACACATACCTACTCAATTACTACTTACCATTGAAACGATACATTCATAGCATGGGGTAAATTTTTCCATCGAAACGGGCCGCTTAGCATACTACAGAACGTCAAAAGAAAACGTTATTGAAAAGTTATCACTACTTACCGTCTCCGGGAGAGATTGTTTCAACGTTTACGCCCATGGCTCCTTAATTTATATACAATATAATACGTTTACGACACAAATTCTAAGCACACAGCACCGCAACGCAACGCGGTCCAATTTTTTCAATGGCGTTTTGGTTTTTTAAATGGTGACTTTTTTTTTCTTATATTTTGGCTCCTCAGCACACATAGTGTATTTAGCCAGTGTCAAGTATTGTAATTTAACATCGTTAAGGAATATATCACGTAAAGCCAAGTCTTAACTTACTTAACTAGTCTTAACGATAGACTAAGGTCTAAGTTGTCATAGTCATAGTCCAGTCTAAGTCAGGTAGTCATACTCCAGTCTTAGTCATGCTCCAGTAAAGTGGTGTCAACTTTACTAGAAGCTTCTATGGAATTTTAGAAGCAACACGAAAACTCACGTTTCACCACATTATATTACTTGCCCACACTCATGCTTGTAAATCAGCACTTAATGCGTAAAACGCCTCCAATTTTAAACATAAATACTGAATAAAGCACAAGTTTTGAGATGTAATACAAGATACAAGATATAGACAAGATATCACAGTAGATTTTTTTCTCTCAAGTTATGGACGCTAGTAGTGTTGGAACAGCACGCACACCTATATCATTCAGGCTAATAAAATATAACGCGAAATGCTATTGTAATAATCGCATCGTTAATAAAGTTGTACACATTTTAGCAGTGCCACATTAAGTTACCGTATAACTTAATGTGGCGCAAATTTTCCTACCCTAAACCTGTTTTAGTATCTGATGGCTGAAGTACCTACAGTCATCAACATCATCATTACAGTACAGCCGTGTAAATATTATAGTAGAACGGCTTGACCCATTTTAAATTGGAAGGTGTCTATGTTGGTGGTGTTATAGATACATTTTAATGATTTAAATTTTTTGATAGGACCTACCTAACATGTATAAAGAAGAAAACATACAAAATAGCCTCTTTGTATATAACAGTACATTACCAGCGGCACCTACTCTAATTAGTTCAATCGATGATCTAATTGTTTGGACGTAATTACTTTACTGGACAGTCATTCCACCATACCATAACGAAAATATTCTACCTACTGAGAATTTCATATAATATACTAGGATCTAGGCCTATTTTAAACCAGCGGCGGCGTTGCGGTATTTGGCCCAGCTGTTGCTGTGAATAGGTATGGGCTTGCAGCGCACTTCACAGCTACCATTGCGTTTGGCACAGACTATACCCAAGCATAAGTTCATAAAGGTACCTACGTGAGTATCCATGTTTTATGTAGATATAGATGATGAATTTTTTTTTTCCTCCTTGGAGGATTTGGCTTCGCACGTCTTGTGCATCCGCCAGTGTCGAGTTTGAATCATTTTCGCTTTTTCTTGGAGCTTGAATCTTCCGTTTGTTCCCTTATTTGCACGCTTCACACAGCATTTTATTGCTTGAGGCTTGGTTTGACGATTTAAACTTTTGCGATTGCGATAATATTTGCTAAGGAGTTTATTACTTTTATAGTGCTTTTATACTAAAAGTGGGGAAACGTATCCGCGACTAATGATTTAAATTAATATTTCTTTAATATAAATTTACATTAGGGAAAAGGATCAAGGAAAGGAGAGGTATAAATATTGAGAGGGGAAAAAACAATGACTTACTTATGTAGGTAAATCTTTTTTAAATCTAACATATTTACAAATTAATACAGATATTTACAATTTAATATTATTATTACAAATGAAATCAGATAATATATTGAATATAGAAGAATCGATGGTATGAAGAAGAAAGTTTATGTTAACAGGAAAAGGGACACGGAGATGATGAAATTCCTGTCATTTCATGATGAACCAAAAGGTTTCATGTAACTATTTTTTTATTTTATAAGTATGAACAATTCATGACTTGTTGGATAACGATATTTTTAAAATTATTCAAAATAACGACGTTGTTTTATGTGAACGGGAAGGATAATAATAAAACAATTTACTTAAGTATAAATATAAACATTTTTATAACAAACATCCTTGTCTTATTAAACTATAACACATAGTGCCGGGTCTAGATTATCTAAATAAAAATAAAAAAAAATCTACCTAAAAAAAAACGAAAAAATATCTTCCTTTTATGGTAATCAATATAATAATATTTTACAATTTCATAAATAATTAAACATAAGTTAAAATAAAAAAGTGTTATTTAAGGGTATCGTTGCCTACAGCTTTAAGTTAATCATGTCATAACTAAGTAGATAATAAGTAAACACGTATATGTTTTTTTACTAAATGACATTATTTAATGCCTTCACTGTCCATTGCTACATCCATTTTCATACAATACTCATTTAGTTTTAGTTAAAACTATTTTTATCAATTTAATCATCACAACACATATTTCCGACCATTCGTTATTAAAGTAAAGGCCGCTACTGCTAAGCACTGTACTGCTAAGCAGCTAAAGTAGGTACATCGATATTTATTAGTTTATAAAACATTTAATTACACTATTACCCTCACACCATAAATTATTATTGAAACAGTAAAACCCGCAATTCGTTTACTATGTTTATCTGATTCGTCATACTTAGGTTACATAAAATGTACAATTTGTTATTGAATTGTAAGTTTGATGCATTACTTATGTACTTACCTTTATGTATATTAGGTATTAGGTACCTAAGTTTGTAACAGCATGTATAACAAATGGCGGATTTTACAAACATTTTTTATTAATCACATTCATTTTTATATTTTAATAATAATAACATTGAGTCAAATAAATCTTAAACAACATTGATTTTAACAGTCATACATTTTTTGTTCTATTATTATAATATTATTATTAACAACAATAAATAATACATATTTAATAAGAATCTCGCTAGCCAATGATGTTAGTGCCAGGATAAACAAGTTTTTTTGTTTTTTATAAACGTTTTAAAGTAGAAGGCATTTACTTTTAAAATTAATAAAAATTGCCAAATGATGCGGTTTATAAGTGTATTTTTTTAATAGTCATTTAAAACGTACTAAATTTCTAAAGGAAATAAATGTGAAATTTATTTATTTATTTATTTATTCAAAACAAATTACAACTATTATTACAGTTTTAGTATTATTAATTAAATATTAGCCAATGAGACGTTTTATTTTTAAAAAAAACTAGTTTCACTTCTGTTACTAGATGGCGTAGTAACGACGTATTTCAAACATGGTCGTAGTTTCAAACAACGGAGTACAAGGAAAGGTCAAATTCAGTTGAGTGGATCACAGAGTACGTTGTCTATTTGTCGATAGAAAGCCATTAGAGTATATGCCTTCCATAAAATAAGGATAGAATACTAAACTCGATCCATAAATAAAACCCCCATTTTAACGCCATCTGTCGGGTCCTTATTTAAATTACAGTTTTATTTTTTAATAAAACGCCTCAATGTATAATAGTTAATAACGGATGCACAAGATAACACTGATGTAAGTAAAGTCATAAACACAATATAAAATTCATTAATTATCCAGTCACTAACGATCGCGGGAGCTATGCATTTCATGATTTAGGTATTGAGTCATTTTTAACTAAATATTATAATTAATAATCTAACACGTAGAGAAACATTGATCTAAGGTGACATAAGCAATTTTATTCTCCTAATATTTTAAATGCGTTAGGGGTAAGACATTAGTTTTTTAAAGCCATCTACAATGATGATGATTCAAAGAAGTTTTACCATTATACTTCCTTGTGATAATTTTATTTAATGACAGATTTTTCGAGATGGTATCTTGCATCTTTTGCTTCTATTTTTCCACAAGTAAGTGCATTTTTTCAAATCATATTGAATTGATTGAATAAGTACCTATCTTCGTCTTAGTTTTACATACTGTTGATGCCGATATCCCAAAATTACCTACATTGAACTGGAAAAAACAGTTTTATACAAATGTCTCAACCTATTCGGTAAACAAGGCTATCCTAATAACAGTTGCAGTGCCTCTCAGAATAAGTTCTGTGTAACACTGCAGTGTGCACGTGTAACGCGTTTCAATAAAGAAAATTAATGAAAACAGCAAACATTTCTATTGCTGTCTCACTCCCGCTGCACTCAAACACAATAGTGGAAGAGGGAAAATAACAGTTTCTTGTTTGCGTCAGATTCGTTTCTTTAATGACACGCGTTAGATATAGCATTAGCACTGCTATTTTCGACATGTTAAATTGTGGGATATGGTGATCGCAATGTTACTGATGTTCGCGTAAATACTTTTTAAAAAAAGAATGTTTCTTTTACGATTAAAATTGATGCGGTTGAATATCCTAGCTAGAGTTAAGTAGAAGAGTAGGAATTGTGATCAAAAATATTATCATACCAAATCTAAGCAACGCTCGTTTTTTAGTAGAAAAAGTGAGTACCGAAATCTGTGCAACAACAAAGTGCATTCAAGAAAATGTGAAATATGAAATGATATGTATTTGTCAATAGAAATTTGAATTCTACATGTAAATACTTATGAAAATAGGAAACAATTTGAAACAGTAATTCTGTAGTAATACCGAGTCTACGAACCATAGATTATAAAAGTAATAAATCTAAAAACCCTTGAGCCCGGAACATGATACCTAACTGATTAGATACGCTCAATTCGTTAAGTTTTCTGACCATTGTAAATTATGACAATTTGAGTCTGTTTTCATTAAGTACTTATAGTTACATTGTTATGTTATCTGTACTATACCTATATATTGAAACATTTTTCACTGGATAGTGTAACTTGCTCTGTGGCTACAATGTACAATATTTGGCATTTCCTTTGGCTTGTTGACAATAATTTTATTCTCATACTGATGTTATGTATACATAAAAGTCATTATTTTTATGGAAACTAACACAGCCATTATGTAAGTACAATTTAATAATATAGGGTTATCTAGACACAAACTACATAATAGATGTTTTTACAATTTTTGTTGTTAGTGCCTAACTTTTTGATGCCATTAAAAAAGTTCTATTGCTGTCTCACTTCCACTACACTTTTGAAATAGTGATGTGATGGAGACAAAAGACTACCTATGTTTCGTTAGAATTGCTTTTTATGACGCCTGTAGTAAAAAAACAACAAGTTAAGTTCGTAGGGATTCCAAATTCTTCATAGTGCGAATTAGTTAGGATTAATTACCGCCAGTTTCTATGTAAATAAAGCTCGGGTCAAAATGCATGTTTGAAACCGGTGAAACTGGCAAGCAAACTGGGCTTTAAGCTCATCACTATTTTATTTTGACACTTGATTATACACTTCATCCATGGATGGATGCTATTTCCACGTCTTAATAACAAAATCTTTAAAATAGAAAGTAACGTAAGTAGAACTCATAATAGCTTGTAATCCAGCTTATTTGTACGTAAAGTAAGCCGGACTACGTGCTATTATGACAAAATATTTCGTGAAAATTAAGATGCTAATTATAATTAAATGGAAACATTTAAATTTAAACAGAATCAAAATAATTCGTTTTTCAAATAGCGGTTTTATTGAACAAAGTAACATCTCTAGTTATTCTATCGAGTCACGATTCTGCATCACTAGAAATTCGTTCGGAAATCGGGACGGAGTGGCTTTGGCGTTTGGATACACTTATGGCGTTGAGGGTTCCTCTTCCTGATGATGCTTCGCGAGGGCTAGGAGGATCATGGTGAGCTGCTTTCTGCTGATCTTGCCTTCACTGCTGTACTCTACTCCTTGGAGGATTGTCTCTTCGAATTCTAACAAGTCTTGAGCGTCGTAGTCCTGAAACACAAATGGTTTCTGGTAATAAAACCTTTTCGCGTAGCACTAGCAGAAGATGAGAGAGAGAGAGAGAGAGAGAGAGAGAGAGAGAGAGAGAGAGAGAGAGAGAGAGAGAGAGAGAGAGAGAGAGAGCATGAGCAGAGCATGAGATGAGCAGAGAGTATTTAATGCATTATTTTTTCTCTAATCCGTGCTTTTAATACCATTATCCAACTTACTTATTAATGATATTAAAATTAGTGAAGGAAAGAACGTTCATCCTATTTGAGCAGCTTTAGTTAGTTTTTTTCTCTTTTAGTAATAGTACTTACTTATAGGTGTTACTAAGTAATACACTATAGGTACCTAAATCCTAATATAATCGAGGCTAACTAGGAACCCGTGATTCTTGAATTTGAACAGAGTGGTTATTCTCTATGGAAACACAGATTCCACACGATACGAAACCACGTCGTTATCGTGTCTTGTTCAAATCGTGTCACCGCGTCAGATATACCTTCACTTTACATTAAAGTTATCTTTATTTTGAATAAAATATATTGACATAAGTGGTCATATCTTTTGATGTGTTGATGTTTTGGAACGCGTCTCGGTAAAACATACAATTTTTCAATTTTTGACAGTTCAAATCGCGCCAATTCCAAATTCATTTCGCGCGGTTTTGTTTTCGTTTCATAGAGAATACAGTTTCGCAGATTTCTTATGTAAGACAAGGAATTCGCGTGGTTTCGAAGTAAGGAATCGATACGGAATAATGGGCCTGGACGTAAAATACAGTCATGTTTCTTCCTTACTTCGAAACCACGCGAATTCCTTGTCTTACTTATATAAGAATTAAGAAATCTGCGAAACTGTAGAAACGAAAACAAAACCGCGCGAAATGAATTTGGAATTAGCGCGATTTGAACTGTCAAAAATCGTATGTTTTACGGAGACGCGTTCCGAAACATCAACACATCGAAAGATATGACCACTTATGTCAATATATTTTATTCAAAATAAAGATAGCTTTAATGTAAAGTGAAGGTATATCTGACGCTGTGACACGATTTGAACAAGACACGATAACGACGTGGTTTCGTATCGTGTAGAATCCATAGAGAATAACCGCCCAGATAGGTACATAGCACATACCTAATATCATAATATGTAGGTACCTATTATTAATAAAATAATAGACATGGCCAAAACGGCTGAAAAACCAGGCAGGGAAAAGCGGGGGCGGGAGGAATCTTTAATATAAATTAAAAACTCACCTTCTTAACTAATTCTAAAAGATCTTTGAGGAATCCTCTCAGTTCTTCGTTTTCAATTGAGCCGTTGTTATCCTGAAATAAAAAACAACACACATTATTTTTGGTAATTTAAAAACGAAATGAAGATCCGTTGGAGATATAAAGTGACCGCTATATAACATATAGATAGAGTCTAGAAAGAAAGAAGAAAAAAGAAAGAAAATAACATTTATTCAGGACATCTAGTCGTCTAGTGCATATAGTTCTTAGAATTAGCAAGTTGGAATGGCAATGGGCACTAGGCTGGGCAGGCCACATCGCTCGTAGAACTGACAACCGACTGACTGAAGAAAGGTTTATTTATTTATATTTTATAGCACAAAACAATGTACAAGGAGGTTCTCGAGTGGCGACCACGAACCGGAATACGCAGCCCCTCACTAGGTGGACTGACAATATGTTAAGGGCCGGGAGCTGATGGATGCAGGAGGCGAGCAGCCACTTAAAGTGGCACTCTATGGGGGAAGCATAACTATGTTCAGCATTGGATGTGTTCAGGCTGTTGATAACGATGATACGTTACGGGTAAGAGAGTTAACACTCTACATAACTGACATTGGATCGTGTCGCTCTGCGTTTTTTTTAAGCGGCTAATGCTGTGTGTATCTACCGACCTTTACAGCGTCACCGGGCCGTAGTGTAATAAATACTAAACCAGGTGGTAGACGCTCTGCGTATGATACTAGCCACTTATCAGTTGGATGATGAGCATTATATATCTATACCATGGTAGGTGGTGAATCTCCATATTTATGATTTTTAAAGCGGTATCGCCTGCTCAGCATAAATCTACAGATTAATTTGTAAAGGAAAAATTAGAATCACGAGCGGGGATTGAACCCGCATCCATCCGTCCCTCAAGCCGGGATATGTTTTACTTAAGCTACCGTGACAAGTGGTCTCATGTCCGAATTTTTCCTTCACCTTTATAACCAACTTACGGGGTTGGTAGCGCCATTTATTGAGTGATTTAAGAATCTGAAAACCTAATCTAATGTTAATCTGAGGTGAATCTCCAGATCTTCGACTAAGTAGAGCCGAAGAATACGTGGTCCAATTGGTTAAGCTTAGTATCTGACCACTATTTGTGTTATTTAATTATTTATTCTCTTTAAAATTATGATCATAGGTACTACATAAATTTTATAGTTTGGGGTCAGAAATGACTTAACTATTATATTCGTATGAGGGGAAATTGCACCAATACATCATTAGTCATTGTTTAGAGTAGAGGTTATTTAAAAGTTAATTTAAATAAACTGTTATCTTACCCTGTCGTATAAAGAGAATACTCTTTCAATGTCATCCTTCGTTAACTTTGTAGCTCCCTGGGAAAAAAGATTTATTAATTATGCGGAACACGAAATAGAACATTTACGGCATACTTTTTTCTGCATAATAAATGTCCTGTCTCGTTTTCGCTCGTGACATTTTACGTAAGCAAGTAGTTGACAGATTTCATGACTAGATTTCCATTTTGGGCATTTTTGTTCCATTTTGGGCGCCAACATAATAACTGCTCCAACGTTGGGCTCCAATAATGTATTATAATTAACAAAACACATCACACAACGATAATCTATAAAATAATAAAAGAAAGTGCTCAGATTCAAATATAGGATAGTGAGTTACTTATTACTTACTATGTTTTATATTGTGTTATTTTAGTGGTGTAAGTAAATTATTTATAATAATTATGCACAAGCTGTAAATGTTATCAAAAATTTCATAATCTAACAGATAAATGGTGTTACTATGAAAATTGTATTAAAAATCATAAAAAACATTTCATTTAGTATTTACATACTGATATAGACAGTTTGTGCATCGAATCGCTATAAGGACTCACCTCTATGCCCTCCTATGTGTGCGTAGTGCAAGACATAAGCGTTAGTGTTAGGACAGACAGACAGAAAGGCAAATAAACGACAGACAACATGCTATAAGTAGTTATTGACGATGCAAATATTCTAAACAACAGTTCGGATACGGCAATAGGTACCACAGATAGCAAAAGTTACAGCAATGCCATTGAAGCAGGCTGTAACCTCTTTCCAAGTGTTTGTCATTGTCATACATTTGGGGTACCACGTAACCATACCATTTTGGTAATGGACATCGCTTGCCATCCTGCACGCGCCAACTTAGAAGTCAATGAGTGCGAGCAAGACAGCACACGGTTACCATCACCACCAGTATTTCACAATAAGGCCCACGGACCGGCCCAACTTGCCGGGTCGGAGTAGTGTAGGTAGCGCTAGTGTTGTAGCGATAGAAAGAAAGGCACCAGTTTTGGGTAGGCCATGCGAGCTAAACTACACTTTATTGCGTTGAACCAAGAGTTGCTATTTGTTTAAGCGACTTCGCGGAGTGACGATTCTACTATTAGTATTCTGTGGTACTATCAGTTTATGAATAGTGAGGGCTGTCTGTGTTACTTTTACTTACTTACTTTAATTACCTTATAAACTATTTTTTTGCGGTAGCTACTTACTTTGCATCGCAAGAAGTATAGGTGATTAGCACTTATGTATTATTTGCATCACCAACAACAAACTTGTGTGTAAAGTTGATTTTCAGTTTAATTATTTTTATTAACATCAGTTATATTTACTTGGTTTATTTATTCCAAAACATAAAAGTTTATTTAACAGGTTAGGAATATTAGAACCATTAACTTTAATTGGTTATTCACTAAAAATGCAAGTTAACTGAAGTTAACTGTGAGGGGTAACTGTAGTTAATTGTAAGTTAACTGTAGGTTAGGTACTTAGGACTTAATAACAGTTTCAATTTCAAAATACTAGTTAAATATAGACAAGTAAGTACCTACAGGTAATTTTAACTTGTAGGTACATAATTTAGGTACCTACATTAAAATTACTAATAATGTTTTGTCTAATATAAGTATTATTATAGGTGGTAGATACTGGTATTGTAAAGTGATTATAATTATATGAATATAAATGGATTGAAAATAAATTTTCTTCTTCTCGTGTAGGCAAGTGGTCAGCCTTGGTGTCAGAATTTTCAGGCCGCCCAAAGGCTTCTGAATTGGCTTAACGACTATTGTCTTACGACAGCAGCCGGGACCGACGGCTTGACGTGCCCTCCGAAGCACGGTAGCGCTCAGTTCTAAATACCAACTTTTTGCTGTAGCGGTCACCCATCATAGTAGTGACCGCAGCGAACGTTGCTTAACTTTACCGATCGGTTAGGAACGGCTAGTCGAGATTCGCTATGAGCTAAAACTAATGTTGATTCATATTGATTTTGAATTGATAAATGATATCTACAATTTGAACATGTTGTGATAATAATAATGTATAATAATGTGTAATAATGTAAATAGGTATGTGATTGAGTAATGTCAGTAATGTGTGGTGTTTTTAATTAAATTGATGGCAATATAGCGAATATTTTTCAAATGGCATGTTTTTGCTTTCAAATAGGCTATTTGACCTAATAACTATTATTTATTTGGTGCTTATATGGAAATAGCTATTTTAAAAGTTATTTTCATATTATTATTGTAAAATAATATCTGTAGGTACATATAGTAGGTAGGTATGCAGTCAAATAGCATGTTATCGGCAAATAGGTAATGATTTATTTTGTCTAAATATTTAATTATGTTCATAATATAATTTTATTTTTTAAATATATAAGAACATGCAGTGTGCAGGACAACGTCGTCGAAACATCTATTTAATGAATAATTATGTTATACTGTAATACATAAGCTACCTATGTAAAATAGATTAAGTCTCGATGGGTAAATAAAGCAATAATGATTGGGATAAACAGACAGTGCATAGGTACATAGGTAGGTGTGTAGGTAAATAGGTACGTAGGTACATAGGTACATAGGTACATAGGTAGATAGGTAAATAGAAGGTCGGTTATATCAGTACCAAAATAGTAACATGTAGTTAATCATAGTTTATAATTACATGTTAGAATAGTGTTCTCTTTTAAGTAAAGATCCATGTTAGAATAGTAGAGTGCTCTCTAAAAGGTAAGGAAACGAGGTTAAATAGTAAATTTGTATAGAAAAATGTAGCGAGCTCTGATTGGTCATTGCATACGGAAATTTCCATAAAAAGAAAGACGGGGACAGAAAATGTAATGGAAAATTCCACAAAGTCTCCCAATTGGTTGAAAGAGTACGTCTGTAATTGGCTAGCGAATAAGAACGCAGCTTTTCGTTAAGGAAATATTGTATAAATATAGAGCGCGTAGCCGCTACTGGCATGTATCGTTCCAGCCTCCAAATAGTAAACAGCTCCAAGAATAAAAAGTTACCAGTACACCAGCAACAGTATTTTCTTCCTGCTTCAAGAGCTCCTGCCCCTCCAACCCCAGCAATAGTTGATGTACATCTGGTACATTGGCTGGTCCTTCGAGCCGGATAACGAGGGAAGTCTCCGAACTGAAACAAGAAGAACATCGAAGCTGCTCGAAATGCCGAACACCCGCTCCAGCAGCAAAGGCCGTCTCATTGCGGAAGAGGCCAAGCAGTCGTCGTCCTCTGGTACCACCGCTACTTCACAAAGCGTATGGACCGAGACGACTGCAACCACAGCCTTAATTGCGGAGACGGCAACAACCACGACGACAGAAGATTCGACAGCGACGATGGCGGACGCATCCGCCGCCAATCCCTCCGTCACACGCTCCAACGTGACGGAGGCTACTGGTACAACAGCGAAGCTCATCGTGAGGCCGGGTACATCAACAGCCGAACAGCCCGTCCCGCCTAAAGCCAGGCAGGGCGAAACAGAAAACAGAAGAAAGGAAGCTTGTCTCACCGCCGCAGACAAGCCCCCGAACCCACGCAAGCATGGGGGTTCGGTCAGAACAGTACAGTCGCGCAGAAAAGCGCGAAAGGTCGCGAAAGCCAAGGAAGAGCTTATGCGCCTAAAGGTGGAACTAGCCGCAGCACGACTAGCCACAATAGAAACAGAAGATACTGATGATGAAGACGTCTCCGTTTACACCAAGGCAGAAGTCGAAGCACGTGTGAGCACCTGGTTGGAACATCAGGGGGCTAAACCTCCGACCGAAGAACAGAACAAAGGGCCCGAACTACAGATCGATAAACAGAACACGGGACCCAAGCCATCGGTCGAAGAACAGAACACACACGTACACAGAATAAACGAAGACAATGAACAGGGACAACAGAAGATACCATCAGTACCGGCGGGAGTCTGTCCTCAACCAGACCTCTCGCAAAGAGCCGCAGTACCAATAGCCGCAGTACGACTAGCAGCGGCAGAAACAGAAGTTCCTGATGATGAAGACGTCGTCTCCATGTCCTCCAAGATAGAGGCCAAAGTACGTGTGAGTGCCTGGTTGGGCAACCAGGGGCCCGAACCATTGATCGAAGAACAGAACAGAGGGCCCGAACCACAGATTGAAAAACAGAATCCGGGACCCAAGTCTTCGATCAAAGAACAGAAGACACACGTACACAGAAGAAATGAAGACGATGAACAGCCACAACGGCAGATATCGTCGGTAACAGTGGGAGTCTGCCCTAAACCAGACTTTCCGCAACTCTCTTTAGCAATGACACTGCAAACAAAAGAAACTCTTGAACTGCTCAAGTACGAGAAATCCCTGAAGAAAGAAACTGAATCGCGTGCGCCCTACGCACAACCTAAACCAGTGGGCTCACAGCCGCAGCCTACACAACTGAACAAGCACACACGCATCGTGCATACAGAAACAGAGAAGCAGTCAACAGCAAAGTGCCTAGTATGTGACGACACAGGTCACACACCGATAGACTGCAGGAAGTTTAAGAACGCAGATGAAAACGCAAGATGGGACACCGTGAAGAAAAAGAGTCGGTGCTTTCAATCCTTGCGCTGCAGCAACAGAATTCACAGCTGCCGGGAAAAGACTTGCGGTATCAATGACTGCAAGTTCTTCCACAACAGGATGCTGCACTGCATCAGAAAAACAGAGAGCATCAAAAGACCAATGATCGTCGACGGAAATCATCCTACGATAAAACTCTGGATAACGAGCATTCATCGACAGCTACATCACTCTGGCGTCGAAGCTACAGTAAATGAATGTCGCCAACAGTATTGGGTACTACGTCTGCGACCAATAACCCGCACGTTAGTACGCCAATGTCTACACTGCAGAATGAAGACTCAAGCACCGCCGTACCCAATAACAGGAGATCTACCGCCGTGTCGTCTGGCGCACCACAGACGAGCCTTAACGTTCACGGGCGTGGACTACTTTGGCCCGCTGACAGTCACCGTTGGTCGCACTCATCAAAAACGATACGTGGCCATCTTCACCTGTCTGACCACGAGAGCGATACATTTGGAAGTGGCAGCATCGCTCACCACAGATTCAGCGATCATGGCACTCAGACGCATGATTGCACGACGAGGCTGCCCAACTCAAATCTGGTCAGACAACGGCACCAACTTGAGGGGAGCAGACAAAGAGCTGCGACGAGCCATCGACGAAGAGACATCAGAAGAAGCGGCGAAACGCACGATCTCATGGCGTTTCATCCCACCTGGCGCACCGTTCATGGGAGGAGCCTGGGAAAGAATGGTACGATCAGTGAAGACAGCCCTGACAGCAACTCTCCACGAAAGAAGTCCTTCAGAAGAGGTCCTTACGACACTGCTGGCCGAAGCAGAGTATACGGTCAACAGTCGACCATTGACACACGTCTCAGTCAATGCAGAAGATCCGGAAGCCCTGACACCAAATCACTGGCTCCTGGGAGGACCTGGGCGAGTACCAACACCAGGCGAATTCAACGATAAGGACACCGTCTCAAAGAACAGCTGGCGAGCAGCACAAAGGTTAGCCGATACATTCTGGACGAGATGGGTGCGCGAGTTTCTCCCCGAGCTTCAAAACCGGCGGGAGCCTCACGGACGAGGCCCTATAGTCAAAGTTGGAAACCTAGTCGAACTGATTGACGCCAACTTGCCTCGCAACATCTGGATCCGAGGCAAAGTTATAGCAACGTACCCCGGGCCGGACGACATCGTGCGCACCGTGGACATCAAGACCAAAGGAGGAGTCCTGCGAAGGCCAGTACGGAAAATGGTGATCCTGCCGATTGAAGACGTTGATCCAGCACCGGTAGAAGATGTGACGGAGCCACACGGCGGGAGAGATGTGCAGGACAACGTCGTCGAAACATCTATTTAATGAATAATTATGTTATACTGTAATACATAAGCTACCTATGTAAAATAGATTAAGTCTCGATGGGTAAATAAAGCAATAATGATTGGGATAAACAGACAGTGCATAGGTACATAGGTAGGTGTGTAGGTAAATAGGTACGTAGGTACATAGGTACATAGGTACATAGGTAGATAGGTAAATAGAAGGTCGGTTATATCAGTACCAAAATAGTAACATGTAGTTAATCATAGTTTATAATTACATGTTAGAATAGTGTTCTCTTTTAAGTAAAGATCCATGTTAGAATAGTAGAGTGCTCTCTAAAAGGTAAGGAAACGAGGTTAAATAGTAAATTTGTATAGAAAAATGTAGCGAGCTCTGATTGGTCATTGCATACGGAAATTTCCATAAAAAGAAAGACGGGGACAGAAAATGTAATGGAAAATTCCACAAAGTCTCCCAATTGGTTGAAAGAGTACGTCTGTAATTGGCTAGCGAATAAGAACGCAGCTTTTCGTTAAGGAAATATTGTATAAATATAGAGCGCGTAGCCGCTACTGGCATGTATCGTTCCAGCCTCCAAATAGTAAACAGCTCCAAGAATAAAAAGTTACCAGTACACCAGCAACAGTATTTTCTTCCTGCTTCAAGAGCTCCTGCCCCTCCAACCCCAGCAATAGTTAATGTACATCTGGTACATGCAGTAAAGGTGAGCTAACCTCTACGTCTAATGAAAAAGAAACACAAGCATAATTTTAAGGAATTTAATTGAGTAATAAAATAATTATACAATAGTGGAAATGAATCTACCAACATGAAAACTGCAGTTAAAGTATGTAGCTAGCTAGCTACGCTACGCTTACGCAGATAGGTACCAACCTAACAGGTGCGTATCCCTGCATAGAGCTAATAATAGTTGACATTATAATATTTATGACTAAACAATTTAAATAAAAAGGTACACTAAAAAAAAAAAAAAATTATGTGAAGTGCAAAAATAGAAAAAAAAACAACCAAGTACCAACCTGAAAATGTTTTTTTTACGTTTCTCTCAGCGGTTGACTTGCTAAACAAAATGGCGTCGATACAATTATGGCGGGAAATGAAGTGTCACTCACCTTGAACACTTGTCTGCAAAGGAAATTTTCTTTGACGGGAAGCAACCTGCAACACACAATGTCAATATTTACTGGGAAATTTGAGGGCTTTATTTAGCAAGATCTACCGACCCACATGTTGATTCAATTTTAGTTTAGGAAATATTACTGAGTAGGTATATAAGTAGGTACCCTTCTGTTTTTTTGTATCACAGAGCAGCAGGAAAAAATTACGCGCGCCGAGCGTCATTTTTTCCCTGCTCTAGGGTTTGTATTGTAAGCTTCTACCACAGATTACTGAAAATGTTACTACTTCTACCAATAAATACCACAGACTACTTACAGAATATACTACGTAACTAAATCACGCCACTTGTAGACGCGTTTTCTGAGGAATATTGAAGAATAAATGGATTTCTCCGCTGCGGAGCAATTCTCAACTGTATGGATGCAGATTATAGAAACAAGTCATCTAAATACAAATTCGCAGTGAAATATTCTTTAGAGGAAAGTACCTACTTAATATTATGGATCCTTGAGAAATTCCAAAGAAAATAACACAGAATTCCCCCTATTACATAGGTCTTTAGATAAAAAGTCTTTGGAAAATAAATAACATTACTAATGAGTTCAAATTATAAATAACCGGCCAAGTGCGAGTTGGACTTCGCACACGAAGAGTTCCGTACCCTTAACTATAAAACGAGCAAAAAATCACACTTGTTGTATGGGAGCCCCCTTAAATATTCAGGGTTCGCTTTACCCTTTGGGTACGGAATCCTAAAAAAAGGTTCTCAGGCAGAGTTGCCATACTACCGAAATAATACATGTCCAAAACTTTTTTAACATCGCAAATTAACGTCTAAACTTTGAATCCCATGAAAAACGTCGTCAACTTTTAATTAAAGGACACAAAAGCTTTTGTTACTCACTTCGCCATCTCGGAAAGTTGTAATCTCCCATCTTTATTCGAGTCGAACACTTGGAGCTGGAAAAAAGGTTTTTAAACGTAAAAATAGGCAATATTATATTAAATAACCGACCAAGTGCAAGTCCGACTCGAGCACGAAGGGTTCCGTACCTTTATCTATAAATTGACTAAAAACGAGCAAAGAAAACACGTTTGTTGTATAACCCCTAAAATATTTATTTGATTCTGTTTTTTGGTACTTTTTGTTATAGCGGCAACAGACATACATCATATGTGAAAATTTCAACTAACTATCACGGTTCATTATATACAGCCTGGTGACAGACAGACAGACAGAAGGACAGCGGAGCCTTAGTAATATGGTTCGTTATACTATTTTGTATGGAACCCTAAAAAGGTTGACTGGAAGAGATCGCTTTTAGTGATAATTAAGTCCACCTATTGCTCTAAGTTTATAACTTTCTGTGTTTTCATTAACATAATAAATAGCATAGACATAATATATTACTTCGCATAATAGGTATAAACAATCGTTGAAACTTACAAAAGAAAAAAACGGCAAAAAATTGAATTTCTCGATTTAAAGTTCACAAAGCATTGAAAAAAAAACAGCTCCGCCGAAAAAAAAAACAAACGGAGACAGAATAAGTACGTTGACGAGTTTTGGCGGGAACTCGGAAATGTTCACGTCGTTGCATTGTATTATTTCTCAAAACTTGTGCTTTTCCAGTATTAATGTTTAAAATTGGTGGCGTTTTACGCATTAAGTGCTGAATTATGAGCATGAGTGTGGGCAAGTGATATATTGTGGTGAAACGTGAGTTTTCGTGTTGCTTCCAAAATTCCATAGAAGCTTCTAGTAAAGTTGTCACCACTTTACTACAGGAGCATGACTTAGACTGGACTTCGACTACCTGACATCATAGACTGGACTATGACTAAAACTTGACTTTACGTGATATATTCTTTAACGATGAATAATTACAATACTTGACTCTGGCTAAATACACTAAATGTGGAGCCAAAATATAAGAAAAAAAATTACGTTGACACAAGTAAACTACTTATAATTTATATTTTCGATTCTCAGTATAAAAGAGAGGGTTATAACTGGGTGTTAAATATAATCAAAGTGATAATAGTGGCATAAGATACAGGGTTACACATAAAGTTAATCCGTAATCATTTTGGATTTTTCAAAACCTCCGATTTTGTTTGTATGGCACGAAATGATAAAATTCGTTTTTTTTTGGCTAATGTTTGGATTAAACCCTTAATAGGTTACAGAAAAAACAATTGTTACTAAGTGATAAAACCACAAGACAATTGTTGGTACAGATAATATAAAACATTCAGTTTGTTAGCTCCAGTATTGCAAGCAATAAATATTTTAGTTTAAAGCCAAATATAAAAAAATCGGAGGAGTAAATAATTTTTTTTATAAGAATATTATTAATCCTGCATAATTAATCTTCATTTGACATTAATTGAATACTGACTAGAATAAACACCCAAGTTCCATACAAAAAAAGTCCTTTGTGTTTTTTTGTTTGTAATTTTTTGTGTGTTTTTTTAGTGTGAATTTGTAGTGTGTTTTGTAGCTATAAAAAGTAATAAATATACCCACCATTGTATCCGTATATTCGATTAGTTTGTCTTCTGATACATCGTTGATTTTCTTCGCTTCTCGCAATAAATCTCGAAGAAAGTTCTAGAAAAAGATAAGTCTTAGTAATAGAGTAAGAATAAAGTAAACATTAATATTTTAGTAGAGTGGAAAATATCCTTGAATAAGTATTATTCTAAGGGATAATCTAGTCCCTTTGATTTTTCATGTGTAGTACTTAATTCTGAAATTATATGCATAAGTAAATACCTACCTATAGCCCGGCCGCTGATGCAATAACCAAGAATTTTCTAATTATATAGTTTAGTACTACCACTATGGTAGTACCTACCTAAGTTTTTTAAAAGGACCTGTGCACCTAGATCTTGCCAAAAAACTAGCAAAAGCGCAAATTAACGTTAATGTTTCCTCCCTCACCCTCAATGGCCTCAATTCCATTTTTGAAATTCAGTTTTATATATAGTAGACTTTTTTCTCTAATCTGTGGTTTTATATGTCCGCACTCCACAGATTAAAAATGTAACAAAACCTTTTTACCTTTAGCTCATCAGCCTCTATGTATCCGCTACCGTCTGTGTCATATTCCCGCCAAATCTGGAACCAAGCATCGATTTACTAATTTTGTCAGACCTTGCTCACAGATTAAGTATATACCTACCCCTACATAAGCTTGGTTGTGAAAGTTGCGACGTATAGTATATACAGTATATACAGACGCGAGGGATGGGAACCCATTTTATTTTCATCTCTGACATTTTGTTGATTGCATAAAAACGGGATCTGAAAGTGCTAGGTAGTACCTACTGTAGGTACCTAGCTGAAAAGTTTATTTTAGGGTTCTGTAAACACGAGGTAGGAATGGAACTCTCCTACAAAAAGTTATAATTTAAAAAACTATAAGTATAAGTAGAACTTCTCTTATCGTCTGAACGGGTTTTGGTGGAAGTGCATATTAATTATCACAATAAATAAAATTGCATCCATTTGGGTCAAACCGCAGTGCGCCAATAATAATCATAAACCACTGACTTGCGGTGGCAATTAATGCGATTTTGCGTAAATATCATAAACATGCTAATTCACGAGTCTTAGCATGCTAATTGCTACTGCTATGCTATTTGCTAAAATGAAATGAAATGGAAATGAAAAATGAAATGAAAAATGAAATGAAAAATAAAATGAAAAATAAAATTAAAAATGAAATGAAAAATGAAATGAAAAATGAAATGAAAAATGAAATGAAAAATGAAATGAAAAATGAAATGAAAAATGAAATGAAAATAGAAATGAAAAATGAAATGAAAAAGAAATGAAAAAGAAATGAAAATTGAAATGAAACTTTATATTAAAAATTAAATTCAAAATGAACTAAATTAATTGAAATCAAATTTCATATTTCACAGAATTTCACAACTACATTTAATTTGCGAAATGCTAATTGAGTTTTGACATGCTAAAAATGAATGCGAATGCTAATTAATCCATCATTACCACTGGCACTGACATTAGGTAAATATCTATGAAAATGATACCATAGAATAATGTGGCAACACTATATTTTGTTGTGTTGAAATTTTCGATTAGTTTCTGGGATACCAGGGTGTTAATAGAACTGTATACTTTGGTATTAATTTTCTTTTATGGTGAGCTTTGGATGATTGTTGGGTGGGAACTTAGATTAGATATATTGGCATGATATTTTTATTTTTATTAGATATGAAAACTATGCCTGGTTGTAATAGCACTACCTAATTGTCTAAAATGACTATAAATTAAACAATTATTTAAAATATAGGAAAAAAAATTCGGATACTTACCTTCATGAACTCCACACTGGATTCTAGCGGGTTATCAAACCGGAACAGCAGAAGGAAGTTTTCCTCCATCGGCAACAGTTGAGCCAACTGCAAATAAGTATAGAATTTCTTTAAGCGTAAGCCTATCTGGCATTAAAAAATAGTTTTATGGCCTTAAAATCTCCGACAGGCGACTGATGACTTAGCGATGTCATGTAGTCTGATGATGATAATGATAATAATGACGGTAGAGCATAAAGACTTTCGGCTTAGCTCTTAGATCTTAAATTGGCAATAGGCATGATGACAAAATTTTTTTTTTGCATAAATTAAAAATATTCCTCAAAAGATAAACATTTATGAAAATAAAAATTAAATATCTCAAAAAACGACCAAGGTACAAGCATTTTAAAAACCGGAATAGAAAGAGATTACTTAGCTCAAACGGCCAGTGACGTCAGAGGAAAGTCGTTATAGTACCTCATTACTAAGCTGTGGTAGCTTTTCATACAATATCTTTGGCATGTGACGTCACAGGTGGATTTTTCATAGTAACTGTGGGGGCGCTCTGTTTCGCGAGAAAGGGACAGGAGATGCCTCCCGTAGAAACTTTAAAAACTTATTACTCCGTGATTTATTTACCGATTTTGCTTATTTTTTCAATTATCGCATTCATTTTTAATCTTCTTTATGAAAGTAATATTTACTTGTTTATTATTAATAGTAGTCATCATGCCTATTGCAGGTCACATTGGATGATGGAGGATGGGGAAGAAAGGTTCTCGAGTGGTAACCACGAACTGAAAACAAAGCATAGTTTGGCCTTCCAATAAATCAAAGTGAGGCACTAAGGAGTAGGAATGTTCAGCAGTGAACGTCTTCAGGCTGATGATCATGATGGTATCAGCTAAAGATTATAAAGCCCGTTGATAGCTCGTGAACATAATTTTTGGTACTTTCGTACAAACACGAGTCACCAACGAGACAACATAAAACAAAAGCAAGGGCAAGGGGCGAGGTAACATAAAACGAGAGAAAGTCATACGAAATAACAATGGACAGAGCAGGATGGAACAAAAGACACATTAGGTGTCCCGCTTCCTCTCGTAGGATTAGCAGTTGAAATAAACTATTAATTTTCGTACGAGGGGAAGTTGTATCGTTGGTCAACTGGATTTATGATTTATAGTCAATGGTATCCAGCACTCGTATCTCGTAACTATTCTGAACATGGACTTCGCCTGTCATCCTGCGCGTGACTGTGACTGAAAGGGACAATATGTGACCGATCAGTACTAACTCCCAATTGACAAGTCCGTGAGTGCGAGCAAGAGAGCAAACGATTACGATGTCCTTTAGACTCACGCGATAAGATCCCGGTCCGCAGTATACGTATAAAAAAGGACTATAGATTGCTACAGCTAAATTTCACCTCTCGGATGTCTATTTTGCCATCTTGGTTATCGTCATATGCCTCCATGAAGCAAGCCTTCAGTTCTACCAACATCTCATCTGACACCGCCTGAGGAAGAAAAGAAACAACCTTTTAGCAAAGTAGGTACTGTAGCTGCGAGGAAAAAAGAAGATTTGAACAAAAGATTCAAGAAAAGAAGTCCATGTCAATGGAATGAAACCGTTTTGCTTATATGGTAAGTGGCAACATTAATAGCAGTCTAGAATATAGTTGTAGTGGCATTTCCTCCGAAAATCACTGATTTGGATAATGATATTGATATCCAAATCAGTTCAGCCATACCTATACTTACACACAATAAAATATTAGTGGATAATAATATGAAATTACGTAAATGGATATACGGAATCCTTTACACATATTGTCAGTGTCTTTCATGGCAGTTTTCTGTAGTAGGTACATTTTTATTCTTTTATTTTTAGAGATATTTTTGGAAACAGAACGCCGAACCTGTTGATAGGGGAATAAACAGGATTAGAAACCTACAGTATTACTAAACCAACTCAAAAAGCTACTAATACTAATTAAGACATTCCCCGCCGATCCCGGAACGTAATCCCGCGCTGTTCCCAACTCTTTGTTCCAACCTCGAAAGAAAAAGAAAACTTTTGTTTCCGCTGAAGTTACCGGAAGCTATTGTCGACCAACCGCTACGGTCTCAATGGGAAGCAATTTTAAACTTAGAACTGCGCAGTGTCGTCGAGTCTGAATTTTTAATGGAGGTCACAAACGCGAAGTCTGCATATTTTGTACGATTGTACGATGTAACAAAAAAAAAACACTTCGCCTCTAAGCGTCATTTGTTTCGATGCTCTGTGGATGTAACTAAGATAATCACTAAAAATGGAGCGTCCTTCATGTCTGCAGTGACTAATAATAAGGATGGAAGTTTTCGTCCGTAGGTCGCCTGGCGGAGTCGGACATACCTGCGGGCCCGTGCCTGTGGGATCCAAAGAACCGTTATTTTAGTCAGATTCAGATTCAGATTCAGATTTTTATTGCTTCCATAGTATACATACAATAGGTGGAATATAAAATTAAGTCTAGTTTCATATGGACCCCGTCGGGCGCAGCAAATTAGGAGAGAGGAGGGCGTGTTTCTCTTGTGCAAAAATGTGGTACCTAAACAATTTCCATAAAAAAAAAGATTGAAAGTTGAACAAATATTATTGGGTTGTGGTCTCGAACACGAATGTCTCTTACTATGACTATTAATATGATGATGCGCGCACGGTATGTAGGTTAGGTATAGGTACCTTTGCTGTAAAATGCTCACATTACAGTAGTGTTTATTCCAGCAACCAGCCAGAAGAATAGGCATGATGACTACTATTAAAAATGAACAAGTAAATAATAATTTCATAAAGAATATTACAAATGAATACAATAATTGAAAAAATGTGTAAAATCGGTAAATAAATCACGGAGTAATAAGCTTTTAAAGTTTCTACAGGAGGCATCTCCTGTCCCTTTCTCGCGAAACAGAGCGCCTCCACAGTTACTATGAAAAATCCACTCGTGACGTCACATGCCAAAGAGATTGTATGAAAAGCTACCACAGCTTAGTAATGAGGTACTATGACGACATTGCTCTTACGTCACTGGCCGTTTGAGCTATCTCTATCTATTCCGGTTTTTAAAATGCTTGTAACTTTGTCGTTTTTGAGATATTTTATTTTTGTTTTCACAAATGTTTATCTTTTGAGGAATATTTTTAATTTATGCAAAAAATAAAAACTTTTGTCATCATGCCTATTCCAGAAAACTACGTAGGTTCTCTAGGTATACGATCCTTAATTTACGCTCTCCGTCTCCCTCATCTACATTCAAGATGAAGGTGACGGGAAGTGAAGATTTCGAATTGAACTAGATCATTCTAAGAAAACCGTAACAATTAAATGTTTATCATTCCAGTTTTCCTTTTGATGAATCACTGATATGATTATCTTATCAGAGCATGTTATTCTCGAGTGAGATATAAATAATGTGCTTCAGTGTATTTGTTTGAAATCTCCAGTTAGACTACAGTTTTAAGGACACTGTAAAAATATTGTATGGTAAGCTCAATATATTGTTTTAGTTATTTTCATCTTCACTTTCTGTATCTAATCAATTGTTTTCCTTCATTGTAGGTTTAAAGTGCTCTTTTGTTTTTGTTAGATGCCACAGTAGTGACTTCAGCATAGCGATTCAGGAGACCTCAGCGCTGAGGCCTCGATTCAACCAAATTTTATTTGAAAATAGAACGGAAAGCTCTCCCCTAGCTCATGCCTTTTGCAGAAACGATGACGCTACTTCCATTCTATTTTCAAATAAAAGTTGGTTGAATCGAGGCCTCAGCGCTGAGCCTCAGCGCTGAGGTCTCCTGAATCGCTATGCTGAAGAACTACTAAAAACTGTTTAGGTTTTAGTTTAGTTCCTTTGCCTGTTGTAAGGAACTGCGGGGCCATGAAGGCTCAATAGCTCCTTCAAACGAACCGTCAAAGCAATGAGAACAAAAAAACTTAGTTTTATGCAATAATTTTGTAATTTAATTTTCCTCCACATTGAATGGCATTTCCATGTAAAATTGAGTTGAATTTTGAACTTTTAACACAGTGTTTAAAACCCTGAATTATTTTCTTTATCACCACCAAATATTACGCTATAATAATTACCACATTTTTCTGCTAATTGTAAAATACAAAATCTGGTAACTTTATTGATAGTTTTATGCAAGTACTTAATTAGATAATAATTAACTTAATCAATCGGACTCAGCTCTCCATTAAAATGTAGAGAATATGGAGCCAGTTTCTGGCTCTGAGTCTGGACTGGCCCACCCAGAAAAGTCCAGTAGGCCTAGCAAGAATATTTACGCGCGCGTAAGTGTAACGTTAACGTAAGTCAGTTGTATATGGGGCGTTGATCAAACGCCATGCGTGCTTCACAGCCGCCATCGAATTTATTTTGTGTTTATTTGTTTGTTTCACTCACAGAGCAAAAAAAAAGCGACCGTCATATGTTTTAAAGCTCTGTGGTTTCACTCTACATTCGATGAAAGCTAGCTATATAAAAATCATGAGAGCCTTTAAGGTGTGGTGGTTGAGCAGTTCGGATCATAACCCGGAGACGGGGATCAGTTCCCGTAAAAGGACAAGTATGAGAAAAAAGCGCAAACACTTGTCCTTTGTTTGGGTGTTGTGGGACCATGGTCCTTGTAGTTCCTGGGTCCCTAGATGCATGGAATCCTAGTTAAGGTCCAGGGTTTATGTATTTGATCCTTGGGCTTTTAGTTCCTGGGTCCCTAGATGTAGGGAATCCTAATCCAGGGTTTATGTATTTGATCCTTGGGCTTTATTTATTATTTAGCATAGATAGATAATATAGGTATAGATAATTAGCTATAGGTATAGAAATATAATCATTTTTGTTCAAACAATTATTGTTTCAGATGAAGGCAGTACTAGCATTGGCCGCCCTGGCTGTGATCGCTACCGTCAGCGACTCTTCTGTCATCAGGGCTACTCCAAGAGCCAATCTGAACCATGGCTACATTCAGCCTGGAGACAGACTCTTGTACAGGTTAGATCATAGAGCATAAAAATGCAGGTGGAAATGCCATGGTTATGTGGTACGCGTTACTAGCGGTATCGGTATTATGGCTGACGACGCGAAATTTTTGGGGTTCCGTACCCAAAGGGTAAAACGGACCCTATTACTAAGGATCCGCTGTCCGTCTGTCTGTCTCTCTGTTTTTCTGTCTGTCTGTCTGTCTGTCTGTCTGTCTGTCTGTCTGTCACCAGGCTGAACCATGATAGTTCGACAGTTGAAATTTTCATAGATGTATTTGTGTTGCAACAATAACAAAACATTCTAAAGAACCGAATAAAATAAATATTTAAGGGCTCTCCCACACAAAAAACCTGGTTATTTTGCTTGTTTTTATAGATAATGGTACGGAACCCGTCGTTGCGATTCTAACTCGCACTTAGCCGGTTACTGTTCATGCGGAGATTAGCCGCGAGCCTGTGCGTGACATTATGACATGGACAAATGGACATTGCTCTTTGTTTGTGCACATGTATAATAAGATACATTCTTAACATACACGCAATGATAATATAATACCTAAAGTACAGATGCCTCATCCCATAAAACGGAATAACGCGGGCTGTTTTAAGAAATTATTTTATTTCTGCATAACGCAAGATTATCAAACGACTTTTATTGCGTGTTGGCGAAGTATTGGGCCAAATGAATACACTGGACACTAACTAGTAACTCTCTAGACACGATCACTACATCTTTTTCACGTTCGGGCTATTTTTCGTTTGTACCTGATGGGACCCCATGGTTTTATAGAGCTGTCCACGCGACTAGGGGTCGATCGACTAGTTCTCATTTCGTGCTGGTAGTAAAAATATTAAACCTGTTATTGGAATAAAGAAGCCT
This sequence comes from Ennomos erosarius, assembly GCA_963580505.1. Taxonomy (NCBI): domain Eukaryota; kingdom Metazoa; phylum Arthropoda; class Insecta; order Lepidoptera; family Geometridae; genus Ennomos; species Ennomos erosarius. Next base: position 6,302,517 of record OY756999.1, on the reverse strand, counting down.
CTGTACTGATATCACTTAGATTATATGAAAATGTTTTCATAGAGATATCAAAGATGTCGGTCAATGATAACATTATCGCTAAAATCCCCAAGATCATTCGTTTTTCATATCTACATTACCTATAGAAATGATATTAAACGTTAACGCTAATGGAAAGGAAGCATTGCTAGATCCCCTGGTTCCTCATAACTTATACAGATTGCATATAATCAACCAAACTGTCAATTGCTTCCAAGTCAATTTTTAACAATACATAACTTTATCCACATTCCAGGTCATACGTCTATCAGCCAGCCCTTGCTAGCGTAGTCCAGTACCAAGACGTGGTATACCGCGGTAACTTGACCACTAGAATCAATGCGGTGCAAGCGACAGAGGTTGGCCCGACGCAATGGGCCAGTGCGTACATCATTGGCGGTGGGATCGGATGGAATAATGTCACTGTCAGATTCACGTCAGTTAGAGGTTATGGGTACTACTACTTGTTAGATGTGTGGGGGCGATAAGGCTCACCAAGATTAGTATGTAATCAAAAGGGATAGATGAGGTAGGGGCGTCCCTCACACATAAGTTTGCCGGAAACGGTGATACCACCCTAGTCCGAGTTTTGCTCTCAAAAACTCGATATACTCACGGCCGACTGCTCACAGGATTTGCGTAAGTTTTTGCAAAGAATAATATAATTTTCCATGATTCTCAATCTCAATTTATTTACTAGGGGTGCTTTTCGTGACACCATACAAAAACGTCAGAATATTTATATAATCTTTGTGAAAAACTGATACAGATGACGCAGTAGGTGAGGCTCGGTCGTGAGTCAACACTTTTCGAAAACTCGGGCTAGGGCCTCTGCTTCACGATCTATTTGTCGCTCGACGTATTTGGCATTTGTTTCTAACGCACGGCAAATGATGTTCGTTGTAGGGAACACCTACCATTTTCAAAAAACAACCAAGAAAAGTGCAGTTACCTCATCTCCCCTTTTTATTGTAGTGTCTAAAAGAAAAATTACCAAAAATGTAAATGTTTTGTTTTCATCATTATTATAATGTAATTTCGTGTGAAAAATATTAAATTGTATTTTATTTAGAATTTTTATTTTTCAACATGCATTCGCCACAATTTAAGTAAAATACAGGATTAAAATAAAAATATGTGTGCACATTTAGCCCCAAACTTTTACACTATGCCCAAACTAAGAAAAGCTTGTACTATGGGAACCAAAGAACTGATATAATGCTTAGATACCTTTTCAAAGAAAGTTAAGAAAGACTCTTGTGGGCAACTTATGTACATCACATTGTGGGATTGGAATAAACATGGACGATCCCAGGTCCCAGGCCATACAGAATGCGGATTGTCCTTTTTGCGCGATCTATGGTAGATGACAGCAGAGCTGCTTATTATACTTCTGGACCTACCTAATTACCAATGGATCAAAAAAAGAGAACTGTATTTCTTATTTTTGATGAGTGGCTTAGTAGCACCCCAGATAATATAATACCTACAGTACAGATACCTCATCCCATACAACGGAATAACTCGGGCTAGTTATTTTACAAATTATTTTATTTCTGCATAACGCGAGATTATCAAACGACATTAATTGCGTGTTGGCTAAGCATTGGGCCAAATGAATACACTGGACACTAACTAGTAACGCTCACGACACGATCACTACATTTTTTTCACGTTCGGACTATTTTTTGTTTGTTCCAGATGAGACCCCATGGCAGCACTAACAGTGTTCAATTGTCATAAGGTGTCAGTAGGGATTGGGAAGCTATAATATTAGGCTTAGAACTCCACCTCAATTTTCAAGAAATGCCTTATAAATAGATTCATATCTTATTCAAAAATTCGCGCGAATTATTCACGATATTGACATTCTAATGCTATTGAAAATTTTGCGACCACAATTGGCAACCAACATTCGACCTTCAGGGGGTAATTTATCCTTGCCATTTGGCAGATTTACGATTGCATTTAGCCGGCATTGTAGTGCAATGTGCAGTGCAAGGTCTAAGGCACGACCACAGACTTAGAAATACTTTCGTTACGACTTACAACCAACGGTATATAGGTATACCAGAAACACCAAGGTCAATTTGGAATTTTTGTTCAGAAATCTCCACAGCCATAGAAAAATTCCCCTATGTCCACAGTCAGTTGTTCAAGACACCAATAAGGACTTGGTCTAAAATTCCGCAAGTCCTATCCAAAGGTGTGGAATAATGAAAAGAAGAAGATACAGACAGATGCAGGTATCTTTCAAGACCGTGAAGAGAAGAGTAGAGGTAATGAGGCCAGGAAAATTCTATTCTTAGATCATCAGCTCTTTTCTAGTTGAGAAAGAAAAGTAGGGGTTTTTAATTTCGAACAAAATAACTTGTTTTTTGATCTCACTGTGCCCTCAAATTATTTGAGGGTGATCTCCGAAATCTATGAAAAGAGTTGACTATATTTTGTTGAGTATAATCCAGTAATATTCAGGCTTTTGTTGGCGTAGAGCCAACGCTTATTTTGACCGCTGGATGACTACATCTACCACGGACCTCACCGTTATAGACCCGGCTCGTAATACAGAACTACACTCAGCCGCGAATCTTGACTTAAATCTGTATTTGAGTTAAGGTTTTATTATGGAACTGCGCTTGAGTCGTGCGTGATTCAGTGGTCAGTAAGTAGGCCTAGCACGAATATTTACGCGCAAGTAGGCGTAAGGCAGTTGTATGTATTTGATCAGCAGTCAGCACCCCATACAACGTTAACGTTACACTTAAGTACTTGCGCATAAATATTCGTGCTAGGCATACTGATCAACGTGCATAATGATACAGGTATTTTCTTATTTATGAATTCTTGTTCCTATGGATAATGCTATTAATAATGCTCCGATATTTAAGCCAGTTACGTGAACCAATTATAAAACGCATAGGATTCGCAGTCGTCAGTAGGTAACACCCGCGCAGTAAAAGCTGGCGAATCGCCAAGTTTTAACTTGACATGGTTAATAATAAATAATAAAATAAGTATGTGTGGACATTTCACACAGCGCCATCTAGCCCCAAACTAAGCATAGCTTGTACTGATAACTGATAACTGATACAATACTTATATACTTTTTTGTTTGTAAATACATACATAGAATACAATATTACACCCAGACGCAGAACAAACATCAATGTTCATCACATAAATGTTTGTCCCGGGCAGGAATCGAACCCACAGCCCTCAGTTCAGAAGGCAGGGATACTACCAACTGAGCTATCGGGGCGGTTCTACGAGTTGTTGTTTTGACATTGCTAATTAGGTATTATTTTGTTTACAATACAAGTACCTACGGTTTTGTTATTACCACAATAGTTGAGATGAGGTCAGCTACAAATCTCTACTACGTAATAATTATTAAGTAAGTAAGTAACTTATATGACGCCCCTACCCAAGAAAATATACAAATTAGGGGCGTAGGTCTGATGTATAGGTAATCTCGTTAGAGCCCACCTCTACCCCAATAGGCATGATGACTACTATTAAAAATGTACAAGTAAATATTACTTTCATAAAGAAGATTAAAAATGAATGCAATAATTGAAAAAATAAGCAAAATCGATAAATAAATCACGGAGTAATAAGCTGTTAAAGTTTCTACAGAAGGCATCTCCTGTCCCTCGCGAAACAGAGCGCCCTCACAGTTACTATGAAAAATCTACTCGTGACGTCACATGCCAAAGAGATTGTACGAAAAGCTATCACAGCTTAGTAATGAATGAGGTACTATAACGACCTTCCTCTGACGACACTGGCCGTTTGAGCTCTCTTTCTATTCCGGTTTTTAAAATGCTTGTAACTTGGTCATTTTTTGAGATATTTAATTTTTATTTTCATATATGTTTATCTTTTAAAGAATATAATTAATTTATCAAAAAAAAAATGTTTGTCATCATGCCTATTAACGATTGTCAGTTGCGGCTATGACCAGCCCACACCATCAACTGTTATTTCATCATCATCACCATCATCGGCCTGGGTCAGGTAGTGTGATTCAAAGTTAATGGCGGCTGTGAACATGAAGTCAGCGCGAAATATGCGTATGGAGTAGCAAAAATAACATGTGCGCGGGTACTTAGCAGACAGTGGTGAGCGCAGCGTGCGGGGGCATATATTATATATGTTCTCAGCGCTCTTCACATCCACCGTTAGGTTTAAATCTTATTCCATAGGCCACTGAGGCCAGTCTCTCTGGCTTTTCCTATCCAGTTGGTTCCAGCTATTCAGCATGAGTCGTGGTTCCGCTTTTTCTGAAGGAGTCCTAATACTTACCTACGCTATAGGCATGGTTTTCCTTTCTGGCCAATCTATTGCACTATTATTTAATTGGCTTCCCGTGGCTTTCACCAGATCGTCAATCCACCTAGTGGGGACGAAGGATGTAGGAGGCGAGCAGCCGCTCAAGGTGGCGCTCTCTGGGAGAGCCCTATGTTGAGCAGTGGACACCGTCAGGCTGTTAATGATGAATGCGAGAGATGTCGACCAGAAAGTTTTCGTTCAAAAATCCATTGATATGCAGCACTCCGACGTTCCACTGAGTTATCCTTCCTTCGAGAACCGTTAGTAAAGGAGAAAGCGGTCGAATTACTACAGAGTGGGAAGCGCGGCTAAGGTCATGAAACGGGAGGTGAGGATTTATGTGAGTTTTATTGGTTTGTCGCGACGGGGGAGATGTGTCACTCAAAACGGAATGTTTTTAACACCCTTATTGTTATCTAGATTTTTACAGGGAGTTTGACTGAGCCGATTATATTATGAGACATTCTTAACTCTAAACAGAGTTTTTGTAGGTATTATTATATTAATCAAGAAGACATACGAGCTCCGATTCATTGTACAAATATGCCCAAACTTATTCCCCTATTTCCTTTTTGAATATGCCTCTAAACAAATGCCTCTACGCTTGCAGTTTTGCTTGGGAATCCTTCGCTCTGGATTCAATTCAAACAATCGCTTTCTCTCTAAATAGGTACCAACATTGTTCTACTACTAAAGTGATCAATCTACTATTAAAGTGATATTAATGACACGTCATAACTAATCATTAGCAATTTACAATGATGATTTGATGACCTAACCACTCACAGAAACGACGAGAAATATTTGAGCTTCAATCGTAATACATGCTTACAAGTGAGCGGTCAAAATGAAGGTCACAGTTCTTATTTGTGTTGTGATAATAGCAGTGCAAACAATGGCTCTAAAAGCAGAATCATACAAGCTAATTGGAGAGAGATTTTAATGGCTCTTCAAAACAAGAAATAGATATTCAATACTATGATCATGGTAAGGATTTGTGCTATTCGATATCAGCTCAATACGTTCCCATGGGAACGTATTTTTTTTTACAGTTTCCCACTGCTGGGACTCGGGAATTCTCTTACATGTAGAGATGAAGACTTAGGGTTTTTTAGTCGAGGAGACTAATGGCTAACAACTTCTAACAAATGGACAAAGGTTGTTAGAGATTTTAACCATAGGTTACCTTAACTATTGGTGGAAAACCCCACCCGTATCTTCCGATGAGAAAATAAATTCTCGCTAGATCCATAATGGATCTATTGAGAATAAATCCCACCAACTGGTTACGTACCTACGGGCTCTGTTGATGGATGCAATAATAATCCTATTTCCTCTTATTTTGTGGTTCTCTTTACCGTTATTTCGCACATAACATGAAAATAGTGCAGGAGTGTGATTTAAACTTGAACCAGGTAGCATGAGCTGTAGAATTCTATTCAAATATCTTTTTTATTTATTTGATAAAACAAAAATAGACTATCTCTTCTCTCGAGAAAGCGTTTGACCAATGAAACGCAATAACGCTATGTGATAATAACTGTCGATTTCTAAAGCTCATGCTTCCCGTGCTGGCATATAAATTGTCTACATATTTCCATGCAGTCCATGTACCAATGCATTAGGAATGAGTATTATAGCTGGTTTGGTATAGAGTTAGTAACTTAGAATCATGAGAATCATTCTTGTAGAGTTAAGCTAAATGATTTTATTAATGAAGCAATATAAGGCCAACGTTTGACTGCAACTGTTGTTAAGCAACGATACAGTCAAAGGTGGACCGCGTTGGCCTATGAGGAGCTTATTCACTCTAAGTACTATTTTTTTTAAACGGGCAATATGCCTTTGTTACTCAAGCTAACTACTACAATAATAAAAGCTAATCTAAAACAAAACTAAACTAGCTACACTACCTATTACAAAGAAAATAAATGGACTGTATAATAGACCGCGATGGCCTATAGACAGTCCAAATGCTCCAGCCCACTGCCAGTAGGTAGCGTACCCAACATGCTGGCAGCATTGCCTCGTCTACTCTTTTGAAAAGTTTCAATAATTAATTAATAAATCGTTATTTCATCCTCTATGATTACAGTTAAAATAATGGAAGACCCTAGAACACATATCCAAAAAGAAAAAGAACAAACTAATCCATCAAGACGAAATGAGGCAAATAATATAGATGAAGACAAAAAAAAAACACCAAAATCCAAGGTGACGGTAGTAAAATATTCATCGTTCGTAGGAGATCGGTGTCCCACTGGACGAGTTAGATTTGGCTCCATGTGTGTTGAAATTGATAAATAAAATAAGTAATTCTTTGACTGAAATAAATAACTATTTATTTTTGACCGAGCGCGAAGCATCTCCGTTTTCGCTTGGCTAAAAATGCTGTCATTGATAAAATTTCGTCGTTACACGCTATCTTGAGACATCAACACAGTAATCAGGAGGTCTAGCAATGATCCCAATCGCTAACGCAAACGCCTCACGCTAACTCCAAAATGTACTGAAATGACATTTCGGAAATCGCTAACTTTTCCGCAGCGAATGTCATTTCAATACTACATTTTTGAGTTAGCGTAAGGCGTTAGCGTTAGTGGTTGGCATCTTTGCTAGACCCCCAGGTCATAAAGCTTTATTTGCTCATTAAGAAGCTACAGTGCCCTTCACAGGTACCTATACACAGCACCTACTGTTATGTAGTGCTTGCGAACTAAGTAGATAGAGGATGGAAAGACTGTTTCATCATCAACAACCTGAAGACGTTGTTCACTACTGAACATAAGTTACAGAGTTCCATACATTTTGAGCGGCTGTTTGCCTCTTGCTCCCACCCACCATTAGCGTTAACGCCAAACGCTTACACAAAATATTATATGGGAATGTCATATATATTGCATTAGCGCCTGACAAGGGATCTTTGCTAGAACCCCAAATCGCCAGTCCATCTTGTTTTTGGTTAACGCTTAGCGAGTTGTACTCTCGCACGATGGGTTCCGTACTATTATTATCTATAAAAAGAGCAAAAAAGTCACGTTTGTTGTATGGGAGCTAAATATTTATTAGTATTCGTTGTTAAAGCGGCAACAGAAATGCATCTTCTGAAAATTTAGAACTGTCATAACTATCACGGTTCATGACAGACGGGCAGACAGACAGACAAACACAGACACAACGGACAGATTTTGTAATAGGGTTCGCTTTACCCTCAGGTTACGGAACCTTAAGAATCGTTCTTATTTCTTCCTCGAACTTTCCTCTAGTCTATACTTAGGTAAGTACTTATCTACTCTACACCTACTACAAAAGGTGTAAGATAAATACAAAACTTGCAAAGTTATCGGCGGATCAAGTGCTTTAGCCGTGGCTTATGTGTTTGTTTGTTTGCCTCATTCAGGGAAAAAAGGGCATCTACTTCTAACATCTCAAGTGAAGACTGAAGGAATAAGTTTTTTAGATCGATATGTTTTTCTCACTTACCTTGGAGGTATACTAAAGCTCAGTATTATCAGATATATGCATCAGTTTTATTAGTCTATTGAATGGAATGAATTTAATGGTTTTCTTACCATAAATATTGTCTTAAACTCAATAAAAATTGAATTTTAGTAAATTCTATGATCATTGAGTACTTTGATAGCTTGTTTGGCTTAAAATCGGATTTAAATAGGTACGTTTAGTTAAATACTAATTGTAAAATAATGATCAATTCACGTTTTTATGAGACCTAAAGAGATAATTTGAGATGAGAACTTGAGAGAGAACTTGAAAGTTAACTTGAGATAGAACTAGGAGAACTAGAGAGAATGCACTTACGTCGGGGCTGATGTCAGTGAAATTGGCACTTGACACGAATTCCTTTAGGAAACCATCCAGCTCTGTTCCCTCGATGTAGCCGTTCCCTGTAAAAAATAAATCAAATAGTAGCAATTACAACTTGGATGGATGACCACTAATAGTAACCCGACATTTTTACAGTCTACAGATTTATTTGTGAAGGAAAAACTAGAATCACGAGCGGGGATTTCACCCGCATCCATCCATCCCTCATGCCGGGATATGCTTTATTTTTGCTTTGTGTACATTACGCTGAGCAGGCGATAGGTGCTATAAAAATAAATATTAACGATATTTTTTCAGTCATTTGTTTTAACATATTAATTTGTCGGTTTTCTTATTTCTGGTTTTCAACATTCCGTACAAAACGGCCTATCGATTATTATGTGATATATTTGGTGGTCCATTACGTATTAAACGAAGCGTGACCCAGTTTCTTCTAGTAGAGTATTTATTATATAATCTATGCCAGAAGTAACAGGTGGTATCATGAAATAAATTAGAGATAGTTATGCTCAAATATTATATACAAACCCCAGATAATATAATACCTACAGTACAGATGCCTCATCCCATACAACGGAAAAACGCGGGCTATTTTAAGAATTATTTTATTTTAGCATAACGCAAGATTATCAAGCGACATTTATTGCGTGTTAGCGAAGTATTGGGCCAAATGAATACACTGGACACTAACTAGTAACTCTCTAGACACGATTACTACATTTTTTTCAAGTTCGGGCTATTTTTCGTTTGTACCGGATGGGACCCCATGATACAAACCAACAAAAACACAGGCCAATCTATGGCTATGATTAACTTCTTGGCATGTACCTACTTAGCTATTAACGTCGAAATAAAAAAACGTTGGTAGGTAAGTTATAATGTTTATTTATTTATTTATTTATTTATTTATTTATTTATTTATTTATATCAATTATACAAAAAGCTTACAGTACAAGAACCAAACGCTTCAAGGTCACAATAGTGAATAAACTCTTCAATTATTGAAACTTACCCCCATATTCTAAGACGTTACCTCGAGATTACTCCACTTGACTGAACCTGGATTTAAACTCGTTTTTGTGTTTTGGTATTTTTAGTTGACAATAAATAATCAACTTGACATTTCTGCGTAAATTTTTCTTAAACGAGAGAAGCGAAGCAACTGTCAACTCAAGGTACGTCGCGATGTGTTTTGAGTTTCCCTCAAAGTTAAGTAGAAAACAAAGGATTTTTGGAGAAATGTTTTGGAATACGGGGGTAAGACTGGGGAAATTTGTTTCAATTTTTTTAAGTTATGTGACCGAAAAGGTTTATGTGAATTAAAAATGACCCTGTAGGCACAGAATTTGCCCTATTTACACAAAATCTAACATGCCTGTACGTACCCAAATATAAATGAAATTCTTCTGTATATTCTGTAGACCTTGAAACCAGCATAAACCCGTTGGTAGTGTGAGTCTCAGAAGTTTTTTACTCTGATGCGAAAGTTACGAAAGAACCATTATGAGCGAGATAAAAAGAGGATGTAAATTCGGTATAATGATGCCATATTCCGCAAGTCAATTTTCTCGGATCTTGGAATTTGGGTCTTGAAAAATGCCTACCTATAAGCACAGAAGAGCTAGATAAGATATGAAATGTTGTCCGTGTTGTGTCTGACTATTTAGTTTGAATATCTATATCTCTTGAATTGTTCCCAATGGTTAGTTAAAATGGTTTGGCATTATGGCAACCCCATCCATCATTATAAAATGTAAGCAGGCTTTTTGCTAAAATACAATACATTAACAAAAAAATCAAACAATAACTTTGTACAAATTGAAATTCATTCGCTAACGGCTTGATGGATCACCGGAGAACAAAGAGGTATAAAAAAATAACCAAGTGCTTTTTGCTGGCTGGAAAGGATGTAGAGTAATATAAAGAAATAAATGGAGGAAAGGAGTTTTGGCGGGAACGTGAAAAGTTCACGTCGTTGCATTGTATTATTTCTCAAAACTTGTGCTTTTTCCAGTGCTAATGTTTAAAATTGGTGGCGTTTTACGCATTAAGTGCTGAATTACGAGCATGAGTGTGGTCAAGTGATATAATGTGGTTTAAAGTGGTTGTTTGTGTTGCTTCCAAAACTCCATAGAAGCTTCTAGTAAAGCTGCCACCACTTTACTAGAGCATGACTTAGACTGGACTATGACCCGACTTAGACTGACTATGAATATGACTAAGACATGAATTTGGGTGAAATACTTATTTTATAACACGATGAAAATTATAATACTTGACACTGGCTAAATACACTATGTGTGGAGCCAAAATATAAAAACAAGAAAAAGTACCTTCCAAGGAACTTAATACGTATACTGAATAAGTTCCTCGGTACCTACTAGTAGTAGGCATCATTGCATTGTGTTTATTTGTTTGCGTATAACCTTCAAACAAAGTATGAATAAGTAAATCTACTCAATTAATAACTTATTCTAAGAATTATAATTAGATTAATTTTACCTAGTTTATTGTTTTTAATTTTGACCATAGTCATTGTTTCTTTCGTTTATTATCTAGTTACTATGTATGTAATATTAATGTTTGCTTGTACTAAACAAATATTTAAAAGGCTTAATTTTTTTTTATATGAATGTATGACGTGACGAGCTTGTCGTTCACCTGATGTTAAGTGACACGTTCGCCCATAATAGATTCAGTGTCACTCGGAACTTTAAAACAGTAAAGTTTCTCGTGACCCTGCACTGCGCTCGTCATCCTGAGACATCACACATTCTAGTAAACAGATTACTAAACTGTGTGATCAAACCGTAACACAGTAGTGCTTGCACACTACTGCTTGGCGGCAGAATAACTGGCAAAGCGGTGGTACCTACCTAGACGAAAGTCCGAAAGTCCTACCACCTAGGGAACAATACTAGAAAAATACTAGAATAATAAAAAAATAAATAACTGTTATTCATTATTATAATTTGGTACTTATTATAAATTTTTAGACACCGTGGCGACCATCAGTTACTTTGTTTATCAAGGATGGTGACACAAAAATTGTACAAGTATCAATATGATTGTAAGGTGAGTAGGTAAATACTTATTGATTTCATAAACAACTTACCGTCATTGTCGTAATGGCTCCATACTTCCATGAACTGGTTGGCAGACAGCTTCTTCAGCTCCCTGGAGTCCGGGTCTCGGAACTGCCTCATGAAGTTTGTAGCTCTCTCTAAGTTGAACTTTTTGGAACACATCTCGTCGATACTCATTTTAAATTCAAAAAGTTTGACGTTCAATTTTTAAATGCGTTGATTTTGACAATGCAGGTTTCACTCGATTCGAATTTGGTTTTAGGCGTTATCGATTCGATTTTGTAAATATTTGCGTATTATGTATTATAAAATAAGTTTATATTTATTTTAATGTTAACGCTAAATTGCTATATAAATTACTTGGCGCGATTTATTGTCACTGTTTTATATAAAAATATTGATTTTGTTCTAAATTATGTTGTAAATTATTTGCGTGGTGTTAAATTTTTAGTCTCAGTCATCTGTAACAAAAACAAAAAACGTTAATTATAGGGCAGGCCACATTGCTCATAGAACAGGGGAAAGAAGGTTCTCGAGTGTCGTCCACGGACCGTAAGATGCAGCGTAGGCATAGACATATATATTAAGGACAGGCCTAATGACAGGTTAAAACGTCGCTTCAAAGTGGGAGCCAATTTCACAGATTGGCATCCACTAACGCTCAGTCTGTGATGGAAGTTAGAAGGCATCGGTCGAATGTCACAAACAAAATATGCCAAGTTGTATTGTGAAGGGTTGCACAATCTATACTCAAAAGTGCAGTAAAAAGAAAGACCAAGTTTCTTACCTCAAGTAATTCAATATTTTCAATATTACACTCTGTTTTGTAACAAAATAATCGAATTTATATTTGGAATAATCATTGTAAACATAAACATTGACGGGCATAATGGCAGCGATAGGCACCTAATTTTCTCAACTTGTTGTAGTTCACGCGAAATCTAATAGATGGCGCTGACTTTTTCCACGCCATTTTGACAAAATAAAATGTTCCTTCGGGCATATCCTGATATATAAATCTATGAGCGTAGGCTACTAGGTGGACCGACGATCGATAAAACCGCGGGGAGCTGAGGCAAGCAGCCGCTCGAAGTGGCGCTCTGTGGGGGAGGCCTATGTTCAGCAGTGGATGTCTTCAAGCTGATGATGATGATGAATTATTAAAGTCATAAGGTAATCTTTTTAATCCAGGTATAATAAGGAACAGATTATAAATTTATTATTAAAAAATGTAAATGCTAATTTAAAATGTGTTTTTTTATCTAAGTAGGTATAACTTCTTATCTTCATAAACCAAAGTCTTATTTCGGAAAATCAGAATGAGATTTCAGATTAGAGTTAAATTCCTTGAAACTAATACTTGAAAATCAAAGAATCGCCAATCGACCTTTTCATACAGGAACTTTTTCGAGCCCGTTTCTATCTGGCTGGACATAAAAACCATCTACCAAAAACTTATAAAAAAGCTATAGGCTTCCTTTTCTAACACAAAACGGTCACCATTCATATTTTATAGGAGCATTTTCACTTTTTTATCGTCCCAATGTAGCCTCTTGGCTAAAATATTGTCATGAAAACGTGGCTACCCCATGGCTTACGCTTAAAATAGGTTGCGACATACAAATTCGAAGGCAGTATGATAACTTTAGTAAATTTGTAGACTGTTTTTGTTCTCATTTTCTTTTTTTTTTTATTTTGGCTCCACACTTGATGTATTTAGCCCTGTATCAAGTATTATAATTACCCATTGCGTTACAGAATATTTCACGTAAGGTAAAGTCAACTCACAGTCACAGTTGAGGTAGTCATAGTCTAGTCTAAGGCCTTCGTTCTCTATATTCGAGTAAAGTTCTGAGTTGGCTAGCCACCACGTAATATCACTTGAAACTGCAGTAACGAATTTCAAAATGTCCGAGTAGCGCTAGCCGACCCGTAAACCAGGCTGCTACTTACAGGACACATCAGCTGCCGATTAGTACGGTTAACCGACGGCTATAGCAAAACTTGTTGCAAACTCGCATGTATTTGTAATTTATTATTATAGTTTCCATGCCACAAATACTGAGACCTACGGAACAGAAAACTACCAACCCTGTTGATTAAGCTACTGATAAAAACATCGACTATTCCCGTTTCTATTTTGAGATCAGATACTTATGAATATAGAAATCTTTGTATTTAATTACTAAAACAGTCCGCTCAGAACTGGGAGAACTGGGAAGCCGATGGATACTGGAGGCTAGCAGCCACTCAAAGTGGTGCTCTTTGGAGGAGGCCCATGTTCAGTAGTGGACGTCTTCAGGCTGATGATTATGATGATGATGACTACTAAAAAGTTTTTGTTCAATTATAATATGTTATATGTTATATAATATTATGATATTTTGTATTGTGTTGTTTCAATTATTATTATTGCGTCAAGATAAAACCATATTTCAGGTACCTATAGGTATTACTTATTACATTTCCCGTTGAACTAAACAATGTAATCTAAATTCGTATCACATTCCTAATTACATTATCACTTGCCCGCAACTCATGCTCGTAATTTAGCACATAATGTGTAAAACGTCATCAATTTTAAACATTCACACTGGAAAAGCACAAATTTTGAGAAATAATACAATGCAACGACGTAAACTTTTCCGCGTTCCAGGAAAAAAATGTATGCTCCTAACTACTACAATATACAGTATATTAGTTATTAGTATAGTTAGTATATTATATACTAACCTTCGATATACAGGTATGTTTAATCTTAGAACTATTTTGATTCAAGATTTCTACCGACTTTAAGGCAGAAAGGCAGAGGTTCTCTCGTCATAATTCTACAATCTCTCTCGAGCTATTGATAAAGAATCGGTTGATTAGAAATATTTTAATTATTAACGTGTTATTAATATTTGGCAGTACTTACCCATTTTAAAGTAAAGGAAAGATCAGAGAGAGAGAGAGAGCAACTAAAAAAATCGCCTTTTTAAAAGAAGATAAGATTAAATTATTGATATACCTATTTGTATGAAGACGATCTACTGTATGCTTTTCTATATTATGTTTACTGAATGTTGAAGGAAGACGAAATTTGCGAATGTCCGCACGTCTCAGGAAGTCAGGCGAACGCAATTTATAAAAGGAACTTTATTTGTGCCAGTATTTGTCAACAGGCGTTATTGGTAACAGCCAAGATTGGCACACAAAATGAAAATAATGAGCTGTCAAATTACTGTCGTCCATTAATCAAATGAAAATCGTAAGAACGCCTACCAAGGCACTTGTAGTTCAAAATTCATATTTTCCTTATTTTTAGACTTAGTTTTAGAAATTAAGAGAATTTTAATAATAAAAGTAGGTAACTTGCTTTCACGGTTTTGTACAGTTGGACAACAATTAATCATGAAATTAAACTATCACACTACCTACCTACTAGGAAAACTGCATATCTCCGTACAAAATCTCATCAAAATTGTTTCAGCTGTTTAGATCACAACAAGTAACTTATAGTGAGAGACAGACGAATTACGTTTAAACTTTTTAAAGTGTATAGAATTATGTGCTGCTTTTACGCAGAGATTAAAATGTACATATGTACTATGTCAAACATCTCTCATGTTACGAAATCACATTTGACCTATTTCGTATCCTTTGATTTCAGTACAAAAGTTTTTCCTCCTTTCACAATATTGTGAGTAAATGTGACCCGTAAACTAGGACAAATAAAGTTGTGGGAGGCAACCCTGCCGGTGCCGGTAGGTAATGCCAACTTTTAGAAGCAACACAGGTGATGCCAACTTTACGGCATAGTGGAGTTTCCTGGAGTTTCCGATTCCATTGTCCCCCTATTGTTACGCCAATAAAATATTTGGCTTATTGTTGGTAATTTTGGCAATTTTTGTGAGATTTTATAACACCAAACAATGCACTGGCAGAAAAACGCCAAACATCGTGTAAAAGCCACAAGAGAAGATGAACACCGAACAATCTCACATAGAGATGCATATTATTATTACGCGCGATGATATGGATAGAAATATTTTGAGAAATAGAAAAGAAATGGAAAGATCATTATTTAGTATCTACATTTTTCTCTAGCAATAAGTCTTCACAAAAGCCAAACCTGATGTACGGGTCAGTGATCGAGTCAAATTACAGCTAAAAGGACACGCCCTCGATTCTTTGTTCAAGTAATTCTGAGCACAGTTCATTCAAACATAATTTCTTCAAATAAAGGAAATAATTTGACCTTTTACAGCGACATTTCCGATTTCCCCTCTGTTGGTAATAAATCATTATTTATTACGCATTTGTTGTTTGAAGAGCTCTTTACTTGATATTACGTTACTTATTACGTTAAAATATTCAAGGCATGGCCTGTGACTGACGTAGTTTGATATTACGAATATAGTTCGTTAATTTTAGAGTAAGCCTTCAATAAACATCGTAGCTTTACACTGGTAAACCTAAAATAGTCTTTCGGTCCAGCGGAAGCTGTGTGCGTTCTGTTAGCAGAAAAAGCCTCTTATTAATAGATTTAGATAAATATAGAAGGTTGGATATCTGGGTTCGCACTGAATTGAGTTTTGTAACAAAAAAACAATCAAAAAGCGCACAAAAATAGCGATCAAATCAAATGGCCCGTAATCCGTACTCCCACATCTCGATTCAAACAGAACAAACCCAAATCAATTTTCCTCGCGATCCCTAGAACTTTAATCGTAAAGGAGTGAAGGGTTTCCGATTACAGAAATTAACCCATGAAACATGAAACCCAGTGAGGATTGCCCTTCATTACGCGGAAGGGCTTAAGGAAGGTTTACACAAGGCTGAACGCTATCGTGAGACCTTGATTTTTTCTTTCGTACCTACTAAAATTATTATTCTATAGATTTTTTAATAGGGTTTTTTAGATCTATTTTGTTTTTGTTGAAGGATAATTTTACGGAATATGCACCTAATGTAATAAGACTAAATATGTAAAATAACCTTAGAAGAGTTTTACTTTTGAAGTCGTGGGACTCGATTGAGGTGAAATTCCGTTTTGTTGAATTGTTCCACCTAGTGCGAGATCCCACAGCACAAATACATACAAATGCCTATGTCATCGAGTACCTCAATAGGCTATCTTTAGATCGTTAGCTGACACTTAAACTTGTAAAAATAAAGGTCTGTCAATTCCGGTCCTGCCGGGTCATGGAAATCGAACTTCCGGCAAGTTTAGACCTGGCTGACCTTTTAATCTATTATCTGTTAATAGGCATAGGTTTCATCGGGGTACTCGATGAGGTAGGTAAATGGTGTGAAGGGCACTTCATAAGGGTCTGCCAGGGAGTACCTAGGGTATAGACGTCCGTGCTGCCAGGTACTTCCGGCAGGGTGTGCAATGGCAGACCAACTTTTTTTTACGTAATTAATCAATGGTTAACTGTTGCCAGTATTTTTATTCGAGTATCTTAAGACGTAAGTTTGAAAATATAAAAACGTTAAATATTTTCTCGGATTTCCTTGACCCGGCAGGATTGGAATTGGCAGACCTGTTTTTTTACATGTTTATGTGTCAGCTAACGATCTACAGATAGCCTATTGGGGTATACTCGATCACGTATCTATTTCTACTGTGAGATCTCGCACTAACCTGTTTCATTACAAAGTGAACTAGCAAGTGTATGGTATAGTAATCTGTGATCTTGACGCGACAACGTCAACGAAAATTGACTGCTTTTCGACTTTTTCGTTTCGCCTAAACTCCCACCAGGTAAATACGGAAATCAAGTTGAATTTTCGTAGCATATTGTAATTAAGATTCTTACCTACACTGCGTGGGAGTATCAACTTTGTATTATCGTTTGAAAATTGTTGGAAATGAAACTGTTTGCACTTTAAGCAACTTTGATAATAAATTTTGCTAACTTAGCTACTTTGAGCGATAAGTTGAACAATATCGTGAAGAAAATGAGTTTGAAAACTAGCTGCTTATTTTCTAATTTACACCCTATTTTATCTATTTTGTTTACTTACTTAAAAGTGAAATGGTTATCTGTATGCGAAGCTTTCACAGCCGATTCAGGCTAAGCTGATTTGGATGAAATTTTGCACAATACTCTAATCAAATAAAATTATATAAAATTAAATAAGTAATCATTAATTGACATAAAAGGGTTTACACATCTTAATGGTGAGAACACTGAATTTCAGGAGCCAAGGTTTCTCCCATCCTTTGACTTAATAATTACGGGATACAAATACAATATCTAGATTGATTTTGGACCGAATGCCCCTATCGCTACAAAAATTAAAAACAATTCATAGCCGTCATGACACGAACATTTCTTAAATATTTGTGAATTTAAACTGATCATCTTTTAAATGGATGACACTGGATAATTCAAAGCTTCTTTTTCCGCGTAGTACTTTGCGCCATCTCTTAGCTTCGTTGCCGTAGCCAACAGATCATATTATCATGGCCACTATAACCAGTTTTTTTACAACTACAGTTTTTTTTATTGACATAAACAGTTTTAATAACACAAAATACAATTACTAAAAACTAAATTAAATCTAAACTAAGTAGGTACCTATCTAAAACTTAAACGGATTGAAGATTTTATAATAGTCATAACTATTGTTTGTTAGTTTGTTTACTTAAATATTCTGTTAAACAATATTTTGGAAACAGCTGTGTATTTATAACAGCAAAGATATACGAGGCAAAGCTGCCGAGACGCCCAACTAATCGGAGTTTAAGTGGGGAACATCAGTTTGCCGGGGTTGCTCTTGTTTAGGGATTAGTACTAGCACAGATGCTGCTTTATCTATGGTACCTACAGTGCTTATTTCACATACTAACACTTGCCCATGGATCCACCCACTTTGACTCCCTACCTCATAAAAATACCTTATTATGACGCCTGCCTTGATAGATAGAAGAGTTACACGATACAGCACGCTGCCAAGCTGCAACGATCTTATTGTAATTATAGTATTATATACCAGTATATTCTTGCATCCTCTATCTTGCTCGCATATTGCGACATTTTTTGTAGTTATCAAATGGTACAATAGGCACGATGACTACTATTAATAATGAACAAGTGAATATTACTTTCATAAAGAAGATTAAAAATTAATGCAATAATTGAAAAAATAAGTAAAATCGGTAAATAAATCACGGATTAATAAGCTTTTAAAGTTTCTACGGGAGGCATCTCCTGTCCCTTTCTCGCGAAACAGAGCGCCCCCACATTTACTATGGAAAATCTACTCGTGACGTCTCATGCCCAAGAGATTGTATGAAAAGCTACCACAGCTTAGTAATGAGGTACTATAACGACCTTCCTCTGACGTCACTGGCCGTTTGAGCTATCTCTTTCTATTCCGGTTTTTAAAATGCTTGTAACTTGGTAATTTTTTGAAATATTTAATTTTTGTTTACACATATATTTATCTTTTGGGGAATATAATTAAAATATCCAAAAAAAAAAATTTTAGTCATCATGCCTATTTACTGTCGGTAGAAAAACCTATAAAATAACCGCAGAATTCGCCCTATTACATAGCATAAAATATCACAAATTTTCAATACAAAAATCACATTAATCCAAACAGCAGTTTAAAAGTTCCGAGTGACACTGCAACTGTTATGGGCGGCCGTATTGCTTAACACCAGGTGAACGACTAGATCGTCACACCATTCATTCTCATAAAAAAAGTAGATGGACATCAGCATTCTCCTCGGTCATCATCAACAGCCCGTAGACGTCCCCTGTTGAACACCGACCTCCAGAGAGCGCCACTTTGAGAGTGATGAGTTTACCAATAAATGAGTGTTTGAGTATTTGAGCGGCTGCTCGCCTCCTGCAATCACCTCCTCTGGTATTCTCCTCGGTATATACATTAAAATCTGCGATCACCTTGCCGCCTGCCAAACGTAGTGACTATGGAAAACCCGCGGGGTTATTACGTAACTCGCAATCACTTTGCAACAGGCGTAAATTGCGCAATCATTGCTGTCAAACGTCACTTTGACAGAGCAGGTCTTCCTGCTCCTGATCGAGCGCTAGATTTCCGACTGTCGAACAATCGATTAACTAAAAACTACATTATTTTATTTCCATATACATATTGCTGTTCTGTTGCTAGTGGCGCTAGTGTCTAAGGCCAAAGTGCATTCAGCGACAGGAGTGGAAACGGCGGACATCTTGCGACCGATTGCTAGCTCTTTGGTGTCGCATTGCTATTTTTACGTAATACAGTTGCCGTTTTATAGGAGAGGCCAGGAGGAGGCCTATATGTTCAGCAGATGACGTTTTCCGACTGTTGATGTGTGTTGTGATGTGTGATCAGATGTAATATATTACAAACTCTTTGAATAAACCACACATTGTGTACACCATACAACTAAAAAAGAAATAATAATTATTCTTATACCTAGGAAATAATGAGAGCCGTGCATTAACATCAAACGTGCCATGAACAGAATACAAAGCCCAAGCAATGGAAATGATATGAACATGTTAATGTTTCCGTTTTGTATCAAGAATACAGCATTTGTTGTAGTATGGAGTAGTATTTAGTAATTAAAACATGTCACTAACACAGCTTTTTTACAGATGAATTTGTAAAGGAAAAATAAGTTGGTTGTATCAGGTGAAGGAAATAATCGGACATGAGACCACTTGTCACGGTAGCTTAAGTAAAGCATATCCCGGCTTGAGGGATGGATGGATGCGGGTTCAATCCCCGCTCGTGTTTCTAATTTTTCCTTTAATTAAATTAATCTGTAGAATACGCTGAGCAGGCGAACAGGAAAATCATATATAAGTCAGCTTTGTAAATTTTCATCTCACAAAAATAGGCCAGTCAATATGGACACAAAAAAGGAAAACATCAATTTTGACTAGCGGTAACTCCACAACCAAATGCACCTAAAAAGCTCAAGTTTAGGTCATAAGGTAGGAAATTTATTTTTCTAAACAATAATATAGAAGTTATCCGAAAAAAAATGCTTCCTAAGGAAGTTTTTTCGAAAAAAACTGAAACAAGGCCAGTATTTCGCAGTTTTACCTGCACCACCAGGGATTTCAGGGTTGCAAACTGGGGTACCCTGCATCCCTATTCCCAACTTATCGGAAACCTTTCGATTCGAAATCTACACTCTCCATCTTTATCATCTACATTTAGAATGAAAGAGACGGACAGTGTAGATTTCGAATCGAAACGTTTCCGATAGTTTGGGAATAGGGGTGCTGGTCCTTATAACATAACAAAAAATCGTAGAACCGCGCGCGTTTGCGTTCTATTAGATGTCGGTTTTGAGCGTGTTGCCTAAAACGATCATCGGTGTCCGCTGAGACAATTCGAGGGGTTTATCGGGGTCTTTTTTTAAATTAACAACAGTTTCGTTTTTTAGTCTCGCATCGCTCTCATAAATGACCTACTTACATATTTTTTATCACTAATAACTTTATTTATAACCAGACAAAAAAATCAAACAAAAATTGCGATCGCTAATACTTATTACGTGGTCATAAAGCTCATGTTCCCATGCTAACAGCTTAATAAATATTGAACGATTGTGTTTATTGATGTACTCAGACACTGAATAAGTTGTAATAATCAAACGATAAACAAAATGAGATGTTCTATTTTGCTTCGTGTGCTGGTTTTTGTACCTAGGTTATGTTATTGAATTTGGACTTGGAGACAAATAGAACAATCTTGTTTTTAAAACACGTTCCGTTGGGGGCTCCATATATTTTTTTCCGTTTTAGTACCTGTTTTATATTATTTCTTAAATATTAATTACGGTTTAAAACACACTTCCGTTTATTTGTAAGACAAACGGATGAGACACCGAAGTCTTAGAAAAAGAAACGATTTACCCTTCCAGTACTGAGTACGGAACCCTAAAAAGCCACCAAAAATATCGTAGATCGTAAGATGATGAGTATTCCGTAAACGCATGTTTGCCACATAACATGCGATGCAACATTATCGATACTTTTTAATATTTTTAATGAGTTCGTGTTTGCGAACTCACTGAACGCAACGCGTACCGTAACTCTACGCATTCACAGCGCGCCGATGCAATGTTGATTGGCTATGATTCATTTCATTCTGCCGTTGTCCTCATTATTCACCACCATATGTAGACATAATACTTATATAAGAAATCGTTATTTATCAGACTATCCTTCTAGACCAGCAGAAATATTAGCTAAGAAGCGTCGTAAGCAGAAATAGTTGTTTACCAGAAAAACATGTTCCATTCAGAAGTAGAAGGAATATTCCAGAAAGGTCTGATTTTTACGTTGTACCTAATTAATTGGTTCCCGATTCTTGAATTCTACACTAGGAATTGCACGTAGGTTTAGCTGGAGAAAGTCTTTTTGTTACTGATACCCTCTTTTTAGGGTTCGAGGATAAAATTATATTACTTAGCCTCCGGTGTCTGTGTGTCATGTCTGACCTATAAAAAGGTCAATCTCTTGAATCGCAATAAAAACCTATGACGTTACGAGCCAGTCCTTCCCCCGATGTTAAGCGTCATGGCAACCCATAACAAATTGCAGTGTCACTCGGAACTCTACTAACACTGGAATTCATAGTCAAGGTGGGGGCTCCTCTAGAGGATGATTCAGGCTCTGTGCGGCAAATTCTAGCTTTATGCATTTCATAAACAAAAACAGTCCCCAATCTGGCATGATCCGAGGCTGAATGCTGATTGTCCGAATTTCGTCAACCAATCGGTCCACTTGCTTTTATTTCGTGTTAATTTATTATTTTTTGAAATGTCGTGATATTTAAAATACGAATAAGGTATATCGCTACCGTTTCTTCAACATTTATCAGTTAAAATAATATACTTAACACAAAATAGGCACACAAAATATTCAAAAATAATATTTCTTTTAATTTTTTTGTGAGTGACGTGACGGGTGACATTTTGGCGGGACTTTTAATAGTTCAAAAGTCGCGTCAAAATGACACTACAGAATTTTCATAGACAGCTTGATTGAAATCGTAGAGTATTTAATTAAAATGCAGTTCCGTTAGGGGTTTCTCCGGTGATTGTTTATGAAAGTGAAAGAAGAATGATTACGCATTTAATCACTAGGTAAAAGTGGAATGATAGATTTTTCGGGGTTTGTTCAACCTTTGTTTATGAATACCACTGTAAGTTTCGCAAGAGACTGCACTGTGCACGTCATCCTACGTATTTTTACTAGCTACAATGCCCTTCTTACCGGAGCACTATACCAGCTAGTGCTGTGTGTAGGTACTGCTGGGCGGCTGATTAGGATAGGTAGGTCACACAGCCTTACTTTTAGAAAGGTTGGTTTTAGTTTCTTTTGTTGTATGTTAGTTGTGTTATCTCGCTTTCGCTTGTGACATTTTATAGAGGGGATAAAAGTAATTATAGGAAAACAATTACCACTAATAACTACTTAGCGAGGTGTGCTCACGTGTTTCCCACTCCTAATTGCCACTGATATTATAATCCGACCACATTAAGAACGTGTCTCCTGAATATTTCAGGGGCTCTGAGGGATTTGCGAACTTACCCCGAGATTACAGTCATACCGCTTGAGTCGGCTGCGTATGTCATAGTCATGTTAAATTTTTTTTTGTCGAAGAGTTTATAAGTATTACATTTAAATCTAGGTATAGGTAATTAAATTAAATAGGTGACTAAATTCACCTAGGACAAAATATAGAAAGCGGAACATTTAAAAAAATGGTGTATTTGATTTCCGCAACAAGAAGACCTGGGAAGCAGAAGACTTGGAAAAAGACGTAGCTCATGGCTTAAAAATCTTCGCATGTGGTTTAATATTAGCACAAGATCCCTGTTCCGAGCAGCAGCATCAAAAATTAGGATTGCTCTAATGATAGCCGACTTCCGGTAGGAGACGGCACCATAAGAAGAGAAGAACGAGAAACACCAAACATAAAAAAAATACTAAAAAAAAACCGACCCACCTACTCATAAACATGCAAAATACGAAGCTATAGACAACTATAGTATTAATTCAATCCTTACTTTATGAGTTTCAATAAAGAGGTCATAACGGGCGCTTATCCGGATTCTTATCCGGAATCGTTTATCCGGGTACGGATTGGACACAATGTCGTACTAAGACTTTGATCCGTATTTAATGCGACATTACGTACGCAATCCTGGATAATAATACGGATAGAGTTCTTATTACTTCACTGTAGACTTTATAGCGCTATTTATTTGATTTTATCTATACCACAATGTATTTGCGCATTTTTGTATTTATTTTACAATTGTCTGGTCTATACTTTTATGTACAACCTAATACCTATGTAAAATAATATTGGATGTGATGTTAGTACTACACTTATTGATCAGAATATTATACACGATATAAAATAGTAGTCAGATAATTTATCAAAGATGCTTTATAGAATTAAATATTCCTAGCAGTGAGAGTGGTCAGTTGAGATTGTGGAAAATCAATATGCCCCAGTTTAAAAAAATATATCAATGGTTTACGGAAAAAGTGCCCTTATGCTTTAAAGTAACTACACAATTTAGCTTGTACTAAATGCTTTGCTAATTTGGTCTTTATCATAATAATGATGTTTATCAAAAACATGCCATGCTGTTAATAGGTATACCCATTAATTATAAATACAAACGAAATTCAACAAAGCTGTCATTGTAATAACCTCTCAAGCGTTTCATATATTCCAATTATTCCAGCCCACGTTCTCCCAATACCCATACAAATAGGTAATCTCTTCGCATAATATATTCGTTGTTATCGTCAACAGAAGATCTATGTAAAATAGGTGCAAACGGCTAAGTGCTACATTTATCGTTATACTCCTTCAATAATTTAATTTTCTCTAAACTAGATAACTTATATATATATATATCAATTATGGAAATAAGTAGGTAAGTATAAAATAGAGGTTTAGTAGGCATTCGTAATAAAAAATACTTGATAGAAAACAATGTACGAAGTCATCATCATCAGCCCGTAGAGACGTCCACTGCTGAACATAGGCCTCCCCTAGAGAGCGCCACTTTGAGCGGCTGCTCGCCTCCTGCATCCATCGGCTCCCCGCGGTTTTCACCAGGTCGTCGGTCCACCTATTGAGGGGTCTGCTTACGCTGCGCCTTCTGGTTCGTGGTTGCCACTCGAGAACCTTTCTTCCCCATCGGTTGTCAGCTGTTCTGCGAGTGATGTGGCCTGCCCATTGCCATTTCAACTTGCTCACTTTAAGGGCTATACCGGTCACTTAAGTCCTTCTGCGGATTTTGTCGTTCCGGATCTTATCTCGCAGGGAAACACCTAGCATAGCTCTCTCCATAGCTCATTGCGCGACTTTGAGCTTACTAATGAGGCCAACAGTAAGAGACCACGTTTCAGTTCCATATGTCATCACTGGCAACACACACTGATCGAAAACCTTTGTTTTCAGACTCTGCGGTATTTTGGACGGTTGAAGTCTCCCGAACGCTGCCCAGCCGATTTGGATTCTTCGTGCGACCTCTTTGTCGAAGTTGGACCTGCCCAATTGGACAATCTTTCCTAGGTACTCATATTTGTCGACAACTTTGAGAGTATCGTTCCAAACAATCACCGGTATAGGTGGAACATGGGCATTAGACATGACTTTCGTCTTGTCCATGTTCATCTTAAGACCAACCTGTTGGGAGACTCTACTGAGGTCATTGAGCATGGTGCTAAGGTCCTCGAGTGACTCCACCATTAGAATCATATCATCGGCAAAACGAAGGTTAGTGATGTACTCGCCATTTATGTTGATGGCAGATCCTTTCCACTCCAAGAGCTTAAAAACATCCTCCAAAGCGTTTGTAAACAGTTTCGGAGAAATAATGGCTCAATTGTGGCCTCAATACGTGAAGTACTAAAAGCACGCAAGTCTTGTCGCATGGAACTCCAGATTTGTCTATTGAGTTCACCGTAGGCCAACATATCAACTGAAGACAGCGGTTTCATGTCTCTCCGGTCTGCCATTAATTCACGAGTTTTTTCTGAGAGCTTCTGAGTCCTCTTTTGGCGTTGGGGCTTGAAGAACTTGGCTCCAACAGCTTGGACAGTTTCCACCAGCCCGTCGTTTAACTCGTCCGCTGTGTTGCAATCGGCTAGGCACTGGAAGCGATTTTGGAGTTCCAGCTGAAAGCCTTCGGGGTTTTGGATTTGGACAGGATTTGGACGGAGCGTAGACTTCACCAGACGTGACCTTTCAAGCTTGACATTGATATTCAATGTGCCTCTTACAATACGGTGATCGCTACCGGTTTTCACCTTGCCGATCACAGAGACATCATCGAATATGCGCTTCTTGGTCGTCATGATGAAGTCTATCTCATTTTTGGTGGAAGTACAAAGTAAAAAATCGCAATAATCGCAAAACTTATTATGTTAATAATAACATAGTTAGTATATTCCAATTCTATACCAGAAATACAATTAAGAGTATTGTAACTGCTTAAACTGTATAATAACATGTCAAAAAGTCAATAATTCAATTCAAAAGACTGTATCAGTAAAGCTATAGAACGTTCCTTCAATAAGCCATGCTCAGTCTGTTATAACAATATAGAGATTAGGCGATGTTGTTACACCATTCTACCTACTTAATCCTAATAATCATAAATTTATATTTCATATAGTCTTTGACTTGAATAATCAACCTATGTTGATTATTCAAAGGATTGATTTATTCAATGCCCTGGGAATATTTTAGAGTATACTTAATATTACATTTCAATAATAGATTATTGTTATCTTGGCAGTTAACAGAAGTGGGGTTATATCCGGGTGTGCAGAAACGTATCTCATCCGGCCCGGGTAAGATTACAGACAGATTAGCGGGATTATGGTACAACACTATTGTCGCGTACGTGTGGCTGGCTATAGTTCTGGTGATTTGAGATTAATGATTCGTTAATTCGATAACAATTAACAACTAGGTTTTTTTCAGCCCTTTGTGGTTATATAACATACATAGGTACCTTATACTACTATTTTAATAATCTTTTACCTTCATATTCATAAGCATACCTACATGTATTAATCTGTAATGAGTTAAATAATACTCATTTGTCTTGATGCCCAGCCGGAAAGTACGTACGAAGCACATAGTAGGTACTTGCAATATTGTATAAATATTATACCTAACCGAACCTATGGTCGAGGGTGCAGCCGTGTGCGAACTACCTATTATACAAAGCCTTAGAGACCTCATAATCCTCTCTAATACTAAACATGAAGTATTGGTACAGCGTATTTAATGAATTTCCTAAGAGCTTAATTTGTCGGCTGAATAACTTAATACTTGAAGCCCCTACGCGTTATTTATTAGCAAATTTTCAGACTTTTAATTTAAAAAGTTATAAGTAAATGAGTAAAAATAAACTTCTTAAAACTTGAAACGAAGATAAGCAATGGCGCTAAGGCCTACAGATTAATTTCAGAAACATAATTATTAAGTTTAATCGTTTTCGTTTGCAAACCCATCAAGGCAATTTAGCTGAAGTTTTAGGAAGACAAGTCATCTAGATCATCTAAGTAGGCACCTACTTAACTGATTAAAAAAATGAGAAAGATCTTGGTCGTCTGTTTAGGGTTCCGTACCCAAAGGGTAAAATCCTATTACTGTCTCTCCATCACCAGGCTGTATGTCATGACCCGCGATAGAACACAGTTAAAATTTTCACAGCATATATATTTCTATTGCCGCTATAACAACAAATACTAAAAATACAACACCATAAAATTAACCATTTTAGGGGCCTCCCATACAACAAACGTGATTTTTTGCTTGTTTTTATACATAATGGTCCGGAACCCTTCGTCTACAAGTCCGACTCGCACTTGGCCGGTTATTTAAGCTACCAATTTGGCATTTTGAAAATTCTGTGGTGAGGTAAGAGATGGTATCTTTGTACCACAGAGCAAAAAAAAAGTAGGCGAAACGTTATTTGTTTCATAGCTCTGTGCTTTATACTGATAATTAGCATGGAACCGGTCAGTAGGAGACTTCGAGCATTTTCGAAGGTTCCTATGGGAAAACATATCTGAAACTGGGAAAATATCCAAAGTAACAAGGCAGACCCTACATCATTTTAAACGCATTGTCATATTGGATTCTAAGGGACCCGTAGATTTCTATAGAAAATTTTACAATATGCTTAGAAAATTGTGATTTTAGCCTCGTCACTACAACCAGGAAATATCAAGTGTTGGCTCAGCGGTAACCCGTGCGACCCGTTGGATCACTTCCAAATTGATGCATCCAGGTTCAAATCTTGCTCGTCCCTGCACCAATGTGTTTTGAAGTGAAGAATTTGCACTCACTCTTTCAACGGTGAAGGAAATGAGGAAACCGGCATTCAAATATCACACAATTCAAGAACATGGGTAGGTAAAATTCATAATGATATCAATCTTGGCGAGCATGGTAAATTATAAACTTAGTATTCTCTTTTTTATGAGATTGAATGACGTGACCATCTGGGATGTTAAGCGACTCGGCCGCCCATAACAGTTGCAGCTTTTCACTCGGAATTTTAAAATAATATTATTTTGAATGCCACTATCCTGAAACATCACACATGTCTAGTAATCAGATTACACAGCCTAGTAATCAGATTACACCGGTCATACAGACTCATTTTCCCAGTAATTTCACTAGCTACAATGCCCTACAAACCAGAACGCAGTAGTGCTTGCACACTACTGCTTGGCGGCAGAATAACTGGCAAAGTGGTGCTACCTACATACCTAGACGAACTTTGCAGAATAATCCTACCACCGTAAAGCAAGTCTCTTCATGAGAAGGCCCGTACGTGTCCCATCTGTGGGATCGTATTGGCCTGATGATACCCGCGGGAGAATCTGCGAGTCAACCTGTTTCAAGCTCTACGCTTCCTTTACATATCTTAGTGTTAAGCACCACTTGTTCTTATAGCCAGCTAGAAAGGGTATTATTTCGATGCTCGGTATTGAGTACTAGAATGTTGAACAATGTTGAACAAAAATGTTGTCAATTCATTATGATTATAGCAACCTTCACAAGTTCAGGTTGTGACTTGAAATAATTTATAACCACATTATTAGGAACTGTAAAGTACAGTGACCCATCTTCACATGAATTTCAGATTATTAGTGAAAAAAATTATTGAAAATCAACGGGATTCGAACCTGTTTCTAATAATTATCGGAATTAATGCAGTAAAATATTGCTATATAAATCACTACGTTTAAATAGTATTGGAAATTATTCCAACGTTGGGACCTTCTAGAGGCAGTGAGGACTAGAGATTCGAGACCGGGGGCTAAGGACTTAAAATACGAGACGAGAGGTGAAAAGCGAGAGACGAGAGGCGCGATAAGAGAGACTAGAGATGAGAGCAGACATTGAGACCCTGGGACTGGGGCCTAAAACCTAGACTGCAGATTATAGGGATCGAGAACCAAAGATTATATAGGGACCAGAGACCAGATATTAGGGACCGGTGACCAGAGGAGCGCGACAAGAGAGACAAGAGATGAGAGCAGACATTGAGACCCTGGGGCTGGGGCCTAAGACCTAGACTGCAGATTATAGGGATCGAGAACCAAAGATTATATAGGGACCAGACACCAGAGATTAGGAACCGGAGACCAGAGGAGCTTATCTACTGTCTCTATTTCCACAGGACGTTCTACAAAACCAGCACGCAATTCCTATAATCACGTACAATATTGCCAGAAAGTGGTTATTTTGTTATTTTTCACCAAGTTTGGTACTTGCGTGCCGGACGCGGTGTTTTATAGAAGGACTGCGCGTAATCATGAGTTTGCTTGTGTTAAAGGCCTTTTAAGTAGGCCTGTAGCCTCAAATGGGAAAGGGATTATTAGCTTTTTATTTTAGGTAATAGATAAAGTGAAAGTAAACTTACCAACTAACGTTTGTGCTTGGTCTAGGTACTTAATAAATCCAGGTTAAGTACCTACCTAAATAGCGTACAATTGCGTGAAACCTACACGTTTTAGCCGCATTACCCTCGATATTTGTCTGATGACAATCTAGCCATCTAAGTAATAAGCTGATAAGTAATAAGTTTATAAAACATTTTTATTTTTTTTATTGTTAATCAGCAAAATTTTGTGATTAAAAGTGATAAAAAAAACTCAATTTCTAATATAAATTTTAGAATAAGAATGTGTCCAACTTTTTTTTTTCTTTTTTTTAATATGTGTGAACATATCACACAGCGCCATCTAGCCCCAAACTAAGCGTAGCATGTACTATGAGAACCTGATAACTGATACGATACTTAAATACTTTTTTGTTTGTAAATACATACATAGAATACAATATAACACCTAGACGCAGAACAAACATCTGTGTTCATCGCACAAATGTTTGTCTTAGGTAGGAATCGAACCCACAGCCCTCAGTTCAGAAGGCAGGGATACTACCAACTGAGCTATCGGGCCCGTCGTACCGCCCGTCGCCCGTCTTACTGGATAAAGTTTATTTGTGTTCTTTTTAGGTAGCATTTGCACTTATAAGTACTATAACACTAATAAGTGTACACTAACTCGAATTATTTTATTTTATTTAGCTTTCTCACTAGATTTGAATGGTCGAGAAAGAAGAAATGAGAACGGCTTAAAAATAGCTAAGTAATATCTTTATTGTATGTAGCGTAATAAAAAATAAAGATAAAGAGGTAGCTTATCAAAATTAGTTCGTTCCAATTAGGAGCAATGCACACAATTTGCCGTTGCAAAAGAAACAGACAGCAATGGTTAAGGGGATGAGACTTTTGTCCAATAACCCCCTTCCGGCATGCAAAGAGAACGCAAAGGGGATATCTGGGCCAAAAAGACCAAAAATCCCCTTCAAAGGGGAATATGGAAGGGGATATATGGAATAAAATAAGCCCAATATATCTTACGGCTTGAGAGACAAGATTAAGAGGTGTTTCATTGTTCCCTTTAATTACATCTACATTTATAAACACATTTCTATTTCAGTAGCAACCGCAAGGTGAACAGCATAACTTATTGACAGCAACATCGATCGACTACCGTTTAGAGAAACAAAAGCAAGGCATAGATACTAAAATGGCTTCGGACACTGTTTCCATGAATCTAATCGAGTTAAATTAAATATGAATAGCTAATCATTTATTGCTCATCTCGTACAAATAACCGATGGGGAAGGAAGGTTGACGAGGAGCGACCATGAACCGGAAGACGCAACGTAACACTCCCCACTAGATGAACCGATGATCTGATGAAAGCCGCGGGGAGCTGATGGAGGCAAGTAGCTGCTCAAAGTGACCCACTGTGAAGGGAGCCCTATGTTCAGCAATGGGCGTCTTCAGGCTGCTGATGATGATGATCTTCTAGTCGTTAAGCCACCCTTGTCTTACGACAACAGCCGGGACCGACGGCTTAACGTGCCCTCCGAAGGCTCCGAAGCACGGTAGCGCTCAGTTGTAAATACCAATTTTTGCTGTAGCGGTCACCCATCATAGTAGTGACCGCAGCGAACGTTGCTTAACTTTACCGATCAGTTAGGAATGACTAGTCGTGCTTCTTTATGATGATGATGATGATGATGATGATGATTATGGTGGTGGTGGTGGATCATTTATAATTGACCGCAGGAAGCCAATAAATGGAGGAGGCAAGCAGCCGCTCAAAGTGGCGCTCTGCCCCAGTTCCCAGCCGTGAGAAGTTGATGGGAACGATGATGATAAAAAACCATTAAATAATAGAATGGGTGACTTCACTTGGCAGCTTTTTCATGGTACTTTTGCACCGTAATTTTTGTATAACACAGATAATACGAAGTTTACTCTGATGAAATGTGGAAGGCTGTGCTTACTCTCAAAGATAGCTTTTAACAAACACAGGTCGATTTACCTTTTTCAAAGAAATTTAGGCCTTGAAACGAAAACTCAAGTTACAATTTTGACTGGATCGGTTTAGGTTTAGGAGGCATTTCCAATTTCAATGCGTAAATTTACTTGTTGATGAGATAGGGTCTTTGATGAAGGTTGAAATGGGTTTCGGAATAGCTGTGATATGATTATGTTAGTGTGGACCAAACTTTATAATGGACCTATTCATTTTCGATCGGTGCCACAGTTTGTTTTGAGTTTGGTAACTTTAGTCTAGAGCTAACAAGCAAAATTTGAAGACTTTGTTTTTCACGCATGTGTTTTGTAAAGTGCTTATTATACCAACTATTAATTAAATGTTATGTTATTAGCAAGTTATAATGGAAATGTGCAGGCTACATAGCTCATAGAACTGACAACCGATGGGGATGTAACATTCTCGAGCGGTGACCGAAAACCGGAAGACGCAGCGTACGCCTCCTGCCTCCTTTATCTGGTCAAAGCCACGGGAAACCAAAGTGGCGCTCGGTGGCCTTTGTTCAGCAATTGACACCTTCAGGCTGTTGATGTCGAGGTATCTTCAAAGTTTATTATTTGGCCTGTCGAGCACTGATAGGTCAAATCCTAAAGCCATTTATTCTCTTAGGAGCATGTAATGTATAAGCCCAATTCACGTCACGAAGTGTTGGCTAGCTATAACGAACTTGAACTAAGTGATTTCCAGTTGCCATTTAATAGTTAATAGGTAGCTTATTTTGATGAAGTCACGTTGGAAACTTATTATTTAAGCTCTCTCCAATAATCTTCTCCTAATATCAGCAATAGACTTATATAGCTTCTGTAGATCTCCTCATTTCGAATCTTATATATCGCAGAGAAATACCGAGCATAGCTCTTGCCATAGCTCGTTGCACGACTTTTGCAAGCCAACACTAATGAGGCCAACAGTAAAAGACCACGTCTCAATGCCATAAAGTCATCACTAGCAGTAGCAACACATAATGATTGAAAACCTTTTTTTTTCAGGCTCTGCGGTATTTTGGACGAAAAAATAGGTCGAAGCTTCCCGAATGCCGCCCAGCAGAGTTGGACTTTTCGTGCGACCTCTTGTCGATACCAGGCTATAATAATATATGCTTCATAAGACGTGTCGTGAGAATATACTATCGATATTAGAAAATCTGCCTAAAAAGCCACTGAATAAATCGTGTACTCACTAGTTCTTGTTACTAACCAGTAGCATCGTAAAATTTGGAGGTTACCCACCACGGCCAAGGGTACTATTATTTATTCTGCGACCTAGGTTAGGCGGCGCGCACGCGAATACACGGGTTGAACTTGCCCTTATTTCATTGTTATGTCAGTGCACTCAGTACTTAAGCCAACGCAGTTTTATGCATAATAGGCATTGTCCCTACATTTTTTTTTGATAAATTAATAATATTCCCCAAAAGGTAAACATTTGTGAAAACAAAAAAAAAATATCTCAAAAAATGACCAAGTTACAAGCATTTTAAAACCGGAATAGAAAGAGATAGCTCAAACGGCCAGTGTCGTCAGAGAAAGGTCGTTCTAGTACCTCATTACTAAGCTGTGGTAGCTTTTCATACAATCTCTTCGGCATGTGACGTCACGAGTGGATTTTTCATAGTAATTGTGGGGGCGCTCTGTTTCGTGAGAAAGGGACAGGAGATGCCCCCTACAGAAACTTTAAAAGCTTATTAGGCCGTGATTTATTTACCGATTTTACTTATTTTTTCAATTATTGCATTCATTTTTAATCTTCTTTATGAAAGTAATATTTAATTGTTGATTTTTTTACTTGTTCCTATTCCAGACTGTAATAAGTGGCTGTAGCCTGTGAAGTCGGCGCGAAACGCTGCCCAATAACAAACATTAGATGTGCGGAGTAGCAGAAAGTGGTGAGCGCAGTTTGCATCGCACTTCACAGCCGCCATTATAGTTGAATCACACTCCCAATAGACAGAACCGAAGCAACTTTTGTTTTTTTTTATTTACTTAATTGTTTTGCCTTCACGCGCAACATATTGCTTACTCTACCGACACCAATGTAGAATTAAATTCATCCGGAATTCGAACCAGGATGCGTCGGTTTGAATGCTGAGGCTACCACTGAGCTACTCGTTCTGTGATACGGATCTCATTCTCTGTTTTACACTGTGCAATGTATGATATTCATAACTCCTTGGCAATGATGTTGAATTATTGATATCGTTTGTTTCGCACTAGTGTGAAAAATGTTTTTATTATTTAAAAAAACCTTGGTTATATAACACCTGGGTTATTTTTAATACACTGGAAACCTTTTAGGGCGTAACTCTAATCATTTTAAACAAACCATTTGGTTCTACAGTTTTCTTTATATTTATCTTTATATTTTCCTAATCGCTAAATTTTAATTGTTTCTTTGTTCTTGTTAGACAATAATACAGGCTATAAAGAGCTTATTATTCGGTTTAATTGAGTATCGATCTGTATCATGATTATTTCTTTATATGCATTAACGAGAAAACGAAAAAGTAACAAAACATGATAGTGAAAAAAAAAAAACTTAAATTTTTGGGTGTTGTAGTGGTTCTTTCAGTGAAGAGATCCCCATAAGGTTATTTGTAAATAAAAATTAACCCTGTATCTATATGGGGAGTAGAAATTCTTTTTTATTTTCTTATATTTTGGCTCCACACATAGTGTGTTTAGCCAGTGTCAAGTATAGTTATTTTTCATCGTTAAAAGTCAAGTCTTAGTCATAGTCATAGTCCAGTCTAAGTCAGGTAGTCAAAGTCCAGTCTAAATCACTTTAGGTGGCAACTTTACTAAAAGCTTCTATGGAATTTTGGAAGCAACACGAAAAACCAAGTTTCATCACATTATATCACCTGCCCATACTCATGCTCGTATTTCAGCACTTAATGCGTAAAACTCCACCAATTTTAAACATTAACACTGGAAAAAGCACAAGTTTTGATAAATAATACAATGCAACGAAGTGAACTTTTCCGCGTTCCCGCCAAAACTCCTAGAAATTCTTATAAAGCGCTTAATGTTTCTGTCAACCTCATTTCTGGCGACCTCAAAACAAGGTTCCTAAAAACAATACGCGTAGCATCTCGTAGCATTTCGTAGAACCGTAGCGCCGTAGCAATGCTACGGAACCATTATTAGGGTTCAGGTAAAGGGTAAAACACCGAGGGAAGAAAGGTTCTCGAGTGGCGACCACGAACCGGAAGACGCAGCGTGACCTATGTTCAGCAGTAGACGTCTTCGGGCTGCTAATGATGATGATGATGAAAGGGTAAAACGGGCCTTATTACTAAGGTTCCGCTGTCCATCCGTATGTCTGTCTATCTGTCCGTCTGTCTGTCTGTCCGTCTGTCCCAGGCTGCATCTCATGAACCACGATACAGTTGAAATTTTCACAGATTATGTATTTCTGTAGCAGTACCACAAATAAGTGCTTACTAAAAACAGAACGAAATATATATTTAAGGGAGCCCCATACAACGAACGTGATTTTTTGATCGATTTATAAGATAACGGTACGGAACCCTTCGTGCACGAGTTTTAAAGTCAGAGATTACCCATGCTATTTATTATTCTGTGCCCGTGGCTTGGAGGTAGGTAGACGAATGAGTCAACAGAGAATTCTCGTGAAACATTCTTCAAAAGAGCTCGTTATATGAACAAACTAGATTCTTTCTCTGCGATGTGTCTTCAGGGAGACCTCATATTGTAGTCTGTGAACTCTACATTGTCTATGTTATAAGGTGATAGCCAGTAGTAGCTCTGCATTCTGAACTGTAGACTGTGGGTTCGATTCCCGCGCGGGACATACATTTGTTTGGTGTACTTAGGTGTTTGTTCTGTGTCTGGGTGTTATATTCTATTGTATGTATGTGTTTACAAACGAAAAGTATATCTAAGTATCAGTTATCTGGTCCCTATAGTACAAGCTATGCTTAGTTTGGGGCTAGATGGCGCTGTGTGAAATATCCTTACATACTATTTATACATATATTGGGTGAATATCCCTAAATAACATGGTATTAGTTGGCCCGGCCTATTGAAAAGAGTATAATTTTTTTAAAGGAATAATTTGAATCACGAATGGGATGGATGGATGCGGGTTCCATCATATGTGATTAAAATTTTTCATCTAGACAGATAAAATCAGAAATTTAAAAGTATATTTTTTTATTCACTTTTAACTGAGTTATTATTAAATTAAAAACCCGTAGTCTAACTTCAATTTTCACATTTCCCCACGAGAATCTGCTAATTTTCCGGGACAAAACGTATTTTGGTAATATTATACGATTTAAAAATTCCATCACCGGCTTAGCCTTTTGAGAGTGAAAACCGAACATGAAAATAAATAAAAACTTTTAATATAAACGAATAATTGAAGTCAATAACTTTTAATAATAGTCATAACCACACTTGCCAGGAAAAGATTTGATTTCATTAAAGTACTGCTTAGGTTGAGAAGAATATCATTCCAAAATACAGATTAAGATAAACATACATAAAAAAGAAATTGTCTTGTTTTCATTGTCAACAAAAATATTAATACTCATACGACACGCTCGGTCTCCCGGTTAATTGACCACGTACATTAAAAACTGAATTAAAACGTCAATAAAGCTCTTTTTCGGTCGCAATCACGTTTCTAATAACCAAGCTTTCCACAGACAGCGTAAATTAGGGACATTTTTAAAGAAAAAACTCCGTTACTTACCTCTTTTGACATAAGCTGGGTCGGTGGCGTAATGTTTATAGACAATGCAGACAAACAGTTATTATTTATGAATACGAAACGCGCGGCTCCGTCACGGGTAAACGTGTACCCTGCCCGGGCTCTAAAACTGGAATGGCAATGAATGAAATCAAGGGTGCCAGGGGCGGGGCAGCTCCACATTACCCTCCCGAATAGAAAACACTCACCACCCGTGAAAAACGAAGAAAATCGCTACTATCCAAAACGGTCGGGTTATGGAAAACTCTACTGGATTCTGTTGGAGAAATGATCTACCAACTTTAAGAGCATTTAGTTGGTTTTTGGTTTGTGCGGGCTTGGGAGCTTTTTTATTTGGCAGGGGTGTACTTGTTTATTGAGGGGTGGGTTGGGAATTCTCGAAATACTGTGTCCTTCTAATCGCCGACGTATGATGGGTTATTAACATTCTTCTCGTTATGGCGATATGAATATGCAAATAACTAGCATTTTATTAGATTCTTGCGTCTTTTTATGGAATAACTATTCAGTAAATGGCTGTTTATTGAAAATCATCGTTTAATTATGACATTTGGGAATTTAGGTTCTCGTTTTTGTTATTAGTTAGTTCAAGGTTATGAAGATAAAACTACTGTACATTACTTTTACTAGGTGGTAAGACTTTTCTGCAAAGTTCGTCTTGGTAGGTACCACCGCTTTGCCATTTAGTCTGCCGCCAAGCAGTAGTGTGCAAGTACTACTGTGTTCCGGTTTGAAGGGCATTGTAGCTAGTGAAATTACTGGGCAAATGAGACTTTATGACCTGATTACACAGTGTAGTAATCTGATTACTAGACTGTGTGATGTCTCAGGATGACGTGCGCAGTGCAGTGTCACGCGAAACTTTCATTTTAGAGTTCCGAGTGACACAGCAACTGTTATGGCCAGCCGTATCGCTTAACATCTGGTAAATGACAAGCTTGTCACGTCATTCGTTAAACATAAAAAAGTTCAGTATAATAGAATTTCAATTCATTATAAATATTTTTAGATCGTTCAATTTTCTGTGAAGTATAAAAGGTTGAGCTACGTAGGTAGCTGTTTACTGAAAGATTAGAACTTATTTCACGTAGGACGCAAGCTAACGACCTAGCCCGAGACATGACACAAATACAAAGAAAAGTGTGTGGGTGCATGCACATTCGAAAAATATGTAATTATAGAGCTTCTGTAGTTATGTATAGGCACATAAACTTAGGATAGGATACAAGACCATCAATGATATTGACGGCGGGACAAAAATCACACAAAAAGAAAATGTGTGTGTGTGTGTGTGTGTGTGTGTGTGTGTGTGTGTGTGTGTGTGTGTGTGTATGTGTGTGTGTGTGTATGTGTGTGTGTGTGTGTGTGTGTGTGTGTGTGTGTGTGTGTGTGTGTGTGTGTGTGTGTGTGTGTGTGTGTGTGTGTGTGTGTGTGTGTGTGTGAAAAGATGGTGTTAAATTTTGAACCTGCCTATAGACCTCCATAGTTTTTAAACTAACTCGCTTACTACTTTCTATTCTTCTTTTTCTTCTCGTGTAGGCAAGTGGTCAGTGGTCTGGTGTCAGAATTTTTGGGCCGCATAAAGGCTTCTGACTCGGCTTAACGAATTTTGTCTTACGACAACAGCCGGAACCGACTGCTTACCGTGCAAAGAACGGTAGCGCTCTGTTGTAAATACCACTACTTTCTATTTACTGAGATCCTTCAAACTATGGAGTAAAATTGCCAACTATGTAACCGTGGTGTTTGAAATACTGGCACTCATTTCAGTTTTTA
The DNA here is from genome assembly GCA_963580505.1 of Ennomos erosarius. Lineage (NCBI taxonomy): Eukaryota > Metazoa > Arthropoda > Insecta > Lepidoptera > Geometridae > Ennomos > Ennomos erosarius. Next base: position 6,264,782 of record OY756999.1, on the reverse strand, counting down.
CGATAAAATTACCTTAGGGAAGGGGTTTTTGTATATCTATAGCTATGCTCCATAATTATGTAAAGTAAACTACATAGATACAATTTGAGCCCAATATGAGCTTTTTAAGTTTATTGAGACGGGCTCGATAGTTGGTAGTAGTCCTGCCTTCTAAGCCGAGGGCTGTAGCTTTGATTTCTACCCAGGGCACACATTTGTGTGATGAACATAGATGTTTGTTCTGTGTCTGGGTGTTATTACTGTATTCTATGTATGTATTTACAAACAAAAAAGTATCTAAGTATTATACTCCGTCTCACGTAAGATGTCCCGCGGCCGCGTCGCCACATTTTATTTTTATTTTATTTAATAGTTTCGCACAAAAAGGTGTACATGGATAAACTTAATGCTAAATAGCATTATCTACCAGTCCTCCAGGTCGTGTAAGATAAATGTGGGTGTGCGGCTATTGACTAGTGAAAGACCGACTGTGGGACATGATTACATATAATTTAGGATATTTAAATAGTTATAATAACGTAATACAAATATATAAGACAATAAATAAACTACTTATAATACATACAAAATACAATACACAAATAAAATAATTACGTAACCTATCTAAACATAAACATAATACATACTTAATACATACCTACTAACTTTCCATAAAATGGTTATCAGAAGTTAATGAAATAAAAATGAAGTTGTGATCAAAACACATTCGCGCTACGGAATGTTATGGACCTCTATATTTTAGACTCCTCAAAATTTCAACGTAAAGTGATTTGTAAATATCGATTTTATTTAGTAAATAAAACACTGTATAGGTACATATATTATGTAGTGACGTAAATTACTTACTTTCAAAATTAGTTCCACTTATTGCCGCGGGACAATTTACTGTAGTGACGTAAATTACTTACTTTCAAAATTAGTTCCACTTATTGCCGCGGGACAACTTACGTGAGACGGAGAGTATATCAGTTATCTGGTTCCCATAGTACAAGTTTTGCTACGTTTGTCCACACGTATTTATTAATTTATTTATTGCTTACGGAGATATAGCTAGACGAAGAGTGTTTTTTTTCTCTAAAATGTGAGTGTAAAGATCTGTACCGGCAAACAAAACCAATGGTCGTAGACAAAAGTTATGAGAGAAGAATTTGTAGAGAATTCAATTAGCTTCAATTTAATTTGAACACTGCAATTGTCATGGGCAGCCGTGTAGCATAATATCAGGCGAACGACTAGCTCGTGAGGTCACTACCACACAAAAAAGTTAAAGCGTAATCACAACATCTCAAGATAATTTACGCATGTCAAGGTTCCCGACACGGCATTTAGCAGACATCAGCAATAAAAATAAATCTTTTGATCGGCCCCTTTGATGTAGCTTGTTTATAAACACTTACTTATACACTGAAGACAACACTATTAATAGATAACATCAATATCGATTCCAAATAGTCGAAAATCTTGTGAAACCATCGCTTAAAATATGCGGCATAAAAAAACTGACAATGTTTCGCTTTTATAATGTTGCAAAACACTTACCCCTACCTCCCTTACTAAATAGACATAGCGGAGCAATATCTAGTTTTTATTTTGTCTCTAGCTATTAATTTTGAAATCACCAAAGATAAAACAGCGACTAAGTATATTGAAGATTCGTTCAAAGATTATTTTTAAACGCTTGTATTGAACCTGCTAAATATTAAAAAAGAAATCATTAATATGTATTTACACACACATTTATTTATAATGGTCGAAAGTTAATCATAAGTTTATTTTTTCCTAAACAACAAAACATTTTAAATAAATGGAAGTGAAGTTTAATATTTTATTAAAAAACAGAGCCACAGAATGTTCGAGAAATAAGCTTTCCCAGCTTATTACTGAACACTTTGTTTCTCTGTGCAAGCTTTATGGAACTCAAACCCCATTACTGGTGCTTTTGCCGTCTCCAGTAACTCAATTACACGTGAAATGGAAGGTTAAACGTATTACCCGACAGGCCTCTACGTAAATGTACGGATGCTTTAAAAGCTCTGTTGCGTAAGGAAGGCAAATGGATTTTTCGTTGGAAAACCTTTACTTCGTTTTAGATCGGTGTAGATATTTGTACAAATAAGCCATCAATTCAAGCAGCCAGACAAGTTGTTTGTTGAAGTGGAAATGGGCAGGCCAGAACTGACAACCGATGGGGAAAAAAGATTCTCAGCGACCACGAACCGGAAGACACAGCGTAGGCACTTAGGCAGGCCCCTACTAGGTGGACCGACGATTTGGTGAAAACCACGGGGAGCCGATGGATGGAAGAGGGGAGCAGCCTCTCGAGGTGGCCCTCTCTGGGTAGCTATATGTTCAGCAGTGGACGTCTTCAGGCTGACGACGAGGTATTTGTAGGTTGTAGTTTAGGAAAAATGTGATTTTAACCTTTGACTAAACCTCAGAGCAAAAAAATGACGCTATACGTTTTTTTTTCTAACTCTGTGATTAAATCAAAATCTCAAAATATTTATTTTTACTCTCGGTGCAAAACCGTGAGGTGTTATCTGTTTATCTGTGTGTAAGGGATCGTCCGTAAATCACGTGAGCTTTTAAAGGGTGTACGGAAAAGATCACCAAACATCACCAGGGCGAGGGTAGTAAGATATAATGTGTATATATTAATTTTTCTTTGAATGCGAGATTTTAAACCGAAAACGGCGCGTGACTTTGACTCGCCAGAGTCACCAGTAACCAAACAATATCCCTGCCTTCATTTCTAGAATTAAATTAGATTATGCATGTATTTCAAGATAAAATTTTGAAATTATGTAAAAAACCATTGGTAAATAACTCGTGATCTTGGATGGGAGGAGGGCAATCCAAAACCCCTCCGTGCCTTCAATTTGTATAATGACAAATATACAATAGAAAAAGCATTCACCCAGTAAAAAAGGAAATCAACAAGCACATGATGCTAGTAAGCGTTTTCTTTGCTACTTACGCTTACGTCACTGACTTGTAGACACATAAAACCCTTGAATTTTAATCAAGCCACATTGCAACCTTCCCCCATACTCAAAGGACCTCTAAATAGCCTTGAGGATCACAATTACCTCTCAGACTGCGAGGAATAGATAGACGGCGCGTATAAAACGTGAAACCACATGAAAGTAATACCACATTGCAAAACCGTAGTTTCTGACGCCTCATAATTAATAAAAATGGGAGATTATTTCGTCCATAATTACAGTTTGTTCTGTTTTCTGCCGGAACACTTAATTATCCTAATCGGGTTAGTCTCAGCCTTTAGAGTAAATAGCGTAATAAAACAAATCTTTTCAGTCTTTATATCATGTAAAGCACAAGAAAAACTTAAAAAGAGACTACAGAATTCCCTCTATAACATGATACAAAGTCGTTGGAAGAGTTGAAAGAGACAATATTTTACTTTAAGACGTCACTTTCTACCGCTATTAGATACTGGAGAGATTGGTATGACTACACATAGAGCATTTAGAAAAGGAGGTGGCAAGGCAAGGCGTTCCCCTCTGCCGGTCATATCGCGCTACTTGGTCATCTACAATATCATAATGTGCGTGTAGACACTGCGTAACTACGCCAGTTTTATATAACGGTGTGCGTGTTTTAACATGGTGTGCGGCGTGCGTTTACACGCGCGGGCCGCGCGTGTGCTATTCGTGTCTACCTCGTTCCCCGTAGAAAATGGCAGAAAATGGTGCTTGCGGATTATAACGTTAACATCTCCATTTATAGATGCTCTAAGTGACTACAGGTTAAAAAGTATAGACAAGCAAATATATGGCAAAGTCAGACTATTTGGTATTGTTTTCGCTGGTTTGAATCACAGCTCTAAGCGCGGCGTCTTCTTATTCTTTTAGTTTGTGGACTCAAGCTTTAATTACGCGAGTGTCACATCTTACTGTCACCCTTGACAAGAACCTTGGTGACCTTCAGATGTTTCCTAAGGACATGGGCACAGGTTATAAAAATAGCTGTGCATATTTGGATAGTATGACGAGTACAATAATACAAAGTTTATCTAGCAGTACCTTCTACTACTTTGAGCGGCTGCTTGCCTCTTGCATCCATTGGCTCGCCACGGTTCTGACCGCCTTCGGCCCACCTAGTGGGGGGCTGCACCCTACGCTGCGTCTTCCGGTTCGTGGTCGCCTCTTGAGAACCTTTCTACCCCATCGGCTGTCAGTTCTACGATGCCGCCCATTTCAACTTACAAACGGATTTAGCGGTGACTTTCACAGAGCTTTGAAACAAATGATGCATCGCACTTAGAGGCGAATGTTTTTTGCTTTGTGGTGACTTTAGTTCTCTTGCAGATCTTCTCATTTCGGAAGTTGGTCCCCAAGTTTGATTTTCTTATTACATGCACCCGGCTGGCCCACTTTATAGTGTGTAGCTTCTATAAGCCGATAAGTTCTTAGCACTTCTTGTTATAGCGTTGTAATTAACCTACCAATAACAAGCTACGTAGCTCCACATGAGTCCGCCGTTTCGCAAACAACTGCTCGGTTTGTAAACAGCCTGCATAGTGCCCGGTCCCGGTTTGTAAACACCTTTATAACGACGCGATTGATTGGAAACGTCATTTGCTGATTATTTTTGGATCTTGTTGATATTGTGCCGTTTTTTTGAACGGAAACCGAAATGCTTGTTTTTTTATAATACTTTCACTTTCATAAACAATCCCTGGAGAAACCCCTAACGGAACTGCATTTTAATTAAATACTCTACGATTTCATATGTGAAAATTTTGTCGAGTGTCATATTGACGCGACTTCTGAACTATCAAAAGTCGCGCCAAAATGTCACCCGTCACTCACTCACAAAAAATATTATTTTTGTATATTTTGTGTGCCTATTTCGTGTTAAATATATTATTTTAACTGGTTAACGTTGAAGAAACGGTACCGATATACCTTATTCGTATTTTAAATGTCACGACACTTCACAAAATAATAAAATAACACGAAATGAAAGCAAGTGGACCGATTGGTTGACGAAATTCGGACAATCAGCATCCAGCCTCGGATCATGCCAGATTGGGGGCTGCTTTTGTTTATGAAATGCATAAAGCTAGAATTTGCCGCACAGCGTCTGAATCATCCTCTAGAGGAGCCCCCACCTTGACTTATATCTATTCTGTATCAACTAAATCATGGGATCCCATCAGGTATAAACGAAAAATAGCCCGAACTTGAAAAAAATGTAGTAATCGTGTCTAGAGAGTTACTAGGTTAGTGTCCAGTATATTTATTTGGCCCATCACTTCGCCAAGACGCAATAAATGTCGCTTGATAATCTTGCGTTATGCAGAAATAAAATAATTCGTAAAATAGCCCGCGTTATTCCGTTGTATGGGATGAGGCATCTGTACTGTAGGTATTATATTATCTGGGACTGAATCAATATGAGGCAATGATTAATATGAAGAGATCGCTTTTAGCGATAAGGTCAATAAGGATTCATTCATTCATGCATTGTAAAGTTCGTATGTACTGACAATGAACCGCTATCTCTCTCTATTGTCAAAAAGAGAGAGAGGGAGAGAGAGACTAATATTGTTATTTTTGTGTTAATATTGCAGTTAGTATTTTGTATTTAATTGCCTATTTAAAATTAAATCAACTCCAAAGCGGAGCTAAATCTAAGTGTTTAATACTGCGTTCCTACAAAGTAAAATGAAGTAATTTCCCTAAGCCTTTACACCATTAAAATACGTGGGCGCTATCTTCATAAAAATTCAAGAGGGGTTGAAGAGAAGGGTGAAAATTATTTTCTACTGGCTTATTTCCATTTACTCTATGGCAATAAAAGGGGATTTTGGTGTAAAAATGTAGTCTAAGACCAGGTATTATTTGGTTTTATTTAGGGATTTTCAATGATTCTTTATTTTGTTTAAGGAATTTCAAAGAAAAAGTAGCCAAATTCACTCCCTTAATTTTATTTTGTTAGAACTCACAATAGTGTGCCACAATGAGTGAGACAAACACCTCCGAAGGTCATAGCAGGGGCACAGACGGGTAATTCTCATCAATACCCTGTATTAATAATAACGAATGGGGCTAATAAAACCGAGAGATTCCTGTAAACACTTTTATTATTTGCACTAGTGTGGTAGAGTAGCCGAAAGCCGTGTTTTGTTCCAGATTTATTTATATAGGAGTGAAAGTAGATAATTTTCACAAATTGTTTTTACAATAATGATGAATTAAATAATGTTGATATTTAATAAGAAATTAATGAATCGCGACCAATATTGACCAATGGTAAAACTTAGATTGAGACAAAAACGTAACACATTGAATTATCGCCATTTTAAAATTGTATCACGTGAATCGGTCTTTCATTTTCTTCGTAATTTAATTCGCAATAAAAACATTTACAAAATATATAATTATTTGAAACATTGTTAAGTAATTCAATGATAATAAGTATCTCTCTGATTTTTTATGCTCCGCATTTTCGGCTTCATTTTTCAACATAAAATTTCCCTTACCTCATCACTATTCTCATTTATTCGTCTACTTATCAGACTGGAAATGATATTCATCGCACGTGGAACTCGTGGGAGTAAATATAACATTTAAGGTTCCACATCCAAAAGACCCTACGAAGACCAACACAGGGCTTTTTGATGAGCTTCCGAATACTGCCCTTGCCCATCCAATCGTTAAACGGTTGTGATATGATATGAGTTAACAAACTTTTCAACAGTTAGGTAAATCAATACTCACGGGGCAGCCATTTCCTGTAATTCTATAGAGTTCAATAAACCATGCGCCATTCAACCTTTTAAAAGTATGTAAGTAGGTATGGATGCTGATCTATTAGCCTGGTGTATAGGTAAGAGATAGCTATGTATTATCAAAGTAAATTCAAATGGCTTGTATTAATATTATTAAAAAAAATAACTCCATTGCATTGCAGCAGCGAGTCCAGAACCGAGTCGGCAGTTTCCCTAACTGGCTACTTTAGGTCACTCGCTACACTTTCCCAGATTCGACACTTTCTTAAATTCAATTCAATTCAATTTTAAAATATCTTTATTTAGCATAAAAGAATTCATTTTTGTACATTCCAGTGTAAATGAATCCTAGAAATACAATACTCATCATCATCATCATCATTAACAGCCTGAAGACGTCCACTGCTGAACATAGGCCTCCCCCAGGGAGCGCCACTTAGAGCGGCTGCTCGCCTCCTGCATCCATCGGCTCCCCGCGGCTTTCACCAGGTCGTCGGTCCACCTAGACCTGGAAATACAATACTATTGAGTACTTAAAATTGTTTTGCGTGCTCATATAAAAACTTTTGACATAATCTTGTTTGAATGTTAAATTATCTAGACACAATGTATAGCTAGCTGTAAATCGATAAATAAACCTTTGTATGCCGTAGGAGAACACTACATTTCTCTAAATGAAATTTTTCGTAAAAAACACTCCGTATTAGGAGGTAGGTAATAATAAATTTATTGTGGAACATGGCAGTACGCAGTAAACAACAGAACGGAGAATGAAACAGTTACTCGGCACCACTTTCTTAAATTGGGCACATTCCTTACTGGACACTTTACTATTTTGTTACTTATTTTGTTACTAGGTACTTATGTACAGTTGCGCTCAGTATCTTTTTTACCCCTCTCAATATTCAACATGAATAATTCAAATTATACACATAAATAACGGAAATGGATAGAAATGTTATAAAAATGAAACACTATAAAGGCCTATATTTTCTCATTGCACTTGGCTGCAAAAGTAAATACGGGACCCTCTGGATCTACCAGCTCTCGTACTGCACAGACTGGTTCTTTGTTTGTTAATGTCGAGAGTGTGGTAAACACACTTTTCAAGTTGGGCAGACTGGGACAGGCAGTATTTTATTACTGGGACACTGGGATGTTGGGCTCAGCCTCCTGGAAAATAATTTGGGCTGACCCAGTTGGAATAAATTGTAATTTTATATTGTGCCATTAATCAGGGCAGGTATAAAGGATTGTGAAAGTTCTGATGAAATCTAGAGAATACTATTTTCTCACTTCCACAGATTATGTCGAAATTGTAGTGGGTGTGAGACAGCCATTTCTGTTATTTTCTTTACTTACATCGCTTAGGTATACCTATAAGTGCTATCATTACCGCTTATATTAGGATAATTTCATCGGGATCCTAGTTCTATGTGAAAATAAAATATTATCCTTACCAATACTTACCAAATTTTTTTTATTCAGTCATATTAAGACCACAATATTTTAACTGCGTTCATGGCACATTAAATAAGTGCCTACCACTGGTACTGGTAATTCCTATGCTTAGATTAGACCTATCGTGTACAGTGCTGGTGTACCTATAATATAGACTATACCATCATAGTATTACAATCCTTATGTATAATCACAGAATTCGCCCTATTTTCATACTTAGGTCTGGTAATACTGATTCGTGATGATGTAGCCTGCAGACCTCCACTGATAAACATTGGCCTCCCCCAGGGAGCGCCACCTTGAGCGGCTTTTCGCCTCCTGCATCCATCGGCTCCCTTCGGTTTTCAACAGATTGTCCAGCTTAGATTGTTTACAAGAAAGTCTTCCCACTGTCTCTATCATCATCATCATCAGCCCGTAGATGTCCACTGCTAAACATAAGCCTCTCCCAGAGAGCGCCACTTTGAGCGGCTGCTCGGCTCCTGCATCCATCGGCTCCCCGCGGTTTTCACCAGGTCGTCGGTCCACCTAGTGGGGGGTCTGCCTACGCTGCGCCTTCCGGTTCGTGGTCGCCACTCGAGAACCTTTCTTCCCCATCGGTTGGCAGTTCTGCGATAGATGTGGCCTGCCCATTGCCATTTCAACTTGCTCACTTTAAGGGCTATATCGGTCACTTTAGTCCTTCTGCGGATTTCCTCGTTCCGGATCTTATCTTGCAGGGAAACACCGAGCATAGCTCTCTCCATAGCTCGTTGCGCGACTTTGAGCTTACTAATTACTAATGAGGCCAACAGTAAGAGACCACGTTTCAGTACCATATGTCATCACTGTCTCTATAATCAAAAAAGGATATTCATCATCATGGTTTTTATTGTGACTTGTGGATTGGGTTGTGGGAATATACGTATAAGTTTCTTGCTTATTGTGGGTAGTTAAATGATAACTCTTTTTTATCAAAACCAAAGAGTCTGGTAACAAACCTTCCTAAGTTTGATGTTTGGCGCAGTCAATTCAAAATGACAAATAAATGACACATTGACATTCTAACGCATCAACATAGAATTTCTAACCTCACTTTGTTGCGCGTTTTATAATTTGTAATTATTTTGTACAAAATGTCTTCAAAGTCGATGGCTTCATGATGAACGTCCTCCGATCCATGTTCGGGGTTTGCAGCAGTTCTGCTGAAAAGGGGGAAGTCCATGATACCATCAGGAGGGTGTTCGGGAATGACATGGTGATGAAAGACAATACCGATAAGCATTTCCAGTAGGTGGTCTTTGGTTAAAGTAGCTGGGCAGCTATGCCGTACACGTTACACTTTATGGCTTCAGCTCTTTGGTAAATTAAATGCCCCATCGCGGTTCCCGTTGCGGGGACCTTCACACGTCACTGGCGGGGACGTAAGGGTTTGCCATAATCACCAATGGCGGCTTGGTAATCACAAAAAATTTTAATGTACCGAGCAGAATGCTACTGCCTGTTCCTTGGGCATTCCCTTAGCCGGCTTTTTTACTGCACCCGCGGCAAGAGATGGGGTGGTCCTATTCAGTCACCGCTTGCACCACACGCTCAGACCAGCACCCCTATTCCCAACCTATCGGAAACGTTTCGATTCGTCTCTTTCATTCTAAATGTAGATGAAGGAGATGTAGAGTTTAGATTTCGAATCGAAACGCTTCCGATAGGTTGGGAATAGGGGTACAGGTCTTCATAAAATTATCCATCGATTATTCTCGGGACATCGTTAAGTTTAGATACCTACTGCTTATCAAAATGTCTCACTTACATAAAGTTTCTACATGATTTCCCAAAAAATACAATAAATTCCTAAAAATACACCCACCAACCAAGAAAGAAGAAACCACCCCTTTAGCGTGCGTGAATGTTAAATTATTTACGGACCACGACTTTTCTTAGTGGATGAAAACTCGAGGAAACGTAATTATAGAGCAGGCATTTCTGAGAAACGAATGTACTGAATGTTTTCCAGGTCCTGCAACTTTTCTAGGTTCGTCTAGGTTTTTATTTTCCAAAACAAGCAATTTTATGCCAGATATATGTAATGTATTTATAAATATTTTCAGTGAAGTTTAGTTTCCTGTTGCAGACGATCTAAATATGTGACGCATATCCGCGAAAATCTCCCCAAACTTCTAGAGTCTAAGATCTGCGTCAGCCACAAGAAGTCTACGAAGAAGCACACGCCCATCGTTACTCCTGAGGTGGTAAAATATTCCGCAATACTATTTACTCGTTGCAGACCACAATTCCATGAGCTATGTGTGTAAATTGACACTAATTATTATGGTCAATGTAATTTTTGGTTTTAGAGTCTAAAACCAACTTTTACTCTCCCTATCTTCACCACCTACGTCTTGGGCATGTCTAGATAATATAATCCTATATTTTTTTATTTTTTTTTTATTCAATATTTATTTAGAGGCTTTTACCACATTGGTATGTCAGCCCCATCTTACCCTAACTTAATTACCCTATATTAACTACTTGTTTTTAAAATCTGATATAAGTACATAGCGGCATCACACGCAGGTGATGCTAAAATGCTTATGAACGCACCAGTATCTAGTTTATTTATGTTAAATTTATCTAATAGAATATTTCTTGGTCTAGTACCTTTGACACATTCTAACAGTATATAATCCTATATTGTAGCCATAATATTATCAGCTGCGTTAGGGACGTTAGATCAATCTGGTTCACGGTAGGAACCAGATTTAGCAGCGGTATAGGATACCAGCGTAACACAGTACCCCAGTATATACTTTAGCTAGAAAGGTTGTCGTTTATTAGAGCCCATACACACGGCAGTGCTTTAGACCATAGTGCCGCGGAGAACATAAAATATAGTCTCCTTGACATGCACTCTTCAATACGCTGCATTTGAAGTTACGCCGTTAAAGAAAATATGGTCAAAGTTTATTTTGCTTTTTAGTTCTACCTATACAGCCTACACATCGAAATATAAGAAGTATAGAGAGAGTTTTCCGTATTTTATAGGCTGCAGACACTGGAGATGAAAGAACAGGACGAATTGGACCAAAAATCGTCGTTTTCGATGCTTCCACTGGTAAATAATATAATACGTTACACTTGTACTAAATACTACGATTAGAAAATCATCAGCCAGTTCCCACTACTGGAACACGGGCCTTCTTTCACATGGAGAAAGATTACCTCGACCGTGTTGGTGCAGGTCGGTAGATGACACAGTCATCACCATCATCATCATCATCAACAGCCTGTAGACGTCCACTGCTGAACATAGGCCTCCCCGCGGTTTTCACCAGGTCGTCGATCCACCTAGTGGGGGGTCTGCCTACGCTGCGCCTTCCGGTTCGTGGTCGCCACTCGAGAACCTTTCTTCCCCATCAGCTGTCAGTTCTGCGAGTGATGCGGCCTGTCCATTGCCATTTCAACCTGCTAATCCTAAGGTGGTGGAAGGTAAAATGACACAGTCCAGACCTGGAAATTTTGATTCTTGAACATGCCGGTTTCCTCCTTATATTTCCCTTACTATTGTAAGAGCGAGTGCAAAAGATGTGGGAAGGTAGATAAAGCATGCTTTTGTAAAACTTATAGTCAGTGGGATTTGTACTCCGTGGACCTAGCACGAATATTTACGCGCGCGTAAATGTAACGTTAACGTAAGCCAATTGTATGGCATTTGATCTGCCCCCCTATTACGATTGAGCTAGCAGCGCTGGTGACGCGCATCTGCCGCTCAAGTGCTGTTAAAATTGTATGAACTTTGACAGCAGTTGAGCGGCAGACGCAATCGTAATAGGGGCGGTTTTACGTTAACGTTACACTTACGCGCGCGTAAATATTCATGCTAGGTCTACAGGTGCCGTGGGCTACGGCCAGTCGTCCCAAGATTCATGGGTTTCCCTTTTGCGGGCTATGCCGGCTAGGTTTATTTTCTTTTGCTCTCTCTCTCTCTCTTCAGCTATCTTTCTATTCTTTTCTAGGTACTGGTCGGTTGGTCCTGGTGGGTGATGAGCGGGTTAGCGTCCAAGGCCTGTCCAGCTTTGCCACCATCAGAGCAACGGCTTGCGTGTTCGCTGGCAAGTGGATGTATGAAGTCCAACTCGGCACCAAAGGGATTATGCAGGTATCTAATACTATGACTATTTATCAGAAAATACCTAGATATTGCTTGAACTTTTATTTTCATCAATATGGGTTCCACTGTTTATAATAGGGAAATCGGAAAAAAATGGGTGCACTTTTTTGTACGGTGTAATGCTGTTGGACTCTACCCGACTTGTACAGCGTGACAAACAGACAGAGACAGAGAGCATCCATATATTTAATTACTTATCCGCTCAGGCGCTTCAACCACATGTGCGGCCGGCATCGCGCAACGTGGACCGCTCCCCACCACAATTGTGGCTTACAGCTGACTGCGCTACTAGGGATGGCAATCAATTTTTAGAGGTGTCACTCGTTATAAATCGACTAAAATTGAAACTAGTTGAACATCACTATCGAATAAAGTAAAAGTCTCTATAGTTCAGGAGAAAAAAAAAACGCCTCAGTCTAAATTGCATCTCGCGCCAAGTCGGCGCGCGCCGGCGACGGAGTAATTTCCTTTAGGTACGGCGGAGCGTCAATTATTATGTGTAGTGTTGTTGTGTGTGTTTTTTATACTGCAACACACGTAAAAATGCATTTGTTTAGATAGCCAAGTAATGCTACTTATCAAAACTAGTTTTGAAATTTTAAAACACTGCTTAGTTTATTCGTATAAACCGTAAATATGCAAAACCATACCGCGCTATTTGAGGAGCGCTTTGGGACCTACGTACGCCCGCCGCACCGCGCCTGAGTGGATATGAATGCATATTAATTAAAGTTAAATCGGGTCTATTTCTGTGCGCGAGGAAACCCGAGTAACTTTAAAAAATGAGTACAAGTCGCGAAATTTTAAAAAGTGTTACCTAAGAATGGTCCAGTAACGCTTTTATTGTCTTTATTAAGTCTTCTTTTTAGGTAGCACTATATCGCTTACTTAGTTTTAACGTGGTTTTAACGGCCGGTTAAGAATTGACGAGTTTGGCTATGTTTTGTGATGTGACCTAACTTTAGAACTCTCATATAAAACCTCCAATCAAAATTGCCGTCAAAGTGGTGCAAATTAATAATAAACTACCCTGGATCGCAGCCAGCGCAGCGCAAAAAAATGAGTGAACTTTTCAGCGCAAACTTTTAATGACCGTTGAAGCTTTAAAATAGTAGTTACTGGTATTTTATGCGTTCCAGTAGTTTTACAACAGCACATAAAACTTGTGAAATTGGTAGAAAAAAAAACAAAGTATTTGGTCCAATTCATGGCGTAAAAATAAATCAGAGTCTAGTAATCTTATGCGTAGAGTAGAGCCTAGATAAACAATTTGTTGCCATAGCCTGAGAATTATTTTACAGTCACTGATATTACTTTTTATCATCCACCCGCATCTTCAGTCTACCCGTGAACACGGTGCATGTAATTGTGCCCAAATATCGGGAACTCAAAAATGACCAACCAAATGACAACCCGTAAGTACTACTAAAAACGTAGTAATCAACCGTGAAAGATAAACAGTGCTATGAAATGCATGCGACAACTTCATTCTGCCGCCAGACACAAAGACACTATTACCCTCCCCTCACCTCTGGATTCCAGATAGGCTGGTGCACAGCTGCTTGCACATTCTCAATGGACACCGGAGTGGGAGACACGGCTCAATCATACGCGTACGATGGTGGTAGAGTGAGGAAATGGAACGTATCCACAATGCAGTACGGAATGGCCTGGTTACCAGGAGATGTGATCGGATCCTGCATAGACCTGGATAAAGGGACTTTGGAGTATTATAGGTATAGCACTTATATATCCGAAGGAGTTGTGGTACCTAAAGTATTACACCTACTTTCATATTATATACATATACTTATTTGCAAAAAACAATTGTTCCTTTAGTATATTTAGATTATGTAGCAGTTTGTGATGAACGCAAATAGAAGATAAATAAATTCAGTTCTATAGAAAGAAAATCGCAAACAAACCTCAAAAAATTTGGTTGTTCCCATTTTATACAGGTCCATCGAATATATTTTTACAAAAAAAATAATAGTAAGTATATGCCCAACAAACATTCACATAATGTGGTGAAATAATAATTTTGTAAAATACTATACGAACATAAATAATAATTAAAAACCTCCAAAATCAGTCGTTTTGTGCGTTGTCATTGTCGTAAGCGGCACGCGAAAGCTCAGACAAAACTGATATTTCAGTCTATAACATTAAGGTCGATGTTTCTTTGAACGATTTTCGACCTGCTTATCTGGCGCTACTCTTCGTCTTAAATGCACGTCTGCATTTAGGTACACCCGAGACTTTGCTTCCACGTCAACTAATACTTAAAGTGCAGAGAGGACCGTAGAGGAACTTTGTTTGCGCAAGATATTACTCCTAATGGTATTCTAGAGCACGAACCTCAGAGCTTTTCACCTAGTTCTAAAAAATAAAAGCCTTTTGAAGTCCTGTAAAAAGGTTTGCTTAGATTTAGTATGAGTTCCTTATAGGGTCAGTAAAAGCAGAGATTCACTCGCTTTTAAATTATGTTTTAGGAATAGGTAAACGTAAATAGGTGCTTGATAAAATTTAAAATACATAATATTAGCATAAGATGAGCGGACGAGGTTGCTAAAGTTGCGCCACAAAGGGATTACAGTAGCCACAGAGCTATGAAACAAATGACACTTCGTGTAAAGAGAAAGCGTTTTTTTTTGCTCTGTGACAGTAGCTAAAGACAGGAAATCATGGCTTGAAATGGAGGAAGCCTTTACCCAAGAGGGGTCCTTCATTAATAATTCGGCCACTGTACAATATAATTTTAGTTAAGATATTATTAGTAATTAAGGAATAAACAGACTTTTTATTTTTATTTGTTTATTAATATGAGCAAAGCTCTTGGCTATTCATTTTTACTATATATTTACTATACAAGGTGACCTTGAATTCGTATGTTATCCTAAAACAGGGGGTCTGGGACCATGCTACCCTACAAGCTGTGAGAGTCTTACTTGAAAATGGGTGTTTCCAAACCTCCATGGTAAATAATAAATCCACTTGTAAAGTTGCACGTGCGATCGCTACGAGAGTTAACAAGATACCATAAATTCATTCATTCATTCATTCATTTCTAAACACAGGTCGTTAAACTCATTTATAGGCACTCGGTCAAGGACGAAGTTCAACCTGCGCTAAGGCTATTTTCGAACGTAAAGTTTACATGGCATTTCGTCAATGAAAACCTATTAATTTAGTAAAGTTGTAGCAGAAACATTGTCTACCTTGGGGTGTAGATTTACCTCCTTTCGGGATGACATACCAATTCAAGGTCACCTTGTATTACTATATAAAGACTGTGTTATTTTTACTCCCAAGAACAACTGTTGGTAGTGTTGGTACTTTTAAATGTTATTGTTAGAGTAGATGTTATTGTTGTGGTAGAATATCCATTTTTTAATCTTATTTATAAAATATCATTATCATCATGAAGACGTCCACTATACTGAACATCAAGAGCTCTGTGGGGGAGCCAACAGAGCGCTTTGAGTGGCTGCTTGTTGCCTGCATCCGTTGGCTCCCCGCGGTTTTAACGTCGGTTCGCTTAGTGGGTGACCGGCCTACGCTGTGAATTCAAATAAAAAAACAAAGTTCACGCTATAATCTTTGAACTGAAAATGAAATGATGCAAACAGACTACTAATAGGCCGAGATCAACATGGGAATCGCCAAAAATGAGTAGTATTTAGGCTTGATTTTCAGGTGAAACCGTGGGAGGACACCTATATAAATACTTAGTATTTGCTACTTTCAGAAACGGCGTATCCATGGGCATGACTTTTGATAAAGTAGTCCACGGCTCCGGACTGGCATACTTCCCGGCTGTCTCAGTTGCTATGCAAGAGCACCTGTATGCTAATTTTGGTCACGTGCCTTTCGTGTAAGTATTAATTTTAATAATACTTGGATAGTAGAAAACTTGACTATTGGAAGACTTGACGAAAAGAGAATTTGACGAAAATTGTAATTTGACGAAAAAAGGACTTGACGTAATAACAACTTGACTTACAGAGAGTTTGACCTAAGGAGTCTAACCCGTTGGGGGTTAGCCATGGGGACGTGGTGGTTTGGTGAGACGTTTGGTTTAATCGGCGCGTAGGGTAAAATGCTGGCATTTTTGGTAAAAGGAGCCTCACTAAGGGCAATACTACCAGCATTCAAAATGCTGTCACACGTCGTTGCTAGATTTGAAGAATTCAAACTAACTATTATAACTATTGATTCATTCTTCAATCAATCTTTAATCGTTCAATCGTTTTCCAGTCTTTAGATATATATAGATGATTTAAGATTTCTTCTTCAGTTTCAATATCTTCATCATCATCATCACCATTTCTTCAGTACCATCATCATTGTCTATGTTCTTACACCTGGGACGGCGCATAGATATGGAGCGTCTTCAGCTGTGCTTGCCCAATTGGTCTTGGTATGGACATGTCGTTTTCTGGCCTTTTTTAGTTCACTGCCTTTGACATGGAAATCCGCTAAGTATTAAAGTTTAAAGACCTTCTCTAAATAAGGATAAAGTCTATTTTCCATGCATCCAGGTTTCCAGTAGAAGGTTTTGCTCCGCTGCAAGCGGCTCCGTGTAAAGAGTGCATACGAGCTACTATCCTGTTCAAGTCACTGGACGCATTGTTGGATGAACTCTCCCAGCTGTCCGACTTGAAATCTCACGTTACTGCTAAAACGAGTAAGGTACGGGAGTTTACCTTTGTTTTGGTGAATAAAATTAGCCGAATTTGATTAACTTTTCCGGAACTGCTCATTTTCAATGTAGGTAAACTTGCTTAATCGTTGAGATTTTGACTACAGTTTGTTGTAGCTATATATTCTGTGATAGCTTAGCTGATGTCTCAGGATGACGCACGTAGTGGCAGTATCGCGCAAAATTTTATATTTTACCGCAACTGTTGTGAGCGCCCGTGATTAAACATCATGTGAACGACTAGCTCGTAACTTTATTCATTACAAAAAAGATCCCTGCATTCGCTGGCAGGCACAGAAGGTGATGATCCTAGCTTCTAGCGTAGGTCATATAGGTCATCATAGTCTCGATATACTTTTTTTTTCCTCATTGATTCCCAGGCCAAATCAGAGGCGTCCAAAGTGACCGAAGATGAAGTGGCGCTTCGCATCCACAGTTCAAACTCTATGTATACGCCACGAAGCTCACCCCATGCTATAGTCGACTCACAAAATACAGATGTTAAAAAAATGTCCAAAAAGGTAAACGTAAAACGTGGCGTTATACTTGCGTAAAGCTCTTAGAAGTAGTATGACTAGCCCTTCCTAATCGATCGGTAAAGTTAAGCAATGTTCCTGAGCGGAACAGATAGAACATGACTGTAGAGCGCCATGCTGACAGATGTTGATCAACCCGAAGCCAGTCCCGCATCTACCCCTAGGTGCCAAAAGGCTCGAAAGGGCCTACCGTCGGGGCAGGGTGGCCCTACTGCTAGCGCGACCCCTCTCGCCCCACATGGTGGACAAGACTGCTCACGGGGAGGTTTTTTGTGGGTTCGAGTCCCACGTACCCCCTGCCTGCACCCCCGTGTTGGCAGGGAAATGCACGGGCATGTTCCTCCCCCAGAAAAAAAAAGAGTCCCGGGTGTTGTCACAAGACAATAAGACATTAAGCCAAACCAGAAGTCTTTTGGGCGGCCTAAAAATCCTGAATTGATTTCGGTAGATTTGTGAGGGTTTTGTTTCAGGCATTTCTAATGTCCCTCGGTCGCTTGGTAGTCTCCGAACTAGGTACGACTCTCCGGCTTTCCTACGTTGTAGTCGGCGAGTTGCTGCCGAGACTCCGAGCCGCTTTGGGCTTGAAAGTTAAAGGAATACACTCGGATCAGCATGCGACCGAGTTCTATGTGAAAGTCAAGGATGATAACTTTGTAAGTATTGATTTAATATTAAGTATTTATTTATTTTATTTTAAGTCGATATTGCATAATTATTATTTGTCAAAGGTTTTTATATTGATGTACATACCTACTGTGTTCATGTAACAACAAAATACTAGGCATTCATTTTTATGACAGATTCCAACCCTGTACCATTTTTTAGTTTTCGTATACTTACATTTTTTTTTTGATGGGAATGAATGACGTGACGCCTTTTCTTTTCCCCAGAATGGCATATCTAACATGTTCCTGTCCCAGCCACAAGTTCGGCTATGCACTCTTTTGGACCTTCTGTGGACCTTCTTAGACGAGTCTGCTCTGTGCGATATTTTCGAGCATTGCATCGTGAGGGAATGTCTTCTCTTTGACCTGGTATCACCAGTAAGAAATGCAATTTTTTTTAAATGATAGACTTAATTTGTGTTTTTGATGTGTACTTCGGGATCTTTTCCGTGATTAGATTCATTTCTGTTTACCTTAAGTAATGTATCAAAAACCCACCCTAAGATCGTGACCTCGCGGAAGTTGATCGTGAAATAAGTAAGTATACCTATATTTATAAAAAATTGGTTGCAATCGCCATAGTAAAGACCATCTACTTGTTTGTTTTAAGAAATCATTAACTAATCTTTAAAGGATAAATTAATACGGCACCACTAACTATAAACGGTTGAGTTTTATAATAATATAAGCAGAATGTGGTAGGTACTCAATTCTAAGCATTTGGACAGTCTATAGCCCATTATGTCTGGTATACCTACAGTCCAAATGTTCTTAGTTGGTAGTAGGTATAGGTGGTGTAGTAGCTTTTAGTGTTGGAGTTTTTATTATTATAGTAGGTGGTCAGTTTGAGGAATAAACGCATAAAGGCGTTTCTAAAGAAGAACTTTTAAAAATTACCAACACAATATCGGTCAAGCGTTTGATAGGATATGTAGGTATGTTTGTGCTCGCGAGGTGAACTGTTTTTACACACCTGGGTACTAAGTATGTACTAGAATTTCCAAGATATTATCATCTCGCAGGTTTCACACACAACCCACAAGCATTCTCACACATGTACATTATAAAATATGTATATTACAGTTGATACGTCGACTTTACTGCTCGGAGAGAGCAATATTAAATTCCGGCTGCGGCTGGCTGTTCGGCGAATTTTAATCTCATTGCGTCCCTGACTTATTTGGGTTTCGTAGTGACTGACTTTTACTTAGATAGATGAAGATTATGAAGTCGGTGCTCAATGTGTAAGTTTTTTTATATGCTGGCTGCGCAGCTAGCTTGTGTGTGAGGGGTCGTAGGGAGTCGTCAATTTCAGGAAATTGTATTTTGCGACAATTCATCTAGAGGGCCAATTCGATAATCTTATTCTTTTTTTATGCTTAAATGGGCTCACGTGTGACAACATCTTACCTGATGGAAAGTGATGATGCGGTCTATTTTGGAGCACGTTTGCCCATGAGGTGCCTATTCACTCTTGATTTGAAGAGACCCAGAGTTTTATTCTCATTTCTTAGATTTTATACTTGTTCTGATTTTTCATATTCGTTTTCTTTTTCTTCGTATTATTATTGTTATGAGTGTATTATGCATGGTCGGTATAGTGTTAGCCAGATGCATTTATTCTCATAATTTTTCTGCAGGTCCAACCATTTAAAAATTACGTGATTTTGGTCAATGACAGGTTTACTGTTACACATGTCTATAAGCTACTGTGACCTCGCTTTCCGTCACGAGGGCGTAAGCTTGTTTGCTAACTAATAAAAATCTTATATTTCTTAAACCATCATCTAAATACCAGGACATGAACTTCACGCAACAAATGGAAGGCGTCTACGTACTCTGTGGTCTGATGCAGCATCGGGAGACCAGACATCATCTCGTCAAATACGTGTTCTTCAACAAAATTACGTAAGATAATATTTATGTATGTTTACCAATACGAGACATATCTAGAAATTTGTATGTATGTCCTTTATATGCTTTTGCAGATTTGACAACTTTTTAAACATCAAGTGTCCTGATGAGGCTGTGCTGCGTACTGTTATTCGAACGCCGTGGTGGCAACGGCCTACTCCTGTGCGCGGGGAAACGGACCCTAGGATAGCTGGTAGGTAGCTGATTTACTTATGGGTAAAATATTTTAAAGAAACACTTTATCTTTTGTCTTTTGAATACACGATCGGGACCAACCAAGGTCACATTTGTCTCACCTTGGTCGGGTTGGTGTAAAAACCGACCTTTTGGATGCGCGTACGACCAAGGTGGTTGGAAGGTCGAGTGGTCGGCCAACCGAATAAAAACACCAACCACCATCCACCCGATCGGTTTTCACACCAACCCGAAGGTGAGACAAATGTGACCTTCGTCGGTGGTTGGTCCCCATCGTCTATTTTGCTCATTATAGTGCAACTCTGAGTGACGCAGACTTAGTCTGCGGCCGCCAGCCCCCCACCGCGCATGGTTGTTCAAAATACCGAACAAAAAATGATGTATAAATCGGTCCAGAAATTTTGGAGTAATCGGTGAACATTTTATAGATACAAAATACATGAACCTCCTCCTATTTGTTAAAGTTGGCTTGGTGAGTCGACCTTTCCAAATAAAAAAAACCACAAAAACGATCGGAATTTTAAGTTTTAAGTAAGTAATTGAACTTTTAAATTTCACAGAAATGGTGGAAAAGGGCGTCATTAGGCATTCATCCTTCGCTCCCACCGGCACAGGTATAGAATTTACAGCCAACAGGTAAATTTTTTTATAATAAGTTAACCGACAGGCATACAAAAGTCTCATGAAAAAGGAGGTTCAGATTTTCCCGAATTTGAAAACTTTTCGGGAAAATTTCCGAGTTTTCTTTCCATAAATATCTAATTTGGTATGAACATTTCCACCACAATGACTTTTACAGACAAAATTACCAAATTGCTGCCGTCAATGCAAGATGATGCTGCTTTGGAAGCTCAGTATAAAGAAGACTGTAATAAAATCACTAAGGCCATCGCACCTTTGGAGCAGATTCAGGTGAGTTCAAATATTAGTCTTACTTATTTTCATTCCCATTACTTACCTACTCACTCATATTTTATTGACTCGGCGTATCATTAAGGAGCAAATAAATATGAAAATACGCGAAGAGCAGACGGCACTACGACATAGAGAAATGGACCAGGCCGTGCAAAAAACATCATCATCAACAGCCTATAGACGGCCACTGCTGAATATAGGCCTCCCACACAGAGCGCCACCTTAAGCGGCTGCTTGCACCTCTTCCATCCATCAGCTCCCCGCGTTTTCACCAGATCGTCGGCCGTGCAATAATACGCTATACATAATAATTGAACACATTAGGTACCTTATAATATCAAGCCTCAGCACATAAATACTCACCTACATCATCTGCGTGCGATTGCGCATATTCACCATGGAATTTTTATCTGTGCTTCCAAGAATTTAACTAACGTTTAATTATTACTACTTATCTGTAAACAACAAGACCCTTGTGATGAAAATAAACCTATGGGGATTTATGACCTTACCCAATTACATTATATTTTTCGTCCTAACCATCATCTTCATCATCAGTACTATAGTTTTCTTCGCAATTAAGAATATTGGTTTATCTCAAGTTGGAATTTCTGCTGATGCTGTTGGACAATTCAGATGGCACGAACATGGTCCCTTCAACCAGAAAGATATTCCTGGAGAAGTTCCGCAGGTACATAATGGACAACTGCATTCTGGACATGGTAGTAAAACATTTACATTACCTCTTATGTTATTAAAAATACAAGATTTATTAAGGTCAAAGAAACTTTATTTTCTCAAAAGAAATTTACATTTCACTGCATGAGAAATTACACTTAATTTACGTACATACTATTATCAACAATGAGCAATCGAAGCTTGCTTAATAGGTTTAAAAACAGAAGAAAATTACAATATTAGGATAGTAGAAAGGAGTTTTAGTAATGGGTGTATTTGTTATACCTAGATTTCATTCCATTTTTAGCACATCTTGCGGAGGTGGATTTATTAATGTTAAAAATTAAATTTCTATCAATGTTAGTGAACGACTTCTGTTCTACAATTTTGATTTTGTAATATTCCTGAAAATCCTAGTTTAAATGAGTGGTGGAAACAGATGTTGGTTGCGTGGGGTCAATGACCACGCAGGGCACTGACCTTTGTGTTTTCTACAACGCTTGATCTATCAGATACAACAGGCACATCCTAAATCTAAATTAACGTCTCAGGGCACCTTTTCTCTTTGTCTGGCTGTTATAAGGAGGTATCTATTTTATCTGTTATCTGCTTTCTATAGTACAACCTTAGCTTGGGGCTAAGTTGCGTGGCGCTGTGTGAAATCTCTACAAATATTTGTTTAGTGCTTCTAGGTAGCCTAGAATAGAACAATATTAGTCAATTCTAGAGGGTTCTAGATCTCTTGATGTGCTTGTTTAAATTCTTTATATTGCATTCTCTATTTGCACTGAATAGATGAATGCCTGCTGTAATAAATTGTTCAGGAGCACCTGTTGCAGAGACTGTTCAACATTTCTCGCAATTCCCCGGCTATATCTTGGTGCTGCCATGCGAGACTCCTGAGCGCTATCTTGAAGTTATGGGGAGAAAACCCGGTTGGAACACCGTAAGGACTGCGTTCATACTCTGGTTTTATACCCGATTTTTTGAATACCAAGATATTTCTTTTTATTTGATTGTTTGCAGCCTTGAAGTATTCCAACGATTATGCCCTAGGATCAATTTAGTGCGGCTTTCCAGTGGTCACATCTTCATAACGCCTGTGCGGCTAAATAAAACTTAATTAATTTTACAAAAAAACAGCATTAATAAGCCGAATAATTCTTCACCCTGTTATTTATTAGATTTTGTTTTCTTCGTTTTCTAAGCTCTTTTCACTTAGTTTTAGTACAACGTTTTCAGTAATGCGCCACCCCACATCCCAGCCAAGACTTTTATAGATGGCGAACTGGACTTCTACAACGTTGACAGGCTCGGTGGTGTTCTACCATTCCTCGTGAGGACGTTACGGTAATAGTTTATTCATCATCATTATCGTCATCATCATTATTAGCCTGAAGACGTCTACTGCTGAACATAGGCCCCCATAGAACACCACCTTTCGTGGCTGCTTCCCTCTTGCATCCAACGGTTCCGCAGTTTTTGCCATTTAGTGGGTTCACTTAGTGGGGCCTAAAAAGGGCATCTAAAACTTCGTAGACAATAGATAGACATCTAATGTGGCTTTAATTCTTCAATAATAGGCAAGTACATCTAACTGTCACAACGGAAGGTTTCTTATTTCGCCGAGAATAAAAACCATACAAATTCCCGTGTAATTTAATATTTGAGCTGCTGTGAGCTAGTGAGTCCGGTCCGCACAAATTGTTATAAGTATATGTAGTGCAGAACAACAAAGGTGAAATACCCCCGGCACATGCTTTCACCGAAGTTAAACATCATAGAGGACATCGGAATCATGTCAGAGTAACCTGTGTTAGTGTAAAAATTACACTATGCTGCTGCCTGAAAAATCTTTAACAGCAGCGTCTTTTTAAACTGGATTCAAAACTTACCGACCTGTGCTTTTACTGTTTTCTGATACTTAAATTATTAGACAAAAAAACCTACCTATACGCTTACAATGTTAGACAACTTTATGTACCTACACATATTTTTAAGGAATTTTAAATCTAGATCGTGGTTTGAATCTGCTACTAATAACACGAATTACTAATCTAGGCCGACTACTTATCATCACAAAATCAAAAAGCAATGTCACATAACATTCTTTGATTATACCAGATAGACTTACCTTTGACTACATTTCCCCTGACGTTAAGCGACAATTAAATGTAGTTGATGATGTACAAATATTAATGTTAATCCCTTCCATCATATGTCTAGCACAGTGTTACTTAATGGTGAAAAATAAAAACGCCAAATATACAAAGCTTATTTTCAAGCGCCGTGGAGATGAGTTTGTAAATGGTATTACAGGAACTATATCTACAAATGTTTACAGACAGGACCTGGTCAGCGTGCTTGGGGAAGATAATCCTTTCATACAGAGCTTCGAGCCGAATTACAACAGAGCTGGGGGCATTGACACAGGTACTCAAATCCTTTAACAAAGGCGTTTCGTTATTTGGATGGCCTCTCTAACTTAAAGAACAATAAATCTCAGAAGTAAACTTTGTCGCCAAAAAATGAATAACTCTTTTTTCATCCCAGTACAGGTACTCTAATCTATGGTAGTTTTTTTTAGACTACTAAATACAAAATAGTAATGATGTAGGTACTTACATCGTGGAAATCACGACACGAGACGTCTGCGGATGTGTTTGCGGACATACATGCAGGTAGCCCATAGGCTCTATAACTACCACTTTACAGTCATGATAGCTTTTGTCCCAGAAGTCCACTTCCCAAATAACTACTTTCCACATTGATTGTTATGCTGCTAACTGATACAACATTCCTTTTGGCCCCAGACTTTGATTTTAATACACAAACTTCAGAATTGCTGAGTATTTTACGGCCTCACTTGACAGGTGTGAGCGACATGACAGCTGGATCGCCAGGACTGGCTACTCTACCTCAAGTCATATCCTCTATGGCCAGGTTCATGCATCCAACTATGCCACCTATGGGTACCAGGTAACTACCATAAATAAGTACTTTGGAGAAGTAAAACTAACCTTTCCCAAAAAAGAATTATCGCCATGATTTTGATGAGCAGTCTTTATGGCACTCGCGAAATGAATTCGAAGTATAACTATAAAAAGTAAAGACCTCTATGCAGCTCATGGATCTTGAGCTTCAAAGGAACTGACAGTGGTCAGATGGTCACCACATCAGAATCTTTCTGCCCTAATGATTGACAGTTATGCGCGCTTAGTAGATAAATTCCCCGACAATGAATGCGACAAAAAAAAATCGCGCTATTCTAGCTAGTTTTATCTTCTTCTTTATTTATCGTCTTTGTGTTCTCATGCAGCGTAAGCCGGCCTCCCACTCGGGAGGCCAATGGTCTGGTGAAAGCCGTGGGAAGCCGATGGATGCAGGAGTCGAGCAGCCGCTCAAACACTCGGCGCAACGTGGTGGTCACTAGAGAGGCTTATGTTCAGCAGTGGACATCTTCAGGCTGTTGATGATGATGATGATGATGATGATGATCTTTGTGTACCTTCCTAAGGACTGCAGGTGAAACAGCCTTAGCGTTGAAGGGTGCGCGCTCCGTGATGCCAGGAGCTGGTGCCATCGATGTCCGGTCTGCATACCTTCGGCTCTTGGATGGACTCCTAGCGTTGTACCATGGTGCTGCCATCAAACATGCTGAGAAGGTGAGGTGAGGGGAGGGGAGAATTGGTATTGGCTCATGTAAAACTCATGTGTGACACATGTAAAAATTCATTTCGTTCCACTTTTAAATCTCCGATGTTTATGAAGGCTTATCATTATCACCCAATTCAAAACATTTTTGATTTTTGAAAATCTACGAATTGAATGCTCTATTGATAAGAAACAGGGACTGCACTGTGACCGTACTCGTGTGTGTGTGTGTGTGTGTGTGTGTGTGTGTGTGTGTGTGTGTGTGTGTGTGTGTGTGTGTGTGTGTGTGTGTGTGTGTGTGTGCGTGCGTGCGTGCGTGCGTGCGTGCGTGCGTGTGTGTGTGTGTGTGTGTGTGTGTGTGTGTGTGTGTGTGTGGTTCAGTTTAGGTCGTCATTTGAATCGCGCTAAGAGGTCACAATACGGCCCCAGAAAATAAAATATGTATATGGTCAAACTTGTAATTATCAGTAGGTACCTTTTTCTTCTTCTCGTTTAGGTAAGTGGTCAGGTAGGTGTCAGAATTTTTACGCCATCCAAAGGCTCCTGACTTGGCTTAATGTCTTACGACAGCAGCCGGCACCGGCGGTTGAACGTGCCCTCCGAAACATGGTAGCAAAAGAAGAGTATTCAGTATTCATTTATTTACTTACGAAAGTAGGTGATATAAAAGTGTTACAAAAATGTAGGAGAGAAGGTACCTACACTACTTCTATTATTAGTACACTAATATACCCTTATAGATACTTACAATAGAGGAGTCAGGATCCTTACATAACCAGAGTCGAGTCATTTCTACAAATAGTCGTTTGTCTTAGAACACAAAAAGTAGTGCCTATTTTTACGTTCAGATAAAAATATTATTACAAATATCTTCAGAATAGTTGTTATGTCACACCAAGGTCAAGAGACAGCGATTTTCTAACCATCTAACCTTGACAATGTTTCGCCTTCCCATCCGGCCACATTTCACAAGTTCACAACTTGTCAAGAGTTGTAGCCAGAATAATTTCTTTGTTTGTTTGTTGTTGTAGCTGAGCTGGGTAAATAAGTTCGAAGAGTGATTGCTCCGAAGTATTGCGAAAGTTAACCACGATATTTCTGTAATAGCTCAAGTTGGGACCAATATTTTGAAGGCTTTAGTAGAATTAGCAAGTTGAAATGGCAATGAGCACTGGGCAGGCCACATCGCTCGCAGAACTGACAACCGATGGGGAAGAAAGCTTCTCGAGTGGCGACAACGAACCGGAAGATGCAGCGTAGGCAGACCCCCCACTAGGTGGACCTAAACCTGGTGAAAACCGCGAGGAACCGATGGATGCAGGAGGCGAGCAGCCGCTCAAAGTGGCGCTCTCTGAGGGAGGCCTATGTACAGCAGTGGGCGTCTACGGGCTGATGATGATGATGATGATGAGTAGATAGTCCTTAACTTATATAAAATATATCCGTCTCTTACATTGCCGTCTTTTTGACAAGAACAGCAACAGAAAGAGTTTTAGATCTGTCAACAAAAGCCTTTAAAATAGGCCATATTGTTCTGATTACTTTCTTAATTATATTAAATTCCATGTAGTTTCACGTGGCGCAACTGAGAATTCTCAATTTTCTTTTAAAAAATTACTAGGACATCAGTGAAATACGCAGGGGAGCACTGAACCACGAGGTAATTAAGGTTATGTAGGAACATAACTATTAAAAGTAATGAGATTGGTTTGAGTTTCGGTGCGGGAATGAACTGCTTTCTAGCTTGGTAGTTGGATTGGTCAATTCGTTCGGTTCATCCATGATTAAGGTGCCTCGTACCTCGTTTGCATAGTTTTTAAGTTATATTGAATATAGTACTGATTAACATTGATTCGGGTTTAAACAAAATGGCGTAGTCCGTAAGTAGCTACTTTGACGCCATCGTACATGGGTGGGGTTTGCGATCTGTAGCTAAGGTATCATCATCATCATTAACAGCCTGAAGACGTCCACTGCTGAACATAGGCCTCCCCCTGGGAGCGCCACTTAGAGCGGCTGCTCGCCTCCTGCATCCAACGGCTCCGCGCGGCTTTCACCAGGTCGTCGGTCCACCTAGTGGGGGGCTGGCCTACGCTGCGTCTTCCAGTTCATGGTCGCCACTCGAGAACCTTTCTTCCCCATCGGTTGTCAGTTCTACGAGCGATGTGGCCTGCCCATTGCCATTTCAACTTGCTAATCCTAAGAGCTACATCGGTCACTTTAGTTCTCCTGCGGATCTCCTCATTACGGATCTTATCTCGCAGGGAAACACCAAGCATTGCTCTCTCCATAGCCCGTTGTGCGACTCTGAGCTTAGTAATGAGGCCAACAGTTAGAGACCACGTTTCAGTTCCATAAGTCATCACTGGCAACACACATTGATTGAAAACTTTTGTTTTCAGGCTTTGTGGTATTTTGAACGAAAAGATAGGTCGAAGCTACCCGAACGCTGCCCAGCCGAGTTGGATTCTTCGGGTGACCTCTTTGTCGAAGTTGGACCTACCCAATTGGACAGTCTGCCCTAGATAGACGTATTTGTAGACAACTTCGAGAATGTCGTTCCCAAAAATTACTGGTATAGGTGGAACATGGGCATTTGACATGATTTTCGTCTTGTCCATGTTCATCTTAAGACCAACCTGTCGGGAGACTACTGAGGTCGTTAAGCATGGTGCTGAGATCATCGAGCGACTTCGCCATTATGACTATATCATCGGCAAAACGAAGGTTAGTGATATACTCGCCATTTATGTTGATGCCAAATCTTTTCCACTCCAAGAGCTTGAAAACATCCTCCAATGCGTTCGTGAACAGTTTCGGAGAAATAACGTCTCCCTGTCTCACCCCTCTCTGCAATGGGATCTGTTACGTACTCTGGTCCTGTAGTCGGACTGACATAGTGGCCTTACTGTACAAACACTTCAACACTTCGATATACTTATAGTCAATTTGGCATCGCTGTATGGACTGCAGCACCGCCCAAGTCTCGATTGAATCGAAGGCTTTCTCATAGTCCACAAACGCTAGGCATAGCGGCCGATTATACTCTTCGGTCTTCTGTATAATCTGGCGTAGCGTATGGATGTGGTCTATGGTGATAAAGCCTTTTCGGAAACCGGCTTGTTCGGGAGGCTGGAATTCATCAAACCTGCGTGCGAGACGATTCGTAATGACCCTCGAGAACAGCTTATACACATGATTCAAGAGCGAGATGGGCCTATAGTTCTTCAATAAGGTATTATCACCTTTTTTGAAGAAGAGCACCACCACGCTCTTGTGCCACGCCTCCGGCGTTGTACCTTCAAGGATGACAGAATTGAATAACTTCTGGAGGACTATAAGTACCGGTCTACCACCCGCTCTCAGAAGTTCGGTCGTAAATCCATGCTCACCTGGCGCCTTGTTGTTTTTAAGCTGTTTGAGGGCCATTCTAATCTCGTACAGGCTGACGTCCGGGATATCTTCGATATAGTGTCGGACTAACTAGGCTCAGGGGCCGTACTGTGAGCTCTTAGCGCGATTCAAAATTGAGCCAATATTGGATCGCTTGTCAAAATCTTCATACAAAAAAAACGAAGCGATCCAATACAGGCTCTGGTTTGAATCGCACTAAAGCTCATAGTACGGCCCCTGGTGTCCTGAGCTGTGTTAGTAGTGGGCTCACGTGTCAACTAAGGTATAACTGGCCCAAATCTCTAAAAAATTATGATCATTGTTTATTTATTTATTTATTCACGTATTTATGCATTTTTATTTATTCTTTATTAGTATAATTAGTAAGTATTGAATTTTGTTTAAGAAGTTAAGTACTTCATCTACAGTTTTATAATTATTCCTATACTAAAATCCACCGTCCTTATTATTGTTGTTCCTTTCGCTGTTTTCTGGGTTGTCTGGAAGAGATCGTTTTAAGCGATAAGACCGCCTACACTTTGTGACACTTAGTTTAAGTTTGTATCTATTGATTGTTTTCTGTAAATGTGGTGTTTCAATAAAGAGTTTTATCTATCTATTGTTTAGAATTTGCGTAAGTTTTTAACCATTAGGTTAACTACGGATTAAAGACTCTACCTTATGGAGTTTGATGTCAATAATGAGTAAATTCTTACATATTGTAAGTTTTGCTCTCATCATAAAAGTCTTCGTTCATACATCTCTGGCAGAAATGAACGGTTCTAATCATGATTGCTCTAGGTCTAGGTACTTACTTATCTTTGATTTTTATTTTAGCTGTGCGAATTGAGGGACAACCAACTAGACATGGCTGATTGCTTGCATGATATTGAACAGCGGATTGCTACGATATCTTATGAAGTTCACTTAAATGAAGGTACATTGATCATTGAACAAATCAATTACATGCATAAACTGTACTTACACAAATAATAATAAATAATACTTAATGATCACATACCTACTACGTGAACGGGGTTAGACCCGCGGGGAGCCGATGGATGCGCAAGGTAAGCAGCCGCTCAAAGTGGTGGTCTATGGCAAAGGTCTATGTTCGTGAAGCAGTGAACGTCTTCAGGATGATGATGATGATGATGATGATGATGATGATGATGAGATAGATAGATCCTGGACCCTAACTAGGATTTCTCGTAGGGAGCTAGGAACTACGAGTACCATGGTTCTACAACACCCAGACACAGAACAAGTGTTTGCGTATTTATTCTATGCACAAATACTTTGTCCTGTCGGTCGCGGGAATGAACTCGCTGCCTCCGGGTTATGAGCCAACCTGCTCAACCACCGCGTCACGGTTAATGTCACAATTAAAAGTTTTAAAAACGTCATGCGTTTCAGGAGTCGGTGGGATGTTGACTGAAGACGAAAAGACAAGGAAACTGCTGATGGACAAAATATTAGCCGAGCTGGAAAGATCGAAGACAGTTTATGAGGTAAGCAATACAATAGGCATGTAGATTGTAGACATCCTACCTTCAAACTTTTTTTTATGTGCAATATGCCTTTATTACTCAAGCTAACTACTACAATAATAAAAACTAAACTAAACTAAAACTAACTACACTACACACTAACTAGCTACACTATACCTACTACAAAGAACATATGGACTGTATAATAGACCGCGATGACCTATAGACAGTCCAAATGCTCCAGCCCACTGCCGGTAGGTAGCGTACCCAACATGCTGGCAGCATTGCCTCGTTGAATTGCAATGCTGATGCGTTGAGCCAAATAAGTGCCAGCATTTAGATCCAAACCCAATCCTATCCTGTACTGTGGTAAAAAGGGAGGGGGTAAAATATAAGGGAACCTTCATCCATTCGTCCTTGTGAATGGGTGAAGGTGAAATAAGAAGACAAATAATGGAATACTGCACACCCTAATAGTAATAATTTCAATAATTACTTGATTTAACCAAACACTCTTAGGAGAAGCTAGAAGCAGGTGCGTTACAAATGGCGTGGGTGATCGGTGCGATTTGGACGAAGCAGCGGCAGCAGGACCTGACCAAGCACTTCGCTGGAACTCTGCACTCGCTGCGATTGTCTTCTGACCCTGATTACGCTGCCCATGTTCAGGTACTAAATTAAATTATTAAGAAACTATCTGACCCGCTCCGGGTTCACACAGGTTTGTTGGGTTTACGCCTTCTCTCAGTCTAAAAGGACAGAGAAGAGAGGGGCTGAAAGTAAAAATATTCCCATTTTTACTTTCAGCCCCTCTCCCGATGGTACCAGGCTGAATTTCGATTAAAAGTACTTATATTCGTATATGAACTCAAAATATACAGTGTCATTTCAATCCAACATAAAATTCTGTTAAAATGAAAATCTGTAGAAATGGGAACCTGTAGATATGGGAATCTGCAGACATGGGAATCTGTAGAAATGGGAATCTGTAGAAACGGGAGTCTGTAGGCATGGGAATCTGTAGAATTGGGAATAATCCATCTCGGCGTGATGCTCAGCCAAAATACAGATAGAAAAAAATACCAGGGCGGCTGATAAGTTCGCGGCCTAGGTTACTTAATAAAAGAAAAGTTTAGTTTTTTAATTTTTATTTTTTAATATAATCACCCTCAAGTGAAATACACTTCTCACATCGTGAATACAATGCCTTTAAACCATTGAAAAAATATTCTGAAGATTTCTCTTGAAAATGACTCTCCAGGGCTGACTTCATTTCGTTGTCATCCAAAAATCTTCGCCCCCTTAACTCCTTTTTCAGTTTCGAAAAAAGAAAAAAGTCACTGGGAGCCAGGTCCGGACTATAGGGGGGATGGTCAATTTCTGCGAACCCAGTGGCTTTTAAAGCATCCCTCAAAACGCGAGCGGTGTGAACGGGCGCGTTGTCTTGCAGAAACAACACACCGCGCGCCAATTTGCCACGTCTCTTCTGTACGACTGCTTCACGTGCCTGACCCAATAAATTGGTGTAGTATTGACTATTCATAGTAGTTCCTTTAGGCAAGTAATCAATCAGTAAAATTCCCTCGCAATCCCAGAAAATAGTCGCCATAATCTTAGAGGCCGACTTTTCCACTTTAAACTTCTTTGGTGGTCTTTCTCCTTTTTTAATCCACTGCATAGACTCTTGTTTGGACTCCGGATCATACTGACGAATCCAGGTTTCGTCTACTGTCACAATGCGGTTACAAACGCCATCCAAATCGTTCTGACACAACTCCAAAAAATCCGTACAATTCGTCAGTCGTCGTTGTTTGTCGAATGGTGTGAGCATTCGCGGTACCCACCGCGCACAAATTTTTTTCATGTGTAAATTTTGGTGTAAAATTTCTCCTATTCGCTCTTTACTAATTTGTAACTCTTCAGCTATCTGCCACAATTTTATTCTTTGATCAGCCGATACTAATTTTTCAACTTTTTTAACATTTTCTTCGGTCACTACTGTCACAGGGCGGCCCGGGCGGGGGTCGTCTAGACAGCTCTCTCTTCCTTGTTTAAAAAGTCGAGCCCATTTTTTTACCATTGTATATGATGGCCCGGAATCCTGAAGAACCGATGACATTTCTTCAAAAATGTCTTTCGGCGAGTTTCCTCTTTTTACAAGGCATCATTGCGCGGTGCTCAAAATTGCGAGAATTTTCAATTTCGGTCGACATGGTATTGTTGCTTGTTCCAGGTTTGAAGTGTTAATGAACCAAATTGAACAAATGGGTGTTATTTATACTATTAATAAGTGCCGCAAGTTGTGCTATCAGTAACGAGATGATACCTTTTCGCTAAGTACCTTAGGGCGCGAACTTATCAGCCGCCCCTCGTAAGTTGCTGGTCAAAGTGATGTTATACACGGGAGGCTTATCTTCTGCGGGGAATTGATGGTGATTAAATAAGGTTTAATTTAATCCTGCCGGGCTAGAATGCGCACCACGAAAATATTTTCTCGACACTTTATCTCGTGTGAGACCGTGACAAGACTATGGGAGCGCCTAAGTGCGTCTCGCTCTAATAGCGACGACAAATTTTCTCGCGGTGCGCATGCTAGGCCATATCGTCAGCCTGACCAATCAAAAAGCATTTCAAAATCACTTAAAACACTATTGTTTTGTGTGCCGACACCTACCACCTAAGTGTAGCCTGTCGCGTTAAATTAAATTAAGTAGATTCGCAAACTTATTAGTGAGTGCATCTAACTTTGCAACCAGAAAAGTTTTTAACATTTTCAATAGGTGGCGAGTAAAGAAATCCTCCCGGGAAAAAGTTCCCTACTGGGAGCGACAAGCTATGCTTCTTTGCAGTTGGATTATACATCTAGTTCTGATCAAAGGTACAGTTAAAATTACCGAAAACCAATCACCAATTTCTATTCATCATTTCAGTAATAGGTAAATTGGGCATGCGTTTGACAACAACTCACTTGAGGGTAAGTGACGAAGTTGTTAAAGCTGGACCACGTTTGCCCATGAGATGCCCATTCACTCTTATCTTGAAAAGGCCCAGGTTGTACCCACGAGGAAACACTGTTGCTTGACCGTTTGTAAAAGGAGAGATCAGCTTTATGTAGAAAAAACAACAACAAAAAAAGTAAAAAGAACCGGTAAACCCGTAAGTTGTTAATTCAACCTATACGTACTTACGTTGAGATAAAGCCGTTTAACCTTTAAACAATGTTGTAAAGTCGTATGCAGCAAGTCAGTTTCTAAAGCTCCAGTGGTAATAATTAATGCAACGTTGATTAAGGTTTTATAGTAATCATTTCAGTTTTAATAGTTTTTAATTCCCAGCCCCCAGAGTCCCACGTCGAGGGCAGCAACCCCTCGGATGGGATCAAACATTCAAATTGTATCCGGCACTCGTGAGTATTCAAAACATTTTTAAATCTCGACAGTAGATAGACACCTTAACCAGCGTCATTATTAAATTTCCCTGACTGTTGAATAAAGTATTTTTTGTATTGTGCCATGCCATGCCGTCCCATCCCGCCTTGCACTGCTCTGCACTGTACTGAACCGTACGGTACCGTACTGTACTATACCATACTGTAACGTACTGCACCGTACTGTACCTCGCTGTACCATACTGTACCGTAATGTGCAGAACTGTACCTTACTGTACCATACCGTAACATACCTTACTGTACTCTACTGTACTCATTTCTATCGTACTGTACCGTAGTGTCCTGTGATCCTGTATCATAGTGTACAGTAGTGTACTGTACCATACTGTCCTGTGCTTCCTACCGTACTATACCGTACCATACCGTATTCAACCTACCAGTAGAGTGTACAATGCCTATCAGGGAGCACAAAAAAACACAGCTTATGCTCGTGCATGCTCATGCTTCAGTTATCATTGTGAAACACGCACATTGTTATCCAGTGCAAACGGTACACTGCGTATTAATATTCCACGGCGCAAGCTCTTTTTTTAATTGCTTGGAAGCACTCCAAAACAAAAAACAATCATAAACAATCCAACCGCGCTCGAAAATCCCACCCTAGACTCGCTTACAATTCACTTTTTACACCGAATTGGCGCGGTTTTTTGTATAGATTATGAAATTAGTGCGATTGTTGAACTGAGAAGCAAAATTTTATTGCTTCACTTACTTGCGAAATGGTGGAGTTTTACGTTTTTTTTAGTTAGCCTTATCGCATTAAGGGATGTCTTCCAGGCTACCTTAATACAGGTAACAAACATAAAATAGGAAAAATACAACCGATTCGAGAAGCTTCCCCTTTTAAAAATACACCCACCTACGCAAGGAGGTATAAGACAGGGTAAAAAAAAAGAAATGTTAATTACATTGTTTTATTCCTCAGGGTCAGAATTCACGGAATCCCTGTTCGCGTTCATACCGGAATACCACGTTGATGCTATGCTGGAGCTCTGCAACACGCTGAGGCTTTACATGCACCCTACAGTGCCTACCACGGAAATATCAGGTAAACTTTAAATATGGAATCCTAACCTATCTTACTTCCTATTTCTTGCTTCCTCTTCCTACTCCTACTTCTGCTCCTGCTCCTGCTCCTGCTCCTACTCCTGCTCCTACTCCTGCTCCTGCTCCTACTCCTACTCTTACTTCTACTCCTGGACTTATTCATCATCCATCATCATCAATCAATAAGGGTTTCTAAATGTATTGGGGTGCAGTCATAATATTATCTCATCGTGAAAAGACATTTGAAGTAGAACTTTACGCACAGTTCCTTTTATTATTGAAATGGATAGGAGTAGGAATTATGGAAGGGAAGGTGGGAATGAGAGGAAGGAGAGGGAAGGGGAGAGGGTATGTTATTGACATCCCGTTAAGATAACTTCTATAGAGGAAGCAATCCAATAAGAG
This sequence comes from Ennomos erosarius, assembly GCA_963580505.1. Lineage (NCBI taxonomy): Eukaryota > Metazoa > Arthropoda > Insecta > Lepidoptera > Geometridae > Ennomos > Ennomos erosarius. Next base: position 6,229,372 of record OY756999.1, on the reverse strand, counting down.
AATGTAATTTTTACTCAGGCATGTATTTTGAAGACGGTGGCTGCTAAGCGCTTCGACTTTGGGAACATAAGCACAGATTTGCGTAACTTGTTTCTTAGGTCGGATTTCCGCCAGCAAGAAAACTTGTCTTATATTGTACATTTGAATTGTATTAGAATGGGAAGAGCTAGTGGTGTCCTGCGCTGCGTTCCTCTGCTCAGAGTTCGCAGACCAGCGGATAGTGCTAGCCAGCACGAGAGAGTCACTGGTACAGACGCTGGCATCTTTCGCCACGCAGCCTGCGACCATGAGGGCTATTGAGAGGGTGCCACAGAAGCAGTATGTTTGGTGTTTGTATCATCATCACCATTAACAGCCTGAAGACGTCCACTGCTAAACATAGGCCTCGCCCAGAGAACACCAGTTTGAGTGGCTGCTCGTCTCTTACATCCATCGAATTCCTATGGCTTCATCACCACACCCCCACACCGACAGATCATCGGTCCAGTCTGCATCGGTTTTTGTATAAGTCATAAGACGTCTGCTGGATATTTTAGGGTATTTACTATTTAGGCATTGAATGCCACATTGAGCGGCTGCTTGCCTCTTTCATACATGAGCTCCCCGTGATTTTGACCAGCCCACTTAGTGGGAGCCCTACGTTGCGTTTTCCAGTTCGTGGTCGCTACTTTAGGACCTTTCTTCCCCATCGGTTATCAGTTCTGCGAGGGATGCGGCCTGCCCACTGCCAAATCAGCTAGCTAATTCTAAGAGCTATATCGGTCACTTTAGTTCACCTGCGGATCTCTTCATTTCGGATCATTCAGTGAAACACCGAGCATTGCTCTCTCCATACTCGTGAGTTTATTACTGAGGGTATTACAGACAAATGTCGATGGTGGAAGAGCTGCTGCGTCCATACCAGAACAGAGCGTGGGCGCAGTCAAACTGGGTGCTGGTGCGGTTCTGGCACGGGTCCGGGTTCGGATTCCGGCACCGACAGTGGCCTCATCTTGCTGCTAGGTGAGTACCACAGTCTTTGACAGCTTCTGTGGAGCAGTTCGACTCCAAGAGGCGGTAGGTATGATTCCGGCGACAGAACAAGTGGGTATTTTGTATTTTTTCGCAGGGTACAACAAGCTTTAATACTTGTTCTGTGTCTGGGTATTGTGGGATCGTGGTCTTCGTAGATCGTGAATAGCAGGGAATCCTAGTTAGAGACCAAGATCTATGTATTGATCATTGGGCTTTATTTATTTTATTTATTCGATGTATGTATGAATTAGTTACATCATCAGTCGGAAATGTCCACTGCTGAACACAAGCCTCCCCCATAAAACGATACTTATCATGATAAAAATTCCACAACGAGAACTCCAAACTCAGTTCAGTCAGTTCTATTTCTATAATCCCCCAGAGAAGTCTTAATTTTAGTAAAACGCACCTATTATTTTTATTAATTGACAATTGGCTTGGTCGATATTTTGCCGGCACGATACCAAATGACCGATAGATAATCTAGATTTATCGATTCAATAAGGCAAATGGAAGCCAATATAGCAATCGGGGAAAATATTGCCTTTCTGTTTACTTAGCACGAATTCTAAATTAAAACGAAAGATATAATAAAGAGTAAAGACTTGGTAAAGATAAATAGTATTTGTTGAAAAATTTTATGGTAAATCATATATAAAAGGTATTGTATAAAAGAAAAAAAACCTATAGCATGGGGTCCCATCAGGTACAAACGAAAAATAGCCCGAACTTGAAAAAAATGTAGTAATCGTGTCTAGAGAGTTACTAGTTAGTGCCCAGTGTATTCATTTGGCCCAATATTTCGCCAACACGCAATAAATGTAGATTGATAATCTTGCGTTGTGCAGAAATAAAATAATTCGTAAAATAGCCGGCGTTATTCCGTTGTAGGGGATGATGCATCTGTATTGTAGGTGTTATATTATCTGGGCCTATAGATAGATACGAGATACGGGGTATAATACCTATAGATAGATAGGTACTTATTTCAAGTGCTCATAGCAAATCTCTATTAGCCGTTCAGGACCCGACCAAGATCCGAAATGAGGAGATCCGCAAGAGAACTAAAGTAACCGATATAGCTTTCAGAATCAGCAAGTTGAAGTGGCAGTGGGCGGGCCACATTGCTCGTAGAACTGACAACCGTTGGAGAAGAAAGGTTCTCGAGTGGCGACCACGAACTGGAAGGCGCAGCGTAGGCCGGCCCCCTACTAGGTGGACCGACGACCTGGTCCAGAACCGTGGGGACCGATAGATGCAAGAGCCTATGTTCAGCAGTGGACGTCTGCAGGCTGATGATGATGATGATGATGATGATGATGATGATGATGATGATGATGAACGGACCTTGGATGGGTTGGATGATTGCTACCACGCTTCAAAGGGCGAAGCTGTTGGTCGTCCTGAAAGGGCTGACCACTTGCCTACAAAGAAGACCTACTCAAGCACTAAATGTCATCTCAATTCACACAGTCTAGTGATCAGATTACTAGACGTAGAGATCAGGTCATAATCTCTCATTTGTCCAGTAATTTCACTAGCTACAATGCCCTTCAAACCGGAACAACATTGTGCTTGCACACTACTGCTTGTCGGCAGAATAACTGGCAAAGGTAGTACCTACTTAGACGAACTTTGCAGAAAAGTCCTACCACCTAGTAAAATTTATCGTTAATATATCGTTCATATACTTAATCGTTCATTGGCCAAACGCTTTCTCGAAGAGATATTATTATGTCAATTTCTACCGCTCTTCCTACCCGTGCTAGAACAGTTTTACGGTGCCTATTAGATACCTAATATAAGGAAGCTCCATATAAAAATATAGATAAAATCAGTAACGTGCAATACATCACAGGTATGGCGACAGAGAGCCGACGGTAAACAACCTCGGCGCTAAAGTCGACGCGGGGCTCATGAGTCAGTGCTTCGGTAAATATATGAGAGCTTTTAAGAAAAAATTACCTATGTTCAACCGGTATCAAAAAAGGACAGGTGATCTATACAGTTTGTTTTTATTGTTTATTGCCTTATAAAAATTATCTCCGTCATTAAAACACATTTTATTTGGAAGGATATACTTTCAAATTGGTTGGTCCCATAGTAATTTTATCAAAGTTGGTTCAGTACAAGCTTGATTTAAAAAAAATATTAGTTGACGATAAGTACCTATTTTATCATCCAATTACTAAGGGACGTCGAGGGAAGGGAAAATCGGTTACCACTTTTAAAAATGAGTTAATAAAAAATATTTTCTAAATCGGCGTTTAAATGAAGGAGATAAAGAGGTGACAATATTTAAAAAAAACAACAGAATTGAGAACCTCTTCCTTTTCTGAAATCCTTTTTGAAATCGGTTAAAAGATATATTTTTTCATTATTTATTAATTAAAAAAAACCATAAGTAGCTCTTTTTAAACATAAACTTCACTTAACAATATAGTTTTTACCATAAACAGTCTTATGTTAGGACCATGCCCATCCGAAGTAATTCAAAACCGCGTGCGAGAGTACCTGGCTACGCATCCTTTGGAAGCGGCTGCTTTCCTCAACTCTTTGCTGAGCCAGCTGAACTGGGCCTTCTCGGAGTTTATCACCATGATGCAAGAGGTAAGGTCGATAGGCTAATCCTTGTTTAGTATAGGTAAGGGGTTCACAGAACAACAGCAGAAAGGCTGTTGAACGATGATTTTGTTGTAACCGAGGAGAATGCTGTTGCCATTCCTTGGTCCCTTAGCTTGGCTTTTACGGCACCCACGGTAAGAGATTGGCCCTATTCTTGTACTGATATGGAACCACACGGTAGCACACAAAAATAAGTGGTTTTCTTCACAAAACGCTATCCAATTCTTGATTAATTTCAGATGGACAGAATAAGCGTAGACTCCCAGCTAGAGTCTCGTCAGATCAAGCTGTGCGCTACATGCTTTGATTTGTATCATGGACTGGCGCGAGCTTTGGAGATGACCCTCGCATTGGCTCCGACGTTGCTGACCAAGTCGGAAGTTGCTGACAACCAGAATGAACTGCTTCTTGGAAGGACTTGTCAGGTACCTACTGTTTTTTAATGACTACTGCATGACAAACGGGTGATACGTTGTGGGAAGTGTTTCATCTTTTTTAAGGTATCCACGAATAAGATAATTTCATTTGAGAGCTACAGTAGCAATCTGATGCATGACATACAGGCTGTAAATGCTGTAATGTACATCGCATCTGATAAGTCTGTTGGATGCGTGATTAACTAATGCTGAGGTTATATTTAATCTATAGGTGAGCTTTAGCATCAGTTCTGTAGGTATTATATTATCTGGGCTTTACATTAATAGTCTGTTGCAAGCTTGCAAGTACCGGGAGCACTCACGCTCACTAAAAAGCTTCTTCTTGCGGTGGCGTCGTGCGTCGGGTCGTCCATAGAGTAACTTTTTATACTTGAGGGTCGTCCTCTTCCCTCAAAAATGGTTGAGGAGGGCGATGGCTGGCGCATGCGTCAAGCTCGTGAACGGGCGCTGCTTGCGGGAGCTGGTCTGCTCGCGGTGTATGCACAAATCGGAAAAAAAAAACAAAACGAAAAAAAAAAAACATAAAAAAAAAAAACAAAAAAAAAAATAGGTTAAGTACTTAATTGTCCTCTCTTGTATAATATTTTGTTCAATAAAATAAAATAAAAATATAACAATAAATGATAAACTAACAAAGAGCACGGACCCAGGTGTCTGTGGTAAAGCAGATTAAAAAAAAAAAAAAAAAAAAAAAAAAAAAAGCTTGCAAGTAACTATCTGACCCAAAGGCTTACCAATCCATCTAATACAAAGTTTCAGTCTGTCTGGTGCAAAGGCTTGCACTCCATCTTTTCTTCTTCTCAAAGAAGAAGAAAAGGAGTCCATCTAATGTGAGGGTTTCTGACACAATCTTTTTTAAATACTAAATATTAGCCTTGCGTTTGACCACATTTCTCCTGATATTGACAGTATCGTCGACGATGTAGCACGCTCGCCTATCTACCTGATACTAGAGGTGCACTGCATCTGATGCAAGAATTACAGATTACAGTGCATCTGCTAGATTTTACTGCTCTAAATCATACATCGAACTTAATGTTTTTTTTTTATAGATCCTCATGGCTGTAGTATCTAGGGTGTGCATAAAGGGAGGCGGTGGTGCTGGATTCTCTCGTCTAGTAGCGCGAGGGTTACCCGATACTGACAGGGTGCACTATTACGTTGCCCTTGCGCCGGTCGCCGGCTGTCTTATTAGGATGTTGGACCCTAAACTGATGCCTGAGGTTAGTGTATAAATATATAGATATATATTATTCCTATACCACCATTTTTCTTACTCATCCAGTCATAGCTTTAAGATGTTGTATATCTATATTATTTTGTGCTAAATTGTGTAATATTATGCAACTATGTATAATGGTTTATGGTAAAGATTAAAGAGTACTTATTTGCAGACATGTGTGGCATCCTATTGAATATAGTTTTTTTAATGATCACCAAAATGTACAAGTTTGAAAGGAAATATTTTCGATGTTTATTAAATACTAGCTTTTGCCCGCGGCTTCGCACGCTTGTGTTATGTTATTTTTACGTTATAGTCTAATAATAGCACCAAACAACAAAATCCACTAAATCTTTTCGAAGCTGAGCACAGTACAGTAACCTGTATTAGCATAGGTATAGGTATAACGCAAGCATAGCCGTGAGTGGAAGCTATTTAATTACCTAAAATTAAATGTTTTGAGTCTAATATAGATTTATAACAGTAAAAGAAGTTTCGAACAAAAAACTACAGTTTTATAAGTACCTCTTCATATTACAACAAAAAGAAATCATCATCACTTCACTCAGGTCTTTAACAGAAGTTTCAGTAAATTTTGTTTAGGCAGTAGTTACCTAAGCAGGCAGGTACAGTTAGAAAAATATGGAAGAATCACACACGGTGATGCTGTTTTGCTGTTTTATATATTATCCTCGCGCTTTTTGTTCCATTTTTTTACCTTCTAAAGTTTGGCTCCATACGAATTGAGTACTTACCTACATTTAGCCAGTGTCAATAATAAGTTTATAAATTGCTGAACATATGCATTTACCTGTACGATGCGTTCATAATTAATTTTCTTAATATTAATTAGGAATCACAAATACTAAACCACCACTCCTTAAATAATCGAAAGTTATAATTATTATTATTTCCACTATTTTCCACGCTGTCTCATTCCCACTGCACTTTCAACATACCTACCTAGTGAGGAAAGTGAGGAAGTAGGTTAAATCGTCATTACATAATTATTACTTACACCCAAAGATAGTTAATTACCTACTATAACTATAACCTTCTTGAAGTAACCGAGAAATTAATCATTTTTTGCTCCCGTGGTTTATTTAAAAGCCCACAGATTAAAATATTTTAACTATTAAAAACTTATTTCAACATGCAAGAAGAAGAAGAACAAATCAAAAAAAGGTCAAAAACGAACGTTATGCGCCATGTTGATGTTAATTCGAGGAAACAATTGCCATAATGAATACCTACATATTATTATATCTAAGTACCTACCCTTTTTTAACATTTTTCCTAAAATATTTCGTATCATTGGCTAAATACAAATAATAGCACGCCCTCTGGCTATTAAAGTAAGCCAAAATAAAAAAGGTTTTAATGCGTAGCAATGGTAAGGGTCTATATCTTAAGTAGCTATAAATACTACAGGTACCAGGTAGCAAAGATACCAACCACTAACGCTAACGCTTCACGCTAACTCCAAAAATGTATTGAAATGACATTCGCTGCGGAAAAGTTAGCGATTTCCGAAACGTCATTCCAATACATTTTGGAGTTAGCGTGAGGAATTAGCGTTAGCGATTGGGATCATTGCTAGACCCCCAGGTACCTACCTTAAAACTTCCTTGGGGTCGATCAAGAATGTAGCAGTAGCGCAAAAATAATTTTATCTACTTAATTAGAATGGTAACGTGTAGTAAGTTCATGTAAATAATACATTTTACCAGATCGCCAATAAAGAACATTGCTCCCGCCAAAACCCTATAAATCGAAAACTTGAATAAAAATGTAAGCTTCAATATTGGCTAAGTATGATAATCGCGTGAAGCCTTATGAATAATTATAAAAAGTCTGAGTACCTACCCTTTTAAACAGTTTTCATAAAATACTTCCTATCATTGGCTAAATACAAATTTTGTCTAATGCCAAAATAAAAAAGAGTTTACAATGCGTAGCAAAATCAAGGGTCAATAGGCACAGATTATGTTACTACTAAAGAATAAGCTATAGGTACTATAAATACAATTTTAAATACTTATTTGAATGGTAACGCGTAGTAGATTTTTGAAAACTAATACATAATACCAGATCGCCAATAAAGAATTTTCCCCTCGCCAGAACTCAATAAATCGAAAACATGAATAATAATTTAGTTATGTTTCAATATTGGCTAAATATGATAACGCGTGAAGCCTTAAAACTTATAAAAAAAGTCTAAGAAGTTTTTAGTTTTCTAGATTCCTTGTTCTCCGTGTCGTGCTCATATTCAAGAAGGTTCACATACCTATCCTCTTTTTTAGTTTGGACCACAGATTAACGGAAAAATTCATTTAGATGTAAATACATATGACTTCCTTGGGTATAGTTACTTACATAATGAACACATTGTTTTTCTCTAATCTGCATTGCATCGAGCTCAGACGTAGTTATCGCGCGATGTATTTCGCACGAAAGCACGGTACACTGCCGGTAATGCAGGCGCGCCAATTGCTATTTACTGTTTTTTGTCTTTTAAGTTATAAGTAAAAACATGCATTAATTTACTTCCTTATTGCTTAGTGCAGTGGGGATTGTTCAGAATGAAATAAAAATGATTGGGGTTCCGTGCTCATAGGGTAAATCCTTATTACTAAACCTCTGCTGTCCATCTGTCTGTCTGTCTGCCCATCAGTCACCAGGATGTACTCATGAATCGCGATAGTTAGACAGTTGAATTTTTCACAGATGATATATTTCTGTTGCCGCTATAACAACCGTGATCCGTATTCAAAGGGACAGATAAACATACAAATAATAAAAAAATGCTTTACTTCATATTGATAAGGAATTATAAATTAAAACTATTAAAATTTATTTTTGTAATCGCAAATAATACTCTCACTGTTTGTAAAACATATTTATTCGCCGACAATATGCAATATAACGCTACTGCTTCCTCCATTTTATTTAGCCCACCTCGGTTGCGCAGCAGACAAACAAATTGACTGTGTGTCCGGGTTCGTGTGCTACAAAAACTTCGAGGATAGTTAATAGAGATGTTATTGCGCGCCAACTCAACAGCGAAGGTATATGAAGCCGCGCCATAATAGTATAAGATATTTTTTTTCTTTAATCTGTGCCTCCGGATAAACCCGAGATAAAATTACCGTCAGAGAGACAGAGAGAGAGATATTTTCCCTCATCTATGATTAGTAGCCAAAATAAAACTTACCTTTTGACACTGGCTAAATAGGCACTATGTGTGGAGCCAAAACATAAGAAAAAAACTTACCTCGAAGGCTTGAAGCGGCCATCTTGTTACAATCTCGTTTCGTTTTTCGTAATGAAATCTTAATCATTTTCACAAAAAAAAAATTAACGATATTTGAAAATTTAATATATCCTATGTTTTGCGCCGGGTTTTTCTAAGCTTATTAGTGAAAACCGCATGAAAATCCGTTCAGTATTTTCGGAGCTGTGCCGTAACAAACAAACAAACAAACAAACAAACAAACAAACAGACAAAATGTCTAAAAAGTAGCTTAACGTGATCAGCGAAAAATTTCAAGCCAACCTGCGTAATTTTTTTTTCGATATCTTGCATTTACAGATTTTTTTATCTCTACAGTTTTATTATATGTATAGATTAGGTACGTAATTTTACCACATGTTGTAGGTATTTAATTTACCATCTAAGAAGAAAATCGAGAAACTTGTACATAACGAGAAACCTTTCGAGCGTCTAGCTAGCCAGCCGTATTAAGTAGCCGGCTACTTGTCTCGACGAAAAAGACGAAATCTAAGAATTTACGATTGTTATTTGCCTATTTTTCAGCATCTAGAAAAGGCAATGAAAGCAATAGTATCGGAGCCCCTGTTCCGAATAGATGGCCTCGAGTTCATGCTGGGGAAATCGAAAGAAAGAAGTCACTTCACTTTCTACAAATGTTAGTAATAGCACAGATATTATAATAGTAGGTAGGTACCTACTGTAATAGTCAATTCCTTATTGCGTTATGCTCAGTCAGTACCTAAATTCAGTGGTTACCGTGAGTGAGACATCGAGGAACCAACCCATGCGAATTCACTTAGCAAATCTCTTTTTTTTTATTTGAGGGGCAATAGAACAGACTACCCTACTGACGGTAAGTGGTCACCAACGCTTATAGGCATTGCAACACCATGTGCGCTGATTGTGCGTTGGCGACCCTAAGGACCCTACTGATTCCTGTTTTAAGTTTGATGGACTCTATGGTGTACCTATTACATTGAGCAATCATAATGGCGGGTTGGTCTTGGAAGTCAATTCATCATGTCATCATGGCAATTCAGCGCCTTCACGATGTCCCTTTCGACAGTCTACATCCATCTAACATAATCATCCGTCTAACCGGCTCATGATGTTTCTCCTAACCACAGACCCGGAAGACGTAACTCTCGAGGAGATGAAAGCCCTCGAGGTGGTAGTAGACCGGCTGCGAGTGGCTCGTGAGACCGTCGTCAAGGCGAAGTCTCCAGGCTCCAGTGGAGCGCAGTCTGATTTGCTCTGCACAATATGCTACGCACGGCCAGCTGATACCGCGTTTGATCCTTGTGGACATCATTCTTGCAGGTTTGCAGATTGTTTTCTATTTACTCCTCGTCTCATCGGGCCAGTAGCTCAGGTAGCCACTGGCTTGCCTGAAGGCTAAGCTGATACCCTACTACTAGCGTAACACTAAATGTCTGCAAATGTTTTTACACAAAAACAAAGTACAAATCCATGGACCTCAGAAGACAAAATACAAAGCCCTTTGTTGCGATGTTATGTGTAATGTTTGGCAAAAACACGCGAAGGCAACACGGCTTAATACAATCAGAAATGAAATGGCAATGGGCAGGCCACATTACTCGTAGAACTGACAACGGAAGAGCGGTTCGCAAGTGGACCTTGAACCGGAAGACGTAGCGCAGGTCAGCCCCCCATTAGATGGACCAAGTGAAAACCGCGGCGAGGCGATAGAACCAGGAGGCGAGCAGCCGCTCAAGGTGGCGCTTTTGTGGGAGGCCTATATTCAGCAGTGGATGCCTTTAGGCTGTTGATGACGATGATGATGAACACAGACACTGATCTCGCTAGTGAGGTCGACGTACTCCTCGTAGGTCACGAGTTTGCAGTGGTGTGTTCATGGATAGTCTTCCCAATCTTTAGAACAATGATCCAAACCAAGACTCGCAATCGGGTGCTCTTGACCTTTTTTGCTCGTTGCTTCCCACTTTTTTAGACGGCTGGGGGTTTTATCGAATGTAATAAAATTATAATACTCATCTAAACATTTTTTTTCAGGGCATGCATAATGCAGCATCTCTTGAATAGCAAGCAGTGCTTCTTTTGTAAAGCGGAAATTGATTCAGTACGGGAAATCGAGCCCGCTAACAATTGAAGAAAGTTAGTGTGAGTGAACTATTTGTCATTGACTTTCAAATCCATGAAAATCACGTCGATCGTGTACTGTTTATTGAAAATATTATATCGATATTGTTATTCGTGTATTGATTGAAGAAATTGTTATAATATTTTAACTGTAGTCAGTTATTTTTTGGCTTTAGCCACTACGACAGCTTTAGTACCTACTTTACATTCTTTTAAATAAAACCCAAGGCACGGTTTCCAGGTATTTTATTGAAGTGTTTAAGTACAGAGAAGTTCTACTTACATAAAAATAAAATACTAATTGATCTTTTTCGTATACAATATAGCACCTATCCAAGATATCCTAAATGCATAAAAAAAATAATAAAATTTAATAAAGCAGGGCAGGCAGTTAGGTTATGTATGAAACATACTTATGATTAGGCAAATAATCCACACTCCGAGTACTTATCACACAGCGCACTTGTGAATTTAACAGAATAATTTGAATAGCAAAATCTATTTAGAAAATTATAGGTTTTAAAATGAGCATTCACTAAGGTCCTTTCAAGTATCCTTGCGGAGAATACGCGTAGTAAGCTGATATGGGACATTCACATGTTCCTCTGGGGCCCGGCGTGCCACGTGGACCCATAGACCCTAAAAATATTTAAAACAATGAATAAAAAATGCTATAGTGGACACATTATTGCATCCTTCAAAATTAATAATGCATAATTTTTAAATAAACTGTAATTAATATAAGATTATTTAACAAAATACCTTCTCTACCCGGATCTCCTCTTGGACCGGATCTGCTTTCAGGTCCTGAAGGACCCACGGGTCCTGGAATACAATTGGAGCTTTTTACATATTTTATATAGTACATAATATGCATAATCTTATACCAGATTGTAGTTATTCATTACAGTTAATGATAAAAATAAATGGATAGGTATCCACTCTACGCAATTACTAGAGACATTTTTTCTCCTGCCATAAACGTAATTTTTTTCTCTTAGTTTTGATTTCAATCAGTATTAACCATTAAATAATTTTTTTAAGTTTTTATGTGTAAAAGTAAGATGTGAGAACACCAGGTTTTGATACAAAATACTTCTTTTTAATGCAATAAATGGACCAAAGCCTGTAACGTTAACCATGTACTAGCCTGGAAGTCCTCTGGGTCCTTCTGGCCCAGGCATGCCGATACCCTGTGGACCCCTTTCTCCCTTGTCTCCCTTTTCACCACTACTCCCTGGACTTCCTGGTTTGCCTGACTCCCCAGATTCGCCTGGGTATCCCCTGGGACCTTGTTCACCTGGATCTCCACGAGTCCCTGTAAATATTATGATTAGAGAAATACCCTATGCTTAGAACTAATAACTATTTGTGCAGTAGGTACTACTATGTTTAGTGGTAGCTAACGTAAAAATAAAATAAAATGTATGGTCCAGAATATGCTCAATTGCTCAAACAGTAGATTCCTGTCAAAAAAAGCACACGAATAATATTTCGTGCAATTTGCAACTGCACACTGCACAGAGCTCAGCAGGCCTAGCATGAACATTTACGCGCAAGTACCTAAGTGTAACGTTAGCGTAAGTCAGTTGTATGGGGTGCTGATTAAATGCCATACAACTGGCTTACACTTACTCCCGCGTAAATGTTCGTGCTAGGTCTACAGGCATCTTCTAGCCAAGCGAGCACCACAGTAAGCCACATCGTCTCTTACTATCAGGGCGGTTATTCTGTATCGATTCCTTACTTCGAAACCACGCGAATTCCTTGTCTTACATAAGAAATCTGCAAAAGTCTATTCTCTATGAAACGAAAACAAAACCGCGCGAAATGAATTTGGAATTGGCGCGATTTGAACTGTAAAAAATCATATATTTTACCGAGACGCGTTCCGAAACATCAACACAGCAAAAGATATGACCACTTATGTCAATATATTTTATTCAAAATAAAGATAACTTTAATTTAAAGTGAAGGTATGTCTAACGCTGTGACACGATTTGAACAAGACACGATAACGACGTGGTTTCGTATCGTGTGGAATCTGTGTTTTCATAGAGAATAACCGCCCAGGTAAGAAAGTGGTGCAATGGACCTACCAGTTCTAAATAAACTGGTACCCATGCAGTAATATTTTCATGTGCAATCAAAATTATAGGCCCTGTCATTTTACAATTAAGCTTTTTTACAGAAATATCAAAATTACTAGGTGGTAGGACTTTTCTGCTGAGATCGTCTAGGTTAGTACCGCTGCTGTGCCAGTTATTCTGCCGCCAAGCAGTAGTGTGAAACAAGCGCTACTGTGTTCCGGTTTGAAGGGCATTGTAGCTAGTGAAATTACTGGGTAAATGAGACTTTAAGACGTAATCTCACAGTCTTAGTAATCCGATTACTAGACTTAGATATCTCAGGATGAGTGTTTACGCGAAACTTTATTATTTTAAAGTCCCGAATGACACTGCAACTGTTATGTTAACATCAGGTGAACGACCAGCTCGTAACGTTTCTCATTAAAAAGTTACCTGGTGTCCCTGGGGGCCCTGGCCTGCCAGGGGGTCCTCGACGACCTGCCACTGATTGCTGCGCCGGCATTGTCAAGCTCGCTGTTAACTCGCTCAGTCGTGCTACGAACAAAATAAGCAACGAACGCAACGAATTTATAGAATCGCCTGCTCAGCGTAATCTTGGGAAAAATCGGACATGAGACCACTTGTCACGGTAGCTTAAGTAAAGCATACCCTGAGGGATGGAGGGATGCGGGTTCAAGTCCCGCTCGTGATTCTAATTTTTCCTCTACAAATCTATCTGGAAATGGTTACATTGTTTTATTTTCTTTTTGTAACTTTACATAGGCAGCATGCTGTTTAAATTGCCCGTTTGCCAGCGGGTACCTATTAATTTTCAGTTCATCTTGTTCTTACAAACGTATATAGGAATCGTAGGATATTAGTTTGAAAATCTGTACCAGCCCTGTCCACATGAAAATCTATTTTTTACTAAGCAAAAATTTCACTTCATAGAGTCACGAGAAGCCATTCGATGCAAACAGCAAATAGCCTTTCATTATTGTGTTGTGGTTCTCAATGAATCTACCTATGTTCAACAAAATATAACAGTGGACGTGTAATGATGTGATTATGGTGATTACGGTGAAATGTGGTAGGTTTCATCATCATCATTATCATCATCATCAACAGCAAGTAGACGTCCAGTTCCGAACATAAGCACATCACATCCCCCAGAGAGCGACACTTTTGGCGGCAGCTCGCCCCTGCATTCATCGGCTACCCGCGGCTTTCACTAGATCGTCGTGATAAGTTTAACTCACCTCTAATTAAATCTTCACATATATTTCTTACATCGCTTTCCGATACTGACGGTACCTGCAAAAAATTAAGAATTTTTTAGGCAATTTGTAAAGTTGTTGTAATGAATGTTAAAGCTATCACGTAAATTACACAAATTTTTGTTTCACCTAATTAATTAGAAATGCATAAGTATTACTGAAAATATTAAGATTTGTTAGCTATCATATCACAAATCGCGGTTTTGCTGTTTTCCTGGTCAATTTTCAGCACATTGAAATCAACCTGATATAAAATAAGGCAGGTTTTTTTCTGGGAGGGATATGAATTATGTGTTGTGTCTGCTGCTATTGTTTGCTTCTTTCTCCCACTGCATGGAAGGCGAATGGGAGTAGGGAGAAGGGAAGGTGGTATTGAAGGGAGAGGGTGAGAGGTGAGGACAGGGTAGATATGTTATTAACATCGCGTTAAGATAACTTCTATAGAAGAAGCAACCTAATAAGAGGATGTAAATGTTACTCTGGCATGTTTTTAGAAGACGGTGGCTGGCTTCTTAGCGCATTGACTTTGAGAACATGCCCCGTCAAGCTAGGCTAGTTCAGGCAACTTCGTCCGGTTTACCTGGTTGTACTCAATACGAGGTGCGGGTGCACCGGCGGGTCCCATTGGCCCGGGGCTCCCTGGGATACCATTGATCCCGTCTCTTCCTGGCATGCCAGGGGTACCTGGCTCACCTTTCTGAAATCATACATAGTACAGCTTAAAACAGTATGGTTAAGAAACTTTTAAGTACCTACATAGTAGTACAAAGGAACCGTATTATAAAAGAGAAGACTCATATTGTTGGTCCACGATAGGACTACGTAGGTCCTTACCAATAATACTTAATATTTTATGATAGTAAGTAGGTAGCTGTTTTTTACAAAAAAGGGAAACCATGAAAACATGTGGCTGAACTGCATAACTGGCATAGCACTGCTTAATTGGGATACATCCATTGCAAAACCGTTACCACTCTCGAAAAAACAATAGTTTCATCCGGCACACGCGCCTTTTTAACTACATACTTTTTACTTACTAGTCCCCATCTCTTCCCGCGAGTACCGTACGAGTAGGCTAAGGGAATATCCAGGAAATAGGCAGCAGCTTTTTCCTCGGTACATTAACGTCTGCGATATACAAGCCACCCACAAACTAGCAATCGGTCGCAAGATGTCCGCCGTTTGCACACCTGTCGCTGAATGTACTTTGGCCTTAGACACTAGCGCCACTAGCAACAGAACAGCAATAGATGTAAATAATGTGAGTTTTAGTTCATCGATTGTCCGACAGTCGGAAATCTAGCGCTCGATCTCTTTCTGTTCTGTCAATGTGACGTTTGACAGCAATGATTGCGCAATTTGCGCCTGTTGCAAACTGATTGCGAATTACGTAATAACTCCGCGGGAGCTCACCGCGTTTTCTAAAGTCTATCAGAGCACGTGGTCGATGCGACGCGTGACCATAATGCTGGCACTTATCTGGCTCAACGCATCAGCATTGCAATTCAACGAGGCAATGCTGCCAGCATGTTGGGTACGCTACCAACTGGCAGTGGGCCATCGCGGCTATTATACAGTTAATTTATGTTCTTTGTAGTAGGTAGTGTAGCTAGTTTAGTATAGTCTTTTATATTGTAGTACTTAGCTTGAGTAATAAAGGCATAGTAGAGGATACTAGCCACCTGCCAAGGGTGGTGATTATGACAAATCCTTCCCTATTATAACGAGGGAGCCTATTCAGCAGTCGACATCTTCCGGTTCCGCCTGATGATGTGACTTACTAGTCCTCTCTCTCCTTGTGGTCCGGGTGGACCCGGTGCGACTGCAGCTTGTGGAGACACCATGGATATGCCTGGGGATCCTGGAGGACCAGGTTTTCCTTCAGGACCTTCTGGGCCCTGTATACAATGCAACATATGAAATAAGAAGTACTTAATTGGCATGATATGATGTAAGTGAAACTCTGACACGGTCAAGGCTTAAAACTATAATATACCTGGGGTCCCTCTGGTCCTCTTTCTCCTGCTGGACCCTGTGGCCCAATAGGACCCCTTTCTCCTGGCATTCCCGGCATTCCTATAGGGCCTTGTTGACCTGGCTGTCCCTGAAAACATTAAAATTAATATATTTAACGAATGCAAAGTTTAAATCACTATTTTTTTTTTTTACCAATGTTCCATCTTTTCCCGGAGGTCCTCTCTCACCGGGGTTGCCATCTCTTCCTGGTTTTCCAGATGAGCCTTTTTCTCCCCTGGCACCTGAAAATATGAAAATCCTGCGCTTCCTTTATGCTTTAAATTATTGACACTACTACATGGCGATAAAATAATTATTGATAGTGTAGTATTTAGTACTTATTATATAAAATCAGTAGATATAATATATACCAACAAAAGTTACACCATATACAATAATTATTGCAAATGCTTATTTACCATATTAAAAACAATTAAAAAATTTAGTAACATTTTGCGTAAGCATAATCACAGTTTTGATTTTTTTATGTATTTACCTGGTAGGAAAGAAGCGTTGACGTTTGCAGCGGCGCCAGGGGGTCCAACGGGTCCCGTGAACCCTCGAGGTCCCATAGGACCGGCAGGACCGGGTTTACCCTACATTTCAACACGTACTGATTACCTGATTATTGTTGTGTATATGTCACCGTCTTATTGTAAAAACCGTTATATTATAAAAAACGCGGTTATTTATAAACTGTCGATTTATTGCAAACGGGCAATGTGTCTCACAATAAAACGGTCGATATTTCGGTTGTTTATAATTAATCGGCATCACTTCGTTTTTTCGTAACTGTGTACTTCTAGTGTGGTCAAAACTAACCTAACACTCCTCCTAGCTTCACTCGTCGTCGTAACCTACTTGGTTAGCCGCAGACTCTAAAAAAACAATAAATTACCGCAAAAATTACGGGACTGTTCACAATTAACCGCGACTAAAACCCCTTTTTTATAAACTCACCGCTAGGCACCGACTGTATATAAATAATCGAAATATCATCCGTGTTATTGTAAGACAGATTGTCAGTTTGCAATAAATCAACAGTTTATAAATAACCGGTTTTATTATCGCTTTTTTATAAACAAACGGTTTTTACAATAAGGCGGTGACATATACATTTTTAAGATCTTAGAATAAGGATACAATGCTAGTCTAATGTATGATAAGTAGAAAGAGACAAGTACCTAAGCTTTAATATATTATTTAATAAATAAAAACCACGTATAAAATATCATGCTACGTCACACGTACATTAATATGCAATAAGAAAAAATGCTTTTTGAATTTAAAAATCTGATATAAAAAATATTTGCTTACATCTTTACCATCAGCTCCTGGTGATCCGGCAAATCCGGGTACTCCTGGGTCTCCTGAATCTCCTGAATCATCAAATAAAAAAAATAAGTTACGTAAAAAAATCAACTTTCCGTACATTTTACTTGTTATTATTTTAAGTGATTCACCTTTTGGTCCCATATCTCCTTTTTCTCCTTTTAATCCTCTACGACCTGGTTCACCCGGAGGACCCGGAATTTCAGAACCCGTACCCTAAAATTATATACATAAGATTTATAATTGAGTAAATTGTTTGTTAAAGCCATGAGATCGCAAATCAGTTCAAAAATATTTAAAAAATTACAAGAACGGATGAAAAATATATAAAATAACTTACATTAATAACAACTCCTGGCAAGCCCGGTTCACCCCTGTCTCCTTTACGGCCAGATAGACCAGGCGGGCCTTGGGTGCCCCTGACGCCCTTAAAAATGTTCATAAAACATAGTTTGGAATTTGGATGATGTATTTCATAAATATTATTAACAAATTCAACATCTATGTATAAGAAAACGCACAGTGGACTTTAAATATTCATAAAAAATGTGTTGGAAGAAAAAAATAGGAACAACTTACCGGTAAACCCGTTGGTCCTCTTTCCCCTGGTACCCCTTGTGGACCTAGTGGCCCTTCTGGGCCCTGAAAAGTCAATAATATCACAGACATACTAAGATTAAGATAGCAAGCAATATTAGCGAGTTGAAATGGTAATGAGCAGACAACATCACTCGATAGAACTGGCAACCGATGAGGGAGAAAGGTTCCTGAATGGCGACCACGAACCGGAAGACGCATCGTAACATCCTGAAGACATCCACTGCTGAACACAGACCTCCCCCAGGGAGCGCCACTTTGAGCGGCTGCTTGCCCCCGGCATCCATCGGCTCTTACGTAACGACGAAGATTAAGATTGATCATAGAGTGAGAGCTTCAGACGTTTACTGCAGCTGTACCTAATCCTAAAAGTAAGCTCAAAAAATATACAACCGAATTTACAACCTCTTTTTTTTGGAGTCGGTTGAAAATAGTCGTCATCATCGTCACCACCTCATCATCAAATCAATCAATTTAATTTATTGACGTTAAAGATTTATTACCTACCCATTACCTATACACATTCAAACACTTAGGCCGACTTGCGCGTTCTCTCTAACCTCGTGTTACCTGAATAAATAGCCTAACTCGGATTATTTCTGTATTTTATCTTGCACGTTTGAAAATTGACCACTTATCCCGTTCTTCTTTCTTAGATTATGGCTCCACACATAGTGTATTTAGCCAGTGTCAAGTATTGTAATTTTTCATCGTTATAGAATATTTCACGTAAGTCAAGTCATAGTTATAGTCCAGTCTAAGTCAGGTAGTCAAAGTCCAGTCTAAGTCATCTTCTAGTAAAGTGGTGGCAACTTTACTAGAAGCTTCTATGGAATTTTGGAAGCAACACGAAAAACCACGTTTTACCACATTATATCACTTGCCCACACTCATGCTCGTAGTTCAGCATATAATGCGTAAAACGCCACCAATTTTAAACATTAACACTGGAAAAAGCACAAGTTTTGATAAATAATACAATGCAACTACGTGAACTTTTCCGCGTTCCCGCCAAAACTCAACTCACTTATCCCGTTATATATTTAACCCGGTAATTTGACATGTTGATTCATCCTTAAGCGGCTTTCACATACTTGGCAAACAGCGAACACCAAATAGCAAACACGAACTTGAGGATTTGCCTGTTTGTAGACACACACCTATCACTGGCAAACGCCAGTGATCGGTATCAGTGTCGGATTTGTGCATAGTTTTAAGGATTTGACAAATACGTTTGTCGAACGACAAAGCTGTTTGTGATGTATTCAAACGTTTGACAGTAGTACGCGCGTAGGGTTGCCAACCATACATTAATATATAGAACTGCACTATATTTCAAGGCTGTGTGCTAAATGCTGTATGCAACAAGTAGGTTCTATATATCTCTTCGAATACTGCCCGCAAGTAATTGAGATTATTTCAGTATCCTATGTGTTCCAGTATCCAGCATGAAATATAAGCTATAGCTAGCATGCTACACCTTCGATCGCATCGTCACTTTCCATCAGGTGAGAGCGTGGTCAAAAGTAAGATATCTCCAAATTAAAAAAAAATTAATGTCATCAAAACTTTTTCAGTAGTTACGGAGATTAAAGGTAACAAACACGAATCGCAAACCTTCGTATTTATAATATTTTTATGACTAGGGGCAATGATACGATATTTTCAAAGCGATCAGCTATGCCAATATATTCAACCTTCTTCATTTAGGGCCTTACTTATAAACGCCGCTTAAAGTCAGCCATTGCTTAAAACCTTCTGTCAACTTTTGACTGATTTGAAATGTCACGCGGGAAAACACTGACTAACTTTAAGCGGCGTTTATAAGTAAGGCCCCTAAAGTAATATCGTTCCTGCTTTCTATTCCCGCCATATTCACACGAAGGAAATTTCGAGTTATGAATTTAAAATGGCGGAGAACAGATAGTTATGAATAGCCCTTTTGATTTTAATTAATGCATATTTTATGATACTTTTATTTTAAACAAAGACATTAGAAATTTAGTGTTTATAAAAATGAATATTTGATAAATAGTATATTTGTTTATCTTTTGGTTTTGGCTTTTGGTTTTGGTTGTTGAAGAGATGCTGTATATTTCCCCGAAAAAAATGTTGGTAGCCCTAGCACGCTCGTCGCCCGCCATTTTTGCCCATCCATACCTAGCATTTTTGACTTACCTATGGATGCAGTGTATGTGTTAAGTAATTTGTGGTCGGTGTTTGGGGGTACTGGGTGTTTGTGGCAAACATCAAGCATGTAGAGGCGGCTTTAGGTATGTGCGTTTTATCAGTTTTAAATTGACACTGGCCGATAATGTTCCATTGATACCTCTCCAAGAAGTTCTATAATATATGAATAGTACTTATATTCCATACTAACTGGAACAAGCACTTCGAACAGAAACGATAAGTTTTTCGAGGCTTTTTTTTTGTGTCTCGAGTTGTGAATGAGTTTAAAATAAAGTATTAGGCCCGCAGTTTCATCTCTTCAATCTCATAAGAACCGTGTTTAAGAATCCTATGCATACATGCTATGAATAGGATTCTTAAGTACTTAACAAACAACAAAGGTACATTACATACATAGACTGCTAAAGGCATGCGTAGCTCTTCCTCCGGTAGGTGGTATATTCCCAGTTGCCCCAACATGGATTGCCCCCAGTTTGGTACATTGCATGCTACAGCTTCTAATTTTACTAAATCTGATAAAATTGAGTCGAATAATTTTCGAAGTAACGGTATTATGCTATCCCATAGAAAGTATCATTTCTGTGCGATGAACCACTGTATTGTTTTTATTACCTGTTTTTTAGTACAGTTTTAGTACAAGTAAGTAGGTAAGTCAATTTTACCTAATTTCATTATTTTACATTCGTCGAGAATTTACGAAGTTGAGTTTATTATGCATTCCCATGAAAACAGGTTAACTACCTCCGATAATAAGGCATAAGAAAAAGACAGACTACTCCCTGGGTATAATTTACGATGCTATGAGCTTATTCCAGTTAGTATAGAATAGGTATACCTTGTACCTTTCAACTTCAAATACATAAGTCAGGTGTAATTTTGGTTTACTCTGTGCATTGAGCCGGAGGTTTACCAACTTAAAGCCCGTCACACACGTAGCTATAATATATATTAATATATTTATAGCTAGACATATTACCATATGTTTTCTATACAAATTCTCGAGGGACCGCACACGCAGCTATAATATATATTTCTGTGACGTCACCAACCTATACCGTAATTATATATTATGGCATATTTTTATATTATTGTATATCTTCTATACATCTATCTATACATATAATAAAAATGTAGAGATAAAAAAATCTGTAAATGCAAGATATCGAAAAAAAAATGACACAAGTTGGCTTGAAATTTTTCGCTGATCACGTTAAGCTACTTTTTAGACATTTTGTCTGTTTGTTTGTTTGTTTGTTTGTTTGTTTGTTTGTTTGTTTGTTTGTTTGTTACGGCACAAGTCCGAAAATACTGAACGGATTTTCATGCGGTTTTCACTAATAAGCTTAGAAAAACCCGGCGCAAAACATAGGATATATTAAATTTTATATATTGTTAATTATTTTTTGGTGAAAATTAAGATTTCATTATGAAACGGAACGGTATTTTAACAAGATGGCCGCTTCAAGGCCTCAAGGTAAGTTTTTTGTCTTATATTTTGGCTCCACACATAGTGTAGGTATTTAGCCAGTGTCAAAAGGTAAGTTATATTTTGGCTACTAACCATAGATGAAAGAAAAAAATTTTACTCTGCTACACTGCTACTGACGGTAATTTTATCTCGGGTTTATCCGGATGCACAGATTAAAGAAAAAAACTCTGTTACTATTATGGCACGGCTTCATATACGCCCGAACCTTCGCTGTTGAGTTGGCGCGCAAAAACATCTCTGTTGACTATCCTCGATGTTTTTGTAGCGCCCCAACCTGGACACACAGTCAATTTGCTAGCCTGCTGCGCAACCGACGTGGGCTAAATAAAATGGAGGAAGCAGTAGCGTTATATTGCATGTCGGCGAATAAATATGTTTTACAAACTGTGAGAGTATTATTTGTGATTACAAAAATAAATTGTAATAGTTTTAATTTATAATTCCTTATCAATATGAAGTAAAACCAATTTTTTTTTATTTGTCTGTTTATCTGTCCCTTTGAATACGGACCACGGTTATTATAGTGGCAACAGAAATATATCATCTGTGAAAAATTCAACAGTCTAACTATCACGATTCATGAGTACATCCTGGTGGACAGACCGACAGACAGACGGACAGCGGAGGTTTAGTAATAAGGATTTACTCTTTGAGTACGGAGCTCCTATATTTTGTATTTCATTCTGAACAATCCCCACTGCACTAAGCAATAAAGAAGTAATTTAATGCATGTTTTACAACAGTAAATAACGATTGGTGCGCCTGCATTACCGGCAGTGTATCACACATTTCGGGCTACGGCGAAATACAACGCGCGATAACTTCGTCTGCGCTCGATGCAATGCAGATTAGAGAAAAACAATGTGTTCATTATGTAAGTACCTATACCCAAAAAAATCATATGTATTTACATATAAATAAGTTTTTTCGTTAATCTGTGGTCTAAACTAAAAAAAGAGGATAGGTATGAGAACCTTCTTGAATATGAGCACGACACAGAGAACAAGGAATTTAGAAAACTTAAACTTCTTAGACTTTTTTTATAAGTTTTAAGGCTTCACGCGATATCATATTTAGCCAATATTGAAACACAACTAAATTATTATTCATGTTTTCGATTTATTGGGTTCTGGAGAGGGCAAAATTCTTTATTGGCGATCTGGTATTATGTATTAGTTTTCAAAAATCTACTACGCGTTACCATTCGAAATAAGTATTTAAAATTGTATTTATAGTACCTATAGCTTAACCTTTAGTAGTAACATATTCAGTAATCTATGCCCATTGACCCTTGCTTTTGCTACGCATTGTAAACCCTTTTTTATTTTGGCATTAGACAAAATTTGTATTTAGCCAATGATAGGAAGTATTTTATGAAAACTGTTTAAAAGGGTAGGTACTTAGACTTTTTATAATTATTCATAAGGCTTCACACGATTATCATACTTAGCCAATATTGAAGCTTACATTTTTATTCAAGTTTTCGATTTACAGGGGTTTGGCGGGAGTAATGTTCTTTATTGGCGATCTGGTAAAATGTATTATTTACATGAACATACTACACGTTACCATTCTAATTAGGTAGGTAAAAATATTTTTGCGCTACTGCTACATTCTTGATCAACCCCAAGGAAGTTTTAAGGTACCTAGAGGTCTAGCAAAGAAACCAACCACTAACGCTAACGCCAAACGCTAACTCCAAAATGTACTAGGATGACATTTCGGAAATCGCTAACTTTTCCACAGCGAATGTCATTTCAATACAGTTTCGGAGTTAGCGTTTGGCGTTATCTTGGTATCTTTGCTAGACCCCCTGTAGTACTTATAGCTACTTAAGTTATATACCCTTATCATTGCTACGCATTTTAAACCTTTTTTATTTTGGCATTAAAGTAAGCCGGAGGTGCTATTATTTGTATTTAGCCGAAATATTTGATGAAAAATGTTTAAAAAGGGTAGGTACTTAGATATAATAATTAATATGTAGGTATTCATTATAGCAATAAAATTGTATCCTCGAATTAACAACATGGCGCGTAACGTTCGTTCGTTTTTGATTTGTTCTTCTTCTTCTTCTTGTATGTTGAAATATTTTTTTAATAGTTAAAATATTTTAGATCTGTGGGCTTTTAAATAAAACACGGGAGCAGAAAATGACTTCAAGAAGGTTATAGTTATAGTAGGTAAGTAACTTTGGGTGTTAGTAATAATTATGTAATGACGATTTAACCTACTTCCTCACTTTCATCACTAGGTAGGTATGTTGGGAATGAGACAGCGTGGAAAATAGTGGACATAATAATAATTATAACTGTCGATTCTTTAAGGAGTGGTGGTTTAGTATTAAGAAAATTAATTATGTACGCGTCGTACAGGTAAATGCATATCTCCAGCAATTTATAAACTTATTATTGACACTGGCTATGTGTAGGTAGTTAGGTACTCAATTCGTATGGAACCAAACTTAAGAAGGTAAAAAAATGTGGTAAATGAACAAAAAGCGCGCGGATAATAATTATGTAAAACTGAGCAAAACAGGATCATCGTGTGATTCTTCCATATTTTTCTAAACTGTACCTGCCTGCTTAGGTAACTACTACCTAAACAAAATTTACTGAAACTTCTGTTAAAGACCTGAGTGAAGTGATGATGATTTCTTTTTGTTGTAATATGAAGAGGTACATATAATCGTAGTTTTTTGTTTGAAACTTCTTTTACTGTTATAAATCTATATTAGACTCAAAACATTTAATTTTGGGTAATGGCTTAAATAGCTTCCACTCACGGCTATGCTTGCATTATACCTATACCTATGCTAATACAGGTTACTGTGCTCAGCTTCGAAAAGATTTATTGGATTTTGTTGTTTGGTACGAAATGCATGATCTATTATTAGACTATAACGTAAAAATAACATAACACAAGCGTGCGAAGCCGCGGGCAAAAGCTAGTTATTATATATTTTGGTATAGCGAGACATATTTTGAATGTACAGCATGTTTCAATATATCCGAAGCGCTCGTCGGACGCTTCTCCCCTCTTACCATTCCTGCCGCTTTGCCTGGGGGTCTAGCAAAGATCCTAAATGCTAACGCTATCACCAAAAATGTATTGAAATGACATTAATTGCTTACTTTTCCACAAAAGTCAGCGATTTCCGAAATGTCATTCCAGTACATTTTGGAGTTAGCCCGAAGCTTTTGGGATCCCAAACGATCCCAAAAGCAAAATTTGGCGATAGCGTTAGCGTTTGGAAACTTAGCTAGACCCTCTGGGCCGCCCCCGCCCGACCAGTGTGGTCAATTTAGGCGATATATCGCCATTTAGTCTACTCGGGACTAGGCATCGGCGATGTAAAAATCTGATTGGCGACTGGTCACTTTTTATACTACCTCAGGTACAAGTCATTTAAATTAGCCAAATCATAAATAAACTACTTTTCATAAAAACTATATCCACCTTATTAGGAGTGTGTGATATTAATCGGAATGGTCGTCTGAAGAACTGTCAATTAAATCCAATAACAATGCACTTCTTGTTGAATTCATAATTACCTACTGTGTTTTGAAATCACCCTTTATTACAAAACACGTGTAAACGCTAGGCCGACCATCAATGAAATGAAGGAAAATATATATTATAGCATCGTCTCCGTGTGTGGTAGCTTGCTATAATATATATATTATAGTACGGTATGTTAATATATATTATTGCAACGTGTGTGACGGGCTTAACCTCTGTCAATATTCCGAACGTGCAAGCGAAAATGTCTGGATATTTCTGTTTACCAACTTAACTCGAGTCACTAGCTCTGGGTTAGTTATTCAGTTATAATTTTAACCCGAGAACGTGCAAGTGGGCCTTATTTTAATAGGCTTGCTTGATATAGTCATAATAATTATTATTCACATTGTGCACTTTGTGACTTTATCTGCTTAGTAATTATAATAATTTAATTTAATTTGACTTGTAAAAGTGTTATGAAACCCCTATTTGCAATAAAACACTTTGCCTTGACTTTGACTTTGGCTTTATAGAGTCCATAGACTGTGTTTCAGGAGCTATGCTTTTCCACTTTTTCACAAATTTTTTGTATCCGGGTTTCTACTTGCAAGAAAACTTCTGCAAGAAGTGTCCAACCGAGACTGTAGCTTGCAAATGTAAAACTATTGCAAACTTAGAGGGTTAGTAGGCAGATCCAGCCTAACCAGCCTTAGCAAAGAACTAGAACTAGCTGCTTACCAATTAGACCACCATTTAAATAAATAAATAACCATAAATAACCATTTAGGCAAAAAATTTACGTTTTCATTTATTTACTAGGTGGTTAGGACTTTTCTGCAAAGTTCATCTAGGTAGGTACCACCGCTTTGCCAATTATTCTGCCGCCAAGCAGTAGTGTGCAAGCACTACTGTGTTCCGGTTTGAAGGGCATTGTAGCTAGTGAAATTACTGGGCAAATGAGACTTTATGACCTGATTACACAGTGTAGTAATCTGTTTACTACACTGTGTGATGTCTCAGGATGACGTGCGCAGTGCAGTATCACGCGAAACTTTATTATTTTAAAGGCCCGAGTGACACTGCAAATGTTATGGGCGGCCGTGTCGCTTAACATCAGGTGAACGACTAGCTCGACACGTCATTCATTCTTAAAAAATTTAAAGAAAGTTGTTCAGGTAAGTACTTACAGGAGGACACGTTGTATTACAAATATCTAAAGGTGTTAAGGAAATTGCCCCGGAGCCAGCTAAAAACTGAAAATACAAAATTAAAAATAATTAATGGGTACATAAATAAATAAATAAATGATAATCAAGTTTCAGCTAAGTTTCAGCTATCGTGTCGAATGGTTAAAAAATATGATTTCTTTTGTTAATAGGTAGGCATGTTTTGCCGACATCCTTTGAGTAAATGAAAAAAATAAGTAGGGAAAACTTTGGGTGAGGTAGGGTGAGTAGGGATAAAATGATATTAACTAAATGTAATTTTTATGATGTGATAAAATACTTACTGGAGGCTGAGTGACGATCAGATAATCTGTCTTGTCCTGGAAAAATAAATAATTAGTTTTACTTTAATTTTTTAATTGAACATTTATTAAAGTATTTGAAAGGTAATTAAGCTCGTCTTTTCACATACAGATGTCCTAAGGTGGGGTTTTTCATCAATAGTTAAGGTAACCAATGGTTAAAACTCTAACATTTGACCATTGGTTAGAATTAGTTAGCACTTTTAACCATTGGTTACCTTAACTAGGAATCAAAAAACCCACCGTTTAGTGCTAAACTGGTAAGTGTTTTGTCTTGCAAAACGTGCGTTTGACATCAGTGTTTATGTTTTGAGATAAGAAATAACTGCATCTGAATGTACCAAGACGAACAGTACCATCATAATAAAATACATACAATTTCTTCACAGCTGTCTTGAGTTAGGTTGTACTTGTTGCAGCTTAGCGAGAGCCATTGTAGATCTATCTGAAAATCCAATCATAAAATAATACGTAAGTAAGACATTTTAATAGTGTTATTGGGTAATCATTAATAGGTACTTCCATTCAAAAACTAAACAAATATAAAAATTTGATCTCACGCTATTTTGAAATAGAGTGTGACGACCTACTACGGTCAGTGACCCTCAGGGTCATTGACCCTGACGAGTTATTTAATAACGTTTGAGGTTGTATTTGGCTGGGCGTAAGCGTAAGAATAGTACCACCCCATATCTTCCCACGGGTTCCGCAAGACCCGGCTATAAGGGAATATCTGGGTTTTTAGCGGGAACGCGGAAAAGTTCACGTCGTGGCATTGTATTATTTCTCAAAACTTGTGCTTTTTCCAGAGTTAATGTTTAAAATTGGTGGCGTTTTACGCATTAAGTGCTGAATTACAAGCATGCGTGTGGGCAAGTGATATAATGTGGTGTAACGAGATTTTTCGTGTTGTTTCCAAAATTCCATAGAAGTTTCTAGTAAAGTTGCCACCAGTTTACTAGAGCATGACTTAGACTGGACTGTGATCTGACTTAGACTGGACTATGACTATGACTAAGGCTTGACTACGTAAAATATTCTAAAACTCGATGAAAATATACAGTACTTGACGCTGACTAAATACACTGTATGTGGAGCCAAAATATAAGAAAAAAAAAAAGGGAATATCTAGAGAATGGGTAGCAGCCTTCTCCTTTCTGCGTTATAATCTTCCACGACGCCTGCCAAGCGTGGTGATTATCATCATCATCATCATCATCAGCGCGTAGATGTTCACTGCTGAACATAGGCCTCCCCCAGAAAGCGCCACTTTGAGCGGCTGCTCACCTCCTGCATCCATCGGCTCCCCGCGGTTTTCACCAGGTCTTCGGTCCACCTAGTGGGGGCCTACGCTGCGCTTTCCAGTTCGTGATCACCACTCGAGAACCTTTCTTTCCCATCGGTTGTCAGTTCTGCGAGCGATGTGGCCTGCCCATTGCCATGGGCATGATTATAGCAATCCCCTGATGGGAAAGCCTCATGTGGACACAAAAATGCGTGACTATAAATAGTTATCCATTAGCGTCAACTTACAGGTGCAGGAGTGCCATCATCGTTAGAGACGACAGTAAGAGAAGTGGCCTGTTGCTGTTGTTTGGTCAGCTCGTGTGGGCTGACCTTTACTGGTTCCAACTGGAAGGGAATAAAGTTAAAATTTAATTGAAGAACGTGAATTTTTTGACTGCAGAATTCTGTCTCTATTGCCGTTTACAGAACCATTGATACCTAGTCCCATTGATCGTCAGCAAGAGTAGACAGATCATTATTAAAGCAATGGTTAGTTATGCTCCCCAGCTTAGCATTTTGTCTTTGAGACTTACCTCAATACAGTCGACTGCGACGTTGACGGTGTCATTATCGACTGCCACGTGAACCTTATGCCATCCTGGTGAGAAGACCTGGAAGGGAAAATTATTTTTATACACATATTGTTAAGATTAAAATTTTCGTCGACCCACCTAGTGGGGGCCAACGCTGCGTGTTCCGGTTCGTGGTCACCATTCGAGAACATTTCTTCCCCATCGGTTGTCAGTTCTACAAGGGATGAGGTCTGCCCATTGCCATTTCAACTTTCTAATTCCAGGAGCTATATCGGTCACTTTAGTTCTCATGCGGATCTCCTCATTTCGGATCTTATATCACAGAGAAACATTGAGCATAGCTCTCTCCATAGCGCCACAGATTACTGGATATGTTAGGTACTGTATTGCTATCACATCTCAACATTTCTATAAAATAAAAAAGGTACACCTATTTTAAAACAGAATAAGTGGAGGAGAAACTCACCTCCCAGCTGTCAAAGACCAGCTTCTTCTTGTGCACATAGATGGCGATTTTCTCAGCTTTGGGTAGGAGACTCAGTGAGAAGTGAAGAGCTTTAGACCTTGCCTTCAGCAGGCTCCATGGTCTCGACTGGCCTCGCGAGTTGAACGTGCCGATGACACTGAAGCTTGGGGGAAGTCCGTTGGGAAACACCTGCCTGAAGGATAATAAATAACGATCACATTCGTGGGTTCTGGACCCTGAATAGGATGTCTCTAGGGATCTAGGAACTACAAAGACCCATGACACACCAAGACGCAGAACGAGTATTTGAGCTTTTTTCTGCGCACTTGTTTAAGCTGCACAGTAGTGTAAAGAATAGTAGGTATTAGAGTATTTCATCGTCATCATCAGCCAGTTAAATACCAAAGATTGTGAAATACTTCACTGCTGAACATGTTCCTCCTCCTTTAAACACCACTTTGGGCGCTTTATCATGCAGAGGATTTGCCATAATCGCCACGCATGGTTTTTTTTAGAATTGATATGGGATTTTTTGTAAGCATGCTGTGTTTTCTAGTGAGTTTTAATGAGGAAAAACAATATTTATTATTATCGAAGAGTTTATTTTTGAGTCCATGGAAGATGCGAGCCCGTATAAGGATTTCTGTAAAAGAAAAACTTGACAAAATTGTCGTGCTCGTTCTTCACAAAACCTTGTGGTTGTTCCATAAAAGCTTCCTCTTCTAGGTCTCTAATTAAGAAAACTGTGTCAACTTCTATTTATTTTATTTTCAGATTCAAATCCTGTATGTACTCCTACCACGAATTACTAACTTCAAAGGCATGGTCAGGTTAGCCTCCCCGCCGATCCTGTAAGCCCTCTGCAAGTCTTGAGACCCTTGGACCATGGTCACGCCAGTGGTTCCAGGTTTATCCAGCTGGTACACCGCTATCAGGTCCACCGTTTGGAAATCTACATCTCCAGGGTTTGATGAGGAGCATGGCGCATTAGCAGAGAATGGTGCTATTGTTGTGCTGTTTTCTGGAATTATAATATTTGATTTAAGTTATTTAAACGATCACACACCGCCCAACGATCACATACATAGATCCTGGATCCTAACTAGGATTCCCTGTATCTAGTGATCCAGGAACTACAAGGACCATGGTCCAACAACACCCAGACACAGAACAAGTATTCGCGTTTTTTTCTTGTGCACAAATACTTGTCGCGGGAATTGAACCTGACCGCCTTCGGGCTATGAACCGACTTGCTCAACCACCACACCACAGAGGTTCTCAACTGTTTACTTACGCACAGATAACATGATGACTACTATTAAAAAAGAACAAGTAAAAATTACTTTCATAAAGAAGATTAAAAATGAATGCAATATCTGAAAAAAATAAGTAAAATCGGTAAATAAATCATGGAGTAATAAGCTTTTGAAGTTTCTACAGGCATGTCCTGTCCCTTTCTCGCGAAACAGAACGCCCCACAGTTACTATGAAAAATCCACTTGTGACGTCACATGCCAAAGAGATTGTATGGAAAGCTACCACAGCTTAGTAATGAAGTACTATGAACGACATTCTTTTGACGTCACTGGCCGTTTGAGCTATCTCTTCCTATTCCGGTTTTTAAAATGCTTGTAACTTGGTCATTTTTTGAGATATTTAATTTTTGTTTTCACAAATGTTTATCTTTCGAGGAATATTATTAAATAATCTAAAAAAAAATTTTTAGTCATCATGGCTATTATTTGGCACAACGAATCAGCATTGCAATTCAACGGGGCAGTGCTGCCAGCATGTTGGACATAGGACTGGAGGATTTGGACTGTCTATACCTAGGTCATCACGACTACGTACTTTATCCAAGTTTTTCGGGGGGTTGTCTAGTCTTGTTATTGACTTTATTGAATATTGAAATCAAATTTTATCCTGAAGACGTTCAGTGCTGAACATAAATATACGATACGCTTCCCCCATAGAACAGCGTCATTTTGATCAGCTGCTTGCCTCCTAAATCCACCGGCTCCCCGTGGTTAGTTAGTGGGTGTATTGTAAGTAATTAATTCTTACCGAACGAATCTCCTAAGGTTGCAGGACTTGATGATATTACCAATGCAGCCACTAAGACCCTGAAAAATACACATCAATGAAGCTGCCTCGACATTAAATCAAGTAGGGGCAATATGGGTCACATCAAGAGGTGGGTAAAAAGAGTCATAAAAGGTAGACAACGCATCCGTAGTGCCCCTGGTGCTTCAGGTGACCATAGGCGACGGAAACTGCTTATCATCAGGCAGGCCGTCAGCTTGTGTGTCCATAAAAAAGTAGGTAAGTATAAGATACCTATGGTAGCTAAGTAATATTATTTCATAATCATCAACATCCTGAAGTCTTCCACTACTTAACATAGGCCTCCTGCATCCATCGGCTTCCCGCAGTTTTCACCAGATTGTCGGTGTATTGTATACCTAGTGGGGGTGCCGGCTGACGCTGCGTCTCCCGGTTCGTGGTCGCCACTGGAGAACCTTACTTAATTCCCCATCGGTTGTCAGTTCTACGATCAATATGTGGCCTGCACATCACTGTAGTCACTTTTAGTTTAGTTTAGTATTATTATTTAGTCTGTGTCAAAGATGTTCTTATCCAGTCGAGATGAAAACGACTGGTTATTACCCATATATAACTTTCAAATTTTCGTCCGTTTCTTTTTTTTTCTTTTTAATGTTAATAATACCCAAATCGCAAAACGCCATCCACTCAATTAACATTGACCAAAGGAATTGAAACATCAGACGCCCCAGTTCCAAGCATCAGATCTCGATACAAGTGGTAGGTCAATATATAATTGATCTGCCACAACGGCCAATGCGATGCGACCCACTTATGAGTGACCTTCATGAGTCAATCAGCTAGATCTGGCCAATTTGCTGGACCTTGATATTTTTTATGCTGCATACCAAAGCTAGGAAGTCCTAGTAAAATATCCAAAGCTTCTAATCAAAGTGCTTCTTCACCATCCTAATAATTATGAAAAGGATCTTGCCCTTATTATGCACCGTCAATCTTTTAGGTTCCAGATTTTAGATTCTTCTCTTTATCATCATCATCAACAGCCTGAAAACTTCCACTGCTGAACATAGGCCTCTCCTACAGAGTGCCGCTTTGGGCACCTGCTCGCCTGCATCCATTGGCTTCCTACTGTTTTCACCAGATCGTCGGTCCACCTAGTTGGGGCGGGCCTACGTCTGCATCTTCCGGTTCGTGGTCGCCACTCAAGAACCATTCTCCTCTATCGGTTGTCATATATATACAAATATGTATGTCGGTGATTTTATGGTGGTAATTTCAAGAAAATGCAACAAGTGGGGTCGCCAATTTAGACAGTCCATAAAAATGATGACGGTATATAATATACATATTATAAAAAGATGCCGTATGCTAAACAAAGTCTTACGACGTACCATACTGGGGCAATTTGAAAAACACACATTAATTTGTTATGATTTTAATGATACCATTTAACTATATCAGGATGTGACACGTTTACCCAGAACATACCTGTTCACTCTCGATTTGAAAACCTTTGTAGTTTGTATGTAGTTTTCGGGAAATACAGACAAACAAAGTGAAGTGTTAAACTCATTGGCTGTTCATATGTTGATGGGCTGTTCGCATGATAAATGTGGAAGGAAAACGCTTTGTTCGCACATGTGGGATGTTAACCCATGGTTATATATAACCTACATATAAGATGCATTTCAAAAGTAGGTAACTAAGTACAGATACCTCAGACAGATACCTATAGAGATCCCAGTCTTATAGTTACTGTGACAAGGTATCAATGCTGATGTCTGCTCTGCTCAACGCTACGTTTACGATCTCTACATTGTCAAATTTAATGCAACTACCACTTGTCGTGAAATTGAATTGTTATTGCACTTTAATCATTGAGTTTGGTTTGAGCGTTTCATCGTTAATTTATATGCGTCTGACAGTTCTAGAGCTTCGGCCAGGTTACTTATTTTTTTCGCTAAACTGTTCAATTAAGTAATTAATCAAATTAATTTATTATTTATTTGAAATAATTAGGACGGCATTGTCGGGCAATTACACTAACTTTTCAAGATTTACTGCATAAATTATTTATAAGTTCTTTGAAACACTATACGTACCTACTTATTGCAAATATTTTTAAATGTTTTTTTTTATTATTTATTTATTTTTTATTAATTTTAATGTAATGGTTGTGGTACTTATTACTCTTTCCACATTCTATCTATGTACTGACTATAGTACAGGTAGGTACCTTTATCATACATAGAAAGCACTTACCAGTTAAAAGTGGTCATTGTAATTTTTATATAAAAAAAAATTAAAAACTCAATCACTAAAACAATATCATTGTTTATCAAGTATTTAATTTTCTCTTTAAAGCAACTTTTTAATTTTCGCGCGACACAGTTGGCTCTTTCCTATGCCGGCTATGAGCCAGTGCGGCTACAGCAATAACTGAAACTGAAACCGAGATTCGTCTGTCGCGTCTTCAATAATATATCAATTAATTTGTACCATGCAAACGTTTTTAATGGTACAATTGCAGACGTTTGTCTGTGTGTCCGTGGCTAGGACATTAAGGCAATAAAACCAATCGATCTGCCAAACTCGGTTTATTCGGTCCATTGGCAAATAATTTACAATTGCTCCAGCGACGATGTGGGTGCGTAAATAATATTTCTGTTGGCCTACTTTACAATTATTTGCATGTTACATAGGTCTCAATATGTATAATAAGTATTATCTAACCAAATTAAAAATTCCATATTTTAATAGCAAATTTATGGCACACTATGTGCCATAAGTGCGATGTTACCTACCTACCTACCTAACCCTATAAAAGTACCTATACAGGCCTACTTTTAATTTACCGGAAAGCCTACCTCACTCATCTCAACCTTTTCTCCCCCGAGTGTGCAGGTATTGTGTGGTTCCTCACTTTTATAGAGTCCACTTATGCTTGTCTGCGTCAAACTCAATGGCGGCTCTGAAGTCGGTGCGAAATGCTGCGTAGTATCAAAAATTAGATGTGCGCGGGAAGAAGTGTAATAAATCACTAAGTGTGCGCAGCGTGGGAGGCGGAGCTTGCAGCGCAGACTCTACTTACCTACGCTGTTTTCGTATAATATTCTTTCTAGAATAGTATATTCGCTAATACGTCAAAAGACTCGGAAACTGTGTTAGGTAGTAACATATTTAGTAATCTGTGACTGTGGTAGCGAGAGGTCGGTGGGGTTTTAATCCATAGTTAAGGCACAGATATTAAAATAGTAGAAGGTTGGCTACGTTAAGGTAACCAATTGTCAAAAATTCTAATTTGTGTCTTGGATAGAATACTTATATTATTTTTGACGATTGGTTACCTACCTGATCAAAAAACTCACCCTTATGCAAGACAGAAATAATTCTCCACGGTCCACCTTGGTACAAGAAGCTAGCTAAAGTCCTATAATTAAAGCTACGTAACTTGATAAAATTAATGAGCTTGTTTTAAGTATACCTGAATATAGTCACATTTACTTAGGTATACTTAGGTATTTAGTGTTTTTAGTTGAGTCCAACTGTAAGGACTATAAATAATATAATAAGTGTGGACATTTCACACAGCGCCATCTAGCCCCAAACTAAGCATAGCTTGTACTATGGGAACCAGATAACTGATATAATACTTATATATTTTTTTGTTTGTAAATACATACATAGAATACAATATAACACCCCAGACGCAGAACAAACATCTATGTTTATCACAGAAAATGTTTGTCCTGGGTAGGAATCGAACCCACAGCCCTCGGTTCAGAAGGCAGGGATACTACCAACTGAGCTATGGGAACCGTCTGAAAATGGTCGACTGTGACTTTTTAGCTGAATGTGAATTTGGGCAAGATAAGTACTTGATTATCAATTTTGCTGTAATGAAACTCATCAGGACAGGAATGAAACTCATGAGACTAAATTGGATTCTTCAAAGTTCCTAAGAGTACAATTTAAAGACCCATAATTTGCCGCTCAATTCTAGATCTACCTCTGATGACGTTACATCATGGCCAAGGATTTACCAACTGCATCTGATAAAATGGGGCGCGTTCGCAGAAGCATGCGTAATCTAATTCCGCCTGCAGTATGGAATGCGACACGAGTTGAAATAACTTTCGTAATGTTTTAATGGATTTTAATAGGACGCAAAGCTATTTGTCAAAATGTCACTCGAGAAGGCGTATCAGACATCGTTATCAATTACTGTAGTGTAGACACTAGACAACGGTTTGAAATAAAGTCCTGTACAACCACTTTAAACCGTGGACATTTCACACAGCGCCACCTAGCCCCAAACTAAGCATAGCTTGTACTATGGGAACCAGATAACTGATATAATACTTATATATTTTTTTGTTTGTAAATACATACATAGAATACAATATAACACCCCAGACGCAGAACAAACATCTATGTTTATCACAGAAAATGTTTGTCCTGGGTAGGAATCGAACCCACAGCCCTCGGTTCAGAAGGCAGGGATACTACCAACTGAGCTATGGGGCCCGTCTGAAAATGGTCGACTGTGACTTTTTAGCTGAATGTGAATTTGGGCAAGATAAGTACTTGATTATCAATTTTGCTGTAATGAAACTCATCAGGACAGGAATGAAACTCATGAGACTAAATTGGATTCTTCAAAGTTCCTAAGAGTACAATTTAAAGACCCATAATTTGCCGCTCAATTCTAGATCTACCTCTGATGACGTTACATCATGGCCAAGGATTTACCAACTGCATCTGATAAAATGGGGCGCGTTCGCAGAAGCATGCGTAATCTAATTCCGCCTGCAGTATGGAATGCGACACGAGTTGAAATAACTTTCGTAATGTTTTAATGGATTTTAATAGGACGCAAAGCTATTTGTCAAAATGTCACTCGAGAAGGCGTATCAGACATCGTTATCAATTACTGTAGTGTAGACACTAGACAACGGTTTGAAATAAAGTCCTGTACAACCACTTTAAACCAGAAACAGAAATTAAATTATTTCAGAATAATTTATTTAATTACCGAACGCAATCTCTATTTGCATGGCGACTCGCGAGTACCCAATCTAATAGGTAAGTATCCCAAAATTATTTCTAGCATTTTAACACACGCCTAGGTCACCTACTAGCGCAACATCCCCATCAACCCATCATGCCATAGAACTAGATCATCATCCGTCAGCAACACGCACTTATCAGAATCCACCAAACAACGGTGTGGTTATAACACTAGCAACACCAAAACCAGTGCGTTTTATTCTACGCATCCTGGCAATAGAAGTTGTAAAATATTAAGCAAACGTCAAAGTCAAACTAAGTAAATATGAGAATCGGAACGTAATTTCAAGTTGTCTTTTGGTGTCAACGTGAACAAGCGCGTTATTTCATCATTTTTTCAATTATTTCTTATTACTTATAGCTGAATAGACGAAAAACACAGCTAAGGTGCCTAAATTTAACCATTCAAACCATTTAGTGTGTGATAACTTGTTGGTTTGCGAAGCGTATAGGTTATAAGAACGGCTGAGTTTCAGATGCCGTTGTCGTGTAGATTCTACCAGGAGAAGTACCCTGAAGTGGAAGATGTGGTGATGGTGACGGTGCGGTCCATCGCTGAGATGGGCGCATACGTCCGTCTGCTCGAATACAATGATATTGAGGGCATGATCTTACTCTCAGAGTTGTCCAGGAGACGTATTCGTTCCATCAACAAATTGATCAGAGTTGGCAAGACTGAGCCCGTTGTTGTCATCAGGGTGGACAAAGAAAAAGGTTAGTGTCTGTGTATTTATAACCTTCAGTAGATCCTGTCTGTGTCATTATAGGACTACAATACAAGTAGGCAAACCTTATAAAATGCTCACTATGTTATGGCTACCTTTTACTAAACTGTCTAGTAGTGGTTTTATTGTACACCATAATAGTTTACAGCTGTATTAAAGTTTGCTTTAAAATAATTAATTCTGAAACTAATAAACCTATTATTAGTTTCAAATGCAAACATAGTCTAATTAAAATACAAACTTAAAAGCCTAGAATTTAAACCGCAACTTCTTTTACAATCTACAGGTTACATTGACTTGTCAAAACGTCGAGTCTCCGCTGAGGACATAGACAAGTGTACAGAAAGGTATGCTAAAGCGAAAGCAGTGAACTCCATCCTTCGTCACGTTGCTGAGCTTCTCGAGTATGAGAGCTCAGAACAGCTTGAGGAGTTGTACCAAAGGACAGCATGGCATTTCGAAGAGAAATATAAGAAGAAAGCTTCAGCTTATGACTTCTTCAAGCAGGCAGCAGTGTGAGTATTTTTTAAATTTACTTGCACTGTACTGAATAAATATGATTTTTCTATTACAGTCTTCCTCTCAATTGGTTTATGAAACAGTAGTGAAAATGAGAGAACATTAACATCTATTCTAATTCACCTTATATTAAATATTATGGCTCCTCATAACAATTAGTGTTACTAAGAATTTTCACCATCCTGAGACATCAGCACAGTCTAGGCATAATGAGACCAGCCCCCATATTACGATGAATCTAGCAGCGCTGTTGGAGCTACCTAACTACTGTCAAAATGGCATAAACTTTGACAGTGATTGTGTGGGGGATACGCATTAGCAGTGCTGCTATATTCATCGTAATAAAGTCTGCCACCATCTGTCATAGTCTCATAAAAACATATTTTACAAACAGTCATTGTATATTACAGAGATCCCTCAGTTCTAAATGAATGCGGTCTTGATGAAAACACCAAGAATGTTCTACTCGCCAATATAAAGAGGAAGCTTACATCTCAAGCTGTCAAAATCCGTGCGGACATTGAGTGTGCATGCTACGGGTATGAGGGGATTGATGCGGTACGAGCTGCATTGAAGGCTGGCCTTGCACTCTCCACAATTGATTTGCCTATCAAAATTAACCTTATCGCCCCACCTTTATATGGTAAGAATATTATTCATTTACTAATGTTTGAAAGTAAGAAATATTGGGTGTTTTTTGTTTCCTTTTTGACATGAAAACAACTGAGCTGATGTGGCTAAAGTTTTACACACAGGTTACATCATAAAATAAAGAGTTCCTGCAGGAAATCAGGAAAATCTACAAGACACCTAGAGAACCCTACAAGTACAAATGGTTGTTGTTACTATTACACCATTGCATTCTAATTATTTGCCCATAATTAGTTTTCATTTCCCAATCACATTGAGCTGTGATTGGCGAAAACGTATGAAAATTAGAAATAGAATTGCTGCAAATTTTTTTAAATATTGCACATTGATGAGGTATAATTTCTGTGATCTACTCCAAAGAGTACTATGATAGTTAATTGCAATTATTTCAGTAATGACAACTTCAACTCCTGAGAAAACAGATGGTCTCAAAGCGCTACAGGATGCAATCGATAAAATTAAGGAGACCATAGACGCAGCGGGTGGCGTCTTCAACATTCAAATGGCGGTATGTAAAGTTTTTATTTGCCAACTTTTTACACTTTCATCTGTTACCATAGACTAAAATTCATGACCATCAGTGAACACTTCCTTGTTTGATACGGAAAATTAAAGAGTTACCAAGGGAAAAAAGACAGAACACTTGTTCTAGAGTAGAACTCATTTTCAAACTAGTTAACCTGGATACAATGTATTCTATATTAATATTGTTAACGTAAGAAATGTTTGTGAAAAAATTAAAATCTGTTTAAACCCCGATTTGACTTTACACAATATTATACAGTCTAGCAAAGATATTGAGGACAAAAAATAAATGTTTGGAGTTTTATCATACAACATCAACACTAATAGAAAGGGATATTTGCTAAACCTTCGGTCAGACTACAAAGTTTAAAATACAGAGATAGCCCACAGAGTAAATAAAGTTAAAATTCTTCAATTTAAGCTTAATGTAACTTGATAAAGCCGTAATTAAGAATAATTCAGGCATTTTTATTACACTACCAACAAGCCCATAAAAAACCTACCAAAAAACACAAAAAACTATAAACCTTGCAGACCAACTTGTACATTTTATTATGAGTTATTTTTTAATATTTCAGCCTAAAGTGGTGACGGCAACAGATGAGGCCGAGCTGGCGAGACAGATGGAGCGCGCAGAGATGGAGAATACGGAGGTGGCTGGAGATTCCGCTGAGGAAGACGAAGATGAAGGTAAATCTATTAAATCACAGACACAAACTTTACTTAAGTTATAAAAACAAAAAAATGGTAGCTAAGGTAGCTTGGAAGAAATCGCTTAATGCCATAAAGCCACCCGTTACTCTATCTACCATTCTTTTGTAAAATTTTATGTTATACCTTGGAAGATGGGACGGCCTTTGGTATGGGACGCAACTTGCGTTGATACCATGGCGCCGTCTCATCTTCCTGAAACAAAAAACGACGCTGGCAGCGCTGCTACTAAGGCTGAAAACCTCAAACGGCGCAAATATGGACACCTCGACAGAGGTTATTATGTTTGTGCCGTTTGTGGTTGAAACAATGGGACCGTGGGGGCCAGGTGCACTCGAAATTTATAGGAACTTGGCAAAGCTTTTGGTGGAGGCAACTGGTGACCAGAGGGCTGGCTCTGTTTTTGCTGAGAAAGTAAGCATTGCTATCCAACGTGGCAATGCAGCCAGCATTCTGGGCACTCTCCCCTCCACCAAAGGTCTTTTTGATTACACTTAGTTTTTAGCTGTAAATATCTTTTTTTTTTTATTTAGTTCTTGGTGTAGTTTAATTTAATAATAATTTTATATGTTAATATAACTATTGCTCGTATAATTAAATAAAGTAAAGAAAAGAAATGTTATAACTCATATCAAATATTTTTTATCAACGATAGGCTAACATTTGACCACTGTCTCACCTGATTAAATGACGACGCGGTCGATGGACGATGCTTGCCTAGAATATACCGGTTCACTGTCAAAAACTCCCAGATCATATAAATAAATAACGCCCACAGACATCAAATACTATACAGATAACGCCCAACGATTACATACATAGATCCTGAACCCTAACTAGGTTTCCCTGTATCTAGGGACCCAGGAACTACGAGGACCATGCTCCCACAACACCCAAACAACAAGTATTTGTCCTGTCGCGGGAATAGAACCCGTCGTCCGCGGGTTATGGGCCGACCTGCTCAACCACAACACCAGAGAGGCTGCAATTTATCTTACTCATGACCTGTCTATATTAAAACGTATATTTTCTTTTTATATCAGGTATGGGCGACGCGCGTGTTGAAGGCGAAGCACCGCAACAAAATGGTGCGTCCGATGACGAAGATGATGATTGAAGTTGATATTCCCGCTACATTTGTATATTATAGCATCGCCGTGTTACTGGTTAAATATATA
Organism: Ennomos erosarius; assembly: GCA_963580505.1. Lineage (NCBI taxonomy): Eukaryota > Metazoa > Arthropoda > Insecta > Lepidoptera > Geometridae > Ennomos > Ennomos erosarius. Next base: position 6,188,948 of record OY756999.1, on the reverse strand, counting down.
CACATTTTTATACATTTGTGAATTTTGATTTCATCATCAACATATGCCAGGCTTTACTGTTAGGCTTCACATCATCAGGCGGAACTCGGAAGACGTCTACTGCTGAACACAGGCCTTCCCCATAAAGCGCCACCTCAGTCTCTCAGGGGTTCGTGATGTCATGAAGTAGGTTCCGACTGAAAATCAGTTATTAGGGTCATACTCTGGCCTTAATTGCATGCTGAGTCGGGACCTGGTCATGACATCACACAATATTGCATCATCATACCAATAGGTGCAAATATTGTATGTTAATTTTTCTATGTACTTATGTTATTTTTATTTTGTATTGTAATGTAGTGTTGTGTGATGTCCTGAATTAATGTATTTTCTTTCTTTCTTTCACCTTGGACGCTTGTCATAGGTCTTGCCATGATCTCCATGCTTGGCAGGCGGTTTGGTGATCGTAGAAGATTTTATTATACCAAGGAGATTGCTGTGAGTGTTGCCCATTCTCTGGATATTCCCTTAGCCAGTTCTTACGGCATCCACGGGAAGAGATGGGGTTGTCCTATTCTTACGACCGGCACAAGACTACCGGAATTAGTGCCGGTCGTAAGAATAGGACCACCCAGATCTTCCCGTGGCTACCGTAAGACCAGGCTAAGGGAATAACCAGGATATGGACAGCAGCATTCTCGGTCTGCTCAATAATCTACTAACAATGTATACTGTTAGTACATTATTACTACTATATTATTATCTACATAATATTAGACGGGCCCGATAGCTCAGTTGGTAGTATCCCTGCCTTCTGAACTGAGGGCTGTGGGTTCGATTCCTACCCAGGGCAAACATTTGTGTGATGAACATAGATGTTTGTTCTGCGTCTGGGTGTTATATTGTATTCTATGTATGTATTTACAAACAAAAACGTATCTAAGTATTGTATCAGTTATCTGGTTCCCATAGTACAAGCTATGCTTAGTTTGGGGCTAGATGGCGCTGTGTGAAATGTCCACACATATTTATTTATTTATTATTATGTAGATAATAATTATATTCAACAGAGTATAGGTATGGAGTTCATTGACAATCTTTGCACACAGATACAGTAATCTGTGCTAATACTACCGAGATTATAGGACACTTTTACCCAGAGTTCCCTCGGGAAAAGGTAAATAGCGAGTCAAACTGCAGGGCGCCTTTAGTAGATATAATCAATAAAACAGCTTTTACGAAGAAGACAAAAAATTATATAAAACAAATTAATAATAACAAGACAATATTTATTTCGCAACACGGTCATAATTCTTCTATTCTATCAATATTAAAACATTACCTACCTACCTATGTACAAAATAAAATTCATAAACAAATAATTACATCGGAATATCTCAATATTGGTAACTTCTATTATTACGTATTTATTTGTAGGGCGAATTGTAGGTAGAACCTCATTATAACAACATCAAACTCAAAAAAAAATCATAGTAGTGTGGCTAGCTCCAAATGCAACCATTTAGTATCCCACTACCTACAATAAATAAAAAGTGGCCCTTCACAAATTGCAAACTCTCCTCAAATAATTCCTTTTCCTACTAAAAATGGCTATGGTATCAACCTATTATATTTACTATGCATTCTATGCTTTCCGTCCATTAATCTTGCATAATTTACTCCTATTTAATTTGTCAAAGAATAAAAGTCCTGCTGCCTTCTCTATCGTCTCGGGAGGAACCTGAAAAGCAAAATAAATTCGTAAATTATTAGTAGTTCTGTAAACACTAGACCTCGCTAACGCAATATTTTTTAGTGTACTTGTTTTAAATGTTTCTGCCAAAATGGCTTTTAAATGGCACCCCTTTTTGGGGATAAATTCAACTTCAATCCAAAACCGCCGACGAAAATAATCTATAAAATTGTAGAACCTATATACCATGTTTCGTCAACATTCATTGCAAAAATAACGATGTTTTAGCCCACTCCGTAATGATCGAATTTGATGATATTTATCAGTTACTTTTTAAAGAAGGAATACAACATATACATATGCATATATGTGGTTGTAAACGAGACCAAAATGGGAGTCCCTAGACATGGCAATCTGTAGAAATGGGTTAAAAATAGTAGCGAGCATATGCGCAGCTATCTCACTCGCACGCTCGAATAACATTTTGTTTAAATCAATACATACTTATTCTAAGACTTAATTATTTCGTTGTATTTACCCTCGATTATTTGTGATACGGGTAAGCAACAGTACCTACCCTATAAAATTATAAACGAAAATTGAAAACCTGTCACATTTCGAAATAAATATTCTCACCATAAAGGCAGAAACGGGCGTGTCCTCAGATATTTTCTGGTTTGGCATGACATAGGCCTCCATATCGAGCGAGCCGTCCGGAGCCTCAGCCACCACGACTTTGTAGAAATGTGTCGGCACCGCTACACTATTCGCGCCTATTACTTGGTATCTCACGTAGAATTTGCCATCTACGTCTTTTCTGAAAACAGTTTATAAAATGTTAGAAATCAATTTGTTATATTGTGCCAGATTTGCGAAAAGGGGAACTTGTCTCTTTTTAATCTTCTTAGGTTCCGAATAGGACCACCCCTTCTCTTCCTGTTGATTCCGTAAGAGCCGGCTAAAGGAATATCCAGGGAATGAGCAGCAGCATTTTCCTTGATACATTAAAACCTGCCTTCCCAAGTGTGGTGATTATGGCAAATCCTATGATAAGCATACTGGGTTTGTGGTGGAGGTCAGCAGTGGATGACTGATGACCAGCACAAATATTATGCTTTATACAAGAATGGTAATTATTACCTTACCTAGGTAAGTAGAGAGGTCCTGTACAGCAGTACACATTGGCATAAACCTTTGTGAGCTTCCTGACATGCTTCTCTAGCCTATTCCACGCGTGACGGTTGAACCCTTCGCCCACCTGGAAATCAGCAAACATAGATGATTATTATTACCATGGGGTCCCATGAGGTACTTGAAAAATTAGTAATCGTGGGTTATGCAGAAATTAAATAATTCATAAAATAGCCTGCGTTATTCCGTTGTATGGGATGAGGCATCTGTACTGTAGGTATTATATTATCTTTGTTATTACCATCGAAATAATTGGTTCTAATTCTAATTTGGAATGGGGGCGGTAAGGCCTGCACTGACGTCCCGCTTGGGGTGTATTGTGCATTTCCCCCTCCAGCATCTACCCAAGCCAGCCCAGCTCCTTGAAATAACGGAGTGCGGCTTTGGGGTGCTGGCATAACTGCTCCAGTGTTGGCGTCGCCGATGGTGACGCTGATGAATGGTTACAAGGCTTATACGCTTGTTCACGCATTCTGGTTTTAATTCTTATCTCTTCCGTGGCCTCACAGTGAAACATCACATGCTCTACGGTCTCGTCCTCCTGCAGGCAGCCCCTACAAACTGTCTTGGTTATTGAACCATCTTTATAGATGTTGCAAAATGCCGAGAGTTCTTCCAGATCACGAGCTTCAGTGACCAACTCATACCTTTTACCATCAAGGTGAGTGTTGCCCACCTTGTCAGTGCCCTTAGAAGCCTCTGGGATTACTCTTATCGCTCTGTCGAGTATTCTGCAATGGTTTGTGATGGGGCCATCTCCCTTCCATTGGTTTACGGATTTAATCCTTAGAGCAGACGCCATCACTTCCTGCTGTATATGCAGGTGTAGCGGCGTCAGGCCTAATATAATGTCTAAGGCTGCTGATGGTGTCGTCTTAGAACATCCACTAATCAGAGAGCAAGCCAGTCTTTGTGTTTGCTGTAGTTTGTTTATTGCAGTTACCAAATTTGTACATGTCCACCACACTACACAGCCATAGGTAAGGACCGGTTGTACAATTACTGTATATAGCCAGCGGCATAGTTGTGGCTTGAGGCCCCAGTCTTTTCCAACCGCTCTGGTGACCTGCCACAGTATGTTTGTTGCTGTTTGGCACAAAATTAAGCTTAAACAAAGAAGTCAAATACCTAGGGGTTTGGCTAGACAGTAAGCTTTTGTGGGGGAAACATTTGGATCACATCACCACAAAAGCAACAAATAATTGGTTAATACTAAAAATTGTATTTAACTTTATAGGCTCAGTAGAAAATGTAGAACATACCAAAAGTACCAATACTACTCAATAAAACATGAAAAAAGTCAAAATCAAGTCTTTGCACATTCATTGTTAGTTATTTGTTTCTTTGAGTAATTTATACATGGTAAGATGGCTAGATTTGGATGAAATATTGCACTTAGATTTCTTACACAGATCAATGTGGTATTAGGATGCATCTTACCCTCAAAATGAAGAGTTCTAGCAGACAACTTAGTGCAGGCACACAATAACCGCAAGAAGTAAGTTCGAAAAACATTGGTCCTGGCATGTGTACCATGAGAAACCTTGCTAGATCACTGTTGGAGTGAGAAACACTTAGCGCTACCATAGTCTTGTCTTGTTACAGTTTCTCAAAAGCGTGTAGAACATCTTGTGCATGCTAGGCAGGCTGGTCATTTCATATTATATATTATTATAATAATGGGCATATATTATTCATTCTGTGGTGAGGCTCAACATGTTCTCCTCTGATGTCTTACTATACCTGTGGCGCCATGTTGGTGAGGTAGAATGTCTGCTCTACATGCTTCTGTGATAGTCTGTGGTTACCCGCCGCTGCCATGTGTCCACGGTCAAACCCTGACCCCTTGTAATCGCTGTTTAAAGATCTGAAATAAATTAATAGTTAAGGAACATTTTTTCTAACAATATTTTGTTTCATTTGATACCCAATACCCATTGCCTGGGTGTGCACAAAAAAAACTGGTTGGCTGTCTTGGGCAGTTGACCATATTGGATTTAGAATGGTGAATTATGTTGGCCAGTACTCTCAAAGTTTGAGTAGGCCCATGTCACAGCACATTTTATTATATGTATAACCAGCGTTTTATTAAGGTTTCATTGCCATCAAATTAAATACAAAGAAAACAAAGAAGTTTACCTAAAGAAAGGATGTATGCTCTCATCCGGTTTGAAGTCACACTTGCTCCGGTCCACCTGATCATTTTTCTCAATGTGCGCTTTAGTGAGGTGCTCAAACACCCAGTGAGGAACCCGCGTGCGTCGATCATACGATAACACGTAGTCGTCATATGAACGAACGTTATCTAGCCCGGGGAATCCATATTTCATTATTTGTGTTATCTGTAAACGGAGGTGAAAATTACTTGGTTTTTTTTCTGTTAGTGACGATAGCACGTGAGCACCTAGCGTATAGACTAGCCAGTTAACTATAATTCATACATAGATAAATACTGGATAAACTTAAACATAATTCTTTGGTATTAAGAATGTTATGTAAACAATCAAAACAAACCCTATCTTTGGCTCCTTCAGTGTAAGGTGAAGCAGCAGACACAGTGCCGAATATCGGCAACCCGGGCATATTTTTTAATGTCTTTCCATTCACTACTATTTCATTTACCGGCACATTTCCATACTTTTTTTTATTTTGTCCAATATAGTAAAAAGTGAAACCGACAGCGCCCAATTGAGCACAATGTAGCAGCCGTTTTTTAAACATGTTGTGTCCTTCACTTCACCTATACAATATAAATTAATACTTCAATTAATTTTGAAACTTTTAGATCCTAAAAAATAATTATTATTATCAATATTACAAAACAAATTCCAACCATAACTCTTTTGAGTAATTTGAATTTTGAGGTTAATTTTTTTTTTATATCATCTTTTTTTTTTTCTTATATTTTGGCTCCACACTTAGTGTATTTAGCCAGTGTCAAGTATTATATTTTCATCGTGTTATAAAATATTTTACGCAAAGTCATGTCCTAGTCATAGTCATAGTCCAGTTTAAGTCAGGTAGTCATAGTCCAGTCTAAGTCATGCTCCGGCAAAGTGGTGGCAACTTTACTAGAAGCTATCATGGAGTTTTGGAAGCAACACGAAAAATCACGTTTCACCACATTATATCACTTGCCCTCACTCATGCTCGTAATTCAGCACTTAATGCGTAAAACGCCACCAATTTTAAACATTAACACTGGAAAAAGCAAAAGTTTTGATAAATAATACAATGCAACGACGTGAATTTTTCCACGTTCCCGCCAAAACTCCCTTATATCATCTTACATCTATCATACATATTTGGTGCGTTCCAGTTCGTGTTACTTTTGCCATTTTTTCGTTATTTTCGATCACAAAAGTCGTACCATTAGCAATATAGATCGACAAGTAAAGTTGGGCGTTATAACATCTAGCAGATAATATAAATCATTAAAAATTTCTAGTCCCATATTATAAAAATCTGAGCACCCTGTTATAATATTTATTATTTTTATTGTAGTACAACGTCATCTTACAAAACTTCAATCTACATGGCCATGCATCTTTTCGGGGCGCGCCGTACTTTGTGTCGCGAAATGATGTTTCGCGAAGAGGAATGGCAACATCAGCTACGTGCTATTAACCATACTTTTGCTCGTCAAAGGGGCGCGCTCACTGCTACTTACTTACCAAGTAGTAGTTGTTCTATTATTGTAATACAACGCCATCTAACTACAACTACATGCAGCTTTTCGCGCCGCACTCACTGCTACTCGGTCAGTAACATATTCGTTGGGCGTCGATAGGCTATTGACCGTTTGTACATTGTACATGGCGTCTTTTGTTATAATGACGCATTTTGTTGACACTAATATGAACTCCAATTCTATAACTTTAAGGATTAATCTTATCTACACTAAAATATAGCAGTGTGACTTATATTTTTTGTTCATGTGGATTTTGAGCTGGCAAATCTGAACTCTCACACCATAATTATGGCAGCTCAGCCTCCATCCATTATACTTGCGCCGTAGATACCTGGCTGGGAAGTATTGGCTCCGAAGTAAAGCAGCCTCAGATAACCATTTAATGGAAATAATAACTGAACTATCCCTATGCCCTAGTCGTTATTGGTCCAACAAAAGGAAACCTTTACTGACACTTATTCATACAATTTAAGTCATCTTTCAATTCATCGTAGCAAAATTTTTGGCATGTTCTCTTTAGATACTTGGGTAACTAACATTGATTTGTCTAAAGTTATTATATCAGAAATAGAGACATTACCCAAACCTAAACATCAATTTAACCCTACTCATTTAAAATCAGTTTGTTGTCAATACCTTAATAGTAAGTATTCATCGTTTTACAAAATTTACACAGATGGTTCTAAAGATGACATGGATATTGGAGCTGCCTTTTATGACTCTTATGAACAACAAAGCATGTTATTTAAAATAAACTCCAAAATGTCCATCATGGAGGCTGAGTTGGTTGCCATAGATGAAGCGCTGTCATATGTTGAGTCAGCTAATCTTACTAATGTTGTGATTCTAACAGACTCCAAGAGTTCGTTACAACACTTGGCTCGACTTTTCGAGGTACACCGATAGCCTACTCTATTCTAGATACTATCTTAAAGCTACAGGAAAAGGACATATCAATAATCCTTCAATGGATCCCATCCCATATTGGCCTAGATGGAAACTATAAGGTTGACAGTTTAGCAAAGATGGCCGCATCAGAAGGAGTACCTATTGAATCTTTAACTTACTATACATATCACATTTCAACTATTAAAAATCAATGTTACGATTTATTCAAGGAATATTTTGATGTCAGGTCACGCGAAAAAGGAATATGGTATCGTACGATTCAGCCACAACCCTTGCGCTACCCATGGATAGATAACAGTATTTTTGGCAGACATTATACAGTTTTAGCACTAAGACTTCGGACCGGACACATCCCATGCAATAAATTTTCATTTTTAATGCGGAAAAGTAACTCCCCAAACTGTGAAGAATGTAATACAATCGACGACCTGTATCATATCCTCATGGAATGTGTCCGGAACAAAGACAAGAGAGACAGTTTATTCGCTTCTCATCCTTTACAACTGGGAGATTGTAACATCATTCTTGCTGAGCCTCTCTCAGACTCAGCAAGAACGATGTACAAATTAATAGAGAGAGATTGATTGGTTTTAATGTAGTGTTATGTTGGATTTAAGTATTGGTTAAACCAACCAGGGCGGCATAATCGCAAATGGCGACAAAGCCCTAAAATTTTGATTAAAAAAAAAGGTCTAATTTTATCTACATTAAAATCATAGATTTATATATCAGGATATGCCCGAAGGAACATTTTATTTTGTCAAAATGGCGTGGGAAAAGTCAGCGCCATCTATTAGATTTCGCGTGAACTACGACAAGTTGAGAAAATTAGGTGCCTATCGCTGCCATTATGTCCGTCAATGTTTATGTTTACAATGATTATTCCAAATATAAATTCGATTATTTTGTTACAAAACAGAGTGTAATATTGAAAATATTGAATTACTTGAGGTAAGAAACTTGGTCTTTCTTTTTACTGCACTTCTGAGTATAGATTGTGCAACCCTTCACAATACAACTTGGCATATTTTGTTTGTGACATTCGACCGATGCCTTCTAACTTCCATCACAGACTGAGCGCTAGTGGATGCCAATCTGTGAAACCCACCCCCACTCCCACTTTGAAGCGACGTTTTAACCTGTCACTAGGCCTGTCCTTAATTATATATGTCTATGATTAAAATACAACGATTTTTAAATATATTTTCGTTTGACTAATATAAACTTTCATGCGATAATTTCGTACTAATATTTTACCTTTACTGAAATATAACGTTCATAATTAAAATTATAATGTAAGTTCATTGTAAGATTTGCGAGAATGTTTTGACTTTCGATTTTAGTGTTACTGTTGTTGTTGTTGTTATTATTTATCTAGATGTTTTAATTGCGAAAGAAAACTGAGTTACTTCGTTCGTTGTTTATAACTTTGTTGCTAAGTTAATATTGAATTGAAGTGATTGTAAATAAGTTACTAGTGTAAATTGAATAGGTTGTACATCTTTTTTTTGTGGGTTAAACATTAAACATCTAATTAGTTTTGTGTAAGTAATCTCTCGTTCCCGTATCGCTGCCATTTGGAAATATTTCACTGTAGAAATGTAAACGATAAACAAGTAGTATGTAATTATTGCAAGAAGACATTGTCTTATAAAAGTAGCATTACAAATTTAAAGTTGTACCTACATAAAACATAAACACATAGGACTGTATGAAGAGTTTTACAAGTCTGATTTGGATGTGTCGCGACGAAGGGTCGCGAAGGCACCAAAACAACTCCTAATAATGGCAACTCCAAGATTCTGCGTATAGACCACCAACTCAATGATTTTTAAATACTCTGTGGTAAGTTTATTTTTCTGTTACTTGGTAAATGATATTCTCTATGGTTTTTTGATGAAGCGTCGTTTTCAAAACTGTGTTGTTTTCACATAATATAAAAGTTTTAATTCAAGTGAAAAGCTACAACGCTACGAACACTGAGAGCTAAGTATCCTGAGTATTTATTATAAATATGCCAAGTATTTACTTTATATTCGAGGTACCTTTTTGTAACACTTACATGTCACCAAATACTTATTATGAGCAAGCCACGCCGGCCAGTATACAGATCGAATGAGGTTGATCTGGATATGGCGGTAAATAAATAAAGAGAACAGGTTCGAGCTCACGTATCAGGTCGTGAATGGATCGTACCAGTCAGTACCTATGAGACATAGAAGTCTTGGGAGTAATATCTAGCGTAACGCGATATTGACTCCAGATAGTCCCAAGTCGTTACCGCATAGAAGTAGTAACGCAAAGGACCTAATACTTACCATGTACATGTGAAGTCCTGGAGGTAACATCTAGCGCAACGCGGTGTAGACCCAGGCAGATATGAGATGTGAAGTCCTGGAGGTAACACCTAGCGCAACGCGGTACACCGCGTTGCGCTAGGCAGACCCAGGCAGATATGAGATGAGTAGTTGCAGCCGCTAAGGTGCAATAGGGGAACATCATTTGACGGGCCTGATAGCTCAGTTGGTAGTATCCCTGCCTTCTGAACTGAGGGCTGTGGGTTCGATTCCTACCCGGGACAAACATTTGTGTGATGAACATAGATGTTTGTTCTGCGTCTGGGTGTTATATTGTATTCTATGTATGTATTTACAAACAAAAAAGTATATAAGTATTGTATCAGTTATCTGGTTCCCATAGTACAAGCTATGCTTAGTTTGGGGCTAGATGGCGCTGTGTGAAATGTCCGCACATATTTATTTATTTATATTTATCTAGCGCAACGCAGTGTAGACCCAGATAGATGAAAGATGAGACATTGCAGCCGCTAAGGTGCAATAGGGGAACATCTAGCGCAACGCGGTGTAGACCCAGATAGATGTGAGATGAGACGTTGCAGCCGCTAAGGTGCAACGGAGTGTAACTAATGTGGCGCATGGTACGGTGCGGTTCCATAATACTAATTACTCTTCTTTCTCAATAGATAACTGGTGAGGTGGCTAATCCATTAGAGGGCTGAGTTGTGTGTGACACAATGAAGCCCTTTGTACGATGGCACCGAGTAGTCGGGGTCATCGTACCATAAACTCCACAGATGAAGAACGTCGACCTAGAGTGACACCTACATACAAAAAGGCGAAGCAAATCAATTACAAGGAAGGGGAAGGTGAAGGATACAAGGACACACACACATAATAAATCAAGGTATGAAAGGCACACTTTATAATTTTTTTTTCTCCATGATAATTATATACATCCCAAGACAATATTATAAGAAGATGCTATCAACAAAGATAACGCTAAGTAATTAATGTGCCATAAAATGGTGGGAGCGGACGACAGGATGAAAATATAATTTATATTACAGTTCTTTAAAATAACTGTTAGAAAAATAAAGTATATAAAAAAATAAGTTATTTAAATATATTAGTATCACCCATCTTTAGTAGTAATAAAAGAAACAAAATTATATTTATACATTTTTTCTATGGTTAAAACTAAAAAAAATGTTTAGTGGAAAATTTAGCGGCTACGAGAAAGGACCATTTTTGTTAGTGGTTTTCTGGTGGTTTTGGAAGCTGAATCTGGTGGCGAGGTAGTTAAACCGTTGGCAGCACTGTTTCCTAGAATAGGTATTATTATAATATACTCTGGCACTGTTCTAAATGCTCTAAGTTTTTCGTACTTATCACGGAGAACTTTGCTATTGGTATATTTATTTTATTTTGCTTTGCAGGCACAGAGTATTCTTCTTTGCAGGTTCTGTCCGACCACGATACGATAATTTCACGGCTCACAATCTGCGTACAATGAAACGTGGCATGTAGCCGCCATATTAGAACAATTTTGCATGACATTTGGGTTTGCTCAGGGTTCGCTCTGATTGGCTTAGCTAGATGGCCAGCCATTTTTTCACTCTATTTTATTTTCATAACCTCTCCACTTCATCTGTTATTTAATTTTGGTAAAATGTTTTAGATGTTAGTTATTGAGAGCTGTGTGTACAAAAATTCACAGCATGACTATTTTCTACACAATTTTCCGTGCACTGAGAAGTGTGTGCTAAAGTTTGTGATTTTGTGGTGTGTTTGTCAAAACACTGAAAAGCGTTTCTTAATTTAATATCAAGTCATATACGGCAATTCGGTGTATCAAGTATATTCTTCCCTATTTACTAATGACGACATTTCGAGTCTGTCTTTTATCTATGTTTCGAGTAGAGTGGAATACCATCTCAGGAGGATGCTGGTATGTCTTGTACAGAATGAATCGTTGACATGTTTATCATGGTCTTATGTTATCATAATTTTTTTGCTAATACTCCACTATTGTAATATAGTAAACATCGGTACCACTGTTTGTATCTGATACTTATTCATCTAAAAGATATTTTGACCCTGTAAGTATAATTAGGCCGCATAGACATCACACTAAGCTGATGATGATGATGATGATGATACCATACAACATGGATAGACCATTCACAGATAATATCTGATTTCCATATCCCATGAGAATTAATTAAGATTTGTTTTCAGATTACAATAAGCGGTTATAATAAGGCAGACAAAGTTTTACACAAATTGCTTAAATATTTTATAATTCTAGGAAAGAAAATAAAATTAAGGTAAGTTTCATAGCATTTTCATTATTATACAGATTAATTTTATTGGTAGGGAAATATTTTGAATCATGATGCAATTTTAACCTGCATCTATCCATCCTGAAAGCCTAAGCCGGGACATCCTTTTCTTTGCCGCCTGACTCTGGAGTCTGAGCCGAGGGTTTAAGCTAGCACCTAGCTCAATATGCACATACTAAAGTTATTATACAATCATTTTATTTAACATGATTATTATGGATGTTTTCCGGTTGATGATGAATTTCTTTCATTGTAATTTTTTTATACAAGTATCCATTTGTATAGTTTATACCTTCTTTTATATTAATTGTGTTGTTTCTTATGTTTCAGGTGAAAAATTGTGTGAAAGTACTTAGAAAAACTGTATGTAGCTGCAATAATACAGTATAACTGTATAACACACATGAGGGCATGGATATCTTTCAAGTAAGGAGTTGTATATTGCCAACCAGTTATATATAACAGAATGCTATGGATAAAAATACACAAAAAGGATTTGTTATTGTGACCGTTATAGTGATCGTTATATTTAAACATTTAAGTACCTATGCACATTTAAATATAAGTAGCTAATGAATTTTGCTAAATTGGAGGCTCATGCTCAGTAGTGGGCGTGTTAGGGCTGATGATGATGAATAATAGTAATCTAATTTCTTATTAATGTTTATTTAAAACTGTTCAAAATTGAATTATGATAGATTTTAGTTATTAAAATAATCAAATTTCAATTTTAAAAAGTCTATTTCTTTAATCATTTTAGGTTGTTGTTTAAAGACTCATTTTAAGTAATTATAAGCTTTTTTAACAAAAATTGTTTAAGGTGTATAATTGAATTGAATTATAGTTTTGCGGCAACATGAACATACCGTTTGTATTGGCAGATTGATGTGAATTAAAAAATAAATATTTTAATAAATGATTTATAGTTTTAGTTGTACGATAATAAAAATTAGGAACATGAAAATGGCTATGTAACAGCTATAGGTAGGTATATATAGTGGCACACCGGCTAATTGCGTTTCACTTCATAGGCCGCATGGATAAAAAAAAAGAAACGTCATGCGACATAATTTTCTACAGTCTATGGTGACAGTATTAGAGATGGTCGTCTCGTCGTCTGGTACGTAGCAAAGAGGATATAATCACTTCGTGTACGTAGTATCTCTTAGTAATCTTAGTAGTCTGTGGATAATTTGTATAAATGTAAATAAAGTTTGAAGTGCTGGAGCCTAACAGCTGCCGAAGCTGATAAATAACCATGACTAATCTGTTCTTCAAACGGAGCCGCCTAATAACTGCGGTTTTATCCCGAAATAATTACAGTACAGTGCCTAAATCTGTATCGGTAGCAAAAATAAATGGAAAGGAATTTGAAGCCGATGACTACACAAACATCACGCCGAAAATTACATCGTATTTAGGTCGAAACTTGCACCTTCAAAAGAACAACCCATTATCGATTGTGAGGCAACGAATTATTAACCATTTCTATTCCTCCTTCACCCAGAGAGGTAATCCGACATTTAGCGTATATGACAACTTGTCCCCTATAGTCACAATAAAGCAGAACTTTGATGATTTGTTGATTCCCTCTGATCATCCAAGCAGAGCAAAATCGGACTGCTATTATATTAATCAAGAAACTCTGCTAAGGGCGCACATGACGGCTCATCAAAGTGAGCTGCTGAAATCTGGCCTGGACAATTTCCTGATGATTGGAGATGTCTATAGAAGAGATGAAATTGATTCTACTCATTTTCCTGTATTTCATCAAGTAAGTGCTCACTAACATATACTAGCACTAAATCATTATCACCATCAACCAGAGGATACCACCGCTTAGTTTAACCCATTTGTTTATTTTCCATAAACGACACGCTTGGCAAGCATCATGTTGATCGCAAGAGATAATAATACAAACTCGAGATGCTGTTGCCCATTTTCCTGATATTCCCTTATAGGCTTTTACGGAACTCATGGGATGAGATGGATTAGGCTATTCCTACACTGGACCCATATGGAACAACTTACCCACAAATGTTTAATCCACTATTAAACAAAAAAAAAAATTAACATACCAAAAATTGCATCAAAATCTATGTGTCAGATTACCTACAATGCAAACAGTATGCTTGGGGTTACAAAGCTCCTATTTACAATCAATAAAGGCAACAACAAATACTAAACATAATGTCATAACTTATTCTTTTATTATTTCAGGTGGATGCAGTAAGATCTCAACGTAAAGAAGAACTGTTCTCTGACAAGCCAGACTATGAAATATTCGAACCAATTTTTGATCCTGAAAACCCACACCAGTTTACTAATTCAATAGATGATCCAATGAAACAAAAATGCCATACATTAGAAGCAACAAAATTAATGGAAGCCCAGTTAAAAAATCACCTTTTAGGAATGGTTCGCAGCTTATTCGGCAAAGATATTAAACACAGATGGGTCAATGCATACTTCCCGTTCACACACCCATCATGGGAACTAGAAATATACTATGAAAATAAATGGATGGAAATCTTAGGCTGTGGTATTGTACGAAACGAAATTCTAGCTAATGCGGGACCTAATAATTCTATTGCTTATGCATTTGGTCTTGGTCTTGAGAGACTGGCTATGGCATTGTATAAAATACCCGACATAAGGCTAATGTGGAGTAAAGACTCAGGGTTTTTAACGCAGTTCCAAACGGATAATTTAAATGCTAAGATTACGTACAAACCGGTATCTCAATATCCGCAGTGTGTAAATGATATTTCTTTCTGGTTGCCGGAGAACCTGACAGTAGACACCTTCCAGAGTAATGACTTTTACGATATTGTCAGAGATATTGGTGGAGATATTATCGAGCAGGTGTGTATATTATTTCATTATTTTTGCACATACATTACTGATGAATGACGACTTGGTTCTCATAGTATAGTACAAGCTTTGCTTAATTTGGACCTGGGTAGTGTTGTCCGAAATATCCACAACTGTTTATTTATTGCTTATTTTAGTCAAACAAAAAAGATTTAATTTTGCCCCTCTATCCAATACCATGGGGTCCCATCAGGTACAAATGAAAAATAGCCCGAATGGGAAAAAATGTGATTGTGTCGTGAGTGTTACTAATTAGTGTCCAGTGTATTCACTTGGCCCAATACTTCGCCAACACGCAATAAATGTCGCTTGATAATCTTGCAGAAATAAAATATTTCGTAAAATAACCAGAGTTATTCCGTTGTATGGGATGAGCATCTGTACTGTAGATATTATATTATCTGGGCCAATACCAAATCCTGCATCCCATCAAGTTTTAAAACCTTAAACTTTTTCAGGTGAAACTAAAAGACAAGTTCATTCATCCCAAAACGAAGAAGCACAGCGTCTGCTTCAGCATAGTATACCGTCACTTGGAACGGACACTCACGCAACCAGAGGTCAATAAAATCCACCAAGAAATTGAAAAGGCATTAATCAGTGCATTTAATGTTATTATAAGATAGTCCATTTTATTATTAATCATTATACCTGTTTTCTTGTTAAAGGCAATTCTTTCACTCAATTTACAGTGGTATTCATAAACAAAGGTTGAAAACCCCCCCCCCAAAATTTATCATTCCACTTTTACCTAGAGGTGAAATGCTGAATCATTCTTCTTTCACTTTCATAAACAATCGCTGGAGAAACCCCTAACTAAAAAGCATTTTAATTAAATACTCTACGATTTCAATCAAGATGTATTTGAAAATTCTGTCGAGTGTCATTTTGACCATCATGCCAGATTGGGGGCTGCTTTTGTTTATGAAATGCATAAAGCTAGAATTTGCCGCACAGCGCCTGAATCATCCCCTAGAGGAGCCCCCATCTTGACTATGAATTCCAGTGTTAAAGTTTAGTATTCAAAGTGGCAAAAGAATTAGCAAATTGAAGTGGCAGTGGGCTGGTCACATTTGCCGCAGAACCGACGACCGCTGGGGTAAACGTGTTCTTGAGTGGAGACCGCGACTCGGCAAACGTAGTGTAGGACGCCCTCCGACTAGGTGGAGCGACGATATACGCAGAGTGGCTGGCGGCAGCTGGATGAGATTAGCGGAGGATCGGGCTAAGTGGCGTGCATTAGGAGAGGCCTATGTCCAGCAGTGGACTGATATGGGCTGATGATGATGATGATTGATGATTCAAAGTGGCGTTTTGTGGGAAAGGCCTGTGTTCAGCAGTGGATGTCTTCCAGCTGATGGTGTGGTGTGATATTTAATAATGTACCAGAATTTTTAAAACAGGTTGAGACAGGGTAATAAATAAACACATATTTAATAATAATAACATTTATTCAGTAGCAAATTCGTATTAAGTAATGTCTACCTACTTATCATTTTAGGTGGTTCGAGACCGTTACTACAAATCACAAGAGATACTTTACATTATGGCCCGTATTACGGAACGACACCGGTATATTCCCAGTTGCCCCCAGGTGGCAATCGGGAATTATATCCCAATTGCCACTGGGTGGCGACTGGGAAACGTAAGTCAGTACTATAGAGGTCTTTGAAGTCGAGATTTCATTTACAATATGATCATTAAATTATACTATAATGAGATTACAATAATAATTAATGATCACTTGAGCACCGATCAATGGATGAATGTAATCCAGTAATATGGGCCTATATGTTGCAGGCACCCATAATAATAGGGTTTTAGTATACCTAAGTACTTAGGTACTTAACCATCATTAACATACGTTTAATTTCAAACAAAACCAATAAAATTACTATACACAATTACACAGACATTCTTCATCCAATCTCACTTTGAAACTTACAAATGAGCAATTTACAACTATTTGTAGCAATAACTACTACTTACCTAGGTACATGCTACATGTTAAACGTCATTTAGATAAAATTGCGCATTAATATTTTGAAATGCGCCTTAATTGACTGGCCTCCCAGTTGCCCCCACATGGATTGCCCCCGGGTGGCAATCGGGAATTAAATCCCCAGTTGGCATACTGTGGCAATTGGGAAACTGAGGCCTGATGCATTCATGCAAAGTAGCACTCAGTTGTAAATACTACACTTTTAATGACTCCAGCGTGAACCGATTTCGCAAGTCTATAATTAATTATTAATCAATGATTCATACAACATGTAGGTATCACAATCACAAATATCACAATAGGTAGGTACTTTTGCTTTTTACAGCGAACTATTCATTACTCAAGCCACAGAATAGATGTACCCTATACAGTAAGCCTAATAATAACTAGACCTAAATAATGATATTCGTGCCTACACTTAAGTATTCATCCATAAAACATTATATTCTATGGGTTAGGGTTCATAAACAATAAAAAATACAAAAATAAACATCATCTCCACACTGTGATGGTAAGCCTGTAGGCCTAGCACGAATATTTACGCGCGCGTAAGTGTAACGTTAACGTAAGGCAGTTGTATGGCATTTGATCGGCGCCCCATACAACTTTCTTACGTTAACGTTACACTTACGCACGCGTAAATATTCGTGCTAGGCCTACTGCTCCCTTTTCGAGTATTGCAAATTATTTGATACCAGCCACGCCTCAAATAAATAAACTTCCCTACTTAATCTTAAGTAATAATTTACATTTAAATTATAAACGATCATGATGAGATTACAGACTTTCATCTTTACAGTTTTATTATATGTAGATGAGAGATGTACTTTTATAAGCTAGTTACTTAAAATTATGGATAATAAATAATTACTAGAATAAAGTGATGCAAACATTTAAGGATGTGCCACACCCAATTAACTTTAATAAAATGAAATAAACAACCTAAAACCACACACAAAATAAGAATAAATGCGTACAATAATACGGTAGGTAACGATTTAAATAATTCCGTCTAAAAGCACAAGCGACAATTGGTTATTGACGGATGTGAAACTTAATTGTTAAAAATAGGTAAGTATTATTATAATTTTTTTATTATTATTTATAGCTGATGATGATGATGAGTCGTATGAAAATATCTCGTAAATTATTAACTTCAAATGTATTAAAAAACCAGCAACAGCAAAACGTTCAAAACCAGAAATTGAAACGTTTATTACGAGGACAGTCGATTTTCAAGTGTTTTAATGTTCAATGTATATTTTTTCAGACTCCTAAAATACAGTCTTCCTGCGGATCTTCGCCTTCAGCCTCTAGAAAGGCATCATTTAAAATAACTGGTTGACTTAGCGCAGATGGTGCCAACACTAATTGCGTAGGTACAGGAACAGGGGGAGATTCCATATTTTCATCATCGGGAGGTGGATGCGCAGTTATAGGCACCGCACACGCATCAATAGCTGCTTCAAAGTCAATGGTATCCATTACTAGTGATACATTTTCACTTGCTTTAGACACAAACTCAGTTAAAGACCGTGGATTATCATAAACTGAATCCTCATTTTGGGTTTGTTCTATGTCATCTGAATCTCTCATCTTTTTAGCTTTCTTAGCTAGTGGTTCGTCATCTGATGAGTCATCGCTTGAATCCAAATACTCTTCTTCCATCGGCGAGTCAGAATCTACCAAATTGATCTGAGCTTCAACTCTGTTCAAGATTCTATTACGTTTGAATGCAGCGACACCTAACGTATTTTTCCTCAAAATATTTAAGTGAGCCGATTTTGTTTGTAACATTTTTAATGGTTTGAGTTTATTTGAAAATCTACTAAGGAGCGCATTCTTTCTCTGATCAATAGACGAGGCTGTAATGATTTGATTTGGAGTGTCGTTACGATGAGGAAGTGTAATATTGTCAGGTTGCTGTGATAATGTTGTCGAAAGCATTGACGCGGGCGATGTAATTCTTGGGTTGAGTAGTGAGACGCGGTTTGTTTGTGGTTTTGTTGGAGCAGGCCTCGCCGGCGTTATCTTCCTTGACACGAGCTTTACTAACTCATTGCCTGGTGATGTTTTTGAGGTTTTAGTGGAATTAAAATCGATACTGCTTTCTTTATGTATTGAAACACCGTTGTCATCGGTCAAATCTATAACTTCCGTCGGATGTGTCATAATACTGTTGGCAGAACCTACTTGAGTTTTTTGAATACATACATTGATAGGCACAATGGAACCACTATTAAGATCGAGTTTGAAAAATAGTCCATTGTTTTCGCACGCATATTTAAGTTCGGCAAATGAAGTGATAGGATTTAATTCGTGTATCTTTTCATCCATTTGGGCAGTAAATGTATTTCTTATTGAACCAAGAGGTGAAAGGCCAGGAACAGGCATCGACCCCAGTTGTATTTCAGAGGATTCAGTCGTTTCTAACGTAGGCGGTTGTATCACGATTTCTGGTTGAATCAGGGATGGTTCTAGCGAAATAGGCTCGACGTCTTCTTCAACTATTCCAGACATTTCCATTAAATCAGAAAGTAAATTTCTGCTATTTGTATTTTCAGCAGCGTCATTTGAATCCGCGCTACCTGCACTTGTTACACCTTTGTTTTTCTCGAGGTCTTCTGAAACGTGGTTTTGTTCATTTCTTGTATTTTCCTCTACATTTGCAATCACAGCAGGCTCTGGTAAAGGTAGTTTTTCTATCTCTAAATTTACAGTTTCATTTTTCTCGAGGTCTTCTGAAACGTTACTTTGTTGTTTTCTTATATTTTCCTCTAAATTTGCAGTCACGGCAGACTCTGTTGAAGGTAGTTTTTCTATCTCTGAATTAACGGATTTATTTTTCTCGTGGTCTTCTGAAACATTGTTTTGTTCCTTATTTGTACTTTCCTCCATATTTGTGTTCACAGCAGATTCTGGTGAAAGTAGTTTTTTGGTCTCTGAATTTACTACGGCTTCTACTGCAGGGTGTACTTCTTCACTACTAGTAATTTCTTTTTCTGATAGTGTTTGCTGTTCATCATCAGATATAATTTGGCCAGCTTCAGATCCCCTGAGGATATGTGCTATTGAGTGTTGTTCATAATTTACGCCACTTTTCTCGTGACTTTGTTTATCATCAGCGTCGCTGTTAACAGGATCCTTAATTTCTGTATTGTCATTAGGTTCCAGACTCGCTTCTTCGCCGTCCAAATTAATAATTTCTTTACTTCCATGCGAAGGAACAGGTAGCGAGACCCCAGATGCTTTGATTTGTTCCATTATCGTGGCCAAAACAAGGGGCATTGCATCTAACTGCTCAGGTGTAAGTTCCACACCTGGACTCACCAAGTAAGTGATCGTCCCATCTGGTAACAGAACTACCTGCACACCATCAGGCAATGTAATTGGTTTAAGCAGATCATGCGGAGGCGACTGAGGTTTCGGTCGTTTAATATTTGTCAATAATATCTTATTTTTGCCAACGTAAAATGGCCGCTCAGTTACGGACATGGTCCTGCGATTGAGGTAAATTCGCGTTTCTTTGGAGAACCGCGATTTAGTATGCCGAAGACATTCATTGGAGCCGTCAACCACTAATGTTGACGATGATCGGTCGACGAGGACGTTCGGTCGGCATGAACACGGAACTTCAGGTTCAATTTCAGGTTCTTTAGAGTATAGCTTATATAACGATTGCTTCTTAACTGGGTTGTTAGTTACTTTTTGCATTATATCTGGTGGTTTTTCTTGTGTAGATACAATTTGTTGTCGAGTGGTAACCTTAATGCCAGGAGGCTTATCTGTCGCGTTGCTTCTTGTCCGATTAACAGATTTTCCATGATTTTCTGTGTAGGCATGATTGCCAGCGAAAACACGTATTATTGGTGATGGCGTTTCATTATCGCCTTCGTCTTCATCGAGTTCTATCGTAATTTCTGGTGTCCCAGATGCCGTTGCTTCCGGTTCAATATTTTGTGTCATGTCATCCTGTGTGCGCTCCGGCACGTTATTAATTATGTGATATGTATCACATTCTTCCAAATCTGCTTGTACTCCAATGTTAACATGTTTTGACTGTGACTGTAAACTATTGACTATAGTAACAGCCGGTTGATCTATTACCTTTGATATATTATTGCACGACTGTTGTACTACAGTTTCTATTGCTTGAGATAAATTTAACTCTTCATTTGTTTTAGGGTCATTTTGTTTATTGCTGTTCATTTTCATTATTTCCATTTCTTTATATCTTAAAAGATCTATGCAACAGCACGTGCAGTTATCCTGAAGGCATGTATGTCTACCTTTACCTACGTTCGGGCCATTGATTTTTTCAATTCTCCTTCTTGCCCAGCAACATCTTTTTTTCTTTTTTTTACATGATATGTTTTGAGCAGTTTTAGGTTTTGCATTAGAACAAGTCTTTTCCTTTCTTTCATTATCAAGTGACTTATTTTGGTCACTAATTGTAGGGCGTTTACATGAACAGCTAGTTTCTGTTTCTCTGGATTTGATTTCGATATTAAGTTTTTGTTGTTTTAAAGGTTTATTTTTAGGTTTATTTAATTTTGAAGCAAATTCTGTACAAGGATCTAACGCGTTTAACATTTTATATAGAGTATCTATAGTTAATAGTGAATCTGATACAGCCACATTATCAGGATAATTGCGTTTTGACACCCAGTTGGGCAAGTGTTTAGCTTTTTCTGATTTCTTTTTTAATTTGTCGACAGCTTTATCATTTTTTGGTTTATTAAAATCAGCCACAAAATGAAGCTCATTAACATTTGAAGACTTTTGATTAATAGGATTATTCGTTTTGCTGGTGTTAGTGTAGTTTGTGGTATTAATGGGACATTTATTCAGTGGCATAAGTTCAGAGTTGTTTGATTTCATGTTACTTGTGGCATTGTTAATAGATGTATCTTTTTCTTTTTCAAACGTTACATTTTCATGAATGTTATGCGCACTGCCAGGAAGAGCAGACCTATCAATTGGTGCCATTATAGGAGCTACTTCTGCCATTAGTAAGTGTTGATTGATTTGACGCACTACAGATATGTTTGGAAGATTAATAGTTTTATTTCTTTCAAACATACGCTTCTTCAGTTCTTCTTCTAAGATTTTATCTACATCTGTAGTATCCATCAAACTTTGAATTGGAACTGCGGAGGGCAAGACGGATCCTGAAGATTCAGTTATATTTTCTTGTGCTACCGTTTCGACGACATGATCGTTTGGTTCAAGATAAATAGTACTGCCTACTAATTTTGATTCAAATGCTTTGCTAAGATCTATCGTCATCGGTTTACAGGCTTTCAGCAGCACTCTATTTCTTGTAGAACTGAAAAAACCAGCGGTAAGCCTTTTTAACCGTGTATTGAAATCGGGGTTTTTGCATAACTGTATGGGGTTATAGCTACGACTTCTAGGCTTTTGTAGTAAATTACTAGATAACCTAATTCTTTTACTTTCGTCTATAACATCGCTCTCCGATTCATCGGATGAACGATTTTGGAACAAATCGTCGTCAACTTCGTTGATGTCTGTATTTTCTACTCTCACTACTTCATCGTTAATAGATTCAGTACAAGGAAGAGGTTTAATAGGTTTACTTTCTATAATAATTTTATCCAGCAATTCTTTTTCATCTATTGTGTCTAATAGCGATACATCTTTATAAACAGTCATTTTATCCAATTTCGTCGTGTAAACTATTGGGTTCATAAGCAATTTTAAATCAAATTTCGGTGGACCATCATTTTCTGCTTCTAGCACAGCATGTGATTCTGCAACAAAAATAAATTTTATATTGGAAAAAACATTTGCTAATTTTGCGAGAATTACATCTGGCATCTAATACATTTATTTCATTAAAGTAATCCCAAAATAAGTAAATATTTCTTACCATTTAGTACGTTTTGGTTATTATGATCTTCTGAAGAAGAGAATTCAATCCCATCATCAGCAAACTCTATACCATCGTCCGCGAAATTCATATTTGAAACGATGTCCTCAACAAGGTCTAAATTGTGAGACTCTTGTGTATCAACCTTTTGGATGTCGTTATCGTTAATTGGACTATCTTCAGGGTTTTGACCAGTATGTATCAGGTCATATTCATTTTCTTCTTCATCTTTATCTACATCTTCAAAGTTATCCATGTTTTCTGTATTCATTTCCATTTTTGTTTCAACTTGTGAACCGGAAAGTACTGTCGATATCACAGGCGAAAATTCGTTAAGCACAGTTTCATTGGAAACTATCGTATCCGTAACAGATGTGTGATTTGCATTTTCTACTTCCATATCCACTGCCATATCTACTTCTTCTTTAGTATTCATTTCCTTAGATATAATTCTATTATCAAAATCTTCGTCTTCAGTTCTCATACTAACTACGTCTTCCGATTCATTTCTTAACGGAATTACTTCCTCATCGTCATCGTCATCGTCTATTAGTATAGATTCTTGCGATTGTTCATCACAATAAGTTTCCATGCATTCGAGTTCTTTTTCACAAATTGCTACTTCTTTTTCGTTTGTTTTTTCTTGGTCAATTTCAACAGTGGTAGGAGAGTCATCTATTATTATGTTTTCAATTTCATTGTCATCCTTTACTACATCGTCTTGGAGTGCCTGTTCTTTTTTCGTAACAGCTCCTTTAACGTTCGTTATAAGTGGCAATGTCATTTGGCTGATTTCATTTTGAAATGCTCCATTTTCTACGGTATCGATATTATCTGTTAGTATTTTTTCTTCTTCCATTTCTAATCTTTCTATTTCGGCTTGAAATTTATCAACGGGTTCTTCTGGTTGATATAAAGAATGTTCTTCTATGTCAATATTGTCTTGAGGCTCGGTTTTAACTTGAACTATAACTGGTGTTTGGGAAGTTTCATATTCATTTGTATTAATAGAAGTATCTTGTAGTAGTCTAGCGGATTCTTCTTCATCGGAAAACTCCGAATCGGTATCCGCAAGAGTTATAGTATCAATTTTTTTCTCTACTAGTACAACGTCTGGTGCGTTTTCTGAAAAGAAAGGTTTGGGTTATTTTTAAAACAGTCTTATCTTTGCCGGTCGTTTAAGGTTTACAATGCGTTTTACTTACCGTCACTGGGTTTCATCAAGGACTTTGTACGCATTTTTATTTCCTGGAAAAATAGTTAAAACAAAAATGAAAATCGAATAAACGTAATTAAAGTAATTTAACAAGACATTGGTGTGTCGCATTCCCTAATCTGAAGCTAAATTAAATTAAAGGTAAATTAAATCTAAATTTTTAAGTTAAATGTTTATGTTATGAGTGTAATTTGCAATCGCTTTTACAGCGGTGAAGCAAAACAGAGTGAGGAAGCCGGCATGTTCAAGAATCACAAAATTCAAGATCATGTGACATTCACCAACACGCACTTGGCCAGCGGCAGTGTAGCAGTTTATGACCTACATTCATTCCCTGTAAGAGAAGTAGCATAGAGTAGCATCTATAATTCGATAAGTATACAGAATAAACTCTTTATTGAAACACACAAATTATAAACAAAAAGTACAAATTTAACGGAAGTGTTACAATTGGCGGTCTTATCGCTCAAAGCGATCTCTTCCAGACAACCTTTTTTAATATCTCCAGGTAAGCTCTTTAAATATCTAGATTAGTTTTTTTAGTTGTATTTCAATATTATTTTTAATATAACCATAACTCACAAATTCGTCTGGCATTATGACTAATTTCTTTTCGATCCTCTCTTCCCAGTCAGGAAAAGACTGCGTGATGATTTCTGGATATCTGAAATAAAAAACTATATTTAACGAAACACCAAAGCATAGCTCTCTCCATAGCACGTTGCGCGACTTTGAGGCCAACAGTAAGATACACACACACTGGCAGCACACATTGATTGAAAACCTTTCTTTTCACTTTCAGGCTTTGCGGTATTACATAGGTTGAAGCTTCCCAAACGCTGCCCAGCCGAGTTGGATTTTCGTGCGACTTCTTTGTCGACGTTAGACCTACCCAATGGACAGTCTGTCCTAGGCAGACATATTCGTCGACAACTAAGTACGTGGAATATGGGAATTAGACCAAAATAAAAGCCATTATGCCATTCCTAATAGGAATGATGACTAAAATTTTGTTTTTGGACAATTTAATTATATTCCTCAAAAGATAAACATTTGTGAAAACAAAAATTAAATATCTCAAAAAATGACCAAGTTACAAGCATTTTAAAAACCGGAATAGAAAGAGATAGCTCAAACGGCCAGTGACGTCAGAGGAATGTCGTTATAGTACCTCATTACTAAGCTGTGTTAGTTTTTCATAAAATCTCTTTGGCATGTGACGTCACGATTAGATTTTTCATAGTAACTGTGGGGGCGCTCTGTTTCGCGAGAAAGGGACAGGAGATGCCTCCTGTAGAAACTTTAAAAGCTTATCAATTTTAATCTTCTTAATGAAAGTAATATTTATTTACTTGTTCATTTTTAATAGTAGTCATCATGCCTATTGGGGATTAGAGAAAGTAAAGAAATCGGTAGCCTGAATATAAAACGGGCCTTTTATTTATATACATATAACTGTATAGTCTGTTAATATTTACCGTAAAGCGATAGCTTTTTGCAGGTTTGTGGGCGCCTCTTGCTTAGCTATTGTGAGTAGCTTGTTATTACCGCGGTACTTGTACCAAAACTTATACAGTACATGTCGCGTCAGCTCCTTCATCTGATACCATCGCCGCTGTAGTAGCATCGGCGAGCAACTGTGCCCTCTGAAAACAAAGGGGTTGTAACATTTTGGCATACTGATTGGCCGCCAGTTTGTTTTTTTTTCACATGCGCGGCTACCTTTCAAACCTATGCCAATGTGTAGAGGACATTCATACAAGCAATAAATGTTTAAGGAAGTAATCTTGTAAAGTGTTGCGGTATCCTGTTTTGAGACAGAAACAAAAATTAATTATTGCAAAAATGTTTAATTCTGTAGGTACCTCCCAATTTATGCAAAATAGATCATATATGTTTACTGTAGGACACAAAGCGATGTAATGATCATTAAATCCATCATCATAATCAGTCAGAAGACCACCGCTGAATGAACATAGGCTTTCCTCTTCCTCTAAGGTTAAGCCGCTGAATGCTCCCAAATCGACTATTTTGAACGTGATTATCTCAAAATGTATATCATTTACAGGGTTGAAAAAATGCACGATAATATTGGTCATATCTTCTTTCCATCTGCCGAAACCGAAACACGTTTACGAAAAGGTTTCTCGATAGAAAAAAATCGTCAAGTGACCTCTAAACAATCATTCAAACGTCCTAAAATGTTACATTGTAATAAGACACCCCAATGAAATAAATCATAGTGATAAGCTATGTTTCAATGCATCCGTCTATAAGCTTATTTTCTTATAACAATAAGCATTTCTTTTATAACTAATTATTTGTACCGAAAAATGGAAAAGTGGAAGTGCAGCGCAACGTAATCGCCATATTTTTGCTATGCATAAAGCGACCCTATAAGGTACAAAATAAGTTTCAAGTTTGTCTGTTGTAATAAACGTGATCGCATTGAGTCCTGTCAGGGCCTTAACCAAAAATCAAAATTGTCCGAGTTAGCGGCATCGATGAGGTTCAATGAGGAACCTGTACCTAAGTACCTACTTACTACAAAATAGTAATAATATCATGTTAAAGTATACAGAGAATTTAAATTGTAGTATATTTAATCTCATTGTAGTATTGATTGGGTCCTCCATTTATCTAAACAAATGTTTATACATATGTATCTATTTCTATGTATTTATGTGTATGTTTCTGTGTATTTGTATGTGTATGAAAACTAGTTTGGATTATTTTTTGATGTTGAACATTTGTGATGAACTTTTTGAACTTTTAAGGGGTTGTTTATAATTTTTATAGATTTTCTGCCAATTTTAACTTACTTAGAATTATAATAGACCGTTGCAGCCGTCCAAGCTTCTGTGAGGTTGTCTCCGGAACGACCCTCTATGGAAAACATCTGCACCAACGAAAACAGATTTTCCAGCACTTTGCTGGACTGCGGTTGTTTCTGCAGATGAAAGAATGTATCAAGATTTGATTATTTATTTACCAGCTCATCATCGTCATCAAAACTTCGTAATTTTTTGAGATAAGTAAGTACCTATTGTTAATTATTTAACCGATGTTAATTGTTTTTTTTTACTGTTTTAAATAAAAATAGCCTACGCTGCGTCTTCCGGTTTGTGGTCGCCACTCGAGAACCTTTTTTCCTCATCGGTTGTCAGTTCCACGATGTCGCAACTTGCTAATTCTAAGAGCTAAATATATCGGTCAATCCCTGTTACAGTTTTATTATAGTTACGTATAAACTTGATATAATTTCACTGGATATAAAAATCTTAAATTTTATTGTACGTATGGCGCACTTTTCTTACTTCTAGGTCACAAGAATTATATGAGAATGGGTAATAAGAAATAATAAAGTGGCCCGGGGGGTCTAGTAAAGATCCCTTTCCGTTAGCGTTACCGCCAAACGATAGCCTTAAATTGTATGGACAATGACATTAGCTGCGGAAAAGTTATCCGCAGGGGCTGTCATTCTCATACATTTTCAGTTATCGTTTGGCGTTAACGCTAATGGAAAGGGATCTTTGCTAGACCCCCAGATGTATCTAACATTAAATGTTATAGGTACCTATTTCTGTTGCGTGAAATCCAAATCCTAACAGATTAAAGTTAAGTTGGTAAGAACTCTGCGCACCATTCAATCTGTCATGAGATTTGTTGACTCAATCCATGAACCTACACTCAACTACCAGTCAAATTGCATCGTGTACTTACGTCATAGATTTATATATCAGGATATGCCCGAAGGAACATTTTATTTTGTCAAAATGGCGTGGGAAAAGTCAGCGCCATCTATTAGATTTCGCGTGAACTACGACAAGTTGAGAAAATTAGGTGCCTAT
This sequence comes from Ennomos erosarius, assembly GCA_963580505.1. Taxonomy (NCBI): domain Eukaryota; kingdom Metazoa; phylum Arthropoda; class Insecta; order Lepidoptera; family Geometridae; genus Ennomos; species Ennomos erosarius. The sequence goes on along the minus strand of OY756999.1, from coordinate 6,161,007 downwards.
CGCTGCCATTATGTCCGTCAATGTTTATGTTTACAACGATTATTCCAAATATAAATTCGATTATTTTGTTACAAAACAGAGTGTAATATTGAAAATATTGAATTACTTGAGGTAAGAAACTTGGTCTTTCTTTTTACTGCACTTTTAAGTATAGATTGTGCAACCCTTCACAAATACAACTTGGCATATTTTGTATGTGACATTCGACCGATGCCTTCTAACTTCCATCACAGACTGAGCGCTAGTGGATGCCAATCTGTGAAATTGGCTCCCACTTTGAAGCGACGTTTTAACCTGTCATTAGGCCTGTCCTTAATATATATGTCTATGACTTACGTACTAAGTAGAGGCGTGTTGCGACTCCCATACAGCAGATTAGAGTCATCAAATCGTGTTACGGGTTGAATATTGTGAGTACTTTAATACCTTACCCTATCGATTACATCAATTTTCTCGTGCACGATGACCAAATCGTAAAGAAGCCAATCAGTGAGTGTCATTCTCGCGATCATCGGCACGTTCTCCACGCGGTCGTCCGCGTCTAGGAGACGCTTTAACTTCTTCATTGTGAGGCTCCTCATCCGCTCCCTGAGATGGAAAATAGGATACCTATGTGATTTATAGAAGATGTACGTAAAGCCTTTATTAGTATGCGTGTGGATTTCTAAGGGACCGTGCGTAGTGGGACCGACCTCGCTGGAAAATAATCTTTTAACTCTAAAAAGTGTCTCTTATTCTGGATGATTTGTAAGCCTTTTTATATTATATAAAATTCTAGTCCATGGTTGACCTATTTATTGCATAAAAAAGTTAGGTAGATAAGGTATGGTATGGGTACTGTGTATACTAAACTATTGGATATTAAGTACTATAAATATAAACTCACCATAATTTTTTACAGTTAGCGCCGCTCTCTTTTTTCAGTTCTTCCCAGACCTCTTCTTCCGTCTTCTTCTCTTTCAGCAGCCTTGCGACGGCTCTGATCAACCGTCGCTTTAGCTTGTCCAGCTCAGAGCCTTTTTGCGTTAGCGACATTTGTGTCCTGCACATAGATTTATATATCATGTCTATGGTCCTGCAGGCAGATTTCATTTATTGTTTACTAGCTGACCCGCCCCGGCTTCGCACGGGTTAATTAGTTAGGTATAAGGTATGTTTAGGTTTAAAGAAATTTATTCTCAAATAAGACAATGTCACTTCCATGAGAACATAGTTAACTTAAAATTATTATACATACATTCGCCGTCACATAATATAATGTGGGTAGGTAACAATATAAATACGTGCTAAGTAAAATTATATTAGGTACATTTATCATCGATACTTAATTTAGAATATTTACTTCGGCAGTGGATCCGCCATCATAAGGTATTGAGTCAACTGCCTCTTGAAAACGTTAAATGAACGTAACTTTTTAATATGTGAGGGTATTTTATTATAAAGTTGTGCTCCTTCAAAAGTAAGCATTGTTTTGCCATAATTCGTTCGAGGCTTCGGAAGTACAAGAAGGCTACCGCGACGATTGCTGCGTTTGGAAACCTGTTTTACTTTGGTGAACGTTATGTTAGTGTGGATATCCCTGTTGAGTGTTTTGCGAATAAAAATGCAGATGTTATAATTATATAATTTTTTGATGTTCATTATTTTTGTTTCGGTGTAGATTGTTTTTGTTGGTGTTAAATGATGATAGTTAAAAAGCATTTTGACAATTTTGTTTTGCAAGACTTGAAGTTCGGCTATAAGGTACCTTGTTTATGGGTAAGAGAGAAGCAAAAGGGAAAAATAAAGGGGAAAGGATGAATGGATGGGACGGCAAAAGAATCCTTTTCCCCTTTCTCTTCGACGAGTATAATAAAATAGGTAAATATTTTTTATTTACCTATTTTATTATACTGAATATACAAAAAGTATTGCATAAAAACGACATACTTATTGCTTCGTGCAACCCGCACTTGGTCGTTTTAAAAAATGAAAGTATCCTAAACGTTATTCTAGAAAATTAGCTATAAGTAACCATAGGTACCAAATTTCAGCAAAATCCGTACAGTAGTTCCAGCGCGATGCGTGTTCAAAGGGACAGACAGACAGACAGACAGACAAAAAAATTCAAAAAAATTGTGACTTAGAAGTGTAAAGCGGTCAACATTTTCGAAAAATATTTATTGGACGTACAGATTTAGCCCAGCTACAGTTTTATTATTTATTTATTGATTGATTCCCAATCCAAACAAACATTAAATTAACAATTTTTAAACTTTCGCGTTTTAAGCTCGTTAAAAGTTAAAGCGGGTCTCTTCTCGAACAGAAACTTATCTTGCTGTAGATACCTACCATAGACCTAAGCTAAGTATGTTATGTGGTATAATCAGCAGCCCCCCCCTGGGCAACGACTAATTATAATAATCGAAAAATCATCAGTTTTATTGCAAGACAAATTGTCCGTTTAAAATAATTCGACGGTTTATAAATCTTCTTCTTCTTCGTGTCAAATGGCTCTTTTAGTTAAGTGTTGTATTATTTTAATCTAAATTATTGTCCTCCTATTTCCACGGCCTTTTTGGATGCCTTCATTATGTCTCCCTGCGGGCTTCATAAATCTTTTATAAATAACCACGTTTTTTTATAAGCAATCGGTTCTTACAAAAAGACTGTAACATATTACACCATAATTATTATGCTCGAGACTATAGAATAGACAATTCTATGGTAGACCATATTACCCAAACATTATTTAATCGCCATCATTTTCGAACGAGTTCTACAAACACTAACAATAATATTCCCGCACCTATTAGGAACAATTTTATTACGCCAGCTGTGTTTATTTCTATTCGAAATAGGTTAAGTTTTATATCCCAGCAAAAACATTAGGTAAGTAATTAATAAAAAGTTCCTCAGAAAACCCGAAATACCTACCTACATTATCCTCTTATTTTGGGAAGACGGTAAAGACCCTAAGCTACCTATCTTCAAATTCACATTCATACTTTCACACCGCGCAGCGAGCGCTGCTGGCCGTGACGTCACTTCATGATTATTATTTACGTTATCAACACATGCTTCGACCTCGTACCAGGCGGCGCGTCCGCAAAGCGGCAGTGTCGTGACGCGAAACTATTTGTTAACCATCACTGCCCGCGGCAATCAGGGTGCGGGTGTCTACGAACACAGGCAGCGATTGGTAGCAAATGACCGATTTTGACGCTCCACTGAGGCCGCGTGATGCGCCGGTGTGGCCGAAGTCGTAAATTACTCAGCAAAGCGCACAGATGCTCCAATTCTTTCATTTATCTCTTCACTTCAATCATTTCCACAGAGTAACTAGGTACTTTGTTAATTCATTTCATCGTCAGCACAAGAACAGCGCGGACGCATGACGATAATCGATGGTGTCAATAATTATGCAGAGTAGCCAGTAGGTAGGTAGGTAGGTATGTAACGGCGCACTATTAGGACTACGAATGAAATAATGTTGTACCCTTAGAATAAGTGTTGTACCATAATAATGTAGGTACTCTACCACAAAAGGCTTTACCACTGTTAGAACAGGGTTCGGTATGATATTAAAAATTGGCTTGATAATGCTCCTTTTGTTGAATAAGTACCTATACGTATAGTACAAGTTGGTCTCTCCCCAAAAAAATAACAAATTATAAACTTGATCTTCTGCTGAAATACAATAATTAGAGTCATTTATAAATTATAATAGTATTGTTTTATTTTTATTCTTAGCTTACTCAATTATCCCTATCTTCACCCAATCCCTTCGCCAAGCAATGTTCGGTAATTTTGACACATTGATTTGGTCACAGATTTCGCCCTATTTACGATAGGTACTACAATCCTGACTAAAAATTTTGTTTGTAGAAGTAGATTTTAGCTTCAAGTCCTATGCGTTTATGCGCAGTTAGTAGGCAGTGGTCACTTGACCATGACTTAATTCTTTAAGCTACAAACCTATCTACCAGTGTTAAAACATATTCGCGTTGGTTACTTTAATCTTTCACGTTTCATATGTCGTAACTTTTAAACATTCGGTAAGTTTGGTAGACATAAGCATTCTATGCCCCATTAGGTACTATAGTAATTCCTATCCTTAAATTCCTTTATCCCATTTCAGACCAAATCACGTTTGTTGTTTGTTTCCACCGCGCGGACACGTCTGCTCGGCTAAAGCGCCCTCACGAAAATGAATGAATTTGAATGCCCTTGTTGTTGGCCCCTTGCCCCAAGCAAAACACTCCCGCCCCGCCTCGACAGTTTCAAGAAAACCAAAATATAACCATACCTATTAACACAGCAGCAGTAGATATCACAAAACTTGATTATTTGCACATCAGGATTGTTTTTTCAATAACATTTATCTTCATATCTGTCCTCACGCGGCACAATAGACATTTTGTAAGCAGTCACGAACGCCTCGGAGTTTCAACACAAAATGGCGATTTTGTGGCGCGCAGTGTTGTTGACGTGCAAGAGCGAGAAAACGGAACCGCTTCGCGCGCGAGCGAGGCAGAAGACTCCGCTTTCAAATACGTGGTGAAAATTCGATTTCGATGGCAGACACCGCGAGCAGCGAACGTGCGTGCAAACGAATGTTTTATTTTGGTTACGTAAGTACACAAGTAGATAGGTTAGTCATTTCGCAATAACTAACCTATCGTAATGTTTTATTTATATGTAGGTAACTTAGCAGATACCTTTTGCATTGCGTGCTTAGGTAATTTCATTGTGTAGTTCATGAAAAGATAAAAATAATACCTGTTGTGTATCTATAAAGTCAAATCAAGGCCGTTAGTGTGTGACACGCATTCATGACACGATTAACCGACGTACCTTCATCATAATGTTCCCACGTAAACCTACCATTTCGAGACATTTAGCGCATTACGCCATTTATTATACTTTCTATTTTAATACTCTAGTGGCATTATTTTTGTAGATATTTCAGTATGAACACTATATGAATAGTCGTTTTAGTGTAACATGCCGGATTCTTGCGCATACCTACTTACTATTTTCTATATTTGGATTTCTCGGGTTGGTTGATTTCCGCGCAGCACACAGGCTGCATGGAGCCGCGAACACATAGACATATAGATCTATGCGCGAACAGCACTTTTTATATTTTGTAGTAGGTATAGATAGTGAAATAGACCCTTATTGTACTTACACCAAATAAACTTACATATACAAAGAAATTTAATTGACATAATATAATGCTAGTACAACGGGCGGGATATCGCTTACAGTGATCTCTTCTAGACAGCCTTGGGATGGAGAAGACATTGAAAATTAATTTGAGACTACGGTGTACAGCTGCTAAACTTAGCAGTGATATTATACTTATATTACAAACTAGCTGCCCGTCCCGGCTTTTCACGAGTTTAATAAGTTTTACACCTTATCTCGGTCTAAAGGAAGATAGAAGGAAATTAGAAAAAGATATGAGAAAACAATGATGGATGAACGGTGAATGGACATTCATCCTTTTCCCTTATTTTTCCCCCTCCCTTCTCTCTTTCCTTATATTACAGGTTAGGAGAGGCTTTGGACCTAATACTGAAGGTTGGACGTCTATAATTTCTGAACTACCGACAACATTGAAATATTTATGGGACAATACTTAATGTGGTTGTGGGTATACCTCCTTTCTAACATAAAAATAATGAATTAATTCAGCCTACCTACGTGTTAATGTTAATATTATGTAAGCACCCACACACACTTTAATTTTCAACCCCTTTTCTGCGGGAACCATGCTGAATTGAACTTCGGGATGAAAGTATCTTATATGGCAGCATTATCTACCTAAGATTATGAAGTCATTTATTATCATGCCAAGTCTTCTATAATGCCAAGTGTCATTTGAATCCATTCAGTGGTTTCGGCGTGATATTTGGTTAAGCGACTTTTCATTAAAATTAAGTACAGTTGTTTCAAATTCCCTTATTTCTGTAATTTAATTATGTAATTTTTTTAACTAAACTTTACTTTATTTGACCTATGGAGTCCAGCAATAGATCCCATTCCATTAGCGTTTTCGCCAAACGATAACGTCAAACTGTATGGAAATGATATTACCTGCGGAGAAGCGGCATCATGCAGGTACCTAATGTTAGTCCCTAGTGTCCCAACTCCCAACCACGTCCCAATAATGAAATAGAAGGCAACCACATAATGACTACTCTATTCATTCTTGTTCTATGACGCAATGCGGCCAGTCAGTATGTCAACTCGTTTCTGTACGGCTGGCAACAAAACCAAAATATAAATTATTATTTATATAAGCTATTTATATTAATAATTTACTGTTAATTATTTACAATTTCAATTGTAGGTAAGTTCTGTTTTTTGGTTTATTTATTATTTACTTTATTTTCTTTTATCAATACCTACCTGGTACGACTGTGCCATGCGCTATGCATCACCAAATCACCACACCAACTAGTAGAAATTGACCATAATTTAATTTGTTTAAGTTAAATAATTTAAATGTAATTTAAGTTTGTTGTAATTACAAAATCATTTCAAGGGATAAGGCTTACCTACTGATCACTACCATGAAACACATAACGCATGTCACTACGTATAACTTATAAATCATAAATAGTTACGGACTTTCAGTATCTCAGACTGTAGTTCAACAATCTTCACATTATAACGACGTCTGTCATCATAAATGGAAGAAATAGCTTAGTCTATGAACGATGTGAAAATCGTGAACTGTAACATTATTGACATTCGACACAAATATGTAGAGGCAACGGCCAAAAATTATTCGAAGCATAGTATCAAAAGTATGACGTCATCAGCCACGAGATTTTTTAATTTCAATAATTAATTATAAAATAACTACAGTAAACATAACGAGACGAAAGTATTGAAGTATTATTGAAAATACGTACGTAATTACGTGTTGACGTAGTGAACAACCGTGAAAGTTTAAAACAGTGTTTTATTACTGAAGATGTTTAAAAGGTGAAAGAAATCATACATAATATAAAAAATATAAAAGAGCCAATGTGCTTTTCTGTATTGTGTTTGTTAAAATGATATGTTTAGATAAAAAATAATCATGATTAAATCGGTTGACTGTTATTGAGCTTAAATGTTATATGTACCTTCCTAATCTTCCTATCTGCAATATATTTACACGCAGAAACAAATTTTATTATACACTAGGCAGCTGATAAGCTGAGCTGACCCACCCTGGCTTCGCACTGGCGATCGCGTAGAAAGAACGGAGAAGGAGATAATTGGATGAACGTCCCGTCTAGTATTTTTTGTTGCGCGTTATATTTTTTATTATTTATTTTACACACCACAAAAATGACGGCATTGAAAGTAATTTTTATGAGTTGGCTTATGGAGCAGTCAAAAGTCCAGTAGTTTATTTTTGACGAATTGTCAGACTGACTTTGCATTTCACGTCGTGGGCGAGAAAACATTTTGACAAAATATATCACTTTATTTTTTATTCCCGCAAGAAACAATGTAATACTGCCGAGAAAACTGGGTTAAAGTAAGTAAAACAGTCAGGTTTATTTCTACACAAAAATATTTTATTTTATTATCTTCGGAAAACTTACAGCTAACTAAAAAAAATCATGTCTATTTATAAATAACTTAAGGCTAATTATAATATCGCTAAATTCTGGAAAATTTATATTTAACGCCATTATGCAAACGCCACCAACTATCACAGTAGCCCCTTGATAGCCACCACAAAAATCTATCGTGAGAGGCTGGGGAGAGGGTCGAAATCTCACATCATGTCACCAAGAGTTCGAAAAATCGCCAAAATTGCTTCACGTACATAGTTAATAGACGTCCCGTTTAATAGTAAGTACGTTATTTATTTAAGTACTATTTTTGTTCTGGCTGTACATGTGCTGTGACGGGGCAATAACGTGATGACGTCATACCACTCCATGACTCCATCTGCGGACTCGCGCGCGGCGCGTCGTTGTTCGTTGTTGTGCGTGCTCGCCGCACGGTGCTAGTCGGATGTGGACAGCCGAAATTATAAATGGTATTGCGGTGGACAGTGAGGGAGGTTATTTCCTCCGATTAGAGTGGGTGGGTAGGTATGTTATACCTAATTACTTATCTACCTACCTGTAATTATAATCAGTGCCTCCAACTCCTAGTCCTATCGATAAATAATCTAGTACGAACTACTATAAACATAAAAAAACACAGAGTACCTACTCTATCTCTATGGAGAGTGACGCGACGCGAAGTTACACCGATTAAAAATAAAGGACTTTGAATCACGAACGGGATTTGAACCCGCATTCCCCATCCCTAACCAACTTACGGTGTTCGTAGCGCCATCTATTGAGAGTTTTGAGGAACTTCCCAGCCATCATGGGCAAGTTACATAAACGCAAAAGGATAACCTAAAAAGCGCGGGAAACCTTCGACTTGACAGGACGGATTTTCTTTGCGTTAATTTATAAAATTAGTATTTAAGCATTTTGTGATCAGTTAAGTAGTAATTTGTGTATATATTTTCTGTAAATAGTGTGTATATATTGGTAAGTGTATTAATTTGTTTTTCGGCATGGAGGAGCCCCCCGACCCGGGGGACCCAGTGCCCCTGGTAGGTTAAAATGTAACAATAGCTTCAGCTAACGAATCTGGCATGGATACTGACGACTGGCTAGCCAATAAAACGCTTAAACGTAAGCGTTCGCACAAAATGTGCAAGCGATGCAATAAGCATAAGAAAAAACATCATAACTCGGAGCCCAAATCACACGAATGTCAGTGTAGTGAACATGATATCCCTGCTCTTGCTCTTGATAAAACTGTTGTGGTCACACCTACTCCTGTGCGTGATAACTCAGCACCTCCCAGCTCCTCTCCCACTCCCATAGCTTCCATCGCAAGGACCCAGTATGAGTCTACAGATGTAGCGCCATACATGATCCATGTTCAAAAAGAACAAGATGCACCTAATGACGGAACCTCTTTGCACCCTGTAGCGTTTGGCAAGTTTTTACAAAAGAACTCTGTTAAAAACATTGTAAATGGCAGCATCAAAAGGATAGGTCGAAATAGAATTTCCCTTGCTTTTAATGATCACACAGAAGCCAACTTGTTTGTCCAGAACAACAATTTGGCTGCTCATAAACTTAAAGCATTTATACCAACTTACAACATTACTCGTATTGGTCTTGTACGTGGAGTCCCATCTGAGTGGTCACCTGAGGAAGTGATTGAAAATATTAATGTCCCCATAGGCTGTGGTAAAATATTAAAGGTGAGACGCTTAAACTTTAAAGTAGTGGTTGATGGTAATGCCATCTGGAAGCCATCTCAAACCATTGTCGTTACTTTTGATGGACAAGTATTACCCAAGCGCATATTTATGTGCTATAATGCACTGCCTGTAGAGTTGTATGCATACCCAACAATCCAGTGTTTTAGCTGCTGTAGATTTGGACACACTAAAATGCAATGCAGATCAAAGCCAAGGTGTTTCAAGTGCGGTCAAGGGCACACTGGTGACACATGCACCATTGATGAAGGAAGTGGTTCATGCTGCCTTTGCTCTGGTTCGCATTTTGCCACACAAAAGTCCTGCCCAGAATTTACACGGCAAAAAAATATAAAATTGTCAATGGCAGAGAATTGCATTTCTTATGCAGAGGCCTCTAAAGTACACCCACCAATCTCAAAATCCTATGTGGATATATTAGCTTCATCACCTGCCAAAGTACCTGTCCATGATAATGATAATCCGCTTAGCCAAAGTCCATCCTCCAATTTATCTTACAGGAAAACCATATATTTAAGGCCTCGCTCATCACCTAAGCCCTCTGTAGGGTACGACCAAGCTGCTCATAACAAACTCGTTAATGATTTCAGTATGCCCGCTCCAGCAAATGGATGCGGTTTTAGTAATAATATTAATAAACAAGAAGACTCATCCTCATCTCTAAAAGAGCTAATAACAGCTCTTATAAATATCCTTTCCCAGTGTAAGTTGATACCGCCCAACGTTGCCCCGGTGATCCAATCACTTGTCCAAACTTTCTTTAATAATGGATGTACAACCAGCAAAAGTAGTACAGTGGAACTGCCGCAGTGCAGTTAACAAAAAACATGAAATTATTTATTTAATTAACAAATATAATCCCTTTGTATTATCCTTGGCAGAGTCATGGCTTAAGCCTGGCTCTGTTTTCAAAATTAATAGTTTTACTTGTCTTAGGGATGACAGAATAGATGGGTATGGTGGTACCGCCCTACTAATCAAAAATTCTGTCCCCTTTTCCCTCATAAATTTGCCCCCTCACAGTGATAATTTTTCAATTATAGCAGCTGTTATTAATTCTATTTGTTTTGTTTCTATTTATATCCCTCGACCTTCATCTCAAATATTTTACGAATTAAATACCATCATTTCTAATCTTCCTAGGCCTATTATGCTATTGGGCGATTTCAACTCCCACCATCAATCTTGGGGTAGTTCAATTTCAAATTACCATGGGCAAGAGCTTCTTGATATGTTTGATATGCATAACCTTTGTATACTAAACACAGGCACACCTACTCGCAGAACAAATCCTTCTGAAAATTATAGTGCTGTAGATCTTTCTATTTGTAGTCCAAACTTGGCTACAAAAATTACATGGCAAACACTATCCTCTACATTTGGCAGTGATCACTTTCCTATTTTACTCTCTTTCCTTGATATCCATATTCAAATCCCTCATAGAAAACCATGGCTTAAATATAGACTCATAAACAGTGATTGGAATGATTATTGTACAAGAGCTGAAACTGAAATAGCTGCTCTACCCCCTGTTACATCTCAAGGAGTATCTTCTAGTGCCAATGCTTTAACTCAAGCAATATCTAAAGCAGCAAATGACACATTTCCTCTAAAAAATAGTGCTTCAGGTAAAATCCCATCACCTCCATGGTGGGATAATGAATGTTCCCAAGCAGTCCAAAATAGGAAATGCGCAGAAAGAACATACAATGAAAACATGACTGACGAAAATTTTGAGACTTTGATGGATATAATGGCAGCTAATAGAAAACTTTTTATGGACAAAAAATTTAAGGGTTGGAAAGGATATGTTTCTACGATCTCTCCACATACACCTCTCTCAATTGTCTGGAAAAATATTCGTAAGTTTAAATGTGCAATGAGTGATTCCAACTCTTCTGTGCTGCCTCCTTCAATGTCACACGAATATTTAAATAGCTTAGCTCCATCTTTTGTACCTCAACAAGAATTACTAGAACCTACAATGCGATCGGCTATTGATCAAGTTGGTCTCAACTCTCCTTTTTCTCTAGAAGAATTAAAGGGTGTACTTACTTCTGTATCGGATTCAGCTCCTGGTGAAGATGGCCTTCCGTATTCTTTTTATAGTAACCTCGGCGAATATTCGCTATCGTACTTCTTAAGTTTAATAAATTTAATCATGGAAACTGGGATAATACCCCACTCTTGGAAAAGCCAAGTGATAATCCCGATTCTTAAACCTTCTAAACCGTCTTCGCAAATATCATCATATCGGCCTATAGCTCTGTCTTTAGTTGTTGCTAAAATTGTAGAACACCTTGTTAAAAACAGATTAGAGTGGTACATTGAAAGTCACAAATTACTATCAAAGTCTCAATACGGTTTCCGAAAGGGTAAAAGCACTATGGATAGCGTTGCCATTTTGACGACGGACATTCGTATTGCTTTTTCCGCTAATGAATCTGTAATAGCCGTTTTTTTGGATATTAAAGCAGCATATGATAATGTTCTCCTCCCCATCCTTAGAAATAAATTAGACAAACTATGTGTTCCACGTATGTTATCTAACTTTATAATTAATTTGTTATCAGGCCGATCCATTAAATTAGATGGTTCCGCTGAGTGTAGATTGGTCTGGAAGGGCCTGCCTCAAGGCTCGGTTTTAAGTCCCATTTTATATAATATTTACACGTATGATTTGGAGACATCACTTCCAAGCTCCGTTAATGTATTACAGTATGCCGACGATTTACTTATATACGCCTCTGATAAATCCATTAGTACAGCAAACTCGTGCATTACTTGGTCCCTTACGAGATTAGAAAAGTGGCTGGACAACCATGGGTTAGAATTATCGCCCCAAAAAAGTAGTGCTGTTCTGTTTTCTAGACAACGCTCACCAAGCCCAATTAATATTCTGTATAAAAGCGATGTTATCCCTGTGAAAGACAACGTAAAGTTTTTAGGTATAATTTTGGATAACAAACTCACAGGACTTCCGCATTGTGAATATGTGGTTGCCAAGTGTGAACGGGTCCTTAACATTCTTAGATGTCTTGCGGGCGTTTGGTGGGGTGCTCATCCGTATTCTTTAAAGCTGATCTATAATGCGCTTGTAAGAAGTGTGCTCGATTACGGGTCCTTTTTATTGGAGCCTTGTAGTGCAGCGGGATTGAAGAAAATGGATGGCATCCAATCAAAGGCTCTTAGGCTAATATCAGGTGCCATGAGATCAAGCCCTCTTAATGCTCTGCAGGTTGAGTATGGTGAACCACCTCTGAATTTACGTCGTCAGTTTCTCTGTGATAGATTTATATTTAGAGCTATATAGTTCTCTCAGCATCCGTTGATTGAAAAACTTCACCGACTTTCAGATTTCATTGAATCGTCCCCTTATTGGCGTCACAAATCTTCTCCATGTTTAATTAACAGTTTTAAAAAGTATTTAACTCTAGAAGCGCCTACTTATCGGTCTCAAACTCTTCCTGTATTTACATGTAATTATGATGCATTAACGTTTTCTCCATATATACACATAAATTTGGGAATTGAAAAACATAGTTCCAATGCTAACTCCCTATTTAACTGTAAGGTTGACGAAAACTGGCGCAACTGGCATCAAATATATTGTGACGCCTCCAAGCACTCATCGACTGGTTTTGTTGGTGTAGGTATATTCCACTTGCAGTACAGCATTGTACAAAAAGTTAAGTTTCCCGCTGAGACATCGGTTTTCACTGGAGAATGTTACGGAATTTTTAAAGCAATAGAATATGCACGTATCATGAAACTTCCTCAGGTGGTTATATTTTCAGACTCTTTGAGTGCTCTATATTCCTTATCCAAGTTTCCCTTTAAACCACAAGTTTATTATCCTGCTGTAGTTAAAGCAAGAGAAGAGTTATACCGGTGCATTATAAATGGACAATCCATTTCTTTTGCCTGGATTCCCAGTCATTCTGGGATAAAAGGCAACGAAAAGGCTGACCTGCTTGCCAATGATGCTGTAAGTAATGGTGATCTTTTCCCGTTCACAAACTTCTGTCATGACTTAGCTGCTTTGCCAAAGCATTCTCTCAAGACGTCTTGGGAGGAGGTTTGGGCTGATAGCGGTTTGCGCAAGGGTAAATTCTATTTCAACCTCCAACCCAAAATTCCGACTAGACCTTGGTTTTTTAATATTACTCTTGGTAAAATTGCTACATCCACTTTGATTCGAATGAGATTGGGTCATGTATGCAGCCCGGCACACCTTGCGCGCCTTAAGATAGTTGACTCTGCGTCTTGTGATTGTGGAGACGACTTTGGCGACTTAAATCATATTTTCTTTAGTTGTCCGAATTATGATGCTTCTTCTTTCTACGAAACTTTGATATCCCTCCATGTTCCTTTTCCTACAGATATATCTTGTTTGCTTGTGTCTGATGATCCTGATATTTATTATTGTCTATCTATGTATATAATATCTAATAATATAAAGTTATAAATCTTATTTTATACTTTGACCTTTAATATTACCCGTATATGTATATATAAAATAATTTTCCTATCCTACTTTCCTGATCCAATATTTAGTTTTTCCAAATTTCCTAACCTAAAGTTTTCAATTTTAACCGCGTAAGTTTCCCCGTTTTTAACAACAGTCGAAAGCCCTAAACACTTAATGCTCCAAGCAATTTAAAAAACGAAAATGAAGAAAAAAAGAAAAGACTGAGAAACTCGACACTGGCAGAATGCATGAATAATGCGATGCCAAAATCAGGGGAAAAAAAAAAAAAAAAAAAAACGCAAAATTAAATACTATACGCGATTCAATAAAGAAAGAACTTCACAGAACAAGCATTTCTATTGCTGTTTCACTCCCTCTGTACCTATACACATTGCTGGAAGAGAGAAAATAATAGTTTCTTGCGTCAGATTCGTTTCTCGTAGATATTATCAGTTATTATTTTGTTGCTCCTATGGAAGTTGAATGTATTTCTAATTGTTGCTCTATCCTGGAGCTGCAGGGACTATTTTATTGTGGCGCTACTGTTTTATTAGCGTGTTTAGTCTGACAAACGAGCATTGTATAAATACAGTGGAATGAAGAACGCACGAGTTACCTAAGGGTCTTTGAAGAAAATCCGACAATGGCGGTTGTGAATTTTCAATTTATTTTTCAAAACTAGTGTATCTTGAACTTTAATGTGTAATGTGCAGTAAAATATCCTCCATTTTGCTGTTGGCGTTTTGACTGACAAAATATGACTTTGACCTGATATAACCGTACAAATTTTACTCACTTGACAATGGCAGAATTATTGCAAAAAAGCGATTAAAGAAGAAGAAAAAAAAGAGTTACCTAAGTTATGTATGTTATTAGTTGTTTTGTTATGTCACGAAAATAAATAAATACATTCAGGACTGAATTTATACTATAAAATTGACCACCTTTTTAGTATATTCTTAATCAATAATATCACTTAAGTATCTACTAATAAAAACACATTAGAAAAATCCAACCGCCAACCGCCAACCCCTTTATCGCGGCCGTAAGACAGACAACATTAATGCAATGAGTGGGGTCGGATGCAAAGTACACGAAGAAGTGGAGGCCATAATTTCCCTCCCACCCGGCGGAAACTGGAAGTTTTATTCCCGATTGCCACCCGGGGGCAATCCAAGTGGTGGCAAACGGGAATATAAGCACCTATTTTTTTCCGAAATACTTAACGCTCGCTCACTGCGCGACGTCGTCGCTCGCCCTACAACGATTCACTTCTTTTTTAGGCATGTTAAAAACTTAGAAAATAGCTTTCCTATTGCTTTTGAAAGAATGTCTACAAGGCGAGAACTCGTACACAGCAAAAATATTGTCACTACATTCCGCCGTGTAAACAGTAGCAAGCGCTTATCGCCAGGCGATACACTTATATGTACATAATCGTACGCAAGAACTTAATTCTTGCATCTATGACATGTAAACATTTTGGTACGATATACGGTTTTTCCTCCTGAAACGCGCGAGAAATCATCTCCTGACATACCTACGTATAAAATATGGATGGAGAACTGACATCCAACACGCATGATGCAACGTCAGAAGCAAAATTAATAATATTACTTGCGTTGAAACTAGTTCTACTTAAATCAAAATGAACTTACCTGCCATTTAGTGCTGTTGGGACTGTTGGGAGTTTCTGTATCTGGGTCGATTCGCTGCTTGTGTTATCTAATTCTTCATTCGAAGCTGCACACGATTCACGTGCACCGGATTCTGTTGGCTTCTTACATCCAGCATTACGAAGTATACAGTCCATACAACCCGCATCTGTGATGCCGCGAGGAACTAAGCTGGCTATCTTATTATAATCGCTGTCAGTAAAAAGGTCTCTGTCAAACGGTAAAATGCCACACGTTTTAAATGCCTTTTTTATACACTCGGGTGTCATCGCATTAGCGTATGCTTGACCAGCAACTTTACCGACGTCACAGACGATCGGTGCTTCATTGCTATTTTCAATTTGCTCTGCCTGCCACGATTCTATGCCACCATAATACAACGCGTGATACGAATCTAAGAGCTCTGCTGCCATCAATGGTTGTAACAACTTTGACATGTGAGGATGTAATATTAACAGCTTTACACCAGATTCTTCGGCTAAATTTATAGCAGAAATCGACCGGTGGCAAATATCTATATCCATTATCAAAATACTAGGATTTGCCGGTGTGGTATTCGTCTGCTTTATGAAATGTTTCATTACTTTAAAAAATAAATCTGTAGTTAGTTTCCCGTTTGGTGCTGATAAAACGATTGCTCCAGGCGGAGTTTCAAGGTCTGTAGCATCTTCCAAGGTTTCGTATGGCACTACTACAACAGGAGGTACACTAATGCCATTTGCACCGACGATGCAACATGTGGTTACCAAGTCCCATTTGCTGTCCCTTTCAATCTGCTTCTTAATTGGATCAACGTTCGTATACGTCTCATTTAAGTTGAATATCCTTGAACCGTCTTTAAAAATAGGATTCAATTGTATAAGTTTTTCCAAATCATCATAAAATTGGTTAACATTGGCCTTTACCCATACGATACTTCGTACTGTTTTCCCGTTGCACCTTTCTGGTTTTTTCAATTCTAGCTCTGCATGTCTGTTTTTGAAATGCAGCAGCCACTCGGACGTCGCCATGTCATACTTCCAAGAATCAGGGATGTTTAGACTAAACTTTGAAGCTGCCTGGTGAGCTAACATGCGACATTCTTTATCAGTTAAGCCATGAAACAGGGATTCTAAATGTTTCAAGAGCTCTATTACGGTTGTCTCTTGATCCGCAGTAAAGACCTCGTCGGCAATATTATCATCATTCTTAGCCTTTAAACATTCCGGTTTAGAGCACTCAACGTTGAAAATTTCTTTGTTTCTCAGATACATGGTATACTTTCTTTTTATCTTATGCTGGTATATCCCGGTTAATCGGCTTGCTTTGTGGATGCTCATACCAACAGAGACATAATCCAATGCCTGTTTCAATTTTATGTCGCAGATATGTCTACCTTTTCTTGCCACTTTAGACATCCTGTAGACAAAAATTAACATAGGTAACTTTGAAAAAATACTGTGATTCAAAAACTTAAACCACGTTCTCTCACGTACTAAGGCTCCGCCATCCGTCTGTCTGTCTGTCCGTCTGTCACCAGGCAGTCTCATGAACCGTGATAGCTCAGATAATATAATACGATAGTTAGATAGTTGAAATTTTCACAGATGATGTATTTCTGTTGCCGCTATTTCAACAGATAGTAAAAAACAGAATAAAATAAATATTTAAGGGGCTCGCAAGTCCCAACCCAATCCCATATACTTAATAAACGTGATTGACGTTTTTGTAGATAATGGTACGGAACTATGGCAGTAGAGCTTTTGTTGAAGTTTTTTTTTTAATCTGCTTTACCACAGACACCTGGGTCCGTACCTACTCTTTGTTAATTTATCATTTATTGTTATTTGTTATTTGTTTTTTATTTTACTGAACAAATATCATACACGAGAGGACAATTAAATACTTAACCTATTTTTTTTTGTATTTTTGTTTTTTGTATTTTGTTTTTGTTTTTTTTTTGTTGAAGTTTTGTACGGTAAAGTTCGAGTAAAATTAACCGAATTTTTGGGCTGGATATTCGGTTCGGTAAGCGCTGAACCAAATAATTTTCGTTATTAATTACTCCGTTCAATTAAAATTTAAATTCTATGATGATATAAAAATTATCCATGTTCGGCGCATCACCAATTCACCAGTAGAGGGTGAAGTGGTGAAACAAATTCAATGGCGGTTGTGAAGTCCGCTGCAAACCCCCCCGCAAATTGCATACACCACAGCCACACACCACGCACACGCGCACTCTAATTTTTGCTATATAGATCGACAAGGATCTTTTGGCACGTGGCAAAATTTGGAACTACCGCTGACATCTTGTCAAAGTGTCATTGTTGACAAATCACTCCAGTTGCCAACTACGTGAATCTCAAGTCTCACCCAAATTACCTTAAAAATTATAAATTGGTTTACTTGTATGTGCCTAACCATTACGCGCAATATACAATACAATACAATACAATACAATACAATACAATACAATAATACACTAATAAATAAGAATCCACATAGGTAAAGATTTATAAAAGAATAGCTTTTGCCCGCGGCTTCGCACGCTTGTTATGTTATTTTTACGTTATAGTCTAATAATAGATCATGCATTTCATACCAAACAACAAAATCCACTAAATCTTTTCAAAGCTGAGCACAGTAACCTGTATTAGCATAGGTATAGGTATAACGCAAGCATAGCCGTGAGTGGAAGCTATTTAAGCCATTACCTAAAATTAAATGTTTTGAGTCTAATATAGATTTATAACAGTAAAAGAAGTTTCAAACAAAAAACTACAATTTTATAAGTACCTCTTCATATTACAGGAAAAAGAAATCAGTATCACTTCACTCAGGTCTTTAACAGAAGTTTCAGTAAGTTTTGTTTAGGTAGTAGTTAGGTACCTAAGCAGGCAGGTACAGTTTAGAAAAATATGGAAGAATCACACACGATGAACCTGTTTTGCTCAGTTTTACATAATTATTATCCGCGCGCTTTTTGTTCCATTTACCACATTTTTTTTACCTTCTTAAGTTTGGTTCCATACGAATTGAGTACCTAACTACCTACACATAGCCAGTGTCAATAATAAGTTTATAAATTGCTGGAGATATGCATTTACCTGTACGACGCGTACATAATTAATTTTCTTAATACTAATTAGGAATTACAAATACTAAACCACCACTCCTTAATGAATCGACAGTTATAATTATTATTATGTCCACTATTTTCCACGCTGTCTCATTCCCAACATACCTACCTAGTGATGAAAGTGAGGAAGTAGGTTAAATCTTCATTACATAATTATTACTAACACCCAAAGTTACTTACCTACAAAACTATTACCTTCTTGAAGTAACCGAGTAATCAATCATTTTCTGCTCACGTGGTTTATTTAAAAGCCCACAGATCTAATATATTTTAACTATTAAAAACTTATTTCAACATGCAAGAAGAAGAAGAAGAACAAATCAAAAACGAATGAACGTTACGCGCCATGTTGTTAATTCGAGGATACAATTTTATTGCCATAATGAATACCTACATATTAATTATTATATCTAAGTACCTACCCTTTTTAAACATTTTTCATCAAATATTTCGTATCATTGGCTAAATACAAATAATAGCACCTCCGGCTTACTTTAATGCCAAAATAAAAAAGGTTTAAAATGCGTAGCAATGATAAGGGTATATAACTTAAGTAGCTATAAGTACTACAGGGGGTCTAGCAAAGATACCAACCACTAACGCTAACGCCAAACGCTAATTCCGAAACGGTATTGAAATGACATTCGCTGTGGAAAAGTTAGCGATTTCCGAAATGTCATCCTAGTACATTTTGGAGTTAGCGTTAGTGGTTGGTTTCTTTGCTAGACCCCCAGGTACCTTAAAACTTCCTTGGGGTTGATCAAGAATGTAGCAGTAGCGCAAAAATAATTTTATCTACCTAATTAGAATGGTAACGTGTAGTAAGTTCATGTAAATAATACATTTTACCAGATCGCCAATAAAGAACATTACTCCCGCCAAAACCCTATAAATCGAAAACTTGAATAAAAACGTAAGCTTCAATATTGGCTAAGTATGATAATCGTGTGAAGCCTTATGAATAATTATAAAAAGTCTAAGTACCTACCCTTTTAAACAGTTTTCAATAAAATACTTCCTATCATTGGCTAAATACAAATTTTGTCTAATGCCAAAATAAAAAAGGGTTTACAACGCGTAGCAAAAGCAAGGGTCAATAGGCACAGATTACTGAATATGTTACTACTAAAGGTTAAGCTATAGGTACTATAAATACAATTTTAAATACTTATTTCGAATGGTAACGCGTAGTAGATTTTTGAAAACTAATACGTAATACCAGATCGCCAATAAAGAATTTTGCCCTCTCCAGAACCCAATAAATCGAAAACATGAATAAAAATGTAGTTATGTTTCAATATTGGCTAAATATGATATCGCGTGAAGCCTTAAAACTTATAAAAAAAGTCTAAGAAGTTTTTAGTTTTCTAAATTTCTTGTTCTCTGTGTCTCGGTCATATTCAAGAAGTTTCTCATACCTATCCTCTTTTTTTAGTTTAGACCACAGATTAATGAAAAAACTTATCTATATGTAAATACATATGATTTTTTTGGGTATAGGTCTTACATAATGAACACATTGTTTTTCTCTAATCTGCATTGCATCGAGCGCAGACGAAGTTATCGCGCGTTGTATTTCACCGTAGCCCGAAATGTGTGATACACTGCCGGTAATGCAGGCGCACCAATTGTTATTTACTGTTGTAAAACATGCATTAAATTACTTCCTTATTGCTTAGTGCAGTGGGGATTGTTCAGAATGAAATACAAAAATATAGGAGTTCCGTACTCAAAGAGTAAATCCTTATTACTAAACCTCCGCTGTCCGTCTGTCTGTCGGTCTGTCCACCAGGATGTACTCATGAATCGTGATAGTTAGACTGTTGAATTTTTCACAGATGATATATTTCTGTTGCCACTATAACCGTGGTCCGTATTCAAAGGGACAGATAAACAGACAAATAAAAAAAAATTGGTTTTACTTCATATTGATAAGGAATTATAAATTTAAACTATTACAATTTATTTTTGTAATCACAAATAATACTCTCACAGTTTGTAAAACATATTTATCCGCCGACATGCAATATAACGCTACTGCTTCCTCCATTTATTTAGCCCACGTCGGTCGCGCAGCAGGCAAACAGATTGACTGTGTCCAGGTTGGGGCGCTACAAAAACATCGAGGATAGTCAACAGAGATGTTTTTGCGCGCCAACTCAACAGCGAAGGTTCGGGCGTATATGAAGCCGTGCCATAATAATAACAGAGTTTTTTTCTTAATCTGTGCATCCGGATAAACCCGAGATAAAATTCCCGTCAGTAGCAGTGTAGCAGAGTAAATTTTTTTTTCTTTCATCTATCGTTAGTAGCCAAAATATAACTTACCTTTTGACACTGGCTAAATACCTACACTATGTGTGGAGCCAAAATATAAGACAAAAAACTTACCTTGAGGCATTGAAGCGGCCATCTTGTTAAAATCCCGTTCCGTTTCATAATGAAATCTTAATCATTTTCACCAAAAAAAAATTAACGATATATAAAATTTAATATATCCTATGTTTTGCGCCGGGTTTTTCTAAGCTTATTAGTGAAAACCGCATGAAAATTCGTTCAGTATTTTCGGACTTGTGCCGTAACAAACAAACAAACAAACAAACAAACAGACAAAATATCTAAAAAGTAGCTTAACGTGATCAGCGAAAAATTTCAAGCCAACCTGTGTCATTTTTTTTTTCGATATCTTGCATTTACAGATTTTTTTATCTCTACAGTTTTATTATATGTATAGATAGAAGATATAGATGGTAGAACAACGGGACGCCTTATCGCCTTAAGCAATTTCTTCCAGACTACGTTTGTATGGACAGGAATTAAAACAAACATTACGGTAGGTGTTGTAACAGTTACAACTTACATCTAAGAACAACAATGAGATAAAAAAGTGCATAATATCGTAAATATAAAAACAATTTATACTATACCTACTACATTACATACCTACCTACTAAAAATCATACATACCTACAGTTATACATATACTAATACTATACACAAACACATATAATAATAATAACAACAATAAATATAAATATGTGTGGACATTTCACACAGCGCCATCTAGCCCCAAACTAAGCGTAGCTTGTACTATGGGAACCAGATAACTGATAAGATAATAAGAAACACGCACGAGCCCTGCCCGGTACTTAGGTTTCTTGTTTTATGCTGACAGTACTTAATAATCACGCATAGAATAAAATAATATTAATAATAAACAAAATAAAAATAAATATGTGTGGACATTTCACACCGCGCCATCTAGCCCCAAACTAAGCATAGCTTGTACTATGGGAACTAGATAACTGATACAAAACTTATATACTTTTTTGTTTGTAAATACATACATAGAATATAATATAACACCCAGACACAGAACAAACATTTATGTTCATCACACAAATGTTTGTCCAGGGCCATTATTCCGTATCGATTCCTTACTTCGAAACCATGCGAATTCCTTGTCTTACATAAGAAATCTGCGAAACTGTATTCTCTATGAAACGAAAACAAAACCGCGCGAAATGAATTTGGAATTGGCGCGATTTGAATTGTCAAGAATCGTATGTTTTACCAAGACGCGTTCCGAAACATCAACACATCAAAAGATATGGCCACTTATAACAATATATTTTATTCAAAATAAAGATAACTTTAATTTAAAGTGAAGGTATATCTGACGCTGTGACACGATTTGAACAAGACACGATAACGACGTGGTTTTGTATCGTGTGGAATCTGTGTTTCCATAGAGAATAACCACCCTGGGTAGGAATCGAACCCACAGCCCTCAGTTCAGAAGGCAGGGATACTACCAACTGCGCTATCGGGCCCGTCAATACATATAATTTCAAGGTCACCTTGTATACAACATTTTAATTTAAATGTGTGTATATTATGGATATTAAGCATACCTTTCATCATAGAAGTATGCTCAGATGAAGAAAGCAATGGCAGTGATGAAGATTTTGATGATGATAATGATGATGGTTATGAAAATTCTGACGAAATACAACCTTTGAAATGGTCCTTGCAGAACACAATAAATAGTATAAAAATCTAGACTTGAGTTTTCTTGAGTAACACGCTATTTCCCAATATTGTTCCTTTATATTACTTATTCATTTTTTGGCAGTCGAAATTAGATAGAACGATCGATTTTATTCATCGTGATGTTTCCCTAAAAAAAAGAACATTTTATTAGCTGGTAACTCCGAAAGCGCACCCACGGCCCCCTGTAAATGTCATCGGCATGCCGAAAGACCCTTGTACCTCTGGTACATAAGATAGGTAGGTACTGCGCAGTGAGCAGCGTTTTGCTAGTACTTTATTATTATCTATTCCGTAGTTTCGCACCGACTTCGCAGCCGCCATTGGGTTTGAATCGCACTCTACCTACCTACCTACCTATTACCAAAGAGTAATATAATTTACTCCGTTATACCTATTATTAATTTATTCCTCTTTTTTTGCTGACAGTATTTAAAAAGTCATACATGGAAATAAATAAGTTAATGGAACCACCTGCTGGAGTTTTGGCGGGAACGCGAAAAGTTCATTTCGTTGCATTGTATTATTTGTTAAAACTTGTGCTTTTTCCAGTGTTAATGTTTAAAATTGGTGGCGTTTTACGCATTAAGTGCTGAATTACGGGCATGAGTGAGGGCAAGTGATATAATGTGGTGAAACGTGATTTTTCGTGTTGCTTCCAAAACTCCATAGAAGCTTCTAGTAAAGTTGCCACCACTTTGCTGGAGCATGACTTAGACTGGACTATGACTACCTGACTTAGACTGGACTATGACTATGACTAGGACATGACTGCGTGAAATATTTTATAATACTTGGCACTGGCTAAATACACTATCATCATCATCAGCCTACTCTCGTCCACTGCTGGACATAGGCCTCTCCAAGAGCACGCCACTGAGCTCGGTCTTCAGCTCTCTGCATCCAGTCTCTACCAGCCGCTTTCCGCAAGTCGTCACTCCACCTGGCCGCAGGGCGCCCTACACTACGTTTGCCTAAACGTGGTCTCCACTCAAGAACCCGTCTACCCCAGCGGTTATCAGTTCTTCGAGAAATGTGGCCAGCCCACTGCCACTTCAGCTTACTAATCCTCTGCGCTGTGTCGACTACTTTGGTCCTCTGTCGGATCACTTCGTTTCGTATCTTGTCTTTTAGAGAAACTCCGAGCATAGCTCTCTCCATAGCTCGCTGCACGACTTTAAATTTATGGACTAGCTTAACAGTAAGTGTCCACGTAGGTCATAACTGGCAGGACGCACTGATTGAAGACTTTAGTCTTAAGACACTGTGGTATGGACGACGCGAAGACCTGACGAAGCTTGCCAAATGCTGCCCAGCCTAATTGTATCCTCCTATTAGCTTCCCTATCAATGTTGTTTTTGCCCAGCTGCAAAGTTTGCCCCAAGTAGGACATATTCATGAACAACTTCGAGAGGTATTCCATGGACTACAATCGGCTTCGGATCGACCAAATCGTTAAACATGATCTTTGTTTTGTCGATGTTCATTCCGAGACCGATGCGTCCAGAAGCATCAGCTAGGCCCGTCACCATTCGCTGCAAGTCTTGCGCTGACTCCGCCATCAAGACGATATCATCGGCAAACCGTAAGTGTGAGATGCGCTCGCCACTAATATTAATGCCCATACCTTTCCAGTCCAACGTCTTAAACATATCTTCCAGGGCACAGTGAACAGTTTCGGGGATATTACATCCCCCTGTCTCACCCCCCTGCGCAGTGGAATATGTTTAGACTGCTAGTTCTGTACTTGAACACTCATACTAGCGGCATCGTAAAGGCATCTCATCACGTTGATATATCGCCAGTCGACTTGGCAGCGCTGTAGAGACTCCAGAACAGCCCAGGTCTCAACAGAGTCAAAGGCTTTCTCATAGTCCACAAAAGCAAGACACAGGGGTTGGTTATACTCTTCGGACTTTTGTATTACCTGCCTCACTGTGTGGATGTGGTCTATGGTGCCATATCCTCTGCAAACCCCAGCCTGCTCTGGAGGCTGAAATTCGTCAAGCCTTCTTGCGAGACGATTTGAGATGACCCTGGAAAACAACTTATACACGTGGCTCAGGAGTGAAATAGGGCGATAGTTCTTCAATAAAGTTTTATCGCTTTACGCTTCTGGAGTTCTCCCACAATTAAGAACAGTGTTGAATAACTTTTGGAGCTCCTGAAGTGCAGGTTTACCACCTGCTTTCAACAGCTCCGTAGTTATTCAGTCTTCACAAATACACTATGTGTGGAGCCAAAATATAACAACAAAAAAAAGTAAGTTAATAATGTTTTTAGTCGTAGTTATTTTAAGTTTTTATTTTAAATTAATTTTTATACCCATTGGCATGGTCGGTTTATGGTATACCTAATTAGTTTATGTTCTTTCTTTGTTGTTAAAAAAATTTTAAATTAAAAAATGTAGGTTTTTAATTATTTATATTATGCCACGGATCCTAGGTATAAAAAAAATCATCTTTAGAAACACGCACGAGCCCTGCCCGGTACTTAGGTTTCTTGTTTTATGCTGACAGTACTTAATAATCACGCATAGAATAAAATAATATTAATAATAAACAAAATAAAAATAAATATGTGTGGACATTTCACACCGCGCCATCTAGCCCCAAACTAAGCATAGCTTGTACTATGGGAACCAGATAACTGATACAAAACTTATATACTTTTTTGTTTGTAAATACATACATAGAATATAATATAACACCCAGACACAGAACAAACATCTATGTTCATCACACAAATGTTTGGTCCTGGGTAGGAATCGAACCCACAACCCTCAGTGATATTATTTCACATTTTTATTTTTAATTGTGGTTTTCGGGATCGGGGATCTAATAATGTTAGGCACAGGCAGGTTGGCAGTAAATATTTAAATCATCTACAATATGACGCGGATCTTGGGGAGAAGTTTCGCTGGGAACAACTCTATTAAAATATATCCATAACAACAATAGAGTGCGTTTCATTGAATAGTTCCTATGCCGTTATGTTGGCTCCCCTGTCTGTCAAAGTTATCGACACGCGAAGAAGTATCTGGGGATTTTACTAAGTTTTAATTGTATTTCTTGCGAAAATCATGCCGAAAACATTAAAAAGTGGCGAAAGAATGATGGTGTTGAAAGTGAAGGACTTTTGTGAACGTGAAAAACGTAACGAGGCCCCACTGGTTCCATTAAGATGTGTACAAGCTCGTGTCGCCGCCATTACAGGTTAGTCAAAAAGGGTTACCAGCTTCAGTTTGAGAAGCCTCTCTGTAGGTATTTTTTATGTCTATATTGTAAGTATTTATTTTATTATGGTTTTCTAATAAATCTATGATAGTATTTATTATTAAAAGGTTTAACTGTTTGTTTATAATCAATAACCTAGAAAGCTACAATTTTTTTTAAATTCTTGATTTCTAGTAGGCTATGATGTCAGTTAATGAATAGTAATAATAAACATAGATTTTTTGTTAAAGGCATTTCTGAGAAAACGGTATCCAAAATTACTAAAGAGGGTACAGTGGCAGCTTCAACGTCGAAAAAAATTACAACACCGCGAAAAAATGGTCCTCGACGAAAAATCCACGAATTGGATGACTTCGATCGGTGTGCTATAAGGCATAAAATTCACGAATTTTATTCCGTAAAAAAGGAATTGCCTACATTGACGAAGTTGTTGCATGAAATGCGAAATGAAATAGGTTATAAAGGGAGCCGCACAACTTTGTGGAGAATCATAAAAAATATGGGATTTTATTTCAAAAAATGCAAATCCAAAAGAAAGGTGTTAATGGAGAGATATGACATCACTGCCTGGCGTCATCGATACCTGGCTGAATTACGAACCAATCGCCTTGGAGATCAGCGGCCAGTCGTGTATTTAGACGAGACATATATACACGCCACATATTGCGCTGGAAAATGCTGGCAAAGCGAATCTGAAGAAGGTGTCTTATCTTCAGATTCCAAAGGACCACGGTGGATTATCGTTCACGCAGGTGGCGTCATGGGCTTTATACCTAATGCTCAACTGATTTTTAGATCACAGTCGAAAGCAGCCGATTATCATGATGAAATGAATAAAGTTAATTTTAATAAGTGGATTAGTGAAAAGTTGATACCAAATCTACCTCCACGGTCAATTGTTGTCATGGATAATGCGTCTTATCATACCGTGCAGATTGATAAGGCACCTACGATGTCAAGCACAAAATCAGAAATGCAATCCTGGATCACAAATAAAGGACTTTCATATTTGCCAACTATGTTAAAAGCTCAGCTGTATGAAATTATTAAAGAGCACAAACAGCCACCCAAATATGAAGCTGATGTGATGTTGGAAGCGAATGGGCATAAAGTGTTAAGGCTACCGCCCGTTCACCATCTTACAAATATTATAAATAAATAGTAAATAGTTACCAAGTAGGGGCTATCTACATTCTATTATTTAATATTCTTTCATGCTCATTCGTGAATGAAGATAAAAATTATTAAGTGGAATTAAAAGTAAAAAACAAAACTCCGTGAGTTCAGGGCGTTTAGTTTAGGCAACACCTATTAGCATTGCTGCCAACATGACAGCATAGGAACTATATGATGAAACGCACTCTAGATCGTGCCATGCCCAGAGCAAAAAAAAATCGCTTCGCCTGATTCGCCTCCATGTTACATGCCTGACTGAACCCCTAAACCGTGAACCGGTATTGTTTTTTTTATTTTTAGCCGGCGAGTGCTTGTGGGGCTGGTTGCCACTATAATAGCCTTAGCCCCGCGCCGCGCCCGCCGCCACCCGCGCGCCGGCCGCGGTCGTCAGTCGAATAAAATAATAGGTAGGTAGGTACCTACGAACAATAGTGATGGATTAATTAGCATTCGCATTCAGTTTTACCATGTGAAAACTCAAATAGCATTTCGCAAATTAAATGTTGTGAAATTCAGTGAAATATGAAATTTCGTTTCAATTAATTTAGTTCATTTTGAATTAAGTTTTCAATTCATCTCATTTTCATTTTTCATACAATTTTTCATTTCATTATTTATTTCCATTTCATTTCATTTTAGCAATTAGCATAGCAATAGCAATTAGCATGCTAAGACTCGTGAATTAGCATGTTTATGAAATTAACGCAAAATAGCATTAATGAGACGATTTATTTAAAAAAAAAACTAGTTCCGCTTCTTTTACTAGATGGCGCAGTAACGACGTATTTCAAACATGGTCGTAGTTTCAAACCACGGAGTTCAAGAAAAAGTCAAATTCAGTTGAGTGAATCACAGAGTACGTTGTCGATTTGTCGATAGAAAGCCATTAAAGTACATATGCCTTCCATAAAATAATGATAGAATACTAAACTCGATACATAATTATCTTAGCAATGACAGAATTTAAAACCCACATTTTAACGCCACCTATCGGATCTTTATAAAAGTATTTTTTTAATAAAACGCCTTATTGCCGCCGCTAATGAACACTTTTCGATAACTGACCAAATCGATTCGATTGGACTCCAATCGGGAACCATTGGATATCGTTTTTGTATTTTCTCGATCGAATAGCATGCTCGCAGTTGGTTAATATTTAATTTATCAACCGACATCAAAAGGATATATTTCGTTTCGGTCGTATTATTTAAAACGTTTGTTACCGTAATATTTCAATTTTAAAATTAAACATTTCTCATACATAAACGAGTGAAATGTTGTATTTTAAAAGGTAGAAAACATAACCCTTTCATGGTAAAAAATATGACGAAAGTAATTACTAACTACGAATACCTATTCGGCACATCTCTATTAGTGTGTAAAGCTTCAATGTTTGTGAATCGTGACGTGTTTCAAGTCCCCTGGAAACGACTCAGTGCAGTGGTGCAGGCCAAAGACTTGTGCTGGCAGGCAGTGTAGTCTTTTGTCGGTCGAATCAACTTCTAATAAAATGCTCACTTTTACGATAATTTACCTACTTTTATCGAGCTATGGTCACTTAACAGCTAAATAAATGTGAAAAAACTTACGTTACGCTATTTTTCTGCTTATTTTCAATGATATTCACTCGGTAAACAGCGATTTTGTAAGTTTCAGAAACCCGCGTACGATGCGACCGCTTGTTACCAAACCCGAAAGTCATCTAGCGCTCGCCGCCGCGTTGCGTTGAAACTGGGTGAATGACAAGGATGGAAATATATCGCTTTCTCATTTTATCGTTATATTTCATTGATTTCTCGAGCGCGGGTGGTAGCACAGAATAGAGTACCTACCACGTCGCGGTAGTCATCTCACCTCGGCTCACATATTCACGTACTTTTTAGGGTTCCATACCCTATTACTAAGACTCCGCTGTCCGTCCGTCTGTCACTCGTCATCATCACATGAACCGTGATAGTTGGACAGTTGAAATTTTCACAGATAATGTATTTCTGTTGCCGCTACACCAACTAGGTATAGTAAAAAATGAATAAAATAAATATTTAGAGTGGGCTCCCATATTATGTAACAAACGTGATATTTTTGCTCGTTTTTTATAGATAATGGTAGGTACGGACGGAACCCTTCATGTGCGAGTCAGACTCGCTCTTGGAAGGTTTTTATTTTTTGTATTTTTGAATCTGCCTGTCGCAAAGTACGCATGTGGCATAGGTAAATACCTAATCTAGGCATATATAAAAAATAAAAGCCCTAGGTATTACATTATTAGTATTACCATATCCCTATCCCTCCCTACATATAATAAATGTGTAATTCTGATGCGCTACGTAACACACACATAATGATGTCAAATCTAATTTATCCCATAGGTTCTATTGTTCAAAAAATATCGTAACCGCGATGCAGGACTACAAGGCTTTTTGCCCTTCTCCATACATTTTATAATTTATCGTATCTAACGCCATCTAGGGACAATAATTTGTATATAAAATATAATATAATGATTGGTGTAGACATAACTATATTTTTGATTATTTCTTACTCAGTGAGGGTAGATATTGTTTTGTATTACCTCTCGCTGGCAACGCCCGTCAGTCTCAACCTTGTGCGCGACACGGACGCTGCTAAATAAAAAAACTCCATCTCTTCTTGCTTTGAAGACAATCTCCCTCTCGTGACCTATGTGAACACTGCCAAACTGCCTCTGTGAGTGTAGTGCTTGTTGTGCCTACTTACCAATTGGACGGTACCGTCTTCACGAGGATCAGAGCTGGACAGCTGGTGAGTTGGCTTACATTCTTTACCTATTTCTCACTGAGATCTATTTTTGTGTTGTTCTTTCGTCCCGGGGGCACCACCCCCCAAAAACGCACCTTCGAATCGCGGGGGCATAAGTATATATCACTGTCTTTTTGTAAGTACCGTCTGTTTATAAAAAAACGCGGTTATTTATAAACTGACAATTTATTGTAAACGGGCAATGTGTCTCACAATAAAACTGTAGAATTTCGGTTATTTATAATTAATCAGCATCAATCCGTTTTATTGTAATTGTGTAGGTACTTTTAGTGTGGTCAAAACTAACCTACCAAGTCGTATCGTAACCTACTGGTTAGCCACTAGTGCCTCTAAAAAAACAATAAATTACATACGGGTTTGTTCACAATTAATAGCTACTCAAACCCGTTTTTTTATAAACTAACCGCTGGACACCGACTATTTATAAATGATCGAAAAATCATTTGTTTTATTGTAAGACAAATAATTGTCAGTTTGCAATAAATCGACAGTTTATAAATAACCGGTTTTATTTTCGTTTTTATAAATAAACCAATCGGTTTTTACAAAGAACCGGTGATCTTTTATGTAAGTAGGTACTACGTACAAACATAAACGTTATTGGAACAATAGGTAATAATGGATAACGATCTGGCAAACCCGCGGGTATTTGCAGGAGGCGAGCAGGCTCTCAAGGTGGCGCTCTCTAGGGGAGGCCTATGTTCAGCAGTGGATGTCTTCAGGCTATTGATGATGAGGTAGTGAGGTAGCCATAGGTACGTGCTTAGTTACCTGGATGGGGACGTTAAAGTTTCAACATATTAAAAAAAAGTTAATTTATAAAAGAATTTTAATAACGACTCACGAACGGGATTTTAAAGCTCCTCGCTTCGCTCGCTGTCTACGATTGGTATTTTGAAGTCACTCCTCACTTCACTTGTCGTCATATTAGTTTGAAGCTCCTCCTCGCTTCGCTCGTCGTCGAACTTGTTGAATTGAATCATTAGGGTAGGTATGTACCTATACTTATGTGAGTATTCAAGGAGCTACTATTATCGACAAAGCCAGGGGCGGCTCTACCTTAAGATGACGCATTGGACCAATAAATACGAAAACGCGTACTTTTGAACGCGTAGTGTGGAGTAACGAATGATATGATTCAAATTTTAAGAATATCTTTGGTAAGACTAAAACCTTTACAATTTTTTAAACTGGACACATTTTTGAAAAATAGTAAGACATATTTAAATAAATATATGCAAAATTCACACCTAAAAAATTCAAATGCTCAGAATTATCAGCGACAACACCCCATTATTTTTTACGAATAAAATAGCCAGACCGCTATTCTATCTTTTAGACCGAGAAGATATTTTATTTTATGTTTATATTACGAGTAATTAAATAAAAACCTAGTCGAAAATTGGATTTATAATGAAATGCCACGTAGAGCTCAGTCCACAGAGTACATTGGTATATATAGAAATAGAGGCCAATCTTCGGTCTCTAAATGGGTAACATCGTTGGTCTGTGGGTATACGTAGCGCCACCTGGTGCCGAAAGTATACAACGTATTATGAATATATATAATTTTATCTATAGCTATACTTGCCTACATATATAGGTACTAGTTAGTACTTTAAAAATAAAAAACATGTATTTAATCTATTTTCATTTATTTATTACCGAATAAAAAGTAATACAATAAAGTGTTTGTGTAACACTAAGTAATGATTATGAATGAAGTAATTACATTTATAGATTTAATCAAGATTCAACTTAACTAGACATGGATGTTACATATAAATGATATCAAATTAAATTCATACCTTGTAGAACTATTTCTATTCTTTATGATCTCTGCCATCTAGTACCGCAAGTTAAAAAAACTAGCAAGATTAACACTGCAAAATTAAAGCTCATTAGGTATATTCTATAGTGCTTTAACCCAATGTGCTTTTCAATTTATTCGTGTTGTATACTTCGAGTTACTCGGTCCGTAGAACTAAGATTGACGTGCCTGGCTCAGTCAGCGACCCGCGCTCGCAGTGACCGGTTGTGTTCCGGCCGCTCTGTGCGACGTCAGCCTACAATTTTTTTTCAAATTATTTTTATAATTCCTTGTTTTTACGGAAACGTAAAATAAAACTAATGAAAATTATAGAACGTTTGGATAAGTTCAACAATTATTTTCATAATTTTATAATAAGAAGTTGCACTCTAATGATCTAAGAATAGAAGTCTACATTTGGTAAGACTAAATGCAAGCATTACCTGCTCCTTGCGATACGTAACTCTACAATTATTTATTATTATTATTCAGCCATGGTCATCCCACTGCAAGGCAAAGGCCTCCCTACCCTCCTTCCACTCCTCCCTGTCAGAAGATTTATGTGGCCAATCCTTCCAGTAAGAGTCCAGCTCGTCCCACCATCTCCGCCTGGGCCTGCCGCCGGGCCGGGTCAGATAGTAATTAATAACATAATAACCGGCCAAGTACACGTTGGACTCGGGCACGAAGGGTTCCGTACCATTATTAGGTATTTATAAAAATGATAAAAAATGACGTTTGTTGTATGGGAGTCTCCTTAAATATTTATTTGTTGAGGTTAACAGGGTGGAATGGGACTAAGCTGGAGAGTGGAGACCAAGGGGTCTAGCCGAGATACCAACCACTAACGCTAACGCCAAACGCTAACTCCAAAATGACATTTCTGAAATCGTTTCCTTTTCCGCAGCGAATGTCATTTCAATACAGTTTTAGCGTTAGCGTTAGTGTTTGGTATCTTTTCTAGACCCCCAGGCCCTTATTTCATAAAAATACAAATGATAATAAACCTACAATGGTCAGCCAAATGGGTTTCATATAACAAAAATACTATGCGTGACTGGAGATTGTCAGTCAAATTTACTGAAAATTGTAGGTTTACTATGATTTGTCTTTTTATGAAATAGGGGGCTGGTCATACAATCCCTATCCCTACATATAATAAATGTGTAATTCTGATGCGCTACGGAACACACACATAATGATGTCAAATCTAATTTATCCCATAGGTTCTATGGTTCAAAATATATCGTAACCGCGATGCAGGACTTCAAGGCTTTTTACCCTTCTCCATACATTTTCTAATTTATCGTATCTAACGCCATCTAGGGACAATAATTTGTAGCTGTTTGTTTGTTTGTTTGTTTGTTATTGAACAAATCCCTAGATACTGAACAGATTTTCATGCGGGTTGCACTAATATGCTTAGAAATAACCAGCGCACAACATAGGATATATTAAAATACAAAACTCATTAAAAAAATTTGGTCAAAATTATTAAATATCATTACGAAACCGGACGGAATTTTATACAACATGGCCGCTTCATGGTGAATTTTTTTTGGCTACTGACGGTTAGTTTGTGTCACAGTAATTTTTTTTTATGTTGTATTATGGCTCCACACTTAGTGTATTTAGCCAGTGTTAAGTAAAGTAATTTTTCGTCGTGTTGTTATTGAATATTTCACATGTTTTACGTAAAGTCCATCTGGAGGCACAGATTAAAGAAAAAAAACGTGTGCAAGGCCATGAACAAAGAATAATAGGAGTTAATTTCGGTAGTAAATATGCATTAAACAGTGGAATGAAATTTTACAATTTATTAGATTTGATTAGCCATTATTAGTTTTTCTATTTAAGCCCTTGCAGGTTGTTTGGGATTTTTGGAGTAAAATAGATATACCATCAAATAATATGTAAGTAGTATGAATAGATTGCATTCAAGATACAAACATGTTAATTATACTTAAGTGCCCGCAGATTAGAGAAATAACCGGCCAAGTGCGAGTTGGGCTCGCGCACGAAGGGTTCCGTATCATTATCTATGAAAACTAGCAAAAAAACGTTTGATGTATGAGAGAGAAAAAATACTAAAATACAGAATAAAATAAGTATTTAAGGGGTTAAATACTTATTTTATTCTGTATTTTTAGTAATAGCGGCAACAAAAATATATTTATCATCTGTGAAGATTTCAGCTGTGTAACTATCACGGTTCATGAGATACAGCCTGATGGTGACAGACGGATAGACGGACAGCGAAGCCTTAGTAATAGGCTTCCGTACCCAAAACGGACTGACGACGTCTGTCAGGCTGTCAGTCCGTCTGTCACCAGGCTGTATCTCATGAACCGTGATAGTTAGAGCTTTACCCTTGGGAGTATAATCTTGACCCTTGCTACGCCTATTTTTGGCATTACATGACGTTTATGTTTGGCCCACAGGTCTGAGGGCCAATGCATACTATTACCACCATAGGCTAATGCAGTGGGCCAATGATACTCTTACGTTACGTATAAATTAAATACTCTTTGAATGATACAGAAGTATAATAATACTCTTTGGAATGATGGAAGTAGATTTTTTTCTCTAATCTGTGTACGAAACATGTTATGTAAAATGCCCTGGGGGTCTAGCAAAGGTCAGAATCACTAACGCTAACGCCTCACGCTAACTCCAAAAATGTATCGAAATGACATTCGCTACGGAAAAGTTAGCGATTTCCGAAACGTCATTTCAGTACATTTTGGAGTTAGCGTTTGGCGTTAGCGTTAGCGGTTGGTATCTTTGCTAGACCCCCAGCCTTTACCCTATTGTAAAAATGTTTTGAAAGCCTAGATTTTAATATAATATAGGTTTTAATTAATCATGAGTTCGATGATACTTATCGAAATATCATCGAAAATTTTTCTATAGTTAAGTAGCCATGAGTGGAGATTTCATCAAAATTGGTCCAGGAATATCAAGGATAATTATTAGCGTACCTACGCTGTTTTGGGAAATATTATAATTAATTATTTCATCCATGATTAAGACATGTCATTTTTACTTCGTGGAAGTGATTATACGAGCAGAAAACTCAGTGTGGCTGATAGAAAATCAGTTTTTAAAAATAAAGCCATTACCCAAACCGAAACCTAAAAAGTAATGTAGTCCACGCGTGGCAACGCCGCGGGCAGTAGCTAGTAATATATATAATAGCTTATAATATTACAAAAAATAGCCTAGTCAATGCAGGCCAAAAAAGCAGATAGTTGAAAATAATTCGTGTAATGGAAGGTGTCCTGACTACATATTAAAAGTACTGGGGGGTGGGGTGCCGCTAATTGGTGGGAGATTCGCGATTTGCCCCCTTTCTGATTTTGTCCCATATTCGTGCCATCCATCCATACATAGAAATTGTACATCTTTGCCCCTTTTTTGGGCAAAGGTTCCCTTTTTCCTCTGACCTCTATAATACAAGTACCTACCTACAGATGCAGACGTTTATTGATAAATATTATTAAAAGTCAACATTACCTACGTGTACCAATACGTGAATACGCGCGAATCCATTGAAAATTTGTACTGCCATTTTTAGTTCATCAACGTGTCCGCTAGGGGCGCTGCAGAGAAATGTATGGGAGAAAACGTAAACTAATTTTAGTAAACTATCGAAACTCGTACTAGGGGTGCAGTGCTTTTTCAGATTTTCTTTAATAAATCATAGCAAAAAATGGTTAAGGACTAAATAATTAATCTGCATTCAATTGTCTACAAGGAAGTTTGGCCAGTGTTTTATTTATTCTGTCTACCATTATTTTATATTTGTGTTCATAGAATAAAACAAGGCAAGTCGATAGAATTTTCAATACAATTTTTATTATTAATTTTAAAAAACAGTAGGAAATTAACTGAATTGTAGTCACTATTGAACTATACTTGCGTTCATTACACTTAATGCTACTTTTTATGGTGAGTGGAATAATAAGTAAATATTAAACTTCAAAATAAATATTTATAAAATACCATTTTAAAAATAAAATAACTAGACCTTACTTATACCCTGTTCATAAATCTTAGATTTTTTATGTAAACAAAGAAATGTCACAAAAGTCACTGTCAAAGTGACATGCCAGGTTCACAATACATTTTTGCCTTAGAAAAATATTTTTTGATTTTAATTCTTAACAATTCAGCTGTTTAGTTTGTGTAGTCTGTTACGGTCTTATTACAAAACGCAGTCTAACGATAGTTCCAGGTTTAAACTAAGGTTTAACGCAATTTCATATTACAAAACGTAGTTTATTTCTTATTCTTGGCTTAATTATGGTCCTAAAGTATTTTCTAGAACTATGGTTTTAGTAGTTACGTGATAAAATTGATTTTAAACCTGTATAGACCTGAATAGTGAACATAGGCCTCCCCTCGAACATCATAGCACCCCTCCCTGGACATAACCCCCCTCCCCCTAATATAGGTAGGTCTCCCCCTCCCCCAAATCCCAAGTATAGGCCTCTCCCACTGAATATAGCCCCCCCCCCCCCCCCGAACATAGGCCTCCGAGTACACCTCTTCCCTAACATAAGGGTGAACATCGAACTCGAACTACCGCTATATTATCTATCATCTGTAAATATTTATTTGAGGCATTGCATAAGTGAGGCGTAAGTAGTCTTGACTTATTTTAGCTTTTGTAATATAGTGTAGTTAAACCTTGTTTTAAATATTAGTTCAGATTCAGACTAAGCCTGGACTTGTTAGTCCTGGCTGCTTTGAAGTAGAGTTTATCAAGCTTTTTGTATAGGTGATAATATACAAACCGTATATTTTTTAATAAAAATGACTGTTTTGGATGAGCTGGGCCCCGTTTTATAAAGCTACAATTGTAGCTTACAATTACTTGTAGTTACTTGTTCTTGTAGCTGCTACAATTGTAAGCTACAATTGTAGCAGCTACAAGAACAAGTAACTACAAGTTACTAGTAACAAGCGTTTTATAAACCTACAAATCATCGATTACAAGCAGTTTATACCAATATACTCTGTGATTACAAGTATCATTCACATCACTACGAACCTCGCAGCGTGGAACCACAGACTAAGCAGAGTATAAAAACTAGATAATGATGTTACAAGTTGCACATCACTATGAATAAACGTCTATAGCTTATTTTTTAATTTGGCTTGCCTTTATTAATGAATTTAGCCGGTGTCAAGTATACATTAAATCCCTACATAATATATAAATTAATAAAACAGTCTATTTGTTTGTTCTTGCTTACAAGCCATATTAAATGAATCTATTTGGATGAAATTTGACACACATAAGGTAATATGGGTACTTATATTATCGGGACAGATGAGTTTTATTTCGGAAAATCAAAGTTCCGACGGGAAAAAAAATAAGTTGTGAGTGAAACCCCGGGCGTCATTATTTCACAGTTATCTATATATTATGGCTTTTCTCATATTAGGTTTGTGATTTTCGTTGATTACTCATGGGCTACGCTTAAGCTAAATTCCTCATTTATAAAGATATTTAATTCATATTTACTTAATTTTACTAATTGAACATTCATTAATACATGACACAACCAATACAACCCACTTTCATAAATTTATCCACACTTGTAATTCATTTTACCTAGCTCTTTAGTTAGGTAAAAATTTTTACAACTTGTAGTTCCGTACACTAGTAACGACCATATCAATTGCTCGATTTTACATTTAAAAAATGAAAAAACATTATGCATTGTCTATGATCTACAAACAAGCGCTTGTAATTCATAGAGTAAAGTAATATATCGGCCGATTTGCTTGTACACTTGTTATCTTGTAGCTTTATAAAACGCATTATTTCAATTTTTTTTGGCTGTGTTGCCAGGATTTTGCTACAAGTACAAGACTTGTAGCTTTATAAAACGGGGCCCAGGTCGTTCCCCTGATGTTGAGCGAAACGGCCGCCCATACCAGTTGCAGTGTCACTCAGAAATTGAAAATAATACAGTTTCGCGTGACGCTGCACTGAGAGATGTCTCAGGATGAAAAAATACTGGGCAAATAGTACTTAATGATGTGACCTCACAGTCAATCAACAGTTTAGCGTGACGCTGCACTGCACACGTCATCCTGAGAGATGTCTCAGAATGAATAAAATACTGGGCAAATGGAACTTAATGATGTGATCTCACAGTCAGTCAATAGTTTCGAGTGAGGTGCGCAGTACGCAAGTCAACTGAAGAGAAGTCTCAAAATAAAAAAAAATACTGGGCAAATGAGACTTTATGATGTGACCTCACAGTCAATCAACAGTTTAGCGTGATGGTGCGCAGTAAGCACGTCAACTTAAGAAAAGTCTCAAAATAAAAAATAATACTGGGCAAATGAGACGTTATGATCGGATCTCATAGCTTTATAATCTTATTACCACAAAGTCTAGTTATTATATTACCAAGCTGTGAGATCAGGTCTTAAAGTCTCAATTGCTCAGTTTTTTTTTATTATGCGTTTTGTTTTTTTTTTAATTTATAGGTAATAAATGTTATTCCTTTTCCGCCATCTCAGATGTAATATTAACAAATACCAGTGATGGTGCAATCGGGATCAAATGATTCCACTATAATAATAATAGGTGGTGCCGGTACCAGTGGTGGGATAATTCAGTTTCAATTGTACCATCCATAAAAAACCATGCAGCAAAACACCTCGAAACAACACGAACGCAAAATATAACTTTTAAAATTAAAATTCGTCGGTTCAAAATAATAAACTTGGTGTCTGCCAGGTTTAACTTTAGTACCATAGAGGTAAAATACGTTTTGTAATATGAAATTTACTTAAACCTTAGTTTAAATGTGAAACTATCGTTCACAATGTAATAAAACGGTCATAATTTAATTTTGATAATTTTGAAAAATTACAATAAAATTGCACAAACGCAGGAATAAGAACATTTGCATTCGAGAAATCGAAAACGATGGCTGCAGATTATATCCTCTTGAAAATGTTTAGGACACCTATAGTATTACCAGTATAATAAAATATTTTCTATCAGAAATTGTTTATTTTATCATAAACATTTTATAGAACAGATATTTCGTCAAAATAAATAGTACAAAATGAAGTTTATTTTATAATTGATCAGATTACGACCAGAAAAAAATAATTGAATATTGTTTTGGGCAAATATAGTAAACTACCACTATAAAAGATTTTTTTTGCACTGTTACCCCTT
Source organism: Ennomos erosarius (assembly GCA_963580505.1). Taxonomy (NCBI): domain Eukaryota; kingdom Metazoa; phylum Arthropoda; class Insecta; order Lepidoptera; family Geometridae; genus Ennomos; species Ennomos erosarius. Next base: position 6,122,166 of record OY756999.1, on the reverse strand, counting down.
TTGTTTACATAAAATATTTAAGATATATGAACAGGGTATAGTCTTTAACTCCACTAGACGGAATAATATTTATAGTAGGACACTAACATAAATATGTCAATCTTTTCAATAGGCATGTATTGATTAATATTGATTAGGACATTTCACACAGCGCCATCTAGCCCCAAACTAAGCATAGCTTGTACTATGGGAACCAGATAACTGATACAATACTTATATACTTTTTTGTTTGTAAATACATACATAGAATACAATATAACACCCAGACGCAGAACAAACATCTATGTTCATCACACAAATGTTTGTCCCGGGTAGGAATCGAACCCACGGCCCTCAGTTCAGAAGGCAGGGGTACTACCAACTGAGCTACCGGGCCCGTCAATCCCCGGGGCCCGGAATCTTTATAAACAAACCATCGCGTATTTTTATCATAGTGTTAGATCGTTATGATACCGGTAATTAAAAGACTAACCTAATTACCGTAAGATTATCGCGGGGAGCCGATGGATGCAGAAGGCGAGTGGCCGCTCAAGGTGGTGGCTCTGTGCGGGGAGGCCTATGTTCAGCAGTGGACGTCTTCGGGCTGTTAATGATGATGATGATGAAGATTCACTCAGTTGCAGAAATGACCATTAAACTTAATGGCGGCATTAAAGATAATGGAGTCCTTAAACTATAGGGAGGCCAACAGTTTAATGGAAGATTAAGATTTAAAGTCAACTTTAAAATTAATGATCGTTTCTGCAACTGGGTGAGTCTCATATCAGAGTCGTTGCCAAAAAGTCATAAATGAGTTATCATTATCACGTATGTGTAGGTATAATACACTGGACTGGAACAGGAGAGAGACGGCAAAAAAGCAGTACGAAATTAAAACACCTGCCTGTGCCTACACATGGTTTGTTTACAGAGATTCTACCTATGTACAAGAAGGTACGTAACAAATCACTATCTTAATAACAAGTATAACAACGGTACCGATATAAAAATTATAACTTAGCTTTGATACACAAAACAACACAAATTACACAAAATGCAATCAACCAGGTGTTTCCCATGTGATTTCAAACAGTTCGCTAGTAGGAAGAGAAGTTGTCTCATCTGATCCAAGCCAAAAACATTATTCTATAACTATAGTCGGCTAGATCGAAGGTCGAAATGAAACAAATCTACATATTCCGAATTCCGAACCAAAAAAAGTATCCAGTAACTCGTGCAAAGCTGGGACTGTGGCGGGACCCGCCCCAGCTATGCACGAATTAATAAGATAGTTTAGGTGGAACCCGCTCCGGCGGGCAGGCTACTAGTACAAAACATAAAAATGAGTTTAACGATAATACATCTCAATATTTGACAAAATCTCAACCGTCGCCTTTGTACTTACAAACAAGATTTTCATCACGTGTGTGCATGTCACAATCACAATATTACCTACCGATATCACGTAGAATTAAAAAAATACATTGATTGGTAGGTAACTAAGTATTTAGTTGACTTATTTCTGTTTATTAGATACTACAGAAAAACCAATACATTGTTCCAGATCTACTGTGCTCTGTTTAGGTTTATCATTTTTACTGGTCAGAGTTTGACCGCTAATGGTTCTTGTTGGCGTAACGGCGGGTTTAGACCTATGGATGATATTGTCAATTTTGAGAGGCACAAGCGGGGGCAGACGGTTACTACCCGATGTAAGTTGCACTTGCGGCGTTTGCAAAATTTGCGCCAGTATTGTTTTATCCGTAGGGATTTGAATGTTATTTGCGGTTATAGGCCTCAAGGTCAAATATTTAACACTCCCATTTGCTGTTGAGTTATGAGCATTAGTCGCAGTTACATTTTTTGATGTATGTGATCCATTCATATGAAGTACATTATTAATTACTGTAGCAGTGGTGCTGACAATTTTAAAGTTTTGAGCGCCAATCACTTGATTTTCGACTAAATAAGCCTGGGTTTGCCGGCTGGGATTATTTTGAATGTCTTCTGGCTTTGAAGAGCTAACAATAGACTGAATGTTTGTGTGAGGCTCTCGTTTTATCATGATAGGAGCTGGCCAAAGCAGACTTGACGCAGCAACTTGTTTATCGCTAGCATCCAGCAATTTACTGGGAGATTTAACACGTATTGTTTTATCCATCTGCGTGCTTTCAAAAGATTTTGTAAGTTTAGTAGCAGTTATTGTATCATTATTCACATAAGCATTTGTAGTTGGTATTATTCTATTAATTTGTTGCGGGGTGTTGCTTGTTGGTGAAATTACAAATGAAGACTCCGGACAATCATTTTTAGAAAATTCCTTTCTTGAATTACCCCCGTTACGCTTAGTCATACCTGAAGGCCCTGGTATCGCAATATCAGGCATTGCAGTTGCAGTATTCATCAAGGTAAAAGTATCTGCGATTTTTGGAAGTGGTAACTCTTGAGACAAAACTTTAGGTACCTCAGTTTCAAGCGGGACCTTTTTCATTTTTGGTACTACAACATTCGACGTAACGTTGCTTTTGAAGAACGATTTGAAGGAGTCGATGTAGTTCTTGTTTTTTCTTTCCATTAAATGTGATATTGATGAACACATGTTTACCATCGTCACATTAGATTTTGAATTAATACAGGGCGCTTTAGCTGCTGAGATTTCAGATGGGTTGATTTGCTCGTGTGATGTATCACTAGGTAATATTTTTACTAGTTTCGTTACGACTTTTGTTTCTTTTTGGGACAAGGGGAGTGATGGTGCAATGATCAGTTCACTTTTCTGTGGAATCTCTAGCATAACATCAGACTGACCAGGTTTTGCCTCAACTCTTCTGCAGAATTCTTCAGCCGTTAAGCCCAGATCAGCCACTTTTTTTATACAAAGAGCAATAATGTCAGATAAATCTTTGAGTTCAACTAGAGATAAGTTTTTAGCAGGCCCATTAAGAACAGCCTCTAACTTACCATCTCTGTTAACGCCCAGTTTAAGATTCTTAAACTTGTTTGAAATGCTAAAACTCAAATCTTGGTTCCCTTCTTTGGAAGCATAGCTCGACAAGATTTGAGAAGCTGTACTTGCATCTGTGCTGTTTTGTTTTTTACTTTTTTTGGGGTAATATAATTTATTTGTGTCAAATGGTTGTTTTGACCGAGCATTGTAACGGATTGCCAAGAGACGTGGCTCATTTTCATATGCATTCGTGTGCTTTAAAGTTGCAGGTAGAATTTGAATAGCTTTCAGCGTTATTGTGCGTGGCTTACAACAACATCTACACCTATTTCTTTTACATTTGTGTGGCATTTGTATTAACTTTAACGCAATCGGTGATATATTAGCCACACGCAAATCGAGCATTACATTTTCTCGGGTGAACCAACAGCAATATTTTGCCTCTAGTTTTTGTAGTCCCATTAAAAGATACGTTCTTTGAAAGTATTTACACTTTTCTAGGTTTTCTAGCAGAAATGTTCTGACAACATTTCCATTTTCCCCAACTACATATATTTCAGCAACATTCTTGACGGGGTATATCTCACCTGTATAATATATACACAATAAGACGTGCTCTAAGTATTTTCCCGGTTGTTTTTCTACAACAGGTTTTTTAACATTTTGTTTTATTGGAATGTAGTTTAAAGCTTTTCCTATTAACCCAGAGCTGTTTGATGGATTGTTTTTCAACAGTTCACGAACCCAGCCTTCTGCGATATCAAGAGAGTTTTTAAGGGTCTCATGTCTTTGTTTTTGTAACTGCTGATTCATGTCAAAAGTATTATTACTAAAGCAGCAACACTTACAGTCTCCAGGTAGACAGCTGTGTGGCTGTCTCATAAATGTTTGAATTGTGAAAGAATAATTCTTTCGTGTGCATATTTTGTTAAGAACCTCCTCCATTTTAAACCAACAGCAGTAATGTTCAATAATTTTCTCTTCTCTTGGATACAAGGCCGCCAAATCATACTCGTCACACTCAGTAGCAATGTAATAGTCTGTGATAAGTCTTGTTGGATTAATACGATACACAAACGCTTCTGTTTTATTATGTAGAAGCACAACAAGGGCGTATTTTTCTTGTATAATTGGTATAACGGCAGTAGGCTTTTTTTTCAAATTTATTAACACAGTGTTGTCTTCATCAGAGTCAGGTTCGACAGTACGCAGTATTCTTTTAGTTTTGTTTCTTCCTCTACTATTATATTTAGCACACTTTGTTTCAACTGTTTTAATTTTCTTAGCAGAGGATACTGCGATTGGACTTTTATCACGACAGTTTATTCTTTTGGTTTTCTTAGTGAGGTGAACATTTGCGTCATTTTCATTTTGCGATTTGTCTGTAGAAGGTACAGAAATATCTTCAGGATTAAATGCTGGTAATGGGTCGTTTTCTTCGATATCAGAGACTTCTCTGTATGTATGTCCATCAGATAGAATAATGTTTTCATTATGAGGTTCAGTTAAATCATTAATGATAGAGTCGATTGCTTCAAGTTTCACTTGTACTTCGCTTACAGTACAATATTCGGAAGTGGGTGATATATTGGTTTTCGCTTCAAATGCTTTGATTACCGGATCATGCTTTAAATCTTTTAGTACTATTTTTAGCGGCTTACATTGTTTAAAAAGATTTTTGTTTCTCACTATAATATTGTGCTTACGAAGTCTCACTTTAAAATTGATCTGATGAACGACTCTGGCAATTTTTCTAAATGATTCTGTGTTTTCTGAGTTTGATGAGTTATTAATAATTAGCGAAGGTTTCGGTTTACTCTCGGATATTACCATGCGTGTTATTTCTTCAGTGTTAAACTTTTTTAAGTCTTGTTTGAATGTATTCATAGCATCAAGTTTAGTAGTATAGACGATTGGTTTTAGGGACGTCAGCAGGTCATCTTCATCATCATCATCTAGCCGCCAATCAACAATGTCTTCGTCATCTGTAACAAAAATAATGCCACTTTTAGTTGAGATTAATAGTCGAAACTGCTTATCCTTAAGTTTTTTTAGCTCGTATTTGGTGGCGAGCGTGGAGAGGATGCTGGGTGTAGTTCGTTGGTAGTAAAACTACAAGTTGAGTGTCACAAACAGTCTTGTATTTGCCGTTACGTACACTTGATATTTACTCTACACAAAAGGGCCTCCACGGGCCACACGAACTATTTTACACAATTTAATTATCTATTATTCGCGGAGCGACGTGTGCGCTCGCGACGGTGATGAACCAGAAGAGAGGTTATTCTCTGTGGCGCCAGAGGGCGCTGCCGAACTACATTAACCGATATGCCAAAGGAAGGAAAGGAAAGAGAGGATCGAAGTTCTGGGGCCGTACCGTAAGCACTTAACGCGATTCAAAACAGAGCCTATAATCAATGGATCGCTTTGTTTTTTTGTATGTGGATTTTCGACAAGCGATCCAATATAGGCTCTGTTTTCAATCGCGCTAAGAGCTCCCAGTACCCAGTACCATGTTGCTAGATTGATTGCGGGGTCGAGGGCGCAGCGCGGCGGCTAAGCGGCCGGTGCGGGCGCTGAAGTAATTAATTTAGTGAATAGAGCGTGAGTCTAAGCAAAAGTGCGTCAATGTCATCAACATTTTCTCCGCCAACCGCGAAACAAACAAAAATTGAGAAAAGAAATTGGCACTCTCTTTATTTGCGCTTTATTTTCTACTATAGCCTGCCTTCAGTGTCATCGGATTTCTACGTGTAATTTTATTATGAACTACCTAATTAAATTTTCTATCTTAAATTTTTAATAAGTCGTAAAATGGTTGTAGTTTCACGTGTTTTATCAAGATTTACATAAAAATGTAAAGTTAAAGTTAGCAAGTTGAAATGGCAATGGGCAGGCCACATCGATCGCAGAACTGACAACCAATGTGGGGAAAAAGGTTCTCGAGTGGCGACCTCGAACCGGAAGGCGCAGAGTAGGCAGACCCCTCACTAGGTGGTGGACGACCTTGTGAAAACCGCGGAGAGCCGATGGATGCAGGAGGCGAGCAGCTGCTTAAAGTGGGGCTCTGTGGGGGAGGCCTATCTTCAGCAGTGGACTTCTACGGGCTGATGACATAAAAATGTGGAAATTTTCGTTCCTTCTTTTCGACTTCCTTTTGTCAGCTCTCATTGTAATTACAATATTGGACGATTTTTCTAAAAAAAATTGTAGCTCTTTTCACTCGCGCTTTATTCTGTACTGTATATGTAGCCTTCTTGGCTGTCGTCGTAATTCTACATCTAAATAAGAACTACCTTTTTTTATGAGAATGAATGTCGTTCTTACTTTAGTTTTAAGATTGGGAGATCTAATTTTGAAAATGGTCAAAGTTTAGCGTGTTTAATCAAGATTTACTTAAAAATGTGCAACTTTTCAGCGCTTGCTTCGTTCGCGCTTTATTCTGTACTAGCCTTGACGTCGAATTCTACATCTACTTATGAACTACCTATTTAAGTTTTTTTTATCATCAATACTAATAATAAAACTGTAACTGGGCTAAATCCGTACATTGATTTTTTTTTTAAGTTTGACTGCTTTACACTTTTAAGCCGATTTAAAAATTAAAAAATTTTTTTTTAAATTTTTTGTCTGTTTGTCTGTCTGTCTGTCTATCCCTTTGAACACGCATCACGCTGGAACTACTGAACGGCTTTGGTTGAAAGAGGTGTCGTGAATTTTATAATTTATTCTCACTTTTTAATATTAAGAGGTTGGTAGACTGTTTAAAAATACCATTTTTGGTTGGCCACACTGGCGGAAGGAGCGTCCGCTGAACCATCAGCCAATTACGATGGTTGCCTTGGTAGTTCCGGAAAAATGATATTGAGGTTTAGGAGGGAAGTTTTGGAGGAACGACAAGGTCCAAAAAGCAGTCAATTCTGGTTAAGCTGCCGAAGCGCCAAGACGTATTATTGCTTCTGTTCGTTTATTGTGTACTTATTGTGTACCGAATATTTATAGAAGAAAGAATATACAAGGATTGAATTGAAAAGGTTCTCTGTGTTTTACTTCAATTCAGAAGAGGAGATGAACCCACATGAAACAAGATACCGTAATTTTTCTCTGAGAACCTGTGAATTTATGACCATGCCCACGATTGATCTTGATTTGTAACTGTAATTTTTACCAACGCCCGTAATTTAAGCTATACTGTAATATTGATAAAATAGTGAGATTATGTCAGCGCGGCCGGTCAGCTAGACTGAGACAATCCGGTTGTGTTAACTTAATCGAAACATAAACTTGATTTTATTTATTGAGATTGTGCAATTATGAAACACTGGATAACATATATCATCATTCGAATTTGACACTTGAAGTTTGAGAAGCATGGGCGGTCTGCATTGACGGAGTCTTCCCGCCCGTGCTAATTGAACCTGATAAAGTGTACTGTGTCGTGTCAGGGGTTTCATACTCGTTTGGTCAGGGCCACACTCTGACAACGATGAGGGAACTGCTGACTGGGCACAGCTGTTAAATTGCATTGATGGTAATGATTGTGAAATGATGCTTAGACTGTATTGTCTTTTTCCAATACGATTGGGCTTGCAATTAAGATTTTAATTGTAATGCCTACACGATTAATCTCAATTGAGGGTACCCGAAGATTATTAAAAAAATATATATATATATATATATATTTAATAGTGAATATTAAGTAGAAATTCCTGAGAAGTAAGAATAATAGACTAATATTTTAATCATATGACTTGTTGACATGGCTTTTCTCAGCGTAGTGAGTTTTACCAGCAGGTAATTTAACGTAGACAGTTTAATGGTGATGACGACGACGATGATGATAACTGTGCTTTTCTTGTCGGCGGTTGACAACGGCGACCCTTTCCAATTACTTTCTACTACATGGCCTAATGTAGTTTTCTATAGAATTTTGATTTCAATTGTAGGTATCTATATCACACACATACACAACAGGTATACTGAGTCAAAAGAATTCGTTTACAAAAGCACAAAATAGAAAAGTGACGATAGTGTCTCAGGAGTCTAATATTTTAGTGTACTTAAACCAATAATAGTTAGCATCTTTGGAGTGAATTTGGTGTAATGACGGGTGGTCAGCATTGTTTTAGATAATTTTGTGTATGAACTACTAGCATTGTAACATGGGCCCCGTAATATCGCTCACACACAACACACAATACACAACACACCATCCACACATACAATTATTACACAATTAAGTATTGTTATTCTCAAATGTTATTTGAGCATTGTAGAAAGAGAGAGCGATAGATATGATTTATGGTTATTGCATTATTTTAAAATGAAATAAACCTGTTGTCCAGTGGTCTATTCGTTTGTAGATTTATAAGCCTCGGAATCACTGGGAGGAAACTTGTATGTTCGACAAATTATTAGTGAAAACAAAGTTTCACGAAGTTTACCTAACAGTTACCAAATTTGAGTATTTTGTTTTAAACTTTTATTTTATTTCATATGAATAGTTATTTTATTTTACCCAGGTAGATAGGTATCAATAATTTGTTGCTATTTTTAAATTAGTTTATTAGCATTTAACATTGTTCTGTCCATTTTGTTGAGAAGGTATTGATAAATACTTTTTAATTTTCATACTTGTCATTTTTAAATCATACAACTAAAATGATTGAAAGTTCCCGGTTGAGTTTGACTTGATTACATTATCTTGAATTACATTTTTGTATTTACGGAATCCATACCGCGATTAGAATCTTTTCAGTTCCAGATGTTCCAGTATTTGGTATATTATGATAATGCAATGAACAACCGTAAATGATTAAAACATATATGTTTTAACGATACTGTTTTTTTTTAAATCTGATCATCCTAAGTCTTAGTCGCTGTTCTGTAGAAGTTACGTTTGCGTTTATTTCAAGTGGCTGTAAAACAATTAACTATTCACGAAATCCTGGCTCCAACTTCGATCACCATCATCAGACCAGTTAGTAGAAGGTGCTAGCGGTTAAGAGTATAAAAAGGTAGTGCTAACACCAATAAGAAGTGCGTCATGCCACTTTCCCACTATTTGTTTTGCCAATGTAAAGTCGCACTGTATTATGAAATGTTTTAGTGCGAGTATTATTTCGTATTCATATTCATTTATTTGTATTCATGTGCCAAAAATATGTGAAGTCTACCCATCGTCTAATTCACTACCTATTTCGAAATGAAGTAAACTCACACTAGTGCCACAATTTTAACGTGCCAACTACCACCTACTTCAATCAGATATAGCTTAATTATTATGTCATAGATAATATAACACCTACAGTAGGTACTTATGTTAACAGTAGATCAGGTTTGCAATCCTATGTATATTATAATAGCGCTCATGGTTTAACAAAAAAATCATATTTAATATTTACGCCACTACGTTGTTTGCTTTTTTAAACTTGTCACAGATTTAAATTAAAGACTAGTATTTCAATATAGTACCCAGGTTTAATACAGATTATTTTATGACAATCAGAATGCGCCTATTGGTTGATTACCGAGGTGTCGGGTGCACAGCTTCATTTCCAGTGATATGCAGTGTGCCGACATTCCATGGGTAGGACCGTATTAGATGAAAGGAAAAAAGTGAGAGGTTAGGCTAGTTAATAATTTGATACTATCTTGATACAGCTCTTGATACAGCTCTTGATACAGTTCTTGATACAGCTCTCGATACAACTCTCGATACAGCTCTCGATACAGCTCTTGATACAGCTCTTGATACAGCTTTTAACGGATTTGATGCGGTTCCCAAAAGATTCTATGTACGGCTTTTGAATATGGTTTGCAATTTTTATACGGCTAAGGTGCAGTTTATGATTAAGTTGTGACCGTACACCACCACATCACCACTATCACACCTACACACCATCACCACATTCGCCAACTAAATTTAAATAGTTACAAGCTGAGCTGATTACCTTCACCTTGGATTATAGTAAAAAGATTTTAGTCGTTAAAGTTTTGCACACATTTGAGGCTATCGTTTCAAATAATTTGTACTGCTATTGAGATATAGTATGGGCTTCAATTCAATATTATAGTTTGGACTATAGTTGGACTATACGGTTCAAGATGCAGCTGGGCTTCGAACTGGGTTACTCTGTAAAATTCGTTTAAGAACATGAAATTTATGAGTTTAATATAAAGTTAATTGATATACAGATAATTATTAAGCTATTTGAGATACAGCTATCTGGAATAAGCTGCTATTTGATATGAAGATTTTTAATGCACTGATTTATGTACGGGTATTTGAAATGTATGGTTTGGTATATAGGTTTTGTTTAATGTATATAGCATTATCACCATACTTATCCGTCGTTTAGTAAGTATATATGACAACTTGGTATTTAGATTTGGATTTCGATATAATTATAAAATATGAACAACTATTTTGTAGACTGATATTTAAGGCACGTGATAGTTTAGTTTGATACAGTCGATGGTTTGATTTGGTTTCGTAGTTACAGAGATATAAGGTATTAGTGTGATTTGGTTGTGGTACAGTATAATTTATGGTTGGATACAGTTCGTTTTGATACAGTCTAAAGTTTGATACAGCTTAAGGATTTGATACAATTTGAGATTGAAATAGTTTATGGTTTGATAGTTTTTTGTTAGATAGATTTTATGGTTTGTAACGGACCTACACGCCCGTCTCCACCCACACACCGCTTCTCCGGCCCGCGCTCGTCTCCCGCGCGCCCGCGTCAAACATGCGCCGCGCCACGCCGATACTTTATAAGGCCGCGCTGGCCGCTGCAACGAGAGCATTTGCTCGGGGCTCCCGCGGCAAACAGACGTGTCCTCCGCTCTGCAGAGTCTCTAGCAAATCGCTCTTAACCCGTGTTCCCTACTAACACGGTGAGAGGCGGCCATCTGTAGTCGCGTGGCTCTGAGCTTATGCGCACGACCATCTCTCTCCGCTACCCGGACCCTTCCCCGCTCCGAGGGCCATCTGTTGTCGCGTGGCTCTGAGCTGATGCGCACGACCCTCACTCCTGGAAACCTGTATCAGCCCCATCCGCTTCCAAGGGCTATCTGTTGTCGCGTGGCTCCAAGCTTTTGCGCACGACCCTTGGACCCCTGCATGCACTAACCGTACCCGCCGCGTCATATCGCGTCCCGTTTGCCTGCTCGAGAACACCCCGTGACCGTGCCGTCATTTCCGTTAGTCCAGACTCCTGTTGCGTTTCTGGTGCATAGATTATAGTGCTCATAGAAAATATGTGTTATTATAAGGAACCCGTTGTAGAAACAGAAACACCGAACTATTTATTGTAACCCGTGTATATTCGTGTTTCTCTGGACTAAATCCCCTCACCCGTTAATTCCCCTTTTAGGTAGATCCAACCCTCATCGCGCCTTTCGTAGGCCAAGGGCTCGATCACCATTATAACGAGGTGCCCAGGTGAGCTAGCCGAAAGGGCACCCCGTTACAGGTTTAATACAGTTTGTTTTAATATAATAGTCTATGGTTTGATAAGTTGATGGAGGTAATAAAGGCTATGAGTCAAATCATTTGATACAACTGAAACAGTTGAGACAGTCCAAACTGTTGTCAGTCGAGTAAGTTGAGATAGTTGAAACGGTAACAACAGTTGAGACTGGCGATACCGTTGAGACAGTTGAAACAGTCTGTGATAGTTAAAACAGTTAGATGGTCGAAACAATTTGTGATAGTAGAAACAGTTTGAGATAGTTGAAGCAGTTGAGGTAGTTGAAACAGTTATAGTGGTCATGTGTGCCACCGGCTATGTATGCCGAGGAATAGTGGTTATGTGTGCCACCGGCTATGTATGCCGAGGAATAGTGGTTATGTGTGCCACCGGCTATGTATGCCGAGGAATAGTGGTTATGTGTGCCACAGGGTAAATTTGCTAATGTATGGTGGTTATGTGTACCACAGGCTAAGTAGGATGATTAGTAATGGTGGGATGCACTTATCAAGGTGTATTGACTAATTTTGCTATGAAAGTATTATAAAATATAAATGCTGGTGGCCAAGTGCGCCGTTTTAACTAATGCTGTTTTTAGTCTGCATAGCAGTTTAAATGTTGTTATAAGATGTTGTTTGTATTGTATTGTATTGTATTGTCATAGTAATCCTATCTTGAAACAACTTTAAATAAATCGTATTTTAAAATGTCGACTCAAGACGCGATGACTGCCAGCATCTAAACTGGCTTGTCTGATATTTAGTAACTGATATACCGATAGCTACTCAGCTAGTGTTATGTTCACTTAGGTAAATGATGATTGTGCTAATGCAAGTTTTATTTTTGCGAGGACATGAACTCTGATGAAGCTGGAAGTCGCCTCTACCAAGGACCCAAAACATTTAAAGGTGCACGAAGCGTATCCTGCATCCAGCAGCACTATGGAAAATGTACTGAAGGAATGCTACTAGAGAAAAGAATGCGTGTACAATGCGTTGCCTACAGCGACACCACGAAGAACATAATGAAGGGTTGATTGCAGACTGAGACAAGAAACGAAGATGCATTTTGGCGATTAGCTGACAGGTTACGATCATGCGTAAATTTACAGTAACTTTGACTACGAATACTTAAGACTTAATTCTTGAGTATTATGTAAATATCGTATACTGCAGTAATATAAAACGTAATAGGTTAATTCCATGAACATTCTTAAAGAATTTGTAGTGTTTAAGTGTAAGTAAACCGAATGTCGTGAAGTTGAGTTACAAAAGTAAACTAGAATAGGACTGTTAAGAATAATATAAGTTAGTCATTACATTATAACTGATGAATAACAATACTGCTATTATTCAAGGAATTGCAGATATATTTAATATTGTATGTTATAAATAGCTTTGTTTAGTTCATATTTTTATGGTATTGGTACAATAATACGCGGTTGACATCAAAGTTATTGACTTTATATGTAGTTAGGTATTTAATTACTATGACTTGTTTGATTTTTAGTGTTGACTTAGATTGTGCAGGCCTGTAATTATAGTTGTGCTCGAATATTGTAGTTATTTATGTTGTGATCACAGTCAATATCAACTTATATTACGCAATGGATTTTAGTTTTGCTTTAGCTACGTGTACATGTAGTATAAAATAATGATGTATAAAATATAATGATTCTTAGCTATACTAATGAAATATATGCTCAAATAAGAAATTGTATAGCTATAATGAGAACTGACTGCTAAGTGGACGAGCGCCAGGAGGCAGCTCTGTGTCGGATGGCCGAATGTCGTGAATTTTATAATTTATTCTCACTTTTTAATATTAAGAGGTTGGTAGACTGTTTAAAAATACCATTTTTGGTTGGCCACACTGGCGGAAGGAGCGTCCGCTGAACCATCAGCCAATTACGATGGTTGCCTTGGTAGTTCCGGAAAAATGATATTGAGGTTTAGGAGGGAAGTTTTGGAGGAACGACAAGGTCCAAAAAGCAGTCAATTCTGGTTAAGCTGCCGAAGCGTCAAGACGTATTATTGCTTCTGTTCGTTTATTGTGTACTTATTGTGTACCGAATATTTATAGAAGAAAGAATATACAAGGATTGAATTGAAAAGGTTCTCTGTGTTTTACTTCAGAGGTTTGGCAAAAGTGGCGTCTTTTTCAAGTTTGGCGGTCACTTAAAAAACTAGTGTTATAAAAAGAGCTATATAAAACAATTTATTTTTGCCAAGGGAGCAACTAAATCCAAACCTAAACCTAAACCTAATCGGAGCCAAGATATTTAACTCCAAAAATCTCCAAAAAATAACCTACAAAACCTTTATTTATTTATTTATTTAAATTCTTCATATTTCAGTAATGGGCAAAAGTACTAGTGATAATAATAATACCTAGATCGGTCCCACTCGCCGAAAGCTTCGATAATTTCGTCAATCAATCATAGCGCTGGATTCCTGTACCAGCGCCAGAGTAAGTAACTGCACCGCTGTAGCTTTGACTGCATTATTTGCTTCACTCACTATCTAATATCCGTCAATTTCATCACCTCTTTGGCTTAACTTACCGGATTTTGTAAATTGTAATATCGTTTATTTGATCTGGCTTCTCTTATTGGACTTTGTGAATTGTGATTGCATTTATGTGAATTGGCTGTGTTAAAAGGACTTTTGATTTGTCTAGTGATCTGAATTGTGTGTGATAATACAATACATTGGATGAACCAGACCCTGCGACTTGTATTTGTTGCATGGGAAGTTTAAGACGCAGTGGTGGGAACCATCGAAGATATATCGCAGAGCTTGACAGCAGAATTCATGCAAAACTCTCCATTAGGGTGCTGTGCTCATATCATGTCTATCATATGGTTTCTGGGATGGGAAAGATACCAAGATGAAATTACACCACCTGCACAGTTCTTGGATTTAATAATTCGAAACGACTTGGAAAACAAAGCACATGAAACATCGTATGATGACAAAGGTGGCCGTGTGGTCCCGGTTACGAATAGGACCACCCCATCTCTTCCTGTGGGTGCCATAAAAGTTGGCTAAGGGAATGGGCTGCAGCATTCTCCTTGGTCTTCACCATCATAATCTACTGCAATCACCAAGCCGCCTGCCAGGCGTGGTGATTATGGCAACCCCCCATCTAAGTTTGAGATTCTGAGAGAGATTGAGAACTTCTATTGACAGTTATACACCTCGACACGTGACGTGAGCCTGCTACTAATAGTGCGTCCGCTTAGGGTCAAAAAAGGTCCGAATATTTCACTTTGTGATACCAGCACCAAATTTTAGTATGTTGTTGAAAATATTATATTACGTCAAAAACCGTCGGGACCCCACCTGTAAAGTACCTAGATCCGAAGATTCCAAAGATATGACGTCATCAAAATGGCGGCCACTGTATTTTTAAAATTGCAAATATTTCTGATTCTATGCACCCAATATGTGTGTGTATGTGTGGGGTGTCAAATAAAATATTTTAGTATGCTGTTAAACATGTTATTATATGTTAAAAACCATCATGACCCCACCCGTAAAATATTTGGATCCGGAGACAGCCATATTTTGAAAATTGTGAATATGTCTAATTCTATGAACCATGTACACATGTGTGGGGTGTCAAATAAAATATAATTAAATATTCTATAATACTGTTACACACAACATTCGCTAAACAGTACAGTTACGAATTTATTTTGAATTATATTGAAATTGTATCGATTAAAACAACCTATTTTAAATTACAGCATCAGAAGTATTACACGATAGGCAAAAGTTATGTATGGCAAACATAACGAGCAACTCATTTGCTATCCAATAAAAAAAGTAGAACTCAATGGGATGAATAATGTCTTGGTTGAGCCGTTGTTAGTAAGTTGCTCCCTCAAGTCCTTATGTGTGTTATTAGGTGAAAATTAATTCACTTTGAGAATACCAGCACCAAATCTATAAAATATTTTAGTATGCTGTTAAATATGTTATTCTATGTTAAAAACCGTCAGGACCACGCTTGTAATATATTTTAATCCGGGGATAATTATGACGTCATCAATATGGCAGCAACCGTAACTCCCTCAAGTCCGCACGGGTGTAATAAATTATGTAAAAATAATTCATTTTGAGAATACCAGCACCAAATCTATAAAATATTTACTATATTTACTATACCGAAGATATCTCTTACGTCAGCCTGTACGAGATTAGAATGGCCCTTGAACAGCTTAAAAACAACAAGGCGCCAGGTGAGGATGGAATTACGACCGAACTTCTGAGAGCGGGTGGTAGACCGGTACTTGTAGTCTTCCAGAAGCTATTCAATTCTATCATCCTTGAAGGCACAACGCCAGAGGCGTGGCAGAAGAGCGTAGTGGTGCTCTTCTTCATAAAACATGATGATACCTTATTGAAGAACTATAGGCCCATCTCGCTCTTTCAAATTCAAATTCAAATGCAGTTTATAAAATTATCGCAGGTCTTAAGACCAATGCAGAGGGATATGATTAAATAACGTTAAAAATGTTGCTGATGACATTGCCGTATTCGTTAGAAACACTCACTGCAATTGTGAATACCTCCATTACCACTGCTACCTTTCCGGATCTCTGGAAAATAGCTGTTGTGCGTCCACTTCCTAAAAACAATAATCCTACTGAGGTCAAAGATCTTAGGCCCATAAGTATTTTGCCATGTGCGTCTAAGATTATAGAAAAGGTGGTAGGTCAACAGTTGACAGATTACCTGGAAAAGAATGAAATTCTCCCTGAAGTCCAATCCGGGTTTAGAAGGGGTAGAAATACGGCTACAGCACTGTTAGACGTTACTGATAATATTTTAGTAGCTCAAGACGAGGGTATGTGTATTTTGCTAGTCCTGTTAGATTTTTCTCGTGCTTTCCACGCTATAAGTACTACTTTGCTTCTCTTCAAGCTCAGTTTTTATGGGTTTGATCGTGCAGCGCTTGCCTGGTTTTACAGCTACTTAATTAACCGCCGGCAGTTTGTAGACCTACGACAGTCTACTGGTTTTCCTTGCTCATCAAACATGGTTGAGGTTAAAAGGGGTGTTCGGCAAGGATCTATTTTTGGGCCAATTTTGTTTATTCTTTATAGCGCAGACAATACCAATAGTATTAAAAACTCATAATATAATATATATGCCAACGACATTCAGCTGTATATACATTTCAAACCAGGCGACCTGGATAACACTTAAAAAAAATAGACGAGGACCTAAACCAGATCTCATCTTGGTCAGAGAATAACGGTCTTTTGCTAAGCCCGTCAAAAACAAAATTCATGGTTCTGGGTACTAAGCACCAATTAGCTTTGCTGCCTGAAACTATAAACGTTTTGCTAATGGGCAAGGCGGTCGATAGAGTCTTTGAGGCGCGAGAAGCACATAGCAAGTGCCGTACAAAATTGCTTCTATAGGCTGAGAACATTGTATAATTTATGACCCTATCTCAGCGAAGAGCTACGTATTCAGTTGGATGAGACGCTTGTACTGTCTAAACTAAATTATGCTGATAGAGTGTATGGACTGAGGTTGCTTTCCCGTACACAGCGCTTAGTCCAACGCGTTCAAAATGCGTGCGCGAGGTTTTGTTTTAATATTCCACCTAGGAATCATGTTACGCCATTTTTATGTAATCATTATGTTCTAAAAATGAAATCCCGGCGCAAGCTTTATTTAGCCTGTCTACTCTTCGGTATAGTAAACTATGAAAGCCCATCATATTTGTATCGCAAACTTAAGTGGATCACTGGGACCAGACAGTGCTCTCGTAGGCATGCTTCCCAGCAGCTGTCTACACCGCGGCATCGCACTGCAAATTTCACAGGTTCTTTCCGGTTCGCGGCTGTGGTTTCTGGAATAATTTGCCGCCGCCAATCAGGGTACTTAAAAGCATCAGTGCTTTTATATTAAAACTAAAACAATATTTTGTATCCGAGCAAAGGCAACATGCTGATATAAATATTGATATGTCTTTCATTTAGGTCCCTTTACAGTTTTTGTATCCCCTTGCCTTATGTTTCACTGCAACCTAAAAATTAACATCTTTTAATATTTTCCTTACTCCCTAATAATTGCAACCATCAGTAATTTTGTTCTCCTTTTTTTACTGTCGTGTACTGATATTTAGAAAATAGTCTATGTATTTTGTATGTTGTACAGTTTTATTATATTTTGTATACCCTTGTTTTGTATAGATGTATATTATTGTGCTGTTAAGTATTTTTGTATATATGTTATTTAAGTTAACTCTTCTACGGTCACCTGGCAACTGTCTCCTGCTCCGTAAACCAACAGGACTTAGCTGAAAATCAGGGCCGCGTGTCATGCACACCGGCACAATGCTGATCTGAGCCCTTTTTAACACCACATTCATCTCTCCTACTATTCAAGCTTTTTTTATGTTCTCATTCGTGTATTTAGCTATAAGATATGTACTTACTTGAATGATTTTACTTAATGTGAGTGTTAAAAAACTTTCTCTTGAGTCATGTGTATATAAGCTGTTTTCGAGAGTACGAATCGTCTCGCACGCAGGTTTGATGAATTCCAGCCTCCCGAACAACCCGGTTTCCGAAAAGGCTTTAGCACTATAGACCACATCCATACGCTACGCCAGATTATACAGAAGACCGAAGAGTATAATCGGTCGTTATGCCTTGCGTTTGTGGACTATGAGAAAGCCTTCGATTCAATCGAGACTTGGGTGGTGCTGCAGTCCTTACAGCGATGCCAAATTGACTATAGGTACATCGAAGTATTGAAGGGTTTGTACAGTAAGGCCACTATGTCAGTCCGACTACAGGAGCTGAGTACGGAACAGATCCCATTGCAGAGGCGTGAGACAGGGAGACGTTATTTCTCCGAAACTGTTCACAAACGCATTGAAGGATGTTTTCAAGCTCTTGGAGTGGAAAAGACTTGGCATCAACATAAATGGCGAGTAACCTTCGTTTTGCCGATGATATAGTCATAATGGCGGAGTCGCTCGACGACCTCAGCGCCATGCTCAACGACCTCAGTAGTCTCCAGACAGGTTGGTCTTAAGATGAACATGGACAAGATGAAAATCATGTCTAATGCCCAGGTTCCACCTATACCGGTAATTGTTGGGAACGATACTCTCGAAGTTGTTGACAAATACGTCTACCTAGGGCTGACTGTCCAATTAGATAGGTCCAACTTCGACAAAGAGGTCGCTCCAAGAATCCAACTCGGTTGAGCAGCGTTCGGGAAGCTTCAACCTATCTTTTCGTCCAAAATACCACAAAGCCTGAAAAAAGTTTTCAATCAATGTGTGTGGCCAGTGATGAGTTATGGAACTGAGACGTGGTCACTTACTGTTGGCCCCATTACTAAGCTCAGAGTCGCGCAATGAGCTATGGAGAGAGCAATGCTCGGTGTTTCCCTGCGAGATAAGATCCACAATGAGGAGATCCGCAGGAGAACTTAAGTGACCGATGCAACTCTTAGGATTAGCAAGTTGAAATGGCAATGGGCAGGCCACATCGCTCGTGGAACTGACAACCGATGAGGAAGAAAGGTTTTCGAGTGGTGACCACGAACCGGAAGACGCTGCGTCTTCCTAATAAAGAGTTTCTAGCGATAGTTTGTAGAGATATTATCTACAACAATTACGATTACGCGTGCGGCCCGCGAGGACGTAATCGTACACGCACGGGGCAAATGCTAGTTTAATTATTGTGCTGACCTCTGCATAATCAGCTATAACTATACCAAAGGGGTTTGGGCGATTTTGTATGGGCAGTGGTGTCTTTTTTATTTTAAGCAGCCACTCTAGCAGTTATTTTTATTTCGTAGGCCTACACCACGTTATATATTAGGATAAGCGTCCATGGCTCTAAACCATATCGGGGCTGAGATATACGACATTGAAGTTTCATCGATGGCATGATTATGTCACCAAAGTAAACAAGCAAACTGTTTTTTTGAGGTTCCTAATGTATGGAATATAAACGAACTAGTAAATAATTACATAATCTTTATTGTTTAGTCGTCATTGGAATTATATAAACAACTTTTTATTAAAATAAAAACAATATAAATATGTGTGGACATTTGACACAGCACCATCTAGCCCCAAACTAAGCAAAGCTTGTACTATGGGAACCAGATAACTGATATAATACTTAGATACTTTTTTGTTTGTAAATACAAAATAAATAAACGTTTCTGAGTAATAGTACGTAGTACATTCAGCGTATACGAAGAAATTCTAGGAAATCTAAACATTAATCATTTCCATCATCATTAACAGCCTAAAGACGTCCACTGCTGAACATAGGCCCCCAAGGAGCGCCACGGTTGCTCGCCTCCTGCATTAATCGACTCCTTGCGGCTTTCACCAGATCGCGGTCCACCGAGTTATGCCTGCCGTAAATAATTTTTGCCTATACTATATATTTGCGATGCTGTGATTAAAAATAGGTGGATTTTATCGATTCAATTCCTAATAATTATATTTTTTTCGTAACTGTACTAATGAGCAAATGTTGTGTGTTACAGCATTATAGAAAATTTTGTTTTCTTTCATTTGACACCCTAAACATGTATATAAGATTCATAAAATCAGAAATATTCGCAATTTTCAAAATAAGTCGGCCGCCATATTAATGACGTCATATCTCCCGTTTCCAAATTCTATACTGGTGGGGTCCTGACGGTTTTTAACATAAAATAACATGTTTAACAGCATATTAACTTATTTTATAGATTGGGTGTTACTATTCTCAAATTCAAATATTTTCCACCTAATAACACCCGCGGGGAATTGAGGGAGCAACTTACTAACAACGGCCTTACTAAGACATTATTCATCCGATTGAGTCCCGGTTTTTTTTTGTTGGACAGCTGATGAATTGCTTGTTATGTCTGCTATACATAGTTCTTACCTAACGTGTATACTTTCGATACAGTAATTGAAGATAGGTATTTTTTTAGATTCATTTTTCATATATTATAAAATATTTTCGTATCTGTACCATTGAGCTAATGGTGTGCTTAATAGCATTATAGAGCATTTCATTCACTTTCATTTGACATCCCACACATGTGTATAGGGTTTATAGAATCAGAAATATTTGCAATTATAAAATTACGGCTGCCGCCATTTTAATGACGTCATATCTTCGGAATCTTCGGATCGAGGTACTTTACAGGTGGGGTCCCGACGGTTTTTGACGTAAAATAACATGTTTAACAACATACTAAAATTTGGTGCTGGTATCACAAAGTGAAATATTCGGGCCTTTTTTGACCTTAAGCGGACGCACTATTTATATTCAGTCAGTAGGAAAGGACATTGACAGTCTTAGTTTGGGGTTTTGGTCCAAATACTGCCCAGCTCTCCACATTAAACTTGTGTAACTCCGGAACGAGTGGTTCCTAGGAACTGCTCCGTTGTGGTGAACGAAAGGAACTCGTTCGCCTCCACGGACTGTTTTCGTTCAGTCGTTCCCAGTTCCCAGCTCCAACTCGGTGAACTCGAGCGAGCGCCGGGACTGGGAGTTGCGTCCGCCCGCAAGTAACTCCCAGTCCCAGGACTGATTTCGTTCACAGTATTGAGAAGTTTGAACCTTGAAGCCTCTTTGCAGCGGATTGAGAATGGATGAGATTGAATTCGATATTTTACTCACACACATACGTATTTCCGGTCATAAATAGCTTACTCTCCAAACGAGTCGTCATTCTTGACACATCAGTCAATTTTATGGCCTATTCCATAACGGAGTATGTTGAAGTTCATTTACATCTATTATTAAATAACAAAGTAACTGACGTTGTTAAATGTGTACTACGGGCATTATTTTAAAGTCGAAACTAATTTATTACCTATACATAAATTGTAATACAAAATAAGAACATTTATTTTTTCATGACTGCTACAGTATAAGTAAATCATGTATTTACACTACACATATTATCTTATTATCTAGTCAAACGAGTCAACGAGTCAAATGAGCAAAACGTGCCGAACGAGTCTAACGACTCAAACGCGTCAATGAGTCAAATGAGCAAAAAGAGCAAAACGAGTCAAACGATTCAAACGAGTCAAATGAGTCAACGAGTCAAATGAGCAAAAAAAGCAAAACGAGCCGAACGATTTAAACGGTTCAACGAGTCAAATGAGCAAAACGAGTCAAACGAGTCAAATGAGCAAAAAGAGCAAAACGAGTCAAACTACTCTAACGAGTCAAACAAGTCAACATGTCATATGAGCAAAATGAGCAAAACGAGCAATACAAGCCAAACGAGTCTAACGAGTCGATCGAGTCAAACGAGTCAACGATTCAAATGAGCAAAAAAAAGCAAAACGAGCCATACGAGCCTAACGATTGAAACGGTTCAATGAGTCAAATGAGCAAAACGAGTCAAACTAGTCAACATGTCATATGAGCAAAAAGAGCAAAACGAGCAAAACAAGCCAAACGAGCCAAACGAGCCAAACGAGTCTAACGAGTCTATTGAGTTTAACGAGTCAAACGAGTCAACAAGTCAAATGAGCAAAAAGAGCAAAACGAGTTAAACTAGTCTAACGAGTCAAACGAGTCAAAAAGTCATATGAGCAAAAAGAGCAAAACGAGCCAAACGTGCCAAACGAGTCAAACCAGTCAACGACGTCGATACTTATAAGAGATACCGTTTACCTCATCACTACGTTCTCAGTGACGACAGTGACATCGGCCTGACCTAATGTGCTGTGGCCGTTCTATTGCGATTATTGTTAGTTAAATGTGGGTACTTTCGCGCGTTGTGTATGCCGTTCATTTTTGTAATTACTAATGTACATAAATATTAAGTCAGTAAATTGAATAGAAGTTTTAAAAACATAATTAGACATATCGTGATGTGTGTGCAGTGTATTCGTTATCTACGTACGCATGTAGATAAACGCACGTAATTATTATAGTGTAAACAAGATCGTAGCTACCTACCTAATATGCAAAAAAATGCGTCAGGCACATAAGGCGCATTATTTATAAATATAACTGTATTTTTCCTGGTTAATTGTAAGTAATCAATTATTTTTACCTTAGATTTATAAAGTTAATGGCTAACATAACAGTTTTTGTTTATTAAAAGACTAACATAGGCGCTGTTAGCCTGACATAGTCACTAGTTTAATGTAAGTTGTATGCAATCCTAGACTGTGTCTTAGTTTGTACGCGGTGTTATTATGATAAATAAAGAACTTTTAAAAATCAAGTAGTCAACGAGTCATATGAGCAAAAAGAGCTAAAAGAGTTAAACGAGTCAAATGAGCGAAACGAGTCAAACGAGTCAAATGACTCAAACGAGTCAAATATGCAAAAAGAGTAAAACGAGCCAAACGAGTCAATCTAGTCAATCGAGTCAATCGAGGCAATTGAGTCAATCGAGTCAATCGAGTCAATCGAGTCAAACGAGCCAAACGACACAAACGACTCAATCAGTCAAATGCGCAAAAAGAGCAAAACGAGCCAAACGAGTCAAACGAGCCAAACGATCGGAGCGAATCGACCCTAATCGAACCAAATCGGAGCTAATTGAACCGAGCCGAACCTAACCGAGCCGGATCGAACCGAACCAAACCGTACCGAACTGAACCAAACCGTATCGAACCGAACCGAATCGAACTGAATCGAACTGAACGTACTAGCTGGCGTAGGCCATCCCCCACTAGGTGTACCGACGACGTCGTGGTCAAAACCGTGGGGAGCCGATGAATGCTGACAGCAAGCAGCCGCTCAAAATGCCGTTCTATGGACGAGGCCTGTGTTCAGCAGCACACGTCTTCAGACTGATGATGATGATGATCCCCATGCTTGTGTCGGGTAAGGTCCCATAGAAGGTAGGTACCAATATCAATATTAAAAGATTAATTTAAAAAAAAAACCCTAGGTCAGGTTTTGAAAATATTTGGCGTGTAAACCAATAAGAAGCTGCAGGTGCAGGAGAACCAGACGCTGAGGACGATCCTCGGCGCACCGAGATACGTCCGAAACTCCACCATCTGCAGAGACCTGGAGATGGATAAAAATATTGAAGCCTTCGTCAAGAGACTTACGAAGAATATGTTTGCGGCAGCCGACAAGTCGGGACATGAGCACATTCGGGGCATTGCGCCCCTGCATGCGAGACCACCGGACGAGATAGGGAGGAGAAGAAGAACGCCATACCAGCGCGATCTTATCGCAGGAGATGTGGAAGCCGGAGAACGGGGGATGGATCCGACGGTGGCTGCAACGCCACGGTCGCTGATCGGCTTCACCAAGCCTCCCATGGGTTAACCATGGGTCTCACCTGGAGGGGTCTGTATCGCCCAAGGCAAATTTGTAGTCACCGAAGGTGAAATCCACCAAGAGAGACCACTCCAAATTTACCAAAAAGACCTGCGCATCGTAATGGGCAGAGAAGAGCCAGGGAAAGAGGGCTAAGCCTTGACACCCTTTTGCCTCGCGAGAAAGAAGCGAGAAGAAGACCAGTTGTTGTTTTAGTGTAGAAATAAGGAATTTGCTTCAATGTTTTCATCCATCTCCAGATCTCTGCAGGTGGTGGAGTTTCAGACTTATCTCGGTGCACCGAGGATCGTCCTCAGCGTCTGGTTCTCCTGCGCCTGCAGCTTCTTCTTATTGGTTTCGGCCAGGTACGCATACCACGCTGGGGCGGCATACGTAAGCCGTGACCGAATGTATGTCTTATAAATCATTAACCTGGTTCTCAGCGGCAGATTTGACCGTAGGACCGGGAAAAGTTTGGCTCTCACCTCTTTCACCATTCCCACGGTTTGGTGCGCGTGGTGCCGGAAGATCAGTCTTCTGTCAAGTGTGACACCGAGGTATTTCACCGTCGGTTGCCACGGAATCTCCTGGCCCATCAGTTTCAGCGGCAGGCGGTAGGTGGGTTTGGCCGAAGAGAATGGCTTGCGTTTTCCCACGTTGACGCTCATTCTCCATTTCTCCAGCTAGCCAGGTAGCTCGTCCAGCGTTGGTTGCAGCCTATTAGCCGAGAACGCTGGTCTATATGATGACACGTAATACGCTGCGTCGTCTGCGTACAGGGCTAGCTTCGCCTGCCCGATGACAGGGATATCATTGGTGTACCAGGCGTAGCATGTAGGAAAGGCAGCTTCCCTGGGGGACCCCTGCCCTTACTAGCTTCATCTCCGATAACTGGTCCTCCACGGAGACTGTAATCTTCCTCCCGGTGAGGAAGGAGGAGATGACTTTGATGATCTGCGGTGGAGTGGGAGACGTCGTCAGCTTGTACAGCAGTCCCTCATGCCATACCCTGTGCCTTCTCCACATCCAATAGTACCACCGCCACCGCCGTGGTTTCTTTATTGTTTCGGCACATAGCAATCTCGTGCACGATTTTCGTTACTTGAAGTGTTGTTGAGTGCTCGGACCTAAACCCGAATTGCTCCTCTCTCGGCGTCAGATGTATCAGCAAGAGCCTCTCGAAAAGTTTCGAGAGTGTGCTCAGCAGCGTGATGGGCCGGTAACTTTCCGGCTTTCTGGAGTCTTTTCCGGGTTTAGGGAGCATCACCACTTTCCCTACCTTCCAGTCCTCGGGGAAGTGTCCGGTTCTGATTACCCCGTTTAAAACCCTGGTTAGGGCTACGACATATTTCGGGGGTAGATGTTTCAGAGCTTCATTTGGCACTCCATCCAATCCTGGGGCCTTCTTATTCGGAAGCTTATTTATTGATTTTTTCATTCTTCCAGGTGTTATGAAGATGGAGTCCGCTGCTTGAGTTGAGGGCCTCTCTAAGTATTCCTTTACCTCTCTCTCTATTTCAGAGACATGCTCGAGCAGAGTGGTGGCGTTAGGTTTGAATTGTGCTTCAAGGGCGTTTGCGAAGTTTTCTGCACGGTCCTTAGCAAGAAACTTCAGGTATCCGTCTGGGCCTAACAGTGACCTCACTGGCGTCTGCTCCATGTTCATTCTTCTGCAGAGGCGGTGGACCAAGGGGACATCCTCACCCACTTCTAGGATGTGTTCCTCCCACACGTCTGCTGCATTGTCTGCCAGCGCCTTTTTAACTCTTTCCACTAGACTGTTTAGCTTCTGCTTTTGCGTCGGACATCTTGATTGCTGCCAGGACATCCTGACTTCCCTTTTCTCGCGAATAAGGTCCCTTATCCATTTCGGGAGAGGGTCGAGATGCTTCCCCGGAATGGAGGTGTGCGAGGCTGCTTCCAGGGACGTCTGAATGGCCTTAGTCAGCTCTTTCGTGGCTTCCTCGACGTCAGCTGGTGTCTCTACTGGTATTGTGGTAATATTTTTCTCTGCCTCTTCTTAGAACGTGCCCCAACAGATTTTCCTCCTCCTCGCGTAGGGGGCTACTCTACTTGGGGCCTCGTTGAAGGTCAGAAGTACTGGTCTGCGGTCCGAGGGGAGATCTGGTAGTACTAGTTGATCCGGTGGAGTTCTCAATCTTTTGTAGACCGTTAGGTCTCTGATATCTTCGCTCACGGTGTCATAGTGCGTTGGCTCATCTGGGCCTACTACTTCGTAGTCAAGATCCACCGAGTCCTGATATAGTATCCATCCGTTTTTACACGTCCTGGAGGAGTTCCAGTGTGGGTGTTTAGCATTGAAGTCGCCGGCGACGACTGTTGGTATAGTGGAATCTAAGAGTTTGCGTAACTCCGCTGGTTTCAGTTCTTCACTTGGTGGTTTGTAGATACCGAACAGTCGTCGGTTCTGGCCATCCATGTTGACGAGCACACCCAGTGCTTGGAAGGACTGGAACTCCTCAACAGGAATCAGCTGGTGGATGATCCTTCGGTGGACCAACACTGCTAGGCCTCTGTATGTTCTTCCTTCGGGAGAGATTTCATCCTTTCTGTACACGATGTAATTTGGTACTCTCAGGGTGTCTCTCTCCTTTAGATGAGTTTCGCTGGCCTAATATATCTATATTTTGCTCGCGGAGGAAGGTGGCCAGCAGTTTTACCTTCCCCGCGAGCGTCTGTGCGTTCCAATGGACCTCCCTAATTTTTCCTATTGTTGTTAAAGATGGTCATCAGCCCCCTTAGGGTGGTCGACTCCGCGTCCTCACCAGACTGTACGGCTTCCAAAATTTCTTTTAGAACTCCAATGGTTCTTCCAAGGGAACCTTTCGGAGGTGCTTCCTTCTTCAGCTTCTCAGTTGGCTCCGCAGGGGTGGCCTTCTTCCTCGGTGCTTTTTGGCCTTTCTGGCCTTTCGGGAGGTTTGCTGGAGCCATGAGTGAGGACGCAGCGGTCTCCTCTACTATCGCCGGGGCTACCAGCATCTCTCCTCGTCTATCTCTTCCTTTGTCCGGTAGGGTTTCAGCCAGCGTGCCTGCCCTTTTATTCCTAATTTCGGCGCGAAAGACAGGGCACGCTTTAAAATTGACCGGGTGTGGGCCTCCACAATTGGCTCATGTCGACGGGACTTCTCTAGGTCTTGTACAGTCCTTCGCTGAGTGTGGTTCCCCACACCTCACGTACGCCTGTTGGCGGTGGCAATTGTGGGAGCTATGCCGGAATTTTTCGCATCTATGGCATTGCGCTGGCCCCTTCTTCGCGCGCCATGCCTCCACTTTTATTCCAGGCATCTCGAGAATCTCACTCTGCTCGTATATGGCCGGAGTGAGCTCCGTCGTCTTAAGTTGGGCGTTAAAGATACTACCCGGCCTCCCTTGCCACCCCTTGATGTTCTTTATGTATTCAGGGGCAAAGTTCTTCTCCTCTAGGGCTTCTTGTATTTCGTTCACATCCGTATCCGCCGGCAGGCCTCGGATGGCCACTTTAAGATTCAGCCGGTAATGAGTACGAGAACCAGCTGATTTTCTCTTCTTTTTCTAGTTGACCGAGGTAGCTTTGTATTATCCTGTACTCCACCTCGTCCAATAGAGTGAAACGGATGCCCTGGCCGTATGGGCGTCCGTTCGGCGCTCTGCCTAGCTTCTCACTAAGGTTTTTGAAGTGGCGGGTCCAATTTGGTAGTTTTTCTACTACCAGTGGGGGGTATTTCCCCCTTCTATCAGGTTCTCTCCCCGGGGCTTTACTGGGCGTTCCCCCAGGAGCTCTACGGGGTGAGCCTGGGCGGCCCCTCCTAACTCCGTTTGCAGTTCTCTAGCTTCTTGAACTTTTTCCGCAAAAGTCTTCTTCTTCTTCGGAGGCCTCTGCTCTAGGGGGGGAGGCTGTATTGCGGCATTAGCTTTCTCCTTCCTCGGCCGAGGCGGAGTCACGTCCCTGGCAGATCTTCCTTTCTTCTCCTCGGAGGGAGGACTCGCAGAGAGCGACCGCATGCGAATCCTCTTCGCTATCTCTCCTGAGGGAGGCGTCTCACGCTTCCGGCGGCGTGGCATCAGCGTCAGATGCGTAATGGGTGGCAAGGTGATGATGAAGTTGGCCGCGAACTCCAACGCCATCCTGTCATCCATTGACAGCTCCTTGTTTCCTATATCGGCTTCTTGGAGGCGCAGGTATAGCGCCATCCAGCGCATCATGCCGTCCGAAAGGACCCCAGCTTGCATAAGCCGCGCGAGTGTCAGCACATCACGCTCGTGCAGCCCTTTCGGCGTTAATTCTGCCCCGGATGGAGCCTCCTGCGGCTCGACTCCAACCGGCGACATAAGCGATATGTCGCCGGCTGGCGGGGTCCTCCCTGCCTCTGCTTCCGTAGTCTCAGCAGACGGCGGCTTCTCAGGTTTTTGGCCCGAAACCGGGCCTTTAGATGGTCCCGCGCGCGGTTCCATCTCAGCTCTTCTCCTGGGGATGTGTTGAGCGTGACTGCTGGACGGGCTACAGCATACTGCACCCCCCCGACTTCACCTGGCGCTGATGTTCCCCTCCGCAGAAATACACTCCGGGTAAGGGTCACCCCCGTTTCTTACACGAAACGGTTGTAGACACTTTGATTCGCGACTAACACTTCCGTCCGTCGCACTAACACTTGGCAAATCCTACACTACATACAACAAAGCTTAAACCTAACGGGATCCGCAGCCCCCAACACGTGCATTGCTACGCCCGCGCCCACACCCACGCACAAACAATGGCAGCGTCATCTCTCGTCCCGTTCTGGTCATTGGTGCTCTCGCTCGGGCGGGCCACATGTGCGCTGGTCTTTGCGCTGGCTTGTCCTCAACAGATAATAATATAAAACATTCAATTTGTTAGCTCCAGTTTTGCAAGTAATAAATATTTTAGTTTAATGCCTAATATAAATAAATGGGCGGTGTGAATAATTTTTTTATAAGAATATTATTAATCCTGCATAATTAATCTTTCATTTGGCATTAATTGTATACTGATTAGAATAAACACCCAAGTTCCATACACAAAAAATCTTGTCCTTTAGGTTAGTACTTTTTGTTTCCAATCTTTTGATTGCTGAAGAAAAATGTTATGATACAGCCGCCATCAACTTTTGCAACTTATATATTTGATATTATTCGTGCTAAGTTAACAAACTCGAATAAATTGGAAAGCAGTTGGAAAATTAGTTGTTTCCAAAATTTTTACAGTGGGTAACGATAAAAAATACAACATCATAAAAATAAACTTGTGGGTATTCGGAGAAGAAAAACTCTTATTTTTTAGATTTACACCGTTCCGAGTTTTAATATTTTTTTCTAACATTTAATAATAGTAGGAAAATAATGTCATAGATAATTCACAACTATCCAGCTATTATAGCAATTTTGACTTAAATTTTTTTACTCAACTTTTTACATGGAGCACAAAAACTTAATTAGTAACTGTCAGAATTTTCTAATAAGCTTTATAATATAAGCTTTCTTAACATGCTCCTTATCATCTGACAAAAATGAACGACTTTAATCATTTTATAAGTTGCAAAGTTACTGCTACGGACTGCCATCCAACTTATAGTTTCCAAGAGCAGTTCCATCTCAAAGACAACTTCCTCAAATTTTTCTGGTGGTCATGTAACCCATCCTTATACCAGCCCATACTTGGTTTTTACATCTTCACATCTAAACTGAGATCAATTATTATGTCAATCAGGAAGTCAGTCAGAAAGTACCTACCTAATGGTACCTCTATAAGTAAAAAATACAATCAAAATCAAAATAAATATACATAAATATTACTTATATTACCTAAATAAATATTTACAAATTAATAGTAACAAGATAAGTGTTGAAAGAATAAGAAAATATAATAATTTTGTTCCGCCATATGTTTCCTCAGCGTGTCACTAAAAGTGGCAATAGACTACTAGTGCATGTAATCCGGCACAACGCAGAATAGAAAACTCCATAACTTCATACAAACGCTTTTAGATACTTTCACCCACTTGTTTGAATTTTTAATCTTTTCTTAGCATGCACCTACATTATAAAAGAAAGCAAGAAAGTCCTCCAAATAAGTCTCTACATCCAGCGATTAGGGCTGTGCATTGTCTGTCAGTCAAAGGCAAAGCTTTGTTTGACATAAGTAAGTAAGATAATAGAAACTGAATAGTTAGGTAGGTACTTATATAAGAAAGAAAGAAAAAGGATACCTATTGCTACAAGGGTACCTCTACCTACAATGACTTAACAAGTATTAGTAAAAGAAATCAAGTATTCGGTCATTTTAAACCAAAGACTTCTATTTTTAAACTTAGTTAACTATTCAACTATCCATCACGTTGTAATTTTTTCGTGGTTATCAAAGAAATATGTGATATTGATTTGTAAATTGAAACAAAATGGGCAAATGGAGACAGATACTGTATGGTTTTCTCAAAAAATTACTTTGTATTAAAACAATAAAATACAGTTTTTTCAGGTAATGTTTTTTGCTTCAACTGACATTTTACTGGACCTTCTCATATGAAGCTAATAAAAATCTAAACATTCAGTCAAATTAAATGGGTACTAAAAACACATTGCACTTGAGCACCACCAAACATATATTATTAGTATCGCAAGAGCACCAGCAGACTGAAGCTGGTACTCTTGCGATGCACCCACAAATTATAACATTGTATTTTGTCACTTGGACATAGAAATTCTTTTACAGATATGTGTGTAGGTATATAATATGCACCCATATCTGTGAAAGAATTTCTAGAATCAAATCAGTAATAGTTCCATAAAGTCAGCAGGTACCGATGGGTCACAGGCCCATTCGGTCATCCATAAAAAACTAGGGCCGGTGGTCATACATTCTAAAAATTAATATATTTTGTAAAATGATATTCCTATTGGTCACTGTTTTCCATAAGAACCAAAATGAGAAAAAGTACAGTCAGCACCACTACCAATTTAAATAAGCTAGCTTTTATGACCACTACTAAATATCCTTGAGCAAGGATCCTTACATACTAGGTCAGAAAGGGACAACTATGTCCAGATAGTAATTAGGGATAATCCCTAACTTACTAACACTAAATACTAACTTTAATAATGAAAAAAAATCGAAAGAAGATGTTCCAAAATGGGCCACCAATGTGTTGAATAGTTAAAAATAACCGAAAGTTGATATGAATGAAATTTCGCAACTACATTTCATTTGCGAAGTGCTAATTGAGTTTTCACATGCTAAAAATTAATTTGAATGCTAATTAATCCATCACTAGTAGGGACCCTATATTCTTAAAGCAAAATAGACGATCAGGACCAACCACCGACCAAGATCACATTTGTCTCACTTTGGTCGGGTTGGTGTATAATCTGACCGTGTGGATGGTGGTTGGGGTCTTCATTCAGTCGCCAACCACCATCCACAACAAATGTGACCTTGGTCGGTGGTTGGTCCAGATCGTGTATTTTGCTCATTATGATGGCTCTAATATCAAGTAGACACATTTACTTGAAAAATTACATAGCACTCGAGTGTCAAGGCTTTACTTTTAAGACTGTACTTTTAAACGAGTATAAGTAAAAAATTATGACCGATGAGGATATGAAAAAAAATGCGTAAAAGTATTTATTTTGACAGTGTGATTGATTGGGACTTTTTGTATGGGTTTGCAAAACTGTGACAGAACTGGCCTGTGACCGATCGGTACTAACTAGTTCCATACTACCGTACCTAGGTATAGACATATACAGGGTTACAGGAAAAATTGTGCTAGATCTGCTAAGGGCGTGGAGTTCCCACCATTTCTAATTTATTTCACTATGAAACACCCTAGCCTAAACTTATAATATTATTTTTAGATATCCGTTAGAAAAAAATACAGATTCAAATATTTTTTTATTTCTTAACTTTCACTTGTCTACTATAGTCTATTAAATATTATATTATGTACTATTTTATTGATTGACGTCCCAAAGCATCTTATTACACATGTAAAAATGCAATAATAATAATAATAAGACACACAAAATATTAAAAAAAAAAAAATTAAAAGTCGAATATTTCGAAAAGGGTTAAGTTTAGGCTAGGGTGTTTCATAGTGAAATAAGTCAGAAATGATGGGTACTCCACGCCCTTAACGGATCTAGCACGATTTTTCCTGTAACCCTGTATATTAAGGACAGGCCTAATGACAGGTTAAAACGTCGCTTCAAAGTGGGAGCCCATTTCACATATTGACATCCACTAGCGCTCAGTCTGTGATGGAAGTTAGAAGGCATCGGTCGAATGTCACAAACAAAATATGCCAAGTTGTATTGTGAAGGGTTGCACAATCTATACTCAAAAGTGCAGTAAAAAGAAAGACCAAGTTTCTTACCTCAAGTAATTCAATATTTTCAATATTACACTCTGTTTTGTAACAAAATAATCGAATTTATATTTGGAATAATCATTGTAAACATAAACATTGACGGACATAATGGCAGCGATGGGCACCTAATTTTCTCAACTTGTCGTAGTTCACGCGAAATCTAATAGATGGTGCTGACTTTTCCCACGCCATTTTGACAAAATAAAATGTTCCTTCGGGCATATCCTGATATATAAATCTATGTAGGTACCTATGGTTTACAATAATAATAATAATAATAATAATTATCTATCTATCCATAATATACCTATGTGTGTTATATAGGCAAGTCCTATCAAAACAGACTTCTATATTTAGTTTTACGTTTCACACAGGACTTAATCGCGCTAAAAACATTATTAAGCGCGATTAAGTCCTGTGTGAAACGTAAAACTATGTGTTCAAATCGCGAAAATCTAAGAAATACGACTTCTATATTATACCTCTTTAAGTCTCTACAGTACATAATACGGATATTTCGGATAAAAATACAATAAAAATAATAGTTCCCCGTTCGAGACCACGACTTGGATTGGATTTCGTCGTAGTACCCTTCAAAATTCACGGTTCACAGTAGGTACTATTATTTTATAGAAACACTTAAATGACACAACATTATTTACAAAATCCTATCTTTCTACTATAATGTCGCAAAGCTTAAAACTTTATACTTACCACTATCAACTTCCATTTTTATTAGGCAATCAGGCAGTTCATTGTTTTCTGATGTATCCTCCATTTTGTTTTCCATTCTGCTGCAACTTTCTGGAGTTTTTGGTATTGTATTTCACTTTTTTACACTTCACTTTATTTTTTTGTTAGTCTATTCATTTTAATGGATTTGAAAATGCACTTTATAGGTACAACGGAGATGGAGTACGACACAGATTAGGTAGTGATACTACGGAGTACGACACAGACAAACACCAATTTTGCTGGCTGCAAAATAAAAAAAATACAGGACGCGCGGGGTACGGAGTGGCGGAGAGGGGGGGAGACGGCGAACCGAACGGGCGTTGTTGGAGACAGGGGAGAGTGTTGCGGCCTGGGGGACGGGCAGGCTCGACAGGAGAACCGAGTTGAACCGACATTTTCCGAATATGACCGAAACCTCGACCTCTATGTAATCTACCGTTTGCGGGCGTGCTCGTGGCGCTCGCCAGTGTTGCAAGGTCAGATTTGTAAATTTACAATATTTGGAATATAAAATAAAAATGCAGTATTATTTACGTACATTAAGTACAGCATTCTATCTCCCCTCTACTCCAGTGCACCTAAAAGAACGCTTCATTCACACGCCCGCTCCTTAAGTAGTTTTGTAAACCTGTAACTGAAACCTCCCATCCACACGTCCTATTTTTACCACAAGTAATCAGATGAGTATATCTGTGCATAAGTATCTAAGTCCTTTTTCCTACAGGTACAGGCTGTAATGGTGTGGGAGTAAGTAGTTCCCTCACTATTCCCTATCAATCACGCAAGCGAAATTCAATTTTCAAAACGATGTTGAAGACGCGTTGCTTGTCCACTAGTATTGTACTCAGCTAGTAATATACAGAATAGAATAGTTTATAACCAGTGTTGCCGCTTGATGAAAATAAAAAGCACCAAATCTTTACAGAAATTGCCCTAGATTTGCACTAGATTCCGCTAAACGACTTATGAATATATAAGGTTTTAGGCTCTATACTACTGGCTATAAGCCTTCTTCCTCAGTGGCACCACTATATGAAGCTTTAATTTTCAATGTTTTTCTCGAAAACAAAAACAACTAGGTAGAGTGCGAGTCAAACTCAATGGCGGCTGTGAAGTCGGCGGTGAAGTAGCAAAAATAAGATGTGCGTGGGAAGAGGTAAGCGGTGTGCGCAGCGTGCGGGGCTTGCAGCGCACTTCACAGCCGCCATTAGGTTTGAATCGCACTCTACCTACGATGAAATTCTAAAGCTTTTAATTAAATAAGAAGAAATGAGAGAGTTTGTGAGTTTAATTACTATTTATTTGCTTTACCGCAACACAATAACAAAATTACTTTTTCAGCCATTACCACAGACCGAACGAAGAGTATATCTTAACATAGAGAGAGATTAGTACCTACCACAGATTAAAATATAATTGTTGCCCTATCAAAACACCCCCTCAACGGTTATATTTTACATCCTTAGTACACTTGTTAAATTTTACAATCATACCTACAGAACTATATTCTTATACTAATGTAGGTACCTAAACCTATTGAAATTTAACTTCTACATTAACATACCTACCACTTCTCTAATACAATATTAAATTTCTAAATTTCAGAAACAATTGTTTGCCCAACGGCTTGGTGAACAAATCTGCAACATTCTCACCAGAACTTATGGGCTCTATGTTTACAAGATTTTTAGCTATATTTTCAATTATATAATGATATTTTATGTCTACATGTTTCAACCTCTTGTTACTATCGTTATTTTTAGCTATATTTATTACACTCTGGTTGTCTTCAAATATCTTAAATAAAATATCATCATAACCAAAGTCTAATAGCAGTTTTCTTATAAAACACCCTTCCATTATAGTCATACTTAGGGATAAATACTCGGACTCACAAGAAGACAATGATACGCTTGATTGCCTTTTTGTTCCCCATGAAATTGGACAATCAAATATATATAAAACCAGTCCAGTTGTTGATTTTCTTGTTTGAATATCCCCTGCCCAATCGGCATCACTGTAACCTTGCAATGTTACATTTACATCATTGTTCCCCTTATAAATTAATGATAAATCAAGTGACCCCTTTATATATCTCAATATCCTTTTTAAACATTTAAATAATGCTATACTGGCACAATGTACATATCTGCTAAGAAAGCCTACAGCAACAGATAGATCTGGTCTGGTACAAGTTGCATACAATAAACTTCCTACTAAACTTCTACATTGTTTTTCAATATCAGAGCTTTCTGACTTTTCTCTCTGTAACAATTCAAAATTAAAATTTTGTTCCATCGGTGTGGCTACAGCATTACAGTTAGACATCTGATATTTATCTAACAATTTTTGTAAATATTTCTTTTGATTAATTTCTGTTTTACAATTTTTTAAATCTTGCTTTATATTTATACCCAGATAGTTACTTGCTAATCCTAAGTCCTTCATTTGAAAGTTGTTACATAAAGCATTTTTGAAAGTATTTACTTGACTTTTATCATTTCCAAAATAAAGTAGATCGTCTACAAACAGTAATACATACATAAAGTCATTTTCATTTCTTTTAAAGTACAGACATGGATCATTTTTAGATCTTTCGAAATTCTCTTTTAACATGAAATCATTAAATTTACTATTCCAATATCTAGGTGACTTTTTCAGTCCATAAATTGACTTCTTTAATTTACATATCTTCTCATCAGGTAATTTCATAAATACTGTTTCATTTAGGTCTCCATATAAGAAGGCTCCTGTTACATCCATCTGGTATACTGGCTGTTTCTTTTGGGCTGCTACAGCCATCAACAACCTAAATGTAGTCAGCTTTGCTACGGGTGCATAGGTTTGTTCATCACAGTTCTTCTGTTCAAAACCTCGTGCTACTAGCCTTGCTTTGTAAATAGATTTGCATTCTCCTGATTTTATTTTAAACACCCATTTGCTACTTACTAAATCTTCGCCTTCTGGAACTGTTTCCACTTCTTCCCAGGTGTTGTTTTCTTTTAGCGTCTGTAACTCTTTTTTAATCGCCTCCTCCCACATACCTTTATCCAGCCTTTTCATAGCTTCCGAATATGTTAATGGTTCATCACATCTATAACTCAAGAAATTGTTTGAATTTTCTCCTTGTTCCTCCAGTTCATAGTCATCCATCCATTTTGGTTTTCTAGTCACTCTTTTAGATCTCACTTCCGGTATGTTCTCCTCATCTGTTGTTTGTACTATTTCATCATCATTTGTACTTCGAAAAGTTTCATTTAGAGCATCATCACAACTGTTTTCTTCTTCATAGCTACTTTCATTGTTTATTTCAGTATTGTGACTTACCTCCTCCATGCAATCATTTTCATTATTCACATCATGACTTTCACAAGTAGTATCATCCAATAATTTGTCATATCCGGTTAATATCTCTATGTTTTTCTCATTTTCTTTATTCTCAGTAGTTTTATGGTTGACAAACACTACATCTCGTTTGATTTCAACATCATTTTTCACTGGTAAGTATACTCGATAACCCTTTGTATTTTCTCCATATCCAACAAAGTAGCCAACTTCAGATTTGCTATCAAACTTCAACCGTTTTTGATCAGGTACATGAACAGCTACCTTAGCTCCAAAGATTTGCAATTCTGTGACATCATAATTTTTACCATACCATAACTCATATGGTGTTTTGTTCTCTATACGACTTGGTCCACTTCGATTTATGATATATACAGCAGTATTTGTAGCTTCTGCCCACAAGTTTTTGTTCAGACCACTTTCTAGAAGTATTGTTCTAGCTGATTCAACCACAGTACGCATTTCACGTTCTATACAACCATTTTGCTGTGGTGAGTAAGCAACAGTTCTTTGGTGTTGAATACCATGGGAATCTAGTAGTCTTTTCATCTCTTGCCCGATAAATTCTTTAGCATTGTCGCTTCTTATACATTTTATTATATGTCCTGGACTTAATTGAGTTTGTTTTATAAACTGACTTAAGCACTCCACACTCTGTGACTTGTTTTTCAAGAAATACACCTTTCTATATTTTGTAAAATCATCTTTCAATAGTAAGAAAAATCTAGCTCCACCAAGCGATGTTTCTTCTACCGGACCTCCAATATCCATATGTATTATTTCCCCGGGCTCTATAGCTCTATTTTCTGTTTTCTTCGGGAAAGGAAATTTATGTTGTTTCCCTTTTAAGCAGGGTTCGCAGGTTTCTTCTTCTCCTTTTTCATAATCAATGTTATGCTTCTTAAGAATTGACTTTATCTGCTCTATATTCTGATGGCCTAGTTTAGCATGCCATTCTCTCAGATTCGAATTGCTTTTTCCAATCAATGCCTTTTCTTGTTCATAATTGAACTTCATGACATACATTTTTCCATGTCTTTCAGCTACTGCATGAATACTCCCATTTTTCATGAAATGACACTTTTCAGCATTTGATTTCAGCTCATACCCTTTATCCAGTGCTGCACTCATGGAAAACAGATTTACTTTTAATGCTGGTACATATAACACATTTTTTAATATTGTTGGTATCCAGCTTTCACCATCAAATGCTTTTAAATTTATTTTTCCATAGCCCAGAGCTTTTATTACTGTTCCATCCCCAATGATAATTTCTTTAGGTACCATCAAGTTTTCATATTCTGTAAATATGTGTTTTGTGGAACACATATGTTCAGATGCACCACTATCCAGATACCAGTCATCGGCACACTTTGAACTTAAAGCACACTCTGGTACTGACATTATGAATGCGTTTTGTTTTTCTTTTGGTGACCCTGTATTTTTATTATGTTTGAACCAGCACTTTTCAGTTGAATGTCCTTGTTTTTTACACTGTTTACAAAATTTATTTAACTTGCATTCCTTTTTGTAGTGACCTATTTTTCCACAGGTAAAACATTTTCTGGCATCCTTTTTTACATTTGCTCTGAATGCTGTTTGATTCTGATCATCATTCTTTTCTTCATAAAATTTGTTTCTTTGTTCTTCTATTAACAATCTAGCTGTCAACTCTGTCAAAGTTCTCTTGTTTGTCGGCACTGAGTCCCACGCAGAGACAAAGTGGCGAAACTTTTCTCCCAATGAACTTATTATTTTGGTCATGATCATGTTTTCAGGAATTTCCCCTTCAGCCTGTCTTATTTGGGATACAATGCCATCCACTTTGGCAATAAACGTTGCCATGTCTTCATTGCCTGTATGCTTTAATTCGAAGAATCTTTGTTGAAGTATATGTAGCGACACGTCGGATTTCTGTTCATATACAGTACACAGTTTGTCCCATATTTGTTTCGCTGTCTCACAGTTTTGTACTTGAAGCATCACTTTTGGGGCTAGCCTCATCACTATCACCCCCTGTGCCTTCGCATCCAGTTTTAGCCAATCTTTAATTTCTTCAGCCTGTTTCGGACATGGGCGGGATCCGTCGACAATGTCATATACATTTATGGCTTTTAATAAAACCTTTACTTGGAACTTCCAGCTGCTCCAATTCTCCGTACCTTCCAAGCGCACACCTTGACTCGACATCGAGGCAAAATTTTCGGCGTCCATTTTGTTGTTTTTCCGGCGATCAAACCTCGCCGCTGCTTGACCGCAGTATTTACTGCTTGACCGCAGTTACTACCACAAAACTCTCTCTCAATAAGGTATATGGGCTGGGCCCATAACCTTTTAATTAAATAAGAAGAAATGAGAGAGTTTGTGAGTTTAATTACTATTTATTTGCTTTACCGCAACACAATAACAAAATTACTTTTTCAGCCATTACCACAGACCGAACGAAGAGTATATCTTAACATAGAGAGAGATTAGTACCTACCACAGATTAAAATATAATTGTTGCCCTATCAAAAAAAGCAATAAATACCAGTTCGTTTCAGTTGTAGGTATTATATTATCTGGGGTTTTAATAACGCGATTTTTTATGCTTTATGCTTAAAATAAAAATAAATAATAAATATTTGTGGACATTTCACACAGCGCCATCAAGCCCATCTACTACATCATTTGTAGATGATTATTAAGGAGTAAAAGTGTGTAAATGAAAATATTTTTATTGAAAATTATGAAGATTGCCGCGGCGCCTAACGCAGGCACGGATGATTTTGATACATTTAAACATTTTTATACCTTGTATGTACTAATTAAAAACAGTACTACATTATTTTAATTAAATTTTGTATTGTAGCATTTGATTAAGTAAGTTATTCCATTTTTCGGAGTTATTATTATTACTAAACCAATGTGTTAGAATTCAAGCATTTTGGTCCAGACGTAACCGGTATCAGGAGTAGGTACTTAGTTTCTAAAGATGCTAATGAATTCAATTACACCCAGTATACATTTTTGTATGTAAATACATACATAGAATACAATATAACACCCAGACGCAGAACAAACATCTATGTTCATCACACAAATGTTTGTCCTGGGTAGGAATCGAACCCACAGCCCTCAGTTCAGAAGGCAGGGATACTAACAACTGAGCTATCGGGCCCGTCTAATAATATTAAAGTGAGACAGCTACATAAAAGCCACAGAATTCCCCATATTATATTGATAATAGCTTAATGAATAAAGGAGATGAAAAAATAAATGCATGAACATTCGGTCAGGAATTAATTTTATTTTTCTATCGTTTTAGACGTCCTATAGTACATAATGAATTTAATATTGAGCAGTTTACCTTGTTAACTTGGGTTGTTAACTAATATTGAGTTTTGCGCCAGATTCCACTAGATATTTTTTAGCGCGTAGTTATGTAAAAAAAGCGCTAAAAAGTCTAGAATTGCAATAGATCTAGCGCTAAATGCGCTAAAACGGCAACACTGCTTATAACAGTGTTTGTTATACCTACTCAGTGCCGGCCCAAGGCTAAGAATAGAGCAGCGCAAGAGGGCCCGCCAGAGGTAACGGGGCGCCAAAATTCAACAGGTGGGAAAAATTATCAAGCTAAATAATAAAATTTTGTTGGCTCTTTTTGAGATACGGCTGCACGTCGCAATCACTTGCGTTGTTCATGTATTTAGTATCGTTACATCTACGGCTATTTTTTAATTTCCACCCGATTTCAGATAATATTAATACCTCTTTTGGGTACCGTAAACAATTTTCCGATAGGTACAGCCAGAGACAGCTTTGCCTACCCGGTTGAGCAAAGAGCGCAAATAAAACTGCTGATTGTTTTTACTCGCTTTGCTTGTGGTGGGGTTTTTTTTGGACCCGTAGTAATTTTTGATGGAATTACGACTAGTAAATCTACCTAAGATTTATTTGTAAAGTGCCTTTTTAGTGTATTTTCGCTCCTGTAATATTTGAGCCAAAATCAAGAGTCATATTACTTATTGGAAATGTTGTGTTTTGTTACTTATTTTGATTGAGCGATTTGAGACGTCAAAATTAATCTAAGCAAATACTTTTTTTCGCACTCGCTTCGCTCGCACTCTTAGCATTTATTATTTGTTTAGACTATAATCAGCGCGCTTATACTGACAAGATAAATCTACTAAAAAGTATGGACAATTCAGTCAAAATTTCGCGCTCGCTTCGCTCGCGCTTTTATTATTAATGCGATCTTTTAAATTCTAACTGGCGCACATATACTGACAAGATAAATGTACTAAAAAGTATGGAAAATACAAAAAAAAATCGCGATCGCTTCGCTCGCGCTGTTATCGTTAATACTTTCTCTTATCTTATAACCAGCACTCTTATGCTAAAAAAGATAAATCTACTAAAATGTATGGGAAATACAGAAAAATTTTCGCGTTCGCTTTGCTCGCGCTCTTATCGTTTATACTTAATTTTGACTTGCCACCAACGCAGTAGCACTTATACTGACGTAATAAATCTACTAAAAAGTTTATTACAGTAATGTTATACCTACTCGCAGCAATGTTTATTTTCGGTATTATTATTTATTTAACCTGAAATACAAATTGTGTTGTATAAGCGTCGCCAACTAAAAGGTACCAAAAGAAGATAATCTCGCACCACCTAAACCCAGGGCTAGGACCGGCGCTGTACCTACAAAACTAGAGTAGGTAAGTTTATTTAAATTATTATTATTTTCTCCTATTTCTGTGGACTCTCGGGTCTAGCCAGGACATTTGAAAGGTATTGGTGGGGCCGAAGCTAACACCAAGAAGCCCTTTTTTTTGAATATAAAATTACTATAATTATTATTAGGTATCTACAGGGGCGGCTCTACCTTAAGTGCAGGGTGTGCGAGGCATACGGGCAGCACCGCGCACATTCTAGGCCACTGCAATTTCAATGACCCACGGAGGCCCGGATCTAGGGGGGAGGAAAACAGGGGCACGCGCCCCGGGTGGCAACTTTAGAGGGCGCCAAATTCATGTGTTTTGAATTAAAAAAATTGTTTCCCTAAAGTGGCTAATGCAGGGTAAGGGTAATCCGCGTCTTTCACTGGTCCTAGACTATTGTAGATGAAGGAGCGATCGCGGGAAAGCGAAAAACGTTAGAGGCGAGCAAGAATTTTTTCTATTAATTTATGTGTACCATGTACAGAGGATAAAAATGCCGGTAATGCAACACTCGAAATTTTGCGTATCCTTTAAGAGGTAGAGGTAGAGAGGCTTGCGTTGCGACCACGTCCTGTCATCCATATCAACATTCAAAACCGAAACCAGAGTATTCTTTACAATGCTGTCTAAGCCCGTAAGGAGCTCTCTGTGTTTCCACAGTTGTCAACATCGTAAAATATATGAAGCGAATAATTGTAATAGCCATGTGGGCGTTAATTTTGAGTAACCTGTCTGATGCGTTATTGAAATTTTGAATTTTTTCTTCTACGAAAGGTGAGAAAGACCCATCCAGAATCGGCGAACCCAAGAGACGAAGAGAACGCTTGTCTACTTATTTGATATTCGGGGCAATACTATTAAATTTTTGAAAAACCATATCTTTATCAGGACAAGTATCGCAAACAAAGAGTTCACATTTAGAAAAATTTAGACCCAAACCAATGTCGCGAAATTCGTTAATAACGATATCTAGATCATTAAAAACAGTATTCACGTCGCCTCCTAGGGTTCCGTCATCCAAGTACCAAACGTTAAGTTTGTACCGAAGACGTTGAATAATTGGATGGATCGCAAGGCTAAAAATGGCCGGACCTAGAGGGTCGCCCTGCTGACACCCGACTGAGGATAGGATCGCGTTATTTTGGTAATTTAATTTTGTTGGGTTGCCATAACACTGATAAAGGCATTTATACAGTTCCGGAATTTTATCCTTGACTTGTGTCAAAAGAGCGCTTCTGTCGACAGAATTAAAGGCGTTTTTAACATCCACCTTTAGCAGCACTTCGCCACAATTTTGATCGAGAAAGGTTCTAAGTGAATGAACAGCGGCCTCACAGCCACCCGCGAACCAAAGCCCAGCTGTATTGGCTGAAAAAGGTTGCTTAAAAAGGCAACCTTTTTCCTACAGCTGACCTTGGCAGCGAGGCGGTGGTATGTGGTGCCTACCGCAATAGGTCTGATACCACCATGTTTTTTGATAAGGGCACACAAGTTTGCACCATATAAGATTTCAATGACGTCACTATTGATTTGCCCTGACAGCGTCAGGTTCACTAAAGCCGTTAAGTCCCTCAAGAGGGCCTCGCCAACTTCACCAGAAATACCCGATAAAAGATCTTTTAGAATTTGAGGGGTAAGGCCATCAAGGCCTCCGGCTGAACTACTCTGAAAAGACGTAACGGCTGCAGCTACATCCTGTGGAGTCACTTCAAAAGCCACGTCATCTGGTAGGGGTGGTTCAGGAAGGTGGAGATTTGCTGCTGCAGGTGGATGTTTGTCCTGCAGTGATTGAATTGTCTCAGTACAATATGGGGCTATTGTGTCGCTAGAGAACAGGACGCGGGCGGCGCCCTTAATGTCGCCGTCACTAATTTTGCTCTCTACGATTTTAAAGGTGGCCGAATCTTTATTTTGTTTTGAATTTATAACATTGTTTTGCCTGTTAGGCGGAACAATGATTTCAGAATTCAAACATTGCTCTTCCAGTACTTTGTACTTTACGCAGTTTTCCTTTACTCTTTTATTAAGGAACGATTTGTTTGTTGGGTCTAATATTACGTAAAGTACATGGTACGGAAAAGTTAGGAGATGCTCCCAGGCACGCTTTGTGTTTTTAGATAAAACGTTCCTAATAGATGGTGATAAAGATTGAGCAACTGAAATGCGAGCACCACGCGGGATGCGT
The DNA here is from genome assembly GCA_963580505.1 of Ennomos erosarius. NCBI lineage: Eukaryota > Metazoa > Arthropoda > Insecta > Lepidoptera > Geometridae > Ennomos > Ennomos erosarius. Next base: position 6,079,113 of record OY756999.1, on the reverse strand, counting down.
TTTAGAACCGGAATAAATCTTTTGTACGAGCTCAAAACCTCCTAAAACGGTTTGGAAGGAGTAGCAGCGCTCGTAGGGCTGCTACTTGCTAAGATCGAACTGGAAGCAGGAGCTGATAGAGGAATTTGGATCACTCTGTGGCATTTCGATTGATGAATTTTAAGGCCCTTTTGGCCCTTGAAAATACGTACCTGGGGACACTCTGGGCACTGCATCCTGGATTCCAGCGACACGTTGCTTTGGGTTGCATTTTTATCCAGCAGATGCTGTGTTTACAAATTGTATGTAAAATAAATAAACTTAGGATCTGTAGTTTGAAGTTCGTCACCCACGACGTGGAGGCCCGTCCTTCGTACCGTCGCTAGGCGACGTTGACATGAAAGCAAAAATAACAAATTAGCAGTAGACTGAAATAAAATAAGAATATGGACAAAAAGTAGAGACTGTCGCCAGCTCTACGAATAATACCTCGAGAATCCTGTGTTGTGGTCGGCCTTTTGGTGAACAGAAACTGTCCAAAAAGCAGCAAAAACCCTATCGAAAAATAGGCCGAAAAAACACGAAGTGTTTGACAGGATTTTTTTTTGTATTCTGTACAATTGTATTCCAGGGCCCGAAGTCTGTTATTTTGTGTCATGTGTAATTTCGTCATAAATAATGGTTCATGAATGGTACCATAATGAAAGATTTTGACACTAATGTTAGTCTACAAACCATAAGTAGTTTAGTTAGTGTTGTAGGCCTAGCCTACATCATACCGACGTGATACGGGGTCACCAATATAGCAACCTAGTGGTGGTTCCTATTGGTGTGGATGGTGGTTGGCGACCGAATGAAGGCACCAACCACCATCCACACGGTCGGATTTTACACCAACCCGACCAAAGTGAGACAAATATGACCTTGGTCGGTGGTTGGTCCCGATTGTCTATTTGGCTTTTTATACGATCGGGACCAACCACCGACCAAAATCACCTTCAGTGACCTTGGTTGGAACTATCAAGTCGGATTCGCATCCACACGATCGTGTGGTTAATCAACTTATCAGCAGTGTTGCCAAGTCAGAGTTTTCACCCTTCAATTGTTTTCTTCCGTGGGTTAGGTAGGTTTATTTTTGGAACAGGAAAAAACTAACATGAAATGCATTTCAGCAATTTTAGGTACAAACTCAGACAGAGCTACTTGTAACATGTTCGTTACTCCTAGCTAGGTCGATGCAAGGTCGATAGACACGGCACACACAAGTCACACAACAAAAATATATTTATTTTACTTTTATTCTTTATGTTTTATTGATTTTATTTCATTTATCTGGTTTAACAATATTGATTCAGTTTCTATCATAATAAAACTCACATTAGATATGACTTTTATTATATTACAGAAATATGAAATATTGATCTTTTTTGGAGGGGTAATAGAATCAATATTCGTAACTGTTTATCGACTTTTAATACAATATTATATAAAATACTATAAAAAAACTTTCTTTTAAAGTTACTTTTCACACTAAAAGGTCACTTGTTTATCTCTTTGAGGTACCTAGCTGGCAACACTGGTCTGTGCGGCGCGGTCAGCCCGACAAGCATCCATACGGTCGGGACCCTGACTCAACGTCCTCTATTTGCCCTTGGCTGTGAGCAGCGTTGCCAGAACTTTACTTTGGTAATGTTTATCGTTACTTTTGACCTTTCTTCATTACCTTCCCGTTACCACACTAAAATCGTTACTTTCGGAGGCAAGAATTTGAGAAATATTACCAATGCAATAAAAACATGAACACGGTCGAAAGAAAAATCACATAAACTATATTAGAGAAACAATAATTTTCCTAAGTTGCAAGCAAGTGCATATTTGATCACAGATAAAAACAACGCCAAATACACGATCGGGTGGTACCAACCACTAGTGTAGCCAGGTGTCCCGATTTGCGCGGGACGTCTTGATTTTCAGGGGTCTGGTGATACGGCCCGGTTTAACCTTGATCGGGACGCCAAAAATGTCCCGACTTTTCACCAACTTACTGGGTCTATACTTTATTCGGTAATTTTTACGAAAACCGAAATATTTTTAAGCTGTTACGAAGACGGTTTATCGTAGCGAATGGATCACGTTGATCTATCTACATAGCTCTGGACTGAGGAAGCCAGCCGTATTATCTTACATCATAAAATCACCGCGAAATTAAATCAATTAACTTTTTAATTTTTTTACTATCTCTATACGAGTCAGATATTGATCTGACTCATTTAAAGTGGACTGACATTGACAAATGATTAAGTCGAATCCGTTAAGCCTATACTATAAAGAGCTAGGACATCTAATAAAAAATAATCAAAAGTAATAAATCATCATCAAAATATTATATAAACTCATAAACATAACATTAATACTACTAACTGGTCACCTACTTCATGGTAGCAAAAGTTTTTAACGCTCTACCAGGAGATTTAAAAAGCTTAGGTACCTGTAAATATAAAATACACAAGAGGTTGGTTGAAAATAGATTTTACTCAGTCAATGAATTTTTAAATTAGAAACGAAATATTGTGTCTAAATGATTTGGTTTATTTTATCCACAGAATCCCCCCTATTACATAGGTCCAGAACCGAAGTCTCCATACTTAACCTTGTTTGAACATGAATCAAACCATATAGCACATTTTTATTTCTTCTAATGTCAGTTCCTCTTTCAACATACCATATAATTAGTATTACCCGATTTAGTCGGGTACCTAAATAAAAATCTAGCTAGATGTAAAATGTAACTATAAAAATTATATGACGCCTACATTAAAAAAATATAAAATTATAAAATTAATTACCATCATACTACTATCTATAGACAAGAAAAAGGTCTATAGATAGCTCATGCAATCTTTTAATAGAAAGGATTCAAATTAAGTAAAACCAGCAGTTTATTCAACATTCTTTTAATAACTCACGAGTTTTTCAATAATACCAAGATAAAGGGATTAAAGAACAACATTTATGTAGGTACAGGGGGTCTAGCAAAGATACCAACCACTAACGCTAACGCCAAACGCTAACTTCAAATGTACTGAAATGACATTTCGGAAATCGCTAACTTTTCCGTAGCGAATGTCATTTCGTTACATTTTTGGAGTTAGCGTGAGGCGTTAGCGTTAGCGATTGTGATCTTTGCTAGACCCCCTGGGCCTCAACCAAAATAATGTTTCATATTTTAGGATAAAAAAAATAACCTTAAAAATGGGAAAACAGTGGGCGCGTGGAACGTTTATAGTTGACAATAAAACTAATATCAGTAACTGCACTTCTGTGTTCTGTGTGTTCTTTACTATAGAAATGCGCTGAACATATTGTTGAGCGAGTATTAGGTTTCCACCAATCTTCATTTCGACTTTTTCGAACTACTTTTATCCAACGATCAGCTAGACATGGATCTGTTGGAAATCTATACAAAAGAAATCGGGTAATTATTCAGATGTCGTGTGGCAATACTGATTTTGATATGTCAACCATTTATTGTGAAATGGTGCTAACTCTTCGTCAAATAGAAATAATTAAAATAGTCTTATAAAAATACATGATTAAGGCCACTTACAAGTGAAATGTAATCGTGTGCTTCTGTGATTCGTGCCTCGAGTGATTTCGGCACAGTTTTATCACGCAAGACGGCATTTTTTTGGTATGTATTCAAAAGCACACCCAAGTAACGACTGATTTTGATTTTGACAGCTGAGAATCAATCACACCCAAAGTGGTGTGTACGGTTTTGCCCTGCTTTAATTTCGTATTAGTGGTCTGGATAAAAAGTCTTTGATTTTATCATATTAATTTGAATGGAAACTCACATTGCAAAAAACATGCATGATCCATTTTTATGACATACCGAAGACCTGCTTGCTGTTACTCTTATATTTAATCATGTTTTTATGCAAAAAATGTTTTTCATTAGATTTGAATTTATCTCTGAGATTTTTTGGCTGAACCCAGCTGGCAACAAAAGTGCTTACTATGGATATGTTTACCCTCAGTTGAGCTATGGTATAATATTTTGGGGTAATTCCGTAAATATACAATCAATATTCTTATTACAAAAATGATGCTTGCGCAGTATCTTTAACATGAAGGATTCTGAATCAGTCCGTGATATTATCAAGACAAACAAGTTTCTAACGCTCACTTGTCTCTATATATTAGAACTGTGTATTTTTGCCAAAAACAATGAAGATACTTATTTTAACTCACAGTCGAGTCGTGCTGGTAACTTGCGCAGTAAATACAGGTACAATATGTGTATCCCGCAGTTTAATAATACAATGTATCATAAGAGTTCTTTTATAAATGCTATTAATATCAACCACTTACCCACTGATCTTAAACAATTAACTGGAAATGCATTTAAACGCAGTCTAAAGGAATGGCTAATTTTTAACGCTTATTATAATCTAAATGAGTACTTCAATAATTAAGTCATTAGCATTACTTAGGTACCCTTTATAATATGTTATCTTTATACGTGGTACTTAAATTAAATAATTATTCAACCCTATTCAATGGGTTTTCCGATGTAGACATTTCATGTTCTCTATTTCAAATTGTGTATAATATTGTAATTTTTTTGTGTCGGTACGTACCTACTGTCGGTATATTTCATTTTATTGTCACTAATTTCTTTTGTAATTTTTAATATTGTACGTTCGAAATGGACAAAACAGTTGGAACATAATTAATACCACCCTAAGATCATGATTGTACACAGTTTAACAATAAAAATTATTCTGTTCTATTCCATAACACTGGTCGGTGTGGGACGGTCGGCCTGACAAGCGCCCACACGCTCGGTGTAGAGGGGACCTCCTGTATGCAGAGATCCACCGCTGTTTGTTATTGTTATGCCTATCCCTACTATGGGATGGGACAGCAGGTGCACAGTCGGCGAATAATAAGCCAGCGGTCTTCACAGCGTATAGAACAACTTTATTTATCACAATGGTTACAAAGTATTGAATAAATTACTGAGAGCACTCACATAAGCAGCGGCCATTACGGAGGCGCAGGCAAGAAGAAAGAATACAACTTTTGACAGCGCTGTCATAGACCAGACACACAGATACCACAGAGTATGTAATGCTACACTATCGGATACAAAGCAGGCACAGATAACATAATAATTATATTTAACACTCCTCCTCATGCTTTGAATCGATCAAACATGCTATACATTACATAAAATTCATGCTCTACAATACATTCACAATATATATATGTCCGACTCTACATTTTCCTTTACAAAACATGTAACAATGGCTCTACATAATGCAACCTTACAATATAGTTCAATATGGTTTAACATTTAGGTCATTTATGAAATGATAATGCTTCTGTGTACATAAAGGTTTTGTCAAAACATCGGCTATCATCTGTTCAGTTGAAAGGTACTTTACACTTATATAATGCTTCTGAATTAAGTCCTTAACATAGTGATACCGCAAATCAATGTGCTTGGTTCTTTTATGTGAATATTCCTTAATTTGCAACAGCCTAAGAGCACTTTGATTGTCGTTATACACAATGACATTAAAAGTTTTGTCTACAATTTCTGACAAAAAATTTTAACAAAACAAATGTCTTTGCATACGTCTCCAATCGCTAAATATTCCGCTTCCGTACTCGAAAGCGCGATAGAGCGTTGCTTTCTGGCCTCCCAATTTATAACGTTGGAACCCAACTTAATAACGAAGCCAGTAAAGGATTTTCTGTCAAAGTTATTGGCAAAATCTGCGTCAGTATATGCATTGATATTTAAATTACCACTTTTTACAAAATGTAAACTATAATTTAAAGTTCCCGCCAAATAACGCAGAACACGCTTTGCAGCACGCCAATGACTTTCACCAAAGCAATTACTGTATTGACTGAGCTGGCTACATGCGTATGAAATATCAGGACGTGTACAAACAGATAAATACATGAGACTACCTAATAGCTCTTTATATTTATAAACATCATCCTGTAAACATTCATTGTCCGACTTATCCAACTTACAATTCACAGGCAGAGGAGTTTGCACCGATTTACAATTTTGCATATTAAATCTAACCAATAAACGTTTTATGTACTCAGACTGGTCAAGAATTAAAACATTATTCCTCCTAGTTACATTTATGCCTAGACAACTTGTAAGCTCACCAAGATGTCTAATTTTAAACTCACTCTGCAATAAAGACAATAGATCTTGTACACAGCCATTATGGAAAACATAAAAATCATCAACATATAATGCAATAATAAGATATTCTGTTCCAGTTTTTCTCAAATAAACACATGGCTCACATTTTGATTGAACATAATTGTTTTTCGACAGAATATCATGAATCTTTACATTCCACATTCGGCTAGCTTGTTTTAAACCATATATACTTTTGTTTAACAAACATACTTTACTGTTATCATTTGTAAAACCTACTGGCTGTTCCATAAAAATAGTTTCTGACAATTCACCATTGAGAAAAGCAGTAGTTACATCAATGTGATCAATTCTTAAATCTAATTCATGAGCTAAAGCAAACAGGATTCTCATAGTTGAGTGTCGCACCACTGGTGAGAAGGTGTCATGATAATCTATGTTATGTCGTTGAGTAAAACCACGCGCAACTAACCTAGCCTTATAGCGGTCAAAATCACCTGTTGCACTGTGTTTCTTTTTAAAAACCCATTTACATTTGATTACATTATGATCCTTCGGCCGGTCTACGAGATGCCATACCTGATTTTGAATGAGAGAATCATATTCATCCGTCATAGCAGCATGCCACTCAGTTTTTTCTGGAGAATTCATAGCCTCTTCATATGTTTGCGGCTCATCAGGTGAAACTTCTTTCACCAACATAGTAGACAGGTCATAATCATTATACTTGACAGGCAATCTACCTCTAGTACTACGCACAGGACGAGAGTGAACAGTCTCAGCAGCAGCTGGACCAGCTATACCTCCTCCTCGAGCTGGCGACGGCAGAAAGCACTCGGAGTCCTCTCCAGTGTCCTCACAGGCTTCATCACCATCATCACCAGTGCAGTAGTCATCAGACAACGGAGAACGAGGCTCCACATCTGAAACACCACATAATTTACGATTAGACTCATCACTATTTAAATTAATTTCATTATTATCATCATTATCAAAATTTCCATCATTATTATCATTAACATTTTCATTATTACTAACATTTTGATCATTATTTACAATTTCATTAATATCATTATTATCATTAGACAATAAAACATCATTTTTATTAAAATTGTTACTATTAAATGTCATGTCAAATAAAATAAAATCTTCAGCCGTATTACTCTCCGTAGTCCTAGAATCAGATTTATAAAATTTATCCTCAAGAAACGTTACATTTCGAGAATAAACAATCTTTTGAGGTTGAGATGGGTCAATTAAACGGTATCCCTTAGAATGTTCACCATAGCCTACAAAAATATACTGCTTAGATTTTGCATCAAGCTTGTGCCATTTCTGAGTAGGAATCAGAGAATAAGCTATACACCCAAAAACGCGCAAGTGACTAAGATCAACTTTAGATCCGGTCCATTCGCATTCAGGTATCGAACCCGATAGTGCACTGGTAGGGCTCCTGTTTTTAATATAGATAGCCGTCATAACAGCTTCACCCCAGTAACGACTTGGAAGTCCAGATTCCTGTAACATGCACCTAGCTTTCTCAAAGATTGTCCTGTTTACTCGCTCCGCCACCCCATTTTGTTGAGGTGTGTACGGCACAGTAGTCTGGTGAATAATTCCCTCAGTCTTAAGAAAAGAAGATAAGGTAGAATTACAATATTCAGTACCGTTGTCCGTGCGCAAAATTTTGATTGGTAAACCCCTTTGTTTCTCTACTAATTTCTTAAAGTTAATAAAATGTGAACTAACCTCGGTTTTATTCTTCATTAAAAAACCAAAAGTCTTCCTTGTGCAGTCGTCCGTGAACGTTAATAAATAACGGGCACCACCCCAGCTGCTGACTTGCATCGGCCCACAGACGTCAGAGTGGATAAGTTCCAATGGCATAGTGGCTCGCTTAACCTCTGTCCTGGCAAAAGGCTTCGAATGCATCTTGCCAGTAAGACAGGAAATGCACTTATCCGGTATGCCATCTTCTTTCTGAAAAACGACACCAGAACATACACCACCACCACACAGAACATCCATACCTTTAGGACTGATGTGGCCTAGACGCTTGTGCCAAAGACTGGCAGAGAGACTAGCAGCATTGGCACTCACTGACCCTTGCCTATGAGTATGCAAAGGCATAGAATGCCCCGACTTTACCTCGGACACAGACTGCTGGATTTTATACAAACCATTCACATTTTTTGTAGATAATATATGATCACCAATTATATTACAATTTTTAAATATGCGACACCCATCTATGTTAAATACAATAGTATAACCTCTATCAGCCATTTTGCTTACAGACAAAAGATTCGTAAAAAGATTGGGAACTACAAGAACATCACTTAAATTAACATCATGTTTTGAATCAGATAATAATGAAAGAGATCCCACACCCTCAGCAGTAATATGTTCCCCATTAGCTATAGAAATTTGACATTGTTTAGTTGTGAAATTTCTTACCATGTTAGGATTACAGCACATATGTGTGGATGCCCCACTGTCAATTATAAAATCTGTAGCTTTATGCGCTACAAGCGCAGATGCATAGAGTGTATGTTCTTCCTTCTTCTTCATATCCCGTCTCTTTTTGAAACATTTCTTGCTAATGTGGCCAGCTTTATTGCAGTAGTCACATATTATAGTTTTCTTCCTAGCTGCATATGCCGCACCACTTGAATCTGCAATCCCCTTTCCATTTCTACGATAGTCTTCTTGTAGCAATCTTGTTCGCACCAATTCACTGGTAAGATTGTTTGTAAGACATGCCGTTTCCAAACTGCTGACAAGCACATCAAACTCCTGCGATAATCCACTGAGTAATATCTCCGCAACCTCTCCGTCATCGATAACCTTGTCCATATCAGCAAGTTGTTGGACGATATTCATCACAGAGGTTATGTAGTCACCCATGGATTTATAATCCGAGTACTCGGCGCGATGCAACTTTCTTAGCAATACAACACGACGATATAAGCCTTTATCTTCAAATATGTTTGCTAGGTTAGTCCATGCTGCTTTTGCCGTGACAACGTTTCGCACATACTGATAACACGTTGGTTGAACGGACAAGCAAATGCGCGCTAAAGCTCGCTGATCACGCGCAGGATCGATGGCAGTATCGCTGTTATTGATGCAATCCCACAAATTTTCAAGAATAAGTATATTCTTTATGCTAAATTTCCATGTCGAATAATTTGCGACGCCCTCAAGTTTTTCCAACATGGCGGAACCGGAATTCGACGAATGAAATTGGGCGGATGGCTGGATTCTCGACTCAGGCTGAAGCTGCTGCTCACCATTAAAACTTTCCATCATCACAAGATCAGTTAGGTGAAGAATCGAAAACGTTTCCTTCAAATTGATGTGTATTGTAAAAACCACGCTGTGTATATCGCGGCTGCGCCTGCGGCGTTGCTCTGGTCCCAGAACCTTTTTGTTATGCCTATCCCTACTATGGGATGGGACAGCAGGTGCACAGTCGGCGAATAATAAGCCAGCGGTCTTCACAGCGTATAGAACAACTTTATTTATCACAATGGTTACAAAGTATTGAATAAATTACTGAGAGCACTCACATAAGCAGCGGCCATTACGGAGGCGCAGGCAAGAAGAAATAATACAACTTTTGACAGCGCTGTCATAGACCAGACACACAGATACCACAGAGTATGTAATGCTACACTATCGGATACAAAGCAGGCACAGATAACATAATAATTATATTTAACAGTTATGATGTTATGAAGCTACGTTATATTTAATGTTAAGTTATGGAAGAGTGAAACGATGTTGTTGTAGCGACGGTTTATTGTCAACTGAAAAACTTATAAAATAATACATGTTATATGGATGCGCTCGGGCGCCCGATACTGCCTATTCAGCTAAATTATATGTACGTAGCCCGTACACTCGGGACCTGACTCAACGTCCTCTATTTGCCCTTGGTCAGGAGCGATGCGCATCCAACCAAGTTGGTTGGAAGGTCGAACGGTTGGCCGACCCACCAACCACCATCCACACTCTCGGTTTTTACACCAACCCGACCAAGGTGAGACAAATGTCACCTTGGTCGGTGGTTGGTCCCGATCGTGTAAATGAGCTATTAACAAAATTACAATAGAATGGTGTGGGAACTGTTGATTTTGAATCGGCCCCCGGATGAAAAAGTTCCGCTCGGGTTCCGCTACACAAATTGTTATCCACTTGTGTGTGAAAAAGCGGAATATCGCGAACCTACTCGGATATCGGGCGGTACAGGATACTGCCCCGGTTTGAATTCAGCTTTATAAGAAAAAAAAATCCTGTTTTGTAGCATGTAGGTTAGGTAATGGTTAAGTAGGTGTTCATCAAATCAATGCTTTTTTTATAACGGGCTAATACTGTTGGTCTCTACCGACCTTTACAGCATCACCAGGCGGGAGTACAGGTGCCAGCCGACAAAAGTAGGAGGCAACTAGCTCAAGTGCGAGCCTTCGGCTTGGGCCGTTGCCGGGATAAGAGGATCGAGAAGGCTATGTTCACTGCAGGAGTGGACCCTATGGAAAGTCGCGACCGTTCTAGCTAACCTACGGAGGGTACGACGTACGACGACCTTACCGGCGGGAGCGGTGTCTGATCGTGTTACGCTGGTATACTATATACCGGTGCCGAAACCTGAGCCTGAAGGGCTAGAGCTAGACTGGTCCGGTTATCCAAGTGCAGCCGAAACAACGGATGCTATAGGATCGTCCGGGTCGGTCAAGCCGTGTCTCGAGTCTTGGGCGGCGATGACGGTGGGTCTGTCGTGTCTGTAGAGTAAATCTACAATGCTGTAGTTGGATTTGATGACATTCATACTAAAATGATGAAGGCTTGCTCTAGAATCTTAGCTGGTCCGCTGAGCCACATTATAAATTTATCTTTAACACAAGGTACGTTCCCAACACGACTGAAACTCTCAGTGGTTAAACCTTTACATAAAAAGGATGCTGCGGATAATATGAGTAACTATCGCCCTATTACGCTCATTCCTGTTATCTCGAAAATTTTTGAAAAGGTCATGTACACTAAAGTCTGCAATCCCTACATATAATAAATGTGTAATTCTGATGCGCTACGGAATATACTCATAATGATGTCAAATCTAATTTATCCCATAGGTTCTATTGTTCAAAAAATATCGTAACCGCGATGCAGGACTACAAGGCTTTTTGGCCTTCTCTATACATTTTCTAATTTATCGTATCTAACGCCATCTAGGAACAATAATTTGTAGCTGTTTGTTTGTTTGTTTGTTTGTTATTGAACAAATCCCTAGATACTGAACTGATTTTCATGCGGGTTGCACTAATATGCTTAGAAATAACCAGCGCACAACATAGGATATATTAAAATACAAATATCATTAAAAATTTTTCGTCAAAATTATTAAATATCATTACGAAACCGGACGGAATTTAATACAACATGGCCGCTTCATGGTGAATTTTTTTTTTTGCTACTGACGGTTAGTTTGTGTCACAGTAATTTTTTTTATGTTGTATTATGGCTCCACACATAGTGTATTTAGCCAGTGTTAAGTATAGTAATTTTTCGTCGTGTTGTTATTGAATATTTCACATATTTCACGTAAAGTCCATCTGGAGGCACAGATTGAAGAAAAAAAACGTATGTAAGGCCATGAACAAAGAGTAATAGGAGTTAATTTTGGTAGTAAATGTGCATTAAACAGTGGAATGAAATTTTACAATTTGTTAGATTTGATTAACCATTATTAGTTTTTCTATTTAAGCCCTTGCAGGTTGTTTGGGGGTTTTGGAGTAAAATAGATATACCATCAAATAATATGTAAGTAGTATGAATCGATTGCATTCAAGATACAAATATGTTAATTATACTTAAGTGCCCGCAGATTAGAGAAATAACCGGCCAAGTGCGAGTTGGGCTCGCGCACGAAGGGTTCCGTATCATTATCTATAAAAACTAGCAAAAAAACGTTTGATGTATGAGAGAGAAAAAATACTAAAATACAGAATACAATAAGTATTTAAGGGGTTAAATACTTATTTTATTCTGTATTTTTTGTAATAGCGGCAACAAAAATATATTTATCATCTGTGAAGATTTCAGCTGTCTAACTATCACGGTTCATGAGATACAGCCTGATGGTGACAGACGGACAGACGGACAGCGAAGCCTTAGTAATAGGGTTCCGTACCCAAAACGGACTGACGACGTCTGTCAGGCTGTCTGTCCGTCTGTCACCAGGCTGATCTCATGAACCGTGATAATTAGAGCTTTACCCTTGGGAGTATAATCTTGACCCTTGCTACGCCTATTTTTGGCATTACATGACGTTTATGTTTGGCCCACAGGTCTGAGGGCCAATGCATACTATTACTACCATAGGCTAATGCAGTGGGCCAATGATACTCTTACGTTACGTATAAATTATATACTCTTTGAATGATACAGAAGTATAATAATACTCTTTGGAATGATACGAAGTAGATTTTTTTCTCTAATCTGTGTACGAAACATGTTATGTAAAATGCCCTGGGGGTCTAGCAAAGATCACAATCACTAACGCTAACGCCTCACGCTAACTCCAAAAATGTATCGAAATGACATTCGCTACGGAAAAGTTAGCGATTTCCGAAACGTCATTTCAGTACATTTTGGAGTTAGCGTTTGGCGTTAGCGTTAGCGGTTGGTATCTTTGCTAGACCCCCAGACTTTGCCCTATTGTAAAAATGTTTTGAAAGCCTAGATTTTAATTAGTCATGAGTTCGATGATACTTATCGAAATATCATCGAAAATTTTTCTATAGTTAAGTAGCCATGAGTGGAGATTTCATCAAAATTGGTCCAGGAATATCAAGGATAATAATTAGCGTACCTACGCTGTTTTGGGAAATATTATAATTAATTATTTCATCCATGATTAAGACATGTCATTTTTACTTCGTGGAAGTGATTATACGAGCAGAAAACTCAGTGTGGCTGATAGAAAATCAGTTTTTAAAAATAAAGCCATTACCCAAACCGAAACCTGAAAAGTAATGTAGTCCACGCGTGGCAACGCCGCTGGCAGTAGCTAGTTTCCTATATAAATATGACATACCCAACAATTTGGTTTTCGGAAAAACATGTCTACCGCTTTAGCTTGTTTTTCTTTAATGAAAATGGTTACCAGCTGTTTAAATAGAAAAATCCCAATTATAGCTATGTTTCTAGATATGTCGAAGGCTTTTGACTTTGTAAGCCACAAGCTTTTATTATACAAAGTGGAAAAGTACGGAATCAGGGGTAAAGCACTGGAATGGTTGCAAAGTTATCTGAGCAATAGTAAGCAGTGTGTTGAGATACAAATCTTTTCAGGCCATGACAAAACCATGTGCAGATCGTCGTACGAGTGAAACAAACGCGGAGTTCCACAGGGGAGTATTCTAGGTCCTCTAATTTTCCTACTGTACATCAATGACCTTCCTGACATGACTAACCACAAATGTATTTTATATGATTATGATACTACAATCGTTGTTGAAGGAAATGATAAAGACAAATTTGAGTTTGACATTAATGATGCTTTAGATTCTACCATTCAATGGCTTAAATGTCATGATCTTAAAATAAATTTTAATAAGACTAAAAATAATACAATTTTAAACGTATAATAGCAATCTTATTTCTTTAAATATCGCCCATGATCAGAATCCCGTGGAACAAGTTAATTCGACTACATTTCTTGGACTTATTATTGATAAACACTGCAATTGGAAGGAACATATTCAGAAATTATGATCCAAATTAGATCGGTATGTACTACTAAATAGACTAAAACGGGTTGCTACTTGGCAGGCTGCACTCAGCGCCTATCACGGGTATGTGTCATCACTATTTGAGGTATGGTCTTGTTATATGGATTCTCTAAGAGCATTTAGAGCACAGAAAAAATGTATTAGGTCCCTGTGCGGTGCTGATTTCCTAGATAGTTGTAAACCACTGTTTAAAAAACATAATATTTTGCCTTTGACTTGCCAATTAAGTCACGCGGCGAGCGAGGACGCAAAAAAAACCGAAATAGAAATAATATATTTATTTCGAATATTAAAATTACAATAAAATAAAACTAAATTAGTGTCAATCGCTCGATGTAAGAAACGAAAGTGCTTGATTTTCTCATGAATGTAGCCGGTGTCCACAGGTGTCCGTGCCGAAATCCCTGTATCGGCAATCTGCAGTGGCGGTATTGGGAAATGCATGATGAGTCACAGTTGTCCCATTGTCTTGTACTGGATGCTAGCACATAACATGCCTATACACATTTGAAATTTGTTTATTTGTAAATCGACATCCTAATCTATTTGAACTGCACACTGTTGTGGTTGGGAAAAGGCATTGTCGTAGAAAACATCTATTGTAATTGTTCCTAAGCAACGGATACATACAGTTATATAGTAATAATGCTTACTGTATGGCTATTGGTATTTATAATAAATTACCAGCGGATTACAAAAATTATGTGGAAAATAAGATTATAATATTCTAAAAATTATGTTGCAATAAATTGAAAACAAAATTATTTAAATTTTTAATTGACAAATGCTATTATTCCGTGCAAGATTTTTTGAATGACATGTTAAATTGACAATTTTAAATTTATAATTATTATTATTAATTATTATTTTGACCACTGACATAATTTTTAATTCCTGACATTAATACTACATACACATATTTTAATTATCTACTTTTATTAATGTGTTAGCTGTATGAATCGTATTAATTAAATTTTGCTAGAACGTTATAATTATGTTAAAATGATACCTACTGTAAAAGTTAGATTCTATCACAAACAATATTTGTACACCGGAAACGGTAGAATATTTGAAACACAAAAATGTCATATCTTAAGCACAATATTCTGAAAAATAAATTATTTTATTTATTTATTATTATTATTAGGGTGTATAACATTGTAGATTTGATGAACACTAAAGTTTTTAGTGATGACGCGCATGACGGTGGGTTATCGTAGTACTTAGTAGCTACTATAGGTACTCTTTGGGATTATGAACTTAATGATAAATAGCATCACACTATAAATAATAGGATATCCAATATCCATAAGTAGGTAGGTACCTACTTATTTAAGAGCCTCAGGGGGTCTAGCAAAATCCCTAACGCTAACGCTATCACCTCACGCTAACTCCAAAAATGTATTGAAATGACATTCACTGCGGAAAAGTTAGCGATTTCCGAAATGTCATTTCAGTACATTTTGGAGTTAGCGTTTCGCGTTAGCGTTAGCGTGAGGGAGCTTTGCTAGACCCCCAGACCAACTGGGCATGAAGTCTGCTATTTCAATTGTTTTATAATGGTCCATGATTCGTGCCATAATGACAGATTTTGACACTAATGATAGTCTAAAAACCATAAGACTATCAATAGTGGTCGAAATCTGTCGTCATGATAGTTTTGACACTAATGACACTAGATGATCCCTGGGGGTGTGATGATCACGTTGTGTTATGTCGAAACTACCAACGCCATCTAGTTGATTTTTGGCTTAAGTGCAGGCCCCGCACCCGCCACGCGCCAGTCAAACTGTCATGGCGGCGCGAGCAAAGCGTGATTTGTGAAGTGAACAAAATAAAATGGTGCAGTGTAGATCTAAGGTAAGACTGACTTTAAGGCTAGCTAACTTTTATTATATCTAAGTTTATGAAACGATTGTTACATGTTTGCTTTTTGAATATGCTTAATTTTGTATTTAAACATAGCTTGGCAATCAAAATCAACTAGAGGTTAAATTTTAGAACTTTAAATGCGTTGTTGGGTTATTTTTTTTATTTGGCTAATATTAGTATAGCACTTACCGTGTACAGCGTATAAGTACCTACACCATTAATGTACCATGATTATGATTGTGATTTTTTTACAGAATCATGCCGCGTAACTACAAAAGGACCGCTAAACGAGGAGATTGGTCTGAAAGCTCAATGTTCAAGGCACTAGACGCTGTTGATTTAGGAATGCCCTATAATAAAGCTAGTAGAGAATTCTCGGTACCAATCATGTCATTAAAAAGACGTGCAAAATGCAAAAACAAGCAAGCTTTGGCTGCGGCAAAATATTTAGGTGGTGCAAAACCAGTGTTTACGGCAGCACAATAAAAAGAGCTTGTAGAACACATTAAGGACATACAAATAAGAATGTACGGCCTTACAAAACAAGATATCCTTCCATTAGCATACTCCATTTTCTGCTGATATCTTGTATGTAATAAATCATAACAAAATTATGAATTTAGTATGATTTGATTTATACCCATGGGATCCTTTGGTAGACCTTTGAAAATAATGTAATATTATACTGGAATATCATTACATTCACATTTTGAGTATGACATCAAGCTGAAAGATAAATATGCTATCGTTTATGGGCTTAACATCTCCATTATGTTGAATACTGTTTAAACTACACACATTCTGCCTTAGGGGGATCATCTCGAACCACGATCCGTCTACAAACCATAAGTAGACTACCATTAGTGTCAAAATCTGTCATTATATGGTACCATTCCTGAACCATTATGATAATTGAAATAACAGTCTTCGGGCCCAGTATACCTACATCTTATATTCTAAGGCACACAATGAACCACAGAGCCAGAATTCGTTACTCTCAATGTAATTTCGTTGCCATAGCTATGTCAAACTGTTTATATCACCAAGACTAATCAGTATCTGCTACAGTTATTTGTTATTGTTTGTTTTTGGTAAATAATATACCTACATGGATAAGGAAATTTCATATTTACATCAATTTTATTGTAAATTCACTAAATTCAAAGTGTAGGGGCACAGAATGCGGGAAGCTATTAATAATTATTATTGTGGTGTGGTCCACTCTTATTTTCTTCATTAAAAATGCCCTGAATAAGTAGTGATGTGATGTGTCAACGGACAGTGCTTTTATTCTTTGGATTAATTACGTAGTAGGTATAGGTACCTACTACAATAATAGATAGGTATAGTAGGTAGGTACTTAGTGATGTGCCTGGTAAAATATTATGGCCACTGTTACTTCGTACTATTGTGCCTACATGTCAAAACTGAAATGCGTAAGCAGTACCTATCTAAGTATTAATTAGTCTAAATTAAATAATAATATTATTTTGGAAATTGTGAAAAGACAAATTATAATGGTGCAGTGAAACCAAGTGAAACTGATGAATAATGTAGGTGAGTCGTACTACTATGACAGGTTGGTATAAAAATTTACAAAACCGGCCAAGTGCGAGTCGGACTCACGCACTAATGGTTCTGTACCATTCTATTTATAAAAATGGCATAAAAATCACGTTTGTTGTATGAGGGCCGGGAGCCCCCTTAAATATTTATTTTATTCTGTTCTTTAGTATCTGTTGATATAGCGGATCAATTTTCTATCACGGTTCGGTGACATACAGCCTGGTGACAGACGAACAGACAGACAAAATTGTATTGTATTCCATACAAAATTGACACTCTTTATAAATTGGAAACTGTAAGATGTAGGAGGAGGGGGGTGTGCTTGATTGACCTTTTAATATTATAGAAGACGATGGAAGCATTCTAGTGGTGGTTATGAAAATCCTAGATGAAGATGATTCAAGATGGCCGCCAGCCGTTCTAGCCGTTCCAGCTGATTTATATATGTATAGCCTACGTATGAAAATAGGCGCGAATTTTCTGTTTTTGTTGTTTCATGGTTGTGCCTAAACTACTCATCATATTTTATCTACCAATCTCTGGGTGACATAGGGTAGGTAACATTAAATTTTACTAAACCCAATATGGCGGATTTTATGACCTGTTCGCGCAGGAACAAATAATAAGTTTTGGTTTAGGTTTAGGCGATTTTTATTTAGTTTTAGTTAAATTTTACATAATAGAATTGTTTTTAGATTCGTTAATTTCTATGGTTTTTTGTTGACATTTTTGTTTCTTCTTTTGTACAAGGAGTTTTTGGCTATGTTTCAAGGAGGCGCGAACATACTCCCGGGCGTTGAAAGGCTGCAGGCCTTTCAAGAGTCTTCTCCGTTTGGATGCTGGCGCAGTCGGTTGATTGCTGTTTGAACGGTTCCTTGAGCAGTAGTGACGTCAGCAACACGGGGAGGTCCGACAGATCCAGGATAGACTATAAATACTCTTCCAAGACGATAGCTTAGTGGTGGTGATGTATCTTCTTTTATAAGAACTAAGTAATGTAGTTTAAGCGGGGTTAGTTGGGTGCTCCATTTTGTTGGTTATCGTAGTTTGCTAATGTGTTCGGTAGTAGGTAGTCCATTGCTGCCAGAAGTAAGTACTGCCTTATTTGTTCTAGGCGCTTGCAGCAGTCGAGACGATTGGCATTAGCATCAAATTAACTTGTCGATGGAAGTGGGGTGAGTATATAGTCTGCCTATCAAAAGGTGTCCCGGAATAAGGGGGGTCTGATAGAGCAAAGAGGACGACTGTTCCTTAAAGGTAAGATGTATGTGCGTTTTTTTTTTTAAAAGTAGCCTCTTTTGAATTTTGCAGACTGGCTTCCCAGCGCACACCAAAGCGAAGAGCGTACGTTGGAGAGAATCAAACTTCAATATCTTGTATAGCTGCAAAATCAGTTAAGACATTGTTGTTGTCATTTAGAAAGTTATAGATATCTTTTGGACCTGCGACAAAATTTCTACCATTGTCACAGTGAATTATTTTTAGAGCTATAAGTAGGTAAGTATTTAATTCGTAATAGGTAGCTATAATTTGTATGAAATAGATTGCAGTAGATGAATTTGTATAGGTAGATGTAAGATCAACATCCCCGACGAAAGCGGTGTGTGCTTTCATCTTAGGTAAGTTAAGTACTTAAGTAGGATATACTCAATGAAAAATTGTTAAAAATGTTTTTTAGGTTTAAGTTTTATTATGGTTAGTTAGGGTAACGTAATGTAGAACGTCACTATCGATTAAAATTATTTACAAAAAATAAAGTTTTGTATAGGTTGTGTTTTGTAATATAATAGGTAGGTATAATAGTGAAAATCGGTAGGATATAATGATGGGATGATGGTTTTGAAAGTTAGGTATAATAATAATAATTAGTAGGTATGTTTTTAATACATTAGGTTGCATAAGAAATCGAGCATAACCTCAGAAGACGTTTCTTGGCTACGCCATAAGACTCTCCTAACAAAAATTAGGCTTATCACAGAGAGGTAGCATTGCCTAGAATTGACCGTCAAAAGTCTGAGTAGGGTTAGCTAGGAAAATATGTTGCTTACAAAGCTTTTCTTCTTAAGAAAGAGCTTTTAGGGAATCTTTTAAGTTCCCAAAATTAGGATAACTTGTCGTGTAGGTTATATTGGTAGGTAGATTAGTTTCCTTATTTAGCAGGAAATTGCACGTTATTTTATAGAGCCGTTATAGAGTCGACTTAGGGTTAAATATTGGACCAGAAATAAGCCATCCAAGCTTAGAGCTTCTTAGGATCGGATTTTTGGTTCCTAGAGAATGTTGTTCTGAACCTATTAAGTCCCAGAAGAGGTCTGATCCAATGAGCATGTCAATGGGAGAAGGTTCATTGAAATTAGGGTCCGCTAGTTGGAACTTGGATAAGTTGAGGTGCTTTATATCAAGAGCAGCTTTAGGCATCTTACCGGAAATAGTGGGTAAGATAAGACAAGACATTATAACGTCAAATGAGTTATCATTGGATCGAAGTTGTATAGAGCAACGATGGGTTTTAGTTTCAAGCGGTGTATTACCGATACCGACTATTTCGGTATTAGACGGCAAGGGAGATAGGTTTAACTTCTGCCTTACAGCTTCAGTTATGAAAGTGGATTGACTCCCGCTGTCCAGGAGAGCGCGCACTGTAGTGGTCTCTTTGGTTGAAGGATTAGTTACCTGAACTTTGGCTGTGCATAGTAAGACTTCTGGTGTAGAAATGACGGACATCGAGATTGACTCGTGGTGATCACTTTTGCTTTCAGGCGTTTCAGGTTCATTTGACTTATGTAACAGTGAATTATGTCGCTTTTTGCAGATGCGACAAGAACCTAAAAGTTTGCATTGTTGTGCTTTATGACCACCTCTTAAGCAGTTGTGACACAAGTCATGAGAATTGACTACTTGGTTTCTCTCGTCTACAGATTTTTTTTTGAAGATGTTACATTGATGAAGGTGATGATTGCCCTTGCATGCAGCGCAATGAAGTAAAGGCTGTTCAGGTAGGCTGTTTCTACGTTCTTCCCATTTGAAGTAGGTTGTGTTGTCTAGTTTTCCCGCGACAATATGAATTATGAGAACATCCCATTGGTCTGTAGGTAATCCTAGGCTATTTAGCGCCCTAAGATTTTTTGTGACATGATTGATGATGAATCTAAGAGACTTGTCAGTCTCACGCACGGATTCGATATTAAACAACGACTTCAAGTGATTGTTTATTAGTTGTCGTTTGTTGTCGTATCGTTGGCACAAAATTTTCCACGCTTCTTCGTAGTTACGATCAGAAATTTCCAGGTTTGATAAGACTCGAGCGGCTTCGCCTTGCAAATAGGAGCTCAAGTAATGGAATTTATGAACGTTTCTAATTTTGTCATTATTGTGAACTAGTGAGGTGAAAATTTCTTTGAACTCTAGCCATCGGTAGTACGACCCGTCAAAGTTGGAAATCTTTATTTCAGGAAGTCTAAAGCCGACAACATTGTCGGTACTATTACTGTGACAGCAAGACTGTTCATGTGAATTGTGTGCAGTTTCCATAGGCTCCGAGTTCTTGTCTAAAATACCCTTGGCGAACGCTATGCAATGGTAGAAATCTTGTTCGATTTGTTCTCTAGAACTGAGATGGATATCAAGATTTTCAGAATCTAGAATTTCAATCTGATTTTGCACCTGATCAAACTCTATGAAAAGCGCTTCGAATTTCGATAGTTTCATCGCAATTGTAGTTATCTCGATTTGAGGAATGTTTTCTAAGCTATCTAGATCTTTTAGGTTATTTGTAAATCTTGTAATACGTCCTTTAATGGAACTGCGTTTTGAAGTTAGCTGTTTTAGACTAAGACTTTCGATCGACATTGTGAAGCTTGCGGTAAAACGAATCAAATACTAGTAAGTAAGTAAAGATAACGATACGCTTCACGCTTTGGTCGCTCGTTGGTCGGCCGTCTGTCTGGAATCTCTGCTACTCGGCGCGATGTGCTCTGCAGCCGGCGGCGACGCCAACAGCAGTAGTGGTAGGATGCGCAGTGATAAGGACTGGAAAGGATAGGTACTAGCTTAGAAAACTGCTTAGATAAAGAGAATCGTTGGTAAATGGGTATAGAAGTGATTAAATTATGAAATCACTTAGTAGGTGCAAGTAGTGTTCACGTAAAGATGAACAATGAGGTTTGTAGCTTTGTACTTTGATATGGTTTGGTAACCTTCAATGAAAACTTTGAATAAACGGTGTATACCAAGGTTAGTTAGGCATATCAGATTATGGATTAGGCTTTAGGCTAGGTATGTAATATAGGCTAGGTTTAGGTTTTAGGCGATAGGTTTGTCGATGTTTGTTAAGTAAGTGCGGTGTGATGCTACGGGATAGATAGACAGCAACACTGCTAAAAGGCAACAACACATCTATTTTATGAGGAACGTAAATCTGCTAAATTTCCAAATAGAAGGAGAAACTAGGTAAGGAAAGGAACGGGCTCACAATTAGAAAGGCAGACAAGCGATGCGTCCGTTGTAGCCGCAGCACAATCGTTGTGTAGTCCTGACTGCACTTGTATTTGGCGAAGCTCCTTGTAGATTCCTCGATGTTCTCGAAGTAGAATGATGGTTGAAAGGAAGGTCTTGTAGTCGCACGGTGTCCACAATAGCCACGATCGAAGTAGAGTTCCTTAGGCAATTAGGTTTTCACGGGAACATTTTCGTTTTCATGGAGTGCACGTAGTCCGCAGCGTTGACCTCGTAGAAGTGACCTGAAAAATGACTACAGGTCCTGTCACGGTCGCCAATTTTGTTCGCGCAGGAACAAATAATAAGTTTTGGTTTAGGTTTAGGCGATTTTTATTTAGTTTTAGTTAAATTTTACATAATAGAATTGTTTTTAGATTCGTTGATTTCTATGGTTTTTTGTTGACATTTTTGTTTCTTCTTTTGTACAAGGAGTTTTTGGCTATGTTTCAAGGAGGCGCGAACATGACCTATTCAATTCACCTCATAGTAAGAAAATTCGCTAAACATTAGGCAAACAACCGAAATCATTCGTTTAGTCTTAAAAATTGGCACAGTTATACTTTGAAGTGACTGATCAGTATACAAAAAATGTCCGAGGGTGGAGGGTAAGTAGGGGGAGGGGGAAGGGTTTGAATATCACTTTTTTCGGATATTTGCTTATAATGAAACCTTTAGGATTAGTATTACAATTACTTCTGTGAATTTAAATTATATTACATCCGCCATACAAAAGATTCTATTCATTTTACTGTAGAATCAATACTTTAGGAATTAAACGATGTTATAATTTGAAAAAATAGCTTTCTCCTAACTCCCACCTCAGTTTAACGCGCAACTGCATAGCGCTTGTATAGTTGTAGCATAAAACGATAGAAGTAGGTAGGTACCTACTTAAAAGTATAATAATTAATAACAAAAAAATTTAAATCACTACGTGTAAACACACATTTTTGCACATAGGTAATTGTAACCATTAGTTAAACAATACAACACCCCTTCAGATAGTCGGGTTTTAGTTTTTGAACTCTATGTTGTTTTTTTTTATATAATAGTATAAAAGGGAAAGTTCTATATTCAAAAAAGTTAAGGCCTGGTCGTCCGACCTTCCATCATCCTGACAATTCCTGACCATGCACGGCCTGGCTAAGCTATGCAACTTACAAGACTAGCTGACCCGCCCCGCTTTCGCATGTAGGATGGATGTCTGTGATTTCTGAAACACAAAACAAATGACATTGAAATATTTACGGGACAATACCTACTACCTACCTACTAATGAAACTTACAAATGCGACGACGAGCAAAGTGAGGTCTGTGGGTCCCTAACCCTAAGCACTATTATTTTAACATCTGTGCCCTAAGTAAGGATAAAGACTAACTGATCAACATACTTTAGTCAAATCTTGACTACCGCTGTTTTTCAAAATTGCCGCCACACTTATCTACTGTTATTGAAAACATTAAAGCGACAAAGAGCGAAGCGAGGAGGAGCTTCAAACTTGCTAATGCGACGACGAGAGTGTTTGAGGAGGAGCTTCAATTTACCAGCATGACGACGATCGAAGCGAGGACGAGCTTCAAACCACCTAAAGCGGTGGCAGCGAAGCGAGGGGATCAGCTTCTAATTGTAATTTGGAATGGGGGCGGTAAGGCCTGCACTGACGTCCCGCTTGGGATGTATTGTGCATTTCCCCCTCCAGCATCTACCCAAGCCAGCCCAGCTCCTTGAAATAACGGAGTGCGGCTTTGGAGTGCTGGCATAACTGCTCCAGTGTTGGCGTCGCAGATGGTGACGCTGATGAATGGTTACAAGGCTTATACGCTTGTTCACGCATTCCGGTTTTAATTCTTATCTCTTCCGTGGCCTCGCAGTGAAACATCACATGCTCTACGGTTTCGTCCTCCTGCAGGCAGCCCCTACAAAGCGGACTGTCTGTTGCTCCAGTTTTATTCAAATGATAATTTAAGTTGCAATGACCCGTAATAAGGCCTGTGATTAGGCGGAGGTCATGCCGCGTAAGTAATAAGTTGTTCGTCACTTTTCTATTGAGAGTAGGAAAAGCTGACCTGGCATGTCTGCAATCAGTTCTCCTATCCCATAGCTTTTGCTGTTCTTTTTCCGTGTGACGATTCAAACGATCTCGCACCTCCATCGCTGATGGTTTGCATAGTCCCAATGAGTCGTCAACTATCGCTTTTCTGGCGCCTTCTTTGGCAGAGTGTCAGCTGCGATATTTCCCTGACACGAGCCAAGGCTCTTCGTCCATTTTATTATTGTTCTGTAGTTCTCTGCTAACTTTTGCAGGGCCCTATGACACTCTAAAATGACCAGCTTCTAACTAACAAACGCGACGACGAGCAAAGCGAGGAGGAGATTCAAAGTTCAAACTACCGCTCTTGACATTTACCTACTATGTTTTACTAATGTGACGTCACATTGGCATTTTTTACCTATTACCTAATCTTACTTATTTGCGAACATTAATTCAAAGCTCACTTATTTGGACAAAAAAATCAAAATGGCCACTACTTTGAATTATTATGTTATCCCAATATGGGTGGACTGGGACCATGATACCCTACAAGCTGTGAGAGCCTTACTTGAAACTGGGTGTTTCCAAACTTCCATGGCAAAAAATAAATCCACTCACTGCACTGCACAAGATACTATAAATTCATTTCTAAACACATGTCGTTAAACTCATTTATGTGCACTCGGTCAAGAACGAAGTTCAACCACCCAGCTAAGGTTATTTTGGAACGTAAACTTTACTTGGCATGTCTTCAATTTAGTAAAGTCGTAGAAGAAACATTGTCTACCTTGAGGTGTAAATTTACCCCCTTTCGGGATAACAAACCAATTCAAGGTCACCTTGTATACAGTGCACTTTCAAATTCGAAACTAACAAAGTTAGGCATGGCGTGTTTGAATTATATTTATTTAAAAATTTCAAACAATTTTGAACTCTAAGTTTAATGAGGAATCATTAAACTTAGAGTTTGACGTTATTATTTCAACGGTCGGATGTATCGGTATGTATGTGTAACTGTGTAGTGTAGTACCATGAAGCTACTAGCAGGTACTAACCGACCACGTTCATGCGTCGCGCCGTCGCACCAATGAACGTTGTAAACTCGTCTACTCAATTTAGCCGTCTACGAATTCAACTGGTTCATTTACAAGTAGTAAACCGTCGATGCGTTGACTGGACGTAGACGGTCTATTAAACTAGTTCGTTTATTCAACGCCCACCGCTACTTCTATCATTTTTTAACTGAAGCTTATCAGAAAAGAAACTAGATGGCGTTGTACGACTCTAAAACACGCAAGCGTTTTATACCCGAACTACAGTGGTAGAATGAAAATGAAACGCTTATAAGTCGTAAACGGTAAGTGGTAGGTGGGGGGTGCTCGGTTAAAATGTTATAGAGGACCATGGCTTTCGGATGGTCATGAAAATCCAAGATGGCGGCCATTTTGAAAGTTGGCCGATCCGGCTGATTTTATGCATCGGGGGGTTTTCGGGGCCCTTGATTCCATAGTTGAAAAAATATTTTGGATTCCGCCATTTATAAAGATGGCTGCCACGCAATTTTTTTTTTCCATTTTCGGCGCATTGTTTCTCTATACCTATGCGAAATTTTGATCCTTTTTTTTATAAATTTGTATGAAAAAGGACAATCGAAATTCAAAATAATCCATGACCTGGTCTTCCGACCTTCCATCATCGTGACCATCGACGGCCTGGCTAAGCTATATGAGTAAGGTCATATGCAATCTCAGGAATGTCATAGTAAATCCTGGAACGATTTTAGAGAACACAAAAAAATTCAAAATGGCGGGAAAAAACACAGCCATACTAATTTTGACTGGAAATGACGGCGAAACCATGACACTTTAGTAAAAAGCTCGAACTAATATTGTTTGGAGGCCGGAAGGGAAGATATTACAAAATATTTTTTTTTCAAAATGGCGGAAATTTCGGTTTTGGCGGAAAAAAAAGTTTCTCCGATCCGGATGAAAATCGATATCTAGGAGTCCCCAAGGATGCTGATCAAATCGATTCTAAATCAAATTTTGACATGCGTCATTTTTCAATAGGGTTTGGTTAGGTGATTATATCGAAATATGAACTTCCCTTTTTTACGCCTCCAATATGAATGTAATAGATAAGTTGTTTCTGGGGATCGAGTAAAAATGTATAAAGGAACAAAACAGGACACTAATGAAATTGATTTTTTTCAAGATAGCGGATGGAGACGTATTGACTTACAGAAAAAGTTATTCGATCCGGATGAAAATCGATATTTGAGACACTCCCTAGATACTTAGTAAGAATATGGGGAAAAATTTTTGAATCCGCCATTTTGAAAAATTTCATACATTTTACTGAACTTTTTTATGGATCTCCATCCAATCCGTATGAAAATTGATATCTGAGTGTCCCCAAAGGCACTGATTAACATGCTTTAGCTTCTTTTAGACATCCACCGTTTTTCAAAATGGCTGCCATATATACTATCAAAACTACCAACGCGACGACAAACGAAGCGAGAAGGAGCTGCAAACTACCTACAGCGACGACGAGCGAAGCGAGGAGGAGCTTCAAACTACCTAACGCGACGACGAGCGAAGCGAGGAGGAGCTTTAAACTACTTAACGCGACGACGAGCGAAGCGAGGAAGAGCTTCAAACTACCTACCGCGACGACGAGCGAAGCGAGGAGGAGCTTCAAACTACCTAACGCGACGACGAGCGAAGCGAGGAGGAGCTTCAAACTACCCACCGTGACGACGAGCGAAGCGAGGAGGAGCTTCAAAGTACCTACCGCGACGACGAGCGAACCGAGGAGGAGCTTCAAACTACCTCTTTGGAGAAATAAAACAAAATGGCCGCCATGCAAAATTAAAAGGCGCACACTATCTGAACTAATAGAGGCAAGCATAGCGTGTTTGGACTCATGTTAAAGAGAATAACGGAGGCTTTGTTACAGTCTTAAAATAATTCAAAGATGGCGGATTCAAAATGGCGCCCGATTTTATAGTAACTCGGATTCGGCTGATATTTTATATTTGGGGGTTTTAAAGGATGCTGATTCCAAATTTTGACCTTTTACTTGACTGACAGCATTTTTCCAAATGGCCGCCATGCAAAAGTCAGATCAATTATCATTTTCTTTGAAAAATACCGCTGTTTTGTACTAATTCTTGCTAAATTTAAAGTTTAGCACAAAGTATAACATTTTTATAAATACAACAGCCACGAAAACGTCCTCGCGGGCCGCACGCGGCCCGCGCACGGAGCAAAATACTAGTGGGTAGTATACAGCTCAATCAGAAAAATAGGGAAAGGTCAAAAAACGACAGCGCGAGCGTAGCGAGCGCGAAACATAATTTTGTAATGGTTAGTTATTTTGTATGCTGTGTAAAAGCTGTGCACATCAATTGTCTCAATTTTATAGAATTACGGGGTATCCACTATTCACCTTAGAGCATCTATAAATGGAGATGCTAACGTTATAATCCGCAAGCACAATTTTTCTGCCAATTTCTACGGGGGACGAGACACGCATAGCACACGCGCGAATATATAAATAATTTTAAATGCTTGCTATTCACCAATGATTTCATAGCATAATCTTGGACCAATGGACGAAGCAAAAAGTGGCTAAAGTTGCTCTAACTCGGCCTTATCCACAATGGTAGGTAGGTATCCGGATCCGTCGGTACGCCCATGCAGATGTGTGTTGCCACTGTTGCCAGTGATGACTTAGGGAACTGAGACGCGGTCTAACCTGTTGGCCTCATTAGTATGCTCAAAGCCGCGCAACGAGCTGTGGAGAGAACATGCTGGGTGTTTCCCTGCAAAATACGATCCGAAATGAGAAGATTCGATATAGTGACCGATATAGCTCTTAGTAATTAGCAAGTGGAAATGGCAATAGACAGGCCACATCGGAACTGACAGCCGATGGGGAAGAAGGGTTCTCGAATGGCGACCACGAACCGGAAGAGGCGGCGGAGGCCGGCCCCTATTAGGTGGGCTGACTATCTAGTGAAAACCGAGGAGCGCCGATGGATGCAGGAGGTTAACAGGCGCTCAAAGTGGGGGTCTCTGGAGGAAGCTTATGTTCAACAGTGAACGTCTGCAAGCTTCTGATGATGATGTAATATTATTGTAGGTTTAAAAGACCATCCCCTTTACAGTTCAGAACCTCTCAGCAATGTTGATCTGATGAGTCAGTAAACGCCACCGCGCTATTGGTTAGCATGGGAGAGGCTTTGAGCAAGCTTCTGTCCGCCAAGGGCGTGCAAGGCGTCGGCTCTGTGCTCGACCGAGTCATCTCGCAGCCGAGCAGTGAGGACCACACTGTGCTGTACAAACTCGCAGATTATAAGAAGGGTAACTAGTAGTTTAAACAACAAGTATAGTAGTATGTAAGTAGAGTGTAGCTACTAGCTAGGGTATTTTGTATGTTTTGTTGTAATTTGGTAACTCTTTAACTAGTTAAACAATAAAGACAATTCGCTAGTAGTTATGTCACGATTCTAGGATTTCTTAAATTCAGTAGTAGGAATTTAGGACAATGTGGAGGGAGGTAATGCATGCGTGAGGAAGTAATGGAGAGGTGAGGAGGAGGTGGAGGATAGTAAGAGGACAGGGGGAGGGGGAGTAGGGAAGGGGGGGGGGGGGGGGGGATAAGGAGTTGGGGGAGTAATGGAGATGGGGGGGGGGGGTTCCTTCCCCCTAGCCAGGTTCATGTGCGTATCTACTGGGCCCGCATAATAGGAGATAGGAGCATAGGCTGCACAAGTGCACAGGCATACACTACGGGGCCACCCGCTTCCGCCATTCACGATGCACGATGTTAAGATATTGAAATATGAATTTTCTTTGATTTTGCGATTAATATATTGGAGTTCCGAATCTTACTACCGAATATTAATAACGGTACCTACTTACAGTAGTCACAAAAATCATTTTCGAAATTATGACCACCTTATCAATCTTAAATATACTTAATTATTTGCTTAATTATTTACTTAATTATTTCTCTAAAACTACAATCTTGGAGTCTTCCAATCAAGAGTGAATAGGTATCTTCTAGGCAGGGCAAGTGCAAGCCTATCTAACAATAAAAAATAGATTCATTTGTAAAGGAAAAATTAGAATCACGAGCGGGGATTGAACCCGCATCCATCCATCCTTCAAGCCGGGATATGCTTTACTTAAGCTACCGTGAAAAGTGGTCTCATGTCCCAGGCCAATCACTCACTCTCATGTCAAATCACTCAATAGATGGCGCTACCAACCCCGTAAGTTGGTTTAGAGGTGAAGGAAAAATTCGGTAGCTTAAGTAAAGCATATCCCGGCTTGAGGGATGGATGGATGCGGGTTCAATCCCCGCTCGTGATTCTAATTTTTCCTTTACAAATTAATCTGTAGATTACGCTGAGCAGGCGATACTGCTATAAAAATCATAAATAAAAAATAGTTAGATAAGTAACTAGGTACCTACTTCTATTTTTTATTACAGACTCTAGCATTTGACTACGCTCTCACCTGATGGAAAGTGACGATGGGATTGAAGCTGCAGGATGCTAGCTAAGTAGGTACCTAAGTACCTATTCACTTTATATTCTCCAGGTGGTCTACTAATAGAAACGTACGTCCGAGGCGGGATGGTTGCTGCCGAGAAGCTTATGAGAGAGACTTTTGCTGCATACATGTACGCGGGAGGGAAAGGAAAGGTTATCAACCGCGCCGAGTATCTGAGGTGGAAGTTCAGGGATCAGGAACAGGCGAGTAAAACCTGAAACTTGTTACAATTTGTGTGATGAAGGTCGACGTTTGTTCTACATTTGAGTGTGTTATATTGTAAGTATCTTTTCATCACAGTTGCTCGTAAAGTGGCTCGTATCCTCATCGATTTTAGAATGAAAATCCAAGAAATTTCCGACGCGTGCAACTGAATCGGGTTATCATCAGTAATGTAAAAGCACGCGTCTCACTCAAGTTATACCATCATCGACAGCTTGAAAACGTCCACTGCTGAACATATGCCTCCCGCACAGAGTGCCACTTTGAGCGGCTGCTCGCCTCCTGCATCCATCGGAATATTTTATCATCATCATCAACAGCCTGAAAACGTCCACTGCTGAACATAGTCCTCCCCCACAGAGTGCCACTTTGAGTGGCTGCTCGCCCTCTGCATCCATCGACATATTTTATCATTGTCATCATCAACAGCCTGAAGACGTCTACTGCTGAACATTGGTTTCTCGCACAGAGCGTCACTTTGAGAGGCTGCTCGCCTCCTGCATCCATCGGCATATTTTATCATCGTCATCAGCAGCCTGAAAACGTTAATTGCTGAACAAAGGCCTCGCCCACCGACCGCCACTTAAAGTGGCTGCTCGCCTCCTGCATCCATCGGCATATTTTATGTATTAAGTATATCATATTTATTAATTTCAATTTCATTTCGTTGCGTTCCGGTGTGTTTGGTTTTGGTTTCTGGGTAATACTTATACCTTCACAATGCAATTCGAGCGCTTAACGCCAAATAGGAAGCCTCATGACATTTTTCACAAAAGTTAATCATCAGTACAACTGTTTTTTCCTCGCAAATGTGATGAAAAACGTCGTATAACACGCGTGTGGGTTGATCATTGCACTCTCGGCTCCCATATCGCATATTACGAGTGGAATGATCGACTTCCCACACTTGTATAATAATGTACTAAAATAATCACAAACAAAAAATATATATTTATGTACCTACTTAGTTAAGGGCGAATTTCTTTGAGCAACTTAATTGTATTTGCGACGTGTACATTTTTCACCAATAAATTGATTATGATTAAGTATTTTGGCAGTATTTCCTTTCCATAGCAGGATCTTTACTAGCTGTGCATCTGGTCTGAGGGCTCAAATAAATTCATCATAACTTCGTGATGCTGCACTCTAGTGGCCTAGAAATTTGTTAAAAAACTCACAAATTCTGCACTAAATAGTAATATGAAAATTATGCGCACAAATATAGAATATTATGAAATTCAATTTTTCAGGCATCTGAACTGAGGGCTAAAGTTATTCAGCCATAACTTTGTTAAATCACGTTTTACAAATTTTTGGATAACTGCATCTAATTTCTACAATTTTGCACTAAATATGCCTATTTTGTCTCAAGAATCGAAGATTTGAGCCCTCAGACCAGATGCACACTTACTAGTTTGGGTCTAGGGGTTAATAAAACAGAATGCATAATATATACCTACGAGTATGCATGACTTAGTTTTAGTTCTCTAGGTAGTGCTCCCGATAGAAGCCTCACTGTCCCCTCACGATCCTTTGGCAAAATGGGAGGACCACACAGCCTGCTGGCAGATGTGCTATCGAGGCGCTTTAGGGGAATCACTGCTGCATGTGCTCATCATTTGCGATACTAAGGTAATATTTTCTATTGTCTATCTTTGTTCACTAGTCGAGCGAGCTACGCCTTCGATTTCAGCTGAACTTGAATGAACGAAAGAAATAGGTTACTAAATGTGTGTTCCGTTGGATCCCATGCATTATTAAATTTCCATAAATCAATAGTTTGTGTGCAATGTTACACTCATCTTCTTTTTTTTATATTGTTTTTGACAGATTCACACAAGGCTAGCCAGGACTTTGGTAAAATGCTTCCCAAAATTATCTTTGGATGTGGTCGAAGGTGAAGAATATTTAGGTAAGTAGTACTTAGCTAGGAGCCGATGGATGCAGAAGGCGAGCAGCCGCTCAAAGTGGCGCTCTCTGGGGTAGGCCTACGTTCAGCAGTGGAAGTCTTCAGGCTGTTGATGATGATGATGAGGAGTAGGTACTTAGCTATCCAAATCACGGAGGAATCTCCTCTCTCTAAGTACCTAGGTAAAACATCAAACCATAGAAAAAATAGGTCAATCTAATTAAAAATTACATTTTTAGGAGCCAGCTCATTACACCTCGCTATAGCATACAGTAACAACGAATTGGTACAAGATCTGGTAGAAGCTGGTGCTGATGTCCAACAAAGGGCGATTGGTAAGCTGACAAATGGCGTTCTTGCGGTATCCTGCAATCCAAATCTTAGCTTCAACCACAATAAATGTATGGACGTGGCGTGAACACAGATACGACGCCACTTTTTACCAGCTACTGTATACTTTTTCTAATTTTTTAGGAAGCTTCTTTCTACCACGCGATCAACAAAAGAACCCGCCAGCCAGGCAAACCAACTATGAAGGCCTAGCTTACTTAGGGGAGTACCCTTTAGCCTGGACTGCATGCTGCGCCAATGAAGCTGTATACAATCTGTTGCTAGATTCGGGAGCAGACCCTGATGCCCAGGATTCATTCGGGAACATGATATTGCACATGGTTGTCGTGTGTGATAAATTGGTATGTCATAGAAGATCTAGAATACGTTTTTAGTAATTGATCTGAAATACTTACTTGGTAAGTATACCACCAGTCCGCACTAAGCGTTTTACTGAGTCATTCACATTCCAAACGGCCAAAGAATAGAATGTGATGCTTCGCACTCACATTCACAGTATTTCCTCCTGGGTACCTATAACCTGGGTCTTCTAAAGTCAAGAGTGAATGGGCATCTCGAGTTCAAACGTGCTCCACCTTAAGACAGCTTCGCCAACGTCATCGTCACTTACCATCAGGCGAGATGTTGCCAATCGTACGCCGATTCTAGCATAAAAAATAACACTTATAGGTACTTAGGTAAGTGCATGCGTGTGCATAACTATAGCATACCTACTAAAATACTTATTCTAGGATATGTTTGGCTACGCCCTCCGCCATCCAAAAGTGCCAGCCAGTAACGGGCGAATGAATCGAGCAGGGTTTACGCCACTAACCCTGGCTTGCCAGCTGGGCCGCGCATCCGTGTTTAGAGAGATGTTGGAGCTGTCAGCGAGAGAGTTTTGGAGATACTCAAACATCACTTGCTCGGCGTACCCTTTGAATGCGCTTGATACACTGCTGCCTGATGGCAGAACCAGTAAGAAATCGATTTAAAGTTTTAATAGGCTAGTAGGTACAATACAAGGTAGTAGGTAATTTTGAATTTGAATTTTGAATTTGAATACTTTTAGATAAGTAGGTAGTACTTAATTTACTTCCCTCTTTATCCTTGATGAAGAGGACTGCCAAATTCAATCTGATCCCGGTATCCGTAGCTACAAACCCTAAAATATCTGTCAAAATGGGTAGTACTTAGGTAGAGAGACTAGAGTAGATTATAATTAAGGGTTTAAGGGTATTTTATAATCAAGGTAGGTACCGATACTTACGTACATCATTCTCTTGCAGATTGGAACTCAGCGTTATTCATAATCTTAAACGGTACAAAACAGGAACATTTAAACATGTTAGATGGCGGAATCATTCAGAGATTGCTTGAAGAAAAATGGAAGACCTTTGCAAGGGTTCGTATTAGTTTGTAGCTAGTGTTATTTATAACTTATGGTTAGGTAGGTATGGTTGTTATTCGTAATTTCAAATAGAAAGCTCCACAGTCAACCCAAAAACTATTACTACTAACTGATAAGTACTTGGAATTTGGATAATCTTGAATGGTTTGCTGTGCTATGGATGCTTTATGGTTTTAAAATTTTCAGACGAAGTTCCTCAAACGGCTTCTCATCTTGATGCTGCATTTACTTCTCCTTTCTGTGTCCGTTTACCTACGCCACAGCAGTTTAGAAGCCGATGCCCATCCTGACTGGGGACTCGAAATTACTGACGCCAAAACTGGAGTCAGATTGGCCAGCGAACTTGGCACTATATTGAGTACGTTATGCTATATTATACTGCAGCAGGGAGATGAACTGAAAAATCAGGGACTGGTGGCGTACTTTAAGCAGCTGGTAAGTGTTGGTTAGGCAGTTCAGGTTACCCCACCTAACCTACCTATGGGCTCTTGTCTACCACACTACCCGCACTATCACCGAGCTTGGCCACAACTAGGCATTGATGGACTTACGTATGTGTGCCTCGCCCACATTTGAACGTTCATCCACCAATGCCTCTGTTACTGGCCGCAGCAGTAATGTAATGTTACTATAATTTTGAAGCTTGCAAATAATCACTACTTCGTAAGTTCGTTATATTTATAATCCTTACCAATTTACATTTTCTTCAAGATCCACGAGCCAGCAAAGTTCATCTTCCTGGCGTCAAACGTCCTTCTTCTCGCGTGTATACCAGCTCGGCTGATGAGGCAGACGATGGTTGAGGAGGCCATGCTCATCTTTCTTCTGCCTGGCTCTTGGTTCCTGCTTATGTTCTTTGCCGGGTAAGGAAAAACAAAGCTAACCTAACCTTATCGAAATATCCTTACTTTACTGCTCCTTAATTTTGCTGCTAAACTTATAGTCACAAAAGTCACCTGCCTGCCAATTTTTAATTCTGTGTATGTTTCAAATGATGTCAAAGTAGTTATTTATGTAGATAGTCAGTCATAGTCACTAATATTATTATCCCGAGTCGTCATGCATGGCAATGAATTAGCATGAGTGATGATTTGCCGACCGAGGCCTCCTTACTATTATAGTTGTTAATTAACTTGTTACCTTTGATAAATTGACTGCTTATTACAGCCACAGTTACAGCTAAGTTAATAAAACATAATTTATTTAGCTTGATTTATTTCGTCCACAGAGCAGTAAAGCTGACTGGTCCCTTCGTGACGATGATCTACAGTATGATCACAGGAGACATGTTCACTTTCGGTATCATCTACTGCATTGTCCTTTTCGGTTTCTCACAATCTTTCTACTTCCTTTATAAAGGTACATATAGTTTTTTATTTGTTCGCACGTTACTTGGATGAAATGGTTTAACTCGTCATTCTGTCTTCTGAGAAAATAACGGTTGACATTCAAGACACAAAAAGACGTTGAGTTAGCATGATTGTAGTACCTAAGTATTACCATGGGGTCCCATCAGGTACAAAAAAAAATAGCTTGAACTTGAAAAAAATTTAGTAATCGTGTCTAGAGAATTACTAGTGTCCAGTGTATTCTTTTAGCCAAATACTTCGCCAACACGCAATAAATGTCGCTTGATAATCTTGCGTTATGCAGAAATAAGATAATTCGTAAAATAGCCCGCGTTATTCCGTTGTATGGGATGAGGCATCTGTACTGTATGTAGGTATTATATCTATTATCTGGCGTGTTAAATAGTTTAAAAAATAAAAATATTTTTTGGCATGCTGAAAAAATTTAATTAGGTAAGTCTAAACCTATTTCACGTAAATTGGTTTCACTTTCAGGATTCCCGGACGTATCGTCGACTCTATTCTCAAGTTACCCAAGCACGTGGATGGCTTTGTTTCAGATCACTCTTGGAGATTACAGTGTAAGTTCACTGCTAATTCAATCAATCAATCAATTTAAGACCCTAGATTCCCCGTGCGAAGCGTCATTTGTTTCATAGCTCTGTGCTAGATGCTTTACGTTCCATGGGACAGGTGGGTTTTCTTCGCACTAGTTCCATCATGGAATTAGATGGAATAACTGGGACCAACCGTGCTCGCTAATAGCGATCAATGAATCATCAAGCTATTGTGATGCTGATGAACAGAGCAGTTGCTTTATAACCATGTTACTAGTAGGAATTTTGTGCGCGGGCCGCAAGCGGCTATATATTATTTGTATAGTTTGAATTATTTTTTCACTGTTTCGTTTCAGTACTCTGATCTTGGCAGGACAACGTACCCGAACCTCTCAAAAACCGTATTCACCGTTTTCATGATATTTGTACCGATACTGCTCCTTAACATGTTGATAGCTATGATGGGCAACACGTATGCGCACGTTATCGAGCAATCTGAGAAAGAATGGGTCAAGCAGGTATGTGCAACTGTAATAGGTACGTTGTCGTCTGCTACACTACTTAGCACTACTACGTACAAAACCCCTACTTATCAAATAATACTTAGTACTAATACGTACAAAGTACCTAGTTACCTACTTATGCCCAGTTATAGCACAGTTGATTAGTGGGTACTTTGTACGTAGTAGCACTATTCCTCGATGCACTAAGTAGTGTAGCAGTACCTATCACAGGACTGTAGTACTATATTTGGGCCAAAATCATAGTTGATATCGGCAATTACAATTTTTAAAAGGTAGGTATATCACAGCCTGGTTATAATTTTAGAATGTAGGGCAGACCTTCCAGCATTAGATGACGTTTTAAATTTAACAAAGACTTTCTACCCCGAATTCTAGTGGGCCAAAATCGTCGTTTCCCTCGAACGCTCAGTCGCTCAAGAAGATGCCCATAAGTATCTGCAAGAATACTCCATTGGCCTGGGCCCTTCTGACGACCCTCGGTATGAGCAGCGAGCAGTGATGGTCATCAAGAGCAAAGCCAAGACCAGAGCCAAGCAGAGAAAGGGAGCTTTGACAAACTGGAAGGTACACTCTAACTCGTTAATTAATTGTCGACTTTTAGCAATTTCAGAGACAAAGATGTTCTGGGCTGCTACAATTAATTATTGGGTTTATCCATAATAATAATTTTTAGTCAAATTTTCTCTAACTTCCCGCCTGGAAATTTAAAAATAACGTAATGGCTTTCTTGCAGCGCGTTGGGAAAGTAACGATTGCAGAGTTGAGAAGAAGAGGTATAAGTGGTGAAGAGTTACGACGTCTGATGTGGGGCAGAGTGTCCATATCTACTCCTACTAAAGGTCCTTTAGCGTAAGTTACAAATTGGTTGTAGAAGTTATTTAAGAAATTTGACAGTTTGCTCATGTATTCATTAATAACACATACCACTCTAGTATTACAAAGGCGTAAAATGTGTCAGTTACGTTTTACGCGGGTGACATGGTACCACTAGCCCCGTTTTTACTAGGTGGTAGGACTTTTCTGCAAAGTTCGTCTAGGTAGGTACCATCGCTCTGCCAGTTATTCTGCCGCCAAGCAGTAGTGTGCATGCACTACTGTGTTCCGGTTTGAAGGGCATTGTAGCTAGTGAAATTACTGGGCAAATGAGACTATGACCTGATTACACAGTGTAGTAATCTGATTACTAGACTGTGTGATGTCTCAGGATGACGTGCGCAGTGCAGTGACACGCAAAACTTTATTATTTTAAAGTTCCGAGTGACACTGCAACTGTTATGGGCAGCCGTGTCGCTTAACATCAGGTGAACGACTAGCTCGTCACGTCATTCATTCACATAAAAAAAACTACCTATCTATCAATTACTTTTAATGCATTAATTCCATCTTACGCGGATGACATGGTAGTTTTATCTACCTATTAGTGTCCTAAACTCCTTTCGATTTTTACATACACAGACGAAG
This sequence comes from Ennomos erosarius, assembly GCA_963580505.1. NCBI lineage: Eukaryota > Metazoa > Arthropoda > Insecta > Lepidoptera > Geometridae > Ennomos > Ennomos erosarius. The sequence continues at coordinate 6,041,844 of OY756999.1, read as the reverse complement.
AACAGCCGCAGCTCCTCCACCAGATTGCGTGGCATCAGCAGATGTGGCTTTAGCAAGTGAAATAGGCAACGGTGTAGGACCAGCGTTATCCTCCGCTTTGAACGTTATGGCGTTCACCCAGGAGATGGATCTTAGTGCTGGTATGTTTGTGTTATTATAACAAAGAGTAAAATTTTGATTAATTTTTTGTTCTTTGCGATTTTGCAATTTGGCAGGTAACGTTTTTGTTTATGAGAATGACCAAATTCATTTCCTCTTTTTAATCCGTTGATGCCAAAACTACGAGTAGGTACAGTACGAAAAAATATTATCATTATTACATATTAACCTCTGTAACAAGTTCTTTATTTTACAGTTAAAGATGTCCACAAGCAACAGACTCCAGATTTATTAGTGAACGGGAAAAGTGTCCCCATTGTTCCACCTTCAGTGCCGCTACCAGGCAGTCAAGTACCAGGCCCAAACCAACTAGCAGTTCCTCCTACATTTACACCTTTGAATAAAACTAGTTTAGGTCAGACTAGTCTGGTGACTGGGCAATTGAGTCAAGCTGCATTGGGAACCGGACCAGCAACAGGTCAAATGGTAACTGGGACGGGTCCGTCGGGTATAGGGATGGCACAAATGTTTGGCCAGTCTAACGTAGGGCCTACGCAAGTGTTTGGTCGAGCTGGTATTGGAACTGCACAAGTGCTAGGTCAATCCGGTTTGAGCACGGCCCAAGTTTCAAGCCAACCTGGTATGGGAACTGGACAATTGTTAAGTCAAACTGGTGTGGGATCAGCACAAGTGGTAGGTCATACCAATTTAGGGGCTAGCCAAATGTTGAACCAACCAAATTTAGGAACCAGTCAAGTGTTTAGACCAACTGGAATGGGGACCGGTCAAATATTGAATCCAACAATTTTAGGAACCGGTCAAGTATTGGGGCAAACTGGGCAAGTATTGGGGCAAACAGGACAAGTAATTGGAAGAAGTACCTCAGGGGTCAGTCAGGTAATGGGTCCAATAAATCCCGGATTGAAAACTGGAGCAGTTCAGCCAGGTGTATCACCAGTAAATGTCAATGTCATGCCTCAAGTTATGGGATCAGCTGTTCAGATGCCTACCTCTGGACTTATATCCAGTTCAAATGTGCAAATGCCACCTGCCATGACAGCGAATTCCAGAGGCACTCTGGGCACACAAGGTTCAATGGAGTTAATCATAATGGATGTAAATTCAGCAGAAATGCCAGTTTTAAGAACCATTGGTGAGTAACCATGCATATACAATAAGGTATTTAATAAAATAATAAAATATCAAAGGTGAGACATCAATACGGAATATCTTTCCCAACAGTACCACCAGAGCAGGTGTATCAAGATTATCTATACGAGTTGATATTACTTACTGAGAAGTCGAGCCCAAGCAACCAAGAAGTCAAAGATTTAGCCCAAAAAGCGGCTGATCTGATTAATGTTCCTGAAATTGACATTAATACTTGCGTAAGTAAAGCAGTTTCTACTTCAGTTTTCAACATAATACGATTAATAAGATACCGTTTAATAATAATAAAAATCACTTAAAAAATTACCTGGACTATTACCACAAAACCAGAAAATTGACCTCACGAAACCACGAAATTGATTTTCAAATGTAGAATTGTCCATCTGCTCTTACTGCCAAAATTCACCCTAATAGGATAAGCTTCATATTAGTGAAGACGTTATGAAAGAAGAGTCTGTTAAGTTCAACAGATACTCCTCTGAATTGTCACTGCTATTGTATAAACATAACTTTATTATTATGACTTATCTATCAGGCGGCTACAAGGTCAGCTCGCAAGGTGGTTGCAGGCGCAGTCTCCGGTCTATTCGGCGTAGCAGCTAACACTCCTGCTCCAGACTCTTGGAGGCGAGACAGACAGGATAACAGCGACAGTGATCCTATATCAGGTACATGTACAATTTTTTACTAAATGGTAAAAATGTAGTTTCACATTCTAGTATGTCGAAAACTGGTAGCACATATTATGTGACGCATTGGTTTTAATATGGTCCTTCGAATTGTCTAAAAAGAAAGCGCGTTAATTGATTAGTAGGTACCCGTACTTTTGAATAAATAATGCACCTTCTTTGCTGACGATTTGTTTAGTTCCATGAAATTGATGTGTGTGAGTGCAACTGTGATGAACCAAATTTATTCATGCAGAGGAAATCCAGCAAGAGAGCAGTTGTTTGCTTAGCCTATATTCCGCCATTATCATCCACAAACTGTCTTATACTTTGGTTGCATTTAATCCACAGAGCTATGAAACAAATGACGCTTCGCCTGAAGCGTTTTTTTTTGCTCTGTGATTTAATCCGTGCTTAAAATTACCTGTCAATTTTTCGCTTACGTGAACTGTCATGAGCGAAAACGAGACAGGGATTTTTAACTTTACTAGAGGCCAAAAATAATTATTTCATGTGCAGAATCTGTTCTACTGGGTCGTCTGTCACGTGCGCGGCGTGCAAGATCAGCATCGAAAAAGTCTGCACCCCCACCGCCCCACCTTTATGTACCAGCGAGGTGAGTGCACTCACGCTAGCAAGTAACCTTGTCATATTCTGCGTTTTTCATCATCATCATCATCATCAACAGCGGGAAGACGTCTACTGCTGAGCATAGGCGCCACGTTGAGCGGCTGCTTACCTCCTGCATCCATCAGCTCTATTTTTTTGCGAATGCGAACCACTTTTTTTAAATTAAATATGCAATGAAATTTAAATTAACTTTTGGTTTTGAGCACCATTAGAAGGTGCGTCGATGGAAGCACAAATGACTGTCTCCAGACTTGAATGAAACAGGGTGGATATTTCACTGGATTAATTTCACATTTAACAGGTCAATGTACTTAGTGGCATCAGAGAGCAGTGCAATCGAGAGTGACGCACCGTGGGAAGAGCAGCCCAGCTCCGGGAATAACTCGTAAGTACTTTTTACTAAAATCACAGATTATAATACACAGTACTAAAATGATATGCGATTGTACATTGTACATCGTAAAAAAAATTGTTTGCAACTAATAACGGATTATTCCCAATTCTACAGATTTTCAGAATTGGGAAATTCAACAGATCCCAATTCTACAGTTTTCCAGTTTTACAGATTCTTCATTCTACATATTCTTAATTTTACAGATCCTTAAGTGAATTCTACAGATTCCTGAATGTACGGATTTCCAATTTTACAGAAACCCAATTGTACGGATATCTATTACATTTACTCAATTGCAAAGGTTTACAACTTAACGTTTACAACTATAATTACAACTTTGACAGATGTCTAATTTTTGAATAAGGCGTTTTATTAAAAAAAAAGTTGTAGTTTTATAAAAAGCCAATATATGGCGTTATAATGGGTGTTTATGTTCTGTCATTGTTAAGATAACTATGTATCGAGTTTAATATTCTATCCTTATTTTATGGAAGGCATATAACTCCATCGAAATAATACACATGGGTATTATTTCGATGTATAACTCTAATGGCTTTCTATCGACAAATCGACAACGTACCTATTCTGTGATCCACTCAACTGAATTTGACTTTTCCTTGTACTCCGTGGTTTGAAACTACGACCATGTTTGAAATACGTCGTTACTACGCCATCTAGTAACAGAAGCGGAACTAGTTTTTTTTTAATAAAACGTCTCATTAGAAAAGTTGGCCTCATTGAATTAAAAATCAGTAAACATAAAATTCTGTCAAAATGATTATATGTAGAAATGGGATTCCAGAAATGGGAATCTGTAGACATGGGAATCTGTAGAAATGGAAGTCTGTAGATATGGGAATCTTCATACATGGGAATCTGTAGAAATGGGAATGTGTAGAAACGAGAGTCTGTAGGCATGGGAATCTGTACACATGGGATTCTGTAGAATTGGGAATCTGTAGAATTAAAAATCTGTAGAATTGGGAATAATCCTGACATTGTAAGTACCTAGATACCAGATAGCTCTACAATCAGTCTTCAAAGAGAAGACATTCAGAATTATTGTACTACGCTAACAATTGCTTTTATGAAATGAATAATTCTTAATCAATTTGAGTAGAAGAATTTAACAGCAGCAGCGAAACTTGTTGACTAAATAGAAATAATATAACTGTCATGCAATTTTGTAAAAAATATTTGATGTACATGCTTAAAGCCTAATTTCCAAGCAACATCATCACAATACACTATATTTATGTACGGCAATAAAGGACTTTCATTTGTTGTAAGAGATTAATTAAAACATTCAATCATTATTATAGTAATAATTTATTAACTTTAACGTAAATAGTTCTACTGTTAGGTACTGCACTTACATCACAATACTGTCCTTAAAATTAAATTAATGATTATTGATTAGAAAGGTAGGTATAATAAAACTAATTCTCGAAACAACTTACCAAATACCAATAGAGCAGTTGTTTTCTTGTAAGAAACATCAATTTTTAAAGGAACTTTGACTAGATGTGGGGTTGGTGTCTATGGTATCTTCTTTGGGCTCTTCGTTTCTCGTACCGTAATGCATGGGTATGGGTTCTGGAACAAATAATAAGGTTAATAAGTATTCTCCATTATATTCTTTGTCTGCGACACTGTCTTGTTTTAAATAACCGGCCAAGTGCGAGTCGAACTCGCGCACGAAGGGTACTGTACCATTATCTATAAAAAAAATTGTTTTGGTATTTTGACGGCGACAGAAATACATTATCTGTAAAAATTTCAACTGTCTATCACGGTTCAGAAGATACAGCCCGGTGACAAATGGACAGATGGATGGACAGCAAAGCCTTAGTAATAGGGCCGTTTTACCCTTTGGGTACGAAACCCTAATAACTATAGTTACAATTTTACTAAAGCATCACGCAAGAACTACTAAAATCAAATGACATTTTAAACTGTTGACAAAATTTTTGATTTCTTTTGTTCGGCCGTGTGAACTTGGCACCCGACTTTGGAAAAACCATTTTTTTTTGTGTTTTATTACAGATTTCGGTAGGTAGTGGATAGTAGTAAAACTATTTTCGTTTGTAGTAATTCCAAAAAAAAATAATGAATAGTGTCCCCCGACATTGGAAAAACTATTTCATTTTCTGTTTAACGACAGATTTCGGTAAGTATTGGATAGTAGTAAAACTATTTTCGTTTGTAGTAATTCCAAAAAAAAATAATAAAAAAATAAAAAAAAGTGACCCCAGACTTTGGAAAAACTATTCAATTTTCTGTTTAACGACAGATTTCGGTAGGAAGTGGATAGTAGTAAAATTATTTTCGTTTGTAGTAATTCCAAAAAATAAATAAAAAATGTCCACGACTTTGAAAAAACTATTTAATTTTCTGTTTTCCGACAGATTTCGATAGGTAAACGATTTACGATTACTACAAACGCTGAAATTGGCTGAGAAATGTTAGTAGAGGTTTGTAGTGGAAGAATTATTGATTGTAGTTAACAAATTATTATTAAAACCTATCAAAATAAGAAAACTTTGTTCAGTCGTCATTTTTACTGAATATCTCTCGTTGAAGAACATCTATGATTACTACAAACGCTGAAATTGACGAAGAAATGTTAGTAGAGGTTTGTAGTGGATGAAGTATTGATTGTAGTAAAAAAAAATTTGATTAAAATCTACTAATTTAAAAAACAAACATGTTCAAAACCATTTACGATTACTACAAACGCTGAAATTAACGGGGAAATGTTAGTAGAGGTTTGTAGTGGAAGAATTATTGATTGTAGTAAAAAAAATTTGATTAAAATCTATTAAGTTAAAAAAACACATGTTCAAAACGATTTACGACTACTACAAACGCTGGAATTAACGGGGAAATGTTAGTAGAGGTTTGTAGTGGAAGAATTATTGATTGTAGTTAACAAATTATTATCAAAACCTATCAAAACAAGAAAACTTTGTTCAGTCGTCATTTTTACTGAATATGTCTCGTTTAAGAAGATCTATAATTACTACAAACGCTGAAATTGACGAAGAAATGTTAGTAGAGGTTTGTAGTGGACGAATTATTGATTGTAGTTAACAAATTATTATAAAATCCTATCAAAATAAGAAAACCTTGTTCAGTCGTCATTTTTACTGAATATCTTTCGTTTAAGAAGATCTATGATTACTACAAACGCTGAAATTGACGAAGAAATGTTAGTAGAGATTTGTAGCGGACGAATTATTGATTGTAGTAACAAAAAATTAGATTAAAATCTATTAAGTTAAAAAAAAACATGTTCAAAACGATTTACGATTACTGCAAACGCTGAAATTAACGGGGAAATGTTAGTAGAGGTTTGTAGTGGAAGAATTATTGATTGTAGTTAACAAATTATTATCAAAACCTATCAAAATAAGAAAACTTTGTTCAGTCGTAATTTTTACTGAATATCTCTCGTTTAAGAAGATCTATGATTAATACAAACGCTGAAATTGACGAAGAAATGTCAGTAGAGGTTTGTAGTGGACGAATTATTGATTGTAGTTAAAAAAATTATGATTAAACCTATCAAAATAAGAAAAATATGTTCGGTCGTCATTTTTACTGAATATCCCTCATTTAAGAAGATCTATGATTACTACAAACGCTGAAATTGACGAAGAAATGTTATTAGAGGTTTGTAGTGGACGAAGTATTGATTGTAGTAAAAAAAAAATTAGGTTAAAATCTATTAAGTTAAAAAAAACATGTTCAAATTGATTTACGATTACTACAAACGCTGAAACTGATGAAGAAATGTTAGTAGAGGTTTGTAGTGGACGAATTATTGATTGTAGTAACAAATTATTATCAAAACCTATCAAAATAAGAAAACTTTGTTCAGTCGTCATTTTTACTGAATATCTCTCGTTTAAGAAGATCTATTTTTACTACAAACGCTGAAATTGACGAAGAAATGTCAGTAGAGGTTTGTAGTGGACGAATTATTGATTGTAGTTAAAAAAATTATGATTAAACCTATCAAAATAAGAAAAATATGTTCGGTCGTCATTTTTACTGAATATCCCTCATTTAAGAAGATCTATGATTACTACAAACGCTGAAATTGACGAAGAAATGTTATTAGAGGTTTGTAGTGGACGAAGTATTGATTGTAGTAAAAAAATTAGATTAAAATCTACTAAGTTAAAAAATAAACATGTTCAAAACGATTTACGATTACTACAAACGCTGAAATTAACGGGGAAATGTTAGTAGAGGTTTGTAGTGGAAGAATTATTGATTGTAGTTAACAAATTATTATCAAAACCTATCAAAATAAGAAAACTTTGTTCAGTCGTCAATTTTACTGAATATCTCTCGTTTAAGAAGATCTATGATTACTACAAACGCTGAAATTGACAAAGAAATGTTAGTAGAGGTTTGTAGTGGACGAATTATTGATTGTAGTAAAAAAAATTAGATTAAAATCTATTAAGTTAAAAAAAACATGTTCAAAACGATTTACGACTACTACAAACGCTGAAATTAACGGGGAAATGTTAGTAGAGGTTTGTAGTGGACGAATTATTTATGTAATAAAAAAAAATTAGACTAAAATCTTCCAAGTAAAAAAAACATGTTCAAATTGATTTACGATTACTGCAAACGCTGAAATTGAACGGGATATATTAGTAGAGGTTTGTAGTGCAAGAATTATGGATTGTAGTAAAAAAAAATTTGAATAAAATCTATTAAGTTAAAAAAAAAACATGTTCAAAACTATTTACGATTACTACAAACGCTGAAATTTACGGGGAAATGTTAGTAGAGGTTTGTAGTGGACGAATTATTGATTGTAGTAACAAAAAATTAGGTTAAAATCTATTAAGTTAAAAAAAAACATGTTCAAAACGATTTACGATTACTACAAACGCTGAATTTAACGGGGAAATGTAAGTAGAGGTTTGTAGTGGACGAATTATTGATGGTAGTTAACAAATTTCTTATTTTGATAGGTTTTAATAATAAACTTTGTTCAGTCGTCATTTTTACTGAATATCTATCGTTTAAGAAGATCTATGATTACTGCAAACGCTGAAATTGACGAAGAAATGTTAGTAGAGGTTTGTAGTGGACGAATTATTGATTGTAGTAAAAAAAATTAGGTTAAAATCTATTAAGTTAAAAAAAACATGTTCAAAACGATTTACGATTACTACAAACGCTGAAATTGATGAAGAAATGTTAGTAGAGGTTTGTAGTGGACGAATTATTGATTGTAGTTAACAAATTATTATCAAAACCTATCAAAATAAGAAAACTTTGTTCAGTCGTCAATTTTACTGAATATCTCTCGTTTAAGAAGATCTGTGATTACTACAAACGCTGAAATTGACGAAGAAATGTTAGTAGAGGTTTGTAGTGGACGAATTATTGATTGTAGTAAAAAAAATTAGACTAAAATCTACCAAGTAAAAAAAAATCGTTCAAATTGATTTACGATTACTGCAAACGCTGAAATTGAAGGGGATATATTAGTAGATGTTTGTAGTGCAAGAATTATGGCCTGTAGTAAAAAAAATTAGAATAAAATCTATTAAGTAAAAAAAAAACATGTTCAAAACGATTTACGATTACTACAAACGCTGAAATTTACGGGGAAATGTTAGTAGAGGTTTGTAGTGAATGAATTATTGATTGTAGTTAACAAATTATTATTAAAACCTATCAAAATAAGAAAACTTTGTTCAGTCGTCATTTTTACTGAATATCTCTCGTTTAAGAAGATCTATGATTAATACAAACGCTGAAATTGACGAAGAAATGTTAGTAGAGGTTTGTAGTGGACGAATTATTTATGTAGTAAAAAAAAATTAGACTAGAATCTAACAAGTAAAAAAAAAATCGTTCAAATTGATTTACGATTACTGCAAACGCTGAAATTGAAGGGGATATATTAGTAGATGTTTGTAGTGCAAGAATTATGGCCTGTAGTAAAAAAAATTAGAATAAAATCTATTAAGTAAAAAAAAAAACATGTTCAAAACGATTTACGATTACTACAAACGCTGAAATTTACGGGGAAATGTTAGTAGAGGTTTGTAGTGAATGAATTATTGATTGTAGTTAACAAATTATTATTAAAACCTATCAAAATAAGAAAACTTTGTTCAGTCGTCATTTTTACTGAATATCTCTCGTTTAAGAAGATCTATGATTAATACTAACGCTGAAATTGACGAAGAAATGTTAGTAGAGGTTTGTAGTGGACGAATTATTGATTGTAGTAAAAAAAAATTAGATTAAAATCTATTAAGTTAAAAAAAAACATGTTCAAATTTATTTACGATTACTACAAACGCTGAAATTGACGAAGAAATGTTAGTAGAGGTTTGTAGTGGACGAATTATTGATTGTAGTTAACAAATTATTATCAAAACCTATCAAAATAAGAAAACTTTGTTCAGTCGTCATTTTTAGTGAATATCTCTCGTTTAAGAAGATTTATGATCACTACAAACGCTGAAATTGACGGGGAAATGTTCGTAGAGGTTTGTAGTGGACGAATTATTTATGTAGTAAAAAAAAATTAGACTAAAATCTACCAAGTAAAAAAAAATCGTTCAAATTGATTTACGATTACTACAAACGCTGAAATTAACGGGGAAATGTTAGTAGAGGTTTGTAGCGGAAGAATTATGGATTGTAGTTAACAAATTATTATCAAAACCTATCAAAATAAGAAAACTTTGTTCAGTCGTCATTTTTAGTAAATATCTCTCGTTTAAGAAGATTTATTCTAATTTTTTTTTACTAGAATCAATAATTTTCCACTACAAACCTCTACTAACATTTCTTCATCAATTCCAGCGTTTGTAGTAATCATAGATCTTATTAAACGAGAGATATTCAGTAAAAATGACGACTGAAGAAAGTTTTCTTATTTTGATAGGTTTTGATAATAACTTGTTAACTACAATCAATAATTCTTCCACTACAAACCTCTACTAACATTTCCCCGTTAATTTCTGCGTTTTTAGTAATCGTAAATCGTTTTGAACATGTTTTTTTTTTTAACTCAATAGATTTTAATCTATTTTTTTTTACTACAATCAATAATTCGTCCACTACAAACCTCTACTAACATTTCTTCGTCAATTTCAGCGTTTGTAGTAATCATAGATCTTCTTAAACGAGAGATATTCAGTAAAAATTACGACCGAACAAAGTTTTCTCATTTTGATAGGTTTTAATAATAATTTGTTAACTACAATCAATAATTCTTCCACTACAAACCTCTACTAACATTTCTCAGCCAATTTCAGCGTTTGTAGTAATCGTAAATCGTTTACCTACCGAAATCTGTCGGAAAACAGAAAATTAAATAGTTTTTTCAAAGTCGGGGACATATTTTTTATATTATTTTTTATTTATTTTTTGGAATTACTACAAACGAAAATAATTTTACTACTATCCACTACCTACCGAAATCTGTCGTTAAACAGAAAATGAAATAGTTTTTCCAAAGTCGGGGGACACTATTTTCTATTTTTTTTTTTATTTTTTTTTTTGAATTACTACAAACGAAAATAGTTTTACTACTATCCACTACCTACCGAAATCTGTAATAAAACACAAAAAAAAATGGTTTTTCCAAAGTCGGGTGCTAAGTTCACACGGCCCTTTTGTTCTTGTTAAGTGTCATGCTCTACAGTGGTGCATGCTTACCTAAAAGATACCTGTTGATTTGAAACATACTGTACCTTCTTGCCAAGAATTGGTTAAATCTGTTTGTTCCGTCAAGCATTCTTTTAGTCCTTGAATTAATACTTTGTTTATCAACAGTTCTGCATGATATCGCTGTTGCCAGTTCATTCTCTGCAGCTTAAATGCTACATTTGCTCCCACAGCATTGAATTCTCGTTCTAAAACTTCCTCATTGGTAAAACTAGAATTGGTCATTTTATGTGATCTTTTTCTTGGATATTGTTTTTCATTTTCAATGTACAGAGGTGATACATGGATTTTTGATGTATCGAGTTCTTCGTTGCCACTTTCCGTGTCCAGCTCCACAGGTTCAATCAATTCTAGTTCCGGTTCATCCTGAAAGGTATAGTATAATATGAATCTTGTGAGAACATTTCCTTCACTTAACTTTGGAGAGGGAGAATAACAAGTTGCCCTGCAGTGTACTGTCAATTTAGTAGTGTGCCACTTTTTAAACTTTCGCTTTTTCGAATTTAGTAGTGTTCCCATGGGAATAATTTTCCAGAGTAAAAGTAGGTACTATAAGCCTTTACACCTCAGTATTATAAGCAATCCATGACTCATGTGAATGAATTCAATCTAATCAATTCAGCTGTTGTGGAGTGAAAAACAAAGTCAATCAGAGAATAGAAAGGAAACACAACAAATGAATGTACAGTAAAGTTCATGTAAAATTAACCGAATAGTTCAGCCGAATGTTTGGTTTAGTTCAAAGATCTATGTACCTATTTACCTAGCTTAAATCTACCAGTTTTAGCTACCAAACTGTGGTCTAACTGTTACGGTTACTACATATAATGCTAGGCATTATATTGCAGTATGGATGTTCGGAAACATGCATTTCCAAGGCAGTGGGCAACTTGTGGGCTACTATAGTCCCAATCCCCCTTTCGGGATAAAATACCAATGCCAAATTAAGTCTACGAGTATGTGTATGATATGAAACTATCAGTAGTGGTTGTCATGAGTTTATTTACCAACCTCGTACTCACGGCTTGTTTCAATTTCACTAACTTCCATTTCATTATCAGCATCTTCACCACAATCCAGAAAACTTAACGCTCGAAACTTCCAAGATGTTGGTATGTGTGTGAACACCACATTTCCATCAGGATCGATAGTTCTCGAGGCCAATTGTCTTCGACGCTCTTTCCTATAGCAGGACCTCAAAATGTTTATCTTTTGACGAACGTGGAATCTCGTCGCTTTCGGCATGTACTGCCTAAATGTCGGTAACAAAGCATCGTAGCCCTCATTTCTTTTGAACCTGTTGTTATAATCGCGGTGAGTTGGATCCCAAAGGTGTGACAACTGTTTGTATAGTTTTAGAAACTTTTTCTCCATTGTAGTCAAATCAAGCGGCCCGCCCAGATATTTGTAGGTAACGTCTTTGCTGTCCATGTCCATGCCAAATCTTGAATATTGACGAGATTAAATAGATAAGACCAAGTTATTTATGAAATAATTATAAAATTTATAATTTAGCAAACATGTAAAACAAAACAACGATTGACTGACATGGCAATTGGCAACTGACAAGACAAGACAACTTGACTCAGTGTTGCCACCTCCCAAAGCTAAAAATCTGGACTGAAATGTCTAGAAATCTGTACAAATCTGTATTAGATTAATAAACCAAAATCCGAATGTAATCTTGTGTACCGTCAAAGCATTTTAAAAAACATCTAATGGAAAAATAATAATGTATTATTTTTCCATTTGATGTTTTTTAATGGCAGGATTAAATTATAAATGTTAATCGCTACGCCCAACGGTACAATATCTTCATAATTTTATTGTACTTTCTCTTTAAGTGAATTTTTTGTAATTCTTTTGAGAAATAAATTCTTTAACCGTAATTTTTGACAATTTTGTTTTTAGGCAGATCCCATTTTCTGATGATAGAGTACCTATCTACAAACTAGATAAAACGATTGCAAAAAATGTTCACTCGGTCACAGGATACTGTTAGTTTTTTTATATTGCAAAATATTTATATTAGGAAAAAACTTTAGGGTCTTTAGGAAACTAACCCCAACAACTCAACAGCTGTCAATTTTCATACAATTTTTACAGCAGTTGAGCGGCAGATGCGTGTCAGCAGTGCTGCTAGCTTCTTCGTAATATGTGGTCATCTACCCTATAGAAACACCAACTTAAAGTAGGTAGATAGTATTGTGTTTGAAATCACAGGTCTATTGTGTTTGTAATCATCATGTTAGTACCTGTTAGCTGTCAGTTGATGAAACTATGGGCTTTGAAAATACGTAGGTAGGTATACCTACCTATTTTCAAAGCCCTAATCGCTTTCTCACCTAATGTGTTTTTCGTATTTCTTATATACAGGGTTACAGGAAAAATTGTGCTAGATCCGTTAAGGGCGTGGAGTACCCATCATTTCTGATTTATTTCACTATGAAACACCCTAGCCTAAACTTAACCCTTTTCGAGATATTCGACTTTTAATATTTTTATTGAAAATTGCCGATTTTTAGGCTACAAAATTTAATTTTGTTTATTTTGTGTGTCTTATTATTATTATTATTGCATTTTTACATGTGTAATAAGATGCTTTAGGACGTCAATAATTAAAATAGTACAAAAGTTAACTGAATAGACCGTAGTAGACAAATGAAAGTTAAGAACTAAAAAAAATATTAGAAACTGTAATTTTCTCTGAGGGATATCTAAAAAAAATATTATGGCAGTTGTTCGGCAGATGTGTTTTAAAATATCTACGTTTCATCAGCTATATAATGAGGTACAATAATCTAGGGTTTGTATTACATTTCATGGAAAAAAAATAGTTGGGACGCTCCAGGTAGCAGTTCTAATGGTCTCGCGCCTATTGTCCTTCAAGTTAAGACGCTCCGTGCGAGCGAGACAAGTGACGTTTTATGTAGGTACGAATGAAAGAAAAAATGTGTAGAGACTGGTTAGGGCTGGGAATGCAACAGGGGGTATTGTTTTGGTTGTCAGTCTGCTTTTGTGCTTCGTACATAGTAGATGTGTTATCGTTTTGCTTTATTTCTCGACTTGGCTGTGATTCTGGACTTTTTCTTCTGATTGTTGTGATTACTGTGCTTGTTAACCGGACTCTGATTTGTACCTGTGATACGGAAGTGTTGAAGATGACGTCCTACACACCTGAGGAATATGCTGATATGCTTATTTGTTACGGATACTGCGATTGTGTGTCTGCGCAAGCTCGCAACGAACACATAACTCGCTACCCCGGTTGTCGAGTGCCGGATGTGGCCGTTTTTGACAGAGCTTATCGAAGACTTCGAGAAACTGGCTCTGTTTTGAGACGAAATACAGACATGGGAAGACCACGAATTGACGACGAAGAACAGGACAATGAGATGGTGCAACGCTTTCGAACGGATCCGACTACTTCCACTAATATTGTTGCCCGTGATCTGGGACTTTCGCATGGAGAGTGTGGTTTACAGTGCATACTGCTGGCCTATACCCGTACCATTACATGCCGGTACACGTTATTGAAGAAGGAGACCCTGCGAGAAGACTGGACTTTTGCAGATTTATGCTAAATGCTGACGTAGAAGACCCAGATTTCCCAAGAAATATCTTGTGGACGAATGAGTCCAAATTTGATAAAGATGGCATAACCAACTATCACAACGCCCATTACTGGGCCCCAAAAGAACTAAGGAATCCCAATAAGAAAAGAGTGAAAGGATCCCAACGAAGATTCAGCGTGAATGTGTGGATGGGCATTATATCCAATCATTTGATTGGACCTTACTTTCTCCCGGATAATCTAAATGGGGAAAGCTACGAAAATTTCCTGAGAGCAGATTTGAGTGATATGCTGGATGATCTGCCACTCAACCTGATCAGGGACATGTGGTTCCAACACGATGGCTGCCCTGCCCATTTCAGAAGAAGTGTCAGAGACTGGCTGGACACAAATTACCAAAACAAATGGATAGGACGAGGTGGGCCGTTGCCATGGCCAGCAAGGAGTCCGGACCTAACCCCCATGGATTTTCATGTGTGGGGGCTCATGAAAAGTCTTAGTGTACAGCGAGCCAAATCCAGTTTCGTCTGTGGAAGACTTAAGAGAAAGGATTGTGAATGCAGCAAATAAAATGAGGACCACGTTGACCACTGGAGTAGTGAAGACTGGTCTCCGTAGAAGAATGCGACAATGTATCAGAAATAGAGGCGGCCATGTTGAACATGAACTGTAGAATAAGAAAAAGTTTTGTGAAAACCTTTAAAAATGACATTGCATGCTTACCTATTGTTTTAATTTGCTTTATAGGGCTAAGTATACATTTTCTTCTCCACTGTCGCCTATGAAACTAAATTATTTTCAATGCATTTGAATAAAATCCTAGATTATTATACCTCGTTAGATAGCTAATGAAACGTAGATATTTTAAAACACATCTGCCGAACAACTGCCATAATATTTTTTTTAGATATCCCTTAGAGAAAAATACAGTTTCTAATATTTATTTTTAATTCTTAACTTTCACTTGTCTACTACGGTCTATTCAGTTAATTTATGTACTATTTTAATGATTGACGTCCTAAAGCATCTTATTATACACGTAAAAATGCAATAATAATAATAATAAGACACACAAAATAAACAAAATTAAATTTTGTAGCCTAAAAATTGGCAATTTTCAATAAAAATATTAAAAGTCGAATATCTCGAAAAGGGTTAAGTTTAGGCTAGGGTGTTTCATAGTGAAATAAGTCAGAAATGATGGGTACTCCACGCCCTTAACGGATCTAGCACAATTTTTCCTGTAACCCTGTATAATGAGCAAAATATTCTTCAATCTCTTCAAAATTACTACAAAACTAATATAATACCCAGCCTAGTATGAAAAACGAATGCATCCGAAACTAAAACGAGGAGTTACTTAGTGTAAAAAGAAGAATCCATAAAATGTCTAAAAATCTATATAAGAGTTAAATCTGTCATCTGTACCCTAAAATCTGTACCGATACAGATAAATCTGTATAATATGTGGCAACACTGACTTGACTTGACATTGACAAAACAAGAGGGGTCGGAGTTTTGGCGGGAACGCGCAAAAGTTCACGTAATTGCATTGTATTATTTATCAAAACTTGTGCTTTTTCCAGTGTTAATGTTTAAAATTGGTGGCGTTTTACGCATTACGTGCTGAATTATGAGCATGAGTGTAGGCAAGTGATATAATGTGGTGAAACGTGGTTTTTCGTGTTGCTTCCAAAATTCCATAGAAACTTCTAGTAAAGTTGCCACCACTTTACTAGAAGATGACTTAGACTGGACTTTGACTACCTGACTTAGACTGGACTATGACTTGACTTACGTGAAATATTCTATAACGATGAAAAATTACAATACTTGACACTGGCTAAATACACTATGTGTGGAGCCATAATCTAAGAAAAAACAAGAGGGTTCACAGTTCCAGTTAAAGCAGAGTATATAATTTACTACGTAGAAGTTAAAGTACCGGTTAGGCAAAAAACTAACTGTAACCGCCCACGCTTTGCCGCTGGTATTATGTTAAATAGTTATAGTCTGGCTATTGCATATGGTAGCACAGTGCATACTTCAAAAAACTAATTTTAGGGAGGTCGCACACGACAGGTAGATAGACCATGTAAAAAAGAAATCCGGTCCACCCAGGTGAACTGGGCAAGTGGCCCGGGCAATACGTACTTACCCATGATTTATGCGCACTTTCTTGACATCATCAATTTCTTCCTTTTACCTACCTCCCTAAACGCACGCAGGTCATTGAAGTCACGCATCATTATTATATCAACCAATTTCCCAGGGCAATAGGTGGCCGAAGAGAGAACGTAGCCCGGATAAAAGCAGCTCGGCCGCTATGCGTAGATTACGCTACAGGCACAGCTGAGCAGCAAGTGGAGCATTCTCTATACGTCGCTGGTACGTACCTATACATATCACCCTGGCCGGACCCACAGAATATTCTATCAGACCAAATTCGTGTTATAATCAGTTACTGTTTGCTTCAAATCTAGTGGAAGTGGTAACATTCATTCATTCTTGTTATTCCCTTTAATTCTTCTCTGCAGTATACTATATGCATAATATAAATAATTATATAGGTACTTGTGTTTTTTGATTCCATATCGGAAAGAGAGAATACTTAACCTATACCTACCTACTTTGGATGGACGGTAGATTAGATATAGACCAGCCAGCCTCTGGTGTGGTGGTTGAGCAGGTCGGCTTATACCCTTCGTCGATTTCCGCGACAGGACAAGTATTAGCGGACAGAAAAAAAAAGCGCAAAATACTTGTTCCGTGTCTGGGTCACTAGATACAGGGAATCCTAGTTAGGTTCTAAGCAGGACCCAAGGATACATGATATGTGATAGTTGGGCGTTATTAATTAGATAGGTCTACCCCGGGATATACCGGGTCCACGGCTAGGTACTATCTGTTGTGTGCTCATTCCCGAGGGCAACTGGGGGATTATACCCTCTACATGGAGTACCTAAATAGGTACCTACATAAGCACATACTTTATGGGGGCGAGCTTTGGTTAGACGGGTGACGGGTTTATCCTGATTTGTCCATAAAATGTTGTGTTACACATTTTGTTTAAAACAAGGTCCAGGAGATGGCGCAGAAGTGGAAAGCGCAGCGCCCGCTCGTACGAAACACGGTAAAAGGATTGTTCGCCCTAAAACTGCACGGTGCCGACGTAATAGGTAGGTGAAGAAATGTTTTTTATTGTTATAAGTACTTAATTTTATTTTATACAAAGCAGTGGGTACGTTGCGCATTGCACATCCACGTAGAGGTAAGACAGGTGTCCCTGCTATCGTAATTTCTTGCAAAAAAAATATTGCCTTTTACTTATACAGGTGTAATTTAATTCATTAGCATAAATTGAGCCCACGATAGTACATCATTTATAGATGATTATTTAAAAAGTAAAGAGTGTAAATGAAAATATTTTTATTGAAAATTGTGTATATTGCCGCGGTGCCTAGCGCAGTTGGCACGGATGATTTTGATACATTTAAACGTTTTTATACTTTGTATGTACTAATTAAAAACAGTAATTCATTATTTTAATTAAATTTTGTATTGTAGCATTTGATAAAGTAAGTTATTCCATTTTTTGGAGTTATTGTTATTACCAAACCAATGTGTTAGAATTCAAAAATTTTGGTCCACACGTGACCGGTATCAGGAGTAGGCATCCAGTTTCAAAGGATGCTAATGAATTCAATTACACACAGTATAATATAAGAAATCGGGTAAAATACCCGACAAAGGATAAGTATTTTTTTTAGCCGTATCAGTAACGCTATGAGGTACTAGGTAGTTGGCTGGCTACATAAATAACACATTGTGCGGCCGCCGCCCGCCGGCGCTAGTAGGTACCTATTTAACTTGAAATTCTATTTGGTGCCCCTTTCACTTCTGGCGCCAGAGAGACCCTTTCTCCTCTCGCCTACCTTCGGGACGGTACGCTGCCTAGGCATCTAAATAATATCAATAACAGCTTAACGTGAGCATGGAACTGCGCCTATTAGGTACGTACTTGCGGTTTATTTAGCTTTGACTTAATTTAGTTTTCGCAAAGCTGGAACCTTACTTCATGCTTCGTACTGCTTCTACTAAAAATCTTCCAGGATATCTCCTTCGCCGGTGCTAGAAATAGGCAGTCCACTGGAGCATTGGGCGACTGCGCCCCTTTCGCGACTGTCCCGACTCATCCGATCCTCAAGCGCGTCTACCGCCTCGCTGACTTCAGAGACATCCGTAGAGTCACCATCACCAGAGAAATATTGAAGACCGTGCAGCGGTCAGAAGCTGACCGTTGAAGTGAGGATTTGAGCGTATACTAAGGCTGAGTTGCACCAGCTTACTTTAACTTTAACTTTAACGTTAACTATAACCGATCCACGCTTCGCAGGGCGGGCTTATGTCAAAATTTGACCGTAACTTTAACCGTGATTATGGTGCAACTCAGCCTAAGTATACATATACAACCCTGCTAGACTGGAAGAGTCCGATTTTGAATTGGATTGAGATCGCAGCGTAGGTACGTAGTATGTAGGTACATACCTACTTTCCCAAAAAATAATTCAAGACACTGCCATTATGTTTTTATCTTAGATTCCATTGAAATTTAAGTTTTTTTTAATAATTTAAGTGCCATTATAACCTAGGTGTAGTATACATACTAAAGTAACTAATAGGGCCAATTCATTAGTTTTCATCTCAAAGTGCGGAAGTTTTTTAAATTCTTTCGGCAGGATCATAGGCTAATTAAAATCATTTAATACCTAAGTACGGAGCAATCCTAGTGTTTCTAGCTGGGCAGAGAATGAAGACTATATCTAGTACTTAATTTCACTAATTTAAGACATGACTAGCGATCCTGCCTATCCTAGATTTTAACTCTGGATTACTGTAAGTAGGTATGTCAAAATAAGTACCTACCTATTATTAGTTTATCATTTCTAACTAAGTATAACTTATATGGGTGTTAGTTATTATTTAAGTAACATCATAGTTAGAAGTCTAGTTTGTAAAATGAAACAAAGGATCTCGATTCACATAGTTTATTGCAAGGCGCTAGTGCATTGTTCACCGTAATCATGATATACTCAAGAATTCTTGAATAATTTAATTTTGCACTGTTAAAATAATCATAATTTTTCTTGATATGGCGATATTTCAACCAAAATAAATGGCATTTAAGGCATAGGTAGGGTTAATTTCGTTCTATTCGAATCAAGCGTCTATCTTACACTAGAAAATCGCTGTTAGATCATGAAATCCCTAAAACAGTGTGGTTATTAAAATTATTTAGTAGTAGTAATTACATTATAAACCATACCTAGCCAGTGCAGATATCAGATATGACAATAAGTTACCATGCGCCGTGAATATTCTGCGGAACTACTGAGAATGACAAAGGAAAATAAAAAAGCCCTACACAAAATGGATAACGTGATCTCACAGCGACTATTAAATTCATTCAGTTGAAGTAAACTTGCGACTATGAATCCCATTTTATAAGCATGTAAATGTTACCACCGTCTGGTATAATTCAAAAGAATAAATACTCTTTTTTTGTTAGTTATTTCACTGCAATAATTTTCAACGTTCATTAACTACTTTCTACCTACAATGTTACAGATAGGAATTATTTCTTAATTTTAATCTACCTACAATTCCATAATATTTATATTCATTCAAGTCAGGACAATGAATTTCAAATTAAGCTTCTATCGATGTAACTATCAGTTATTGTAAGTACCTATTGTGTCACTTAATAAATAAAGATAACCATGTCAGTAAATACATTTTAGTATCTATTAGAACTTACCCTTGAATCCAATACCACCTTTTCACTCCATACCGTTCAGCTTGCATCGCATCTCATCCAAGTATTTACAAGTTTTGTAATTTCGTTCTGTTTAATGGAATGGGCGTCTTCCACCTTTAACAGATCGACAACATAGAGGACAGTGACATAATCACAAGAATGAAAAGTCAGAAAATACGGGAAATGTAACAAAATCACATTAAAATGGTAAATCAAGGCATAATAAGGTTCATATGAAAAATCAAAGATAATCTAGTCACAGCAGATCCTAGTAGGTATATCAACAGACAGGAAATAATTTTTTTGACAAAATTAATTAACAGCCTTTGCAAAGGCAGTTAGGAACCATAACAGATTCTGATTTTCTGTACATGATAGTGCCAGTTCAGCAGTGACCACTGTGCGTTGTTCAATTTTGAGGTACGAAAAAGAAACTCGAAACATTCGTTCTAATACAGATTCTAAAAGCCAATTCGAGGGTGTCAACTAATTTTGTAATTCCTACGACACAGTTGACAGAGAGAAGATTCAATCAAACATTCTCCTCCTCGTCCAGGTCGATCGACCTGACCGTTTGTTCTTATATTCTACGCAATTATGCAATAAATAAAATTACAATTAAACATTATTATGAGAGTCAAATCAAACCACTTTTGTTCAGAGCCCAAATGATAACCAACCATAAAACTTATTTAACTCTGATGATTAAAATAACCAATTACAATCAGAATAAACTTAAGGGCCGAGAAACTTATCTCTTCCCCACATTTGAATTAGCTTAACAACTTAATATCTGATTGGATTTTCTCTATGCCAATAAATAATGGTAAACAACCGCGGCATTATTAATTCAGATTGGTCATTTATGTACACTAAAATGCTGTGGAGAGCACATGTTTGTGTCACGTTCATTGATGTACATGAAATAACATCCTAACAGACATCTCTAAAATTGAAAGAATCAAGAGAACAAAAAGAAAATAGAAATGTGTTTAACACAATAAATAAAATCATATATATATATATATATATACACGCAGTTGTGATGTGATAGAACCATTTTCATATCACACAGAGGGAACTTACCTTACAGGACTGTGGAGAGAAACATCGATTATAAATAAAATGAACACACAAAAATCAATCAACATACACTTTATATCTTAAAAGTAAATACAAGACGGCGCATGGCCTGAAGCGCTCAACTCGCGAGTTTCATAATTGAACAATTTACTCAAGGAATGTACTCATACATTACCTCTTCGATTTTACTCAATACACTAACACCTAATTTAATGTAAATATAGTTTTAATTAATACATATATCTATATTCCGGCGAGTAACAACCTGGTGAGCTTGCGAGAGAGATGAGGCGCGATTGATCGTATATCTAACTTATATCTAGTTTCTAGAATGCTCCGCGCTAGGGTTGCCAGCGCGAAGCAGACACAGTGGGCAGAGATTACACACAAATATAAAATGTTAAACAACAGTAAAATGTGTTCTAATCACTCAATACGGTGCATTACCTCGTTTCCTCGCTGTGGGGCGATGGTACTCGCTCACATTGCTTTATCGTGCGCTTGTCTCTCTTTTATAACTCCGCGGCTCTCGAATGATACGGTAAAGGGCAGTGTGGCATTCTATACTTTAAACCTGGACAGATTGGCATGTCAATTATAAAACATTTGCACAAAATCAAGATTCAAATGGTACAAAGTAAATCTACACACAATTGCACAGTAAGTAATAAACAACGAGAAAGACCACACTTCCATTAAATGTTCACATAATGTGTTTAATAATAAAAAAATATATATTTGGTACCGGTCGAATTAAAAATTAATCTCATTAAATTACGACATACAATTTAAGTGCTTGTGACCCGCCATTAATAAATTAACATAGTGATATGTAAACAACACACAAAACCAATACTAAAATTAATGTCTTCAATACAATTTATGTTTTAAGACGAAACAATGAATATAACACTTAGACAATTTTTTAAATTGGTATAATACCTTACAAATCGTTATACATGTTAATTTATTGATCGCGGGCGGAGGACATGTTGAATTGTCCTGTGACTATGACGAAACGAGTTAGCTTATCCGTAGAAATTACAATCTACAATGTAGTGGCGCTGCGCTGGTCATCGACCCGTCTCGGCACTCTGCAAGCAGACAAACAAACGGACATGGCAACATTGGTACAAACAAATCGGGAGTTTCCTCCTGAGCTGGCAGCCCCGGCACTGGCGTACCTACATCTGCAACACTACACACTGAACAAAACACGTGAGCCATCGATTATAACTACATACTAACATCTACATAATACACTTCATAAACTATTATTATATAATAGGATAAAATATACCATGCAATAAAACTGAAAGAGAATGTCAAAATTAGGGCATGCTTGCATATTTTTATAGCATTCATAAAAATTGCCTGTAAAATAAAAGATTAAATTGCATTGGCTACGGAATAAATTGGAAAAACCCATCACCTATTTGTTAGGATAGTTTTTGACCCAATTACACTATTTTATTGCATTTATTGCATCTTGTTGCAACACAGTGGATGATTGGATTCGCTAAAATGAAAATTGACAAACAACATCTTTGCAAAGATTTGCATCCATCTTTGTTTATGACCTTTTTTGCCATTGTTGTGTAATTGAGTATTTTCTTACATGCTGGAAAGGATAAAGCTAGTAAGTACATGTAAATAATTATAGAAGCAAAATCATAAATAAAAAAATACTGTAAAAAGTTCTAAGTTATACTTTCAAACGTAAAAAATTTAATAATGTACACGTTAAAATTATATTATACGAAGATACTTATTATCTTCATAATTTATAGATTTCATCTACATCTTAAAAGTTTAGGAACTTCGAAGTATAATACTGTTTGATGGGTTGAATATTTGGAACACTCCATCAAATCTAAAAACAATAATTTATGTTTTATTAATCTACAATTTAGGTACTTACTCAAACCATTTTCTAATACATTATGTTTATGAATGTTTTTTGTTAAAACCTGGATTTTTCTAATCAGCACACCAGAAATTCAACAGTAAAATACACATAGTACATACATGGATATAATAATTATTAAATAGGTAAACAAAAGAGATTATCCCAACACAATGTTATATACACTTTTATATCAATATACGGATATTATACTAAACTAAATAAAAAAGCTCAAATCCAAAGCATCTATAGGCATCGAAAATTATCAAAATAAAGCTCAGGCATTAAAAAAAAATTACAGCAAGTAAATCTCTTCATATTTGCGAGTGATTATAAAAGATGGGTAAAAAATGTGAACTATAGACTCGAAACGGAACTCGCAAAATTATGCTAGTCAATCATGTGAATGTGATCAATACATTGAATGCTCGGCTTTAAAGCAAAATAAATAATAACCTTACTAAGCTTTTTCAATACTTTTCTAGTATTACTTGTTTTCAAGCTATACGTTTTAAACGATTTTTTCACAAAATAATGATATTAAATTGTCTATTTTACGATAAACAATTTTGCAGTTCTTCATAATCTACCAGTATGTTCTATTATTTTAATTTATGTGGCTTCAGTAATGATCGTACTACTATAACAAATGGCTATTGTAAACTGCTTTTTATACAAAACAAGCAATACTCATGATATTTATAATTTAGGCTTCCATTTTTCCTCACATTCTTACTTTCTACGGTCAATGGCAACTTTGTGTGTAACAACTATTGTCTTACGACGACAAGCAGGACCAATGGCTTAATGTCAAACTAATAAATATCTAAAGCACAGCGACGTCACCCATCCATGTAATCGCAGCGAACATTACTCAACTTATCCAATCAGTTAAGAACGGCTAATCGAGCTTCGCCTATGAGCTCTACCATTATCTGACCTAAATAAAATCGAGCAAACTTTTCATTTCTAGGCTTATCTACTGTTTTCTTGATCTGCCTGTTTATTGAATTGTTCATATTACTTTCTTAATTTCAATTATCCAAGATATACGATTTGCCTAGTTTGGGCCCCATTGTAATCGTTATGTCTTTTGTCATGTTCTACTGTAGTTATAAATACAACAGCCACTATGACATCTACGAGGGCCAAGTGCGGCCCGCGGACGGGGAAAAATACTAGTCTCTAATATATACAAGGTGACCTTGAAGTATGTTATCCCGAAATGGGGGGACTGGAACTGGGACCCTACAAGTTGTGAGAGCCTTACTTGAAACTGGGTGTTTCCAAACTTCCATAGTAATAAACAAGTCCACTCGCAAAATTGCACGTGCGATCGCTACGAGTATCTTATAGTGTTAACACAAGATACTATAAATTCATTTCTAATCACAGGTCATTAAACTCATTTATGCACACTCGGTCAAGGACAAAGTTCAACCACCCAGCTCTTCAATGAAAAACTATTAATTTAGTAAAGTCGTAGAAGAAACATTGTCTACCTTGGGGTGTAGATTTACCCCCTTTCGGGATAACATACCATTTCAAGGTCACCTTGTATACAAACACCAACCCACATAAAAACCTATTCTTATTCTAAATCTGCACTGATTAAGAAACTGTGTTGTATATACTTGAATAGTTGTATAAACTTACCACTGTTGATGTTGATCCGGTTGCGGCGCTTGCCCGCCCGGGTAAGGGTAAGGAGCATAGCCCGGGTAAACCCCGCCCCCGTAGACCGGGTACTGGGGGTATTGTGAGGGCATTCCGGGGGTTGATGAAGGCGGGGTGGGGTTTGGCCCGGGGGTTGGTTGCTGCGGCGGCTGCGGCGGTTGGGGTTGCTGCTGGAATACAACGGTGACGTCACATGGATGTACTTTGACAGACTAGAATATAATTTTAATTATGTTAAATAGAATTTAATTAATTCTATTAATTTAATTGACTCCAGGGATAGTGTGGTCATAAATAGTTCATTTTACATTCAACAGCCTCTCTTGGTGTTAACTTCGGCCCCACAAATGCCTCCTAAATGTCTGGGCTAGACCAGATACCCTTAATAAAGATATTAATAATTAGTGTAGACTCGATGAATACAATAAGCATGATGGCTACTATTAAAAATGAACAAGTAAATATTACGTTTTTAATAGTACTTACGGGATATTTACCGTGATTACTATTAAAAACGTGGTAAACAACCGTGAAAGTTTAAAACAAGTAAATATTACTTTCATAAAGAAGATTAAAAATGAATGCAATAATTGAAAAAATAAGCAAAATCGGTAAATAGATCACGGAGTAATAAGCTTTTTAAGAGGCATCTCCTGTCCCTTTCTCGCGAAACAGAGCGCCCCCACAGTTACTATGAAAAATCTACTCGTGACGTCACATGCCAAAGAGATTGTATGAAAAGCTACCACAGCTTAGTAATGCGGTACTATAACGACCTTCCTCTGACGTCACAGGCCGTTTGAGCTCTCTTTCTATTCCGGTTTTTAAAATGCTTGTAACTTGGTCATTTTTTGAGATATTTAATTTTTGTATTCACAAATGTTTATCTTTTGAGGAATATAATTAATTTATACAAAAAAAATTTTAATCATCATGCCTATTATTAGAATTGAATAATGTACGAGAAAAAATAATAACAATATTTATTGACTAAAATACATATTATTCCTTTTTAGTAGTAAGTTTTAGTTAGATACCTAGATTTTTTTAACTTGAACATCAAAACAAGGGATATTTTACACTACGACGAAAACGTTTATTTTTTTTATTTGTGTGGCTTCTATTTGAAAGCGGCTGAACCAGTCCGATTTGAACGCAGGTTGCACCACCAGGCTCAACACTTGATATTTTGCTACTATTAACATAAATTTTCAGCAGATGAATAAACTAACCGCATGGAGCCTAACAAAAAACTAAAACTATGTTCATTTAAGTACCTAAACATTAATGTCTTTTCCCAATGCATCCCGGACAATTTACCTTCATCTTGATTTGTGCCTCGATAGCCTCTGCCTCCTTCAGCTTGCCGATAGAGCGGTAGTACTCCGCCCACTGCACGCTGTAGTCCGCGCCGCCGGCCCCCGCCCCGCCCGCGCTCGGCCCGCCTTGTCCGGGCGAAGGACCACCGGCTTCAAACGAATCTATAAAATAGTTGCATCTTGATAAATTGTGTTGTGATCCGACAGAGAACCAAAGTAGTCAACATAGCGCAGAGGATTAGTAAGCTGAAGTGGCAGTGGGCTGGCCACATTTCTCGAAGAACTGGTAACCGCTGGGGTAGACGGGTTCTTCAGTGGAGACCGCGTGTAGGCAAACGTAGTGTCGCCCTGTGACCAGGTGGAGTGACGACTTGCGGAAAGTGGCTGGTAGAGACTGGATGCAGAGAGCTGAAGACTGAGCTCAGTGGCCTAATTTAAACTATCATCTGTATAAGACTGGGGCCACGGATAGCCCCTTATGCAGAGGGTGCCTGAAAGAAAACGAGACTGTGGAACACGTACTGAGACACTGCATAGCTACAGAGGAAGCCAGATACACATCAGGAATGTTAACACGAGTAGACACACTACAGTCTACTCAGGACATATCGAATGCCTCATCGTCATTACTCCAACACCCATCATCAGTGCCACTGGAGCAGTTGTGCCAGCAGCCTAGAGCCACACTCCGTTATTTTAAGGAGTTGGGGTGGCTCGGTTGGATGCTGGCAGGGGGAAATGCACAATACACCCCCAGCGGGACGTCAGTGCAGGACTTAGCGCCCCCATGTTGAATAAGAATAGGAGGCGTATGTCCAGCAGTGGACGAGAGTAGGCTGATGATGAGGATGATGATGAAATTGTGTCAGAATTGGTGAGTTATGTCAATGAGTTGGTGAGTTATGTCAATGAGTTGCTGAATTATGCCAATGAGTTGCTGAATTAGATCAAAGGCCTTTGATGTGATGATATATCTAGTTAGTTAGTAAGAGGAAATGGCGTCAAAGCCAGAGTCCTTGAATTATATCAGTCTTATGATGCTGATTTGTGTATACCGCGATCCCTGAATAAGCACTCTCACTGGACAAAACCACTTCGTCACTTACCATCAGGCTAATATCAAACGTATGCCCATTTCACTATAAAAAGTTTTAATTTATCCCTGTTGCCATAGTTACCTGGTTGCTGCGGCTGCTGCTGCTGTTTAGCCTGCATCTCTATAGCTTCCGCCTCTCGCATCAATCCCAACGAGCGGTAGTAGTCGATCCACTGTTGGGAGTAGTCCGGCTGGCCTGTCGCTGGGTTGATTTGCACCTGTTGCTGAGAGGTGAAACCGCAGATTAGATGTTATTTTGGTGACATCATATTATTATATTTTTACAAATATACTGAAGGAATGTATTTGAAACCATAGATTTGATGATTACTATGGTGTTCAAGATTGTTCTGCTAATTGAATAAAAAACTATGTTGTTCTTGTTCACAGATTAGTACTGAACTAATAGCCCATTAGAGCAACCATCATTGTTAACCTTGTTAGGTGTTGAATAGGGCGACCCCATCTCTTTCCAGGGGTAAGAGCAAAGGGAATATCCAGCGAATGAGCAGCATTCAACTCGGTACAATAAAATTTTCTGCAATCACCAAGACACTTACCAAATATGGTGATTATGACAAAACCCCCCATCATAAGTAGAAAAATGTGTGTGCGTATTTCACACAGCAGTGTGTATTTCACATCTAGCCCCAAACTAAGCAAAGCTTGTACTATGGGAACCAGATAACCGATACAATACTTAAATGCTTTTTGTTTGTAAATACATACACAGAATACAATATGACAACTAGACACAGAATCGGTGGGAATCGACCCACAAACAACAGTTCAGGTATAACGATGGATCTACTATGAACTAGTAGAAGCTACAGAGCTGCTGGGAGGCTGAAGGAGTAAACCATTTTTGGATCCTTAACAATTTGTTAGAATGTTTGAAATTCGGACGTGAGACTTAAATATTGATTTGGGAGACGTTATCTGTACAGCATTTGTGTTGATGTAACTTGACCATGCTGGTTGGGATGATTCTCAAGAATATCTCAATAGATGGCGCTACCAACCCCATAAGATGGTCGTATAAGGTGAAGGAAAAATTCGGACGTGAGACCACTTGTCACGGTAGCTTAAGTAAAGCATATCCCGGCTTGAGGGATGGATGGATGCGGGTTCAATCCCCGCTCGTGATTCTAATTTTTCCTTTACAAATCAGTCTGTAGAATGTTAGACTTTTGTTGGCTTAACTACAGATCAACAAAACCCAGCCTAAGGGTACAAGGTTGTAAAGCAGTTATACATTACCTGTGGTTGCGGCTGCTGGTTCTGTTGATGCCAGTGCGGGTTGTACCCCCAGGCGGGTGGGCCGCCGCCGCCGCCTCCACCGTAGAAGTCTCCGCCACCGCCGCCGTTACCGTTTCCATTGCCGTTGCCGCCGGGAGATCCGTCTTGGATGAAGTTCACTGGCTGTGTTGGACAATACATCATATTTTCATTGGTAGTAAGAAAAGGCTTTGTTGCTAAATTTTAAGGAAGACTAGACTTGCGCAGAAATTATCATTGAATAGAAAAAAAAGAGACGCCTCATTTCTATCAAGGGATACATATCACTCATTCAGCTCACTAACTCATTTAGCTCAGTGAACAAACATGTGTTTCGTCTTATCATAACTAGTACATTTTTCTTGAGCGACATAAAGATACACATAAACGTATAGCTAGGGTTTGACACAGTGTTATATGATCTCTCAGCCATAGCTACTTATTTCTCTCTCTCACACATGGCTTCAGCACGCCGTCGCCCGACTACCTGCCTAAGTGGCTCGCTTACTAGTCCCATTACTAGCTCAGTAGTCATTTAGTAATCAGCTCGAAAATGAATCTTAAAACTAGTGAGCTAGTGATATATTTTAAAAGCAAGTGAGCTGGTGAGAGTTTAGCTCACTTGAAGTGAAACGTTTCATTTGTTTCTTTCTCTCATGAGTTACACAAGTCTAAGTAGAACTAATGAGCAGTGTAGATGCCCAATTACTTAAGTTTTCCTAGAGTAATGTGCAGTGTAGGTGCCCATTAGTAGTTTTATTTGAGAAATAAACGAGCAGTGCAGATGCCCATGCCCATTGGTAAAGGTTTCCTAGTGTCAGATAGTAGAATAAACGAGTAGTCGTGCCTCATTGGTTTTCGTTCGGTATGCCAGTTGGTAGTCTTCTTTGAGTTAAGATAGTGGAATAATTCTTTTTTTTTTTCTTATATTTTGGCTCCACACATAGTGTATTTAGCCAGTGTCAAGTATTGTAATTTTTCATCATGTTAATAGAATATTTCACGTAAAGTCAAGTCATAGTCATAGTCCAGTCTAAGTCAGGTCGTAGTCCAGTCTAAGTCATGCTCCAGTAAAGTGGTGGCAACTTTACTAGAAGCTTCTACGGAATTTTGGAAGCAACACAAAAAACCACGTTTCACCACATTATATCACTTGCCTACACTCATACTCGAAATTCAGCACTTAATGCGTAAAACGCCACCAATTTTAAACAATAACAATGGAAAAAGCTTTGAGAAATAATACAATGCAACGACGTGAACTTTTCCGCGTTCCCGCCAAAACTCATAGTGGAATAAACGAGTAGTGGCACCTAATTAGTTTTCTTTAGGTTACTTACCATGCCGACTTTTTCCATAATAATCCTCTTGCAAGTTTCAACCGCTTCTGGATGTCCGCGGATGTAGAATGTGCGGTTATTCCGGTCCGATCCCTGCGCTCGCCGATCTAGCTCGCAGTGCGCTCCTGACTGTGCGTTTATCTGCTTAATCACTTCGCCACCTGAGTGCAGGTAAATGGAAACGATTTAACTTACATGTCCTTTCTTTTAGATAAACAATGTAAACAATATACTCTGAGTTTTAATGGCTAGAGTGAACCAGTATTTTCTAGGCAAGCATGCGACATCGTAGACCGCGTCGTCGCTTACCATCAAATGAGACCATGGTCAACTGTTAGCCTATCGTTGATAATAAGTAGGTATAAAACGTTACAGGCTTGTATTACAGAGCATCACTCAATCACGAATGATCTTAGTCTGGGCGGCCACTGCACGATCACTTACCCCATCGAGTTACTGAATGAAACCATTTTCCACGAAAAGTAGACTAATAGGTATAAAAAACTTTGGTCAGCCAGGGCTCAGCCTGGGGGAACTGTGGCAGTGACAAGGTATGCCACCTACTTTGGACCTCATTTTTACCTTAGGTGGTTACTGAACGAAACCTTTTTGTAGGTCTTAGTGTCTATTAGTAGTGTTCCGAGTGAAGTCGGCCGAGTGTTATGTTAGAGGGTTCCGCAGTCCGACCATTTTTAGGTGCCATATTGGGGGGCATTTTTACCTCATCGAGTTACTGGATGAAATCAAGTTCTCCTAGTAGCTAAAATGATGCCCTTTAAATATAAATTGGTCGGACAGTTCGCAACTTGGCCGTTTTTGTAGTCCGACCAAATTTACATAATTTGAATTCATATTAAAACTCCCCTAATATGGTTAAAACTCAGTGTTCAACTGCAAATAGGCTATTCACAGCACTTTTACAAGTCAAATGTCGTACTTAAATTAAATTGCACAATGTCAAATATTATAACTATTTATAGCAAGCCTATTAGGCAATAAGGCTGAGTTGCACCAGCTTACTTTAACGCTAACTATAACCGATCCACGCTTGTCAAAACCTTAACTTTAGCCGTGATTATTGGAAAAAAAAAGAAGTTCTCTCTTCCACTAAAGGTGCAAGCAATACGGCACAATGCAGAACAGACAACTCCGATCCGTTCTACACTATAAACTATCATCATCATCATCATTAACAGCCTGAAGACGTCCACTGCTGAACATAGGCCTCCCCAGGGAGTGCCACTTAGAGCGGCTGCTCGCCTCCTGCATCCATCGGCTCCCCGCGGCTTTCACCAGGTCGTCGGTCCACCTAGTGGGGGCCGGCCTACGCTGCGTCTTCCATATCGTGGTCGCCACTCGAGAACCTTTCTTCCCCATCGGAGCTACATCGGTCCCTTTAGTTCTCCTGCGGATCTCCTCATTTCGGATCTTATCTCGCAGGGAAACACCGAGCATTGCTCTCTCCATAGCTCGTTGCGCGACTTTGAGCTTAGTAATGAGGCCAACAGTTAGAGACCACGTCTCAGTTCCATAAGTCATCACTGGCAACACACATTGATTGAAAACTTTTGTTTTCAGGCTTTGTGGTATTTTGGTCGAAAAGATAGGTCGAAGCTTCCCGAACGCTGCCCAGCCGAGTTGGATTCTTCGGGCGACCTCTTTGTCGAAGTTGGACCTACCCAATATACTATAAACTATGGCATAGTGTAATTACACTATGAGCATGGTTAGTCACCTCTGCCAATGATGAGTCCACACTTGACGTTGGAGACGGTGAAGGTGACCCGTATCTCGGGCTGCTCCTGCCAGGGGGCGAAGTCCCCGCCGCGCTCGCCGTTCCGCGCCGAGGGCCGCGGCCGCGCTCGGTTGTCCTGCTCGCGTCTCTGTTATTAGGGTTCATTATTTCGAAGATATGTACAGTTGTAATTGTAACATTACAACATTTACTACCAATTATTGTCTACAGGACACTTTTCATCATCATCAGCCTGAAGATGTCCACTGCTGAACATAGGCCTCCCGCTAAGAGCGCCACTCTGAGTGGCTGCTGGGACGTCTTTGTATTTTGTATAATTTTCGCTCGTTGGTTTTACGGATTGTACTTGTTATTAGGATTCATTATTTCGAAAATATATGCAGTTGTATTTAGGGTTTGGGAATTCCCGACAGGGTCAAAGTCCCGGGACACGAGACGGGCTATAATCAAAGTCCCGGGAATTCCGGGACTTCGATATTTTTGAGAAGCCTACAATACAGTTCTTTCGCGAAGCCAATTAGTGCAGTTTTATTAATATTCGAGTTAAGAAAGTCCGTGTTTTGTGACTGCGAGGTGTGGTGGGTGTGTGAGTGAGTGTGTGTGTGGGGGTGTGTGTGTGGTGGTGTCGTGGTCTTTTCTTCTAGGCGAGCTTTCAATGTTTTGAAGAAGCACTTCCTTACATAGGAATAAAGCGAATTCTGTGTTTAACAAATAATTATTAGTTGTTGTCTATCGAATTTTTCAGTTTATTTTGCCGTTGCAAAAAAAACCACACCACACTCACATTATAAAGAAAATGGACGACTGACTGACTCGACTAATAGCTGCACGGGACACAATCACAATCCAAACATCACAGGGGGTCTGTCTAGCAAAGATCCCTTTCTATTAGCTGTTTCAATTAGTTGAAAATAAAAATTACAAATCTGTAAAGTTACGCAGGAGACCAAGTAATCATTCATGTACTAACTGGCGCTAAGCCCTTTAATTATTTAAAAATAAAATGATTAAATAAAAATTTTGACAATTTTGTCTCATCTCTAGTCTTGACTTGAAAGACCCGGGACTCGAGACAGCTAAAATTATGAAAAGCGGGACTTCAAGACTCGAGACATCCCGGGACCCAAACCCTAGTTGTATTATAGTTGTAATGGGTCAAGAGAAAAGTCTATTTATATATAAAACACAAAATGCTGCAATTAGTTAGCGAATCACTTGTAAACGGTACCGTTTTGGCTATTTCTTATTTTGATATTTTCTAAACTATAGTCCAAATTAGGTTATTATGAAAAGAAAAATTGGGATTTTTTTTTAATTAGCTACGGCGTCTTACTATCACCTTTTGGCTCGATTCAATTGAAGATCTAAAATGAATTCCTATAATATCATAGAAAAGAGTATATTACAAGGTAGTAAAACGGTTACCACTCACTAAATTAAGTCAAAAATCTCTCCCGGCTTTTGGGCAGTATGGATATCCGTTTTCATGGAATATGCGAAGAGCAGTTCACCTTAGGTCTTTAACTGGATCGCCCTAAAAGGTGATAAGGCCCAAGTACTTAATACTTATCCAATGTACTCACATTCACGCTGCTTATTAAGTCTTCAATCATCTGTCTCGCTTGCTCCACTTGATGCGGCTTGCCTTGTAAATAACACCTGACGGAAATAACTTACTTTTCAGTGTTTTCTCTTTACTTAGTTCAAGGAATAGAAAGAAACAAAACGCAATTACTATTCTTCCACTATACTAAGTTTAAGGGAGATATTTTATAGTGTAACAACCAAATAAGCCACTAAGCAAGTTAGCAGCTAAGTAATAATATAAGCCAACTATAAGTAATAATATTGTTATAGTTAAAGGGGGCCAATTCTCGATGAAATACAGCGTGCGAGATCACGTCACATGTCGAATAACACGCATACAAAACTGTACTTATCACGAGACCTTGTCTATTCATGATACACATTATTTCATGAATCGGCCCACAGTCAAAGTAAAGCATTCATAAATAAAACATTTACATAATGGACGACTATGCGTCGAATAATTTAGTATTCTGTTGTCGCCGTTGGAAAACAATACATCAAACGTCAAACTAGATTTTCGAGCGGTCGAAATTGTTTTAAACCTTGACCTACAAAGATCAAGATTAGTTCTTAGTCAGTAGACTAAATGAGAACAGGTTAGGATCGCCGCTTTGCTCTTATCTACCGACGTTATAAAGTAGTATAGACCTACATAATCATCAACAGCCTGAAGGCGTCCACTACTGAACATACGCCTTCCCTACAGAGCGCCACCTTGAGCGGCTGCTCGCCTCCTGCATCCATCGGCTCCCCACGGTTTTCACCAAAAATCAGTTTAGCTGCGTCTTCTTTTCAGTAGTGGTCGTCCTCAAACTGTTGATGATTAAATAAAGGCGCATACACACATTGGTAAAGGATGTTATGTTATTGGACATACCTCTTGTCCCCTGGGCCGTCATCTCTCTCTTGGTGGAACTGGACGCGAGCGCCGGTGTCCGCTTGAATTTTCTTGATCATGTCACCGCCACGGCCTATCACCACGCCTACTGCTATTTTCGGCACTAATACCTGCGCGGTAAGGTTTGTATTACTAATGCAATAGCGATGTAGGTAATGCAAGCTTCGATATTCCAAAAGAAATCTCACCAATGTTTTTGGACTCGTTAGCCTTTTCAACTAATATGCAAAAAGAAGTAACTATTCTATTCTTCTCAAGACAGTATGCGTCATCACCACTATTCTGGACTCAACGTAGACGTCAATGTTATACATCTTTTATTTAGAAAAAACAGGATAAGGATCATAACAATTTTGAACTATTGTAGTTCAAAATTGTTATGATACTTAGTTGAAGATAGAAAGTAGACTTGATTTGACACAACCTTGACTTGATTGTATCTTTGAACTTTATTAAATGCATACTTACCTACCATAAAAATATTATATCATAAACTTTTGAATCAGAACAAGCTTGCCCTGCTGTTTGTACCACACACCACAGAGATATATACCAGATACAAAGTAGGGTTACCATATCTGACAGGCATTTATATAAAATTTTACATTAATTTGAATATTTGACAAGTATTTTAAGGTTTGGACAAATAGCGGCCGGAGCTCTGGAATTTGCCACGCGTTCCTAACAGATGCATCTACCCGGAGCACAGAATAAATAATACTAACTTCAAAGAATACAGCGAAATTAGGTCGATTTTGTCTCTTACCTCAGTGGAGTTTGTGGCGAGTCCATTCCCCTGGTCTGGGCCAGGGTAATCATCGAACGGTGGCCTCGGTCCGCCACCCTGGCCCATATCCTTGTCTGCCAGTAGTTCGAACACAAGTTGTTTCGCGTGTTCTACCTTTTGCTGGTCGCCGGATATACGAAGAGGTTTCTCCTGAACGGAACGTGTGTCATGAGAACTTCTCGAGTTAAATGGAGTATGACTACTTATATCCAATGTATAAATCAATATTATCAAACGTTAATGAACATTATTATAAAAATCTAGTTAATGACAAGGAAGAGAAAAAGAAGGTAGGAGAGAGGTAGTTATGGAAAAGTAGAGAAAAAAAACATGCAATGTGTAGAAATCATTTTGACAGAAAAAATAAGGATTTATAGCAATACGGGTAACTTTGTGTGTGTTTTTTTTGTTGTATGAAACTTTTTAATCTATAAATAATACAAAACAATAAAAAAGGAATAAAAGAAAGAAAGATAAAGCGAAGTTGTACTACTCTAGGTAGTACAAATTATGACATAAAAAACGCTGGAGAATCATCGGGACTAATATTAATCTGATTTAGTATTTTTACTGCTTATTTATTTTCTATCATCGTTTTTTTATGTTAATGAAATGAATTTCCAACAATCAAATGGGGTGACGTCATATCTGATGATAAAATTATTACCAAACTAAACCTTACATATTCCGTGTTGGGTCCGTCCTGTATAACGACCATTTTCGCGCCAGACTGTTCTTGCAACTGCTTGATTGTCTTGCCGTTTTTGCCGATGATTAGCCCCACTTTAGGCCCCGGCAGCATTATTTCCTCCTGTGTCCATATTTTTTACGTGAATTATACGATAAATAAACTCAATTGAACCGGCAATAGGCAGGCCACATCACTCGAAGAACTGAAAACCGATAGGGAAGAAAGGATCTCCCACTAGGTGGACCGACGATCTGGTGAAAGCCGCGGTGAGCCGATGGACGCAGGAAGGATCTGTACGTTACAAAAGTGCCTTACAGTAGGCACGTCAAAGAGAAAAATGCGAACTTAGAAGCTGTCTTTTAGTAAAGACGGGCATTAGGCAAGGTAGATAATACAGGATATCATAGAGATATGGCGAAATATACATTTCAGGTTGAACAGTCTTAAAGCACTGGCAGGCCCCGTGGCCCTATGCAAAATAGACCGCAGTAAGAAAATAACTTCAGTAGCTCTTGGGAAACCTATACTTACCATACCAGTTAGAACTATACTGAAATTGTTTACTTGGTTCTGCAAATAACCATACGATTTCCGAAAGAGCAGCCCTTTGCTTCGGCTTCCTGTCTACAACTACACGTGAACTTCCATCAGTTCTTCTAGTATAGAGGGAAGGTATACTTCATCGTACTAACCAAAAGACCCACGAATAGGTCGAGTCCAGCTTGGTCTCTATAAACGAAATCTTAAAATAAAGACGCATTAGTAGAATCCTTTTATACCTACCTATGTATGGATCAGATTTTGTATAACTTCAGCAAGATAACAACCCTCGTGTAGACCTAATGGCAAAATTTGGCCAGTCCTTCAAATATGTAAATTCTTATTTAGGACGCCATAGAGTAAGTAATGACGCAGCCTACGGTGGTGCATGCTTGCCTAGAAGATGCCACAGTCTTTGATTAATATTTGTACACATGTAACGACCCAGCATTCCGACCAAAACCGAGACCGACGACGAACAGTTAAAA
Organism: Ennomos erosarius; assembly: GCA_963580505.1. Taxonomy (NCBI): domain Eukaryota; kingdom Metazoa; phylum Arthropoda; class Insecta; order Lepidoptera; family Geometridae; genus Ennomos; species Ennomos erosarius. Next base: position 6,005,323 of record OY756999.1, on the reverse strand, counting down.
ATGTCCTCCGAAGCATGGAATCGTTCAGTTATCGATCATTACCCGCTTATACTAGTCCACAGCTCAACATAGGCCTGTCACAAAGTATGTCACTGAGCCCGATCTCTTCTCATCCAAATACTGCCAGCCACACGGCGCAAGTCGTCGCTCCTCCTAATCAGTTCTTACTCTATTTGGGATCCTGCACTGACATCACGTATGCGGTATATTATGCATTCCCCCCTGCCAAGATCTACCCAAGCCTGACCTGCTCCTCCCAACCAGAAGTCTTTGGACAGCCTAAAAATCCTGACACCAGGACCACTCGCCTAAACGAAAAAAATCCAGCTTATGTACACGGCCTTGAGTCTCATGCAGAGCTGTTCCTATGATGTTTCACCTAGTAAACTGTCAATACCAGCATGGATAGAATGAGCTGTAGAAATCGAAATTTTCGGGAGCTTTTGGCCAATGAACGATCACGTGGATCACGTCATATAACTTCGATGCGTTTTGATTGGTCAAAAGGGAGATATGTCGATTTGTACAGGTCATGTGTCAATATACTTACAGTGGTAGCGAGCCCTCCGCCACGCGACATCGGTGGCATGTTAGGCATAGGCGGGCCGCCTCCGCCGCCCATTCCGCCCATCGGGCCGTCCGACTGCGGAGCGTTCTCACGCCCTCTGTGATTAACAATCTGGTTGACTAGATCCCTGGCGGAACAACCAATGTTGAAGTGTAGAAAATATGGCAACGCCACTTTCATCTCCAATACCGTTCAAGCGTAATCTTCCATGCAGTGTTAACGCTTTAGTAAGTCGTGCATTTATCATGTTAGCTCTCGTTATCGTTAAATGCTTTCATACTGAATTCGTGTGAATTTATTTATTTATTTATTTATTTATTTATTTTATAGGTGCATATAACAGATAATGGAACATAAAATTACAAAACAACATGATTTAAACAGTAAATAAAATCAATCCCATAATCCAATAACACATGCACTCTGCCTGGTACAAACAGTGATAATTACATACCTATCATAAAATCGAAAAATAAATATTAAAAAGGAAAGCAAACGAGTATAACTTAATTCGACCTTAACGAGACAAGATAAAATACTTATACAACTAACACTGTGTGAAATTTATACCTATTAAAATATATACAAAACAAAATATATAGTTTTATAAATACATAATAAATATATCTAGGTAAAATAATCACTTCTAAAGTTACATTAAATAAATATCTTCAATACACCCGAAAAAGGAAAGGAGACAAAAAAAAATGTTGTGGTAACGTATAACGTGGAATTAAAGCAGCGCTTTGTCTTATTCTCGCCGTAGTGTATGTCACCGTGCGAAAACGAAACAAAACGTTATGTTAAACTGTACAAATCTATTCTTTTGTTATATAAATTATTTAATATACCAAGTTTGTGTTTTTTTTTTATGTGTCACCTTTAAAACAGTGGTTTGTCTTATTCTCACAGCATTGAATATCCCGTGCAAAAATGAAACAAAACACATTTTCAAGTGTTTATACAGGGGTGTGTTTTTAAGACATTCCATTCCAAAAACTAAGTGCAAACTCTCAACCCTTTTTTCTAGTGTTATTCTTCCAAAAACCACAAATTCATGCATACTATTACTTTACAAACAAACATTTCTAATAGTGTGTTAATCGCGATTCGTATTTCTTCATTACTCAGTATTTCGCTATATCACTATTTGATTCATAAGCAATCATGATTTGACAAATCACAAACAACAAAAGCCCTCGTGATAGCTGAATTCTCATGTTAACAGAATTTCTATTTCAGTCAAAAATCTACCAGAATGGCTAGCCACATTTACTTCCGCCAGGAAAGATAGCCGCAACACAGGAAAACAAAACAATAAAGCCACAACCAAATTATACTGTGACAAAGGAAACTTGCTTATCAATTTCGTAATTATATGTAAAAGCATTTCGTGAACAATAATAAGGATGACGAAGTATTTACAAATGGGACGATATTCATCGCTAATGGTTGAACTCTTCAATACAGAAATGCTCTTCTTTACAAACATTAAGTTCTGAGTATTAAATAATAATTATTAGGTGGGAGCCATTGGGACCTCCCCTTAATTTGAATTTCAAATAGCTCTAAAATCAAATTTGTTGTGATTTCAATGGATAATGATAACTGACTAGGTTTGTACACTTGCATCAACTGATTCTTAGGCTGCATTTTCGCCTGCAAGAAAACTTCTGAAATTAGTGACCAACCATCTATTAGACTGTAGCTTGAAACTGTAAGTTGTTTATATTGGTAAGCTACAGTCTGACAGTTGGGCGGGCACTCCTTGCAGAAGTGTTCTTGCAAGTAGAAACCCGGCCTTAGTCGAGATTTCATTCACAAATTGATTGTTTTGTGAATGAAATCTCGGGCACCGTTATCTTTGTAAAAAAGAGACACACACACAATGTGCAACATAATTTAAAACTTGTTGCCTGAACAAGTATTTATTTAGCAAACGTTGCCACATTTCTAAAATCGTTAGCGTCACATTTACTTCTGAACTTCAACCAAAAACTGTTTTGTTTTGATATTTTATTATAATATGAGCAAAGTAACATTCTGTTATTTATCAGATAAAATCTATTATTGTGATTTAATAAGCTTTGAAGCTTCCTTTCTAGTTGATGCAAGTGGAATGTATTTTACAAATACGCAGTTACAAAATCTTAGCAACAAATTGGAACCAGATAGTGTAAGTAAGCTACCCAAGCACCAATACTACCTCTCATCATGCCATGTTCTATGTTATTAGTCATAATCTAACTTGAAGCATATGTTATCTATGCTAGAGTTTAATGTCCATCTGTACTAAAGTCTATACAATTTAGCTAAGCAACAACTTCCTCGGGTTCCTGTACATAATTCGTGTCAACTTGGCACATCAGTTGATACTGAGTACTTATTGGTTGCTTGTTGATCGTTAACTGTCTTTAACCAATGAGCAGACAGTTTTTATTGCAATTTAGCTTGTTTTAAGAGTTCCGTACCCAAGGGGTAAAATGGAGCCTATTACTAAGGCCCCACTGTCCATCCATCTGTCCATCTGTCACCAGGCTGTATCTGACATCACATGAACCGTGATAGTTAGACAGTTGAAATTTCATGTATTTCTGTTGCCGCTATAACAACAAATACAAAAAAATAAACAAACGTGTTTTTTTTTTGCTCGCTTTTACTGATTGGTTCGGAACCCTTTATGCGCGAGTCGAACTCGCACTTGGCCGGTTTTTTAAAATTGATGGATTGAAAAACCTACAAGAAACCGAGGGCTAGAGTTAAGTGCAAACTTAGGAGTTGTCTAACTTTAGTACGGACGGGCTTAAGCAACTAACATTAGATCGTACTTAGCCCTCTGTATCGCCTCCCGTGAGCCTGTGAGTGTGCACATTCTGTCCGGTTGTCCACCCGAGTCTGGCGCCATTTGTATTTTGCAGCCGGACTCCGCTTGCAGTCGTGTTATCTGCTCGCCGCCGCGGCCTATTACTGTAGATACAATTACAAGTTAGTGCCTTCAGTATCGTGCAGTTATATTCATATAATACACATTTATTATATATTAAAGCAAAACTGCCATTAAATTTTTATTGCCTATACTAATACTTTAGTAGTGTCAAACAAACTCAAGCAGCATGGCAGCTGTGAAGTGTGCTGCAAGCCTCTTTCCACGCACATCTAATCTTTGCTACTGGCGCAGCGTTTCGAGCTAGCTTCCCAGCCGCCATAGAGTTTGTGTTTTAGATTTTTATCACGGTTTAATTATAATCATAAAGTTATGGTATCCACCATTTGCAAACTTTGCAATATGGATGATAAATTGATGATAGATAATTATGAGGTAGTTCTGTAAAGGATGAAATGACATCTGCACCTTTGGTGGATAGTCTACTAGCTAGACTTAGAAATATCTTACACAAGGTGTAACATACAAACACCGAAAAGAATGGGTGATGCACCTTGTGTAAGATATTTCTAGGTCTAGCTAGTAGACAATCCACTAAATTACAGACAAGGCCCAAAACTACTAAGAGAAATGAACAAAAGAATATGCTCACTTAATCCAACCATTTTATCAGGCACCCGAATGTATTCATTGATGGCATCTGACATCATGTTAGATCCTTGTCCAGGGACGCCGGGTGGGCCGCCTAGGCCGCCTGGGCCTCCGCCCCCACTGCTGGAAGACGAGAGGCGAGCGCTCGCTGCCTGCGCTGCGGCCGCTGCCTGTGCCGCTGCCGCCGCTTGGGCCGCCGCTGCCGCTACTACTGGGTTTCTAACATAGAATATGAATAGGCATTACAAATTTAGCTATGCTTGTTGCTATATTTTACTTTATAGTTATATATAAGATAGAATAGATAAAATATTATTATAGAAACTCGTGAGACTACTCATAATAATTACAACTATGAATAGCCTATGACTCACGAAAAATAAATAACCAGTGTTCGGGCAATTTAGATGCACAGCCTCAGGGAGTATGCATGGTGACTATATAGAAAAAGATGGGGAAGGGGTGGAAATTATTTAGAATAGTTAATATACAGAAACATATGTTGCATGATTAACAAAAAGTAGTTATACACCATATTTAATCAAAATGCTGAGATGTTCTCAGCATGGGGAACATACACAACATATTTGTCATGCCTCTCTATATAATCTATCTACACTATAACCACGACTTGGCCAGATGTGTGGTAGATAACAGCCTACACTCTCTTCATGTGAACGAAGGCCCATGTCCTAGCAATGGGAATGGATTTGCTTGATGACAATGATACTAATATAATAAGAATTTGCTAGAGACTGATAAAGCAGTGTTCAGTGTCTCATATAAGATTCTTTTTTCTAGGCAGAGAAACATAAGCTACACTAATCCTTTAATAACACCGCTTTTCTAGACCAGTATGGATAGCATGAGCTGTAGAAATAGACATATCTCTTCTCTCCAAAAAAGTGTTTACCAATGAACAGCTCCACATGCACATCGGTGCATTTACATTTGCGCGCTCGCTAAGAAACAGAATAAAATAAATATTTAAGGGGGCTAACAAACATGATTATGAGCCCAACTCGCACTTGGCCAGTTATTTCTTTCTAATAGGTACTGAATTTAGTTTGTACTGAACTTACCCCATCGGAGGCTGTGGTGAATAACCCTGATCCGATGAAGCTACTTTCTTTGCACTAGGTTCGTTTCCTTCTTCTAGAGGTCTCTTACTGCCACCACCTTCAAGCTTAGCAGCAACCTGAAAACAGAAATTCATGTGTATCTTTGGCAGTAAAAAATAATGTCAGTGGTTTCATTTCTCACATAACAATTGTACATGAGGAAGGAAATTGCCTGAAAACTAATTTTCTTATTTGTAAGTATTATTTAGTACAGAATTATTCAAGTTTATCTCTTATGTAGTCTTATGAAAGGTTGAAAAATGATGTTTTATTATTATATTGAACCTGACAAATGACCCTGACCATTATTTGAAAAGACAATGAACTTCCAAGTATCAGCCTTTGTGTGCAATTGTGATAAACAACAATGCTTTGAATTTTAGGACCCTAGGTGTAGTAAGTATTGCACTCATGGTGTTTTATTGAGCTTGTTGCCACTTTGATAGTGTTTTTGTATGCAAGCAATTTGATGCCACAATTCCTTCGCGCCGTTTTTTACTTTCATAACATGATATAACGCCCTTTATCAACGACATTATTTTAGAAGGTTTGAAGGCTTTTATTTTAGACCAGTTTATACGGAGGATTCCAATCCCATCAAAAACAATGAATAATGCCATGATAAATTAGAATCAATAAGTAGGTTAGGTAAAAGTAGCGTACTCACCCATTGAAGCATTGAACAATTAGCTATCAATTTTGGAAGAATGAACGTTATCTCCCTTATTTCTAGATCATTATCTAAAACTGAAGGTAATTGAAGAAAAATAACGGCATAAAACGAGAGGGTGGATGGACAAGCAATAGATCAGACTGACAAATACGCTTACCAATCTGGCACGTTGTAAAGCAGCCGCAAATCCTCCTGCCGTGGGACTATTATTTTGAAGCGTAGCCATAGAAGAGTAATCACTCATGTTTGTACCAAACCACACAATCAAATAAGCTACAAGGCAGCCATTAATAAGGATCAAAAAGACCCGAAATTAGTGAAAATGTTAACTCGCCTCGCAAACTTGCGAGAAAGCCGAGCGAGAAAGACGCGGACCATAGACAATGTAGATTGTTTCAAAACCACGACGACGCGGACGGAGATATTATTTGTCCGCCGAACAAAATAATATGCTTGTTTTAATTCACAAATTCATTGACTTACAGAAAAATATTTTTTAAACTTCTTTTTTTTAGTGATTTAAGTTTGGATGGTCCAACTAATTTAGTTATTTTGAAACTTGCTTTACAATATTTGACATACAAAAAAAACAACGTCAGGGCTAGGATGTCTATGGTTCACATTTACCAATGTACTCTGTGGGTCACAACTTGCTACGCACAGAGAACTTTGCTAATTGCTACGTATAAGTAATCTGTGGTTCACAAAGAGGTATGCTGCATTTGCGTTTTGTTTCTGCATTTCGGTCTTTGTAACTTTTTACATAAATCTGTGCGCATAACAAATAGACTATAGATTATAATACCCAAGATAACTCCATAAATCACAGATTAGAGAAAAATTTATTGAAAGAAAGAACAAGCAGTCCTACTCACTGGACAGGGACAGGGCCGTAGCCAGGAATTTATTTGGCGGGTTCAGCTTGATATCATAAATGCACTCGAGTGTTAAGATAGATTTTATCAGCATTTTATTAGCTGCGGAAAAAAAAGCGCTTTCCAAAATGTCATTCCAGTAAATTTTGGAGTTAGCGTTTGGTGCTAGCGTTAGCGTTTGGGATCTTTGCTAGACCCCCAGGGGGTAAACGATAGCTTCAAAATGTATGGAGAATGATATTATTATATTATTACCGTAGTGATGTAACACTAACTCCAAAATGTATTGAAATTACATTCGCTGCGGAAAAGTTAGCGAATTCCGAAATGTCATCCTAGTACATTTTGGAGTTAGCGTGAGGCGTTAGCGTTAGTGGTTGGTATCTTTGCTAGACCCCCAACTATTAGCTAATTAATAATATAAAATATAAGACAGTCCATGTAAATATTACTGGAGGACATTATACACATGATGTTGACGATGTTAATTTCACTCTGAATAATTATCATACTAACTAATTCGGAAAGAGGAAATCCACAGAAGGACCAAAGTGACCGATATAGCCCTTAGAATTAGCAAGTTTAAATGGCAAAGGGCAGGCGACAACATCGCTCGCAAAACTGCCAACCGATGGGGAAAAAAGGTTCTCAAGTGGCGACCACTTACCGGAAGGCGCACCGTAGGCAGACCCCCCACTAGGTGGACCGACGACCTGGTGAAAACCGCGACGAACCGTTGGATGCAGGAGACGAGCAACCGCTAAAAGTGGCGCTCTCTGGGGGAGGCCTATGTTCAGCAGTGGGTTGTTAATGATGATGATGATGATGATGATGAATTATTATACTTACCTCAGGCTAGCAAGGAATAGTACCTAACTACTTCATAGTAACTTCGAAATAAATACACAAAAAAAGGTCCGAGTTTTTTAATGTAAAAGTATAATTATAGATTGTGTATTGAATGTACCATATATTATTTGGCAGTGCTACTACGAGAATATAATTCGGTGTACGGCAGCCCTAAATTGCAATATGGTGGCTGTAGTTCCATTTGCTGCCAGTTCACAGATAAGTTGGTCAGACTATAATAGAGGTCAGTGATACGTATCCACTTATTTCCACAGATTTTGTTTTTCTGTAATCTGTGCTTAATTCAATGCTTTCAAACCATAGTACGAGTTTTGGCGGGAACACGGAAGAGTTCACGTCGTTGCATTGTATTATTTTTCAAAACTTTTGCTTTTTCCAGTGTTAATGTTTAAAATTGGTAGCGTTTTACGCATTAAGTGCTGAATTACGAGCAGGAGTGAGGGCAAGTGATATAATGTGGTGAAACGTGACTTTTCGTGTTGCTTCCAAAACTCCATAGAAACTTCTAGTAAAGTTGCCACCACTTTGCTGGAGCATGACTTAGACTGGACTATGACTACCTGACTTAGACTGGACTATGACTATGACTAGGACATGACTTTACGTGAAATATTTTATAACACGATGAAAATATAATACTTGACACTGGCTAAATACACTATGTGTGGAGCCAAAATAACAAAAAAAAAACAGTACAAGGAAATGTCAAACTCTTGAGTGGATCACAGAGTATATTTTCGATTTATCGATAGAAAGCTATTAACGAAGAAGAAGAATACATTGTACGATACGACAACGACAACAACGATGACCCGGGTTCTTTGCTAGACTACAAAAATGTATTAAAATTATATGAGCTACGGAAATGTAAGCGATTTTTGAAATGTCATTCCGATACATTTTGGAGTTAGCGTTTGGGATCTTTGCTAGGCCCCCTGCGGGTCTAGCAAAGATCCCTTTCCATTAGTGTTAACGCCAAACGATAACTCAAAATGTATGGGAATGACAGCCCCTGCGGAAAACTTTTCCGCAGCTTATGTCCAAAATGTATTGAAATGACTTTAGCTGCGGAAAAGTTAGCCATTTCTGTAATGTAATTTCAATACATTTTTGGACTTAGTGTTTGGCGCTAGCGTTAGCGTTTGGGATCTTTGTTAGACTCCCTGGGGTCAGAATTTTTAGGCCACCCAAAGGACAACAGCCGGGACCGCTGGCTTAACGTGCCCTCCGAAGCACGGTAGCGCTCAGTTGTAAATACCAACTTTTTGCCGTAGTGGTCACCCGTCATAGTAGTGACCGCAGCGAAAGTTGCTTAACTTTACCGATCGGTTAGAAACGGCTAGTCATGCCTTGCTATGAGCGCTACATATCATTACTAAAGATTACGATCCAAAGACAATATGCCTTCCTTAAAAATAAGAAAAGGATACTAAACTTGATACATAATTATCTTGACAATGACAGAGCGTAAAACTTCCATTTTACCGCCATCTATTGAGTCTTTATAAAATAACAGCTTTTTTTTTAATAAAACGTCCGTATCATGGAGGTATGATGTAGGTTCTGATTGGTTCTGATTCTATGTTGATGGTCCATATTGTTATAAACTGACATTACCGATGTTACCACTTTCTCATGGAAAATAAATAGTGCCGTGGTAAGTGATGTAGTTCACCGACTCATTCAGTTTAATGATCTATTTTATGGTTCTGTATTCTACTAACTACTTATTAAAATCGTAATTACTACCTAATTTGTGATTTAAATTATTCGTTTGCCAGTAAAAACTATATAATAATATTAAAATTAGCGAGATCAACAGTATACAAGGTGACCTTGAATTAGTATGTTATCCCGAAATGGGGGGACTGGGACCATGATATCCTACAAGTTGTGAGGGCCTTACTTGAACTTACTTGAAACTAGGTGTTTCAAAACCTCCATGGTAAAAATAAATCCACTCGCAAAATTGCACTGCGATCGCTACGAGAGTTAGCAAGATACTATAAATTCATTTCTAAACACAGGTTGTTAAACTCATGTGCACTCGGTGAAGGACGAAGTTCAAGCACCCAGCTGAGCTAAGGCTATTTTCGAACGTAAACTTTACATGGCATTTCTTCAATGAAAAACTATTAACTCAGTAAAGTCGTAAAAGAAACATTGTCTACCTTGGGGTGTAGATTTACCCATTTTCGGGATAACATACCAATTCAAGGCCACCTTGTACTGTCTCGTATCATACGTGTGTAGAGCAGAGCGACGACGATAATATTGTCAAATACCAGGATGTTCCTCTTAATAAAACAACTTACATATAAATTAAGGTATTTCTAGCTATTTTCATTTCTTTAATATTTTTAAATACAGTTCCTATTTCTTTAATACTTTTAAATAAAGTTCCGATCTTCCTGAAATATAAAGAGCTGATACAGATCAAGCACTACGATTTAGAAGCTGGCAGCTTATTTCGACAAGTGACATTACGAACTGTATTTTATTTGCTTGTCTGTGGCCCTAGGCAAATGTGGTCGTTGCACTGGTCGATAGGAAACGAAACGCAATAAGGTTTTTTTCTCTATGTTGTGGGTGCGTGCATTTGTGTGTTGTCCGGTGTTTGAAGACGCTTGGAATTCGCTTTCAATTTCTTCGTAGGAAAAATGTCGGGTGATACCGATAAAGCGAAAATCAGTGACAATCAGGTATAGTTGTGAAATTTGCTGTTCCAATAATTTTCTTCATTAAAGTGCGCGTCTATAGAGAGCAGTTTCAACAGTGAAGTGATGTTATTTCCGTGTTATATCACAAAATGTTTGTCTGCGTCTCAATATGGCTGACAGAACGTTTGCTTCCCGCTAAAAGCGGGAACTACGCCACGGAGGGATGTGATATGAGTCAATATTTCGCAATAAAAACTGTGAATACCATTATGATCGGCTATCGAAACTGATTCTAATGTGATATTTTTTAGGATTTCTTATATTTTGGCCACCCCCGCCCCTTTGCATTTCGTTGCAGGGCCTTTGTTAAATGTGCACGATGTTATATGACATTGATACGAAATCCGCATGACCTTGATATTTGGTTTCTTGCGATTATTCAATTTTAGAGGCAGCGCGCTATGTTGTTTTCCACTGAGCAGCGGCCTCACAAGTCATTAGTTACGCTCGGTACTGGCCCAGCAATGTAAATAAAACATTGGTACCTTCTCGGGGGCCTTACATGCTGACCTCTTTATTTTTTGCAGGAAGTATTTTTTGCGGTGTTAACCGATTGCGGTGTCAATATACATATTTGAGACATAAAGTTGATAAATACCAACAATTGATACCAACATGAGGCTATACATTTTCATAGAATGTTCCTTTTCAATAGTGCTGAATGTTCATACATACACACCAATTTTGTATCTATACAGCTGTATGTTAGTGTTGGTAGTGCTAAAGATAAGGTATTGAAGAATGTGACTTATTTCTCTAAGAATAAGGTTCATATTAGAAGACCATTCAGTCTAGTGTGATGTCTGCCAATAGAATTGTTTCACTAAAATCGTAATTTACATGCATATTTGGCAATGCCAGTAAGGGATTCTTTAATTTTCAGTAGTATTTTTTTGGGAAATATGTACTTATAAATGTTTATGTTTCCAATGTATTGATTCTGTTGTGCATAATAAACATAGTATAAACAAAGTATCATTTTTAATCAGACAGTGTAAACTTGAATTATTACAATTATTATCAATATGTTCCTAATTCTCGTAAGTGATGGCCCTAGTTCTAATATTGTTCTTGTACAGAATAGAACTACAAATCAAATTAATATGTATAAAAAACAACAATTACTTTTTATTTAATATACATAAAACTAGTAGTTAGTAATTAACAAATAAGTTGTAAATTATTTATAGTCTAGATGTGCCATGTGCGAACACCTGCCTTTGCAAGTTTGTGCCAATTAATTAGAATTTTTAATAACAAACTTCACCATACTAATGAATAACTGAACTACCTATATCTTTAACACTATTTTGATTTCATGAAAAAGTTTTAACTTTGCTAGTAAAAAATTAGGCTACAAATCTAGTTTGACAGTTCTACAAATGTTATGGTCCCTTTCTAATAGGTTGAAACGATAAGGGCCGCAATAGATTTCAAACTATTATAAAATGTAGAATTTCGTACTCTTGTTGACTGGTGTAAAGAGTGAAATACTAGTCAATTATTTGCTTGAATGTAATATAATTCCCTAAAAGTTCTCTTATAATGACTGGCCAAGTGCGAGTCAGACTTGGTTCTATACCATTATCTATATAACAAGCAAAAAAATCACATCTGTTGTATATCATTGGTAGCCTTCTTAAATATATATTTAATTATTTTTTCGTATTTTTTGTTATAGTGGCAACAGCAATACATCATCTGTGAAAATTTCAACCGTCTAACTATTGCGGTTCATGAGATACAGCCTAGGTGGTTATTCTCTATGGAAACACAGTTTCCACACAATACGAAGCCACGTCGTTATCGTGTTTTGTTCAAATCGTGTCACAGCGTTAGATAATATACCTTCACTTTAAATTAAAATTATCCTTATTTTGAATAAAATATATTAACATAAGTGGTCATATCTTGGTTTATGGCTTTTGTGGCTAGTTGTCACAATTCTGCCAGAGTGGTCATATCTTTTCAGGTGTTGATGTTTCGGAATGCGTTTCGGTAAAACATGATTTTTGACAGTTCAAATCGCGCCATTCCAAATTCATTTCGCGCGGTTTTGTTTTCGTTTCATAGAGAATAGACTTTGCAGATTTCTTATGTAAGACAAGGAATTCGCGTGGTTTTGAAGTAAGGAATCGATAGACAATAAAGGCCCTGGTGACAGACAGACAGACAGACGGACAGTAGAACTTTAGTAATAAATAGGGTTCGATTGAGGATCCGTAACGTTTTTAGTGGTGAATGGGCCCGATTTTGAAGGCTTTAGTTTTAGTTATAAAACTTGCTAAACCACTTAAAACTAAATGGTATTTTGGAGGCACCATTTAATTAATTTTAGAAACGTCAAACTCAAAAGAATGAACGTTTTGAACTAAAACTATTCAATTTAGTTTTAAAGAGCTAATTTGAAGGCGACTTTTAGGAAGTTTTTTAGCTTCATCAGCTGTGATTTTAAATTTTAGGTTACTTTTTTAGTATATTATAAGAAGTACCATTTTGGATCCAATGCAGATTTATAGAGCTAAGAAATCCTTAACATGCAGTGTAAAAATTTTATTCTATGACAAAAACTGACAGTTATGACCAAATTACTAGCGAAGTTCACTGAGTGGCCGTGACGTCATTGTGACGGTCGTCGTTAGCCGTAGGCCGTATGGCCGTAGCAATAAGGCGCGCAGTGTTTTATTTGGTTCGGTTCAGAGCATCACGGTCACGCCTGAGTTTACCGGCAAGAATGGCAAATTTTTATTACTAAATATCTTTGTAATTTTATTAATGGTCTGATTATTGATAATTAATAAAATAACATTTTATCATTTTTATGTCATAAAGAATAACGACGATTAGTTCTTTTGAATTTGTTATAACAGGGCCCTTATTCCGTATCGATTCCTTACTTCGAAACCACGCGAATTCCTTGTTTTACATAAGAAATCTGCAAAACTATATTCTCTATGAAACAAAAAACAAAACCGCGCGAAATGAATTTGGAATTGGCGCGATTTGAACTGTCAAAAATCATGTTTTACCGAGACGCGTTCCAAAACATCACATCAAAAGGCCACTTATGTCAATATATTTTATTCAAAATAAAGATAACTTTAATGTAAAGTGAAGGTATATCTAACGCTGTGACACGATTTGAACAAGAAACGATAACGACGTGGTTTCGTATCGTGTGGAATCTGTGTTTCCATAGAGAATAACCACCCTGTACTGATCCTTACTGATTCATTTTATTATTGGTCTATCTAACGTAAAAAATATATGGAATAGATAGCACTCACACTAACTATAAAATGTCTGTGGCACAGGATGAAGACAAGAAATCAGGCGCAGGTGATGGGCACACGACAGAAGACGAGTCCTCGCAGGACTCAAAGGGTGAGTCCCAGTCCGTGGGCCCCGAAGCAAAAGGTAACGCGGATGTAGATCAACCAGATACCAAACCGGAGGACCAGTCGCCAGAAGGTCAGGCTTAGTATCTTGCCACCGTCCTCAGATGTGTTCACAAGAGTACGTGTTCATCTACATCGCTACTAACCTTTTTGGGGCTATATATGTTTCATTTTACATGTCATTTTTGTTTGTGTGCTAGATTAAGTTCTGTGACCATAGACATAGAAGTTATAGACGTGAACACTGATTCATTAGTCCATTACTGAGAAATTGAGAATCGTTTGAACCAAAGGTTCTGAATTATTGAAGGTAACATTCATATCGTAAGCAGCAGTTTCTTGATAAATTAAAAAAAAAAACGAATTTCTAAAAATCTTTTCGCTCGCTCCGCTTATACTACGCAGAACAGTCCCTATTTTCGTTCCATAATCCATTTCAAAAAGGCGCGCGTAGCAAGTTAGCAGCTAATAGATTTACGTTGATAAAATTATGCAACAATAGATAGATAAACTCTTTATTGAAACAACACATTCATTTTAATCTCAATTCTAAAACGATAACTTGATAATGTTCGCTCACGCATGGTTATACCGCGCCAATGTTTGCTTCAAGTTGGCGAGCGAAGCGACGAGCGGGAGCGTTAAGTACTCGCTCAGTCACTCATAAATTATTAAGAAGGCTAAGAGAATATCCAGAGCAGCTACATTCTCCACGGTACATTCTGCGATCACCTAGCCATCTGTTACGCGTGGTGTTTATAGAAAACCCTATCTATGATAGGCGTTCAAAGTGGCGTTCTCTGAGAGAGGCCTATGTTCAGCAGTGGAGGTATTCTGGCTGTTGATCCGCCAACATGATTATTCTGACTGATTGAAAATCACCACGCGTTAGCGATTCGGACTGATGGTTGCTTGACTTTCATTACTCAGCATCAGTTAACGCATTAAATTTTAGGCTATTCGCCAGTTCCACAGATTAAATAATGATCTAAAGCAGTTCCTACATTGGAAAAATTATTCGCGATCTCGTTCTTGTTCCGATAGGTTTACTGAACAGGGCGGTTATTCTCTATGGAAACACAGATTTCACACGATACGAAACTACGTCGTTATCGTGTCTTGTTCAAATCGTGTCACAGCGTCAGATATACCTTCACTTTACATTAAAGTTATCTTTATTTTATATAAAATATATTGATATAAGTGGTCATATCTTTTGATGTGTTGATGTTTCGGAACGCGTCTCGGTAAAACATACGATTTTTGACAGTTCGAATCGCGCCAATTTCAAATTCATTTCGCGCGGTTTTGTTTTCGTTTCATAGAGAATACAGTTTCGCAGATTTCTTATGTAAGACAAGGAATTCGCGTGGTTTCGAAGCAAGGAATCGATACGGAATAATGGCCCAGGAGGAACCGTTATTCCATAATTCTGTTTCGGCAAAGAGGTATAGTGTAACATAGAAGTCTTTGTGTTTCGGCGATTAGTCAGGAAATGCCTGTTGCCCGCCTCGCTTGCCGCTACGCTACTCATCTGTATCACCCGACCGAGTCGAGCGACCAGTCTCGCCTGTGCACACTTTGCTCGTTCACATGCTTGTCTGAATTGTTCTGTATCACACGAAAGGAACAAAAACACAGAAAGTGTATGTTAACCTTGACACGTGAATGTGCTGTGCTTGAAATTAATTAATCCGACATTTTTCATTTTCTCTACGATGAAGGTAAGTTCATCGCTTGTGTGTGGTGTGTGTTCAGTGGGTTTTAGTTTTTAATATTGCTTTATAGATTAAGATGTTTTCTACTTATTCAATGAGTAAGAAACTCATGTGACAAGTAATTAGTGCACATTTTTGTGAACACTACTAGTAGTGGTAAAATTATTTAATCTATTGTAAAGAAGATAAACATGAAAATCAGGCCGATCCCCGCTATCATTGTTTTCAATAAGCATAATTTATGTAACATTGTATAAAATGTATAATATAAATGATAAGTTTATCGGTGCTTGACATTATAGGTAGTCGGTAAAACATCACTTGTGCTGGTTCCGAACATTTCACCGGTAATGATAAGCGAACCTTGGAACCAATCTTTTATGCGTGCCGCAAAATTTCAGCGAATGTTCGCATTTTTGCTATAGAATGGCCGCGATGTGTTCGGTTTGGTCTTCGGACGAACACGATTGCTTTTCGTGGTTATGTTCGTATATAAAAATCATGACCAATGTTGACATTAGAGATATTTTATTCTGTTGAATATTCATATTAACATAAGCACTTCATTTCAAGGCGAATATACTGAAACGTAATAATGGATTTTACGCGTTCTTTTTGATCTAAAAGAACTGGCTGTGATTTGACGAACCGGAACCATACGAGAGTAAAACCGACTAAAGGTCCATTTACACGGAGAGTTTCTCGACTCGAAGATACGATTATCGTAACAACATAAAAAAGTTTCTTCGTCTAAACATTCCCGATTCTCCCACTTCCAGTTGGGCAAGAATCGCCTTGCGATTGAATATTGGTTGTCTCCGTCTAAACAGACCTACCAAGCATAAATCGTATTTCGAGAAATAGCGCGCGTATCATTTAAAAAATTATCCCTACTTACTAAGGCCCGATTTTACCAAAGTATAATAACGTTATTCCAAGTATAACGTTCCGAGAATAACCGAGTCACACGAATATAACTATTATACCAATAATTTTGAAGCTCTTTCCTTGGATACAACCAGGATAGGGTCCATTTAATCCTCATTTCATTTGTTAATCAGCTGTATCCGAGGGTAACAATTAGCGTTATACTTGGAATAGAACTTATTCTACTTTGGTAAAATCCAGCCTAAGTATGACAGCCACTCGTAAAAAATAAAATTACGACGTTTTTATTCCATTAAATTGACAACTTTAAATGACTTAATTATTCAGAAATAACAATCAATCAATCAATCAATCATTTATTTATTTGCAAGAATACACTGTTAATTTGGGTACAAGATCATAGAGTAAGTAGTGGACACGTGGATTCAGCCTGCAAGCAAGCGTGCAAATATTAAAAAATATTTTTGTTACTAGTACATGTTACATATTCCTTGACACTATAGAAACATTTGCTTAAAAGCCAGTCACTCAAATGATTTTTAAACATATTTCCTTCTAAAGATTTGAGTTCATTTGGTAAATTATTAAAAATAGTTATACACATATTATATACGATTTTCTTATAAATGTCTTTGCGGCAAGGAGGTTGGTACAGCAGGTTCGCGAACTTTGATCTTTTTTGTCTAGTAAAGACATCGCTTCGTTTTTTAAAGAAACAACATGGCAATAACCCACTTGATAGAGACCGGTGAAATAAATAATCACCCCAATCACCCCCCTTACAATTACGTACAAGTACAATTGGCAGCCATTTTCTATCATTCAGGTCCTATCATCACTAAATTTGAATGATTTTTGTGCCATATTGAGAACAATACCGTAATCACGGAACTCGAAACGCGAATCTCGCACTCATAACGGTTCCAACCGATTTGTACGATACTCGTATGAACTTGGAAATAGTCGTACGAGATCGTGTTATACGAGGCGAGAACTCGTAAACAAGAATCTTCTTACTACATATTCCGCCGTGTAAACATTCAGAAGCGATTATCGCATGCGATAATAGCATACGATTTTCTCCCCTGAAACTTGCGAGAAACTCCGTCTAAATGGGCCTTAATTGCGAGTCGGACTCGCGCATTTAGGGTTCCGTGCACATTTATTGTTAGACCAACTCACTTGCCGGTTTGTAGTATTTGCTGTCATAATAGATGCAGCGTATTATGCCTAATAATCATACCAAGTTTGAGGCTTGTATGTTTAAATACCTACCATTATTGAGAAATAACGTGTCTACCTATTCATGTCTTAAAAGGACTAAAAACTCCCAAAATAAAAATACATTAACTATGTTGCTGTTTGGATAGAGATAATTGGATGATTGCCAAGGTCTTTATCATATGACGTTAGCTTTTAACTCTCTAAATCTAAACTGAACCTTTTAATAGTTTGGTTAAATTGGCTTCAAATCTGACATCCGGGTTTAATGTAAACTAATAAGGGTAGAAAAAAACCCTATTTAAAATAGATAGCAAAACTTCACCGCAATTAGCGCCATAACCCATGTCCTCACAAAGTCTCGTCAAGGGTGTCACATTTGGTCATAGACAAAAACCAATCGATAGATATGAATTTTATGTCTCGAAGACATAAATAAAAAAAATAACCTTAACTTAAATGTTAAATCGTATTCTCGCATCCAACTGTAAAATCACGTTTTAAGTACCTGTTATAGTTTTAGTATAAAGTAGATCATTACCACGAATAAATCTACTTTCACTTTCCTAGTCACTACGTACGTTTATGGAATACGTGTGACAAGTAGAGGGAATATAGATATTAGCAAGAACTTGCCTCTCTAGACCATGTGTTGGACCACTAACATGCGCACTTCGAGAATACTCGTTGTCGCCGTAAGAGTGAGACACACTTAGGCGCTACCATAGGCTTGTCA
The DNA here is from genome assembly GCA_963580505.1 of Ennomos erosarius. NCBI lineage: Eukaryota > Metazoa > Arthropoda > Insecta > Lepidoptera > Geometridae > Ennomos > Ennomos erosarius. Next base: position 5,987,000 of record OY756999.1, on the reverse strand, counting down.
CGGTCTCTCACGAGAATTTTTGTCGCGGTGCGCATGCTAGGCGGGCAGGGATGACCACTTGCCTACGCGAGAAGAAAAATAATGAAAACATTAAAAAAAATACTAATAACTAAAAACAAGTTATTTTTTAACCCAGGGGATGCTAAGGACACAACCGCCAATGGCAAAGACGACGACGCGGCTGGCGACGACTCCAAAGATGACAAGGTCGCTGACAAGGTCGACGGAGACGTTAAAAAGGTAAGTTCTTTCAAACGTTTAAATTAAACAAAAAAATCTGTGTTCTAAACACCACTGCTGCCTGTAATCCAATGCACTACCCTGAGAATCGCTCTATTATACCAGATTGACTGAAGCCATTTGATTTTCGCCATTTTGGCGCTGATTGCTAAGAGTGACATCGTGAGCGTCATCAGAACTAATTAAAACAACCAATCAACGCGATGGATTTTCAAATTGTAGTTCTCAGGACACTCGGAATGTCGCTTCGAATCGGCACTATAGTCTAGCAAAGCTAACTCTGCAGTGCCTTCAAATTGGTGGAATATAAAATCTTGTATATGGTAGCACAGTGCATACTTCAAAAACCATTTAACACTTAATTGGTTGAACCATTACTTCATCTCGAAAATACAACCAATCAGAAAATTCAGATTGTTTTTTTTTTTTCTTTATTTTTTGGCTCCATACTTAGTGTATTTAGCCAGTGTCAAGTATTATAATTTTCATTGTGTTATAAAATATTTCACGCAGTCATGTCATAGTCATAGTCCAGTCTAAGTCAGGTAGTCATAGACCAGTCTAAGTCATGCTCCAGCATTGGTGGCAACTTTACTCGAAGCTTCTATTAGAAGCTTCGAGTAAAGTTGCCACCAATGGAGTTTTGGAAGCAACACGAAAAATCACTTTTCACCACATTATATCACTTGCCCTCACTCATGCTCGTAATTCAGCATTTAATGCGTAAAACGCCACCAATTTTAAACTTTAAAACTGGAAAAAGCACAAGTTTTGAAAAATAATACAATGCAACGACGTGAACTTTTCCGCGTTCCCGCCAAAAACTCATATTCAAATTGTTTAACACGCTGACAAGACAGGTAAGGACGTAAAAAACTGATTGCTATATGAAATGTTTTTGGGTGTTCCAAAATATTCCCCTGCAGAATTTGGCTTTGCCAGACCCAGAAGTTCTCAATTTTTGCACATGGTCTATCCTGCGTACTTGTATAATTGAGATCAGTGCTGAGACTCCAGTTGTTAAGTCTCATATACACAATTACACATACATTTTACTGATGTGATCTTACGAACTGGATCACAGGAGTCAAATTAAATAATTAATAATATTTATCACGGGGATTTAAAAAAAAACATGTGGCTTGTCGTTTCGGCACAATTTTACACTTTTTTTTCGTGGTAAAGGACAGTACTTTTTTTTGTATGGAACTTGGGTGTTTATTCTAATCAGCATACAATTAATGTCAAATTAATTATGAAGGATTAATGACATTTATTTAAAAAGAATTTATTCACACCTTCATTTTTTACATTTGGCTTTAAACATAAATATTTTTTGCTTGCAACACTGGAGCTGACTTAATGAATGTTATATATATTACCGGCAGCAACAGTTTTCTTGTGGTTTTATCACAAAGTAACAATTGTTTTTTCGGTAACCTATGGGTTTTATCCACAGATTAGATAAACACAATCGAATTTTATCACTTCGTGCTATGTTAAGTAAGTCAAAATCGGAGGTTTCGAAAAAATCCAAAACTTTACGGATTAACTTTATGTGCAACCCTGTATCTTATGCCACTATTATCATTTTGATTATATTTAACACCCACTTATAACCCTCTCCTTTACATTTTCCGTGACGAGTAATGTGGCGAATGGTAACAAAATTTCTGGTGTGGATGAGGATTGATACGCGAATGAGGTGAAGGGTCGGCATAGATTGTAGCTCACAGTTGAGTAATATACGTAAATAACCTATGCATTTTGCAGGTATAATCTCGGTCATCTTTATCATACGTAACTCTTTAATGGGCTTCAATTCGCGACAAGTGAAACTGTCATTCACACTTGTGCCCCTTCCTTCCCTTTTCATATCTTTAAGTGGCCGTGGATTGCTATTGAATGCAGTGGCTGCAACAATGTAGCAATAAATAACCAAAGCCTAACTATAGAAAAGGTAGTCACACATACATTTTTATTGGTACATAGTTTTTGTTTGACGGCATCTCACCTGATGGTAAGTGACGAAGTTGTCTAAGGTAGACGTTTGCCCAGGAGTTGCCCATTCACTCTTGACTTGGAAAGACCCAGGTTATACCCAGGTGGAAACACTTGCCAATACTATGATAATGGTCAATCGCCCATATTCTAATAGGAATATCTTACATTTCATTATGTAAATAGTAAAATTTTGTTTCATCAGGAGGAAAATGGTGAAACTCATGACGATGATGAGAAGGACTTAAAGACCAACGATAAAAGTGCAAAGAAACCTGCTCCCAAGAAAAAGGCAAAGAAAGAGGTAAATACATAAATTAAAAATTTTAAATTACCGAAAATATAACTGAGAAAACATTCAACACATAAAAAAAAGAATACTTGTAAAGGTTTACTTTCTGTTACAGGATACTGAGGAAGAAGATGAGGAGGAAGAAGATGAGGAAGAGGTAGAGGATGAAGAGGGAGAAGAGGGTGACGAGGAAGAAGAGGACGACAAAAAGCCTGCTAAAGATAAGAAGTAAGTTTAATTATTTTGATGCTGTGTCTGTGTATTGGTATAGTTCATTTTCTGCATGATTTCCGGATTACTGATAATAATCAGTCTTCGCGAATATGTGATTATTTTGTTTTCTGTGAAAGATCTGCCGGCGTGCCACTTAGCATGCGCCGCGACAAAATTTACGCGTAATTTTTTCTTGTCAGTGACCGTGTCAAAACTATAGTAGCGCCTAAATGTGTCCCACTAACAAAGACGAGCAGTTTTCTCGCAGTGCGCATGCGTCTGGTTGCCATTAATAAGACAAGTTTCTCGTAACCAAATGTGCTCATGCTGATTCCCTATTTTCCATTCACCAGAGTAGTAAAGAAACCAGTAAAGAAAGTAAAGGCAGCAGATGATGAAGAAGGTGACGACGAAGAAGGAGACGAAGGCGAAGAGGAGGAAGAGGAAGAAGAAGAGGAGGATGCGCCAAAGTCAAAGGCTAAGAAAGAGGTATGGCTTTTACAAGTTGCTATTAATTTAAAGTAAGTGGATGATATGATCTACGAGTCTGCTTTTGTCAATTGTATCTACCGCAACGTATGAGACGAAAAGAATGGATATAGTTCACATAGTACGTAAATTAAAATTATTCCCAATAAAAAAGTATAGCGCGAGAGAAGGGGCCAGAAGGCAGAGACATAGTGCAATTATTATTCTATCATTTACATATTAAATAAACATGTTGTAATTTTGTAGAAGCCAGCAAAGAAGAAGGCCAAGGACGATGATGAAGAAGAAGATGTAGAAGAAGAGGAAGAAGAGGAGGAGGAAGAGGGTGCGGAAGAGGCGCCTAAACCCAAACCCAAGAAAGAGGTATTGCTAATAAAATCGTATTACTAGAATAGCATTGGTTTTCCGCCTGATTATGATCTTGACGGGCCCGATAGCTCAGTTGGTAGTATCCCTGCCTTCTGAACTGAGGGCTGTTGGTTCAATTCCTACCCAGGACAAACATTAGTGTGATGAACATAGATGTTTGTTCTGCGTCTGGGTGTTATATTGTATTCTATGTATGTATTTACAAACAAAAAAGTATCTAAGTATTATATCAGTTATCTGGTTCCCATAGTACAAGCTATGCTTAGTTTGGGGCTAGATGGCGTTGTGTGAAATGTCCACACATATTTATTTATTTATTTATTTTTTTGCCCTTTCCTTTGGCTGAAGGTATAATGTGTGTATGCACTGTTCTCTTCTCGTGGGTACAGTAAGAGCCGGCTAGCGGAATATATAGGGAATGGGAGGCGGCATTCTCCTTGGTCTGCTATAGTGGTGATTATGACAATTCTCTAATTAGGATGTTCAGCAGTGGACAGTCGGACTGATGATGAACATGAAATGTCATTTATTGTTTATTTGTTTATTTTTTATTGTGGTAAAAACGACAGAATCAATTACAATTACCACATAATATTTCATAGAGACTAAACAACCATGTCTAGATTATTAAATAAAAATAATAATATTTACACAATGGGTTATTACTATTAGGTACAATAATGCAAAGAGTATATAATTCACTATGCAATAATGTTGAATAATGTCAGAGTTAATAAATTAGATTACAAAAATTATTCACTGTCACTACTGTCAGGATTACCCGTATTGCTCCATTGGTCACTTATGCTTTCACAATAAGCCAATACTGCCGCATGTCATGGTTATTGTCCTTAAAAAGCTAGAGCATGCTTAAACTGGAGATAGTTATGCTTGGTGTTTCCCTGCGAGATAAGATCCGACACTTGGAGATCTGCAGCAGAACTAAAGTGACTGATGTAGCTCTTAGAATTAGCAACAACATGGGGGCGCTAAGTCCTGCACTGACGTCCCGCTAGGGGTGTATTGTGCATAGAATTAGCAATTTCAAATGGGAATAGACAGGCTACATCGCTCGTAGACGAAACGAGGAGATCCGCAGAAGAGCTAGTGATAGTGACCGATATAGCTTTTGGAATCAGCAAGTTCAAATAGTAATTTGCAGGCCACATCGTTCGCACTAGGTGGACCGACGATCTGGTTAAAACCGCAGGGATCTGATGGATGCAGGAAGCGAGCAGCCACTCAAAATGGCGCTCTGTATGGGAGACCATATTCAGCAGTCAAGCTGTTGATGATGCTTTAACTTGTGTATGTATTTGATAGCCTACGGAGCCGCCAGTGCCGCTGCCAGCCGGCAAGGGAATCCCTCTCGGACACATTGGCAATGTCGAAGTATCACTTTCGCGGTTCAAGACGCAAGACCAGAAGCTGCTTCATCAGTACTTATATGGAGTAAGTACGATTTACCTTCTGCCATAAGTCCTAGTTTCGAGTGGCGCTGCAACTGTTTTGGGCAGCTGTGACGCTTAACATCAGGTGAAGGAATAGCTCGTCGCGTCATTAATTTCTATTTAAAAAGCCCTAATTGGTGCAGACGGTTATTAAAAAAAAAGTTGGGTGAAATTTTGAACCTTCCACTTGCTGACATCAACATTAATCACTCCGCCCGGTGACGCTGTAAAAGTCGGCAGACCAACAGCATTAGCTCGTTCAAAAAAAAAAAACAATAAACAAAAAAGTGTCAAAGTTGGTAAACAGCACAGCGGTTGAATTAGCGGTGCTTATGCACTAATATTGGCATAGATTAGGGGGCATCCATAAATTACGTGAGGTGTTTTTTTTAAATTTTCTGACCCTCCCCCGTTGGTGAGATGTCGTGAGATTTTGTTCAACCCCCTTCCCCATCCCCCAATCTCACGTGAGATTTTTCAGATTGTGGGTTTCTTACGTAAACGCGTTGGGTTGTTATTGTAGAACATTGTAGGCTACACTGTATAAGACAAAATTGAGCTATTTGGTATAAAATAAATATGGTGGTTTGACATTCAGTAGATGTATAACGTCGAAGTATGAATGAAATTATTTTCTTTCGAACGAATTAGTGAATAATCTTAATCGTATTGCAATGACGCTCAAGATTAAATCTTGAGCAAGTACATACAATTTGGATTGAATGGACCAAAATAGTATAACTTCATTTGTTTCAATCAGAACAAAAATTGCGTGATATTTGTCGAGACACTCCCTCTCCCTAACGTGAGATTATATGAGATTTGACTCAACCCCCTCCCCCCACTAAATCATCTCACGTAATTTATGGACGCCCCCTTACACAAATACTAATGCTATCTTTGTCATATTTCCCTCTAGCAACTATGCCTAGACCGCAACGTAAAGCGGAACATCAAAAAGTTCAAAGGCTACGAGTGGGCCATCGGCTCGTCAGACTACAAGGCGAAGCTGGAAGAGACCACCAAAATGGAAATGAAACAGTTGCGTACCATGTGTGAGATGCTCGATCTGGATAAGAAAGGTAATTGGTAGTCTTTTCAGGTTCATAGATACGATTTTTTATCAATGACTGGGCTAGCGTTTGAACACAATGTCATATAATGGGAAGTGAATGAGTGAGTGGTGTGATCGAAGGCCTAGCCTTTCTAGTACCTATTCATTCTTGACTTGTACAACCAAACGTACTTTTTTGGTAAGATAAGCCTGGTAATAAAAAAAAACTATCTTCATATAATTCTTATTAAAATTTTTCATAAAAAGTCATTAAATAACCGGCAAAACTCAAGTCAGACTCGCACACGAAGGGTTCCGTTATTCTTTGTCATTATCTGTAAAAACGAGTAAAAATCACGTTTGTTATATCTGTATGGGATGGGGGCCCCGTTAAACATTTATTTTAATCTGCGCATTAGTAGGTATGTTTTGTCATAGCGGACAGAAATACAACATCTGTGATAGCAACTGTCTAACTATCATGGTTCATGAGATACAGCCTGGTGACAGATGTACAGCGGAGCCTTACTAATAGGTATTATATTATCTGGGGTAATAGGGTTCGTTTTACCCTGAAACCGACAATTCATCACAAAACAGTGAATTGCAATGACGTACTGGAACGCACTTTTTGCATGTAGATTGTCTTCTGTACTTTTGTATTGTATTTTTTTTTCTTATATTTTGGCTCCACACATAGTGTATTTAGCCAGTGTCAAGTATTATATTTTCATCGTGTTATAAAATATTTCACGCAAAGTCATGTCCTAGTCATCCAGTCTAAGTCATGCTCCAGCAAAGTGGTGGCAACTTTACTAGAAGCTTCTATGGAGTTTTGGAAGCAACACGAAAAGTCACGTTTCACCACATTATATCACTTGCCCTCAATCATGCTCGTAATTCAGAACTTAATGCGTAAAACGCCACCAATTTAAAAAAAAAAAAATTTAAACATTAACACTGGAAAAAGCACAAGTTTTGAAAAATAATACAATGCAACGACGTGAACTTTTTCGCGTTCCCACCAAAACTCTCGTATTGTATTTGTATTTGTTTATTAATAAGAACGGCAATATGCCAACTACGCTTGTATTGGAGTGTATTTAGTTTTGTTTTGTCTGTTTCGCCATTGAGAAGGTGGTACCGTATGTGTAGGTTCAGCCTCGGAGCTGTCCGGGCGGCTGGTGGGGTTCCTGCAGCAGCCGACGGCGAACTCCCCGCACGCGCGCGGCGTGGCGCGCGCCCCGCCCGCGCCGCAGCCCGCGCCCGGCGGCCGCCCGCGGCGCTCCGCCGCCGTCAAGCTGCACAACCGAGGTCGGCCTCCACCTCTCGCATTCTCTCATACTCAACACACCTAACTCAAGCCTTGTATTTGTCAACGTCTTTGTAACAACCGTTTGTTTATAAAAAAAAACGCGGTTATACAGGGTTACAGGAAAAATTGTGCTAGATCCGCTAAGGGCGTGGAGTTCCCACCATTTCTAATTTATTTCACTATGAAACACCCTAGCCTAAACTTATAATATTATTTTTAGATATCCGTTAGAAAAAAATACAGATTCAAATATTTTTTTATTTCTTAACTTTCACTTGTCTACTATAGTCTATTAAATATTATATTATGTACTATTTTATTGATTGACGTCCCAAAGCATCTTATTACACATGTAAAAATGCAATAATAATAATAATAAGACACACAAAATATTAAAAAAAAAAATTAAAAGTCGAATATTTCGAAAAGGGTTAAGTTTAGGCTAGGGTGTTTCATAGTGAAATAAGTCAGAAATGATGAGTACTCCACGCCCTTAACGGATCTAGCACGATTTTTCCTGTAACCCTGTATACAGTATGTAATTTAATTCATTAGCATAAATTGAGCCCATGATAGTCGGGGCCCATTCGTGACACCACGCAGCATTGCACTGCTTCTGTTTGTGTGTATATTGTTTTGTAATGTCATTTATGTAGTGTAATGTTGTGCGTGTTAGTGTCACGAATAAATGTATTTTCTTTCTTTCTTTCTTTCTTTTTTTTCTTTCTTTCTTTCTTTCTTTTGCATAATTTATAGATGATTATTAAAGAGTAAAGAGTGTGAAAGAAATAATTTTTATTGAAAATAATGACGATTTTCGCGGCGCCTGACGCGGTTGGAATGGATGATTTTGATACATTTAAACGTTTTTATACCTTGTGTGTACTAATTAAAAACAGTACTTCATTATTTTAATTAAATTTTGTATTGTAGCATTTGATTTAGTAAGTTATTCCATTTTTTGGAGTTATTATTATTACGAAACCAATGTGTTAGAAATCAAAAATATTGGTCCACACGTGACCGGTATCAGGAGTAGATACCTAGTTTCAAAGGATGCTAATGAAATCAATTACACCCAGTATACTGTTGATTTATTGCCTGTTGATTTTATTTGGCGTGCCCGATAGCTCAGTTGGTAATGACCCTGCCTTCTAAACTGAGGGCTCTGGGTTCCATTCCTACCCAGGACAAACATTTGTGTGATGAACATTGATGTTTGTTCTGTGTCTGGGTGTTATATTGTATTCTATGTATGTATTTAGAAACAAAAGTATCTAAGTATTATATCAGTTATCTGGTTCCCATAGTACAAGCTATGCTTAGTTTGGTGCTAGATGACGCTGTATTATTTATTGCAAACGGGTATTTGTCTTGAAAATGATCGATTTTCGGTTATTTGTAAATAATTGGCATCAATTCGTTGTAATTGTGTACTTTTAGTGTAGTAAAAACTAACCTAACACTCCTCCTCGCTTCGATCGTCGTCGTAATAACAGCAAAAATTTATGCATTAATACGGGTTTGTTCACAATTAAATGCTATTAAAAACCGCTTTTTTATAAACTCGCCCCTGGCCACTGACCATTTATAAATAATCGAATAATCATCCGTTTTATTGTAAGACAACCTGTCGGTTTGCAATAAATCGACAGTTTATAAATAAACGGTTTTATATTCGTTTTTTTATAAACAAACGGTTTTTACAAAAAGACGGTGACATAATACACACAAAATCATTAACACACATATAGCTTCCCTCTGCTTCACTCCTGCTCTAAAACACACCTAAGTTACACACAAAAAGACACAAAACACATACACACACAATGTCAATAAAGCAGACAGCCTCTCTCTAACCTTCGCTTCTACTCAGAAACACACTCATATCACTATAGCCGAGATATGTAGAACACACATTAAGTCTTAAACACAGGCAGGCTTTCTCTCTCACCTTCTCTCTTGCTGAGAAACACTCAAGGTCCACAACCGAGGTACTTATAATAATAATAAATAATAATAAATGTCTTTATTGCAGGCATAAAAAACTCATAAAAAACACAAGTACAAATATGATTCAACATCAACCAATGAGCGTGCAATGTTTGGTGCACAAAGTTAACACGAATTTAACAAACATACAAACCCAAGAAAGCGGTGCTTGACTAAGTTGTATTTTAATTTAATTTTAATAGTGTTCAGTTTATATAATTATGTGTTCTGAATGTTCAGGCTATTCCGATGAAGAGTATGAGAGTGATCCAGAAACAAAAGTCAAAGGACCAAAACCACCTAAAGATGGATCAGAAGATTCCGATGTAAGTATACAAAACATTTATACTTTTGTCCTTTTGTCTGTCACCTGTGAAAGTGAGTGTGTTTTTGCAACATCAGAACATAATATTGGGATGGAGATAACTTGATGAACTATTAGGTGGTAGGACTTTTCCGCAAAGTTCGTCTAGGTAGGAACCACCGCTTTGCCAGTTATTCTGCCGCCAAGCAGTAGTGTGCAAGCACTACTGTGTTCCGGTTTGAAGGGCACTGTAGCTAGTGAGATTACTGGGCAAATGAGACTTTATGACCTGGATACACAGTGTAGTAATCTGATTACTAGACTGTATGATGTCTCAGGATGACGTGCGCAGTGCAGTGTCACGCGTCACTTTATTATTTAGTAGTGCCGAGCGACACTGCAACTTATGGGCGGCCGTGTCGCTTAACATCTGGTGAACGACAAGCTCGTCACGTCGTTCATTCTCATAAAAAAAAACTTTGCATTTCAACGTCTCGGTGTCTATTATTTTCACATGTTGTCAACCTCAAAATGTTGCAAACGGCTGTCATTTATTCCTACAGTCCTTTTCATAAACAGGAAGTTACTTATGACCAGTCGATGGAAAGCATTTTTAAGTAGATAGTTATCATACAAATTATTCGATAAGGTACCTAAATAAATCGGCATTTAAAGATTTCAATATGGGGTAGGTACAAACATTGTACATATAACTGCCATAAAACTTGTCACGGTAGCTTAAAGAAAGCCATCGAGGAATGGTTCCGAGAGTGATTCTAATTTTTCCTTTACAAATTCATCTGTATGCTTTAATGTGTCCAATACGTAGGGTTCGTTCAACCCGAGCGGGTCGGAGGAGGCGGACTCGGACTTCGACCCCGAGGCCGGCGAGGGAGCCCCGGCCGTCGCGCGCAAGCGCAAGTCCTCCGCCGCCGGCCGCCGCCGCTCCACCGCCAAGACCACCAAGCGGGGGAAGAAGCCTGGGAAACCTGGGAAGAAGGGCAAGGTAAGATATAACAAATACAAATAACAAATACAAATAACAAATACAAATAACAAATACAAAAAACAATTACAAATAACAAATACAAATAACAAATACAAATAACAAATACAAATAACAAATACAAATAACAAATACAAATAACAAATACAAATAACAAATACAAATAACAAATACAAATAACAAATACAAATAACAAATACAAATAACAAATACAAATAACAAATACAAATAACAAATACAAATAACAAATACAAATAACAAATACAAATAACAAATACAAATAACAAATACAAATAACAAATACAAATAACAAATACAAATAACGAATACAAATAACAAATACAAATTTATTTATTGACATAAATATGGTTACAGCAACTTATGTAGTGAATCCATACTCCTGAACTAATATTCACTGTGTTTCAGGAGTCAGGATATAAAATAGACAATTTTATAACCCACCTTTTTGCACTAGTCGGGTAATAACACATTGAGTATTCTTTCCTTGAAGAAAGTTTCTCCGCGCAAAGATATTTTTATCAAAAAATAAACGCAAATAATTGTTCTGTATTTATGATTTTTTTATAGCAGTATCGCCTGCTCAGCGTAATCTACAGATTAATTTGTAAAGGAAAAATTAGAATCACGAGCGGGGATTGAACCCGCATTCATCCATCCCTCAAGCCGGGATATGCTTTACTTAAGCTACCGTGACAAGTGGTCTCATGTCCGAATATTTCCTTCACCTTTACAACCAACTTACGACTAACTTACTTGCTCTGTGTCTGGGTGCTGCAGGGCCCTACAGAAAAATCATTTACCCTATTTTTTTGATAAAAATATCTTAGTAGTCCTCAGTGTCTGGGTCCCTGGATACAGGGATTCCTAGATAGGGTCCAGGATCTATGTATGTGATCGTTCGAACGTTATTATCACATCTATTCGAAAGGTTCCTCGATGCGCCTAAAATGGATCATTTAGGAATTTAGGCGCACTTGATAACAGTGACAAAATGACTTTTCTCATAGAGGGGGATGCCACACAGTATCAAAATTATTGGACAGACGATCGGGTGAATACCGCGGAGAACCGATGGATGTAGGAGTTTAGCAGCCGGCCAAAGTGTCGCTCTCTGGGGAGGCCTATGTTCAGCAGCGGACGTCTTCAGGCTGTTTATGATGATGATGATGATGAATCACTCTCTCTTCAGGCTGTTGATCCCTCGCTTGGGTTTTACCTACCTCCATCTATCTGGTGGTCGGCGCAGTTTTCACCAGATCGCCGGTCCACCTAGTTGGGGGCCTACGCTGCGTCTTCCGGTTCGTGGTCGCCACTTGAGAACCTTTTTTCCCCATCGGTTGTCAGTTCTTGGCAACGACTAAGAAACAAAGCAGCGCTCCGTAGCAAATATCACTTTGTACGGTCAACCATCACTGGCTTCTGCCATGGTCTCGTAGAAATGTAATTAATGTATATTCCGCAGACGCCAGTAAAAGGACGCGGACGGCGGGCGAAGTCTGAAAGTGAAGACGAGAGCGAGAAGTCGGAAAGTGAAAGTGAGAACGAGTCGGGAAGCGAAGGGGAGGAATCCGATGTAAGTCTCATTGTTACAGGAAAATTAATAACATAATGATCATTATCGTTTTGCAACCAAATAACGGAAATTAAGAAAATAATTGCCTTTTTTGCTTCCCTTATTGTGTCTTAGCGAAGCGAAGTGAAACTGCAGTAGAAATGTCAGTTATTTTCAGATATTTATTTAAATGTGCTATAAAAACGTTTGCTAATAATTCTTGCAATGCTATGTATCAAGAAAAAGTTTGATATGAAAGTCCTATATCTGGTCCAATTAGACAAATAGGTTTAACAGGGAATTTTATTTCATTGTCGCTTCCTCAAAGCTAACACAAAAAAAAACTGCAAATAGTAATTTTTATTTAATTTATTCTAGACAAGCTTTAGTACTCACGGGGAGCCGATGGATGCAAGGGGAAGCAGCCGCTCAAAATGGCGTTTTTTAGAGAAGCTATGTTCAACACTTCAACTATGTCCCCCCACTAGGTGGACCGACGACCTGGTAAAAGACGCGGGGAGCCGATGGATGCAGGAGGCGAGCAGCCGCTCTAAGTGGCGCTCCCTGGGGGAGGCCTATGTTCAGCAGTGGACGTCTTCAGGCTGTTAATGATGATGATGATGATGTTCAACATTAGAAGTGTTCAGGCTGTTGACGGTGTCGATGATGAAGCTTTAGTAAAAGACCGACTGTTTTTATGTAGTCTAGTATTGTATATTACATTCTTTGTTTTAGCAGGAACCCAAGAACAAGCGAGGCCGGCCGCCAGTAGTAGCGAAGAAAGGAAAGGGTGTCGTCGCTAAATCGAATGCTAAGGCGACGCCGGTCAAACGGAAAGCGCCTACGCCACCAGGTATGTTGGGAATCTACGAACCTCACTTGTGGGCCTTGATGTTCATTTTCTAGACGTTATTTTGACATGAAATCAAGGTTGAGATAGTTAAAATAGCTAGGAAAATGAAGCAATAAAAAAATGATTGATTTAACGTTTTATACTGGAACGTAAACAGGCACAATTCCCCCAACAAGCTTTTAAGTTCTTTTTATTTCCTTGTTAATTTATGGACAAGTATTATGACAAAATTAAAATGGACACAAATAAGATAGTAAGTAGTAAAAGACCTAAATGTGTCTCTTTTTTAAAATGACTGATTTTAGAAGAACTATTATGATTGATTTTTGTATGTTAAAAGTTAAATAAATCGTGTTTTTTTCGTAACAATAACCAAGTTCTATTGAAAAAAAAAAATCCTATTAAATAATGCTTTTTTTATCCACTTCATAAAAACCAAAATGAACCATTTGATACCATTATAACATTGCTTACCAGCTAAGAAGAAGCCAGCCGGCAAGGCAGCGGGCCGGCCGCCAGCCAAGAAGGGGAAGAAGGCGTCCTCTGACGACGAGTCGGGAGAGGGAAGCGAAGAGGAAGAAGAAGAGGGGAGCGAAGAGGAAGAGAGCGGAGAAGAGTCCGATGCGCCCGGGGATAAGAAGGCCAAGCGGCCGCCTACCGTGAGGATATAACAGTTCTATACCTCTTACGAGTTTTGCCACTTTTCCTTACAAAATAGTGCTATGGTAAAAAAAAATACTTCGCTGATTCATTTCAGTTTAATTTACACATCTTAAAATCAGAGTTCCTGCCTAATATGTGATTTACTTACATCAAATCGGATATCTGGTAGTGATGGTATATCAAAGCCTATATAGTCATATTTTCATTTATTTGTCTTTTGATGTGCACTGTAAACCGGACACTAAATGCGCGAACTGCGCAAACTTTGCACTCATACGCAAATGTCCGTTTCTCACTTTAGTATAGACCATTGGTTAGAATTTGTTAGAATTACTATAACTACGGGTCAAAAATCATACCTTTATTTGCGTATTTGAAGCCATAGCTGGCATCAAGTCAACAGTAAAAACGTCGCATTCTGTATGTGCCTATAGTACCTTATCATCAACAGCTTGGCGACGTCCACTGCTGAACACAGGCCTCATCCACATAACGCCACTTTGAGTGGCTGCTTGCCTCCTGCATCCAACGACTCCCCGCGCCATACGCGCGTCTATAGTACCTAAGTATACCAAATGACTTTTTTTACTTGAATCTACCCACATCCATAGGACGACGAGATAAAGAAGTACGTGAAGCAGATCCTGGAGGGAGCGAACTTGGAGCAGATCACCATGAAGACGGTCTGCAAGCAGGTGTACAGCCACTATCCGGACTTCGACCTCGCACACAAGAAGGACTTCATCAAGGCAACAGTCAAGTCGGTAAGTATCCACTCACAAACACAAAAACAAATCTATTGCATTATTTAAGCTACACAACAGCAACAAGCACGCGTTGCATAGTTATTCACACGAAAAAATAAGCGCAAATACTTGTTCTATGTCTGACTGTTGTTCGACCAATGGTCCTTGTAGTTCCGTACACATTTAGTAACTTGAAGTTGAGTGCATTTTATTTTATACAGTACAGATAGAGTCCGTGCCAAATCTAATGGCGGCTGTGAAGTCGGCGCGAAACGCTGCGCTGTACCAAAAATGACATGTGCGTGGGAAGAGGTGAGCAGTGATGGGGTCTTTGCAGCGCACTTCACAGCCGCCATTGAGTTTACCGCAGACTGCTTGATTAAATTGTAATAATAATGTAGGCTTCACTGAGTAACAATTAGTTTTCGGATTTTTAAAAGTCAGAACTGCCGATGGCGTTCAAAGTCTAAAATTGATACATTGAAAAAACTGGCATCACCATCAATAGCCTTAAGACGTCCACTGCTGAACAATATAGGTCTCCCCCAGGGAGCGCCATTTTGAGTGGCTACTCGCCTGCTGCAACCATCGGCTCCCCGCGGCTCTCACCGGATCGTCGGAAAAACTGTATCGTTTCTAATACTTGCAGTTTTTTGTTTTTATTTTACATAATTTTGACCTCTTTCATGCCAGTCCTTAACATGACTGTGTACAGATATTTAATAAGTTGCCATAGACTAATATTAGGATACCTACACTTTTAGCTCCGAGGTAGTGAGGAATATTTGTAGACAAGTGAAGAACCGGCATCCAGAAATAAGATGCATTATTAGTTTAGAACTTTAGATGCTTGTTGTGTTTTATTTCTTTATTTTAATTTATTTCCGTTTTTGTTTGTTGCAGTGTATTTAAGATGTTAGGCGATAAGGGAGGAGTTTAGATGTCTACATAGTATACCTAGTTTGTAAAAGGACATAGCTATATATTATTACAATAATAATATATTATTAAATAAAATGTTAAATTACTGAAAATGAAGTTGGAACAAATAAACACCCGGTTTCCATGATCAAGGTAGTTATTTTTTTTTGCTTACTTTTTTGCATGCTTTTATTTTTATACCTTTTATTGTGATCATTGTCCCGTAATTAGTTATATGTGCAATGGCTTGCTTTAGAATTGTCGAAAATCTATTATTTCTGGAAGGATTGGTCTTGATTTTCATATTAACAAAGTAATGGTAGTGTGCTCATTCAGAGTATATAGGACTTGGACCTTGGCGTGAGGGAAAAAAGCTTTTTTCCCGGCCAGCTGTGAGGGCCGACATGCGACCTATTGTATCAAAAGTCATTGTAACCCAATAAACTAACATCATTTACCAAGTAAAACAAAGTTAAATGAATATCCTTGTACAAAAATTGAAGAAATTATATTGTTTTCCAGCTCATATCATCGTGAGCAGTGACCACTCGGCCGCAACACAATAAAACATAGAAATAAGCTACGCATATTAATGAAAACTTAGTAGTAACTCGCCCGCCGCGGCTGTTCAACTAACACGGAATTTATGTCGGATTATAACAGCACTTCTGTAATGAAACTAGAAAAGGTGGATTATTGGGTTTAGATCACATAATTTTTGTACTTCATATCATCGTTACTGCAAAATTGCGTACGCTGTAATTATAAACAAACTTGTTAGTATTGACAGATGGTTAACTTGGTGATTAAATTTGCAATATACAAACGGCCTTATTCAAACGCGGTGTAGCTTCGGGTTAGTTACTCCTCCATTGTCTCTTTTTGTCATTCTAATATCGAACTTGATCGAAAAAGACAAAAGGTGGTTTAACTAGTCCAAAGCTACTCCACGTTAGTAATAAAGTGAACGTGCGCTGTTAAGAATTAAGATTGGTCGAAATACAAGACCAAGTGTTATTTTCCTACGCATTTACCTATAACTATATAACAAACTTAATATTTGTCTGATATTTTTCACGCTCCCGCTATAGACCTCCATTGGTTATTGTTTTCTTTAACCCAAAGTACTTTCTGTGCGACAAAGGATTCAAAGATTGGTCAATTTATTGTGTATAAAGTCTTTAATACAATGACTAAATTGTGTCGGCCCTAATTCTTGCCAGCTTGACTTTTCTGAAGTCCTTGTCGTTAAAATCGATTTTTTAATAAGGATGTAAAGAATAGAAGATGAGTTGAATAGGCGAGAATCCGGTCTGAGATTTTATAAACATTAAAAATTCAACTAAATTATTATGAACTTTCGGTTCGCGCGCAGATACATTCTGACAGGTGTGTTATAATTAGCGCTCTATATTAACAGTCCACGTTGTTTAGCTTATTGACTGAAATAATAAGTACATAAGCTATTTTTCTCTAATCTTTGAACGGATTGGTCATAACATTCATAAGTTGATAACCCATCATCCATCATTTTCACGGATTTTGTTTTGCATGGGAACGGCGCGGCAAGGGCCTATAATGTAATTTTATGTTGTAGGAAATAATTCCCTTTAGCGTAAGGATAACACAAGTAAACAGTTCTAGATTATAATGTAAGGATTGTTTATTTACGTCTGTCTCGTTTAAGTTGTGATTTTGTTATTTGTTTACGTTGCCGGTTTTACATGAGTTCAATGATCACTGACTTTTGTATTTGCCGTACAAATATGGCGAGTTCGCACTACTGTAATATGGGATGTTTTAAAATTAATTTTCTAATCTGAAATTTTTTGACATACTAGAGTTTTTACAACTCAACCATAATATTTTTCTATAGGTTTGTATTTAGTTTCTATATAAAAATGAATTAAAATTATTTTTGTATGTAATTGAATATTTAATTTGTTGATAAAATGTACATGAAACATTCGGGACAGTATTTTAAGAAATGAATATTAACATTTTTAATGTAAAAATTGGCAGTTCTAAGCATTCGTTTCCTAATTTTAATGTTATGTTAATAATTATGGTTTGGAAAGAAATTCGGAAGATAGATTATTTTTAATATGGAGGTAGGTTTAAAACGTATTTTCTTGCAGTTGGGCTGTATGGCAAATGTAATTGATTAAGGAATTAAGTGTACTTTTAAGATGTGTAAATAAACACATAGAAGTTGCAAGATCCGGGACTAAGTTGTTTCAACTTGGTAAATAAAATAATCTTTTTTAATTATATTAAAATTTCGGCTTAAAGTTTGCGCTAAAGTCGGATTCATATTGCTGTATTAGTCTCGTCTGCATCGTTTAACGTTATCTAAGCATACGTGTGTTCAAGACATGTGTTTCTCTTTCGCACACAACGCATTTCTTACAAATTCCATGGTGAATGTTCTCCGGCGTTCATTACAATACACTCTGCCCCATATCAGTGTCGTACAGAGCTTAGATTACATCAATCGGCCGATATTGTTTTATTGTTGCATTCATTAGTGTAAGTTTATTTCGGATAGATCACCCGCTTGAATATTTAGGTGCTCATATAGCATTTGATATTTTTTTTATCTTGTGGCCGACGTCGTCGCGAAGTCCGTGGGTGAGCTATATACTATAGGCGGGTGTGGGCGCGCCGAGACACGGCAGACCGAGTCAGGTATATTTACATTCTTTATGTAAATATATCTGGCTCGTAACGAATCAACTGTATAACCCGTATCGATTGATATATTTTTATCGCAAGGGTCCCTATAATCCTATTTTGAGTCCGGCATTAATGCGTCTCTCTGCACGCCCTCACCTATTAGTTCTAAGATAGTTTTAATCAACATTAAATGTGTATTTGTGAATTTTAACCTATTTCGGTTGATGTTTCTTTATAAATGTGTAAATGGCCGAGATCTGTAGTAAAGTAGTGAACACGGAGTGATAGCGAGTGACTGGTTCCCCCTTTTACAATTGGAATATAGATAATAAAATAAATAAAAGTTTGAAAAAATGTCTTGTTTTATTTTTCACCTTTCCTTCTTGGTTAGTGTATAATACAATATTTATACAAGATAATTATATCCATAATATACACATTTAATTAGATACATTACTATATTTAATGAGTTAAAGAAGAATAATACAAAAAGAGATCCAATAAAAATAAAATTAATATTAATCAGGGACGGATTAATCACACACTTAAAATAATTGACTATCGTTACTAGGGCTTGGTCTCTGGCTTGTGTGGTGTGACGCTCAAGCTTGGTCTCTGGTGTAACTTGAGCTAGGTTTCTGGTGTCGCTAGAGGTTGGTATCTGGTGTCACTAGAACTTGGTGTCTGGCTTGTGCAGTGTATCATAAACGTGGTCACTAAGGCTTGGCCTCTGGCTGTGTGTTCACTAAAGCTTAGTCACTGGTTTCACTAGAGTTTAGTCTAGTGTCATTTGAGCATGGTATCTATGTGCTATCTGCTCTGGTGTATCACATGAGCTTAGTCTGGTGTGACTTGTGCTTGTTCTCTGGCTTGTGTAGTGTCACTAGAGCTTAGTCTCCGGCTTGTGCGGTGTAGCCCGGAGTCTGCGCAGGCGTCGGTCGGGCGGCTCGTGTCGCGGCAACATGTCCGGCCGGGCGTGCGCCGGGTGTAGCGAGGTGTACGGACCGCTCGCAGTCTGCGATCCTCCCGACCAGTTCGATCGACGGTCGCTCTCGTTCTCTTCTACGCTGTCTACGTCACCTGGAAAAGGATTAAGAGAACTTAGTACCCAGACTTATGTAAAAACCTAACTTACGGGGCTTGTACAATGAAAATATTTAATTTTGGGACTAAGTAAGCACTATTTAGATTAGTTAGATGCATTGTTCAATCTGTGACTAAATAGTTCTTAATATATCCAGTTTGTCGGGGTGATTGATAACCAGCAAAAATAACACCCAGTTTCCGCTTAGGAACAAAATGTGCAGTACGCAAATTGAGCACGACACTCAAAATTAAGATTACGCAAAATGGTAACCTCACGTTCAGAACGAATTATTTTTTATATAATTATCTAGTTCTCTTTGATATATTAAACCCCCCAAAGGACAGGGCTTTTTTTGTATGGAACTTGGGTGTTTATTCTAATCAGTACACAATTAATTTCAAATGAAAGTTAATTTTATGCCGGATTCATAATATTCTTATAAAAAATTTATTCACTCCTCCGATTTTTTAATTTAATGCTTGCAATACTGGAGCTAACAAACTGAATGTTTTATGTTATCTGGGCTGGGTACTGTGAGCTCTTAGCGCTATTCAAATCAGAGCGTATATTGGATCGCAATGTTTTTTTATGTATGAATATTTTGACAAGCGACCCAATATAGGCTCTCTTTTGAATCGCGCTTAGAGCTCACAGTACGGCGCCTGTACCAACAATTTTTTTGTGGTTTTATCAGAAAGTAACAATTTTGTAACCTATGGGTTTTATCCACTGATTAGCCAAAAAAATCGAGTTTTATCATTTCATGCCATACTATTATCTATATACAAAACTTGAAATAGCTGAACATTGAATTATTTATTAATATGTAGTTTATACCTATATTATTTAGTTATGCATAATATATATTAAATTGATTTGTAAAGGAAAAATTAGAATCACGAGCGGTGATTGAACCCGCATCCATCCATCATTTTTCCTTTACAAATTAATCTGTAGATTACGCTGAGCAGGCGATACTGCTTTAAAAATCATAAATATATATTATGCTAATATTTATGATTTTTATAGCAGTATCGCCTGCTCAGCGTAATCTCCAGATTAATTTGTAAAGGAAAAATTAGAATCACGAGCGGGGATGGATGCGGGTTCAATCCCCGCTCGTGATTCTAATTTTTCCTTTACAAATTAATCTGTATATATTATGCTGTTTATATATTTGGTATAGTATTACAATTTATTTATATTTTGATAATCTGATATAGTTACTTTTGAATTTTAATAGTCATTGTTGTAATTTAGTAAGTAGTAGATACTACTCATTTCTTTTTTATTTTGTTCAACAATTTTTGCTTATTTCCTTATGTGCACGCCTAACCTAATTATTTCTCTGCACGCCTTGGTTGACTGGTAGAAAATGCTTTAGCATTAAGACCTCCGTTGTATATGTTATGTGAATAAAGTATTAAATAAATAAATAAATATTATAAATCGAAATCGGAGGTTTGAAAAATCCAAAATTATTACGGATTAACTTTATGTGCAACCCTGTATCTTTTGCCACTATTATCATTTCGATTATATTTAACACCCACTTATAACCTTCTCCTTTATAGCTGCATTTTTTAATTGTACCGATTTATTTTGACAGCCTCCGTGGTGTGGTGGTTGAGCAGGTCGGCTCATAACCCGGAGGTGGCGGGTTCGATTCCCGCTACAGAACAAGTATTTGTGCCCGAAAAAAAAAGCGCAAATACTTGTTCTGTGTCTGGGTGTTGTGGGACCATGGTCCTCGTAGTTCCTGGGTCCCTAGATACAGGGAATCCTAGTTAGGGTCCAGGATCTATGTATGTGATCGTTGGGCGTTATTTATTATTATTATTTATTTATTTATTCGGTATTCTAATGGTATTCAACATTTTATGTTTTTTTAAATAGGCTAGTATCATAATAGATAAAATATATGTTACCATCGCTACTGTTGTTGCTGGGCACATGAGCGTCTCGCAGCCTCGGTCGGCGGCGCCAGTAGCGGAACTCTCGCGGGAGAGTGTACGATCGAGGTAGAGATATCTACAAAGGGACATTACATCAAGCAAAACATTAAACAAGTCGTCAAATAAGGTTCCTACTGCTAGGACAAGGGCATTGTTTCACACAGAAGGAGAGTATATGTCACCGTCTTTGTAAAAAGAG
This sequence comes from Ennomos erosarius, assembly GCA_963580505.1. Lineage (NCBI taxonomy): Eukaryota > Metazoa > Arthropoda > Insecta > Lepidoptera > Geometridae > Ennomos > Ennomos erosarius. The sequence continues at coordinate 5,965,601 of OY756999.1, read as the reverse complement.
TTCGTTAATAAAAAATGCGGTTATTTATAAACTGTCGCTTTATTGCAAAAGGGCACTGTGTCTCACAATAAAACGGTCGATTTATCGGTTATTTATAATCAATCTGCATCAATTCGTTTTATTGTAATTACGGGTTTGTTCACAATTAAACGCTACTAAAACCCGTTTTTTTATAAACTCACCGCAAGGTACCGACTATTTATAAATAATTGAAATATCATCCGTTTTATTGTGAGACAATCTGTCAGTTTGCAATAAATCGACAGTTTAAATAAACGGTTTTTACAAAAAGACGGTGACATAATTATGTACAGTACAACCATAATCCATTATGCTGGCTCAGGCTAAGTGCGGGTTGGTGGATGACAAAGAATTTGGTGATTTTCGAAAATGCCTGTTTCTCAGGATGTCTTCGTTCATTGTAAGAGCGAGTGCAACTTTTAAATTGACTACCTCATAGTGTAGTGGTTAAGCAGGACGGCTCATAACCCGGAGGAAGCGGGTTCGATACTTGCGACAAGAGCAAGGCATCTGTGCACAGAATACAACGCAAATACTGTGTCGGAGTGTTGTGGGATCATGGTACTCGTAGTTCCTGGGTCCCTAGATACAGGAAATCCTAGTTAGGGTTCAGGATCTACTGATGGGGGTCGTTATCAATTATTTTATTTTTTATACAACCACCAACGTTCGACAAAAGAATATATAATTATGTTGTGATACCTGACTGTCGATATCGCTGGGGGGTCTTGGGGTATCTCGCGCAGCATCCGGACTGGACTCGCCGCCGCTACTGGCCCCACCTTCCTCTTTCTTCCTACCCCTGTATAAAACAACGCATTAAATTAAATTAATTATTTACCTACCCCAATGAACAATGCCTCTGTGGTGGATAAGTGGAGCCTTATTAAAGCGAAGGGTAGAGCAAATAAGGTTTTTTTGGTACGTTTCCTGACGAAATTAGAGCATGTGGAGCTTGAATTTTATATATCATGTAATTCGTTTCATTAACTTGTTTGTGATAAACGCAAATACAAGATAAAAAAAAATCGCAAACACCTCAAAAATTTGGTTGTTCCCATTTTATACAGTACCTATCGAATATATTTTTACAAAAAAAAATAGTATTGCCCAACAAACATTCACATTATGTGATGAATTCATAATTTTGAAAAATACTATACGAACGAGACGGGCCCGATAGCTCAGTTGGTAGTATCCCTGCCTTCTGAACTGAGGGCTGTGGGTTCGATTCCTCCAGGACAAACAATTGTGTGATAAACATAGATGTTTGTTCTGCGTCTGGGTGTTATATTCTATGTATGTATTTACAAACAAAAAAGTATATAAGTATTGTATCAATTATCTGGTTCCCATAGTACAAGCTATGCTTAGTTTGGGGCTAGATGGCGTTGTGTGAAATGTCCACACATATTTATAAAAATTTATTATTTATAGATATTAATTATATACGATTATAAATCAATCGGTTCGCGCGTTGCCTTTATTTCGACATGCTTATCTGGCTCTACCCTACGCCTTATGTTTTGATCCTTTATGATCAAGGGGTCTAGCAAAGATACCTTTCCATTAGCGTTAACGCCAAACGCTAGCTCCAAAACGTATTAGAATTACATTATGTAGCTGCGGAAAACTAAGCGATTTCCGAAATGGCACTTCCATACATTTTGAGTTATCGTATGGCGTTAATGTTTAGAATAAGTACCTACAGAAGGTAAGTTTCCAAACAAAAACCTTCTAAAAACTTAGGCTTTTTGGTATTTTAGGCGATTTAAGCAATAAAATTAATAGCTTATTACCAGCGGAAAGTCACACCAGGGGGTCTAGCAATGATGCCAATCGCTAACGCTAACGCCTCACGCTAACTCCAAAAATTCATCGAAATGACATTCGCTACGGAAAAGTTAGCGATTTCCGAAATTTCATTTCAGTACATTTTGGAGTTAGCGTGAGGCGTTAGCGTTAGTGTTTGGTATCTTTGCTAGACCCCCAGAACCAACCATGCCGCTTTTCTGATGGGCTGTGGCACGATTTTACCGGGCAATTGTCATTCAAAATAATTTTCTGGGAGATCTTTACACAGTTATGACCACGCGAACGTTCGTACACCAAAAAAAAAATGGCTTAAAGGACAGGACTTTTTGTATGGAATTTGGGTGTTTAATTGTTTATTCTAATCAGTATACAATTAATCTCAAATGAAAGATTAATTATGCAGGATTAATAATATTCTTATAGAAAATTTATTCACTCCTCCGGTTTTTTTATATTTGGCATTAAACTAAAATATTTATTGCTTGCAATACTGGAGCTAACAAACTGAATGTTCTATATTATCTGTACCAACAGTTTACTAATGTGGTTTTATCACAAATTAACAATTGTTTTTACTGTAACCTATGGGTTTAATCCACAGATTAGCCAAAAAAATTCGAGTTGAACTGATAACTTTTCGTGCCATACTAATAAAATAAAATGGGAGGTTTTGAAAAATCCAAAATGATTACGGATTAACTTTATGTGTAACCCTGTATCTTATGCCACTATTATCATTTTGATTATATTTAACACCCACTTATAACCCTCTCCTTTCGCGAAAATATTGGGATTCTACAGGATGTAATTTAATTCGTTAGCATAAATTGAGCCCATGATACTACATCATTTATAGATGATTATTAAGGAGTAAAAGTGTGTAAATGAAAATATTTTTATTGAAAACTAGCTTTTGCCCGCGGCTTCGCACGCTTGTGTTATGTTATTTTTACGTTATAGTCTAATAATAGATCATGCATTTCGTACCAAACAACAAAATCCACTAAATCTTTTCGAAGCTGAGCACAGTAACCTGTATTAGCATAGGTATAGGTATAACGCAAGCATAGCCGTGAGTGGAAGCTATTTAAGCCATTACCTAAAATTAAATGTTTTGAGTCTAATATACATTTATAACAGTAAAAGAAGTTTCAAACAAAAAACTACAATTTTATAAGTACCTCTTCATATTAGGTACAAAAAAAAGAAATCATCATCACTTCACTCAGGTCTTTAACAGAAGTTTCAGTAAGTTTTGTTTAGGTAGTAGTTACCTAAGCAGGCAGGTACAGTTTAGAAAAATATGGAAGAATCACACACGATGATCCTGTTTTGCTCAGTTTTACATAATTATGATCCGCGCGCTTTTTGTTCCATTTACCACATTTTTTTTACCTTCTTAAGTTTGGTTCCATACGAATTGAGTACCTAACTACCTACACACAGCCAGTGTCAATAATAAGTTTATAAATTGCTGGAGATATGCATTTACCTGTACGACGCGTACATAATTAATTTTCTTAATACTAATTAGGAATTACTAATACTAAACCACCACTCCTTAAAGAAACGACAGTTATAATTATTATATTATGTCCACTATTTTCCACGCTGTCTCATTCCCAACATACCTACCTAGTGATGAAAGTGAGGAAGTAGGTTAAATCGTCATTACATAATTATTACTAACACCCAAAGTTACTAACCTACTATAACTATAACCTTCTTGAAGTAACCGAGTAATCAATCATTTTCTGCTCCCGTGGCTTATTTAAAAGCCCACAGATCTAAAATATTTTAACTATTAAAAACTTATTTCAACATGCAAGAAGAAGAAGAAGAAGAACAAATCAAAAACGAACGAACGTTACGCGCCATGTTGTTAATTCGAGGATACAATTTTATTGCCATAATGAATACCTACATATTAATTATTATATCTAAGTACCTACCCTTTTTAAACATTTTTCATCAAATATTTCTAATCATTGGCTAAATACAAATAATAAGCACGCACTCCGGCTTACTTTAATGCCAAAATAAAAAAGGTTTAAAATGCGTAGCAATGATAAGGGTATATAACTTAAGTAGCTATAAGTACTACAGGGGGTCTAGCAAAGATACCAACCACTAACGCTAACGCCAAACGCTAACTCCGAAACTGTATTGAAAATCATTAGCTGTGGAAAAGTTAGCGATTTCCGAAATGTCATCCTAGTACATTTTGGAGTTAGCGTTAGTGGTTGGTTTCTTTGCTAGACCCCCAGGTACCTTAAAACTTCCTTGGGGTTGATCAAGAATGTAGCAGCAGCGCAAAAATAATTTTATCTACATAATTAGAATGGTAACGTGTAGTAAGTTCATGTAAATAATACATTTTACCAGATCGCCAATAAAGAACATTACTCCCGCCAAAACCCCATACATCGAAAACTTGAATAAAAATGTATGCTTCAATATTGGCTAAGTATGATAATCGTGTGAAGCCTTATGAATAATTATAAAAAGTCTAAGTACCTACTCTTTTAAACAGTTTTTATAAAATACTTCCTATCATTGGCTAAATACAAATTTTGTCTAATGCAAAATAAAAAAAGGGTTTACAATGCGTAGCAAAAGCAAGGGTCAATGGGCACAGATTACTGAATATGTTACTACTAAAGGTTAAGCTATAGGTACTATAAATACAATTTTAAATACTTATTTCGAATGGTAAAGCGTAGTAGATTTTTGAAAACTAATACATAATACCAGATCGCCAATAAAGAATTTTGCCCTCTCCAGAACCCAATAAATCGAAAACATGAATAATAATTTAGTTGTGTTTCAATATTGGCTAAATATGATATCGCGTGAAGCCTTAAAACTTATAAAAAAAGTCTAAGAAGTTTTTAGTTTTCTAAACTCCTTGTTCTCTGTGTCGTGCTCATATTCAAGAAGGTTCTCATACCTATCCTCTTTTTTTAGTTTAGACCACAGATTAACGAAAAAACTTATCGATATGTAAATACATATGATTTTTTTGGGTATAGGTACTTACATAATGAACACATTGTTTTTCTCTAATCTGCATTGCATCGAAGATTGCAAGAAGTTATCGCGCGTTGTATTTCGCCGTAGCCCGAAATGTGTGATACACCACCGGTAATGCAGGCGCACCAATTGTTATTTACTGTTGTAAAACATGCAGTAAATTACTTCCTTATTGCTTAGTGCAGTGGGATTGCTCAGAATGAAATACAAAAATATAAGAGTTCCGTACTCAAAGAGTAAATCCTTATTACTAAACCTCCGCTGTCCGTCTGTCTGTCGGTCTGTCCACCAGGATGTACTCATGAGTCGTGATAGTTAGACTGTTGTATTTTTCACAGATGATATATTTCTGTTGCCACTATAATAACCGTGGTCCGTATTCAAAGGGACAGATAAAATACAAATAAAAAAAAGGTTGGTTTTAGTTCATATTGATAAGGAATTATAAATTAAAACTATTACAATTTATTTTTGTAATCGCAAATAATACTCTCACAGTTTGTAAAACATATTTATTCGCCGACATGCAATATAACGCTACTGCTTCCTCCATTTTATTTAGCCCACGTCGGTCGCGCAGCAGGCAAACAAATTGACTGTGTATCCAGGTTGGGGCGCTACAAAAACATCGAGGATATTCAACAGAGACGTTTTTGCGCGCCAACTCAACAGCGAAGGTTCGGGCGTATATGAAGCCGTGCCATAATAGTAACAGAGTTTTTTTCCTTTAATCTGTGCAACCGGAGAAACCCGAGATAAAATTACCGTCAGTAGCAGTGTAGCAGAGTAACATTTTTTTTCTTTCATCTATGGTTAGTAGCCAAAATATAACTTTTGACACTGGCTAAATACCTACACTATGTGTGGAGCCAAAATATAAGACAAAAAACTTACCTTGAGGCATTGAAGTGGCCATCTTGTTAAAACCCCGTTCCGTTTCATAATGAAATCTTAATCATTTTCACAATAAAAAAAATTAACGATATTTAAAATTTAATATATCCTATGTTTTGCGCCGGGTTTTTCTAAGCTTATTAGTGAAAACCGCATGAAAAACCGTTCAGTATTTTCGGACTTGTGCCTTAACAAACAAACAAACAAACAAACAAACAAACAAACAAACAAACAGACAAAATGTCTAAAAAGTAGCTTAACGTGATCAGCGAAAAATTTCAAGCCAACCTGTGTAATTTTTTTTTCGATATCTTGCATTTACAGATTTTTTTATCTCTACAGTTTTATTATATGTATAGATGATGAAGATTTCCGCGGCGCCTAACGCGGTTGGCACGGATGATTTTGATACATTTAAACGTTTTTATACCTTGTATGTACTAATTGAAAACAGTACTTTATTATTTTAACTAAATTTTGTATTGTAGCATTTGATTAAGTAAGTTATTCCATTTTTCGGAGTTATTATTACTACCAAAACAATGTGTTAGAATTCAAAAATTTTGGTCCACACGTGACCGGTATCAGGAATAGGACCTAGTTTCAAAGGATGCTAATGAATTCAATTACACTCGGTATAGGTACTTATTCTAAGCGTTAACGCAAATGGAAAGGTATCTTTGTTATATCCCTACACTGCCTAAAAAGCTGAAAGACCACGAACTAGTGACCGAGTAAGCCAGGGTATTACGTACGTGTAAGGCGCGCCCCAGGCACTGTGGCAGCAGACAGGGCGGGTGGAGCCTTCCAGATAATGTGGCGCGAGGAGGATCTCAGGCGTTCGGCAACGCTGCATCTTGCGGATTTGTTCCATCTTCTTACTGCCTAGGTATTGAAACCTATGAAAACCCGTAAATTATTTTTAAACTGAAATATGATCACTTGTCGATATTAAACGGGAAGTTGTGAAAAGAATGCTCGCTTTAACCCAAAAATTCATATTTGCCCACCTTTATAAAAAAATCTTAAACCAAATTTTTTTTTATTATTTATTTCGACTGAAACTTCTTTCTTATTGGGCTTACTATTACTATGCTGAATCAAATTAACCAACTTAAAAATAAAATACAAAGTACAATTACTAAAAACTAAATTAAATCTAAACTAAGTAGGTACTTATCTAAATCTAAAATAAAAATTCAAATTAACAAAAGTTTTTGGAACATGAAACAATTTTGATGCGGTGATAGGCCGGTCCCCCAGTAGGTGGACTGACGATCTAGTTAAAACCGCGGAGAGCCGATGGATGCAGGAAGTGAGCAGCCGCTCAAAGTGGCGCTCCGTGGTGGAGGCCTATGTTTAGCAGAGGACATCTTCAAACTTTATGATGGGTCAGTATTCTATTTATTATTTATTTTTTTAATTAACTTACCTTTCACAATTCTGACCGAACTGACTGCAAGGTTCATTATACGTCGACCGCAAATTGTCTATAGGCTGCACTCCTAAATGTGGCAGCGGCGAGCTGTCACTATACTTGTACTGGTTTTCGCAATAACCCGAGAACTCGACACGACCTTCTGAATAAATCCCGTTTTGTAATCTAGGCTTTTCAACTGTGGTTTGGTAATTTGCTTCAGAAATGTAGTTTGCTTGAGTATTGTTTAGGTTTCTAGGACTAGCATTATTAGCATCGTAAGTGCGAGTTTCGAGGTAATTTGGGGATCGGATAGGCGTTCTCGTGACATCGTTCAAGTTTGCTGGATTCTCGTAAAATGTCCTCGTGTTATCGTACCGCCTTTTGAGGTCGTTCTGCTGATTCTCGGTTTGGAAATTGAATTCCGCTTTTATTTCTGTGTAGGTGGGGTAAATGTTGCAATTGTGGGGGAGTATGGGGTAGTTTTGGTAGGAGTGCGCCATTTCTATGCTAGGCCAAGCGGGTGGTTCTGCGTGTGTTTTTGCTCGGGGGATAGGCTGTCTTTGCAAGCTGCTGTAAATTTCCTCGGCCGCTACGGGGGTTGTTTTGGCTAACTTTCCCTGTTTTATTTCTTCTTCTATGACACGTAGTTCGGCGAGCTGCTTTTGCTTCTTTTCCTGCAGTTTTTGTTGGATGTTGACGCGGGAGCCGACGCTAGAGCCTTCGTTTTCTGATGAGCCTCCCTAACAAAACAAAAAATTTAGGATCCATGATAGCTGGCTCCTCAATCTAGACATTATAAAAATAATAATAGGTTATTAAGAAAATTCTTACTAACATATGCCCCTCAAACAATGTTCAACATTAATTCCCATTTTCTGGTACGTTTGTTAAGAACCCGCATACGAAATTTGGCCGTTTTCGCTGATTTTACAGACGTGGTTTTACAGTTAAAATACTATATATCTATATTTTTTAGTGTATAAAATGAAATATCATTCCAATCATGATCTAATGTGTGAGCTACTTTTTTATTTGTGCTATATCATTTTGATTAATCGACATTAAACTAACGACTATTTTGTGAATTTTTGCTGTTTGTGGTTTGGAATATTGTATATTTATAAATCATTTTCACGTCTAAAACGCATGAAAAAATTACAATGTATTCTTGTCAAAGTCGTCTATACAATGTAGTGTAAAAATGGACAGTACAAAATCTTTTAAAACCACCGAAATTTCGCGTTATAATACACGACGCAAGCCTCGAGTCAGCAGTTCGCGCCGAGCGCTTACAAAGAGTGGACGTGCCGCTCTGCGCTCTGAAAATCGCACCTAGGATATGAAACGCGTGCGGCCTCGAATACCTAATGCCGCCCGTCTCGGTTTAGTATACGGGCTCTTAACGTGAAAATCATGTTAGTTTAAAAATACTGAACGCCCATTGGTTGAAGATAACCGATGATCAACAGAAAACCAATAAGCGCCGTATTTTTAAGTTGACATGAGTTTTAACTTTATTATATATATTACATATTAACAAACGTATGAGAAACTGGGAATAATAACATCATCATATTAATCCGAAGTTCCTTTCACTAGGTAAATCGACGATCTGGTTAAAACCACGGGCGGCTGCAGGCGCTCTATGGGAGGCCTATGTTTAGCAGTGGACACATTTAGACCTCTTTGTAAGAATACAAGTGGCTGTTAAATATACTAACGTGATTACTAAAACATTGGTTCAACAGCATCGAAATATCGGCAACTCTAAACAAATAAATTACATAATAGCACGTAATCCGGCTTACTTTACGTACAAATCACGTCGAATAACTCGAGAGCTGCCATCGGCGCCGCGCATGCTCCGTGAGGATGGGCATCTTTATTGCCCGAACACCGGTAGAGTTATTCAACGTGATTTGTACGAAAAGTAAGCCGGATTACGTGCTATTATGAGTTCTATTTACGTTACCTTCTATAAAAAAAAAACAAAAAAAAAGCAGCAAACCAAATACAAATATTACACTACTACTATAAATTACATGGTAAATTAAATATCTCGTTAATAAACAATATTTATTTGGGTGGGGCCTATATCCAGCAGTGGACGTCTTCAGATTCGTTTGATGACGCTACTGCGCAAAGCACTGCGCAGTAGCAAAAATCAGATGTGCGCGGGTAGAGGTAAGCGGTGTGGGCTTGCAGCGCAGTTCACGGCCGCCATTGAGTTTATTTGACGGGCCCGATAGCTCAGTTGGTAGTACCCCTGCCTTCTGAACTGAGGTCTGTGGATTCGATTCCTACCCGGGACAAACATTTGTGTGATGAACATAGATGTTTGTTCTGCGTCTGGGTGTTATATTGTATTTTATGTATGTATTTACAAACAAAAAGTATATAAGTATTGTATCAGTCATCTGGTTCCCATAGTACAAGCTATGCTTAGTTTGGGGCTAGATGGCGCTGTGTGAAATGTCCACACATATTATTAAAAAAAAAAGTTTGGCGCGGACCCCATGACCACGGAAGTATACGATGTTACTGACGTGATGGTGGTGCGCGGCGGGGAGCGGCCGGCGCCAGAAGGCGGCGGGCGCGCCGGGCGGCGGGACGAAACATGTCGGCTTCTTCTTCTTCCGACCACAACCACCACTACAACAAACATCACTACTTTACTGTTTACACATGGGACATAGGAATATTAGGCCTGATTTTGAAGGCTTTAGTTGACAGTTCTTAGAATACCAAAAATATATCCGTCTCTTACATTGCCGTCTATTTGACAAGAACAGCAACAGTTTTAGAACTTTTAGATCTGTCAACTAAAGCGTTCAAAATTGGGGTCCCATCATCATTGGCCTTTAAGTCTATTACAGACTATTTAAGCAGTGTGTTGAAAGACACTTTTTTTGGTGGCTGTATAAGCCAATACGAGAGAGGCACATGCGTCCACACCTTGCGCAGGCGTGTGTTGCGACAGGGGGGTCCCATCAGCAGAGCGATTATGTAAAGCTGTTACAAACACTGGGTTGATCGAAACACATTTGAAATAGCTACATGTGTGTATCGATAATTTGCGATTACGTAAGGGTTTTTATTTCTATTTCAATCGGTTTTTATCGATAACAACCAAAGTGAAGTTGCAGCCAACCCGACCGATTTAAAAAGCAAGGTTTATATAGAAAACGTGCTGAAATGACTAATCATTTTTATATGGCTGCATTATACGGTTCTTTGGCCTATGTTTTCGTTGAAACAGAAAATGTCATTGTCAATGAAAAATAGAGTTATAATAATTGTGACCATTTGTGGCAGATTTCTGCCATTTGGCAGAACTAGCTCTTAAGTTTACTGTTTTAAAAACGTGGCATCTTTCGGCAGATGTGGGGGTTATTGATATTTTGAAGTAAAAATCGGAGGTCTCATAGCTGCAGCTCTTTATTAGTTTTAATAACTTAATAATATTAATTTGTAATTCATTCATCAGACTTCCTCACTGAAACTAGAAGAAACTAAATACCATACCTGCCGTGCGGACTAGAGGGAGCGCCTCACTAGCAACCATGTAACTAAGATAGTTTTCATCCGATCAATATCCTACTGCCGGTAAACTGGCGCGCTAATTGATTTTATACTGTTATTTGTCTTTTAAGATATACTTTTATATATTACTTTTTTATTCATTGGTCAGCCCCCAAAGGGCCGTTCTTGAAAACATAAACGTCATGGGCCCTGTCGGGCACGCAAAAATTAGAAGAGACGGGGATACATAACTATTGATAATCACGTACAGCCAACGACGTTTTTGCGCGCCAACGTAACACGAATAATCGATCAATCATTCATTTCATTTCAAAAATTCTTTATTAAAATAAATATTACATAATAGTACGTACACCTCAGCGCTAGAATCTAAGCTATATCTATCTTAAAAATTAATACGTTTGACAGGCTAAAACGCCTTTTTAAACTTTTAATACAAAATGTTAATAATTCAAAAGTTCTCATTAAATCATAATCGAGGGTAGTTACATTTAGTTTTAACATAAATATTCTTTTTACGTACTACTTAAGCTACTTCATACGTTTATATCGCGGAGAAATGGTTGGGTATTAGTAAAAATATGTTATTTACACAGTTGAAGTGCATACATACCTAATAGTAGGTATAACTATCAGGTAGGTTTACTTACACAGTTAATATTCTGCAAAAGCAAGTTTTGAGATACTTATCTAAATTACATACTTATGTAATGTAGGTAGGCACCCAATTTCAATTTTATTGAATTAATTTTAATCTAGTAAAACATCTAATTCTAGTCATCTATCCATAATAATTATTATACCTGATACTTCGTAACCCGAACGAACCAATATAACAATAAGAACTGGTAAATAGGTAGGTTAAAATAGGCATGTTAGAAGGTATAAATACTAGCAAAACAGGTATGTAGGTAATCCATCTTGGAATGTAGGTTAGTACGTGCTTATAGGTATTTGCCTTATTAGCTATTTGCCTCACCATCATAATAATATTATTGGGTTCATCAATAGGTAAGTCAAAAAGCGGGCTATTACGAACATACCACTTATATGTCGCTTGACAAGATTACGTTCTCATCCTAAGCTTGTAGTTATAGAAATAAAACAAGAAGATATTATTGCTTACCTACTTACTTAGTTACAGAAAGGAAATTTTGCGAAATGCTCCATTTTCGACTGTATTTTGTTAATAAATAACAAGATATGAACAACAAAATGATGCTAGGTAATAAATAGGTATTCAGAATTTGTCATGTGGGTTAGTACATATTATTAAGATTGTATTTGTATGTTTTATTATAATTATATGTAGATATACTACATAGAAAATATTTATTTATAAACACGGTGGGTATTTCTGCAATGTAAACTCAATCATACGTTGAGAGTTTGGACCCTACCGTACGGGACGAATATCGGCGGCCAACTGTTTCACTCGTACAAGAGCAAGTGATGGGGCAATCTATAAGTTTTATACTTATCGATATAAGGAAGATCATGACTACGAGTTTGTCCAAGTGAGTAAACTAGTTTGTTAGGGTGTTTTAAATGTATTTTCAAGTAAAATTGTTTGGTTAACTTTAATATAAACTGTTTTAGAGTAGGTAATTCAATTGATTGGTGTAATTTTTGTAAGTTAGTACGAAATGGAGTGTTATAACATATTTTAAGTGCCTTATTCTGTATAACTTGGATTTTATTGTAATTAGTCTGACAGGTGCTGCTCCAAACAGGCGCAGCATATGTGAGACATGGTCTAATTAGTGTTGTATAAATACGTAGCTTTGATATTGAGCTGAGATTACTCTTTCTATTGAAAATAGCATTCAGTGCGCCCATGGCTCTAACAGCCTTAGTTTTTGTGTGGTTAATATGCTGTGTCCAATTTATTTTATTATCCAATATCACGCCTAGATACTTTGCATTAGGGTTCCAATTGATTTCGTGATTACATATTTTTAAACGTCTTTTTGGCACTTTTCTAGATCTTGTAAAAAAATATGGCTTCTGTTTTGGTTTCGTTTAGTTTAAGTTTCCAATCAGCGAAGAAAGCATTCAAATTAGATAGTGACAATTGCAGCCTACCAACAACAAGGTCAACATCTTTTGAGGACGTAAATGAGGCGGTATCGTCTGCAAAACATGCTAGCTTAGTGCGTGGTTGAACAGGAATATCATTTAGATAAATTAAGAAAAGGTAAGGACCCAGTACCGATCCTTGTGGTACCCCTGCTGGGATACAACGAGGCTCAGATGAAGTGTTTTTAACATTCACAGTAAACTGACGATCACATAAGTAAGACGATATAAGTTTAATTAACGCAAGGTTTACTCCATTAACGAAAAGCTTGTGCAAGAGGCCTGCGTGCCAGACAGTGTCGAATGCTTTTTCAATGTCAAGCAAAAACATACCTGTAGATTCGTTTAAATTTAGGTGATGTGCAATGTGTTCAGTCACCCTCACTAGTTGTTGTACAGTGGAGTGCTGTTCCCGAAAACCAAATTGCTCATTAATAAGTGTGTGCTTCGACTCCGCTAGTAGATATGAGTATACAACCGATTCGAATAGCTTACCTAAAGAGGGAAGCAAACTAATGGGTCTATAGCTGTTGGGAAGTGTACTCTTCTTACCTGGTTTCAATATGGCAACAATTTTAGCAGTCTTTAAAGTTTTTGGGAAGTATGATAACCTAATACAAGCATTGATCAACCGTGTTAGGTACACTAGTGCTTTACGGGATACATTTCTTAAAAGCTCGTTCTGTATATTATCTTCGCCAGGTGCTTTGCGTTTCTTTAGTTTATCTAAGAGTGACGAGATATCTCTTGGCTTAGCAAAAAAGTTTTGTTCACCAGGTACGTAACTATTTATAATTTCATTTGATGATTTTACCTTCGCCTCAATGTCTGGGGTACTGACCCAGTCCTTAGTCAGTGTCATATTACTAAGAAACGAGTCTGCTAATATCTCGCATTGTTCTTTATCATTTTCGGTTTCAGTGTTGTCGGATTTAAGTAATGGTGGGATTATTTGACGTTTGGAACGCAGACCTTTAGCGATACGCCATATATCTGTTGAGGGATTGTCAACTTTGTCCAATTTGTCATTCCAAATTTTGTCATTAAACTTGCTTATCCCTATATTTATTTCAGATTGCATATTGTTAATAGTATACCGGAGTTGTTTTCGTTCTTCAGGGTGGATAGAAGAAGCATCTTTACGACGCAGCCGGTTTTTTAGCTTAATAAGATTTCGTAGCCGGCGCGGGAGTGGTTTAGGTTTTAATTCGTGGTTGGACAGTGGAATGGACAAATCTCGAGCCTTATATATTGCATTGGTGAGTTGTCCAAGAGCAGAGTCAATTTCGGTAGAAGATTTGTAAGTCAAAGAATTTAGCGATATATTGGCGTCAAGAACTGAACGATATTTAGGCCAGTCGGCACTACTGTACTTGTAAAAAGTGTTGTTAACACACGAGAACTTCTCGTCAATGGTAAAAAATATAGGTAAGTGGTTCGACGACAGGGCAGGGACAGTATGCATGTTCTCAATCGAGTGTACGTTCTTGGATATAACAAGGTCAGGAGTTGAGGGCTTATGCTCTGGCCTGTAGTGGACAAGAGTAGGTTTGGCTGGTGCATGGATTTTGTAGGTGTGGTTTAACATGTGGTTAAATAGGATATTACCAGAACTATTTCCTTGAGAGCAGCTCCAGCTTTTGTGTTTAGCGTTCAGATCTCCCATGATTAACACTTTAGGGCCAAGATTTAAAAGCTTATTTAGATCACTGGGAATAAACTTTAAGTTAGGTGATTGATAAACAGATATGATTATAAGGTTATTATTGGAACTTGAAGTTAATTTGATACCTACTGCTTCCATATTTATAGTGGGGGGCATTCTTACTTGAGTGTGTTGAATGTTAGTTTTGATGAGAAGGGCTACCCCTTGGCCACGTCCCGAGCTATGCTTATCTTGGCGGTAGCACGTGTAGCCAGGTGTATCTATATTGATATTATTAGAGATTCTAGTTTCACAGAGTGCTGAAATATCAAATGGATGTGTACTTACTGCTAAATCGAGCAGTTCAGTGATTTTTGTCCGGATGCCGTCGGCATTCCAAGAAAGAACCCGTAGGCCGCCTTATACATACTGACCAAGATGGTTCAAGATTAATATAACCTTGTCAACCATCGTTTCACATGCCAAAAACTCTTGTTTAAGCGATTTTATTATGTTGAGAATATGGAGCATTTCGCTGGTGCATGAGTCTAGTTTACCCAGTTGTACTTGCTGGGTTGGCTTCTTGCTATCGCAGGCTACTGCAGGAGCATGTACAGCTGTAGCTACATTTTTGGTCGGTGGATTAACAACAAATGAAGTCTTCTTTGGATTTGACACAGCTGAAGCCCAGGTCCTCGAAGAAGAGCTCTTGATAGTCTGGCTATTGAGAGTTGCTGGCATCAGGCTTGGAAGAGAGGTACGCTGTGGCCTAATTCGCTCCAAATAAGACTGCCGAGCCGAACACTGCCGAAAGTTCGCTGGATGAGCCTCTTTGCAGTTGCAGCATTGCGCTGGAGAGCTTCGGTCCTTTTTAGGGCAGTCTTGGGAGGGATGAGACTCAAGGCACTTCACGCAACGAGCGGGGTGATTACAGTTGCTCGATGCGTGACCAAACCCCTGGCATCTGAAGCACTGGGTGCCTCCCCAGTTTCTAGGTTTGTATTTGCGAACCTCAACGACGCATTTGCAGAGGAACTTTATGCGGCGAAATTTAGACATATCAATTCCTGTCGGTATCTGAATCAGGTATAAGGGATTACTAGGCGTTGTAGATCCTGCTCTAGGTTGAAGAACAATTACCTTGCAGTCCTTAAACCCCAGAGATGACAGGTCATCAATAATATCTTCCATCTCCAATACTGGCAAACCTCGAATAACTGCTTTGGCCATTTTTTCATCTTTACGTGTAAAGGTGTGGTACGAGACGTTGTCTTGTCGGAAGCCTTCCTTAACGCGCTGGTGACAAGTCTGGCTATAGCAGTGAATGGCAACTTTATTCTTGCCTCTATATTGTAGATGAAAGTCGGCTGAGTACTTCATGACCATATCTTGAATGGTTTTGTGTGACACAGAAGATCCCAGATCTACAATAATTGGTGGTATGCGAGATGTTTTCTTACCGCTGGTATCAGTTGTAGGATTCTGGGAAGTGGCAGTTGCAGATCCTCCGATATCTTCTTCAAGATTGCTAAAACGATTGCTTGTACCAATCGATTCACTCGACGTGCGAATGGACACCCGCCATGGGCGTTTCGGCACCTGCCAATCACCCGGAGCATCTTCTAGTGGCCTTTTGTTGCTTCCTATGTTGGTTTCGGAAGAAGACCTTGAGAGATATTTATCCATATCGATATCGATGGAATACTTTTCCCAACACTAATCAATGTAGGTGTATAACTACAAATCGTACTGCGTCCGAAGGCAAACACGCGTGCTTCCTACGAGCGCCCGCAACAGAATCCTAATCGATCAATATTGAAGCCGCTTTATTACCCATAAACAGGGTTAGGTAAGACGTAAAAATTATTAACCCGCGCGAGCCGGGTTGGGTCAACTGGCAATATATTATAAAAGACTTGAGGCATATTTCTTTGTTGAGGAAGATTTCTAGCCTATTTAGGGCACAATCTGCAATTTAGATGGTCACACTGGATAGTAAGTATTTTATGATTTACTACCTATGCGTTTACATTGCTTGAAGATGCTCAATGTGAAGAAAAACAACAATAAAAGTTCGCAAGAAACAACCTCTAGCCTGTTTCTATGGAGAATGTAATTTCTGCCGTCATTTCGGCTGAAATCTATGTACGTAATCGCAAATGTTCATATCGATGAAATTTTCGTTCTGTCAAATTCTTTTCTGTAGCATACTTGTTGCAATCGAACTTTTATTGACTTTGATTGATACAGAATGTCGTACATAATCGCAAAACTATAATAAATACATATTTCTTAATGAAACTGATTGAAATAAAAGTTACATAATCGCCCTGCAAACGAAAAATAGCCCGAACTTGAAAAAAATGTAATCGTGTCTAGAGAGTTACTAGTTAGTGTCCAGTGTATTCATTTGGCCCAATACTTCGCCAACACGCATTAAATGTCGCTTGATAATCTTGCGTTATGCAGAAATGAAGTGATTCGTAAAATAGCCCGCGTTATTCCGTTGTATGGGATGAAGTCTGTACTGTAGGTATTATATTATCTGGGGCTTAATGTTTTATTGTTTTTCACCAAGAAAAAGTAAGAAGAGAATAAAAAAATTAAAAAGGTGAGTGGTGTGTGTGTTATATAGTGTGGTCGCGTAATATTCCATCTCTAGTCTACGTCCCATAACAGCCGGCCGAGGGAATATCCAGAGAACGGCCAGCAAAATTCTCTTCGGTACAGTAAAATCTTCTGCGATCACCGATACGCCTGCCGAGCGTGGTGATCGGCAAACCCTATGATATGCGCCCAGTGTCGTTTAATGTGGGAGGCCTATGTTCAGCGATGGACGTTTTCCGGCCGATGATGCGTAGAGAGAGCACTTGATATAAACCTTTTTTATGCTTGATAGGCTTGCGTTTGACCACTATTTCACCTGGGCCATTATTCCGTATCGATTCCTTACTTCGAAACCACGCGAATTCCTTGTCTTACATAAGAAATCTGCAATAGTCTATTCTCTATGAAACGAAAACAAAACCGCGCGAAATGAATTTGGAATTGGCGCGATTTGAACTGTCAAAAATCACATGTTTTACAGAGATGCGTTCCGAAACATCAACCACATCAAAAGCTACCACCACTTATGTCAATATATTTTATTCAAAATAAAAATTTATGTAAAATAAAGGTACGCCTAACGCTGTAACACGATTTGAACAAGACACGATAACGACGTGGTTTCGTATCGCGTGGAATCTGTTTCCATAGAGAATAACCGCCCTGATTTTAATATACATAACTTAAATTGAAATTTAACTTACCTGACAGGGTTTGAGAATCTACAGTTGAACACGCCCGGTATAGCTGCGTTATCACCTTGGTTTGACTGTTTACCTACAACATAATATAATATTTATAATATGACTGTGTTATGTTTTGTATCTATACATTCTTTTTTTTCTTTGCCTATTTCAAAAACCAGGATACCAAACAAAACACTTCTTTCTTTACACATCTTTTTTCACTAAGTGGTAGGAATTTTCTGCAAAGTTCGTCTAAGTAGGCCACCACTTTGCCAGTTATTCTGCCGCCAAGCAGTAGTATACAAGCACTGCTGTCTTCCGGTTTGGAGAACATTGTAGCTAGTAAAATTACTGCACATCGGAACTTTATTATTTTTAAAGTTCCGAGTGAAACTGCGACTGTTATAGGCGGCCGTGTCGCTTAACATCAGGCGTCACGTAATTTATTCTCATAAAGTCAAAAGAAAACAATATAAATGTAATAAAGTGATTACACAGCCTTATATTATTTTAGCAGCCGCTCAAAGTGGCGCTCTCTGAGGGAGGCATATTGACGATGATGATGAATATTATTTAGGTCAATAATCAACTTACCATTTTTATTTTGTGAGGAAGCATTTGTACTATTAGTTCCCTGTTGGTGTTCACCTAGCATGTACCCCAGTCTTCTAACGTGAAAATATCTGCAAAATAAATACCTACCTATTTATATATTTATAACAAAAAGTTTAAAAATAACAAATAGAAAGCCGTTGTGCAAAACATTTTATTTGTTTACCTTTTTTTAATAGCTCTGGTTAGACACATTAGACAGCCATTAACCATAAAGATTTTAAGCCAACTTTGGTGCATAGAAAGGAAGAAAGAAAAGAAAGAAAATACATTTATTCGTGACAGTAACACACACAACATTACACTACATAAATGACATTACAAAACAATATACACACAAACAGAAGCAGTGCCAAGCAGTGCAATGCTGCGTGGTGTCACGAATGGGCCTCGACTCAGTATACAATTACGGTCCTAAAGACCTTAATTACTGATTTTCAGTCAGACCCCATTTGTGGCCTCACGAACGTCAGAACAAACTTAAAAATTTGAAAACAACGAAGTACAATAGGTAGTATTTTTATGGGAAAAGCGCGTTGGACGGTTCTACAATTGAATAGTTATGAGGAGGATGGTGAGAATAGGACCACCCCATCTCTTCCCGTGGGTGCCGTAAAAGCCGTAAGGGAATATCCATAGAAGGATTCAAATCACATTACACATTGGTACATCGTGTCGTGTCGTGTCATGAGGTACAGTTGGTTAAATAATATTTAAAAAAAGTATTATACAAAACTTTGTACAAACCCATTTTTTTTGTGGTTCGGCTATTTTCTGCTGTGGGCGTCTCCTGTTGTAGATGAAGGCTATATTCTCACCTATAATAGAGCAGCATGAAGAGTATTCCAGCACAAAAAGCAGCAGCGGCGGCGGCGGCCGCGGCGGCTGCGCGCTTCGCTCGGCCAGACATCCACCATAACGTCATCAGGAGAGAATTCTCCACGCACATCACGCAGTAAAATATCACCTAGGAATGGGGAACTGGTTCAATAAACCACTTCAGGGACCGCCACAGGGGCCGAGTTAAGAACGAATGATCGATACGCTGTCGACAAAATAAAGTCCTCGAAAGACATCGACAAAATTTACCGATGTTAGATCCATGCTACATGTTACCGTTAAGAACGATAAACAAAATCTGTTTATCGACTCGATATATTTGTCGAACCG
Organism: Ennomos erosarius; assembly: GCA_963580505.1. Lineage (NCBI taxonomy): Eukaryota > Metazoa > Arthropoda > Insecta > Lepidoptera > Geometridae > Ennomos > Ennomos erosarius. Next base: position 5,946,076 of record OY756999.1, on the reverse strand, counting down.
AAGATCCGTGCTTGCACTGCAGGTTTTAGTAAACTATCGAAACTCGTACTGTGTGATGTCTCAGGATGACGTGCACAGTGCACAGTGCAGTGTCGCGCGAAACTTTATAATTTTAAAGTTCCGAGTGACTCTGCAGCTGTTATTTTGTATTGTTTGGTAGGCTTATTTAATATATTTAATAAAACCACTATCTAACCTGATGGTAACTGACGAATCGGTTAGGATATAACACGTTTGCCCAGAAGGTACCTATTCACTCTCGATTTGAAGACTTAAGATTGTAGTTTTCAGGAAATACAAACACTGGCAAAGCCCCACCACTCTTCCACTCCACTCCACCACCCACTCCACTCTTTCTCTGTTCGCATGATAAATGTGGAAGCAAATCGCTTTGTTAACACATGCGGGATGTCACAGAGCAAAAAAAAAAAACGCTTCCCTCTACATAGAGGCGCCTTTTCGACACTTCTCATACAATTCAAGCGTGTCAGGTATTACAATGAAACCTCTATGGTTTACCTGCGCAGATGACATATATAGCAATTGTCTTGTCATTAGTGCCACTGCTGTCAGCAAAACGTGCTGTGGGTTGAGTCGATATATTTTTATCGATAGTTTGATATGAGTTAAGTACGCGGTAAGGTACCTCTTACCTGATTGTATCATTAGGTACACTTTAGTACCTACCTATATCTTTTGTGCCTTTTGTGCGTATTTCTATGTGTAATAGTGTTATTTTATTCTATTATACTCTATTCCGGGTCGACAATGGCCAGCCGATAAACATACCGGTATAAATCTAAAATAAATAAAATTGAATGTATTGGTATTGGTAGGTACGTCATGTTCGCGTCACGGATATACAGTCCACCTCACCTATTTTATGGCAAATGGTAATTGCCATAAAATAGGTGGTAATTTAATGGTGGTAATTGGTGGTAATTTTATGGTAATTATATTTTATTTTATTTTAATGTGTGTAAGTATAGAGGTAGTTTATCGTCAGTTTATGGTTATAAAGATTAAGTTTATAAGCAAATCCGATAGGCGTCCAAAGTGAGGTTTTATGGGGGAGGCAATGTTTAGCAGTAGACGTCTGCCGGCTGATGATATGTGATAGTATTATTATATCTATAAACTAAAGTTTGAAATAGAAGAAACATAACAAGTTATAAAACGAAATAATATATTAAAACTCCAACTACATAGGTAACACGTTTTGCTGATGATTCATCAGTATTGTTGCGTCATGTTTCTTTTTGATAGAATTCATCTGAAAATACAATTTTCAGATGAATTTTTAGGAAAAATAATAATAATATTGAGTATCATTGAGGTGTTGTAGGTAAACACTTATTTAATAGAAGGAGGTCCTTAGTTTGGCAGTAAATAAAGGTAATTTTCCAGCTCACCATGCGATGTATATTTTAATTTACAGCTGTTTACAAAATAAAAAGCAAGTGAATTTTTTCATTCAATATCGACTAAGACGTAGATTCTTCCGTAGAATCAACGAGATCAGTTGTCTTTAGCAACCAAGAGCAATGGTTTTCTATGAGGCTACCATGGATGAAATAAAAAAAAGAAGGATTGAGTTTTGATTGACATCGAACTGAAGCCCAAAATGGCGGACATATTACATATGTGTGTCAGCTGAAAGTAGGGCGACCGGCTTCCTAAGGGAGCTTCAGTTTCGGATCAGACGGGATTCCCTCCTTCTTTTTTTAATAGCTCCATGGAGGCTACATGAAAACTCTTTCATGGGCGAGCACGCCACTTCATTATAATGTCCTCATCAAATAATAAATGCGTATAAGAGAAATTATAGTCATCATCATCAGCCCGTAGATGTCCACAGCTGAACATAAGCCTCCCCCAGAAAGCGCCACTTTGAACGGCTGCTCGCCTCCTGCATCCACCGGCTCCCCGCGGTTTTCACCAGGTCATCGGTCCACCTAGTACCTCGTTAAAAATAGGATAGAGTTTCAATGTGGGAATAGCGTCAAAATATAAACGTATATGGTTAGACATTTTCATAAAACATTCAGCTTCAAAATGCTGAGAGCCAACCGTATCATGTTTTTGAGGAAACCAATTGCACTGTCCAGTTGCGATTATCTATTTATCTTTTATATTAGGATCTGTAGGAAACCTAATAAACATAAAAGATATTAAAAGTTTAATTAGTAGAAGTCAATCTAACCACAAAATAAATTGAAAACATTTAAAACTTATTGTAACAAATTTCCGGATGGCATAATAGAAACTATCGATGTGTCGATAATTATAGGTTAACCAACGCATTACATCACTATCGGTACTTCTGCCATAGGGTAAGTTCGCCGGTTTTGCGACCTCCTATATCCGACCGTTTAATGTACATTTGATGAAAAAATACAAAAAATAAAAAGCTTGCGGTGAACACATCTTATGTCCAAATAGGTTCAGTTTTGTAACAAATATTATACGAGAAATCCCCAATTCTATTTTAAAGCTTTGAAACTTAAAAGCACATACATTTTAACTCCCAGTTTTCGACCACGTTTATCCACCATCTGGTTTAAAAACTACAGATACCCAAAATCGCTCGTGGTCGAATACTAATCCAGCTGCAGAAAAATGCTATTCGACCCGCAAAAGCAAACTATATCAAAAACATTATAAATACGTATTTATTTACATATAAAAGTACATAAATAGTCGATTACTTTGTAAGTTTAACTAATTAGACCAGACACGATTTTAAAAAAAACGATTAATGCTGGTGGTCGCAAAATAGGCGTGACCAACTGATCGAACCATCATTGAATATTTCTCGCCCAGGGTCTAATGTGGGCTGGCTTTATTACAAAAAAAGTAGCGTATTTAGCTTGTAAACATAACTATGTTTATAAACTACGTTAGCCAATTTTTTTTTTGTTATAGCTGATATTTTAGCCATATCCTTAAATAATTTTTGGCGGTCTCAGTAAGAAAAAAGATCATGCTTTTTTATATGAGTAAGTGCCTCAAAGCTGGAGAAATCATGAAAATACAAGACAGAGGATCTAAAGAAGCCTTTCTGATCATTGTTTCTATCATTTATTTACCACAAGCAGTCAGGCACCTACGTCTTTCAATTTATAGTGGTAGGAAACTAGCGAAAAAGTGGTCGTAAACATAATTTAGTGATCGAAAACTAGCAAAATAGTTACTATTAGCCTTTGGTTTAGATATTTATAAAAGGGTCGGTTATTATAAAAAATGATTGATAATCTGATAAAAATATAGAGTATAATATTTGAAACGTAGCTTAGTAGCATCAAGTCAAAAAATGATACTGGTACATTTTATTATGCAACCTAAACTTGACAACTCCACTAAGTGGTCGGAAACTAGCGAAATTACCCTATAATATCAAACTGACACAGAAGAGTACCCCGTACCGAAGTTTGGCAGCAATAATATGATTAATTTCGTCTCTATCTATAGGCGAAGCATCATTTGTTTCATAGCTCTGTGCGGGATGTTAACAATGTAGCGATACCGTTCTTTTGTACATCTAGTTGTCCGATGGTGGAACGGTAATGGCGGAATCAGATTTCATTGGCGCAGTCGGTAGGATAGTTGGTACATACCATCTTCTGGCGATGGTTGAGCTCCTGCAAATTGACGTATGCGAAGACAAGCACGGCGGCTATTAGTGCGGAGAGGCAAGCCTTGCGACCGCGACTGATGCGTTCGCCGTGGAACACGTTCTTGGGAGATATTAGCCAGAGGAACATTGAGAGCCAGTGGAGACCTGTAACGATGAAATTACGTGAGAATCAAAATATCTGTGAATTTTTTTGTTGTTTTGTAGGTCCGTGAGGACCTTTATTTGGCTTATTTTTGTGTTATTTGTTGAAAATAATGTTATAGCAGCTGTTGGTAACACATGGAAAATTAATATTTATGTGGAAACTGGCCCAAGTCAAATCATTTATTCTAAATAGGGTTCTAGCACTTTTACAAACCAAAAATCAGAATAATAAAAGTAATTTTAATTAATGTTCTGGAACGAACAGGGGAAATCTAATTATTACTTCTATTAATTACTTAATCAAGCTAGAATTGGTGTTTGCTATGTTGGTGTTCGAATAAATAAATAAATAAATTTTGAGGCAAAATCTAGCATAGACTTCGTCAAAGTATAGCGAGATTATTATGAGAAATGCATTTGAAAAGTCACCCACTACACTACAATCAACATAATTTGAAATGAATCAAAGTGAAGAAAAGAGTGTAGTAGGCGATAATCTAAAACGATGGCCAAGTGCGGGTCGGTCGTTGACTACGCTTGCTTTGTTGATGAAATTGTATTTCAATAATAAAACGAATTACTGACGTTGGTCTGTGGTCTCTACCGACCTTTTCATCGTTAGCCGGCTTTTTAATAATACTTACCTATAACTAAAAAGAGCCAGTATTCATAGACTAGACCATATACGGTGAGAGCGCATATTCGCGCAGAGATCGTCCCCAACCGCCACAGAAACTGCAACAACAAAAAATTAGGCAATTTTATACTTTACCATTATTTCTTAAAAACGTACAAGGATTTTATCAGTTATCTGGTTTCCACACAGAGTAGGAAAAATAACAAAATTACCCCAGCGAAGATTCATTTGCCGCCCAAAAAATATCCCAACAGTACAAGAAAATCTTTATGATAATAATGCTAAGAAAAACTTGTAGAATAAATAAATAAATATGTGTGGACATTTCACACGGCGCCATCTAGCCCCAAACTAAGCATAGCTTGTACTATGGGAACCAGATAACTGATATTATACTTAGATACTTTTTGCCTAATGTATTTACTAAATACATACATAGAATACAATATAACACCCAGACACAGAACAAACATCTATGTTCATCACACAAATGTTTGTCCTGGGTAGGAATCGAAACCACGACCCTCAGTTCAGAAGGCAGGGTTACTAACTGAGCTATCGGGCCCGTCAAAATTACTCCGATTAAATTCGAGCGCCAAAAGAATAAATTACTCCTTAGCATTTTTGACAGTATTTAAACCTTGTACATTACCTACCAATGCCCGTCTGCACTTAAGTGTGATAGTTTTTAAGTGTTAACTTATCTCTCTAGATAGATACCCAAGTGCATTCCAGTAAGCACGACACACATAAATATATGCGACTGCGTTCCAGTAGGTAGGTGCTAACTTACGCACTGCCAAACTTTACTTTAGTGCAGACGGGCATTAGTATCGCAAGGCCAGAAATAATTACAATATTAATTGATATAGTCACCTGGAATATAACGCCAAGCCACGTGAGGACCAGCCTGTGTACGTTTTGCAAGCGAACGTTTTTACTGAAGCTAGCGAGCGCCCAACACACCGAGAAGAGGGAGAGAGACGCCGATATCACGTTCAACTCCGCGAACGCTTTGTTAGCTGCAATATAAATAAAAATTATAGTCTACAAAAGTTCGTTCAAAAATTAGTAAGTAAATTATTTTTATTGTTTCATAGGCTTGCACTTGACCACTATCTCACGGCGGTTATTCTCTATGAAAACGCAGATTCCACACGATTCGAAACCACGTCGTTATCGTGTCTTGTTCAAATCGTGTCACAGCGTTAATATACCTTCACCTTACATTAAAGTTAACTTTATTTTGAATAAAATATATTGACATAAGTGGTCATATCTTTTGATGTGTTGATGTTTCGGAACGCGTCTCGGTAAAACATATGATTATTGACAGTCCAAATCGCGCCAATTCCAAATTCATTTCACGCGGTTTTGTTTTCGTTTCATGGAGAATAGACTTTTGCAGATTTCTTATGAAAGACAAGGAATTCGCGTGGTTTCGAAGTAAGGAATAAAGGCCCAGATGGTAAGTGACGATGCGGTCTAGAATGTAACGCACTTGCCTAGACCCCTACCACTCTCCCCCGACCTGTTCACCCCGGTTTGAAGACTCCAAGATTGTAGTTTTTGTGAAATATAGATAGATAGATAGATAAACTCTTTATTGCACACACCAAATAATAAATTTTCACAAGGAAATCTAGATTTATAACAGTGTTACAAAGGGCGGCCTTATCGCTAAAAGCGACAACCTTCCAGGCAACCTTTGGATGGAGAGGATTTGTCGAATAGGTAATAAGACGAGGTGCATGAGCATAACTACATAATATGTCTACTACATAATAAATAAAATATCTAATAAACATACTAAATAATTTAAGTAATATGCCTAACTCTCTATATATATACATACATATGATATCTACATATACTTACTTATATATAATGTTGTGGACTTAAACAAGTAACACAATAATATTATAACGGCTATAAACTATAATGCAGCAAAATGATGAATACAGATAAAAAAACTCACACTGACAAGTAAACTTTAATATATTTAGACGACAAAGCATTTCATTCTTTGGCTCACAAGTCCCATTATGTTACTTTCATCGCTCTTGTGCTGCGTGCGATCTCATCATCGGCGTTTTTGTGTCCACTGCTGAACATAGGCCTCATTAACAAGTAGGTATCTTCAGTAATACCTAGATCTTAATATTATAAATGCGAAAGTGCGTATGTGTTTGTAAATGTTTGTTACCTTTAGACGCCACAACGGATAGACGGATTTTGATGAAATTTGGAAAAGAGTTAGCTTATATAAGGGATTAACACATAGGATACTTTTTAACCGAGGGACGGTTTCATACGTTTCACCAAGGAAAGATGTACGAAATTTTTTCTAGGTCTGTGGTTTCACCCGGGCGCTCTATACAAGGTGACCTTGGTATGTTATCCCGAAAGGGGGTAAATATACACCCCAAGGTAGACAATGTTTCTTCTACGACTATACTAAATTAATAGTTTTTCATTAAAGAAATGCCATGTAAAGTTTACGTTCGAAAATAGCGCAGCTGGGTGGTTGACCTTCGTCCTTGACCGAGTGCACATAAATGAGTTTAACGACCTGTGTTTAGAAATAAATTTATAGTTATCTTGTTAACTCTCGTAGCGATCTCACGTGCAATTTAGCGAGTGGATTTATTTTTTACCATGTAAGTTTGGAAACACCCAGTTTCAAGTAAGGCTCTCACAACTTGTAGGGTATGATGGTACCAGTCCCCCCATTTCGGGATAACATACCAATTCAAGGTCACCTTGTATAGTGAACACTAACAATAAAAAAACGTGAGTACGTACTGAACAAAGTATTTATGATTTTTACAGCTTTATCGCCTGCTCAGCTTAATCTGAACAAAGTATGTTCTTACCCGAAGGCTCATCAATGCTAGGCTCGGGAAGGACGCCCAACTCGTTTGGCGAGTCGGGTCGGTCACGGAACAAAATATGCAGTTGTAGGAGTAACATCGGAGCTGCCTCGCAGAACGCGTGCACTAGGCGGAGCATACCTGTTACATAGAAAAAGCTAAAACTTACTTCTAAACTAAGTTATAATGGTACTAGCTAACCCACCCGGCTTCGCACGGGTTAAGTAATGTAATTAGTGTTACGCTCTAAGTGCTCTAACCCTGTTCATGGGAAGCGAAAGGGAAATAAGATGAAGGGAAATAAGATGAATGGAAGGAAGCCACCTGCCTCCCTTCTATTGCCGTCCCATCCATTCATTATGTTCCCCTATATCTTTCTCTTTCAGGATGAATAGTGACTTCATTGTCGTTGCCAGCTATGTTTTATCGCAGCGTATGGATAACACCGTGAAAATTACGCATCGATTAATTTGAATTTGTGGGAAGACCGACAGAAAATGCTTTAGCATTAAGTCCTTCTTTACTCTTACCTATCTATACTCTTTTAGGCAATAATGAATTAAAAAATAAATAATAACGAAATACAGTTATCTTTGTTCACTTTTGAAAGACCAGTGCGACGTGGCGAAACAAAATAGGAAATAAGTAGTTTAGGTTTTCTAAATAATAAAGTAGAACGACCCAAAAACACTTTGTCAACGTTTCAAATTATTAGCGATAACAGCACTTTTTTACGAAATGAATAGTAACACTGGAATTTTATATTTGATTTGCATATTTCAAATTATCCACAAAAATACGCAATATTAACACAGTCCCAAGCGCAGACGAAAATTTGACATCAAATTTGGGCTATAATGGATGGGCTTTTCAACATTAAACAAAGCCATCTAAAGCCTTCGTGAAATACATAATAGTTGTGTTTGGACCCCGTTAAGGCCATACACACTTGAAAAATATATATTTCCTGTATATTTTATAGAAAAGAGTGTAGTCACACACACTTACATAAATCTCTCACTTGGTGCTTCACTCTCCGTAGCTCCAGCGGTACTAAGAGTCTTGCGTATCTCCACAACACTCCAAGTTGCAAGCAGTGTAGCACTATAGGAAGCCATGGCGGCCGGCCCTTGCGCTCCTCGCTTTCAAACCAAACGTGCAGGTACCAGCGGATTGATAGGACCTGGGATATAACAAAAATTGAGGCACATTAGTCCACCCTTAGGGTCACCTAAGGATCAATGAAAACGCCCGTGGCAGCATCGGCGCACGGAAAATGAAACATAAAATGTGCCAAATCAGTCCAAGTGTGGCTACTTTAGCTATACATGGGCTAAATCTAGCACATCTTCACGTTCAAAATTATTTTTTAATTATAGATGTAATTTAAAAATGGTAATCTTTTTGTTCGTAATTCGTAAACTGAGTTTTAACGAAGAAGCAAAGAAAAAGCATATTCACCTGTGATATCAATAGCGAAGTAATAACTATCGATATAGCTGCTGCAAACGTGCCCTTATACCCCCTCTCTAGTAGGGCATACCCCATCACTACGTCGAACACGACATCGCAGAAATAGCCCGCTAGGGAGATTACATTGAATAGCACGTCGCAAAGAGGCAGGAACTCCGCCATTGCCACTCATTTCCCTCATTTATTCCGTAAGAAATGATTATAGGTTCTTCATTAGCTGTAAAAAATAACAATTACGTCTTTGTTGTACTATATCTGCGTAGAAAGAAACGATGGAGGTGATGGAATATTTGCTCTGATGCAGCGACAATAACATATCATCAGTTTTTTTTGCTTTTGCATAAAAAAAAAGATGATAATTGATCGAACTGTTAGACTTTTATTCAATATTTTTTAATTTTGTTACTTACATAGTATATAAAACGTAAAATAAGGATGTAAGTAACATTTTACCATTTCACTAAAGCAAGGATCTGTACGGACAAGCAATAATAATCTGCGATTTTATTAATTCATTACATATAGCTACAAACGCAAAACTATGGTGATAATTTTGAATTACCCGCTTCAGAATAAACATTCCATCCACCTTATCATTCTTCGATAATTGTATTCTTGGGTTTGGGTTTTTGGTTCTGTTGAAAACATATGCGTGGAATGGAACGTGAGCTTTGGATTTTTCTCTAACCTGTAGGTTTTAGCTTCTTCTGTCAGTGTCAAATATAAAAAGCTGACAGTGACGGACGTTCTCAAATAGTGGATTTTGTGTGGAATGTGGATTGTTATTTTTTGCTTTGTGGCATAACAAATAACGGGTTCTCGTAAATTATACAAAGAAATCCTTACAAATATGTCTAACTACGACTTAGTAACCAAAATTAGTAAGGATACCTCGAGGGCTGCATGCAAAAAGTGTGGTTATGCTGGACACCTAACTTTCCAGTGTAGAAACTTTATCAAAGTAAGTTAATTTTCTAAATGCAAGTAGTATGCTGTTAATTAGTTCTTTCTACTTAGTGGATGTTGAATCTTCGCCCTAGGATTTTATTCTAACAATGTTTTGCACAAACATCATAATGTGTAACATTTTTTAGCTATTCATGATAAGAAACAGTTCATTTTAGACCCCTATTACAGTACAATGCTCAGTTGTTGATTGGTGCTCAAGTCAACACAGAGTTCAGTAATATTCATGTGGGCCTAGGTAAACTTACCTCTCCTATTATGATCTATAAAGCCTGCGTTTGTTTTAGCCCCGGTGGCATTATTGGAAATTAATAATGCCACTTTTGCTCACATATTTCCAAAGCAAACGCTGATTGTGATAATTTTTGGCATTTTTAACTGTTAATTTTGCCATCTGTGGCTAATCCGAACGGGAAAATGTGTGGAAAATTTCTCAGTGGCCTCAATGACCTTGTAAGATTCTACTGTACAATCGAGTTACCGCACCACCCGAGCCTAAAGGTTAAGAATATGATACCTACCTAAGGATCATAATCCTAGGATCAAGGTTCCTTATAGATGTGAAGACTTGGTGAAGATTTAGCGTGCTTTTGGTTTGTTGCAGGTAATCTATTTCACAGAGTAGAATTCACAAAGCCTTTAAAAAGATGATGCTTTGCACAAAACCTTTTTTATTATTTTGTTTTAGGTTGATCCGAACAAAGAAATAGTACTTGATGTGAGCAGTACAAGCAGTGATACAGAAGAGGAATATGCAACTCCGTTACAAACTTTACGAGAAGCAGAGCTACGGCAAAAACTAACAGAAAAACTGCAGAAAGCTAAAGAAAAGAAGAAGAGCAAGAAACGGAAGAGATCCAGGTAAGATTTAAAAGTGAGACTGCGGGAATGCAGTTACATTTTAATGTTTCATTGGAGACATTAAATAATTTTAGGTAATAATAATAATAAATAAATAATAAATAAGGTCTGCCATTTAACTCTTTTTATTAAATAATTTCTTCATAATAATGGATGATTCCCAATACTCTAAGCAGAGAGTAAGGGTAGGTTGCACCAGCTTACTTTAGCTGCTAACTTTAACTGCTAACTGTAACCATCTACGCTACGCCGAGTGGGCTAATGTCAAAAACTGACAGTAAGTTTAACTGTGATTATGGTGCAACTCAGCCTTAGAGTGTTTGGTTGTTAATATTAAGTAACTGAAAATTTTAACGTACATTTATAACATTTATTTAGGTTATTAACCAATATTTTGATTATTCATTTAAACAGATCATCAAGCACATCATCAACTACCAGCAGTTCATCAACAGACAGCAGCAACTCCGATCAAGAAAAGAGAAAGAAACAGAAGAAAAAGAAGTCGAAAAAATCTAAATCTAAGAAATCTCACAAAGAAAAGAAAAAAAGTAGAAAATAGCATTAATTATTTTAAAATAAGAACTGTTGTACTTATTCTGATTTATCCATCTCATGATTGTGGAATTTAGTTTATCTTTATTTTTATCTACAATATGGGAGACATACAATAGAATACTTTTTATATCTTTTGGATATGACCTAAGTCCCACATTCTAGAAGTCATATTTCTAGACTTGCTTTGTGCTCATTGCCATGTACCACAAAACATGAGTAGGTAGTGGCACTGCAATGAAGCTTAACATCAAGTAAACAACCAGCTATCTATCACTTAACACATTGATAAAAAAATTATCAGAAAATGGTTGAAGTAGGTATAAATGATGTAGGTAGATTTCTTACTAATAAGGCTGAATTGTCATAAGAAAAGAATAAATAAGCTCAATGTATTTTATAAATTGAGGTCTTGTACTTTATTGTAACTGTAATGGTGTTATAATTAAGTGAATAAATAAACTAAATGAATTGAATGAGAAATAAAATCAATTTCTAACTTTTAGCTGCTATTATTATTTTGGAACCTTTGGATATACTTAGAAAAAATACTGAAAAATAATAATAATAGGAAGTATCAAGGGGTAGCACAATATCAAGTTTTGAATATTTGGTCAACAGTGAATATAAATATGGAGTCTTTGCATATTTTAAAATAATGTACAGTATGTACCTATTTGGTAAATGTTTTCTGCAACATGTGCCAATCCATAGGTGTCTAAGTACTTTTTGCTTTGCAAAGACACCATTTCATCATCATCATCATCATCATCAACAGCCTGAAGACGTCCACTGCTGAACATAGGCCTCCCCCAGGGAACGCCACTTAGAGCGGCTGCTCGCCTCCTGCATCCATCGGCTCCCCGCGGCTTTCACCAGGTCGTCGGTCCACCTTGTGGGGGGCCGGCCTACGCTGCGTCTTCCATTTCGTGGTCGCCACTCGAGAACCTTTCTTCCCCATCGGTTGTCAGTTCTACAAGCGATGTGACCTGCCCATTGCCATTTCAACTTGCTAATCCTAAGAGCTACATCGGTCACTTTAGTTCTCCTGCGGATCTCCTCATTTCGGATCCTATCTCGCAGGGAAACACCGAGCATTGCTCTCTCCATAGCTCGTTGCGCGACTTTGAGCTTAGTAATGAGGCCAACAGTTAGAGACCACGTCTCAGTTCCATAAGTCATCACTGGCAACACACATTGATTGAAAACATTTGTTTTCAGGCTTTGTGGTATTTTGGACGAAAAGATAGGTCGAAGCTTCCCGAACGCTGCCCAGCCGAGTTGGTTCTTCGGGCGACCTCTTAGTCGAAGTTGGATCTACCCAATTGGACAGTCTGCCCTAGATAGACGTATTTGTCGACAACTTCGAGAGTATTGTTCCCAACAATTACCGGTATAGGTGGAACATGGGCATTTGACATGATTTTCGTCTTGTCCATGTTCATCTTAAGACCAACCTGTCGGGAGACTCTACTGAGGTCGTTGAGCATGGTGCTGAGATCATCGAGCGACTCCGCCATTATGACTATAAGTATGTGTATAAGCTGTTTTCGAGGGTCATTACGAATCGTCTCGCACGCAGGTTTGATGAATTCCAGCCTCCCGAACAAGCCGGTTTCCGAAAAGGCTTTAGCACCATAGACCACATCCATACGCTACGCCAGATTATACAGAAGACCGAAGAGTATAATCGGCCGCTATGCCTGGCGTTTGTGGATTATGAAAAAGCCTTCGATTCAATCGAGACTTGGGCGGTGCTGCAGTCCTTACAGCGATGCCAAATTGACTATAGGTATATCGAAGTGTTGAAGTGTTTGTACAGTAAGGCCACTATGTCAGTCCGACTACAGGACCAGAGTACGGAACAGATCCCATAGCAGAGAGGCGTGAGACAGGGAGACGTTATTTCTCCGAAACTGTTCACAAACGCATTGGAGGATGTTTTCAAGCTCTTGAAGTGGAAAAGATTTGGCATCAACATAAATGGCGAGTATATCACTAACCTTCGTTTTGCCGATGATATAAAAAATAAAATAAATAAATAAAAATAAAAATAGCCTTTATTCACTGAATTTTTCCTACCTAATAATCTTAACTACTAACATTTTCACATTGTTTAAAACTATTACAATTTCACCAGCAGTCTGTTTCACATTCAGGCTGTCCGCTCCGGACATAGGCCTCCTCTAGAGTATGCCATTTTTCCCTGTCTCTAGCTTCCCTTCGCCACCCTTTGGGTAAATCGTCTTCCCACCTTCTCTGTGGTCGTCCTTTTGGTCTTTTCCCATCTCTGGGGTACCAGTGTATGATGTCTGCGGTCCATTTGCCTTTCGTAGATCTGACAGTATGTCCAATCCAACGCCATTTGAGCCTCTTGATTTTTCTTGAGACATCTGTCACAGCTGTAGCCTTCCTTATTTTAGTTAGTCTCCATTTGTCTTTTAGTTTAATGTGCAACATGCTTCTCTCCATCCCCTGTTGGCACACCTTTAGTTTTTGGCTTTGTGCCTTTGTGAGGCCCCAAGTTTGACACCCATATGTAAGAACTGGCAGAATACACATGTTGTACACCTTCCGCTTTTCTAGCATTGGTATATTCTTATTCTTCAGTATTTCTTTTAGTGACCAGTATCGAGCCCATGTATTGCTTACTCGTCTTTGCAGTTCTTTTTCCATTTGCGAGTTTGGTGCTATCATTTGACCTAAATATACATATTCATCTACATAGTCTATTTCTTGATTATTTACTTTTATATTTTGTTTGAGGCTGTTTGTCATTATTTTTGTTTTGGAGGTATTCATTGTGAGACCCGCTTTTCCACTTTCTGTAGCTAGTTGTTCCAGCATTTCTTGTAGGGTTCCAGGATCCTCCGCAAATAGCACTAGGTCATCCGCAAACCTTAGATGGGATAGCTTTCTTCCATTTATGCTTAGACCTATTCTCTCCCAGTCTAGATTCCTGAAAATTTCCTCCAATACCGCCGAGAACAATTTAGGAGAAAGCGGATCCCCCTGCCTGACACCTTTTTGAATCTTGAACTCTTCACCAATTTTTTCCAGTTGTACTTTTGCTGTGCAGTTGCTGTATATATTTTTTATAATTCTGATGTATTTGTTTTCTATCCCTTGATTTACTAAGGCTTTATATATGTAGCAGTGAGCTAAGGAGTCAAAAGCTTTATTGTAATCTACAAATGATATGTAGTATGGCTTTCTATATTCATTGTACTTCTCTAGTACTTGTTTTACCACATGCATGTGGTCTACGGTAGAGAAGTCTGCTCTGAACCCTGCTTGTTCCCTTGGTTGTTCCTCATCTAATTTTTTTGTCAGCCTGCCTAAGACAATTTTCGAGAAGATTTTATATAAATTAGTCATTAGACTTATTGGTCTGTAATTATCGATTTTGTCTTTATCTCCTTTTTTATGAATCAGCACTATAGTAGATTTTGTCCATTGTTCTGGGATAACCTCAGTCTCCAAAATGTTGTTGAATAGGATAGTCAGAGGTTGAAGTATAATATCTAATATTCCTTTTAGCAGTTCATTAGTTATTCTGTCAGTTCCAGGAGCTTTATCGCTTTTTTGTGATAGTATGGCCTTTTTTGTTTCACTTTCTGGTATGTATGGGATTTCTTCTTCTCTATTAGGATTTTCTCCAACAACTGACACTGCTGAGGAAGTGTAGAGATTTCTGTAAAAATCGGTGGCGATTTTGATTATCAATGGTCTTTTTGATGTTACATATTGCTTGTTTTTATTTGTTTTACCCACCATATTTGGTATCCATAGAGAATGATCCTTCAGCTTCTTCAGTGTTCTTTTGATTCCTCCAGTTTTTGAGATTGCGGATCGTATTTTGCTTATTCGTATTTCTTTCTTATAGTTTTTTATGCTTGCTGTGATTTCTTTGCTTATCGCCTCTATCTTTTTGATGTTATTTTTCCTGTTTGCAAACATTTCTCTCCTTTTTTGTATCAGAATCCTTGCTTCGTGTCCTATTTTATCCTTTTTTCCATTATTTCTTGTCTGTGTTAATTCTGTTCCTAAGTTTGTTAATATTTTTTCAATATGATTATATCTTTCTTGAACTGACTTGTTAGTGTCCGTTTTTCCTATTTTCCTTCTAACTTCAGTGCAAATCTTTTCTGGTATTGGAGTAACAATTTCATTAGTTGTACTTTTTATGTGTTTCCTTATTCTCCGCTTATTTATGATCTCTAATGTGCCTCTGACCATTCTATGATTTGTACTAAAGTTAAATTGGTTCACTATGCTAACATCGTTGAAATGGTTCGGGGTATTGGTTAATAGAAAGTCTATTTCATTTTTGTATCTCCCGTCGGGTGATATCCATGTCCATTTCCTATTTGTCCCTTTCCTGTAGTATGTATTCATTATCTTTAGATTGCATTCAAGAGCAAGGTCGACTAGCTTTTGTCCGTTTTTATTGCGCTTACCTCTACTATATGGACCAAGGATGTTATTCTCTCCATCTTGTTGGCTACCTATTTGGCTATTGAAGTCCCCCATTACAATTTTATTTTTGTTAGCTTCTTCAATGGTTTCTTGCAACTCTGTATAAAACGAGTTCCTTTCTTCTTCGTTCGTTTGCTCAGTGGGCGCATATACTTGAATTATGGACCATGGCTCTTTCCCCTCCTGTATATTCAGGTCTAGAACTGCTATTCTTTCCGATTTGCTTTTAAATTGTATAATGGACTCCTTCAGGTATTTTTTGATGATAAAACCCACGCCGTGTAACCCTTTCGTCTCCCCTTTGTAGTAGAAGATAAAGTCGTTATATTCTCTCACTTCTTCCCCTAGCCTTCGTATTTCACTAAGTCCTACCACGTCCCATTTTATTACTTCTAGTGCTTGTTCCAGTTCTGCTAATCTATCGTCTGTTCAGAGTGTTCTTACATTCAATGTTGCTATATATACTTTATTATTTTTATTTATCTCCTTCCCATTCCTTACAGGAATTACTTTTACATATTTCTCGTCTTCTAGAGGGTGATGGTCTGACGTCCCGATGATATAGACACCATTTATTCCATTCAAATTCTAACATTTGAGTTGGGATAAAGCAAAGAAATAGGCAACCCTAGTTCAGTACATACATTGGGATCCTACACAATTCGTTGAGTACCTAGTACTTATTGTGCACTTGTTAAATCTTTTTTTAAAATAGAAGCGTGACACAATCCTGCAGTTGTATAATAGAAGCTGACTCGGTAACAGTATGTCAGCTTACTACTTAAGAAAACAGACTTAGTTTTTACCTACATAAGTCTACATCTTACCTTTGATTTGATAGGGAGTATAACTAGGTATGTCAAAATGTTTAAATATTAGAACAAACGGTGTGTTTGGCAAAATCTGTGCAAGGGAGTAAGTAGGTGCTATTTTCTAAGTATTATTGGTGGTTATGTAGATAATTATCACCTATAATTTAAAAAAGCTAACTTGTTTACTATGCAAGTATCTACAGTTTTTACAGTAGTAAGTAAGAACTTTAGCCAGTGTTTGAATGAGTTTGCTTTGCTTCATTTTGTCCAATTTGCCATTATACTGCAAAGTAGAAAGTGGTCCACCAATAAAATTGTCAAAAACACCAGTACTGCTCTAATTTTTGTGTGGCAAATTATAGTAAGTTATTAAATAAGACTTGCATTTAAAAATATTGTTAAAACAAGTAAATAACATCACATACCTGGTACAAACGAAGTTTTGTTAACTTTTTCGAGAGGTCAAGCAGGATATCATTTGCAAAGCGTCAAACCAAACACGGACATTTCTCACGTATTGTATTATAATTCCATGTTATTTAGAAACATATTCCCACGGTTATCACTATGCACATCACTTAAAAAGCTTAGATATTTTGGGTTATTTAGTCTTACCAAGTTTTACAATCAAGTTACAAGTTCACGTCAAAAGTTCAACCGATGTGCTGCCATCTAGCTTATGGCATGCGAAACTAGCGAAAGCTCAATCGATTGCTCTGGATGCGTTTGCGTTCATTTTTCGAGAATGTAAAGAATGCATCCAGTTTATGACACAATGCATTCCATTCCACGGATATTAATTTATTTTGAGCCTTTTATGAGTTGGAAGTAGTTCTTTTTTGTAAGGAAATGTTTTACGACGAGATCTTGATCCGTCATGTGACGCAAGGGTTTCTTCTTTCTGCTTTTGGGAGGTTTTCTGTAAAATAAGCAGGACATTTATTTGTTGCTATTAAATTATTACAAGCCATTTATAGGTAGGTATACCTAGCTAGAAAACGACATCACGCCAAAAACACTGCCCCAAGTTTCTTAGCAAAAATCACATCGGTATCTTACATGTTGTCGCAATAAGCAGAGCAGGCGCCAAGCAACCTCAAGAACCCTGGCAAAGCGAACTCTAGGGCTGCTTCTTCCATGGCTAGAGTCTTAATCAGCTGCAAAGGATCCGCTTTCATCACTGTAACGTTGCAAATTGTTCCCTAGAACAAAATAATGAATTAATTTGTACAGGAAAAATTGAAGCATATCTCGGCTTGAGTGATGGATGGATACGGGTTCAATTCCCGCTCGTGATTTCAATTTCTCCTTTACAAATTAATCTGTAGTTTACGCATAGACCATAAATATTAAAAAACGAATATTTAAAAACAAAACAAAACACAGGGGCCTACCAAGTAGGTACCGAACCGAACCAAACATCCCTATAATTATTAAGGTTTTTAGGTCGTATTCCTACTAAGGTATAAGTAAGTACCTAAAGTTAATTAATTTGCAATTGTTTAACAGGCCCTGTGGTCCGTTTGCGAATAGGACCCCATCTCGTCCCTTAAGAGCCGGCCAAGGAAATATCCATCTCCTCGGTAGGTAGCCGGTAGGTATGTAGTCTATTAGCCCACCATTAGTGTCAAAATCTGTCATTATGATACCATTCATGATACAAACGAAATAGTAGACTTCGGGCCTTGTGTCCCAGCAGTGAAAACGTGATGACCGCTACATCCTGAGGTTATTATTTTAAAATGGCCTGTTATACCTCAATAAACGCAGAGACCTCCAGTCTCTGCCGCTCCAGCATAATCACAAAGCTTTTGGTGGTGGTCTTGCAAGTATTGCTGACTTGCTTCACGCATGCGCGGTAACGCATACGGTGCTTGCGGCTGGAACGGCACTTCTTCTCTATGGCTGATGTGGCTTTCGTGGCCTGGATAGGAATACAATAATTAGTGTTCATAGGCCATTTAGATACTTTATTAACCTCCACAACTACAAACCTAGACATAATTTTTATACCTAGCGTAGCGCTCATAGCGAAGCACGACAACCGATCGCGGTTCGCTGCCATCACTAAGTAAGTACCAACAAAAATTGGTAGTGGTATATAGGTATCAACTGAGCGCTACCGTGTTTCGGAGGGCACGTTTAGTTTAGTTGTCGGTCCCGGCTATTGATGCACTTTGGGCCTTTGGGTGGCCTAAAAAAATATGACACCAGGGCTAAACACTTGCCTGGGTATACGAGAAGAAAAAACTCACTGTACCTTTTCTCTTATTTCTTGGACAAACAATACCTTACTTTAAATTAATAATTAACAGGGTTTTTAATTAGGTTACCTACTAAAAATCGGAAGTAAGTATAGCTTTATCTATCTCTCCTCTGTTTGTAACATTTCCACGAACCGCTGAACCGGTTTTAACGAAATTCGGTAGGTACCTACCTATGGAGCACAGAATTATGGAGGTGGTAGATTGGACAGGGCAAATCAGAAAAAAGAAGTCCACGCGTGAAAATCCGTAGGTAAGTAGCAGACTATAGTAGATAGATAAATAGAAAATGCTTTATTGCACAAGAGAAAATCAAGTACATAGGCGAACTTAATGCTAAGTAGCATTTTTTAGAAGATCTAGGCCCACGCCTAGTTGAATTACTATAAAGGCCTCAACATCTGGATCTGGGACTCTGTTGTTATCACCTACTTTTAGCTCACCTCATGTATATCCTTCAAGAAGCAAAGAGCTTTTCCCTGATATCTATTAAACATTTCAATCAACGTCTTCTGGATAAGCTTCACCATATCCCTCTGTGTAGGGACTTCGTAGGCTCCTATGTTGAACGGTTTCTCGTCTTCGGAGCAGTTGAACCTTTGTACCATGATTGGTTGCAGCGAGGGTACGATGGTTGTGGTGGTGGGGGTGGTTGTCGATATGGTGGTTGTGGTTGTAGCTTTGGCTGATACTGTCTGAAAGTTAAGTAGCTAGGTTGTTTAGGTTTGAATAATCATTTGTTTCATTATTTTCAAATAATCTTCTATTTATAATTGTTACCATTAGAAAAGAGAGAGACTAGACTCAATCAAAGTTAATGGCGGCTGTGAAGTGCGCTGCAAGCCCCCCGCACGCTGTGATGATGACGACTTCGCAGCCGTCATCGTCATGTCGTCATATTATTCTTAATGCCATAAGAGCTTACGATGAATTGCGCCTATGCCACGGTAGAATATTCTATTTGAAAATAGTGCAAGGTGCGTGTGCGTGGTAGGTAAGCAACACATGCAACAATATTCTATTATCACCACTTACGTTCTTTTTAAGTTTGATCTTAGATTTAATAGGGCTCTTCGTAATTCTCAAACTTTCATGTAACGTGGTCTTCCATGTAACACTGGAAGATGTTATGTCGGGTATGTAAAGCGCAGGCGTTGTGGGATAGTCGTCGAATCCATGAAACATTTCGTAATTGATGAAACAGACGCAGAAGGAGATGTGGGCAGTGAAAATCGCGAGACCTGAAAATAATTGACCTGATTAACCAATAATTACATGCTTAATGGATTTATTTTAACACATTTACTGTAGGTATTATATTATCTAGGACACAACACACTTGTTTCCGTAAAAAAGTAGGTAAGTACCTACTTACTACCTAAGTACCTGTTAAGCATAAATAATAAAATCTTATTTTCCCAGTAATTTCACAATTTCTTGCACACTACCTACTGCTTGGAGGCAGGCTATCGGGCAAGATAAAATAGTATCTGCATACTAGATGAACCTACAGTATAGTGGTTTCTACTGCAGAAAACAGGGGTACAGGATTGAGAGAGTAAGAAATATTTACATCGTCAGTTAAACCACAGTTTATTTAAGTAACGATTTACAATAAAAACTTAACAGCCAATAACTTACCCAAGTACATTATTGAAATAAAGGCGTTATAATAACTTTCAGCACCGAGCCGCGGTTAGAATCCGCACGTTCACTTTGTGGGCACGCTCGCACAGATATTACTGCACCACTTTACTTATAGTGGGTGAGAAACTAAAAAAGATTTCAAACTTTTTAAGGTAATAATGTAAAATACCATGAAAAACCTGAATCACGCGTGGAGGGAGTTCAACTATGTAGGCAAAAGTGTTACTTAGTAATATTTAAAAACTGTGACTTGACCATTCGTTAGAATTTGTTAGAGTTTTTAACCGTTGGATACCTTAACTACTTATTGGTGGAAAAACACACCCGTAGTATCAATTTTTTTTACCTTAAGAAGGCTTCTGATTAAATATTTTTAAATTTACTAAGTGAAACATCCAAATTATGTTTTATTTGGTGTTTGACACAAATCATAAATTGAATTTAATTTTCATTTCATATTAAAGAATTTAGTAAGAAGGTACCTTCATATCCGCTAATTAGATCATCATCATCATCATCATCATAGGCCTCCCCCATGGAGCGCCACTTAGAGCGGCTGCTCGCCTCCTGCATCCATCGGCTAATTAGGTATTACATAGTAACTAACTCTTTATTTTCTTTTGGCTATTTAAGCTACTCTACTAATTTTACATAAACTATTTAAAATAAACTATACTCTCAATTAAACTTTCTAAGTAGCGGTGATTAGCCACAATAGGTCCAGTTACACTGAAACTTGTTTATATACCAAGTGTTATGTAAACCGAGTTCACGAAACCGATAAAGCCTTACAAAGGTATTTTCTAGCAAACTCAGGTCACTGCTGCATTATATAACATTTTCCTCAGCGTATAAAATACGACTGAAATCGATTATAATTAAAATGAAATTGAATTATAACGACCGCAGGTGTTTTATGTGACTTCAATGGCACGGCGCCCAGCAAGGTCGAACGTGGATGCCCTTTCCAGTTGTTACAGAGTTGTAGCTGTCTGCATAGATACTATACGCAAGGAAATTACTTTACCAAAAGACCTACCTACCCCAATTTTATTGATATCGGTTTAGGTTAGCTATTGGGTAAGTCGTGAAAAGCTGACAAGCAGATCTTTAACAGCATTATCTTTATAAGTAAGTACTAGTATTTATTCTGTATTGTACTTAATAGTTAAAATACTTATAAGAATAGAATTAAAATTAGAGAAGTGCGAATAGATGAATGTTAGCGCTTTTTAGCATTAATCCAGGAATTTAATACAAGCTGATATTCAGACTGCTTTACAAACATAGCAATGTACTCTGTGTTACAAACCTCCTCGAGGAAGAAAATAGTTTAAAACACGACTATTGTAAAACGAAAAACTATTACCATGACAACCATTTGACGTTACTATGACGTGAATGTGACGTTTAGATGTTTGGTAAACAACGAACGTGTTACCGTGTGAGAATAATACAATATTTGGTCAATAATAACTGCACAGTAGGTGCTACGAGCACAATTTGAAGCCTAACGTGACCACTAATAAAAAAGTAAGCAGAACCGAGTAGCCACACTTTGTTAATATTTATTGGTGAGTTTTAGCTAGTGACCTGAAACAATGGTTTATTTACCTTGTGATTTAATTTGGCTCGAACCTCCTACACGGTTTTGGTCCACCTTTTATGTTGGCAAAAGGAGCACAGGCAGACCGTATCAATCTTCGAGCCCAAGGTTTACATAGAATACTTAACTCCTATATTTTGTACCCTTTTCCGCAGTTAGAATGGACAAGCCGTTGAGCAAAGACGACATAGCAGCCATGGAGAGTCAGCTGCGAGGCTGCGTGGCGGAGGACCGGAAGTACTGGCGAGTGAATGATGTGAAGTGCGACGCGATACACACTGCCAAGAGCTATGAGGAGTTCGCGTAAGATTATAAGACTATTAGTGTATGTTTGTAGCATAATTACATAAACTCCGATACTGATGATGGAACATCCTACAGAGTTATATGAAGTATGGTCTTAAAAGTTTTAAAAAATCGAGTAGAAGTACATATTTTATTGGAGCCGCTCGAAGGCCTCCGTGGCATCTTACCGCAGCATGACTTAACGACTGGACCTGACAGGTCGTCGATCCTGCTTCAGGATCAAAGGCTTAACGCGTGCTCCGAAGCACGGTATCAGAATAACTAATATCTTACTAAGGCATAGTTAATCCTGGAGGGTCATACAAACACCCATCCAAGAAGCTAGGTGATACTGACGAAAAGACACCGCGTAATGATTTAATGAATGGCGCTGGCAGCGGCGAGTCAAGCTACGCTAAAATGAGAGCTATAACCTACAATAGGAAGTTATATTGATTAAGAAGTAATTTCGGTTGTTACAGAGATCGCGTAGCAGCCGCACATTTGCAGCCGTTAGAGAAAAAAGATTTTAAAGGACAGAGAAGCAGATGGAACCAGCACGCTGCCAAAGACAAGAATCAAGATGAATGATGTAGTAAAATTGGGGTAGTTTTAAAGCTTTGCGCATGCTGTAATTCCGTTAAAAATTGAATTTCGATGCATAGGTATAATACAAAAATTAACCCAGTTAATTATCTTTATACAAAATTCACGATTCACTCTATTGAATTTGTAGGAACATGCTATTTTTAACTACGAAACTATAGTTAAAAGTAGACAAAACTAATAAAATACGATTTATGTTGTCGGGACTTTGTCAGATTACCGATTTTTTTTTTGAACGGGCTAATGCTGTTGGTCTCTAACGACCTTTACAGCGTCACCGGGCGGAAGGGCAGGCGCTTAAGGCACCCAGCCGACATAAGTGGGGGGCAACTAGCTCAAGGGCACCCCTGGGGTGCTCGGCTTGGGCTGTTGCCGGGATAAGAGGATCGAGAAGGCTACGTCCGCTGGAGGAGTGGACCCTATGGAAAGTCGCGACCATTCTAACTAACCTACGGGGGGTACGTCGACCTCGCCGGCGGGGTCGGTGTCTGATTGTGTTACGCTGGTATCCTATACCGGTGCCGAAATCAGTACCTGAGCCAGAGGGGCTAGGCTGGTCCGGTGATCCTAGCGCAGCCGAAAAAACGGCTGCTATAGGATCTTCCGGGTCGCTCAAGACGTGCTTACCGTCCGTCCTCGCGGACCAAGCGGACTTATGTGCGTAAAGATTTTTGGTTATTGTCGTGTAATGTTCTAACTTCTACCACTAAGATGACCATAAAAACAGTGGTTAAATAACTCAACTACCACCATCTCACCTTTACTGAGCATGCAGGATCGACGACTTATAACTACATAGGCCAAGAGAAGAACAGATTACAAGCACAACGACTGGAGCACAGCGTATGTTTCTTCCATAGAAGTTATTTCTTAGTTCCCGGGTTACACATTCGGATAATGACTTCTATTTTGGTGTGGGCGCTTTCCTTCTTCGGATTGTAGAACCGGCGATCGTTGCGATCCATCGGCTCTAGCGGCTTGTCGTACCAGCCGTAGCTGTGTTGAGAGAAAAATATTGAAATACTATCCAAAGTGAGAGGTCTCTTTCTCTTCTCTATACTTAGAACCAACTGTTATTTAAACTAATTGTGTCATCTAAAACACAAAACATAGATATCCATAAAACGAATTACGTTCGTAACGAAGAGAACGAACAGGAAGACGCAGCCAGACGTTCAGGAGCCCTATTCCCTATGACACATGAGATTCCTTGCCAATAACGCGTGATGACATAACGTTCCCTAAACATAAACGCGGATGTTAAACGCGCCATGACGTGGAATTGAAAAACTGTATTCTGTATGCCGCGTGTTAGGTTGTCTATGCCCAGTGTTTTCTATTTTTTGGTTTCACGCGATGCGTTCATAAACATTGCATTCATTCAATTCGGAAAAATACCGGTTCTTGTACGTTTGAAGAATTTTGCTTCCAATTTTATAATACGTTGGTTTATCATCAATAAAGGATACCAAAAATCTTAGAGTTGATAATTTATTTAATTTTAAAATAAGGAAGAATAATGGTACCTACCGAAGTAGTGTTTTTAAAATATTATAATATGATACGGATAGACTAGTTTAGGAACGAAAATGATATCAATGACACATATGCCATGATTCTAGGTATTCTACTCTTTGACCACAGAGAACTTTGCTATATACTGAAATCTTTGACATAACCTACATAAAATAAAACTCGAGATTGTGATACCGAATAGTATTTCTATCTAATTTGATATTGTGGAGAAATTGCCACAGAAGCCAGATTTAGTATAAAATACGCTGCCCACAAGTGTGCAAAAAAAATTATTAATGCCTGTGCAGTGTTACATAATTTGTGTTTAAATGATGGTGTTGAAATTGATTTCGTTGATGACTCGACCTCCAATGATGATCCTGTTGGCCCAATACCAACAGAATCTTTTACCGATGCACATGCCAGGCAGCAGTTGATTGATATTTTGTGGCAAAACCGATCATCAGCCTGAAGACATCTACTGCTGATGTGATCATCATCATTTTCCTTGTAAAAAAACTAAAATTAGCCTATTTTCAATAAACTGTTTAAGTTTTGCATTTCATCTCCTCCCTGTGCTGAACCATGTGGTGATGTGGCCTGCCCATTGCCATTTCAACTTGCTGAGAGAGTTTTGTCACTTGTAAATTAATTTTATAATAAATTAAATGGTATCTACCTACCTATTAAAACTGCATTTCTTTCTAACTCCTATCAGTAAATAAGAATAAGAAGGACAATAGGAACGAAATAAAACAACTTGTACTGTTTACAGTTATTATTATTTACAAGTTCATGCACCAATCTGAAAAAGAAACATTTGATTAGTTTTCATTATTTATTATGAGTACTCAAACTGGAACATGCTGTTAGTCTAGTTGCGCACTGCGGATAAAATAGTATCCTATTTGTTAATCTAGCGTATAAGCTATCAGCATTCCAAATTTCATCAAAATCAGTTTAGTAGTTATGGTGATAGAGGGTAACAAAGATTAAGTCAAACTTTCGCACTTAACATGTTAGTAGGACGAAACATGCAGTTAGTCTCCCATTCATAAAAATATGTAGTGAGCTCTTCATGTAGTCAGTCAAATAGCAGAGCTGCGCTGGGCTGGCTTTGCAACGACTGGCACTAGCATTCATTTTGGCTAGAAGTGAAAGCAAATAAATAAAATATTATAGGTACAGGTGAACGACCAATTGTTTGTAAATAAATCACAAAAATAGTGAAACTCACCAAGTAGAGGATAACCAACAATAAACTCAATTTCAACTTTTTGACGCCAATGTCGCGTGGATAGAGAGAAAATAAACGACGGAGATTGATAGATTGATCGGTGGAGACAAAATATTTGGCCGGTGTACCATTTTGCATCCGAGTTTTGGTAAACGCGCCAACTTGGAGCACGTTATTTTGACAGTTCATAACGTGCGTGTAACGAGCCTTGTCGCGTTTGTCAAAATTGAAAATAGCATACAGAATAGCATTTCACAACCATTCCACGCAGATATCGTAACGCGCCGCGTTACGTGTCTGAATGGTCATAGGGAATAGGGCCCCAGTGGGGCTAGCACAGACGGTAGACAAATTGTCTTTCCCCGTGTTATGTCACATTCTTCATACAATTTACTTGTCAAGTGGAGTAAAACAGGGGAAAGACAATTTTGTCTACCGTCCGTGCTAACCCTGCAGCTTAGATGGTGGACCAACGATTTTTAAATTTTTACTAATATTACTAATAATAGATAAAATTGAATTGTTATTTTATTATAGCTAATCAAACTAATATTATTTTCTATGTAGTGTACCTATTTTGTTTGATCACTTTGATTCTTTTGCTAAGTCGCCCTCCTCTCTCCAAATTTTGCTGCGCCCGACGGGGTCCATATGGAACTAGACTTAATATTATATTCCACCTATTGTACACTATGGAAGCAATAAAAATCTGAATCTGAATCTGAATAGAACCGTTGGATGCTAGAAGCAAGTAACGTCAAAGCAGTGGTCTATTGGGAAGGCCTAAAGCACTGCAGGGTTAGCACGGACGGTAGACAAAATTGTCTTTCCCCTGTTTTACTCTACTTGACATGTAAATTGTATGAAGAATTTGACATAAAACAGGGAAAGACAATTTTGTCTACCGTCCGTGCTAGCCCGGCAGGACGTGTTCCGGCTGATGATGATATGGAAGAGAAGATGTACAAGAGCTTACACTTGGTTCTCAGTAGCTGGATAGGGGTACTTGCTGTGAGGTCCTTTAGCGCGGCTCTGTGTAACGTTGTACTGGTAGTCGTCCACTTTCGCGGTCTGCTCTGCTGTCTCCGCCATGATCTGGTCGTGGGCGGCGTAAAACTTGCCCGTGACTGGGATGGCTAGAAGAATGGGACAACTGTTTTGTTATTGATTGGGGAAGAAAGGTTCTCGAGTGGCGACCACGAACTGGAAAACGCAGTATAGGCCCTACTAGGTGGACCTGGTCAGTACCGTGGGGAGCCGATGGATGCAAGAGGCAAGCAGCCGCTCAAAGTGGAGCTTTTTGGGGGAGGCCTATGTTCAGCAGTGGAAGTCTTCAGGCTGATGATGATGATGATGATGATGATGATGATGATGATGAGAGCATTACGATTTCACAACAAAAGAATGAAGCACCTCACCAGCGTTATAATTTCCTGACAACTAGGTATATAATTTAATAGTTTTGAAGCCTAGAGTGAACCGGTATATCGTATAGGCAAGCATGCAAGCAGTCGTTGATCGCGTCTGCGTTTACCATCAGTTGAGACATTGGTCAAATGTAAGCCTTTATATGAGAGCAGTCATTACGGTAACAAGACTTCGGTTGGTTTGAAAATCACGACACCACGCGCAGTCACTATTGATACACAGGAGGGAGGATGTCTCTGTATCCAAGCAGATCAGCATTGAATTTGGCGGTATGCTCTGACAGTTGGGCGTGAGCTTCTTGTTTAAGCACAGATAATATTATAGTACTAAGATTGTGGTAAGTGACTCATGAACAATGATGACGAATAAGAAAATACTAACACCCAAAGTTAGGCCTATAAATTTTGTAGTTCCGAAAATGTTTTACTTCTCGGTAGATAATCTCATTAAGCATGTGAATGTCGATTGGTAATTTCGTGCCGAAAGTGCATTTTCCCCCGTCTGTCATGGTGGAGGCTGAAAGAAAATCAATAATAGAAAAGGTGAATCACTGAAAGGCGATGAACAGCCCAAACTGTTGGACGTAGATACTTATTAGTTACAAGGTATCTTCTTTTTATGGTGTAGGGGCATGCTAAGAAAAGATTCCTGATAGTTCAATCCCCAAAGTGAAGTGCTGAAGATTTAGTGAAGGCCTACAGGTCACGACGGGACGGGAAAACGCATTTGACTAGATTGTTTAATGACTACATTAAAACTACCTAAATGCACAAAATATCTATAAGTGTAACAAATAGATGGGTAAAATAATAAGATTATGGATAAAATAATCATGAAAATCAAAACTTTTGTGGGCTGCAATATACTTACATAATACTTATAATTATACCCAACGTCAAAACGGGACGTACATACAATAATGCTGCGTTGTAGATTGAAATTCTTTCACGTTGATAATAATTTATACCCACAGAGCTATGAAACAAATGACGCTTGGAAGCGTTTTTTTTTTTTGCTCTGTGTTTATACCTAACTTATTGGCCCTAATTTTGAAGGCTTTAGTTAACAGTTTTAAAAATGCTAATAATATATCCGTCTTTTACATTGCCGTCTATTTGACAAGGACAGCAACAGGTCTAGGAGCTTTAGATCTGTCAACTAAAGCCTTTAAAATTGGCCCCATTGTCTGTGTATACGTGTATACCTATTTTTTTATTTGTAGACTTTAAATAAGTGATCTATGTTTTTTTCGGATATTCTGCCTCCTTCTAATTTTGATACTTCATTCTTAGTACCTACAGAAGTAAGAGTCCCTTACTGTTGGCCTGATGAGTAAGCTCAATGTCGCACAGCGAGCTATGGAGAGAGCTATGCTTAGTGTTTCCTTGCGAGACAAGATCCGAAATGAGGAGATCCGCAAGAGAACTAAAGTAACCGATATAGCTTTCAGAATCAGCAAGTTGAAGTGGCAGTGGGCGGGCCACATCGCTCGTAGAACTGACAACCGTTGGGGAAGAAAGGTTCTCGAGTGGCGACCACGAACTGGAAGACGCAGCGTAGGCTGGCCCCCTACTAGGTGGACCGACGACCTGGTCAGAACTGTGGGGAGCCGATAGATGCAAGCCGCTCAAAGTGTTGAGGGTGTGTGTATTTGATTCCTTTTCATGCCCCAACAGCTGCTGAACTGATTTCAATGATGTTTGGAATAGAGATAGCTTAAACACTGGTAACTAAAATATCTGAAAGAATAACACAGGATAGTTTTTGTCGGTGGATGAAACCGCAGGGCGTGGTTAGTTAAATTAAATATATCATCATCATCATCATCAAAAGCCTGAAGACGTCCACTGCTGAACATGGGCCTACAAAACAACATGTACAAAAGGAATCTACACTTAATTTTATATTCCACCTATTGGAAGCAATAAATCTCTGTATCTGAATCTGAAGGACTAGAAACATTGAGGCTTATAGCGAGATGACACTGTGGCCCGTACTTTTATTTACATTTACTTACATCTTTTGTAATACTATTTCGTAACTGTTAAATTTTAAAATAAATATAAATAAAATAATAATATATATAAGATTTGCACAGAATTCGCCCTATTACATAAGATTTGTGTAGAAAATTTAAAATATCTCAAAAATATGTAAACACTGCAAAACTGACTGATACAAAATTTCAAGTGTCAGTGTCAACGTCACCGCCACAGAGTACATTGGTATGGTCACTGCTTTTCTACAGATTAGACAAAAAAACAACTTAAACCTAACTCTTCAAACTCGCAATTGTTTGAAGGAGGTCAGAATCTATCCTTATCCTCATTTAGAGCCTACCATGCTACTTACCTCACTTCCCATCTTTTGTGAACTTTTCGACGCACGCCCTACGTTGCTATAGATCTCTAGATAGGTACCTAGGTATATAATTAGTAGTGCGTATGAAGATACCGCCAGTTTACGGTAAGCAGGACTCAGGACAGCCTTTAAACTTTACTGTCAAATCTTACTCAAGATAGGTATTCAGTATTTCCATGTTATACTATAGGCTAAGTTTACCAGGATCCTTTAGGTAATCTATCCATCTCGCGTTAATCCAGCGCCCACCGGTAACTAACTCAGTTAACCGTCCATTTTAATTACCAACCTGATGATTACAGCCTGGAGTTTCGTGGCAGGCGCACGGATTACACAACTACCTAAATAACTAGGAAGTGGGGAATGTGGTGTTTAATATGGCGACGTGGAGGCTGTTGATAGAAACTTTCGGCGATAATTACAGCTGCTTTTGTTACTGGTTGGGTGACTAGTTACAAAAAGTGCACAAAGTGCAAAGTGCGTTAGTACTTATATTACTGTAGCAATTACTTAAACCAATAAAGGCACTACGGCCGCTAGTGAGGGGCCGAGTTATGGAGAGAGCAAAGCTCAGTGTTTCCCTGCGAGATAGGATCCGAAATGAAGAGATCCGCACCGAAGGAGAACTAAAGTAACTAACTCTACTAACTCTTAGAATTAGCAAGTTGAAATGGCAATGGGCAGGCCACATCGCTCGTAGAATTGACAAGTGTCATGTTATCTTGAAATCAGAGATTTTAGGATATTACCATACCAGACTGGACAGCGATTCCGACTATTTGAGGACCAGTCCTTTTATTATCAAAGTATTCACTAACCATTTAAAAATTCAAACATTCTTGTTATCGAGAAATATTTTCAATAGAATACCAATAAAATAAAAATCTAATAAATGAGCCGTCCTTCGGAGCACCCTGCACTGAATTTAAAGCCTTGATCGTCTATATCTCTCATTCTTGGAGCTGTGACGTGCGTACGGGCCTTAGCCTGTGACTGAGGTGTTGGGAGTAGCGACTAGATGGAAACGAAACACAGCTTAGAAGTATGCATCACATCACACATCATCAACCAGATAAAATGCTGGACAATGGCCTCCCTCAAAAGTTTCCACTTTGGGCGTCTTGGTGATTGTAGAAGATTTAAACGTACTAAACTTTTTGAAATATAAAAAGGACGTCTTGGCAATCCTCTCTTCTGAGTGGATAACAAGTCACGCTTCTGTGTGACTTGCCATGTTCTCGGTACTTTGAATTGTTTGACTTTGTGTGTGTTCTGTTGGTGGATGAATGACCGCTTCAATATTAATAAATAAATAAACTAAAGAGAATGCTTAGTCCTGTTCACACACTGGGGCCGCACGGCGACGGTAGTTATGGTATAGAGCTCCTCAAAACAGATTGGCTTAAATTTGCTGTAACGCACGCTATCGTGCCAAAGGAAGGTAATAACATGTGCACATAGAGCCATCATAGAGCGACCATGAGCGACCAGTAGAGCTAGACAGATTTTGACTTAGCTTTCAGTCTTTACCAATGTACTCTGTGGACTTAGCGATGTGAAGTCGTACCCATCACAGAGTACATTGGTAAAAACTGGTACCCATCTTCCCCTTTTATAATTAACATCAATTCTATGACGTTTAATAATAATTGCTCATGCTCAAACGTCATTTTTTTTTATGAGTATGAATGACGTGACGAGCTCGTCGTTCACCTGATGTTAAGCAATACGGCCGCCCATAACAGTTGCAGTGTCACTCGGAACTTTAAAATAATAAAGTTTCGCGTGACACTGCACTGCGCACGTCATCCTGGGGCATCACACAGTCTAGTAATCAGATTACTACACTGTGTAATCCGGTCATAAAGTCTGATTTGCCCAGTAAAATCACTAGCTACAATGCCCTTTAAACCGGAACACAGTAGTGCTTGCACACTACCGCTTGGCGGCAGAATAACTGGCAAAGCGGTGGTACCTACCTGGACGAACTTTGCAGAAAAGTCCTACAACCTAGTAAAATTTTAGTAGTTAAGAGTTGTGTCTGCAAATTGAATTCTCCGCAGCAGGAATTTGAAGAGTTTATTGCCATCGGTCTGCTACCATTCACCCGCCCGGCCGCGGCGCTCTCACAGAAACAAACCACGCTACCTGTGACGTAATGTAACTTTTTGGATGGACAAGAGGGGGTTCGACGCTTCCCTTAAATAACTAATTATATATCAATCATCTTCAGGTTTACAATTTATCACTGTATAGTCTAGCTAGACCACACTTTATCGACTTATCTTTGGTTTTCTTTTTATAGCGTTACTTTTTCATAACTCTGCCATTTCTCTTTCATCATCGTTTCTCTCACAACAGTGGTGGCATCCGAACAAAAATTCCAATCGTCTATGGAATCGCCGGGATACTGCGGGCGCGATCGACACCGCCCGCGACAACTATTTCATAAGAGGTATAATTGAAATAGCGGCAAAATACCTAGAAAAGGCGTGCGTACACCTAGCGAGCACTTTTATTTTATTGTGACTGTGTGAGGTGAGCGAGTTATTTTTCTTGTAGGCATAGAGCAAAAAAAACGCCTCGTCTGTGAAGGGTCATTTGTTTCAAATCTCTGTGCTTATAGGATTGGTGGGGATTGGTGGGATAGTACCCATCACTTCGACAAAACATTGATAAATCATGTGGTGGTAATGTATGTGTTCTGGAGGCCGTTCCGAGACTGTGCTCTATTTAAAATCAAGGGCCAAATTAAACTCTCTCTAAAAAATTGGTTTAGTTTTTGTAATGCTTTAATTTACATAAAATAATAATAGATGAACAAAAAAGCGTAAGAGCATTCTACGTTTAGCATTCCTTGCGTTAGCCACAAATAATACCATACTAGTAACTAATTAAGATATGTAGCTAAACGATTATTTTAGCCAAAATCTATGTTGTCAAAACTATTGTTTGGAATGTTACCAAAGGCAAGACTTTGATTTAAATGAAACTGGATCACTTAAACAATCAAGAAAAAGCCAAACCCACCCCGGAGGCTGCAGAAAAAATGTGCAACCTGTCATGACCTCCCTCACTAAACACGGGAGCAGCAGGTGCTCCAAGGGATTATTTGGTTACAGTCCTTTGATTGTTCTGTGCAAGTGGAATTGAAAAAGTTTACGGGAATAAATTGACCTTCTAGGTGGAGAAACACTGTAGCTTTCTTGCTAGAGGGATTTCTTAATACGCATTTATATTCAACAGATTGTTGCATCAAAAGATGCAGCTAATTTAAAGATTAAAACAAGTTGTTGTTCGCAACTTAACAGCGTCATACTTTACACATCAAAGAATTACTGTATCTATACCGGTATAGCTATAGGCATAATAAACGAGTTGAAATGGCAATGGCAGATCATCAATGATCGCAGTAACGACAAAAACAGAAATTCTCAAGTAATGACTAGAACAGGAAGACGCAGTGTAGACCCGGCCCTCCACTCTGGTGGGCTGACGATGATCAAAACCACGAGAAGCCGATAGATGCAAGAGGCAAGCCAAGGTCTCAAATTGGCGTTCTGTGGAGAAACCCATTGTTTCAGTGGACGTCTCCAGGATGATGATGATGATGAGAATACTGTAAGTACTAAAAATAAAAAAAAGATTAAGTAAGTATTTACAAATAATTTATCGTAAATATATCTATGTCGTAAACTGAACACTTTCCCACTTTTCATTTACCTGAGAAAGTGACATAAATGACAAAAAATACGTGAATTAAAGATCCTAACATCGCGATCTTACTGGCAACATTCTTTCCAAATTTGTCCTACCAAAAGGTCATTTGCTGGGCCTTAAATTAATTTAACGACAGTTCGATTAAAATATCAATCTATTTTAATCGCCCTGCTGATATTCGTCTTGATGTCGGTTATAAATCTACGGCAACTCTTTTGTCTCAGTTAATTGCGTTTTCAACAGGAAAATTTCCTAAGATTGTTTGAACTACGATCTTTTAAAAGTTGAAAACAATTTATGTAGAGTTTTCGTTTCGCATTTTATCTGGTCTTATAATCTTGACGTATTGCCTAATCTAATCTATAATTAAGAAATCAATTGAATGTATACTTATTAGTTCAGGCAACTGTACTTCACATAGGCCCGTATCTTTGAGTTGGACTATAATAGTGCGAGATCCGACAGCACAGATTCATACAAATACCTACGTCATCGAGTACCTCAATAGGCTGTCTTTAGATTGCTAGCTGACACTTAAACATGTAAAAAAAATCAGGTCTGCCAATTTCGGTCCTGCTGGGTCATGGAAATCCAACTTCAAATGCTTTGAACACTAAGTTCCGGCAAGTTTAGACCTGGCAGACCTTTTAATCTAATATCAGAGACACCTTGGCTATTAATGGGCTTAGGTTTCATCGGGGTACTCGTTGAGGTAGGTAAATGGTGTGAAGGGCAGTTCGTTAGGGTCTGCCAGGTACCTCCGGCAGGATGTGCGATGGCAGACCAGTTTTTTTTACGTAATTAATCAATGGTTAACTGTTTCCAGCATTTTCAGTCGGGTCTCTAATGACGTAATTTTTAAAATAAAAACGCGTCAATTATTTTCTCGGATTTCTATGACCCGGCAGGATCGGAATTGGCAGACCTGATTTTTTTACATGTTTATGTGTCGTTAACGATCTACAGATAGCCTATTGAGGTACTCAACGACGTAGATATTCCTACTGTGGGATCTCGCACTATAAGAAGGTTCTTTTTAAACTTAAACGTTTAAGTTTTAACGTCGAAATTAATAATCGTTTGAATCCCTTAATAAATTCTGGCCAAGCACAACAAAACCGCTGGCCCGTGAGCTACAGCCTCATATTCCTCGTAAAAGGTTATGTCGTATGTAATAACTCGTTTATTACGACTTTCACACTACAGTTTTACGTAGCTTAACACTACGTTGTAATATAAATATCATAATTAGATAAACTGGAGTTCAGTAGCTTCTAAACAGTCAATCTCAATTAGTTTATTAAATAATAGCGATAAATAACAACTGTGTGAAATTATTTATTTATTGATATTAATAAATAATTTCACACAATGTCATCCAGCTGCCCTACCACAAAAAATACACAAACCATCGTGGTTCGTGACAGTAATGCTTCAAGGTTACAATAATATGGTTCGCACCATGAACTTTTAAAGTATTCTTACGCGAGAACGAGACGTCTACATTTTTATATAGCGTTATCACTGTCGCACGTCGCTGTCAACGGTATGACATGACAGTTGTATTTGAGTGAAAGATTTAAGGTGACGTCATCAAAACTGCTCTGCGTCAACAACATTACAATATTTTTACTTTTATGTCATTTTTTAAAGTATGATTGAAGTAATAATGCTATAAGACTTTAGCTCGTATTTGGTGGCGAGCGTGGTGAGGATTCTGGGTGTAGTCCGTCGGTAGTAAAACTGCAGTTGTTGAGTTCACGAACAGTCTTGTATTTGCTGTTATATACACGAGTTATTGCGACTACACAAAAAGGGCCTCCACGGGCCACACGAACTATTTTACAATTTAATTATAAATTATTCGCGGAGCGACATGCGCGCTCGCGACGATGAGGAACCAGAAGAGAGGTTATTCTCTGTGGCGCCAGAGGGCGCTGCCGAACTATGGAATCCGTTCCATAGTTCGTTCTTAATATTACGCTTAAGCTACATACACATTTACACATGGAAACAGAGAATATAAATCATTGCAATATAGTGGCGCGTACACACGCCACATCACCCCCCTACGGAGAAAAATACAGCCGGAGTAAAAAAAAAATATAACAAGTGTAAAATTATATACATTTAACATTATAGATCCAGGATGTCACGGAACCTGACTCTGCGACCGGTGCGGGTGACGACTGCGGGAGTAGGGGAGGGGACGGGTTGTGGGTGGGTGGAGGGTGCGGAGGACGGAGGCTGTGGAGCAGGAGGCGGCGTGCTGACCGGAGCGGGTGCGGAAGGAGCTGCGCTAGACGC
The DNA here is from genome assembly GCA_963580505.1 of Ennomos erosarius. Classification (NCBI taxonomy): domain Eukaryota; kingdom Metazoa; phylum Arthropoda; class Insecta; order Lepidoptera; family Geometridae; genus Ennomos; species Ennomos erosarius. The sequence goes on along the minus strand of OY756999.1, from coordinate 5,910,663 downwards.
TCGTGCGTCTTGCTCGACTTCCAGGTGCGCTGGTTTGACGCGGTCGACGCTGACCTCGTGTCTCTTGCCTGCAACATCCAGTGTGACGGTCTTGGGACTTCTGGCCAAGATCTTGTAAGGACCGGTGTATGGTGGTTGGAGCGGTCTCCTTACAGTATCGTCGCGCAGGAAAGCGTGCGTAGCAGACGGCAGGTCTTTGAAGACGAATGTCGACTGCTGTGAGTGCCGCGATGCAGGAATGGCGCGAAGACTGACCATCTTGGAGCGAAGCCGGGCCACGAAGTCCTCCGTGCTGGTGTCGCTGTGGTCTGCCGATGCCAGTACGACGAGCTCTCCGGGTAACCGCAGAGGTTCTCCGTACACGATCTCGGCAGAGGAACACTGAAGGTCTTCCTTCAATGCTGTGCGGATGCCAAGCAGGACGAGTGGTAGGGCTTTGCTCCAAGTTTCAGCGTGGCACATCAAGGCTGCCTTAAGTTGCCGATGGAGGCGCTCTACCATGCCGTTCGCTTGCGGGTGGTAGCTCGTTGTGCGGATGCGCTTAGTGGCACACACTTGCAACAAGCGGCTGAACAAGGCAGATTCGAACTGCCTGCCCTGGTCGGTCGTAACGACAAGTGGAACCCCAAAGCGGGAGATCCATCCGTTAACGAAGGTGTCGGCTACTTGTTCAGCAGTGATGCACGTCATTGGCCATACCTCCGGCCAACGCGAAAATCTGTCAACGGCTGTCAGACAGTATGAGTAGCCGTCGGAGGAAGGAAGCGGGCCAATGATGTCCAGGTGGACGTGCTGGAAGCGTCCAGAGGTACTTGTAAAATTACCCAGAGGTGCGGTAATATGCCGGGTAACCTTGCTGCGTTGGCACGCGACGCAGGCGCGCGCCCAGGAGCTGCAGTCCTTGCGGATGTGAGGCCACACGTAGCGGTCAGCTACCAGGCGGGCGCTGGCGCGCGCGCTGGGGTGGCTGAGGTTGTGGAGCCTCTGAAACGCAGCACGACGGAAGGAAGCCGGAAGGTAAGGTCGCGGCTTTCCCGTTGAGGTGTCGCACATGATGGTGGTGTCGGTGCCTGGAATATGAGTAGGCACTAGTATGAGGGATGAGTCGGTCTGCAACTTAACAAGTTCGTCGTCGACAGCTTGAGCTTGTGCGAGAGCGGCGTAGTCGTCGGTGAGAGAGACGGCTTCAATGCGGGACATCGCATCTGCTACTACGTTGTCCTCGCCTTTGATGTGCACAATGTCAGTGCTGAACTGACTTATAAAGCTAAGCTGGTTTAGCTGTGCGGGCGGAAGCTTTTCTCGCCGTTGCTGAAAAGCGTACATAAGTGGCTTGTGGTCGGTGTAGATGGTCACGTGTTGGACCTCTAACAAGTGCCTGAAGTGCTGTACGCTATCATAAACGGCAAGGAGCTCTCGGTAGTAAGTAGGCCACTCAGACTGTTTAGTCGTCAGCTTACGACTAAAATAAGCCAGAGGTTGCCAGGGCGCCGTGTTGTCGCGGCGTTGTTGTAAGCATGAACCAACGTGCGTACCTGAGGCGTCCGTGAACAGGGCAAGTTGTGCACTACTGTCCGGGTGTGCCAGCATAGTAGCAGATGCGAGGCTCGTCCTGCATGCGTCGAAGCTCGCTTCAAGCTCAGGTGTCCACGGAAACGGTTTAGGTCCCTTGCTGTGCGTGGCGGCTACGGCGTCGATCAGCGGTGCCTGAAACTTAGCAGCGTTGGGTAGGTATCTACGGTAGAAGTTAATCATTCCTAGAAACCTACGCATGCCTTGCACGGTTTTAGGAGGGGGAAAATCACGCAGTGCTTGGATGCGGTCTTCGGGTGGGTGGGTGCCTTGAGCGTTAATGCGGTAGCCCAAGAACGACACTTCCGCTGCCCCAAAAACACATTTAGCTGGGTTGACCATCACCCCGTACTGGTGCAGGCGGTCGAAAAGCAGCCTGAGGTGCTGGATATGCTGGGTACTGTCCACTGAGTGTACCAGGATATCATCCACATAGGCATAACAGAAGTCAAGGCCGCGCACCACCTCGTCGATGAACCTTTGAAAGGTTTGACCGGCGTTCCGCAATCCGAAGGTCATATAGGGAAATTCGTAAAGGCCAAAAGGTGTGATGATGGCGGTTTTACAAATATCTGCACTACTTACGGGAATTTGTTGGTACGCTTTGACTAAATCGATTGTTGAGTAGATGGAGGAGCCAGCCAAATTTTGAGAAAAGTCCCCTATATGACGCACCGGATATCGGTCCGGGATGGTGCGGGCGTTGAGCGTTCTGTAATCGCCGCACGGGCGCCATGTCGCATCCTTCTTGGGCGCGAGGTGTAGGGGGAACGACCACGAGCTGCTCGAGGGTCTGGCAGTACCGGCGCGGACCATCGCCTCGAACTCCTGCTGCGCGATGCGTAGTTTGTCTGGTGCTAGGCGGCGGGGACGGCAGGTGACCGGTGGACCATCAGTAGTGTTGATGTGGTGGACAGTAGAATGCTTGATCACTCTGTCGATGCCCGGGGGGCGCGTGACGTCAGGGTACTCAGCGAGCAGTCGCTCGAAGGGTGAGTTCCCGCCTGTCACGGCTTTGATGCTGTCCTGGGCGGTCTGTGCTGCGGCAGCTGGTATCCACAGTTTGGTGGTGCCATCGATCACCCGTTCATGCCTGCAATCAGGTAAGAGATTGTAAAAACTCAGGAAGTCTGATCCGATAATAGGGGTACTAACATCAGCTATTACAAAGTTCCACACAAAGTCACGGCGTAGCCCTATGTTTAAATTTAGGGAAATACTGCCATAAGTTTTTATGGATGTGCCGTTTGCAGCGCTGAGGTCATAACCACTGCTAGTAAGGCGGCCTCTAGCTAGTCTTCGGGGAAAGCAACAGATGTCTGAACCGGTGTCTACCAAAAATTTTTGGTTCGTACCCCGGTCCTGAACAAAGAGGCGACGACTTGCGTGTGGGCGGTCGGTACTCGCCACTACCGACCGCTCGTTATGTTTCCCGAACTATTGTTCCAGGTACATGGCTGAGTACATTTTTGTGCTCGAGCCCCAAAACAGTCATGGTACCAGCATAGGTCAGGGTTACGCGGACGTGAGCGACTACGGCTGCGCGAACGGTTCGCGCTGCGACCATGTGACCTGTTGGTAGATGGCCCTCCAGTGGCTGAGAGGGCAGCAACAACACGTGTCAATTCTGCTACTTGATTTTGTAGCGCAAGTATGGTGTTCTGTTCCGGCAGTGGGGGGGTATGTAATGCAGTTGTAGTACATACCTCTGGTGGCTGGGACTGAATGTCCATGAGCGTATCTGCTAGCTCGGCTAGCTCACCAAGTTGATCTAGGCGTTGTGCGGCCAGAACTATTTGCAGCTGTCGGGGAAGTCGGCTGGACCAGATGGACTTCAGTAGCCTGTCCGGAAATGCAGGTCCTGCAAGTGACCGGAGGTGACGGAGGAATGATGACGGCCTCCTGTCGCCCATCTGTTCGTTGTCTAGGAGTCGCCTGGTCTTCTCCTCATACGACTGTGAAAACCTAGAAATTATTGTTGATTTAAGTGCCGTATATGGATCAGTCTGCGGGGGAGAAATGATCAAATCCTCAACCTCAACGGCGCAGTTGGTATCCAGCATTGATACTGCGTAGCTGAATTTAGTTGCTTCCCTGGTTATTTGGTTGATAGCAAACTGTGCCTCTAAGCTGGCAAACCAGAGTGCGGGTCTGTCTTTACAGAAGGGAGGGGTGCGGATTGATATGCGGTGCACTTCTTGCGGCGGGTCTTGCATGCTGTTACAGCTAGCACTGTCAAGTGACCCCTTGTTATCACTTTCAGCCATTTTAAAGTGCAAAAGTTAGTGATAGGCGATAACAAACACAAAAAACACAAAGAAAACGCTTAATTTTTCTCCGTATGAGGGTTAGAATAGCTACCACACACACCCTTAAAACTAATGCAAAAACGCACTTAAAACTAGGCAACACAAAACAAAAGTAAATATGCGCAAAAATAAACAAAAGTGTATAAGTACCCAAGCAGTCGTAAAAACCACGTGCAATCACACAAAAAATGCAATTGGGTTAATGAACGCAATTTTCTTATAACTAAACACAATATTGCAGCAATAAACTGTCCAAAAACACAATAAAACAAATGAAAACAAACAAAGAATTTACAATTACGAATAATAAAAACACAGAGTAAATAACAAGTCACAGCTGATTATGACAGTTCGGCGACTTGACGTGAGTGATTCTGACAGTTCGTTGACGTTGACAGTCACGGTTCGTGTCGTGCAGAACGAATGAACGTTCAACTGAACTGCACGACTGCACGAAACACACCACACAAATACAAATGTTAGTGCACCAAAGCGTCCGATATGTTTGGTGGCGCCACTATCAACGCGATTTGCGCACGAGTTTATGACTCGGTGTAAGCAAAGAATGGCGGAATTATGTACAAAATGATGAATGAAAATATAAAAGGCTGCACAAACTGATCTGGTGCGTATGCGGGAAAGGTGCCTCCGCATACGACACGATGCTGCAGGCTCCTTGGCGGTCCTCAGGGACACTTTTAGCTCCGTCGCGGCGCATGCGTGGTAGAGCTTCGCCCCGTCGAGTTTGCTGCGAGGCTGGTCGGAGAGCGTGCGGGCATGGGCCTCCACACGCGTAGCTTCCGATGGCAGCTCTGATCGAAGCTGCGCGTTGCTCAGCGTCGGTGGTCACCAATTTAGCTCGTATTTGGTGGCGAGCGTGGTGAGGATTCTGGGTGTAGTCCGTCGGTAGTAAAACTGCAGTTGTTGAGTTCACGAACAGTCTTGTATTTGCTGTTATATACACGAGTTATTGCGACTACACAAAAAGGGCCTCCACGGGCCACACGAACTATTTTACAATTTAATTATAAATTATTCGCGGAGCGACATGCGCGCTCGCGACGATGAGGAACCAGAAGAGAGGTTATTCTCTGTGGCGCCAGAGGGCGCTGCCGAACTATGGAATCCGTTCCATAGTTCGTTCTTAATATTACGCTTAAGCTACATACACATTTACACATGGAAACAGAGAATATAAATCATTGCAATATAGTGGCGCGTACACACGCCACAAGACCTTATGGTGACCCCCTGGCCCAAACTAAGCAAACCTACTATGGATAGTTTCTTCTTTGTAAATACCTGTGAAACTTTTACTAGGTGGTAGGACTTTGCTGCAAAGTTCGTCTAGGTAGGTACCACCGCTTTGCCATTTATTCTGCCGCCAAGCAGTAGTGTGCAAGCACTACTGTGTTCCGGTTTGAAGGGCATTGTAGCTAGTGAAATTACTGGGCAAATGAGACTATGATCTGATTACAAAGTGTAGTAATCAATCAATCAATCAATCAATCAATCAAATCGTTTATTTGCTAAAATACATGTATAGTATAGGTCTTACAAAAAGTTTTGCTCATGTATTTAGTCTGCAAGCAGACGTGCAAATGTTATTTAATAACTAATCACAAATTTTATAATTTATAGGTAAATATTTGTACAGAATTCATTATAATCCTTAACACTATAAAAACAGTTGCATTGAAGCCAGTCAGTCAAACATTTCTTAAATTTGTTACCTTCTAATATTTTTATGTCGTTTGGAATGTTATTGTAAACGGATGTGCACATGTTATATACGTTTTTCTTATATATGTCTTTACGAGCAGGAGGTTGATATAATAAGTTAGCAAACTTTGTCCTTTTTTGGCGGGTCATAACTTCACCATGCTTCTTAAACAACTCAGGGTGTTCTTTCGTAAAAATACAAATTTCTTTAATATACATAGACGGTAAAGGGAGTACATTGCATCTTCTAAACAGAGGTCTACAGCTATCTAAAAACCAAGCCTTATTTATTACCCTAATACATCTCTTTTGTATCTTAAAGACTCTGTTCATGTCGACTGAGTTGCCCCACAATATCAGGCCGTAACTGAGCAGAGACGACACATGGCCATGATATGCCATCAACGCAGCCTCCATGGACACGGTATGTCTAATTTTTTTTAAACCGAATACAAAGCGTTCCAGCTTCTTACATAATAAATCTACGTGCATTTTCCAATTTAGATGTTTGTCAAGAGTAAGTCCTAAAAATTTATAATTATCTACATTATCAACTAATTTATTATTATATTTTATGTCAAGTGGCAACGGATTACAATTATAAGAATTAAATTGAATTAATTTAGTTTTGTGAATATTAATGCATAAATGATTTGTTTCCATCCATTGGATCACGTCAGATAAGGCCTTATTTATAGTTTGCTGTGCCTGTTTTTTATCACCACATTTGACCACTATTGTAGTATCATCTGCAAACAGAATAGATTTATGGGCCATGGCTTGAGGAAGGTCGTTTATGTAGATTAAAAATAGCAATGGCCCCAGTATGCTGCCTTGAGGAACTCCAGTATTATTAATTAAAGGCTCAGATCTAAATTTTTCCTTTGTAATTTTATTTTGTGAGTTGGTTACAATTTTTGCTAATTCCGTACACTGATTTCTATTTTCTAGGTAGCTAGCAATCTAATCATGAGCAGGACCCCGTATGCCATAAAATTGTAACTTAGATAAAAGCATCGAGTGGTTGACAAAGTCAAAGGCTTTGGTCATGTCTAAGAATAGTGCTATGACCGGAGTACCATCATTTAAATTTTCAGTTATAAATCTTATTAGGTCAAAACATGCCAGTGTAGTTGAACTACCCTTCCGGAACCCAAACTGTTCGTTTCTTAAAATCATAAACTTCGTTAGAAAGCTATTTAAATCTGATCACTAGACTGTGTGATGTCTTAAGATGACGTGCGCAGTGCAGTGTCACGCGAAACTTTATTATTTTAAAATTCCGAGTGACACTGCTACTGTTATGGGTGGCCGTATTGCTTAACATCAGGTGAACGACCAGCTCGTCACGTCATTCATTCTCATAAAAAAAAACGAATAAAACTGGGTACATTGAAACTTCACCTAAATTAGGCAAGAGCTAACATAGTAAACAGGAAGCTTCCTAGCCATTAGTTCTTAAATCTACACATGGCTAAGCATCGCAGCGGCGACAGGGTCACGACTCTGCGGCGACGAAGCGTGCCAGTGTGAAAGGGAACTTTTTAATAGATGGAAGCGTTCTGCAACATAAGTGGTTATCATTTTAAAATTGGGTTCGCAATCCTGAAATTAGGTTCAATTATAAATTATTAACCTTGGCAGAGATTTTACGAGTACGTAATCATTATTTCTCGTGTAAGGGTAAGCCTACTGCTGAAAAATTTTCGCCATAATTATTTTGGCAATTAAGAGTATCCATTAATAAATTATACCGCGGCTTTCACCAGCGGGGTCACCACAAGGTCTTATAGCATTATTACTTCAATCATACTTTGAACAATTACATAAAAGTAAGAATATTTTTTTATTGTAATACTAGCTTTTGCCCGCGGCTTCGCACGCTTGTGTTATGTTATTTTTACGTTATAGTCTAATAATAGATCATGCATTTCGTACCAAACAACAAAATCCACTAAATCTTTTCGAAGCTGAGCACAGTAACCTGTATTAGTATAGGTATAAGTATAACGCAAGCATAGCCGTGAGTGGAAGCTATTTAAGCCATTACCTAAAATTAAATGTTTTGAGTCTAATATAGATTTATAACAGTAAAAGAAGTTTCAAACAAAAAACTACAATTTTATAAGTACCTCTTCATATTAGGTACTTACAACAAAAATAAATCATCATCACTTCACTCAGGTCTTTAACAGAAGTTTCAGTAAGTTTTGTTTAGGTAGTAGTTACCTAAGCAGGCAGGTACAGTTCAGAAAAATATGGAAGAATCACACACGATGATCTTGTTTTGCTCAGTTTTACATAATTATTATCCGCGCGCTTTTTGTTCCATTTACCACATTTTTTTTACCTTCTTAAGTTTGGTTCCATACGAATTGAGTACCTAACTACCTAAACACAGCCAGTGTCAATAATAAGTTTATAAATTGCTGGAGATATGCATTTACCTGTACGACGCGTACATAATTAATTTTCTTAATACCAATTAGGAATTACTAATACTAAACCACCACTCCTTAAAGAATGGACAGTTATAATTATTATATTATGTCCACTATTTTCTACGCTGTCTCATTCCCAACATACCTACCTAGTGATGAAAGTGAGGAAGTAGGTTAAATCGTCATTACATAATTATTACTAACACCCAAAGTTACTTACCTACTATAACTATAACCTTCTTGAAGTAACCGAGTAATCAATCATTTTCTGCTCCCGTGGTTTATTTAAAAGCCCACAGATCTAAAATATTTTATCTATTAAAAACTTATTTCAACATGCAAGAAGAAGAAGAAGAAGAACAAATCAAAAACGAACGAACGTTACGCGCCATGTTGTTAATTCGAGGATACAATTTTATTGCCATAATGAATACCTACATATTAATTATTATATCTAAGTACCTACCCTTTTTAAACATTTTTCATCAAATATTTCGTATCATTGGCTAAATACAAATAATAGCACCTCCGGCTTACTTTAATGCCAAAATAAAAAAAGGTTTAAAATTCGTAGCAATGATAAGGGTATATAACTTAAGTAGCTATAAGTACTACAGGGGGTCTAGCAAAGATACCAACCACTAACGCTAACGCCAAACGCTAACTCCGAAACTGTATTGAAATGACATTCGCTGTGGAAAAGTTAGCGATTTCCGAAATGTCATCCTAGTACATTTTGGAGTTAGCGTTAGTGGTTGGTTTCTTTGCTAGACCCCCAGGTACCTTAAAACTTCCTTGGGGTTGATCAAGAATGTAGCAGCAGCGCAAAAATAATTTTATCTACCTAATAAGAATGATAACGTGTAGTAAGTTCATGTAAATAATACATTTTACCAGATCGCCAATAAAGAACATTACTCCCGCCAAAACCCCATAAATCGAAAACATGAATAAAAATGTATGCTTCAATATTGGCTAAGTATGATAATCGTGTGAAGCCTTATGAATAATTATAAAAAGTCTAAGTACCTACCCTTTTAAACAGTTTTCATAAAATACTTCCTATCAAAAAAATACAAATTTTGTCTAATGCCAAAATAAAAAAGGGTTTACAATGCGTAGCAAAAGCAAGGGTTAATGGGCACAGATTACTGAATATGTTACTACTAAAGGTTAAGCTATAGGTACTATAAATACAATTTTAAATACTTATTTCGAATGGTAACGCGTAGTAAATTTTTGAAAACTAATACATAATACCAGATCGCCAATAAAGAATTTTGTCCTCTCCAGAACCCAATAAATCGAAAACATGAATAATAATTTAGTTGTGTTTCAATATTGGCTAAATATGATATCGCGTGAAGCCTTTAAACTTATAAAAAAAAGTCTAAGAAGTTTTTAGTTTTCTAAATTCCTTGTTCTCTGTGTCGTGCTCATATTCAAGAAGGTTCTCGTACCTATTCTCTTTTTTAGTTTGGACCACAGATTAACGAAAAAACTTATCTATATGTAAATACATATGACTTCCTTGGGTATAGGTACTTACATAATGAACACATTGTGTTTCTCTTATCTGAATTGCATCGAGCGCAGATGAAGTTATCGCGCGATGTATTTCGCCGTAGCCCTAATAGTGTGATACACTGCCGGTAATGCAGGCGCACCAATTGTTATTTACTGTTGTAAAACATGCATTAAATTACTTCCTTATTGCTTAGTGCAGTGGGGATTGATCAGAATGAAATACAAAAATATAAGAGTTCCGTACTCAAAGAGTAAATCCTTATTACTAAACCTCCGCTGTCCGTCTGTCCGTCGGTCTGTCCACCAGGATGTACTCATGAATCGTGATAGTTAGACTGTTGAATTTTTCACAGATGATATATTTCAGTTGTCACTATAATAACCGTGGTCCGTATTCAAAGGGACAGATAAACAGACAAATAAAAAAAATTATTTATTATTTATTTATTTATTTATTTATTTATTTACCTACAGTATGTGTGGCGCCAAAATATAAGAAAAAAAAACTTACCTTGAAGCCTTGAAGCGGCCATCTTGTTAAAATCCCGTTTCGTTTCATAATAAAATCTTAATCATTTTCACCAAAAAAAAAAAATTAACGATATTTAAAATTTAATATATCCTATGTTTTGCGCTGGGTTTTTCTAAGCTTATTAGTGAAAACCGCATGAAAATCTGTTCAGTATTTTCGGACTTGTGCCGTAACAAACAAACAAACAAACAAACAAACAAACAAACAGACAAAATGTCTAATAAGTATCTTAACGTGATCAGCGAAAAACTTCAAGCCAACCTGTGTAATTTTTTTTTCGATATCTTGCATTTACAGATTTTTTTATCTCTACAGTTTTATTATATGTATAGAAGATTGTTGACGCAGAGCAGTTTCGATGACGTCACGTTAAATCTTTGACACCGACGTGCGACAGTGATAACGGTCGGTCCCCCTGCGTCTTCCGGTTCGTGGTCGCCACTCCAGAATCTTTCTTCTCCATTGGTTAAGTGTTAAATAGCAGCCTACAATAGCAAAATTGAGACGCAGCTCCCTCTCCTTCCTTAAAATTGCTCTCCTTCGTTACCACCCACATATTTTACAAAATTGAACTTCTCATACGATCCGCTTCCATATTTCACAGAATTTCGCAACTACATTTCATTTGCGAAATGCTAATTGAGTTTTCACATGCTAAAAATGGATGCTAAAGCTAATTAATCCATCACTATTGCTACACGAACGGTAAACAACGCGTAGCATACCGTAGCGCGTAGCACTTCTACGCTGTAGCTTACTCTACGCTTCTACGAAGTAAACGTACCTCAACATGCAAAGTTACGTCTATGCTATGACAAAACTTAAGATTGGATTCAATTAATTGAGTTAATAATTTTCCAGAATGTTGAGCTCGAACTAACAATAAATTAGTTCGATTATTAGTTTATACGCTTCTCGGTTTGAAACATCGTGTTTATGACTCATGACATGTCTAGGAATGCTGACTAATTTCCTTTGTAAAAGTTAGACAAAGTAATATTCCGGATAGAATGAACTAATAGACCTCTATATTGTACCTTAAATAGTGGAAATATCGGTATTTTTGGCGGTCTAATCTCTTCCAGAAAACCTTGCAATTTTTGATAGAAAAAAGTGTAATCGAATACATTTTCTACTGAATTAATCTCATAGGCTATACTATCCTCATTCTTCAAGTAATTCACTGAAAGGCCAGTGTAGAAACCTAGTCAGTAAAGTTAGGTTAGGTTAGTTCCAATACATTTTTAATAGTATTTACGGGATAGTTACCGTGATCAGAATAATTATTTTTGTTATAATTATTATTGATATTGGTTTTTATTTTAAACCCTTTCATTCTATAAAGTCTGTTATTCCCACAGAGCTAGAATTCGATGGTTATTCCATTTTTATTCTCGGCTGGTAGCTTCCAGAGATTATGCTCCTGGCTCTCTCCATCACGTCAGTCGCGTGGGATCCTCCGAGGTGAGCGCACGTCCCTCTCGGCTGTAACTTTACGACGACTCGACTGCTTCTACCAAAGTTTAGTGCAGCTTTGTGTTCGGGACTCTTTCTTTTAACAATTGTAGTTCGAGACGGGGATTTGCAAAGGTAAGTATAGATATTAAATTATTTTTGACCACTATCTAACCTACCTAATATTAAGTGACAGAAAATATGTGTGGAGAAAATGTATTTACTCATTTGTTATTTAAATGATAATTACATTATTTATATTTTTATCAGTAAAAATTGGAAAGAGGAGGCCTTCGCCCAGTAGTGGGACAATATGGGCTAATATAATAATAATAAAAGGTTTATTTTACTAGTTGGATGAGCCATTTATAAATGTTAAACAATCAAAAGTATAATTTGGTAAAATGAAATTTTTTTGTGGTTAATTTAGTTTGGCAACCAAATCGAGGAACCTACCACCGATGCACTACGATGGAACATGCTTACCACTTTAAACATTTATGCATGATTGTAAGCATGTTTGATTTATTGACTTTTTTTTAATTCCATTGAGAATAGCTAAATGCTGCTGATAAACTCCATCTTAAAACGATTCGATAAAAGACAATGCGATGCCAAAGATAAAACACTTAAAATAATAAGTAGACTGCTGAACATAGGCCACCCCCAGAGAGCAACACTTTGAGTGGCTGCTCGCCTCTTGCATCCACCGACTCCCCACAGTTTTCACCCAATCGTCGATCTACCTAGTGGGGGCTGGCCTACGCTGCATCTTTCAGTTCGTGATCGCCACTCGAGAACCTTTCTTCCCCATCTGTTGTCAGTTCTACGAGAGATGTGGCCTACCCATTGCCATTCAAAAAAATATTAATTCACAATCAGTGTAAGTATTTCTAGAACAACCGTAACTAGAACTACCGTTTCCTAACTTGCTCGAAATATTTAATTAATTCTTCTTCGCTACACATGGTCTCGAATTTTTTCATTATTGAGCATGCCGGTTTTTTCTCGTTGTTTTCTTGCACCATTGTAAAAGTGAGTGCAAGTTACGCACATAACTTGTAAAGTCTTGTGATACAGGATAGAGCAGATTTGAACTTGAGTGCGTCTGGTTGGAAGTCACACGAGCTACCACTGACACTCGCTCACTATATTATAAGTTACGCAGCATATATATTTGTTTTGTATTTGAAACTAATCTGCAAAAGCCACATTAGGATTTGGGAAAGAAAGTTTATGTTTGGCAACTACTTTTTCATTAAGACAGTGCGGTAAAACTTCATATAAACGGACCAAAATGCAAACATTACTGACCGCGGCAGTAATGTGTAGTTACTATCCCTCTTTACTAAAAATACGCTGCATATTTAAACCGTGGAATAGCTACACTGAGTACCAGAGTTTTCTCTTGTTTTATATTTGCTCATTTAGAGCTTGATAGAAAGAAACAAAACATGAAATCATTGATAATTTTATTAGCATCAAATTTCAATACCGATTTTTTCTTTAAAAATTATGGAGTGCGAAGATTTTTTCATCGTCACCCTGCTGGGCTTCCACAAGCTAATACTTATATATTGTTTGAATTCGTACTACGAAATTCGTACCATGAAATTTATAAAGGATTCCTGCGTGTGAACGAGACGTCTACATTTTTATATGGCGTTATCACTGTCGCACGTCAGTGTCATCATGATGTAAAGGCATGACATGACCGTTGTATTTGAGTGAACGATTTAACGTGACGTCGTCAAAACTGCTCTGGCTCTGCAACATTAAAGTATTTTTACTTTTATGTCATTTGTCAATGTATGATTGAAGTAACATTGAAGTTATAATGCCATAAGACCTTGTGGACGCTTTTTATAACGGTCCAACGGCTTTTTGCCACTGAATCACAATTTGGTCCCCATAGGGCCGTTTACCTACCACTGAAAAACTTTCTAGCCAGCCCAATAGTCATGTCTATGATACCGTTCCCTACCAAGAAGCATACGTAGCTAAAACTCGGAAGTACCAACCAAGTACCAACTGATGCTCTATAAATAATTAAAATCTATTAATAATAGATCTTATTACCACAGATATAATGGTGCTAACTGTTAATCCTCCATCCCCAAAGACGAAGGTTACGACTTATCCCAGCTTTCAATAGATAAGAGCCTTCGGAAAACTTTTAATTTAATCTTTATCTGCTTCTTACATCGTTTTGTAATAAGCTTTGGCCGAGCGTCGCGTTGGCAGCAATCATAAGATTAGCGGTATTATCTAGTAGCTCCTGCCGGCGGCTTTGCACGCGAAGGTGAATAAAATTGTACAGCGAAGGTATAGTTATCTCATAGCTGAAATTATCAATGATTACATTTTACAAGGCCTATAGAGTAAAAAAACTGTTACCAAACCATCCTTATCTTACCCTATAGTTTTTTATGACTTTCACTGGTCGCACTTAAACTTGAGGTAATGTAAGAAGGAATGTAAATTGAGATTCGCGTGCCTCCGTAATTTTACATTACAAGGTGCAGGTATACGTTCAGTCATGTACTATTTATTCATTAATTATTACTCAAGGCATATTCAAGCTAAATACTTACATAATTGTAAATACAATATACCGAAGTCAAGGGCACTGCATACAACATTAGAACCAGAGTCCGGACACTGTAGTCGCGGCGGGCACTAAGTGTCTTATACCTACCCTCTAATAATTGTCAATAGTGAGGTCACTGATTAATCGATATCGATAAAGTCTACAAATAGGTGTTGAATAGTATTATTTGCAATTAGCTGGTCTGCCCAACAGGAGAAACATGACTTATGGAAATGGACGTATCTGTTCTCTTAATAAAATTGACCAATGATAGCGCAACAAAAGGTTTATGACAATGAATCATCAATCAATCAGTGTTTATGACGTGATCTGCGTGATTGTTCATTGGTCATACCCATTCTCAAGAAAGTTGTATCGAATTTCTAAAAGTCATGCTACCCGTGCTGGATTTAAGCAAGCTAGTTAATTATTTCCCGAGAGGGTATTCGTGTAGAAGTTATTAACTTCTACACTTCAAGTTAAGACATGCCCTCTTCCAATGTAATTTTTAAGCTAAGGCTTGTATCCTGCTATTAAAAATTAACAAGTTCATATTGGTCAAGTAGGTTAAAGATTAATGCAATAATTGAAAGAATTAGTAAAATCGGTAAGTAAATCACGGAGTAATAAGCTTTTAAAGTTTCATCGCCTTTCTCGCAGAACAGACCATCCCCACAGCTACTATATAACTTTGAAGATATGATGTCACCACATGCCAAAAAGATTGTGTGTAAATCTACCACAGCTTAGTAATAAGGTACTATGAAGGTGGAAGAAGTGACGTCACTGCATGTTTGAACTGTCTTTTTCTTTTCCTGTATTTTAAAATGCTTGTCACTTTGACATTTTTTATGATATTTAATTTTTGTTTTCACGACTGTTCATTTTTTGAGGAATATTATTAATTTATGCAATAAAAAAGTAGCAGGACGCAAGCACCCATTAATTTTTTCCCTAACTCTTTTCTCTCTTTCTCTATTACTCAATCTATAATTACCTCCCTTCTTTTCTGTTTTACAATTAGGTATCATCCAATCTATCTCTACGTCATGACGGAATAGATTATGGCTATAAATATCACAGAATACCATCTTGTTATAACATCCACATTTCCACTTTTACACACTTTAGGTAACTATTATTTCCTTTTTCGATTCTCATACCTCGACACCTTTTATAATGATATTTGGAGACTTCCTGATCCTTCAGATGATTGAATCGCCAATCAATTGATTTTTTAGTTCAATAAAATACCCTGTCTACTCTTTAACGCAAAAAATCTTTTGGGTGTTTTTGAAAACTCTACAATCCATCACTACAATGTTTTGTTATACCTAATACTCCTTTTTTAGTAATATTTACTCGATTATCTCTAGTTCTTTTGCTATGATTAAATGTTTCGAATTTTATTAAACTTGAATGTTGGCAATATATTGCCCGGCTTGTTTCAGCTTTGTGCCGCAACGTGTGATAAAACGCAGCACCCATGTACGGATCTGTGACGGTGAAATTATGGCTTAATGAATTAATCAGAACTTAAATACAGCGAGGCAATGCTGCCTACATATTGGGCATGCTATGGGTACGGTAGGTATTATATTATCTGGGCTATGGGGCTTCTTTCAGGTAGTAGGCATGTTTTGAATGATCTTTAAGCCAGCATGGCCAATATTCTGATTAAAATAACTCCTGTATTAAAACTTACTTAACAAAAACCAATGATTACTGCCTAAATTAAAACGTTTCTAATTTGAATGTAAATCAACTAGATCGACATTTCATTACTTACCAAGTTTATTGATTAAAGAAGCTTGAATTGCGACATTGAATGGACAGTATTTAGGTAAAATATGTGCGTAACAGAATCAACTTTTTTGTTGTACGTATACGACGTGACGGGTGAGATTTTTTTTATGAGAATGAATGGTTTGACGAGTCACAGCCACCTGTGTCGCTTAACATCAGGTGAACAACCATCTCGTTTTTTCCGATTGACACTGCAACTGTTATGGGTGGTTGCAGTGTCAATCGGAAAAAAAAATAAAGTTTCACGTGACATTGCACTGCGCACGTCGTCCACAGTCTATTATCAGCTTACCTACATTGTGTAATCAGGCGATAAAGTCTCATTTGCCCAGTAATTTGACTAGCTACAATGCCCCTTAAACCAGAACACAGTTGTTCGTGCACATTCAACCCCCTAGTACACTGTTGTCTTTTTATAATCAGTATTATAAATAATAGCAATAAATTATTTAAAGTTATAAGTATCGATAAATATATCATCGATATGTAACACGGTACATCCCTAGTGTTCAAGAGATAGTGTTACGAGCATCTATCGCTAGATTGAGATCACACATCTCGATCTATAATGGAGTATTTACTATCGTTAATAAGGTATTGTGGTGTGGTGCCGGTTTGCAAATAGGACCGGATAAGGGCATATCCAGGAAATATGCAGCAGTATTTTTCGGTATATTAAAACCTTTTGTGATCACCAAACCGTATCTTAAGCGTGATGGCAATTATGGCAAATCCCCCTTATGGGGTTCAGCAGTAGACGTCTTTTAGCTGATGAGGTAGACGATAGGGCATTCGATCCATCTTGTAAATATTAACGCAAGAATATAGTAACTCTAACTAAAGCTATGAACTCTACAGAATATTTCATAGCATGGTTCGTGGAGATATCTAAATGAAAAATGCCAACCAGTTGGTCCTTGGTGGGGATTTTAAGCTTCCGTTAGACCACGCCATAGTCAATCGAGTTTCTATCTAAGCATGTTCAAATGTAGATCTCAGTAGATTTGAAAAAGTTACGGCGCTCTAGCGTCTCAAAACAAACAGGATAGTGTATATTGATAAAAATGCTCTCAGTTTCTGAACATCCAAACATATTTAAAAAAGTTATGGCCTGTGAAAGTTCCAAATTCCTGATGAATGATAATACTGAACAATGTACATTGTACATCGTTATAAGATTTTTAAGTAGCAAAAGTCGCAAATCTAAACCACCACCAGAAAATGTTTAGCATTGTTTCCGTTTGTTAACAAACTGCAAAGATTTCCAGCAAATTGTTCATACTGCATTTCAAGAATGCAAGCCACGATTGTATTATGCAGCAAAAAGCACTTCTCTAGCTAGAGCATTACACTACAACAAATGAAATAATATTAGTGACCGGTAGTGGGTCGCAAATGGTTTTACCTCCACTTGGGTATAAGAATGAATAACGAAGACATTTAAAATGAATTACTTCTAAGTAGTTTCAATCAGATAAACATGGGAAAAACAGAACCAAGCTTCCTGAAAGCCGCCTAGGAAGTTTCAAAGCTAATCGAAATTGCTACGGATGACGCAAATCTTAAAGCACTCTGACAAAATAAAGAAACACGCGAAAATGACATAAGACACTGTCTGCTGCGTCGGCGAATTCCTGGGTGGCACCAGTCGCGGTGAGCTGTGGGCTGACGTCACGCGGCAACGTAACAGGCAGGTACCTACATAGTATTAAAGGCATAATTGTGATAAAGAAAAGATAGTATAACAACAAAATAAAAATGGTTTATTCCATGATATTTAATTACACTTTCGTAATGGCCAATAATAGAACTGTTATGATATACATTTCATAGTACACAGTACTAACCTCAGCTCACTCCAGCAGGATCTCCATTAACAGTTTTACCGCAATAATGAATTAATCAACCTTGCAGGTTGATCCTTGTCGCAATACGTAAATACGAGACATTTTAATGATAACAGATTAAAAATAGCAATGGCCCCAGTATGCTGCCTTGAGGAACTCCAGTATTATTAATTAAAGGCTCAGATCTAAATTTTTCCTTTGTAATTTTATTTTGTGAGTTGGTTACAATTTTTGCTAATTCCGTACACTGATTTCTATTTTCTAGGTAGCTAGCAATCTAATCATGAGCAGGACCCCGTATGCCATAAAATTGTAACTTAGATAAAAGCATCGAGTGGTTGACAAAGTCAAAGGCTTTGGTCATGTCTAAGAATAGTGCTATGACCGGAGTACCATCATTTAAATTTTCAGTTATAAATCTTATTAGGTCAAAACATGCCAGTGTAGTTGAACTACCCTTCCGGAACCCAAACTGTTCGTTTCTTAAAATCATAAACTTCGTTAGAAAGCTATTTAAATCTGATCACTAGACTGTGTGATGTCTTAAGATGACGTGCGCAGTGCAGTGTCACGCGAAACTTTATTATTTTAAAATTCCGAGTGACACTGCTACTGTTATGGGTGGCCGTATTGCTTAACATCAGGTGAACGACCAGCTCGTCACGTCATTCATTCTCATAAAAAAAAACGAATAAAACTGGGTACATTGAAACTTCACCTAAATTAGGCAAGAGCTAACATAGTAAACAGGAAGCTTCCTAGCCATTAGTTCTTAAATCTACACATGGCTAAGCATCGCAGCGGCGACAGGGTCACGACTCTGCGGCGACGAAGCGTGCCAGTGTGAAAGGGAACTTTTTAATAGATGGAAGCGTTCTGCAACATAAGTGGTTATCATTTTAAAATTGGGTTCGCAATCCTGAAATTAGGTTCAATTATAAATTATTAACCTTGGCAGAGATTTTACGAGTACGTAATCATTATTTCTCGTGTAAGGGTAAGCCTACTGCTGAAAAATTTTCGCCATAATTATTTTGGCAATTAAGAGTATCCATTAATAAATTATACCGCGGCTTTCACCAGCGGGGTCACCACAAGGTCTTATAGCATTATTACTTCAATCATACTTTGAACAATTACATAAAAGTAAGAATATTTTTTTATTGTAATACTAGCTTTTGCCCGCGGCTTCGCACGCTTGTGTTATGTTATTTTTACGTTATAGTCTAATAATAGATCATGCATTTCGTACCAAACAACAAAATCCACTAAATCTTTTCGAAGCTGAGCACAGTAACCTGTATTAGTATAGGTATAAGTATAACGCAAGCATAGCCGTGAGTGGAAGCTATTTAAGCCATTACCTAAAATTAAATGTTTTGAGTCTAATATAGATTTATAACAGTAAAAGAAGTTTCAAACAAAAAACTACAATTTTATAAGTACCTCTTCATATTAGGTACTTACAACAAAAATAAATCATCATCACTTCACTCAGGTCTTTAACAGAAGTTTCAGTAAGTTTTGTTTAGGTAGTAGTTACCTAAGCAGGCAGGTACAGTTCAGAAAAATATGGAAGAATCACACACGATGATCTTGTTTTGCTCAGTTTTACATAATTATTATCCGCGCGCTTTTTGTTCCATTTACCACATTTTTTTTACCTTCTTAAGTTTGGTTCCATACGAATTGAGTACCTAACTACCTAAACACAGCCAGTGTCAATAATAAGTTTATAAATTGCTGGAGATATGCATTTACCTGTACGACGCGTACATAATTAATTTTCTTAATACCAATTAGGAATTACTAATACTAAACCACCACTCCTTAAAGAATGGACAGTTATAATTATTATATTATGTCCACTATTTTCTACGCTGTCTCATTCCCAACATACCTACCTAGTGATGAAAGTGAGGAAGTAGGTTAAATCGTCATTACATAATTATTACTAACACCCAAAGTTACTTACCTACTATAACTATAACCTTCTTGAAGTAACCGAGTAATCAATCATTTTCTGCTCCCGTGGTTTATTTAAAAGCCCACAGATCTAAAATATTTTATCTATTAAAAACTTATTTCAACATGCAAGAAGAAGAAGAAGAAGAACAAATCAAAAACGAACGAACGTTACGCGCCATGTTGTTAATTCGAGGATACAATTTTATTGCCATAATGAATACCTACATATTAATTATTATATCTAAGTACCTACCCTTTTTAAACATTTTTCATCAAATATTTCGTATCATTGGCTAAATACAAATAATAGCACCTCCGGCTTACTTTAATGCCAAAATAAAAAAAGGTTTAAAATTCGTAGCAATGATAAGGGTATATAACTTAAGTAGCTATAAGTACTACAGGGGGTCTAGCAAAGATACCAACCACTAACGCTAACGCCAAACGCTAACTCCGAAACTGTATTGAAATGACATTCGCTGTGGAAAAGTTAGCGATTTCCGAAATGTCATCCTAGTACATTTTGGAGTTAGCGTTAGTGGTTGGTTTCTTTGCTAGACCCCCAGGTACCTTAAAACTTCCTTGGGGTTGATCAAGAATGTAGCAGCAGCGCAAAAATAATTTTATCTACCTAATAAGAATGATAACGTGTAGTAAGTTCATGTAAATAATACATTTTACCAGATCGCCAATAAAGAACATTACTCCCGCCAAAACCCCATAAATCGAAAACATGAATAAAAATGTATGCTTCAATATTGGCTAAGTATGATAATCGTGTGAAGCCTTATGAATAATTATAAAAAGTCTAAGTACCTACCCTTTTAAACAGTTTTCATAAAATACTTCCTATCAAAAAAATACAAATTTTGTCTAATGCCAAAATAAAAAAGGGTTTACAATGCGTAGCAAAAGCAAGGGTTAATGGGCACAGATTACTGAATATGTTACTACTAAAGGTTAAGCTATAGGTACTATAAATACAATTTTAAATACTTATTTCGAATGGTAACGCGTAGTAAATTTTTGAAAACTAATACATAATACCAGATCGCCAATAAAGAATTTTGTCCTCTCCAGAACCCAATAAATCGAAAACATGAATAATAATTTAGTTGTGTTTCAATATTGGCTAAATATGATATCGCGTGAAGCCTTTAAACTTATAAAAAAAAGTCTAAGAAGTTTTTAGTTTTCTAAATTCCTTGTTCTCTGTGTCGTGCTCATATTCAAGAAGGTTCTCGTACCTATTCTCTTTTTTAGTTTGGACCACAGATTAACGAAAAAACTTATCTATATGTAAATACATATGACTTCCTTGGGTATAGGTACTTACATAATGAACACATTGTGTTTCTCTTATCTGAATTGCATCGAGCGCAGATGAAGTTATCGCGCGATGTATTTCGCCGTAGCCCTAATAGTGCGATACACTGCCGGTAATGCAGGCGCACCAATTGTTATTTACTGTTGTAAAACATGCATTAAATTACTTCCTTATTGCTTAGTGCAGTGGGGATTGATCAGAATGAAATACAAAAATATAAGAGTTCCGTACTCAAAGAGTAAATCCTTATTACTAAACCTCCGCTGTCCGTCTGTCCGTCGGTCTGTCCACCAGGATGTACTCATGAATCGTGATAGTTAGACTGTTGAATTTTTCACAGATGATATATTTCAGTTGTCACTATAATAACCGTGGTCCGTATTCAAAGGGACAGATAAACAGACAAATAAAAAAAATTATTTATTATTTATTTATTTATTTATTTATTTATTTACCTACAGTATGTGTGGCGCCAAAATATAAGAAAAAAAAACTTACCTTGAAGCCTTGAAGCGGCCATCTTGTTAAAATCCCGTTTCGTTTCATAATAAAATCTTAATCATTTTCACCAAAAAAAAAAAATTAACGATATTTAAAATTTAATATATCCTATGTTTTGCGCTGGGTTTTTCTAAGCTTATTAGTGAAAACCGCATGAAAATCTGTTCAGTATTTTCGGACTTGTGCCGTAACAAACAAACAAACAAACAAACAAACAAACAAACAGACAAAATGTCTAATAAGTATCTTAACGTGATCAGCGAAAAACTTCAAGCCAACCTGTGTAATTTTTTTTTCGATATCTTGCATTTACAGATTTTTTTATCTCTACAGTTTTATTATATGTATAGAAGATTGTTGACGCAGAGCAGTTTCGATGACGTCACGTTAAATCTTTGACACCGACGTGCGACAGTGATAACGGTCGGTCCCCCTGCGTCTTCCGGTTCGTGGTCGCCACTCCAGAATCTTTCTTCTCCATTGGTTAAGTGTTAAATAGCAGCCTACAATAGCAAAATTGAGACGCAGCTCCCTCTCCTTCCTTAAAATTGCTCTCCTTCGTTACCACCCACATATTTTACAAAATTGAACTTCTCATACGATCCGCTTCCATATTTCACAGAATTTCGCAACTACATTTCATTTGCGAAATGCTAATTGAGTTTTCACATGCTAAAAATGGATGCTAAAGCTAATTAATCCATCACTATTGCTACACGAACGGTAAACAACGCGTAGCATACCGTAGCGCGTAGCACTTCTACGCTGTAGCTTACTCTACGCTTCTACGAAGTAAACGTACCTCAACATGCAAAGTTACGTCTATGCTATGACAAAACTTAAGATTGGATTCAATTAATTGAGTTAATAATTTTCCAGAATGTTGAGCTCGAACTAACAATAAATTAGTTCGATTATTAGTTTATACGCTTCTCGGTTTGAAACATCGTGTTTATGACTCATGACATGTCTAGGAATGCTGACTAATTTCCTTTGTAAAAGTTAGACAAAGTAATATTCCGGATAGAATGAACTAATAGACCTCTATATTGTACCTTAAATAGTGGAAATATCGGTATTTTTGGCGGTCTAATCTCTTCCAGAAAACCTTGCAATTTTTGATAGAAAAAAGTGTAATCGAATACATTTTCTACTGAATTAATCTCATAGGCTATACTATCCTCATTCTTCAAGTAATTCACTGAAAGGCCAGTGTAGAAACCTAGTCAGTAAAGTTAGGTTAGGTTAGTTCCAATACATTTTTAATAGTATTTACGGGATAGTTACCGTGATCAGAATAATTATTTTTGTTATAATTATTATTGATATTGGTTTTTATTTTAAACCCTTTCATTCTATAAAGTCTGTTATTCCCACAGAGCTAGAATTCGATGGTTATTCCATTTTTATTCTCGGCTGGTAGCTTCCAGAGATTATGCTCCTGGCTCTCTCCATCACGTCAGTCGCGTGGGATCCTCCGAGGTGAGCGCACGTCCCTCTCGGCTGTAACTTTACGACGACTCGACTGCTTCTACCAAAGTTTAGTGCAGCTTTGTGTTCGGGACTCTTTCTTTTAACAATTGTAGTTCGAGACGGGGATTTGCAAAGGTAAGTATAGATATTAAATTATTTTTGACCACTATCTAACCTACCTAATATTAAGTGACAGAAAATATGTGTGGAGAAAATGTATTTACTCATTTGTTATTTAAATGATAATTACATTATTTATTTTTTTATCAGTAAAAATTGGAAAGAGGAGGCCTTCGCCCAGTAGTGGGACAATATGGGCTAATATAATAATAATAAAAGGTTTATTTTACTAGTTGGATGAGCCATTTATAAATGTTAAACAATCAAAAGTATAATTTGGTAAAATGAAATTTTTTTGTGGTTAATTTAGTTTGGCAACCAAATCGAGGAACCTACCACCGATGCACTACGATGGAACATGCTTACCACTTTAAACATTTATGCATGATTGTAAGCATGTTTGATTTATTGACTTTTTTTTAATTCCATTGAGAATAGCTAAATGCTGCTGATAAACTCCATCTTAAAACGATTCGATAAAAGACAATGCGATGCCAAAGATAAAACACTTAAAATAATAAGTAGACTGCTGAACATAGGCCACCCCCAGAGAGCAACACTTTGAGTGGCTGCTCGCCTCTTGCATCCACCGACTCCCCACAGTTTTCACCCAATCGTCGATCTACCTAGTGGGGGCTGGCCTACGCTGCATCTTTCAGTTCGTGATCGCCACTCGAGAACCTTTCTTCCCCATCTGTTGTCAGTTCTACGAGAGATGTGGCCTACCCATTGCCATTCAAAAAAATATTAATTCACAATCAGTGTAAGTATTTCTAGAACAACCGTAACTAGAACTACCGTTTCCTAACTTGCTCGAAATATTTAATTAATTCTTCTTCGCTACACATGGTCTCGAATTTTTTCATTATTGAGCATGCCGGTTTTTTCTCGTTGTTTTCTTGCACCATTGTAAAAGTGAGTGCAAGTTACGCACATAACTTGTAAAGTCTTGTGATACAGGATAGAGCAGATTTGAACTTGAGTGCGTCTGGTTGGAAGTCACACGAGCTACCACTGACACTCGCTCACTATATTATAAGTTACGCAGCATATATATTTGTTTTGTATTTGAAACTAATCTGCAAAAGCCACATTAGGATTTGGGAAAGAAAGTTTATGTTTGGCAACTACTTTTTCATTAAGACAGTGCGGTAAAACTTCATATAAACGGACCAAAATGCAAACATTACTGACCGCGGCAGTAATGTGTAGTTACTATCCCTCTTTACTAAAAATACGCTGCATATTTAAACCGTGGAATAGCTACACTGAGTACCAGAGTTTTCTCTTGTTTTATATTTGCTCATTTAGAGCTTGATAGAAAGAAACAAAACATGAAATCATTGA
Source organism: Ennomos erosarius (assembly GCA_963580505.1). Taxonomy (NCBI): domain Eukaryota; kingdom Metazoa; phylum Arthropoda; class Insecta; order Lepidoptera; family Geometridae; genus Ennomos; species Ennomos erosarius. The sequence goes on along the minus strand of OY756999.1, from coordinate 5,886,126 downwards.
TAATTTTATTAGCATCAAATTTCAATACCGATTTTTTCTTTAAAAATTATGGAGTGCGAAGATTTTTTCATCGTCACCCTGCTGGGCTTCCACAAGCTAATACTTATATATTGTTTGAATTCGTACTACGAAATTCGTACCATGAAATTTATAAAGGATTCCTGCGTGTGAACGAGACGTCTACATTTTTATATGGCGTTATCACTGTCGCACGTCAGTGTCATCATGATGTAAAGGCATGACATGACCGTTGTATTTGAGTGAACGATTTAACGTGACGTCGTCAAAACTGCTCTGGCTCTGCAACATTAAAGTATTTTTACTTTTATGTCATTTGTCAATGTATGATTGAAGTAACATTGAAGTTATAATGCCATAAGACCTTGTGGACGCTTTTTATAACGGTCCAACGGCTTTTTGCCACTGAATCACAATTTGGTCCCCATAGGGCCGTTTACCTACCACTGAAAAACTTTCTAGCCAGCCCAATAGTCATGTCTATGATACCGTTCCCTACCAAGAAGCATACGTAGCTAAAACTCGGAAGTACCAACCAAGTACCAACTGATGCTCTATAAATAATTAAAATCTATTAATAATAGATCTTATTACCACAGATATAATGGTGCTAACTGTTAATCCTCCATCCCCAAAGACGAAGGTTACGACTTATCCCAGCTTTCAATAGATAAGAGCCTTCGGAAAACTTTTAATTTAATCTTTATCTGCTTCTTACATCGTTTTGTAATAAGCTTTGGCCGAGCGTCGCGTTGGCAGCAATCATAAGATTAGCGGTATTATCTAGTAGCTCCTGCCGGCGGCTTTGCACGCGAAGGTGAATAAAATTGTACAGCGAAGGTATAGTTATCTCATAGCTGAAATTATCAATGATTACATTTTACAAGGCCTATAGAGTAAAAAAACTGTTACCAAACCATCCTTATCTTACCCTATAGTTTTTTATGACTTTCACTGGTCGCACTTAAACTTGAGGTAATGTAAGAAGGAATGTAAATTGAGATTCGCGTGCCTCCGTAATTTTACATTACAAGGTGCAGGTATACGTTCAGTCATGTACTATTTATTCATTAATTATTACTCAAGGCATATTCAAGCTAAATACTTACATAATTGTAAATACAATATACCGAAGTCAAGGGCACTGCATACAACATTAGAACCAGAGTCCGGACACTGTAGTCGCGGCGGGCACTAAGTGTCTTATACCTACCCTCTAATAATTGTCAATAGTGAGGTCACTGATTAATCGATATCGATAAAGTCTACAAATAGGTGTTGAATAGTATTATTTGCAATTAGCTGGTCTGCCCAACAGGAGAAACATGACTTATGGAAATGGACGTATCTGTTCTCTTAATAAAATTGACCAATGATAGCGCAACAAAAGGTTTATGACAATGAATCATCAATCAATCAGTGTTTATGACGTGATCTGCGTGATTGTTCATTGGTCATACCCATTCTCAAGAAAGTTGTATCGAATTTCTAAAAGTCATGCTACCCGTGCTGGATTTAAGCAAGCTAGTTAATTATTTCCCGAGAGGGTATTCGTGTAGAAGTTATTAACTTCTACACTTCAAGTTAAGACATGCCCTCTTCCAATGTAATTTTTAAGCTAAGGCTTGTATCCTGCTATTAAAAATTAACAAGTTCATATTGGTCAAGTAGGTTAAAGATTAATGCAATAATTGAAAGAATTAGTAAAATCGGTAAGTAAATCACGGAGTAATAAGCTTTTAAAGTTTCATCGCCTTTCTCGCAGAACAGACCATCCCCACAGCTACTATATAACTTTGAAGATATGATGTCACCACATGCCAAAAAGATTGTGTGTAAATCTACCACAGCTTAGTAATAAGGTACTATGAAGGTGGAAGAAGTGACGTCACTGCATGTTTGAACTGTCTTTTTCTTTTCCTGTATTTTAAAATGCTTGTCACTTTGACATTTTTTATGATATTTAATTTTTGTTTTCACGACTGTTCATTTTTTGAGGAATATTATTAATTTATGCAATAAAAAAGTAGCAGGACGCAAGCACCCATTAATTTTTTCCCTAACTCTTTTCTCTCTTTCTCTATTACTCAATCTATAATTACCTCCCTTCTTTTCTGTTTTACAATTAGGTATCATCCAATCTATCTCTACGTCATGACGGAATAGATTATGGCTATAAATATCACAGAATACCATCTTGTTATAACATCCACATTTCCACTTTTACACACTTTAGGTAACTATTATTTCCTTTTTCGATTCTCATACCTCGACACCTTTTATAATGATATTTGGAGACTTCCTGATCCTTCAGATGATTGAATCGCCAATCAATTGATTTTTAGTTCAATAAAATACCCTGTCTACTCTTTAACGCAAAAAATCTTTTGGGTGTTTTTGAAAACTCTACAATCCATCACTACAATGTTTTGTTATACCTAATACTCCTTTTTTAGTAATATTTACTCGATTATCTCTAGTTCTTTTGCTATGATTAAATGTTTCGAATTTTATTAAACTTGAATGTTGGCAATATATTGCCCGGCTTGTTTCAGCTTTGTGCCGCAACGTGTGATAAAACGCAGCACCCATGTACGGATCTGTGACGGTGAAATTATGGCTTAATGAATTAATCAGAACTTAAATACAGCGAGGCAATGCTGCCTACATATTGGGCATGCTATGGGTACGGTAGGTATTATATTATCTGGGCTATGGGGCTTCTTTCAGGTAGTAGGCATGTTTTGAATGATCTTTAAGCCAGCATGGCCAATATTCTGATTAAAATAACTCCTGTATTAAAACTTACTTAACAAAAACCAATGATTACTGCCTAAATTAAAACGTTTCTAATTTGAATGTAAATCAACTAGATCGACATTTCATTACTTACCAAGTTTATTGATTAAAGAAGCTTGAATTGCGACATTGAATGGACAGTATTTAGGTAAAATATGTGCGTAACAGAATCAACTTTTTTGTTGTACGTATACGACGTGACGGGTGAGATTTTTTTTATGAGAATGAATGGTTTGACGAGTCACAGCCACCTGTGTCGCTTAACATCAGGTGAACAACCATCTCGTTTTTTCCGATTGACACTGCAACTGTTATGGGTGGTTGCAGTGTCAATCGGAAAAAAAAATAAAGTTTCACGTGACATTGCACTGCGCACGTCGTCCACAGTCTATTATCAGCTTACCTACATTGTGTAATCAGGCGATAAAGTCTCATTTGCCCAGTAATTTGACTAGCTACAATGCCCCTTAAACCAGAACACAGTTGTTCGTGCACATTCAACCCCCTAGTACACTGTTGTCTTTTTATAATCAGTATTATAAATAATAGCAATAAATTATTTAAAGTTATAAGTATCGATAAATATATCATCGATATGTAACACGGTACATCCCTAGTGTTCAAGAGATAGTGTTACGAGCATCTATCGCTAGATTGAGATCACACATCTCGATCTATAATGGAGTATTTACTATCGTTAATAAGGTATTGTGGTGTGGTGCCGGTTTGCAAATAGGACCGGATAAGGGCATATCCAGGAAATATGCAGCAGTATTTTTCGGTATATTAAAACCTTTTGTGATCACCAAACCGTATCCTAAGCGTGATGGCAATTATGGCAAATCCCCCTTATGGGGTTCAGCAGTAGACGTCTTTTAGCTGATGAGGTAGACGATAGGGCATTCGATCCATCTTGTAAATATTAACGCAAGAATATAGTAACTCTAACTAAAGCTATGAACTCTACAGAATATTTCATAGCATGGTTCGTGGAGATATCTAAATGAAAAATGCCAACCAGTTGGTCCTTGGTGGGGATTTTAAGCTTCCGTTAGACCACGCCATAGTCAATCGAGTTTCTATCTAAGCATGTTCAAATGTAGATCTCAGTAGATTTGAAAAAGTTACGGCGCTCTAGCGTCTCAAAACAAACAGGATAGTGTATATTGATAAAAATGCTCTCAGTTTCTGAACATCCAAACATATTTAAAAAAGTTATGGCCTGTGAAAGTTCCAAATTCCTGATGAATGATAATACTGAACAATGTACATTGTACATCGTTATAAGATTTTTAAGTAGCAAAAGTCGCAAATCTAAACCACCACCAGAAAATGTTTAGCATTGTTTCCGTTTGTTAACAAACTGCAAAGATTTCCAGCAAATTGTTCATACTGCATTTCAAGAATGCAAGCCACGATTGTATTATGCAGCAAAAAGCACTTCTCTAGCTAGAGCATTACACTACAACAAATGAAATAATATTAGTGACCGGTAGTGGGTCGCAAATGGTTTTACCTCCACTTGGGTATAAGAATGAATAACGAAGACATTTAAAATGAATTACTTCTAAGTAGTTTCAATCAGATAAACATGGGAAAAACAGAACCAAGCTTCCTGAAAGCCGCCTAGGAAGTTTCAAAGCTAATCGAAATTGCTACGGATGACGCAAATCTTAAAGCACTCTGACAAAATAAAAGCAGAACAAAATTCAATACATTGGAAGTAAGGTGTAGAGGAAATTGGGTTGTACGGGCATCGCTCAACATTGCGGCGGGCACTAAGAAAATATAATATAGCTAAATTCTTTTTCTCTAATCTGTGAATATAGCCCCGGTTTTTCGTACGTTTGATAAAGTTAGACTCATGTCAACTTAAAAATACTGTACGCTCATTGGTTGCTTGTTGATCATCGACTGTATTCAACCAATAAGCGTATAGAATTAGGTCTGTTAAGTCAACATGAGTTTGACAAACGGACGAGAAATCCCATAAAATTGGCTGAACGCTCCAGTAGTCGAACCCACCCACCACGACTGGATTTAAAATCTATGCTACATAGAGGCATTACGGCTTCGTAATGTTCATATAGGTAGTTCATTTAGTATCCTATATCGTGCCTAATGTAGCAACGCGTAATTTACAAACGAAACTGGTGTCCGATAAAGCTATAAAGCCGGGCGGCGGCGACAGCAGAAATCAGTCGCTCGTATTACACACGTGATAAGCGACGCGTTATGTTTAATTGAGTGTGAACAGGCCTTAACAATGACAATAACCTTCGTTGTGAGGTTTGATTTTCAAAAATCGTTGCTGGTAACTTTTTTCTCTTTTCTGTGGGTAGTATTGTACTGTACCAAAGAAGTTGAATGGTATATTCTATAATCTATGTAATAACGTCTGTACCTATTTCAAGAGCTATTTGAAATAATGGATAGCTGGTACCGAAGATATATGATCCCAGTGAGTCTCCTAAGTTTAGATTAAATCCCCAATTTAGATCACACATACCTACACATAATAAAATTTTATTATAGAAATGGAAACACTGAAAAAATAGAAAATTACCAATGTACCATGATATTTTCCTTAAATCTAAATTCCTTCGTGTTATGGTCTTCTGGTACTGCTTTAAGAAACGCCTTTCATTATAATTTTTATTAATTTCAATTAGGGGGGTCACCACAAGATCTTATAGCATTATTACTTCAATATTATTTCAATCATACATTGACAAATGACATAAAAGTAAGTTTTTTTTGTGCTATTGGTACCAAACAAGTGGCCCTCCTGATGGGAAGAGGTCACCGTAGCCTATGGACATCTGTAACACTAGAAGTGCCACTGATGCGTTGCTTATCCTGTGATAATACTCTTTTGACCCTCCTTTTAAATTGCTGCATGTTTTAGCTCTAGGGAAAGACCGCTGGTGGAAGCTCATTCCACATCTTACAGGTGTACGGTAAGAAAGTGCACATAAACCGAGTCGTATGCGACTTCCACGACTCAATAATGTGTGGATGAGCTTTTTCACGGTGGCGAGAGGTGCGATGGTAAAAACGCGATGCCGGTATCAGGTCGAATAATTCTTCAGAGCTGGGGAATGCTATTGTAAATACGGTAAAATATACAAAGAGATCCAATATTTCTGCGTATTTTGAGAGGCTCCAGGTGTTCGGTAAGCTTGGGATTGCCGACGATTCTGACAGCTCGACGTTGTATCGAGTCAAGAGGCTGAACTTGATAGTTGGGTGCTCCGTTCCAAAGGTGAGAGCAGTACTCCACGTGAGGTCGAACTTGCGCTTTAATACTTTAATGTTGCAAAACCAGAGCAGTTTTGATTATGTCACATTAAATCGTTCACTCAAATAAAACTGTCATGTCATACCTTTACATCATGTTGACACTGACGTGCGCCAGTGATAACGCCATATAAAAACGTAGACGTCTCGTTCACACGCAGGAATACTTTATAAGTTCATGGTACGAATTCGAACAATATTATTGTAACTTTGAAATAATAATGCCATGAAACGTGATGATTTTGTATTAGCTTGTGGTAGCCCAGCTGCACCTATATCGATGATCGTACCATTTTACGTGTGATTTTTATTTTTTGTGGTACTGTCATTTATAAAAGTTTGAAAAAGACCAATGGAACCAATTTTTTCAAAAACTTTGAAAAAGTTTTTGAAAAAATTGGTTCCATTTATTGGCGACCGTTGAGAGCTTCCGATTTTTTTTTGTAGATAACATTTCGTTTTGATGTCCTGAACCGAATTAAACTCACTTAGTACTTAGTTTATATCCAATAGCTGAAGTATAATAACGAGGATATTTTAGAGAAACCCCCAAATAAGATTGACATATGAGAGGTATCTTTGTGCTCTCTCGTAGAAAATTGGAGGTAATCTGTAATCGGTATCCTGTACATGCATGGCGGGCCGCTGAGGACATCCTTTGAGACTCACGTTTTTTGGCGAAAGCGCTTTTCTTTTTGTAAGTAGTAAGGCATGGAACGTACATTCTCTTTTTGAAAATGAATTGGTATAATTATGTAAGTTCCTAATCTTGGAAACGGGTTCAAATTCAAATACGCTAAATTACTTTAAGATGGTCACAGATATAGGGCATGTATTATAATAATAATTGTACATAACTATGTACCCAGAACATTTTCGTTACTCTTTCCTAGGTCTGTGAATTAACAAAAAGTGCCAATTTGCATAAAAACTTTTTAAAAACATTGTTAAAATAAAAAGTTACGCATCGGAATGTAATTTTTTTTTTCTTTTAAGTCGGTTAATATTCATATCTTCTACTAGTACATCACAACTCGCTACAACCTGTACAATAGTAGGTAATCATTTATCTATTCTGTGACAATAGGTGAGTAAACTCCACTGACCCTCACAGAAAATGGTAATATGAAATACTTATTGGTTATCACTTTTACCTATCTACTGACGCTATTGACCAAAACAAATGATTTTTGAAACAAAAAACAATGAATTAAACATGTGTGTGACAGTGATGGATGATACTTCGTTGCTTCATTGTTGTCAATGTAAAGCCATAGAATAAACAATATAAAGTACCTATTAACTTAACTAGTATACTTAAATATAACACACCTCTGCCACTGTCAATATTTTGTCTTTTTTTGTAAATAACCCACTGTTTTTCGACCGTAAACTAACCACGGACGGTTATAGAGAAAACGTGATACAACTTCCACCATGGGGTCTCATCAAGTACAAACGAATAATAGCCCGAACTTGAAAAAAATGTAGTGATCGTGTCTAGAGAGTTACTCGTTAGTGTCCAGTGTATTCACTTGGCCCAATACTTCGCCAACACGCAATAAATGTCGCTTGATAATCTTGCGTTATGCAGAAATAAAATAATTCGTAAATTAGCCCGCGTTATTCAGTTGTATGGGATGAGGCATCTGTACTTAGGTATTATATTATCTGGGCTTCCACTATAATTATATAAGGGTTACAGTACAGGTGCTTTACCTTGTTTTTACACAGAATTCAGAATAGATTAACTTATACGCAGCTAAGGGGCTAAAGGCTAAATAGAAAAGATCTAGGTGTATATTATATTGATATGCATAATGATCAAGACGATTTCTCTTTTATAAAACAGCTGTAATAACTTTGTTCATCTTTTTAGCATAATACAAGTTAAAACATTTAACATTTAGCGATAAGTCCACCTATTTTAGCTACTAAGGGTGGGTTTTTTCACCAATAGTTAAGGTAACCAATGATTAAAAACCCTAAAAAAAGACCATCGGTTACAATTAATTAGTTTTTAATCATTGATTACCTTAAGCATTGGTGAAAAAACTCACCCTAAATTATTAAGTTTTATTCTAGTGGTTTTATTCTTGGTTTACTATAACAACTTTCAATTGTTATTTAAAATGATAAGTTACTTTTCTTTTTGTTATGTCGGTCATTTTTACGGACAGACAGCTCCAGTTATAACGCTCCGAGTCCAAAAACCTTTATTATAGGCATAACTTTATACTAGGCACTTAGGTTTATAACTTCTCCATCTGTCGTTTAATGGCATATAAAACAACATATAAATTAATATGGAAGATATCAAAAGCTGTTATTGAAATACGCGAGTCAAAGGGCAGGTTTTACCACAGATAATATTATAATAATAAACTTACTTATAATATAAATTAAAAAAAAATCATGTCATAAAAATTACAAGTCAATATACAAATTAAACTAATATAAAATATACAATAACAATATATATAAAAAAAAAACCTATTCGAATAACCCACCCCGAATTGTACCCGGTGCAAAAGTGCCCATCACACTGGCTGCATTGCCGCGCTGGATGGCTATGGCCAACCGTTGCACCAGGTAAACTTTACTTTACTTTAATTTTACTTTATCTTCACATCATGAGCCAGAAGACGTTCTCTTCTGAACACAGGCTCCCCCATAAAATGTCACTTTGGACACTTATCATAGGGGGATTTGTTATAATCACCACACTTGGCAGGTGGCTCCGTGATCGCAGAAAAGTTTTAATGTAGTGAGGAAAACGCTGACGCCCATTCCATAGATATTCCCATAGCCGACTCTTATGGCACCCACAGGAAGAGGTGGGGTGGTCCTATTCGCACACCAGGACCGTATACGGCAAATTTGTAAGTGTGTGTTATGACGAACTATCTTTGTATTTTTTTTATATTTCTTTTTTTCTATTTTCTTATATAACAGCATTAAACAATAATACATAATAATAGGTGGTCAAGTTACGGAGGCTGCAGGGGGAGGATGCAGAAGAGAAACTAATATGGTTTCTATAACTATTTTAATCTATATTTTGACTTTCAAATATTACACGATGTACGTATTTTACTAGTCCTACAATCTATGGTGGTGCAACCGGCCCCAAGGCCGGGACCGGAGTACCTTATGCCATTCAGAAACACGCGAAAATGACATAAGACACTGTCTGCTGCGTCGGCGAATTCCTGGGTGGCACCAGTCGCGGTGAGCTGTGGGCTGACGTCACGCGGCAACGTAACAGGCAGGTACCTACATAGTATTAAAGGCATAATTGTGATAAAGAAAAGATAGTATAACAACAAAATAAAAATGGTTTATTCCATGATATTTAATTACACTTTCGTAATGGCCAATAATAGAACTGTTATGATATACATTTCATAGTACACAGTACTAACCTCAGCTCACTCCAGCAGGATCTCCATTAACAGTTTTACCGCAATAATGAATTAATCAACCTTGCAGGTTGATCCTTGTCGCAATACGTAAATACGAGACATTTTAATGATCTCCAATCTAAAAAAGGCTTAGCAAAAATCCTAGATCTTTTCTTATGATGATATATTCTTCTTCTTATTCTTTTTACAAAAAACGACAGCTGTCACTGTTATCTTGACGTTTACCGTTTTACGGAACCACAGACTACTTAGAAATATATATGAGCTCCCAGTCGATATTGCCATTCGATATAAATACAAGATACAGACTATTCAATATTAGTTAACCTAACAATAGAAAGTATGATGATAATAAGTAATCGTCATAGTCGGTAGTCGTTGTAAACACAATGTCATAGTTTTCACGTGCATGTTACGTACGTACGCAAAATCTATTCTTAAATAGAAAGCGTCATTCAAACTGCTAATTCGGGACTATTCAGTCATTTCAATGGCACATTTGAATATCTGACAGGACCGGATTAAGGCAGTGGGGGTAGAGCCATAGAATATGGAAATAAATGGATCTGTGCCCAGAGTTCAAAATTTAGTACTAGCTGACTCGCCCCGGCTTCTATTCCTGGCTTCGGCCCGGTTATTAGTTTTACGCCTTATCTCAGTCTAAAGGAAGAGAGAAGGAAGAGGGGAAAAGATAAGGCAAGTGCTGACACATCTGCCTCCTTTCAACGATCAGGGCGCCTACCACAACCTCTTATAGCATTATTACTTTAATCATACTTAAAAAAATGACATAAAAGTAAGAATATTATAATGTTGTTGACGCAGAGTAGTTTTGATGACGTTACGTTAAATCGTTCACTCAAATACGTCATGTTGACACCGATGTGCGACAGTGATAACGCTATATAAAAATGTAGACGTCTCGTTCTCATGCAGGAATACTTTATAAGCTCATGGTACGAATTTGAACAATATTATTGTAACCTTGAAGCATTACTGTCACGAATTTGGTTTTGTATTAGTTTGTGGTGACCCTTCAGGGCGGGCAACGAGTCAGCTAGTTAGGTACATTATGTTAATGTACATTTCACATGACTAGACTTTTACCCCCGTTATACTTATTTTGTAGGGCCGTCATAATAAGCATGATGACTAAAATTTTTTTTTGGATAAGTTAATAATATTCCTTAAAAGATAAACATTTGTGAAAACAAAAATTAAATATCTCAAAAAATGACCAAGTTACAAGCATTTTAAAATTCGGCATAGAAAGAGATAGCTCAAACGGCCAGTGGCGTCAGAGGAAGGTCGTTCACAGTACCTCAGTACTAAGCTGTGGTAGCTTTTCATACAATCTCTTCGACACGAGTGGATTTTTCATAGTAACTGTGGGGGCGCTCTGTTTCGCGAGAAAAGGACAGGAGATGCCTCCTGTAGAAACTTAAAAGCTTATTACTCCGTGATTTATTTACCGATTTTGCTTATTTTTTCAATTATTGCATTCATTTTTAATCTTCATTATGAATGTAATATTTACTTGTTCATTTTCAATAGTAGTCATCATGTTTATTTTGCCCCCGATATTTTGTCTAGTTCCGACCACTCGACTATAGTTAGCCTCTACTGATAACAAGGCCGAGCGTGATTAGGTATCACCCACACGGACAGAGTGACGTCATGGCGTTTTAAATATAACCTTATTATACCAATACTTGCGTTCTTTGTAAACAAAGATGTTTGTGGAAGAGATTTTGTTGTAGACGTTTCTCAAAAATAGCCGGCTGTATAAATTAATAATCATTAATTAGTAAGTAATTTTACGACTTCTCTTTTGGTTTTTCACCTATTGAGCATAATACCAATCAATACATCTAGTTTATCGATGGCGGTAAGGATCCACCTAGTTCTACGCACTTGGAACTTCTAGTACAACGTAGAAACGTTACGCGTTTTTTTACCCTGGTCTCTCGTAAGTACGTTTGTCAAACTCATGTTAGCTTAACACACTTAACGCTCACTGGTTGACAACAGTCTATGATCAATAGGCTACCAATGAGCGTTCAGTATTTTTAAATGTATATGAGTTCAACTTTAACAAACGTACGAGAAACTGTATTCAATAATCAATTCTCTATCCGTGCTCAACGAGATTTTATGCACAAAATTATCATTTTATCCCATCGGTGCTATTAATTTGCATAATTGCAGATCACAGATTAGAAAAAAAACGATTGTTGATAATAGATAAACCATGAAAAGTGCACCATTGTCGTTTGAATAACAGTCTAAAATTGAGCATCGATTCACGACTGAGCGATCTCTAATACGAGATTTAGGTATAATGTACGTGAAAATATAAGTAGTAGCTAAGTTTGTGTTTTTTGTTTTAGTGGCGCTCTGTGGGCTTCCCCATACATCCATACTTCTGCATAACGTAAGCCTCTGCCTATGTTTGTTCAGCAGTGGACGTCAGATTCAGATTCAGATTCAGATTTTTATTGCTTCCATAGTGTACAATAGGTGGAATATAAAATTCAATTCAATTCAATTTCAAATTATCTTTATTAAATAAGTAAAAAAAATACAAGGTTATCACAATTCTAGTGTACATTAAAATTCCTAGACGTGACGAAAATAATAAATTAAGACAATTGTTTTGCAGGTTATCCGGCCTATATAAAACTTTTAACATTAAGATTAAGATACAATTGGGTAAAATATTTCCAATAATGGCAGTTACCAAATAGGTTGTTATTTTACATTATGCAAGCTTTAGAAAGAGCAATTGCATTTTTAGACTAATTTTTAATAATAATTATAAGCTCCGTGCGGTAGGAAACATAAAATAAATTAGCGCCAAGCAGAAGATTGGCGGTATGCAGCAAGCAACAGGAACAACACCCGTTTGGCATGATACTAACACACGCACAGCGCGCCGCGACCCGCCGCGCCGCCGCGCGCGCCATACCGTTCCTCATATCACTAGATAATACGGGCGGGTATGGCGCGCGCGCCAGCGACAAGCGGGGCGCGGGCGCTGTGTGCAGCGATTGTATACTTATTCATCGCGCTCAGAGCACTCGAGGAACAAGTGATGCGGTAATTTGTAGCGGTTGTACGTATCGATAAAAGGAATGTCAGAGTTACGTGTTTTACAAATATTTGCTATTAGTTGGTTTTTATTTTTAGGATTACTATGCAGATAAAATGCTTTCGATAATTTGTAAATATATTTGTATAAAGTAGGGAGGTTTATCTTCGAATGTAGGTTTAAAAGGTTAGTGTATATTGGTGTGTTATAAGAATACTTTAGAGCTTTATTTTGGGTTACTTGAAGCTTTTTCAGGTTAGTGGAACAAATACTACTCCATACAGGACATGCGTATGTAATACATGGGCGGACTAAAGTACGATAAATGTGTATTTTTGTGTGGCTGCTTAAAGGTGATCGCCGATTTAGATTCAGATTCAGATTTTTATTGCTTCCATAGTGTACAATAGGTGGAATATAAAATTAAGTCTAGTTTCATACGGACCCCGTGGCTTCGGGTTGTTGATGATAGAGATTTTAGGTTTGGTAAACCATAACACCATGTGGTACCCAGGTTTAAATCCCAAACTATTTGCAAGATTACTAAAATTTTCATAATCAAAATTAATTGTTTATTTGCAACGTTACTAGAAACATTATTTCTACGCAGTATTTTCCCTGCACCGCGACTATCATGAAGAAAAACTGTTTCTCAACGATCAAAAATATCGTAACACTGTCATAACAAAACACCGAAATGTAATAGGTAATTCATATTTCAGTGGGTTAATGGATGGCATATAAAACACGAGCGATTCGGAAATATAACGACAGCGAAAGGAAATGAAGTCGTCTTACAGCGGGTCCATTACTTGTGCTGTCGGGGAGTGCATGGTTCACTTCGAACCATTTCTATACCAACATTTTCTACGTGTGTTTTTATAAAAAATAAATTGTAATCTTTGTTTGCAATAACTATAATGTGCTGTGTGTGTGTGTGTGTGCTGGGCAAAGGTATTTTTTTCCATTCGTCTCTGTTCGTGCCTAGTTCATCCCATTTGGTCTTTTTTTACAATAAGTTGGTTTACATACAATTATTTGGATTTTAACTTGGAAACAAATAATGTCCAGATAATGACTAGGTGGTAGGGCTTTTCTGCAAAGTTCGTCTAGGTAGGTACCACCACTTTGCCAGTTATTCAGCCGCCAAGCAGTAGTGTGTAAGCACTACTGTGTTCCGGTTTGAAGGGCATTTTAGCTAGTGAAATTACTGGGCAAATGAGACTTTATGACCTGATTACACAGTGTAGTAATCTGATTACTAGACTGTGTGATGTCTCAGGATAACGTGCGCAGTGCAGTGTCACGCGAAACTTTATTATTTTAAAGTGACACTGCAACTGTTGTGGGCGGCCGTATTGCTTAACATCAGGTGAACGACCAGCTCGTCACGTCATTAATTCCCATAAAAAAATGTCCAACGATTACATACCTACATAGATCCTGAACCCTAACTAGGACTCCCTAGGGACCCAGGAACTTCGAGGACCATTCTCCCACAATACCCAGACACGGAACAAGTATTTGCGCTTTTTCCTAAATACAAATACTTTGCAGGAATTGAACCCGCCGCCTTTGGGTTATAAGCCGACAGACAGGCAGACAAACAAACATCACACAATAGAGAAGATCTAGAACTAGCCTATACTATATGCAATAAATTATTTGACTTTGTTAGGATTATTTACTTTCAATAAAACGACATGCCAACAAGTAAAAATAAATACAAAAAGACTTGCAGCTAAAAACGTTTTCTTTGCTATGATACAAACATACAGACGTTTCACAATTTTATAAAAATGTATAATAATAAAGACAAAATAATAATTAAAATAAATTAAACAATAAAAATTATATACAGTTGTAAATCACGTATAATTATAACTTCATATTTCATAGCAGTATCGCAGTATTTATTATCAAAGTTGGGGATCAAAAACTTAATTTTAATTAGAAGTTAGTTAAATAAGCAGCTACGAATTATTGTCATACCGTAGCACTAGCTACGCATTGCTACGAGAGTGCTACGAGAACTTAGTAAAAAAAATGAAAAATGAAAATGATTTATTTCTGCAAAAAATGTAGGTACATACATATTTTAACAATTAGCAGCTTAAATATACCTAAAACAATTACATTTAATACCCGCGGACCTATATAAATAAGAAGAGGGTAAGAATTGCCATTAGAAGTACATAATTTGCAGACCTATTTTAGCATTTGATTATAATATCTTTCAGTTTCCTCACTAGGCAAGCCTGTATCGAGGAATCCTGAAACCAGTGTGTAGAAACCAGTAGTTTGTATAAACGACCTTGCTGCGCTGGATGTGAATGGAAGAAGTTGCAAAGTGGTTATGGACTACGAATATTAGTTGGCGATATGACAGCGAACTTTCCAGTTAAGGTGATGTCCAAGCACGATAATAAGTTTTAGAGGGGATCTCTACATTTTTTTTTAAAGCGGGCAATGTGCCTTAAATTATTAAAATAATTACAATTTGGCTAAAATTAAATGTCGCGAAAGAAACGTTTTCCATAAAATAAAATAAGATATTTATTTTCAAAAAAGTTACAACAGTTTATGTAAACTTGTAAATAAACAACGCCCTAATAAATAAATAAACATAATAAAAGAAAGTCAAGAGTAATTAAGATTGAATTAAAAAACATATTAAATTAGCTTCACAGATTACTTTCAGAGATAATTAAATATATTATTAAGTACATACATCAAAGTTACAAAGAACGTAAAACAAAGGTAATGCAAATAATAAGCTGTAATATGAGTATAAATATTTTACGGTTTTCCGGACACGAAATATGTTGGATAATGTCCACGACCCGCCTGATTTTATGGATACTTTTCATGGTTTTAGTGTTTTTTTATGGTTTTAGGTACTATGAATTCAGTAGCTTAACTAGGCAGTTACTGCTTATTAACTGTTTGGGCGACGTGCGGCCCAGTCGGGCTAACAGGGCAATTATTAAACTCTTGTAAACAATAATAACAAGAGACAATGAACAAGTATTAAAAATACTGACCAATAAAAAAAATCTGTTCAATAACAAATTATTTATTGATAACATGAGCAAAATAGACGATCGGGACCAACCAACCAAGGTCACATTTGTCTTGCGCATACGATGGTCGAGTGGTTGGGCGATCGAATAAAGACACCAACCACACGGTCGGATTTTACACCAACCCTACCAAGGTGAGACAAATGCGACCTTGGTCGGTGGTTGGTCTCAATCGTGTATTTTACCCATTTAAATCAGGATAATAAAATAAGCCAAACCAATTAAGCACGTATCAATAAAATCATTAAAAACAAAATATAAGTCGTAAGCCTGTACAAAAACTTTGAAATTGACATTTTTGTATGAGACTCATTCACTGCCTTATACTTTATACTAGCTGTAATCTAATCTGTGACTTCAGCCTCGTTTGATCACCGACTTCGACATCGGACATGTAATGAAGCTGCTTACTCTCACACAACTTTGCACCTTATCCTTATTATAATAAAGAGGATTTATCGGTGGAGTAATTGGCCCCATCTTTATTAGGATATAATGGTTAATAACGACCGTTATTGTTTTCGACGTAGGCGTTATGCGCATGTAAGTGGACCCTTATGTTCTGGTTTATGATAGGCTATATTACTAGGTGGTAGGAATTTCTGCAAAGTTCGTCTAGGTAGGTACCACCTCTTTGCCAGTTACTCTGTCGCCAAGCAGTAGTATGCAAGCACTACTGTGTTCCGGTTTGCGTCTAATGAAGTTACTGAGCAAATTAGACTTATGAACACATTCTAAAAATCACTTTTAGGCTGTGCGACGTCTCAGGATGACAGCAGTGCGCAGTGTCAACTTTGTCCAAGTGACACTGCAATCTGTTATGGGCGGCCGTGGCGCTTAACATCAGGCGAACGACTAGCTAGCTCATCACGTCATTCAAAATACAAAAAAGATTTAAAAACTTAAATAGTATAGAGTATAGAGTTAAAGAACAAACCAAAGGAAGCTGTGAACCAAAGTAGCCCCTTTATATGATTCTGCAAAAGTTCTGTTTTTTGGAGATTGGTTAACGATTCCCAAACCTCACTTAATGTTAATGAAGCCAAAGACACACGCTTACCAAAACTATACATACCTATTTATCCTGTTCTTTAATACGTCTAGATAATCATGTGGCAGAAAATACCATTGCAGGAAATAAGTTCCATTCCTTGATGGGCGGATTATGAAGGAATTTCTGAAATGGTTTATGCGAACTTGAGGTACGTTAATAAAGTAAGTAGGCTTAAAACGTACAGAAATATAATATTTCAAATACAGACTCACAATCTACAGTTCTCGGCCACTAGTCATAATAAGGTCAACGATTCCATAATCCTGTGAGAAGTTGAAGACTCTAACTCAATGCAATAAAAAGTTCAACAAAAATCTGGATTTTAGTACCAATTTCGCGCGTCGTCAAAACTTTTAGGGTAGGTCTAACTCGTGAAATTTGGCATTCGTTATGTATTTAGCACAAGTGAAAATAGAAAAACCTTAGAACTGTGGAATGCTGCGGTGTAGACAACTTTGGGAACAAACAAAGTCCAAGTTGACTAAAAGATTTCTAATCTCATGCGGAAATCACAGAGAGCGAATTCTGTGGTGAAAATACAAAGACTTTTTATTCAGACCACTAATACGAAATTAAAACAGGGCAAAACCGTACACACCACTTTGGGTGTGATTGATTCTCAGCTGTCAAAATCAAAATCAGTCGTTACTTGGGTGTGCTTTTGAATACATACCAAAAAAATGCCGTCTTGCGTGATAAAACTGTGCCGAAATCACTCGAGGCACGGCTCACAGAAGCACACGATCACAATTCACTTGTAAGTGGCCTTAATCATGTATTTTTATAAGATTATTTTAATTATTTCTATTTGACGAAGAGTATTTCACATTTCACAATAAAAAGTTGACATGTCAAAATCAGTATTGCCACACGACATCTGAATAATTACCCGATTTCTTTTGTATAGATTTCCAACAGATCCACCCATGTCTAGCTGGGCCCTTATTCCGTATCGATTCCTTACTTCGAAACCACGCGAATTCCTTGTCTTACAAAAGAAATCTGCAAAACTCTACTCTCTATGAAACGAAAACAAAACCGCGCGAAATGAATTTGGAATTGGCGCGATTAGAACTGTCAAAAATCATATGTTTTACCGAGACATCATCATATGTTATTCCATAGATATTCCCCTTAGCCGACTCTTATGGCACCCACAGGAAGAGGTGGGGTGGTCCTATTCGCACACCAGGACCGTATACGGCAAATTTGTAAGTGTGTGTTATGACGAACTATCTATGTATTTTTTTTATATATTTCTTTTTTTCTATTTTCTTATATAACAGCATTAAACAATAATACATAATAATAGGTGGTCAAGTTACGGAGGCTGCAGGGGGAGGATGCAGAAGAGAAACTAATATGGTTTCTATAACTATTTTAATCTATATTTTGACTTTCAAATATTACACGATGTACGTATTTTACTAGTCCTACAATCTAAGGTGGTGCAACCGGCCCCAAGGCCGGGACCGGAGTACCTTATGCCATTCAGAAACACGCGAAAATGACATAAGACACTGTCTGCTGCGTCGGCGAATTCCTGGATGGCACCAGTCGCGGTGAGCTGTGGGCTGACGTCACGCGGCAACGTAACAGGCAGGTACCTACATAGTATTAAAGGCATAATTGTGATAAAGAAAAGATAGTATAACAACAAAATAAAAATGGTTTATTCCATGATATTTAATTACACTTTCGTAATGGCCAATAATAGAACTGTTATGATATACATTTCATAGTACACAGTACTAACCTCAGCTCACTCCAGCAGGATCTCCATTAACAGTTTTACCGCAATAATGAATTAATCAACCTTGCAGGTTGATCCTTGTCGCAATACGTTAATACGAGACATTTTAATGATCTCCAATCTAAAAAAGGCTTAGCAAAAATCCTAGATCTTTTCTTATGATGATATATTCTTCTTCTTATTCTTTTTACAAAAAACGACAGCTGTCACTGTTATCTTGACGTTTACCGTTTTACGGAACCACAGACTACTTAGAAATATATATGAGCTCCCAGTCGATATTGCCATTCGATATAAATACAAGATACAGACTATTCAATATTAGTTAACCTAACAATAGAAAGTATGATGGTAATAAGTAATCGTCATAGTCAGTAGTCGTTGTAAACACAATGTCATAGTTTTCACGTGCATGTTACGTACGTACGCAAAATCTATTCTTAAATAGAAAGCGTCATTCAAACTGCTAATTCGGGACTATTCAGTCATTTCAATGGCACATTTGAATATCTGACAGGACCGGATTAAGGCAGTGGGGGTAGAGCCATAGAATATGGAAATAAATGGATCTGTGCCCAGAGTTCAAAATTTAGTACTAGCTGACTCGCCCCGGCTTCTATTCCTGGCTTCGGCCCGGTTATTAGTTTTACGCCTTATCTCAGTCTAAAGGAAGAGAGAAGGAAGAGGGGAAAAGGTAAGGGAAAGGGATGAATGGATGGAGGTGGAAGATGGCAAGTGCTGACACATCTGCCTCCTTTCAACGATCAGGGCGCCTACCACAACCTCTTATAGCATTATTACTTTAATCATACTTAAAAAAATGACATAAAAATAAGAATATTATAATGTTGTTGACGCAGAGTAGTTTTGATGACGTTACGTTAAATCGTTCACTCAAATAGTCATGTTGACACCGATGTGCGACAGTGATAACGCTATATAAAAATGTAGATGTCTCGTTCTCATGCAGGAATACTTTATAAGCTCATGGTACGAATTTGAACAATATTATAACCTTGAAGCATTACTGTCACGAATTTGGTTTTGTATTAGTTTGTGGTGACCCTTCAGGGCGGGCAACGAGTCAGCTAGTTAGGTACATTATGTTAATGTACATTTAGACTTTTACCCCCGTTATGCTTATTTTGTAGGGCCGTCATAATAAGCATGATGACTAAAATTTTTTTTTGGATAAGTTAATAATATTCCTTAAAAGATAAACATTTGTGAAAACAAAAATTAAATATCTCAAAAAATGACCAAGTTACAAGCATTTTAAAATTCGGCATAGAAAGAGATAGCTCAAACGGCCAGTGACGTCAGAGGAAGGTCGTTCACAGTACCTCAGTACTAAGCTGTGGTAGCTTTTCATACAATCTCTTCGACACGAGTGGATTTTTCATAGTAACTGTGGGGGCGCTCTGTTTCGCGAGAAAAGGACAGGAGATGCCTCCTGTAGAAACTTAAAAGCTTATTACTCCGTGATTTATTTACCGATTTTGCTTATTTTTTCAATTATTGCATTCATTTTTAATCTTCATTATGAATGTAATATTTACTTGTTCATTTTCAATAGTAGTCATCATGTTTATTTTGCCCCCGATATTTTGTCTAGTTCCGACCACTCGACTATAGTTAGCCTCTACTGATAACAAGGCCGAGCGTGATTAGGTATCACCCACACGGACAGAGTGACGTCATGGCGTTTTAAATATAACCTTATTATACCAATACTTGCGTTCTTTGTAAACAAAGATGTTTGTGGAACAGATTTTGTTGTAGACGTTTCTCAAAAATAGCCGGCTGTATAAATTAATAATCATTAATTACTGAGTAATTTTACGACTTCTCTTTTGGTTTTTTACCTATTGAGCATAATACCAATCAATACATCTAGTTTATCGATGGCGGTAAGGATCCACCTAGTTCTCACTTGGAACTTCTAGTACAACGTAGAAACGTTACGCGTTTTTTTACCCTGGTCTCTCGTAAGTACGTTTGTCAAACTCATGTTAGCTTAACACACTTAACGCTCACTGGTTGACAACAGTCTATGATCAATAGGCTACCAATGAGCGTTCAGTATTTTTAAATGTATATGAGTTTAACTTTAACAAACGTACGAGAAACTGTATTCAATAATCAATTCTCTATCCGTGCTCAACGAGATTTTATGCACAAAATTATCATTTTATCCCATCGGTGCTATTAATTTGCATAATTGCAGATCACAGATTAGAAAAAAAACAATTGTTGATAATAGATAAACCATGAAAAGTGCACCATTGTCGTTTGAATAACAGTCTAAAATTGAGCATCGATTCACGACTGAGCAATCTCTAATACGAGGTGTAGGTATAATGTACGTGAAAATATAAGTAGTAGCTAAGTTTGTGTTTTTTGTTTTAGTGGCGCTCTGTGGGCTTCCCCATACTTCCATACTTCTGCATAACGTAAGCCTCTGCCTATGTTTGTTCAGCAGTGGACGTCAGATTCAGATTCAGATTCAGATTTTTATTGCTTCCATAGTGTACAATAGGTGGAATATAAAATTAAGTCTAGTTTCATACGGACCCCGTGGCTTCGGGTTGTTGATGATAGAGTTTTTAGGTTTGGTAAACCATAACACCATGTGGTACCCAGGTTTAAATCCCAAACTATTTGCAAGATTACTGAAATTTTCATAATCAAAATTAATTGTTTATTTGCAACGTTACTAGAAACATTATTTCTACGCAGTATTTTCCCTGCACCGCGACTATCATGAAGAAAAACTGTTTCTCAACGATCAAAAATATCGTAACACTGTCATAACAAAACACCGAAATGTAATAGGTAATTCATATTTCAGTGGGTTAATGGATTGCATATAAAACACGAGCGATTCGGAAATATAACGACAGCGAAAGGAAATGAAGTCGTCTTACAGCGGGTCCATTACTTGTGCTGTCGGGGAGTGCATGGTTCACTTCGAACCATTTCTATACCAACATTTTCTACGTGTGTTTTTATAAAAAATAAATTGTAATCTTTGTTTGCAATAACTATAATGTGCTGTGTGTGTGTGTGTGTGTGCTGGGCAAAGGTATTTTTTTCCATTCGTCTCTGTTCGTGCCTAGTTCATCCCATTTGGTCTTTTTTTACAATAAGTTGATTTACATACAATTATTTGGATTTTAACTTGGAAACAAATAATGTCCAGATAATGACTAGGTGGTAGGGCTTTTCTGCAAAGTTCGTCTAGGTAGGTACCACCACTTTGCCAGTTATTCTGCCGCCAAGCAGTAGTGTGTAAGCACTACTGTGTTCCGGTTTGAAGGGCATTGTAGCTAGTGAAATTACTGGGCAAATGAGACTTTATGACCTGATTACACAGTGTAGTAATCTGATTACTAGACTGTGTGATGTCTCAGGATAACGTGCGCAGTGCAGTGTCACGCGAAACTTTATTATTTTAAAGTTCCGAGTGACACTGCAACTGTTGTGGGCGGCCGTATTGCTTAACATCAGGTGAACGACCAGCTCGTCACGTCATTAATTCCCATAAAAAAATGTCCAACGATTACATACCTACATAGATCCTGAACCCTAACTAGGACTCCCTAGGGACCCAGGAACTTCGAGGACCATTCTCCCACAATACCCAGACACGGAACAAGTATTTGCGCTTTTTCCTATGTACAAATACTTTGCAGGAATTGAACCCGCCGCCTTTGGGTTATAAGCCGACAGACAGGCAGACAAACAAACATCACACAATAGAGAAGATCTAGAACTAGCCATATGCAATAAATTATTTGACTTTGTTAGGATTATTTACTTTCAATAAAACGACATGCCAACAAGTAAAAATAAATACAAAAAGACTTGCAGCTAAAAACGTTTTCTTTGCTATGATACAAACATACAGACGTTTCACAATTTTATAAAAATGTATAATAATAAAGACAAAATAATAATTAAAATAAATTAAACAATAAAAATTATATACAGTTGTAAATCACGTATAATTATAACTTCATATTTCATAGCAGTATCGCAGTATTTATTATCAAAGTTGGGGATCAAAAACTTAATTTTAATTAGAAGTTAGTTAAATAAGTAGCTACGAATTATTGTCATACCGTAGCACTAGCTACGCATTGCTACGAGAGTGCTACGAGAACTTAGTAGTTTGTATAAGCGACCTCGCTGCGCTGGATGTGAATGGAAGAAGTTGCAAAGTGGTTATGGACTACGAATATTAGTTGGAGATATGACAGCGAACTTTCTAGTTAAGGTGATGTCCAAGCACAATAATAAGTTTTAGAGGGGATCTCTACATTTTTTTTTAAAGCGGGCAATGTGCTTTAAATTATTAAAATAATTACAATTTGGCTAAAATTAAATGTCACGAAAGAAACGTTTTCCATAAAATAAAATAAGATATTTATTTTCCAAAAAGTTACAACAGTTTATGTAAACTTGTAAATAAACAACGCCCTAATAAATAAATAAACATAATAAAAGAAAGTCAAGAGTAATTAAGATTGAATTAAAAAACATATTAAATTAGCTTCACAGATTACTTTCAGAGATAATTAAATATATTATTAAGTACATACATCAAAGTTACAAAGAATGTAAAACAAAGGTAATGCAAATAATAAGCTGTAATATGAGTATAAATATTTTACGGTTTTCCGGACACGAAATATGTTGGATAATGTCCACGACCCGCCTGATTTTATGGATACTTTTCATGGTTTTGGTGGTTTTTTATGGTTTTAGGTACTATGAATTCAGTAGCTTAACTAGGCAGTTACTGCTTATTAACTGTTTGGGCGGCGTGCGGCCCAGTCGGGCTAACAGGGCAATTATTAAACTCTTGGAAAACAATAATAATAAGAGACAATGAACAAGTATTAAAAATACTGACCAATAAAAAAAATCTGTTCAATAACAAATTATTTATTGATAACATGAGCAAAATAGACGATCGGGACCAACCAACCAAGGTCACATTTGTCTTGCGCATACGATGGTTGAGTGGTTGGCCGCTCGAATAAAGACACCAACCACACGGTCGGATTTTACACCAACCCGACCAAGGTGAGACAAATGCGACCTTGGTCGATGGTTGGTCTCAATCGTGTATTTTACCCATTTAAATCAGGATAATAAAATAAGCCAAACCAATTAAGCACGTATCAATAAAATCATTAAAAACAAAATATAAGTCGTAAGCCTGTACAAAAACTTTGAAATTGACATTTTTGTATGAGACTCATTCACTGCCTTATACTTTATACAAGCTGTAATCTAATCTGTGACTTCAGCCTCGTTTGATCACCGACTTCGACATCGGACATGTAATGAAGCTGCTTACTCTCACACAACTTTGCACCTTATCCTTATTATAATAAAGAGGATTTATCGGTGGAGTAATTGGCCCCATCTTTATTAGGATATAATGGTTAATAACGACCGTTATTGTTTTCGACGTAGGCGTTATGCGCATGTAAGGGGACCCTTATGTTCTGGTTTATGATAGGCTATATTACTAGGTGGTAGGAATTTCTGCAAAGTTCGTCTAGGTAGGTACCACCTCTTTGCCAGTTACTCTGTCGCCAAGCAGTAGTATGCAAGCACTACTGTGTTCCGGTTTGCGTCTAATGAAGTTACTGAGCAAATTAGACTTATGAACACATTCTAAAAATCATTTTTAGGCTGTGCGACGTCTTAGGATGACAGCAGTGCGCAGTGTCAACTTTGTCCAAGTTACACTGCAATCTGTTATGGGCGGCCGTGGCGCTTAACATCAGGCGAACGACTAGCTAGCTCATCACGTCATTCAAAATACAAAAAAGATTTAAAAACTTAGATAGTATAGAGTATAGAGTTAAAGAACAAACCAAAGGAAGCTGTGAACCAAAGTAGCCCCTTTATATGATTCTGCAAAAGTTCTGTTTTTTGGAGATTGGTTAACGATTCCCAAACCTCACTTAATGTTAATGAAGCCAAAGACACACGCTTACCAAAACTATACATACCTATTTATCCTGTTCTTTAATACGTCTAGATAATCATGTGGCAGAAAATACCATTGCAGGAAATAAGTTCCATTCCTTGATGGGCGGATTATGAAGGAATTTCTGAAATGGTTTATGCGAACTTGAGGTACGTTAATAAAGTAAGTAGGCTTAAAACGTACAGAAATATAATATTTCAAATACAGACTCACAATCTACAGTTCTCGGCCACTAGTCATAATAAGGTCAACGATTCCATAATCCTGTGAGAAGTTGAAGACTCTAACTCAATGCAATAAAAAGTTCAACAAAAATCTGGATTTTAGTACCAATTTCGCGCGTCGTCAAAACTTTTAGGGTAGGTCTAACTCGTGAAATTTGGCATTCGTTATGTATTTAGCACAAGTGAAAATAGAAAAACCTTAGAACTGTGGAATGCTGCGGTGTAGACAACTTTGGGAACAAACAAAGTCCAAGTTGACTAAAAGATTTCTGATCTCATGCGGAAATCACAGAGAGCGAATTCTGTGGTGAAAATATGAAAAGACCAAGTTAACTTGTGATGAATTTTTTTGTACAACTTGTATGAAAAAAAAAACCACAATATAAGTTTGTCGAGTATCTTATCGTTGCTTTCCTACAATAATATCTCATATTTAAAAGTCAAAAATCTTGCACTGTTACGTTTATCATTTCTACGGGCAATACGTTACGTTACCAAAGTACTACGGCACGTAGACCTTCCAAAAATATACATAAAAACATGTGTCAGTACGTTCGTAAAGCATTACAGGAAGGTCAGGAAGCGCGCGGCCCCTCGAGTGTCTCACTTACTGACTAATTAATTACCGCGCGATCACACCCCTACCGAACGCTAGGGTTGTGCCACCTTTAATAAGATTTTATTGATGTAGTATGCTACTCTTATTACTAAGAACATTCTCGAACAAGTCACCTAGCAAACCACAAAATATTGTTTCAATGGTTTGGCAGCTACAATGGCACTGAGAGATACACAGATTCTTCTGACCTGGCTTTTGCTGTAGCGGTCACCCATCATAGTAATGACCGCTGAGAACGTTGCTTAACTTTAACGATCGGCTAGGAACAGCCAGGTAGTCGTGCTTCGCAATGAGCACTACAATACAACACACGTTAAACTTATAACATCCATATGTTTGCGACGGGGACTAAATAAGTTTAAAATTAATATTAAGTCTCTCTACATATAAATATATCGGGAACATTAAATAAAAAAAAACACGGTGTGATTTACCTCAAAACAAAATTTTCCATTCAAATAATGGATTTTTTTCATGAATGATCTCGAACCATGCCAGCCCTATTCATAAAGTGACTTGCGAGTCCAACTCGCATTGATAATTACATGCCTTGAACACACTTTATACATACCTTATGTAGTTGTCATAAGGTACATATTCATATAGCAATACTTGTAAATATAAAACGTGTTAAAGTGAATTAATAGTAGGTATGATAGAAATGTATAGATGAGTATTTGACACGTGAAAGTAATTATCGTCAGTTTTGTTTGATTTCATGGCCGTGTGGTATCCAATCGGTATTTTGAAAGGTATTTAATTATTAAACAAATTCTACTTTCAATGCTTGGTGTAAACAAAATTAAAGAGGAGAATGGGTCTTTCAATAAACCAACTTCACTTTGTTTATATCCTATTCCTAGGTACTAGCGATGGCAATTAATGCTATTTTGCGTAAATTTCATAAACATGCTAATTCATGAGCTTTAGCATGCTAATTGCTATTGCTAAAATGAAATGAAAAATCAAATTAAAATTGAAATGCAAAATTATATAAAAAAATGAAATGAAACACGAAATAAAAATTTATTTTTAAAATTAAATTCATAATAACTAAATTAATTGAAATGAAATTTCATATTTCACTGAATTTCGCTACCACATTTCATTTGCGAAATGCTAATTGAGTTTTCACATGCTGGAAATTAATGCGAATGCTAATTAATCCATCACTAATAGGTACCTATACTTATTAAAATCTTCCGCGATCATTAAGCTGCCTGCCAAACGTGGTGACTGTGAAAACCCTCTTATAATAACCGTCCAAGGTGGCGTTTTGTGTGGAGGCCTATATTCAGTACTACAGTGGACGTTTTCCGGCTGTTGATGTTGTTGGTCCTATTCGCCACACTGGCCAAGTGCTGGTTGGCAATAACGTCATATCCTTGACCTTTTTCTTGAACATGGTGGCTTACTCCGCACATAACTTATTGGTGCAGAACCTAACCAAATTCATGGTGCATTGTACTCAAACCATGGTGCAACGTCATTAGGTGGTGTCATATATGTATGTGCTCCTGTGCACTACTTGGACATATCAGGTGGTAGGACTTTTCTGCAAAGTTTGTCTAGGTAGGTACCACCGCTCTGCCAGTTATTCTGCCGCCAAGCAGTAGTATGCAAGCACTGCTGTGTTCCGGTTTGAAGGGCATTGTAGCTAGTGAAATTACTGGGCAAATGAGACTTTATGACCTGATTACACACGTATTATAAACAACAAAAGCTATTGAACAACTCGCACTCTTAAACAAGTGTATTAAAGTATAATTTCTTTTGCAGGCGTAAGGCGATGAAGAGAGGGGTGGTGTAGTGGCGAGATGGCGGGAATGCCAGCGCTGGGTAACAGTGTCGGCGCGGGTGACAGAGGTACTCATAGATAAGCGATTCTATTATTTATAAGTCAGAGCAATAACAAACGCTTTCGCTCTACAAGAAGCGTCATTGGTTTCATAGCTCTGTGGTTTATAAGGAACAAATTAACACAATAAGAATAAAAATAACATAAGTATAAGTAGATATTTTTTTGTTATTATTAATATTTATGATTTTTATAGCAGTATCGCCCGTTCAGCGTAATCTACAGATTAATTTGTAAAGGAAAAATTATTGTGTGATTAAGCTGTGTAGATAAATGAAAGTTACATTGCACTATTGTAGATCTCGGTAATGCTGGTAGAAAAACTGGCGTACAATGTTCCACTTAATTTCGCATGAAATAACAAACCGGAATAAAAATCTCACTAGGTACACTCAACTGAACTGGACAATTGAACTACTGGGAATTGGCGAAATTGATTCCATTAATCTTAAATATCACTTTTATCGATAAACCGCAAAGATAATGAGAAAAAGCCCTTTCATCTAAACCGATTGTGTTTACTTAGGACAGGAAGGGCTCAGGGATTAGTTTTTACTTTCGTTCCGTGAAACAGGTGCAGGAAGCCCGCGAGTCAAGAGGATTCTGACGTATGGAGCAGTGTTATAAAGTATGCGAGCTTCAAACAAACTGTTACCTTTTTTTTATGTCAATAGATGTCGTTACGAGCCAGTCGTCACCTGTGGGTTTTTCATGATCACGTATCTTTGTGAAGACATTAATAAGTAAAAATCAAAGGAAATATCTAAAATTGTGTTTTGTGATGGTTTGTAAGAGATTGTAGGTTTAGCCGCTCAGGCGCTTCTGCCACATTTGTAGCCCGCTTCGAAAAACCCAATGTGCATAGAAGCCACAATAGTGGCTCACAGCTGATTGCAATACTAGGGATGTTTCCTTTAGGTACGGCGGAGCGTCATTTATTATGTGTATTGTTATTGTGTGTGTTTTTTTATACTAAACACACGTAAAAATGCATTTGTTTAGATAGCCGAGTAATGCTACTTACCAAAACTAGTTTTGAAATTTTAAAACACTGCTTAGTTTTTTCGTATAAACCGTAAATATGCAAAACCATACCGCGCTATTTGAGGTTAGTAAATTCTAATTTACTTTGTATCGCTTTGGGACCTACCTACCTACGCCCGCCGCGCCGCGCCTGAGTGGATACCTGAGTCAAAATTACCTAAGTCAAATTTTATCGATAACTTATATCTTGTTGACTTTGAAGAATAGTTTGTAACTATACAAGACATATGACAAAGTAGTACAAGGTGGTCTTATCGTTTTGAGCAATCCCTTCGAGACAACATTTGAATAAGTACCAAAATAAATCAAAAAACTAAAGAAGTCGGTGGTGCACATTGCAGTAAGTAAACTAACATTAGGAAATGTAATACTAAATAAATAAATAAATAATAGCTAAATAAATAACGCCCAACGATCACGTACATGGATCCTGGACCCTAACTAGGATTCCCTGTATCCCCAGGAACTACGAGGTAACGAGGACCATGGTCCCACAACACCCAGACACAGAAGAAGTATTTGCGCTTTTTTTCTGTGCACAAATACTTGTCCTGTCGCGGGAATCGAACCCGCCGCCTCCGGGTTACGAGCCGACCTGCTCAACCACCACATCACGGAGACTATCAAAAATACATATTATTATACTACTAAGTATCCCCCACTGAATAAAATGTTATATTCGTCAATGATGACACCCACGAGACCACTACGAGAGTGCTACTTTGAGCGGCTGCATGCACAGTATCTCCCAGAACTGACAACCGATAGGGAAGACACGTTAAAGACGAACCGGAAGACGTGGCTTCCCACTAGGTGGACCGACAACCTTGTCAAAAATGTACATTTCAAAATTCTACAAATTCATGTACTGTCTCAGTTTCCACGACACTTCAGCCGGTCGGTGGCGGCCTGTGACAATCAAGTTGGGTACTTAAATGGGCCTTTGATGTATGAGAGCTATTCATTTGATTGGACGAGAGTTTATAAATTTACCCCCATTTATGATTAGCATTAAAATGGACGTGAAGGGCTCGTAATGGTGCGTGCTTAAACGTGGATAAGCCTTGCAATGCCAAAATTCTCAATAAGAGTCTATTCACACTCTCTATAACCTATTCACACAACATATGGTTTAAACGGATAGAAAGAGCTTTTAGAATTAGGTTGAATTGGCAGTGGCCGGGCCGCATTGCTCGTACAACTGACCATCGATGGGGAAGAAAGGTTCTCGAGTGGCGACTATGAACCGGAAAACGCAGCGTAGGTCGACCCCCCACTAGCTGGATCGAAGAGTCAGAACCGCGGTGAGCCGATGGATACATGAGATGAGCAGTGGAGCAAAGTGGCGCTCTTTGGTGGATGCCTAAGTTCAGCAGTAGACGTCTTTGGGCTGATGAGACGCAAATTTTATTTTTGTTGGTTCATCGTTTTCTTAGTTCCAGTCGAAGGTGCTGTAAGGAAAATGCTATAACACTTGTTTGTTTGTTTCAGGCGGGAGCAACAGGTCTTCAAGCAGCGGGTCTCGGCGTGGCTCCTCCCCGCACGGGGTATGTAGTAGGCTGGTAATACGCTAGAATCATTGAAGTGAAAGTTTTTAATAGGGGTCGTCAGAAACGATACCACAGAATAGAAGTAATCAAAGTAATATCAAAATTTATCAAAAATAACGGAGACCCGAATAGAAATTAGTAAATTATTGAATAGGGGATCTTTAATTTCAATTTCGACGTAGAAATCTGATGAAATAGCCTAAAAATAGCATATTTGAAAAAACTTAACGATAAAGTATTTTCAATTTGAATTGTATTATTATAAAAAAAGCAATTATTAAAAAGTATGGGCTATTTCTAAAAGTTTTTGAAAATATTCTTGTAGGTACTAGATACTACTGGGGAGAAAATTCCGATAGGGCGAATCTACGTTAATAAATGTTTGTAATCAGTTTTGAGATTTAATGAAAAAAAAAATACCGCTGAAGAAACAGATTTTCAATATGTAATCTTTACAACTACAAAAATATACCTAGATATAGCAAAAAACTAATTCAAACTACTGTTGAACATGCAGATAGACTACAGGGAGCAAAGTACGCCATAATACATGGCTATTCTACTTGTTGTACAATTATTTACCTAATTTGTATAACCTTGCACGCAGGTATTCCGTTAACGTGAGAGAAGCTAATTTCGGGTTACGAGGTCATGTGTATTTTGAAGCTGAAAATTTTGCTAAAGACAGAAAGAGATTCTTGTTATTACGATATAATGATTAATATTATAAATTTTATAATGGTAGATGAGATATGTAAATATGTAATACTTTTGTGCTTTTGACACCTAAAATTTATCATCATTCTCAAGAGCCTGAATACGACCTCTGAACATAGGCCTCCCCGACAGAGCGTCAATCAAAGCCGTGCCGAAAGACGCAGCGTAGGCCGGCCTTCCACTAGGTGAACCAACCGCGGCCCGATGGATGCATTAGGCAAGTAGCTGCTCAAAGTGGCGCTTAGTGGAGGCTTATGTTCACCTATATCATTATTTGTTTTATATTCGTTCGTTTTTTAGCAGCATATTGAGGCCCACTAGATAACAGTATGATATGAATAGAACAGTATGATCGAAGCAAAATGTAGAAATCAATAATTCTGGCCCAATTAAATAAATAGATCCTCTTTACGAAGAGGTTTTGGGGAAGGCGACACTCCTGAAGTATTCCAAATGTTTTAGTTCTTCCCATTAGGAGCAGGAGACCAATGCGGCTGTCCACAAACCAGACCTCACCAGCGCTCTGCCGCCAACCAGGACGAGGCCGACCAGCTATGAGAGGGACTTTCATGGCAAGATTCCGACCATGGTGAGCTTATTTGTTTCGATCGATCCCCTTTATATTCATGGTACTTGTACGTAGCGGTAGGTTCCAACCGATACCACAAAACGACCCCTATTTTTAAAAAAATGCCATCCAATCCACGTCTTTACTGATAGTCACAGAATTCCCCATAGTATATCATCATCGACATAAGTGCTGACTGAACTTTTCAATTAAGTTGTGTGTCTTTATTTATTTGTATTCAAATTGCAGCTTTTATCAATAAGCACTGTTTTAAACTTCACAATAACCACTACATTTTTAATAAATACCTACTTATGCGATCTCTTGCGTCGTTGAAATCATTTCTGAATACCAGATGTTTAGCAGTTACATATGCACTTGCTTACTTGGGTAGAACGCAGAAATGATTCCAACCACGATAAAGTCCCGTAAGTTGGAACTATTAATTTTGTCATCAATTATGTCTACACACAAAACACTAGGAGTACCTATATATGTATAAATACAAGTACTAAATAGGGCAACAGAAAGTATGAAAAAGCAACTTTTAAAACGGCTATGTCTGCCCAACGAGTAATAAAAACTCAAGAGTCTGTCATGCAGGAAATTGGACGCGGCTGCAATTACAACAGCTATCGGATATCACTTCAGGTTTGGCCGTTTGATCCACCTGCCCGGACATTTGGGAATTTGTCTAATAATTTCACTTTGGAATACGAATTTGGTGACGATAATAAGGAGATTTCGCGAAGGGTTTCCGTCCTCAAACCCTTTTTGAAACTAATTGTCATGTTTTCCATAATGCAGGAGGCTCCAGAAAGAGGATATTGGACAGCAGTCACATTGAGATAGAAGTATAAAATTTTTATGTAGAAATGTTAAAGTTACGTAGGTATACATTTTCTCGTCGCTCAAGGCACAAGTTGCAATCTTTTTCTACGTGTGCGTTGCATCTATTGGTACAAAATTACTGTATACAACCGTTCACAATGATTATCTTAATATTAGAATGGATGTTCCCGAATGTTTATTTACCTCCAGTTATTCATCATCAGGCGACTCTCAGTGGCGCAAGCGGGGTTGTGACACACACTGCGCCATCGTATGAAGAGCAGCGCGCCAGCCCAGCGTTGCTGATTCGGGGTGCCAGTGGCACGCCAGGTGGCCGCAGTGTCAGAGATGATGGCTACTGCTCCGCTAGCAGTACTCCGAGAGCTTTCGGTAAGTACTCTACCAAGTAGAACGTATCTAGCTTCATAAAGACTGTATCATCCCTAAGAAAATGTAGTGGTTACAATAAATAAGTAGGCATGCAGAGTCGAGGTGCAAATGACCTGGCACGGTGGTATGCAGCGTCAGGAACGACTATCATATGGTCCATTAGCAGTACCTACCCCAAAAGCTTGTGGTGTGCTTATGCAGTTTAAGGTGTAGGTAAGGTCATGAAAACAACAGCAGAGTCAGGATGAAGTCATAAACACTACAATATAATTATAATATCGAGTACAATAAAGAACACACGCGTCTAATTGGAACCTTCCTCTTAAACGTGTGTTGTAGAAAAAAATGTTCTATAAAATTTAATTTTGGCAACTAAATCACACGTAAGTAAATTTAAAATAAATAGAAGAAATAAATAAGATATTGGTATTATAAGAAATAAATAAGACATAATACACTGGTATTATGTATTATTTATTTCTTTTATATAATAGTTGTTTACCAGTATTATTGGGGTCAATTACCCAATCGCTACAACCCCTAACTACCCCATTGAGGGGAATGAGCCGTGAACAATAAACTTGGAAACAAAACAACCAACAGGTTAAGGGTAACCAAACTTGGAGATGGCTTTACTAAGAATGTTACTCTGGTTTACGCTGTGCTATAAACTTGCGGAGAGAATAATTTAATTTTATGGTAATGTGAATTGAATGATAAGTAGGTAATTAAGGTAGATGTGGTCTTAAGCTGCAAAAGGAGGTTTAAGTACTTATACCTACCTAAAATCTTGTTTTCTACACTAGTACCTACACTGTATGTGATAGAAAAGGAGGCCTAGTAATCTACCTACAATAGGAACATAGAGAGAGAGACTCTTTTCGTAAGGTAGTAGTCGTAAATTCGAGTCAAAAGCCTGGCTGATAATGTTGGCTCCGAGGCAAAGCTGTTTTTGTTCCATTATAGATTAAAATGAAGGAAACCAATAAAAACAACATACTTGAAACCCTCTCATCTCATGCTATTGGAAACAATCTTTGAATCATTGAAAACCAAGAAAACAAATTAAGTGTTTTATTAAGAACAATGAAGTTTTCCACTGGATGGATTCTACATTGAAGAGGCAATAAGACGTGCGCTCGAGGGCCATTACTGTACCTTGGCTTTTAATATAATTTCGCTAACAATTCATTTTCAAACTTTATGCGTAGAATACTCAACTAACTACAATCTAATTTTTATAATAATAAATCTAATTTTTATAATAATAAATCTAATTTTTATAATGGATAATCAATGACATAGAACGTAAAAGCAATAAATTATAGGGGGGAAAATAAATATTATCTTGTTATAAAGCAGTAGGAAAATACCAACATGACTGTAAGTAGGTACTTATACATATGCCTACTTACTTTAATATAAATAAATAAATTCGACGTCATCTTAAACATATAGAAGAAAATCATGTATAAATAGTAATGTTGTAATATTTTTAGGTGCATGTTAATGTTGACAAACTAATGTTAATTATCTATCTTCCTCTCTTCTAATGTTGCGTGCCCGACAGGGCCCATGATGAGCTGTTACCACGTAAACGAACATCTTTAAACAACATTGTGGAATGCAAATAAACAATTGAATTGAATTGAATAGGATTTTTAAAAACTTATGTAGCTAGTGCACTCAGTACCTACCTAGTGCAAAAGTAACACAAAAATTTTATTATAAATATACAACCACCTAGCCTTGCTATGCGGCCATTGGCACAAAAATACTAAACAGTAAATTAGAAATATCACGAGATTTTAGAGATAATTTCAGATTTAATTTAAGTTCAAAACGGGCTGAAGTCTGAAACTCATTCTCGTTTAGTTGATTAAAAAGTTGAAGCTCATGCTTATTGCAGTTTGGTATTGCTCTTTGCAAAATATGATTAATATTTTTAAATTAAAAACCTTATTTGAAGAGCTTGTTTTGATTAGAGAAGCAAAATTGCATAGCATAGACATTCGCATACAATAGGGTATACACGTCCGTGCATACAATATCCCTTTTTTTCTCATTTGGAGTTTCATAGCGTAATTATAGCATTATAGTGGTACTTATTATAAAAATAAAAATAATTTAGTTACTGGAAAAGAATCAGGTTGAGAACACTTTAAAAAATAAAATAATTTTAAATAAAATATAATAAATAATGAAACCTTAAACTAAACCACCTCTTCAATACTCATCGAATCGAATTTGGAACGCATTCCTTCGTCACCGCCATTTTTGAATTCCTATAAGGCTGGCAGCGGGCACCTTCGGAATGATTGCGAAATTTTTCCACATCGGCACGCCATTATGCGGTGAGGTCGGATGCCAAGCCGTTATTAAGATGCTACGGGTGAGGAGGAACGAAGGTATTTAGGTATAATGAAGATATCTACGACTTTTAAGGAAGTTCCTAGCTCTTGATAAGGGTGTTTAGACTTGTAGATGGCGGGCGATTGATGTGAGCATTCGCTCGATGTCTCGATGTGAAATTGTGAATAGTTGCATACTTAATTAGGTTGTACCTAATATGTTCATGGCAAAAATGTATGTTATCAAAAAATTTTCAATGTCTTCAATGAATTTTACACAAACTTTACAACTTAATATCACTAACTTATTGGATTTACAAATAATACCTTTGTTTCAGATCACAAATCAACGAAAGGATCAGTTGTAACTCTATCATGTTATAAAAGTTAGTAAAACCTATTTTTTTATATTAGTAGGTAGTATAAGCAGACGTAAATAATTTAATACCTAAGCTACTGTGTTTTCAGAGGAGCCGAAGATCCAGATCCAAGAGGAATTTTACAACGAAGCGAATAAAAGATTGAGAGCAAATAGTATCAAGGCAGGTAGGCACAAAATACAATAAATAAAATTAATCATTGAAAATAATAAAACACAAAAGCCAATATTTATAAATTTGGCGCCCAATTTGGGGTTTTGGAAGAAGTTATTAAAATTACATAGAGAGTGGCTGGTTTTAAAGATTTTGTTTAATGTATAAGTCATACACCAAAACTAACTTAAAAAAGTACTTAACTACCTTTACAATTTGGCGACCAACGTGAAGCTATATTATGTAGTTACTAAGTATACTTGTTAAGAAATAAAGATTGAATTTATGCAATAAGTATAGAAAATAACTGAATCATAGATTTATCTTCCAACTGTAGATATAATCATTTGCATCACTAATGCCACTAATGAGCAATTAAAAGATTTCAGTTGACGGGCCCGATAGCTCAGTTGGTAGTATCCCTGCCTTCTGAACTGGGCAATCCTTCCCAGTTCTATTTTTTTTTCTTCTGGGGAATGCCTTCTGGCTGTGGGTTCGATTCCTACCCGGGACAAACATTTGTGTGATGAACATAGATGTTTGTTCTGCGTCTGGGTGTTATATTGTATTCTATGTATGTATATACAAAAAAAAAGTATATAAGTATTGTATCAGTTATCCGGTTCCCATAGTACAAGCTATGCTTAGTTTGGGGCTAGATGGCGCTGTGTGAAATGTCTACACATATTTATATTTATTTATTTATTTATTTCCAGGTCCAGAGCCCAATGATGGACGTGAGACGTGGGGTACCGGAGCTGACTTTCTGTTGTCCATCATAGGATTCGCTGTGGATCTGGCGAATGTGTGGAGGTTTCCTTATCTTTGCTATAGGAATGGAGGAGGTAATATACCTGCATACTCTGAACCATCATAAAATATACTTACTATAGAATTTTATTGTGAACCCTACTCACTTAATTTGTGCATAAATGAATGACATCTGCAAGGTTTTCATGTCATCTTTTGAGTTATGGGAATATGTTATTTTCTGAATGCATCATAGTTTGCATAAATAATTAATGACATCCAATATTGTTGAGTAACGAGATATTTACCAAAAATACGTACAGCCTAAACAAAAAACAAAATACAGGAACAACGTAATATAAAAAAATACATGGTAAACATCACAAGTAAAATTCAAGGTTTAAAAATAATGACATCTGGAATTTTTCCATGTCATCCTTTGAGTTAAGAATTATATGTTAGGTCAACTCACTTTCTTATTTCATCCCTAAACACATTTTCTGAAATCTTTTATTTCACTCTTGCATCCTGTGTTTTCTCAGCCTTACTTTGTCGAAAACGAACGCTAGTTTCCCCGTCCATAATCCTCTCGGTCTTAATCCCTCCTCTTTCCTTAATGAAAACTATTTAGAGTTCAGATAGAAGTGTAAGAATAGTAAGGGAGTTAAAGGGTCTGAGTGATGAATTAACATTGCACTCTGAAGTCTGAAGCTAGATTGATGGGGTTTCTCGATGTTATTTAAGCTTACATACAATTCGTATTTAACTAAATGAACATGAGTATAATTATTATGGAACTTTTATACAGAAATAGTTGAATCAAACACACAGGTTTAATAGTGAGCGTAATAATTGGCCATATCAACTGTGATGTTGGGAATTTTTTCACGATAAAGGTCGTTTTTTTACTTGCTTTATCTAGACGACTTCAGGTGTCATGGCTGCCCGTAACAAAAATAATTTTGCAGTAGGTAATAAATGCTAAGTAGTAGCATATGTGTTATACACATATGGTAGTAGGTAGGTAATATTATGAGAGCCCCCGAACTGTGCATATACTAATTAATGATTTTTTTTTACCAGTTTGACCTATGATTTCTATATAACCCTTCCCCTCGCAATATTGTGTACTAATCACCTAATGACGTAGTTTATTAAACGTCGATAATGGTAACTGACACCAAAGAAATTACTTACTGGACCTCAAGATTACCTTAAGGCATGAATTTTGAAGACTAATTATTATTATATTGTTGCCAAGGTGCA
This sequence comes from Ennomos erosarius, assembly GCA_963580505.1. Lineage (NCBI taxonomy): Eukaryota > Metazoa > Arthropoda > Insecta > Lepidoptera > Geometridae > Ennomos > Ennomos erosarius. Next base: position 5,848,892 of record OY756999.1, on the reverse strand, counting down.
TTCTTGATCCCCTACACACTAATGCTGGTGTTCGGAGCGGTGCCTCTCTTCTACATGGAGTTGATACTTGGGCAGTACAACCGGCAAGGGCCGATCACGCTTTGGAAGATTTGTCCACTGTTCAAAGGTGAGGTTTTCAAATGTTGATTCAGTAAGTATGTATTATTTTTTCTATTTTCTTATTTATTTTTGATTAGTTAAGATGGAAATAACATAATTACTTTGGTTCTGTATGTAGAGGTACAATAGGTTCTAATATAAACGGTAGTGATGATAGTGACGGTGAGGTAGACAAACCAGCGTGGTAGAGCACTCGGTCTAACATTTCAAATATGAGAAATCTGGTGACATCATGGTCACGTACACGTAATCGCCGAATCGCAAAAGAACTTACTAACTATTGATCATTAACAGCCCGTAGACGTCCTCTGCTGAACATAGACCTCCCCCAAAGAGCCCCAATTTGAGGGGCTGCTCGCCACCTGCATCCATCGGCTCCCCGCGGTTTTCACCAGATCGTCGGTTCACTTACTAACTACTAAAAGTGCGTTATTACCACTTTTTACTTAAATGCAACTTTTAAAATATTTTATTGACAGGTGTAGTCTTTTTCCAGGGGTAGGATTCTGCGCTGTGATGGTGGCATTTTACGTCTCATTTTACTACAACGTTATTATCGGTAAGTTAAATGTTGTCTTTTTTTAATTGACTGCATGAATTGTTTATTTAGTAAATTTTGAAAGACGGAAATATAAGCAGTGCAAGTAGAAGAAAACTGGTGGTGCCATGCACGATATTACAACACAGCTTAATATGTACTTCAATGTTTTCAAAAATAACTAATTAAGTTAAGAAGTTTATTCATTATAAGGCAGTCTGTAAATATGCCCTATTTAATTTTTTTATGCTTATGTAGTAGGTGTCGACGCAAATTTTATGTGAGGTTTGAAATATGGTACTATTTTGTGGCTTTACTGTTGGTTTGGCGTGAATTACAGTTGTGTTATACTTTGTGACGTGCTATGATAATCAGCAAATATTGTTGGCGCATATCACATTTGGACCGTTTCCAAACATTCAAATGGACGGTAACATTTGGGGATGAATATGATATGGAAGGTAATATACGTGCACCTAATTCACGCCCACAGTTTCTTCCGTATCTTACCTACCTATTATCTAGTTTTCATCATGAAGATAGATTAACTCGCTTTTCATTGTCTAATAGATGGGTATTGGGTACTAACGTAAATGTATGCTATCCAGTAACAAGGTAGGATAGTTTGATTGCGAGAATGGCAAGTCGCGTGGCACCACTTTGGGCGCCACATTTCCATCGAGGCATGATAAACTCGATAGTTTTCAATTTTACAAAAAACACTATCATCTGCCACCTTAGAGCATTTAGATGCTCTTACCGTATTCTAAAACTTTTCACCAAAAATCCTTCACTTGACTTCTACTTAACTTTAAAGGAAACTCAAAATACATCGCGACGTACCTTGAGTTGACAGTTGCGTCGTTGCAGTCGCTTCTCTCGTTTAAGAAAAATTGACGCAGAAATGTCAAGTTGGTGATATATTGTCAACTAAAAATACCAAAACACAAAAATGAGGTTAATTCGAGGTTGAGTCGAGTGGAGTAATCTCGTGGTAACGACTTAGAATATGGGGTAAGTCTGCCACATAAGTGCTAAATACAGATCCATGCAAAAAAAACATTTAACTTTAAATACCTATTTTCTGCCATATAAGTGCAATTTATGGATAGGTAGGTACTTACATACGTAAAATAAAATTAGGTAAATACATAGATACTTAAAATTTTTATTTTATTTTTTTATTCACTGCTCTTTTTCTCAATGCTTGGATTGATATTTTGTTCGTCTAATTCTCGTTGTGTTTGTCTCAGGATGGGCCCTCTACTTCCTGGTATCATCAGCCCGCTCGGAGCTACCTTGGCTGCACTGTGACAACTCCTGGAACAGCGATCAATGCTGGGACGCGACGAGAGCCAACGTCACGAACAAAACTGAAGTGCCATATCAAGGCCCGCTCTCTCACTTCACTCCGGCTTCAGAATTCTTTCAGTAAGTCTTCTCGTCTTCTCGTCTTCTCTTATTGAAAGGTTTATGTGGCTTTTTGTAGGAACTTTATGGCTTTGACAATGTTCGAACGAAGCACTTTAACAAGGTTGATGAATAGTTTTATTAGTCTCACGCAGCTTTTTCTTTTTGTTTTTTTGCAAGCAAGTGGTCACTGGTCAGGCCTGATAATTTTTAAGCCACCCAAAGGCTTCTGTATTGGCTTCAATAGTCCTTACAAAATTACTTATTTATCAAGAAAATTATCAATGTTTATGCCTTCCCTTATTGATCCCTACTTATTCCTCTAATAAAAGAGGTTAATTCTAAGACCCAAGACAGTCTATTAGTTTGTTTGATTGATTTGACTGTTTTTACGCCAAAAGGGCTAAAACGAATTGAATGAAACTGCACATAAGTACCTACCTAAAAGATGAATACTCATACCTGTGTCGGACTTGGAAAATTGGAAAATTCTTGGGAGAGTGCCGAGTGCCTCTCGAATATTATACGCACTTAGATTCCGTGTTTTATGCACATTGTCTTAACATCGAAATCAGACCATAATAAATAGAAGCTCAAACTTTGCTTGATGAATTAGGAGATAGTAGCTGAAAAAGTATCAAGTTTATGTCATTTTGCAATTTCAGTCGTGCAGTCCTTGAAATGCAGTATTCAGAAGGCCTCAATGACCTCGGATTTCCAAAATGGCAGCTAGCTATGTGCTTGGGTTTGGTCTACGTTACTCTCTACCTGTCACTCTTTAAAGGCGTTAAAAGTTCTGGTAAGAATACTGTGCTTGAACTAGTCTACTTAATTTAAAGTGTTAATTTAAATGAGAGCTGAATTTCACTGGATATTTTTGCACCATTTTTTATTTAAGCTTCAGCCACACCTCTGGGCCTGCAAAGCGGCAGCGTCAGCAACGCGAAACTATTAACCAAACCAAGATACCAAATGGTAGACGAAACTTCACGCCCAGGTGGGGCTGAAGCTTTGACGTGACCTTCCGCGGGTCAATTAAATTAAGTACTTATTATTTATTAAATTACGAACTCGCTTTATGTCCCAGGTAAAGTGGTGTGGTTAACAGCCACCATGCCTTACGTGGTGTTGTCCATACTGCTGGCCAGAGGACTCTTGTTGCCAGGCGCTACCAGCGGCATTGCGTACTATCTGCAGCCAGAGCTTACGAGGCTGAAGGATACCCAGGTGTGCTCTATCATCATCATCATCATCATCATCATCATCATCATCATCATCATCATCATCACCATCATTATCGTCAGCTGGATGGCGTTCACTGCTGAACATAGGCCTTTTCCGGAATGGTAACAGTGAAGGGTCAATATCGCCCATCGGTACCATCGATGGGTACCGAAATGTTTCGCGTCGCTGACGCCACCGATTCGCAGAGACGCGCAGGCGTTACACATATGGCGCAGGTGGGGCGTAAGATTTATTGTATGAGTGGTCTTGGTCCCGGAAATGAAATGCTTCGCGATGATGATGATGATTACCGGGTCACTGCACTTTTAATATGTTTTCAAATTATTTTCTACAATGGGTTTTCATTGTCACTATTTTTTACCAACAACATAATTTTTATCAACATCTCATGAAATCATGTCAACAGACTTTTATCAATTTAGGTGTGGGTGGATGCTGCGGTTCAGATCTTTTACTCGGTCGGTGCTGGATTTGGAGTCCACCTGTCCTACGCCAGTTACAACACCTTCCACAACAACTGTTATAGGTAAAGCTATTTACAATCGAAAACTGTCCACAGAATATGAGTAGGTAATATAAACATTGCATTTAACTTTCTTACAACTTGAGTTTTCAGTACCATGGTCCTCGGTAGCAAGAGTCACAGAGCTATAAAACAAATGACGAAGCGTTTATTTTTTGCTCTGTACAATGAGTCTATGTGCTTAGCTTGATAGTCAATCCAACTATCAAGCAAAGCATATAGATCCTGTGGGTGCCAAAGGCCGGCTAAGAAAATTCAGGGATTGGGCAGGTCTCTCCTCGGTACATTAAAATACTTATTCTGCGATCGCCAAGACGCCTGCCAACTGTGGTGGTTACAAAGACTTCTATGTTACACGGTGGTTATGGGACCCTATATAGGATCTGTGGAATCCTCCTATGATAAGCGGTAAAGTGATGTTTTATGGCAGAGGCCTATGTTCAGCAGAATGTTTTCTGGCTGATGATGTGACACGAGAAAGTTTTGGTAATTACAAATGATGCAAGCCAAGTTCCATTTTTTCCAGAGATTGCCTAGTGACGACCCTGGTGAACTGTTTCACATCGTTCTTCTCTGGTTTCGTCATCTTCACGTATCTCGGCTTCATGTCTCACAAGCAGGGTGTTCCAATCTCTTCTGTGGCTACTGAAGGTATGCTACTTAAATACTGGAAAACTCCACAGACTACTGAAAAATGTAAACTCTTAAAAAATTTGGCTCAACGCAGTCGCCATCGTCAACCGTATAATTCTTATTCACCTCTTTTTCCACGACCCTATACTTTCAGGATAAACACATACCTACTCTTGGTCAGGTGTTCCATTGTAAGTAATAATAATGATAATAAATGAAACCCACTACCTTGTGAGGTCTCATGGCACACCTAAACAATATATCCAAGAACCCCCAATTTAGCCATGTAATGTAACAGAAATAGATATAGTTAGGTGTAGGTTCATCAGATAGTGTGACGCGGAGGAAAAAACATCTTTAGTTTCTAACTGGTGTGACGGTGAGTCTGCCACATTATATTATCATGTTCAAATTAGAAGGACCTATAGCTATATTGACAAGTTTCACTTTCACAATTGATGGGATCATGAATTTTTTGGTTTATTTTGCAGGTCCCGGTTTGGTATTCCAGGTATACCCTGAAGCAGTCGCAACTCTTCCTGGAGCTAACCTTTGGTCGATGCTATTTTTCTTCATGCTAATCATGCTTGGGTTAGATTCTGGAGTAAGTAACACATACAACTCCATGAATCAAGTAGGTCAGGTAATCCTCGTGTTCAAACCTCAATTATATTCAAATGTTGTTTCGCAATTTTCAAAAAGTGTTCTGTACATGTAGTGTTGTGGTTTTTTATTATTTACTTATAGACAAAGCATTTTGACCCCGTCTCATCTGATGGAAAGTGATGACGCTGTTTACGATAATGCTTGTTTGCCTAGAAGATACCTACCTGCTCACTCTTGACTTGTATTTTCTTCCTGTTCGTTCAATTTTTTGAAACAGTTCGAATCAAGTTATCTATGCACAGAAAAAAAATAGCGCAAATCACAGACCTGACTCGAATTTCTGTGGCGCAAATACCTATTTGTTCCGTGTGAGGGTATTGTGGGACGGACCATGGTCATCGTAGTTCTTGGACCCTATAATATTAATACGGGGAATCACAGTATACGTAGTTCCTTGGGGGAATTCTAGTCAGGGTCCAGGATCTATGGATGTGATTGTTAGGCGACATTTATTTATCAATTACTTTCTCTGCTCAAAATAATAGCGTTGATATTTCTTTTAGTTGTTATTAGGTAAAGGTTTATTTTGTTAATGTAGCAAGCACGGATCATTTTGATTCTTTTGTTAAGTCGCCCTCCTCTCTCCAAATTTGCTGTGCCCGAGGGGGTCCATAATGAACCTACACCCTGTTGTACACTATGGAAGCAATAAAAATCAGAATCTGAATTTGAAAAAAGATCCATGGTAACAAGACAAGCCTAGCAAATATAATACGCCTCCGCCCGGCGAAACGTCATTTTTAGGGTTCTGTTTAATGGTCTGTACTGACAAGGGATCTCCCCCAGATGGGTGGGTTAGAGTGCGTGATCACCGGCCTGCTGGACCAGGCGCGCGCGTGCGGCGCGTCACGGCTGCGCCGCGAGCACTTCACGCTCGTCGTCGTCTGCGTCTCCTTCTGTATAGCCTGCATCAACATCACGCCGGTACTTGAAAGTAGACTTTTCAATATTTATTTAGTACCCTCGGTTTCTTGTACGTTTGCAAAGTTCAATTCAGCGCGACAAATTCAAATTTTCTTGCGTTCTTTGCCGCGTCAATTTTTTTTTTGCTAATCATAGCAATGTGAGTTCATGAAAACGAATTCTAAGTAAATAAATAGAATGTGTCGACACTACTATTAAAATGATCACCTAGATAATATTAGGTAGATATCATTGGCTAAGCAACAAATGTCAATAAACTTGGTTTTTGCAGTCTGTTGATTTTTGTATGTTAATATAGCTAAACCAATTATACTTATCTAGGTAATATTTGCAAAAGTAATTTGTTAAATCAGTTGTCATGTAATTTCACGTAATATTTAAAATGAATTTCACAATGAGTAATAATTAAGCGATGTCGCCTGCCCATTGCCATTTCAACTTGCTAATCCTAAGAGCTTCGGTCACTTTAGTTCTCCTGCGGATCTCCTCATTACGGATCTTATCTCGCAGGGAAACACCGAGCATTGCTCTCTCATCGCCCGTAGAACTGACAACCGATGGGGAAGAAAGGTTCTCGAGTGGCGACAACGAACTGGAAGACGCAGCGTAGGCCGGCCCCCCACTAGGTGGACCGACGACCTGGTGAAAGCCGCGGGGAGCCGATGGATGCAGGAGGCGAGCAGCCGCTCTAAGTGGCGCTCCCGGGGAGAGGCCTATGTTCAGCATTGGACATCTTCAGGCTGTTAATGATGATGATGATGAATAATTAAGCTATAATTGGGAAGAAACGCAAAAAATTTGAATTTGCCGCACTGAGTAAACCGTTGCACCCATACCAAATACTAACGCTACTAACGCACATTTATTGACGATTGCCAATGATCAATAGCCAACCAATGAGCGTTCAGTATTTTCAAATTGACAAGAGTATTACTTTAATAAATATCAGGAACCCGGGGTAACCCTATGACTTTTTTTGCGTTACAGGGCGGCATCTACATGTTCCACCTACTGGATACGTACGCCGCTGGTATTTCTCTGCTGTGCTCTGCTTTGTTCGAAGCCGTCGCTGTTTCCTGGTTTTACGGTAATATTTTCCTCTTTAATTGGTATTATAGTTACCATCGACATGTAGACATAGAGGTGTGTTATAAATGTAAAAAGAAAGAAGAATGAAGCGCCGACTTCACAGCCGCCATTGAGTTTGAATCGCATGTAGGTACCTACTCTACCACTCAACTCTAATTATGATCATCATCATCAGCCCGTAGATGTCCACTGCTGAACATAGGCCTCCCCCAGAGAGCGCCACTTTGAGCGGCTGCTCGCCTCCTGCATCCATCGGCTCCCCGCAGTTTTCACCAGGTCGTCGGTCCACGTAGTGGGGGGTCTGCATACGCTGCGCCTTCCGGTTCGTGGTCGCCACTCGAGAACCTTTCTTCCCCATCGGTTGTCTGATAAATAATGATAGTTAAGCTAATTATGATAGTTAGTTATAATCATTAGTAGATAGTCATTATTTTATTACAATACTAGCTTTTGCCCGCGGCTTCGCACGCTTGTGTTATGTTATTTTTACGTTATAGTCTAATAATACATCATGCATTTCGTACCAAACAACAAAATCCAATAAATCTGTTCGAAGCTGAGCACAGTAACCTGTATTAGCATAGGTATAGGTATAACGCAAGCATAGCCGTGAGTGGAAGCTATTTAAGCCATTACCTAAAATTAAATGTTTTGAGTCTAATATAGATTTATAACAGTAAAAGAAGTTTCAAACATAAAACTACAATTATATAAGTACCTCTTCATATTACAACAAAAAGAAATCGTCATCACTTCACCGGGTCTTTAACAGAAGTTTCAGTAAACTTTGTTTAGGTAGTAGTTACTTAAGCAGGCAGGTACAGTTTAGAAAGATATGGAAGAATCACACACGATGATCTTGTTTTGCTCAGTTTTACATATTATCCGCGCGCTTTTTGTTCCATTTACCACATTTTTTTACCTTCTTAAGTTTGGTTCCATACGAATTGAGTACTTAACTGCCTACACATAAGATAGTTACTTACCGACTATAACTATAACCTTCTTGAAGTAACCGAGTAATCAATCATTTTCTGCTCCCCTGGTTTATTTAAAAGCCCACAGATCTAAAATATTTTTACTATTAAAAACTTATTTCAACATGCAAGAAGAAGAAGAAGAAGAAGAACAAATCAAAAACAGTCAAAAACGAACGTTACGCGCCATGTTGTTAATTCGAGGATACAATTTTATTGCCATAATGAATACCTACATATTATTATATCTAAGTAGGTACCTACCCTTTTTAAACAGTTTCATCAAATATTTCGTATCATTGGCTAAATACAAATAATAGCTTACTTTAATGACAAAATAAAAAAGGTTTTAAAATGCGTAGCAATGGTAAGGGTCTATAACTTAATTAGCTATAAGTACTACAGGGGTCTAGCAAAGATACCAACCACTAACGCTAACGCCAAACGCTAACTCCCAAAACTGTATTGAACAGACATTAGCTGTGGAAAAGGAAGCGATTTCCGAAATTTCATCTTAGTACATTTTGGAGTTAGCGTTTGGCGTTAGCGTTAGTGGTTGGTATCTTTGCTAGACCCCCAGGTACCATAAAACTTCCTTGGGGGTCGATTAAGAATGTAGCAGAAGCGCAAAAATAATTTTAACTACCTAATTAGAATGGTAACGTGTAGAAGTTTATGTAAATAATACATTTTACCAGATCGCCAATAAAGAACATTGCTCCCTCCAAAACCCTATAAATCGAAAACTTGAATAAAAATGTAAGCTTCAATATTGGCTAAGTATGATAATCGCGTGAAGCCTTATGAATAATTATAAAAAGTCTAAGTACCTACCCTTTTAAACAGTTTTCATAAAATACTTCCTATTGGCTAAATACAAGTTTTGTCTAATGCCAAAATAAAAAAGGGTTTACAATGCGTAGCAAAAGCAAGGGTCAATAGGTACAGATTACTGAATATGTTACTACTAAAGGTTAAGCTATAGGTACTATAAATACAATTTTAAATACTTATTTCGAATGGTAACGCGTAGTAGATTTTTGAAAACTAATACATAATACCAGATTGCCAATAAAGAATTTTGCCCTCGCCAGAAACCAATAAATCGAAAACATGAATAATAATTTAGTTTTGTTTCAATATTGGCTAAATATGATATCGCGTGAAGCCTTAAAACTTATAAAAAAGTCTGAGAAGTTTTTAGTTTTCTAAATTCCTTGTTCTCTGTGTCGTGCTCATATTCAAGAATGTTCTCATACCTATCCTCTTTTTTAGTTTGGACCACAGATTAACTAAAAAACTTATCTATATGTAAATACATATGACTTCCTTGGGTATAGGTACTTACATAATGAACACATTGTTTTTCTCTAATCTGCATTGCATCGAGGGCAGACGAAGTTATCGCGCGATGTATTTCGCCGTAGCCCGAAAAGAGTGATACACTGCCGGTAATGCAGGCGCGCCAATTGTTATTTACTGTTTTTTGTCTTTTAAGTTATAAATAAAATCATGCATTAAATTACTTCCTTATTGCTTATTGCAGTGGGGATTGTTCAGAATGAAATAAAAATGACTGGGGTTCCGTACTCAAAGGGTAAATCCTTATTACTAAACCTCCGCTGTCTGTCTGTCTGTCTGTCTGCCCATCAGTCACCAGGATGGACTCATGAATCATGATAGTTAGACTGTTGAATTTTTCACAGATGATATATTTCTGTTGCCACTATAACAACCGTGATCCGTATTCAAAACGACAGATAAACAGACAAATAAAAACATCGAGGATAGTCAACAGATATATTTTTCCGCGCCAACTCAACAGCGAAGGTTCGGGCGTATATGGAACCGTGCCATAATAGTAACAGAAGTTTTTTCTTTAATCTGTTCATCCGGATAAACCCGAGATAAAATTACCGTCAGTAGCAGTGTAGCAGAGTAACATTTTTTCTCTCATCTATGGTTAGTAGCCAAAATATAACTTACCTTTTGACACTGGCTAAATACCTACACTAAGTGTGGAGCCAAAATATAAGAAAAAAAACTTACCTTGAGGCCTTGAAGCGGCCATCTTGTTAAAATCCCGTTCCGTTTCATAATGAAATCTTAATCATTTTTATCAAAAAAAATATTAATGATATTTAAAATTTAATATATCCTATGTTTTGCGCCGGGTTTTTCTAAGCTTATTAGTGAAAACCGCATGAAAGTCCGTTCAGTATTTTCGGACTTGTGCCGTAACAAACAAACAAACAAACAAACAAACAAACAAACAAACAAACAAACAAACAAACAAACATACAAACAAACAAACAAACAAACAAACAAACAAACAAACAAACAAACAAACAAACAAACAAACAAACAAACAAACAGACAAAATGTCTAAAAAGTAGCTTAACGTGATCACCGAAAAATTTCAAGCCAACCTGTGTAATTTTTTTTTCGATATCTTGCATTTACAAATTTTTTTATCTCTACAGTTTTATTATATGTATAGATAGATATAGATAGACGAATAAGTATAATATTACTTTTCTAGGTCTGAAAAGGTTTTCTGACGACGTGGAAGAGATGCTCGGATTCCGTCCCGGTCTCTACTGGCGGATATGCTGGAAGTTTGTCAGCCCTACCTTCATTATTGTAAGTATGGTTATTTTAACTTACTACTGTTACTTTAGTTTATGTACCTACCTTATTATATTGAACTAGATCACTATTTAAAATAATATTCGGCATGGTTACTGTAGTGGGTATTTGTCTGCCGCAGTCACTCGTTCATTCGCACCAATTCGCACAATGCCTGCCACTGCGCACAATATTTGATTCAAAAATGTTCCCTCTGTAACTCCATTTAAAAAGTAGAAGTAAAAATAAAAAGAACTTCCGGTCTGCATTGTCTTTGGTAGAAATTTGTGTAGATCACCAAATGTTACCAAATTCAAAATGGTTTTCTCCCAACTTCAATGTGCTTATTTATATGATAAAAAAAAATTAATAAGTGTAGTTTTACTAGTTTACTACATAAACGAAAAATTGCATCAACATCAAAAGCAATCTCTTTCAGGATGCTTTCAAAAAGATATAATGCCGATACTTACTATAGATATGCTTACTATAGAAACGTAAACGTTTTGTAATTGGCTTGGTTATTGAAGTCCTCAACACATTAGTCGATCTATTGATAGAAAAGCCACAAACTCAAGTATATATATATGAAAATTAAGTATAATAGTATTTCAAGTTGGAATAAGTATTCAGAATACACCTTAAAATAGCTAAATATAAGTTATCCGGTAATAAATAATGTCCACCCAAAACACACAGTAGAATAACTTCTACTATGATTTCACCGTGTTCCCCGCTTTGTTTGTGTGTTTAAGATGACGAAGTTCCAGGCGCCTTAACTAGTCCAATTGTCACTAAACATTTTTGGGATAAAGTAGTATTCCAAAGAGTGATGGTTAAAATTATGTTCCCTACTCTCCAGGGTGTGGTAGTATTCGGCCTCCTGTACCAGCAGCCGCTGCAATACCAGCACTACATGTACCCGCCATGGGCTGTGGTGCTCGGCTGGGGGCTCGCCTGCTCTTCTATCCTGATGATACCAATCGTGGCAATATATATGCTGGCTTCCACTCCTGGGACGCTTCGGCAGGTGGGTGTTTTTGAGAGGTGCGCATTTTGACATTGCTAGGCCACCTTTACATTATGCCACCGTCTTGTCTTGTCAACAAAACTGTATAAGTATCAAATGACTGAAGAAAAATTACATGTTCCATGCTAAATTTACTCATGTATCCATTTAGTAATCACACACCCACGCCCTTTCACACACAGTGGTCACACTTTTATAGTCGATTTTGGCAAATTCAACAGTCTTTTATTCATTACATAATCATTTACCTACCTATACTGACAGCCATTCTATATTTCAGCGCATCGCCTGCTGCATTTCACCTGAATCGGAACACGACGCTATTCGTGGTGGGGCTCCAGTCAGTCGGTTTACATGGCAGCATTGGCTGTATGTTTAAATAGATGGTGATGGTCCAGCTTGACAACAGTGGGCAAAATATTTATGTAGTGGAGTAAAAAAGAAAGAAGAAATAAATACATGATGGCCTGTCTATAATGATCTTTTAAAGCCATTATTATAGCCCCAACTTACGAGTAAATAATAATGGTTTAACGTTTTACATGCTAAAAAGATCGTTGCCACAAAGAGTTAAACCATATTACCTATTACCATAGATTTGTCGATATTTAAAGTGACCTACCAATGTACAATAAAGATTGACAAAGTTAATATATCGGAATATTTTAGAGTAGGTCATTCACCATGCATGAGACAGCGCGCGTGTGAGGCAAAATAAACCATGATGGCATATAAATCTTTAATTAAATGTAATTTAATGTCTAGCATTATTATGATGATAAGTTAAGGTTCTAGTTTTCCGCTTGCTAGTTTAAGGCAGGCATTAAATTAATATTAATTTGCTCAAAACTTATCTAATATAATTCGAATTTATTCATAGTTGTTTACGTTGAGACATTTAGCAAATACTTAGGTGAGGTTGCTTGACCTTGGATAATACAAAAAAATTAATATCATATCTTTTTAATAGTAGATAGTTACTGTTTACTCATTTTTATCTAATTTCAAACATTTTCAAGAAAAAAATATTAAGAAAAATATTGTGTATAAAATCAAGCTCTTTCTATTTTTTGTGGAAATAACCTAGATTATGTAAATGATTACTACATTCTAGGTAATAAATTTAAAAATAATATATGGAATTAACCTACCCCTATAAATATGCTAATACGTACCTATAAAATCGTCCAATCATGGACCAATATTGCTAACAAATCTGTGACGAACACAATAATTTTGTATATAAAAGTGATAATTGTATCATTTATTCTTTTTACATCTATAATATACCTGTATAATGTACACTTTGTAGAGTTAAAGATATTTATATGACATATTCGAGTTAGCGTTTCGTTTGTACTTACTAAATTTTAATCAAGTTGGTTTAAAAATTATGAATAATATTTTTGTAAATATTTGTAAAGTAGTACACATATGGACACATACTTGCGCCTACTTAATATTACTTCAGTACTTAACGTATATTCTATCAATAATATAAGTTTTACATACATTTTCGTTTGGTACTTTCGAATGATAAAAAGCTTCGATACGGATAATATTGCAGGTGATTAAGATTCATTGTTATTGCTTAATAAATCACGCAAAATATTCACAGGTATTCAGGAGTATAGGTACCTTCTATACTCCTGAACCATGTTCAGGATACATTTTTATGTAAACAAAATGACATGACTAGATTGTCGTAAACCTGATGTTATCAAATGCCACGGCAGCCCATGAAACACATTCATTTATTAAATTACAGTGTATTGTAATGTGTATTAGCACCTAATGATAATAAACGCAGAAAGGTTTCTCGAAAAAATCCTAAAGTATGCACGTTTGTATTTTGAAATATTTAACTGCTGTACCTAACAAATGTGTTGGATTAATCTAAATACCTATAGCATACAGGGGCCGTACTGTGAGCTTTTAGCGCGACTCAAAACCGAGCCTATATTGGATCGTTACGTTTTTTTGTATGAAGATTTTGACAAGCGATCCAGTATAGGCTCTGTTTTAAATCACGCTAACAGTACGGTCCCTGAAGTAGTATAGAAAGTATTATGGCCTAAGTAATCCTAAAAGCTCTAAATCCAAGTAAAATAAAATATATTAATAATTTTATTTTGTATGCAGATTGCAGTTACACCACACTAGCTTATTTACATACATACGTATTAATTCATATACATATAGGGTCAAAATATTAGAAGACATATTTAACTTACATCACAATAATTATTATTATAAATAGCTAGTTATAGGGACCTACCCCAGCGGTTAATGCATATGTAATGTGTACTTACGCATAGTGGTTATTAGAAAACGTAGGTATTTATGATTACACATAGAAAGATTTGTGTAAGTAGGTATAGACACTAGCAAATTGATAGCTCCGGGTGAGTAAAAAGTAAAATGAATACTAGTATCTGTAATTATAATTATTATCATACATTGAATAATGCTCTATGTTACGTTAGAGATGTGTCTTTGTTCTGTGTAAAAGTAATTCATAAGTTTATTAATACATATCCTCTAAGTACCTACTTTATTATTTTGAAGAATAATAAATTTTATTAGTAATTTTGTTATTTTATGATTTGTTAATTACAATTAAAAGTTTTTTGCTAGTTTTAAGTAGGTACCTAAACTTAGGACATGCAATGGGTGAACCATAAACTGAGTAGAGGATACAAGTATGGGTGAACCATTATGTTTTTTTTAAACAAAGCAAACAAAAATATGTTCTTGTTAAAATAATATTTCATTAAGTACATTACATAAGACAGTGGTCACATGCTTTCCCGATAATTTTCCTAAACCATTGAAACTGACTTATGGATTGACTGACAGACAACGTACAGCCTCAATAATTGTAGGGCTCCATGGAGTTGAAGTGGCATGGAGTTCTTCTTTTTATTGCAAAAAAGATGCGTAAACGCGGGTAAAACCGTGGGCTGGCTCTAGTTATAATATTATGAACTAGGTAATTATTATACAATTTCACATTATCTATTATGGCAATGGTTTTGCTCAAAATGTAAATATATTTTACGTTATAGTGAATAATTTATGTTATTCTTATTAATTTGTTCTTCCGCTAGGTATATGTATTCCTTCCGATGATAAGTTAACGAAATGGTTATCAATATAAAAGACGTGAAATGTATTGTACGTTAATATACCTACCTATTTTGATTGTAAACTGTGTTCATTTAATTACTTAGCTATGTGTTTAAATAAATAAATATGTTAGAAAAGTTATAGGTTTTTTTAATGCTACCCCAAGCCGCTATTTTATAAGCATTCTTTTTTAGACCATAGATAAATAGATAGATAGATAAAAAATGTTTTATTGCACAATCAACAAAAATGTAGGTACATAGGCGAACTTAATGCTAGAGAGAATTATCTTCCAGTTAACCTGGGTGTAACTTAAAAAATTTATGTGGCAGTATAACGCAGCTTACAATTGCATATTGCACAATGTCTAAAATCAAATACTTTTATACTTAAATAAAAACTGGATTAATACTAAATATACATTACCATGGCGTAGTAATTAATGAAATTAGCGTATTAAACTATAAATACTTAACTAAGCCCTTTACGCGTTCAACGTAAGTACACTGAATGGACTAGGCATGCAATATGCATCAAATTAATTTCATTTTCCTTAATGCCGAAATATTGGGTCTCTCGTCGTATGTTACACAATAATAATAAGTACACACAGATATGTTTGTATAGGTATAGGTACGTAGTGTAATCTAGGTAAGTAATTATGAACATTAAATACTTATCTACTCACCGCTAAAAACTTACTAGAACGAGACAACTGCGAGACGTAGTACTTATGACTTCCTTAATTATTTACTTCTGTGGGTATACCTAATGCGAACTCGCACCTAGTAAGGTAGGGCCAAACTTAACTTAGGTACAGTTATCTGTGGCCGTAGTCCACAAGTGCTTACCTGTGACTGTGTAGTGTATGTAGGCATACCAGCACAGAATATTGAGGGCCTGCACCACTTTACCACGCTGTTGTAGTAGGTAAGTGGGTATAAAATAGAATACGAGACTAAGGAATAAAGATCTATATGCTATATAATTAACTACACCGAAATATCAAGCGTTCTTTATTTTAGTAGTTAAATAAATACATTTTTTATACTTCGCCCGATATGAAAAATGAATGGAAAGATGTTAGACAGCGCGGTTATTGGTTTTTCTCCTCAACATTTTTAAAAGACAAGTTAAGTGCAGTGTCTACTTACATCTACTTTTCAGAATGGTCCATTTATTGTAACAGTTTATATTATATTATAATGCAAATGTTATGAATATTAGGCGGTCTTTCCCCAGAGCTACAACATGCAGCAATTTAAAAGGAGGGTCAAAAGAGTATTATCACAGGGTAAGCAACGCATCAGTGGCACGTCTAGTGTTACAGATGTCCATAGGCTACGGTGACCTCTTCCCATCAGGAGGGCCGTATGCTTGTTTGTTACCTAAAAAAAAAAAAAAATTCCTCTCTGAACTGAAATATTTTCCTAAGTTTGATAGGAAATTCAATAGCTTGGCAACATCGTGAAGTCCGTGGCGCTTGTCGTCCACCATATTATGTCACTGTCATCGGCAGAAAAAAAAACTTTTATTGTCTATGTCAGCTGTGCAACATTACATTCCATTCTACGTTTTCATACTTGTTGCAAAATTGAAAATTAATTAATAATAAATTAAAATTCTGTTCTATAATCGTTTCTTTTGTATCTTTAGCTGAGGTCTTACACTATGTAGGCCTTTAAGGTGAACGAAAAGTGTTATAAAATGGTAAAATTCTCTGCTCTTCTCATATTTTTATTTTTAAGACAAAAAAAATATTTTAAAAATTGTTTTTAATGATCACAGATTTCCAGAAGTTGTGGGTCAATGTACTGAGTGAATTGGAACGTATTTTCAATGGCAGAGATTTGTCATGTTGTTGATTTCAGAAATCGTAAAGTATTTGGAAGATGTTTATAATTTATTCGTAGAAACGTGTAAAGTTAGGTAATTTAGTCAAACAATAAAGACCTACAATTTGTTAGTTGTTAGCAGTTTATCCTGAATTTACATACACTAAGACAATAACATAGCAAGTTGTAAATGGTGATAATAACATGGAATCGATTCAATAACCAAATTATCCTGTTATTGCCGTGAATATATTATAGTTATGTCAACAAAGTGATGAGCTAACAGCTAAACAAAGGTGAGATAATGTTTCGACATAAATTCTTGAATATAGCTCATGGTTTCATTCGTGCGGGTCTGTCTATTCGTCGTACTATTGGGCAAGCGATGTGTTTTGAAATTTGTATCGAAGAACTACGGCAATAAATATATTCTTAATTAGCTGGAGTGCTCAAATTATTTTACTAACTCCCTTGTTTTATCATAATTGACCCGTAAATTTGTGATATTTGTATTGTGTGTTTTAGCAGTGAAAATGTCGTTGGAGCGCGATAGTGTAGGCCTAGCGCCCAGTTTGGCTGGCGCCGGCCCTGGCACGGGCCCTGCTAGCGTGGCCGGTGCCACCGCAGACCCGCGCTCCCTGCTCCTTCAGGAGATGAGAGACCAGAACTTTGATGTGATCAGATTTGCTACATACAGGACAGCATGCAAACTTCGATATGTTCAGAAGAAGTGTAATTGTGAGTTATGTACAGTACGTCGCTCACTTGAAAGTGCAGTTGTTACTGCATCAGTTTTATTTTAGAACTAAAGCTAAGCTCAAACTCTAAAATTTCAGTCACATTTCTGTACAAAAACGCTGGCAATACAAACTTAAGTCATCAACCATGATAATAAATGCCTGCATTAAATCTAAATAGATTTATATTGGTCTTTCTGCAATATAGGTTTGTTTTGGTATGTGTGTGGGGGTGTGGGGATGTGTTTGTTTTGGTTTGTTGTGTATGTTAACATACTAAAGTTGATACATTTCACAATTTAGCATTCTGTTCCAGTACATGTGATAGACATATGGAATGTAATAGAAGCATTCCGAGAGAATGCCCTCAATACACTGGAACCCACAGCATGTGTAAATGTCACACGGCTAGAGACGCTGGTGTCTTCTTTGTACCACAATCTGAACAAAAGACTGCCGCCTGTACATCAGGTTTCTGTGGAGGCATGCTCGGCATTGTTGTTGAATTGGTTACTGGCTGCATATAGTACGGGGTAAGGTTTTAATCAAATTATTTTGAATTAAGAAGACGTTAAGCCAAATCAAAAGCTAAAGATTCTGTCACAAGGGCTGGCCTACATGAGAAGAAGAAGAAGAACAAGTAAATAATGTATGTTTGTGATTTGTGGGACATTTTGGTTGGAGTTACAGATAAGTTTTCAATTTGTGATACATGACCTAGCAATTTGTGTGGTGCAGTTATGATGCAACCTAGAATTTGGCATTCAAAGTTCAGTGGTCATTTTCATCAACTAAATTGTCCCAAACTGTAATTGCTTTGTCCTTAATTTGTCTGTAAATATAATAACATTCAATTGGAACTGATTGGAACAATCAATAAATTAATTGAAGGTGAATCGGACATTAGTCATGGACCTGTTCACTATTATCCATCTAATGTAAGAATGTGTTTGACAGCTATAATGAAATAGTAAAAATCTGTACGAAAACCGAAAATTCGGATCATTTTTGCCAATAATTCTATTGGTTGGGTGATAGTGAATTATACATTAGCTATAATCATGGGGTCCCATCAGGTACAAACGAAAAATAGCCCGAACTTGAAAAAATGTAGTAATCGTGTCTAAAGAGTTACTAGTTAGTGTCCAGTGTATTCATTTGGCCCCTTCGCCAACTTGCAATAAATTTCGCTTGATAATCCCGAAAAAAATAGCCCGCGTTATTCCGTTGTATGGGATGAGGCATCTGTACTGTAGGTATTATATTATCTGGGCTATAATGAAACATTTAAATGTTTTATACGGTTTTTATGGCTATTTTATTGTAGCTGTCATATGCATCTTACATTAGATGGAGTGTAATGTTATTGCCACAAGTAACTTGATATTTATTATTTGACTCGACTCTGTTACTGTTCTATTGATAAATGCTATACAACTCGTTACAAATTCAAGGCCATGGCATGTAACATCAACCATTGAGTGAGTATGAACTTTACAAGTAGATTATGACTATCCCAGCAGTGACTATGTAGCCCATTGTATAGATTAGAACATAAGAACAATGTTCAGTCATGATCAGTGCTCACTTTGGGAATTCATTCATAAAATTATCATTATGTGATCGCCATTTGAGCACAGCTTTACAACGGAGTGTTCTGCTAATACTATACTCATAATGATGATAATATTAAGCATACTTAGGTAAGATTAGAAAATATAGTGAAGGCTTATTGCATGATGAAATATCAAACTCATGTTAGGGTTTGGCTTAAGATTTTACTGACATTTCTTAATAAAATCTACGTATTTTTATTGGATTATGTTTTACAGTAAATTACTTTTTTTGCAGAGATAATGTGGGAAAAATCAGGGTGTTCTCAATAAAAGTTGCACTGGCAACAATGTGTGCTGGGAAATTGACTGACAAATTGCGATGTAAGTATACAGCATCGTTATACAAATCCACAGTGTCATTTTAATGGTCGCTCTTTAATTTTAATGGCGCAGTTTTTAATAACCTACTTATGGAAAGATACTGTTGGTAAATTGAAATATATCTATTTTGATTGGCTGGAAGAAAAATCACAGCAGAAACATAGCTGCTTTGATTGGCTAATTAAATTTACTGCCAATGAAAACTTTTATAATTCAATGGAGTTTCCGTTGCTTATTGATAACATCCGTAAATAATTTTCCAGATATATTCTCGCAACTGTCCGATGGCAATGGTCATTTATTAATGAAGAGACTTTCGGATTATCTGCGCGAAGTGTTGGCGTTGCCGGCAGCTGTGTATGAATCCCCATCTTTCTGCTATGACGATGCTTTGGCTCTTTCTATATTTAACCAGGTAAATCACTTAAATATAATAAACTTCTTAGGAAGAAAAGAGTAGTATGAATTGTCTTTGCGCTTAAAATAAAAGTAAGACTCGGTGAGCGAACTTCACACTTAAAGTACGTTGGGCAAAACAAATGTGGTCACCTAGTCAACAAATCATTACCAAATCCAACATGACTGAAGTTGCAGTTTTTGTTGTGATGTCACCTATCAGCCCTATCCTACATTAAGGGTGGTTACACATTTTTATTGCCATCAAAAAATCTGGGACAACTGCTCCAGTGGCCTAAGTACAATAGCAGACAATGAACAAAAACAAAAAAAAAGATAAAAACCAAGAATTAACAATGAACAAAAAAATACGAAATAGAAAAACGAATAAGTAAACGAATGAATAACGAATATGAAAAATAACGTAGCTGTCTGTTTTCCATCTTTTCACAGCTATACAGATAAATCGATCACGAGAATACCTATTTGGTATAGGGATTAATTTATGACCCCAACAATATAAGGGAAATAAGGGGCAACAGCTACTTACACATAACCTATAGCAAAATCAACAGAGGGTAGGCATTACTTATTCAAGGAGGATATTTTATCAATTTGTTTCAGAATACAAAAATCACAGTGAACGACTTTTTAGACACACTAATGTCAGATCCGGGACCCCCTTGTTTAGTGTGGTTGCCTCTGCTGCATCGTCTGGGAAGTGTTGAAAATGGTATGTATGATGGCATCTTTCTTTATCATTTCATTTACACTGTCCATGTATTAACCTTTGTTATTTTAGTTAGTCATCATTAACAGCTTGAAGACATCCACTGCTGAACATAGGTCTCCTCCGGAACGCGCCACTTTGGGCGGAAGCTCGCCTCCTGTATCCAACGGCTCCCGGCGGCTTTCAGTAGATCGTCGATCCACCTCGTGGGGGGCCTTCGCTGCGTCTTCCGGTTCGTGGTCGCCACTCCAGAACCTTTCTTCCCCATCGGTTGACAGCTCTACGACCGATGTGGCCTGCCCATTGCCATTGCAACTTGCTAATTCTAGTCCGTTCATGCGATTACCTCTCTAATATCACTTACATAAAGTGCGCTTTTCTATTGGTGCATCCGCTAGTACACCGTCACGGGGTTTCAAGACTTCATGGGATTACCGCTTGTATGTCACTAAACATAAGGTCCATTTCTCCAGTGGTGCATCCGTTAGCGTGCAACGTGTGCCGTCGCGGGTCATTGACCGGGTTCAGGTACCGGTGCACCCGATGCGCTAACTACACCTTGTGCCAAGAGTGCTTCTGGCGAGGTCGTGTCTCCGCTACGCATACCAACGACCATGAGGTCAAGGAATATGCTGCTTATGTGAGTATATTGTGGTCTAATAATGCGAAAATACTTGTTCTGTATCTGGGTTCTTAGATACAGGCAATCCTAGTTAGGGTCTATGGTCTATCTATGTATGTCAACGTTTAAAAAAAACTAGGTGTAAGGGTACTACCAGCTCATTTTCACTGCTCGTGGATGCCATAACCAGCATCCTCAACCGATTGAGGTGAAATGTTGCTTGGATGACAATGCATGAACAGTGGACACGGATAGCTAATTGACGTCATACCATACTGAATCCAATATGGCGAATATTCCAAGATGGTGGACTCGTTAACTTTTATGCACTCCTATTATAGTATCAAATGAAAGGATTATCTGAAAAGAATAAGGATCTTCTTTTAGTTTACAGCATTTAAGTAAAAACTAGTTTTAATCTTTTGTTAGTCTTATTCCAATTGAATCCCAATTTAATGGCGACGGAAATGCTAGTAGACGAGGTACTTGCAGCGCATTTCACAGCCGCCTTTACGTTTGAATCGCACACACTATTCATTAGTTTCACCTGTTAAAATGGCATGCCTTTATGAAATCCTATAATATCTGTGTCCAGAAATCCCCGTCGAAGGCGATAGGCGCGACGTTACGCGCATCGTTCCGCTGCGTGCCGGAGCGGGGCCGCGCGCAGCTGCCGCGCTACCCGGACCAACCCGAGCGGACACTCAACCTCAGCCATATTGTGTATGTATATAATGGATTCATTTACCAAATGGTTGTGGTACACTGAATCTGAAACTAGTTTAAAGTTCTGAGCTCATATTTTAGGTTTTCTATGATGATGATGATGATGATGATGATGATGATGATGATGATGATATTTATAATCTGTGGTATCTCCCAGGCCGCCGTCTCCGGTACCGGCTCACAACGGTTTTCCTGAGTACGCGGGAGGGTACGTCAACACTGGATCCTTGGACTCGCGGTCTTCTAGGTCTACGCATCGCAGTAAGTTATCTGGCATGATAGCTCAGTTGATAGTAGCTCTACCTTTTGAATTTTAGGTTGTGGGTTCGATTCCCACAGGACAAACATTTGTGTGGTGATAGGTGTTTGTTCACAGCATGAATACATTCCGCTCTTTTTTGAGACCTTTTCTCTAATGGCGCGTATTATTAAGAAACAAATTAATCGGTTTTTTTTTCTTATTTTGTCACTGGGTAGAATAATCTAAAACCTATTTAAGTGTATTTAAGTATTATGTTCAATAAGTAATTTGTCTAAGAGAGAGTATTGAAGAAATGTTCTTCTATTCTATTTTAGATTTATATCCCATCTATCATTCTTCCTTCATGTCGTTAATTTTTTTTATAAATTTAATATATTTTAATTTTTATTGTCATTATAAGGTATAGCGGAGCATTTATCGCGTGGAGTGGACGACGAGCATCGTCTCATAGCGAGATACGCGGCGAGGCTGGCGCATGAAAACAGAACTATGGTAACGATAATTTTTTTTATTTTACGAATAGGACAATATCACGTGACGTCATCAACCAGAAGACGTCCTCTGCTGAACATAGGATCCCCCATAACACGCCACTTTGGGCGCTCCTCATTACCCATAATCACCACGCTTGACAGGCTAGTATGTCAATGAATGATGTGACGAGCTAGTTGGTCCTTTTAGAGTTTTTATATGCAACGTTTTACTTTCAGCCAAGAGCTGGCAGATCTGCGTCTCTAACACCAGAGTTGGTAAGAAAAATATCACTTTAAAACTATTTAAATTCACCTGTAACTACTCTATAATTCAACATATTCGATGTGAAAATTGTTTATTATATAAATAAAATATGTAATTTATATGACGGGCCCGATAGCTCAGTTGGTAGTATCCCTGCCTTCTGAACTGTGACTGTGGGTTCGATTCCTACCCAGGACAAACATTTGTGTGATGAACATAGATGTTCGTTCTGTGTCTGGGTGTTATATTGTATTTTATGTATGTATTTACAAAAACAAAAAAGTTTCTAAGTATTGTATCAGTTATCTGGTTCCCATAGTACAAGCTATGCTTAATTTGGGGCTAGATGGTGCTGTGAAATGTCCACACATATTTATTTATTATTTATAGGAATATCACATTACATCAACAGCCCGAAGACATCCACTGCTGAACATAGGTCCCCATAAAACGCCACATCGAATGCCTGTCATAGCGTTTGCCAGATCCCCATAATCACCAAGCTTGGCAGGTCTTGGTGATCGCAAAAGATTTTAATGTGCCGAGGCCCATTCCCTGAACATTCCCTTAGCCGGCTCTTGCGGCACCCACGGGAAGAGACGGGGTGGTCCTATTCTCAAGGTAACACACGGGAACTGTATGGTGATGATGCTTTATCTTAATGTGTTTCCAGGGTCGATCATCATCGGAAGGTTCAGAAGTGGACGCGGCGAGGCAACAACGGGAGCTAATATCTCAACTGGAAGCCAAGAACAGGGAGATCATGCGAGAAATCGCCAGGCTCAGGTATTTGCAATCTACCGACATAGAAATAACATTCAAAAATACATGGGCATCAAACGAAATGCGACTTTATTCAAATGGTGATAAAGTTGTTTCTTCCTCGCTTTTCTTAAGAGGCAGAGGCGGTGGGTATTGGGAGGTATTATATTATCTGGGGTATTGGTAATGATTGGCTTCTATTGTTGCAGATCGGAACATAAACATTAATAAACGACTTTATAGCTATGGTTTCAAAGTTCATGTTCCGCCATAGTCTGTTATTTTTTTTAACAGGCTAATGCTGTTGGTCTCTACCGACCTTTACAGCGTCACCCGGTGGGAGGGCAGGCGCTTAAGGCACCCAGCCGACAAAAGTGGGGGGCAACTAGCTCAAGGGCACCCCTGGGGTGCGAGCCACGGCTTGGGCTGTTGCCGGGATAAGAGGATCGAGAAGGCTACGTCCGCTGGAGGAGTGGACCCTATGGAAAGTCGCGACCATTCTAGCTAACCTACGGGGGGTACGTCGACCTCGCCGGCGGGGTCGGTGTCTGATTGTGTTACGCTGGTATCCTATACCGGTGCCGAAATCGGTACCTGAGCCAGAAGGGCTAGGCTGGTCCGGTGATCCTAGCGCAGCCGAAACAACGGCTGCTATAGGATCTTCCGGGTCGCTCAAGACGTATCTTGGGCGGCGACGACGGGGTGATCATAGTCTGGTGTGCAGTATTCAGAAGTATGATAAGCGACTTTATACTGGTGGTTTTAAACTTGTTTCTTATTTGTTCTTGTAACAGACGGCAGCATGTTGGTGTTATAACTCCGAGCATTATGTTATTCAAAAAGTTTAAAGAGTTGCCCTTAGAGTATAATATTGTGCAGTAGAATTCAGAAGCACCGAATTGAAAAAGCGACTTCATTGTAGTTGCGTTAGAATATTTTTTCCCCTTGCAGCTTTAGAGCAATTCAGAAGCCTTTATATAAGTTACTTCAGAGTTGTTTTCCACATTCAACAGAATTTAGAAACACCAATTAAAAAGGTACTTTAAACTAGTGATTTTAAAGACTTTTTCCCCTTGTACCAGACGCCAAGTCGCTTAGAGTTGTTTCCCTTTCAACAACTCGGTAGCACAAAACTAAATGGAAAAATAGGACTTCCTACCAGTAGTTTTAAAGTCCATTTCCCCTTGTACCAGACGGCAGCAAGAGGCAGAAGCAACGGGCGGGGCTTGCGGTTCAGCGCCGCCATTGGTGTCAGAACTGCGTGCGCTGCGGCAAAGGAAGGATGAGTTAGAAGGCCATCTGTCTTCTCTCCAGGACTCGAGGAAACATCTGATGCAGCAGCTTGAGGGGCTCATGAGGATGCTCAAGGTATAATAGCTCTTTCAGGTTGTTGGAGTAACTGGCTTGGCGATACGTGTGACCAATCCTATGCAGACAAATTCGAAAGTAACTGTCCGTTTTTACAGAGGGATAGAGAGAGAGAGCCAAATTACATCAAGATCTATATCAGCTTTGTTCAGCTATATCAGTTATGTAGACATTTTTATCGTAATTAATTAACTGTAGTTCACGCGTATACTTTTATCATATTGCCACATGTCAATTTGGCTGAAGTACCATACAGAAGTGCTTGACAACAAAAGAATCTTGAGTGTCATCATCATCATCAGCCTGAAGACATCCACTGCTGAACATAGGCCTCCCCCAGAGAGCGCCACCTCGAGCGGCTGCTCGCCTCCTGCATCCTTCGGCTCCCCGCGGTTTTCACCAGATCGTCGGTCCACCTAGTATACCTGGGCCTGCCTACGCTGCGTCTTCCAGTTCGTGGTCGCCACTTGTCACACATCTTGAGTGTGGTACTAGTAAATTCCACCCACCATAGTATGGTTACGTCATGGTATTTTCCTACAACGGAAGCTCAAGCTCGTTGCAGGATTCGAACCCACGACCCAAGGATTGCAAGTCGACGTTACTACTAACCGAGCTATCATTGCTTCAAGCTATGGATCGAATTCTGCTCACAGTATGCACCCGTCAAAAGTGGGAGGCAATTAACTGCACCCTTGGAGTGCAAGCCACGGATTGGGCTGTTGAGGAGAAAAGGACTGAGAAGTCTATATGTCCACTGAAAGATAACCTACTTGGTGAAATGTAAAAATATCGACCTACTATGATATCAAAACAAAGCAAACAAAAATATTTTCTTGTTAAAATAATATTTAATTAAGTACATTAAGACAGTGGTCACATGCTTTCCCGAGAATTTTGCTAAACCATTGAAAAATACCTATTTACTTCGACACAGGAATCAAACACATAACGTAGTTCCACAGCTCGTTTAAGATGCAGCTGCCAGTTGATCCATCTGAAATAAATAATATAAACTCTAAGTACGAACGCTGAAGCTCTATTTTCGTCGTCAGCTCTAAAATGTGGAACAATAAAAGAACGTTTTTAGTCGGGATAACTTTTATCCTGCCATCGGCAATACGGGTCGTTTTTTCCGATAAAGATTATAGTAATTTTATAAGTGCATCCCAAATTTACCTTCCATTGATTCCATTTCATGCGATTCCGACCCCTGGCGGTGGTTATTATGATCTTCAAACGATTTTCGGGTTCGTAAAAGCCTATCCCAATATTCCCAATCGTCTTCATTATCATACCAAAAATTACTTTCATAACTCTGAGATCTTTCGGAGCTCTCCGAACTGTGTATATGCGATGAGAGGCAACCCCATATCTGTTTCAACAGCGAAGACGTACATCCCTTGCCCGATAGACGTAAGGATTTCGAGATTTCGTCAATTACTTTTTCCCATTTCTCTACTGAATCTTTTTCGTCGGAATCTGTTAGCTCATATTCTTCAATAGACCGTTCCACCTGGTTCCAGGGTCGTTGTGTTTCTTCGTAGAACTTTGAAGGTCTTTTAAGATCCGCTTCTTTTATTTTTTGTTGTTTAACAACTTTGCCATCTACAGTGTAGCTAGTAGCTACCATAAAAAGGGCTATCAGTATTATAGTACACTTCATTTTAATGCCTTTTTGAAAATATAATGTCGATGATGAACGCCGAGTGTCAATTTGTACAATGATTGGTTTCACAATTGTCTGGGTTTTATACCGTACGTGTAGCATAAGCTTCGTTAAGAAATGTCTATGGAATCTTTTATGTAGTAAATGAAATGACTTGAATGTTTCCGGGTAATAAACAAAAAAATGTGATTATGAATATTTCTTAACTATTTTAATAATGTTCATAAATCATTGTTTGACATGACTAACGAGTACACTTGGTATGTATTAAGTATATTCTTTTGTCGAATTGTAAGGCGTAACATAAACATCAAAAACAACACCGAAGAAGTAAAAACGCCTAAACCTATTTCTATATACAGGGTTACAGGAAAAATTGTGCTAGATCCGTTAAGAGCGTGGAGTACCCATGATTTCAGACTTATTTCATTATGAAGCACCCTAGCCTAAACTTAATATTTTATTTAGATATCCCTTAGAGTTTCTAATTTTTTTTATCTTAACTTTCACTTGTCTTCTACAGTCTATTCAATTAACTTATGTACTATTTTAATGATTGACGTCCTAAAGCATCTTACACATGTAAAAATGCAATAATAATAATAATGAGACACACAAAATAAACAAAATTAAATGTTGTAACCTAAAAATCGGCAATTTTCATAAAAACATTAATAGTCGAATATCACGAAAAGGGTTAAGTTTAGGCTAGGGTGTTACATAGTGAAATAAGTCAGAAATGATGAGTACTCCACGCCCTTAACGGATCTAGCACGATTTTACCTGTAACCCTGTATATTAAATACAAGGTAAACTATTTTTTAATCAGTAAAACCCACAATTCGCTGCTTTTTGTATTTTTTGCAGAAATGACATCAGAACCAAAGTAACATCATTTATGACCGAAAATTCCAGTTATCCTCCCTTAGTCACAGCTTTGTATCACGTACGACGTCTTTCTTTTTTGCCGAAAAATTCATAAAAGTCAAAATTCATAAAAGTCAAAATTCATAATCATGATGTTGATGACTAAAAACTAAATTACTAAACACTACAACCTTACTTATGTGCGTTAAAATTGTTCATTTAGTTTATTGAAAACCTTAAAATACTCCACACTGGCAGCGTCATTCTCCATTTCTGTATGAAGTGTTCTCGAGTTTATAGACGACGCTTCTGAAGCTTCAGCTATAGCACAAAGCATATAATCTGCTATCGATTCCACTAAACAGGTAGCATGGGCTGGCTTATCTGGAAACAAGGATAAGGTTCACAGAAATTATTTTAAAAGCATGCTTCTCTGCTGCTTCCCAGAAAATACAGTAACTAAGTATGCTCTCTAGGATAGTCATCGTGTTCTGAAGCTCGCTACATAAGTAGTTTAAGCTCATCATTATCAGTCCAATACATTTTCACTACTGCTGCATGACGAGAGAGCATGTAGACCAAGGTAGGTCATATTTACTATGTTAATCAGTGCGCTTTGGTGGACCACACATGTTCTCAGATTTTGTTATTCTTAGCATGTTGGTTTCCTGATGTTCAAGCATATTTATTGATATTGGATAGATTATTATTGTGATATCTATGGATATAATTACACATGCAATTAATCTTATTCTCTATGCAAATTCCCAGCTCAATGGAATGACAGGATGTTCAATTTAGTGCCAATAAGCAGGACAAGTTTTTTTAATTATCTGCTCGGGTGATTTCTCAGTTTCCGCTTGGGCAATAATGATTTCGTATCTGTCGGATGATTGGAAATTCTATAAACAATTTCAATTACCTATTATAGCATCTGGCGTAGTCTCCTTGGCTTCTGTTTCCTCCAATTTTTCGACCCAATCTTCGATGTCTTCATCATAATCGTCTCGTTTATTACTTCTCTTAAACTTTGTTTCTTTGTTAATCTTTGCACTGTATATTACTGATGGATATAACATAGCAAGACAGTTTAGTATTTTCTTCAAGCTTTCAGCAGTACAGGACTCTTTTCTAGCTAACAGATTTTCATGGGAGATTGTCTGCAAGATATCTAGTAACATCAGTTCTAATTTTTTTGAAGAATGGTTTTGCTTCAATTTTTCAGTTGTCGATTCGTATTTCTGGTGGATTTCTTGTTCGATATTGAACATTTCATAAAGTGGCGAAGATGTTATATCCAGCAGCCTTTTTATTATTTTACCATCGGAGATGCGGGGAATAGCAAGAATACTACCAATAATTATTATTAAAGTGTTCATTTTTTGTAATTAGTTTTGTGTGGATTGCTTAGAAACTTTTTTTTACAGAAATCAAGATGGGTCAGTATAAATAAAGACCTTTGAAACTTGAAACTAATTGAGAAATTAAAAATATGTTCTTAAGAACCATTTCCTCAATTTTAGAGATACGAAAAACTGCATTCATGGTTTTTAAAATCAACTCATACTCGATTGGAAACTGTCCAGAATTTTGTCAGTTGTAGCCATGACGATGTTGTAGGTATGTATGTTGTATCATGAGAATACGCACTTTCACGATATTGTATTTTATTTTAATCTTTAAGGTTTAAGTCACTATTTTCATGAATTACCAAAATAATATGTATAAACATGTAATTATTAAAAAACTCGAAAAAGACGATTATTGAGAAATATTTGACAACGAAGAACTTATTTGGTTTGCACTTGCACAGATACTAATCCTATCGCAGTTGATTATATAGCAGTGTTTATATGTCTATACCTATACAATGACATAATGTTGTAGACCGCGTCATTTATACTCTGTCATCAAACTATTGTTGCTGTTTATTTAGCTTCTTGGTCGTAACATAAAGCGTTCTTCATAATTAATATTTAAATATATCTACAGAACCGTTTTACAGCAAGAATGTTTTGGTTTCAAACTAAAGTAATTAGATATCAGGGGGTTATTCGCTGTGACACATGAGTTTCCTTGCCAATAACGCGTGACGTGTAACATGCTCCAAACGTAAACGCGGGCTTTAACGCGCCACGACGTGGAATTAACATGGAATCAAAAAATTGTATTCTGTATGCCATGCGTTAGATTGTTTGTGCCTAGTGTTTTCTGTTTTTTGACGTGCGTGTAACGTGTGTTGTCGTGTTTGTCAAATTTGACAACGGCATACAGAATAGCATTTTAAACCCAAAACCATTCCACGAAGATATCGTAACGCGCCGCGTTACGTGCGTGAATGGTCATACGGAATAAGGGCCCAGCAGTGCAAGCAATCTATGTGCGAAACACAAGCCCTTTGCTCTGCGATATTAACCACGACTACAGATACACATAATTATGAAAATAATCAATGCGATAATAACGGCTATATGAAAAGTTTATTAAAAAATACACAAAAATCAATACTTATAAGTAATACTTTATTAGCGCTAAATAAAAAAATGATCTCCAACCATTATTACAGATTTTACAGATAATTCCTTGTAGATAGATGCAGATATTTATAATAGATATAAAATAATATAATATGAAATCTTAAATACAATCGGTCGAATGGACTCTGATTTATGTGGCTGAAAATGAAAGCTAAAACGCAAAAGAAATTGTAAGTTGCTATTGGCTATGAGTCTTCGCAGCTTTCTTCTATAGACTGCGCATCCTCAGCATATGACGTGAGGTCACATGTGGTGAGGCACATCTGAAACAATGAACGAATTTTTTAGAAACAAAAAAGTACAACTGTTTTGTAAGAATAAAGAAATTTGTATTAATTTTTTTTTATTAGAATGAATGACGTGACGAGCAAGTCTTTCACCTGATGTTAAGCGACACGGCCGCCTATAACAGTTACAGTGTCACTCGGAACTTTAAAATAATAAAGTTTCGCGTGGCACTGCGCACGTCATCCTGAGACATCACACTGTCTAGTAATCAGATCACTAGACTGTGTTATCAGGTCATAAAGTCTCATTTGCCCAGTTATTTCACTAGCTACAATGCCCTTCAAACCGGAACACAGTAGTGCTTGCACACTACTGTTTGGCGGAAGAATAACTGGCAAAGCGGTGGTACCTACCTAGACAAACTTTGCAGAAAAGTCCTACCACCTAATTAATAATGGGGTGCTCTAACTTATAGCTCCTGTCACCATCATCATCAACAACCTCCATAGCATAGTTCCTGTGTCAATGCAAAAATATGGAAGTTTCTAAGACTCGTTCTAAAAGTGTTCAGGTCCGGTGCTATATGGTTTCGCTATTGTTTCTATAATCTAATGCCATATTTAGGGTTGGTATTTTTAAAAATATTTTTGTGCAATAACTCTACGATATAATAAAACATCATCCAAAGACGTTTCTAAGTTCACCGGTTAATATGTGGGTATGTCGATGGTCAGCTACTCAATACAAATCATTATTTTATATTGATCAGAGAATATTAAAGTAAATCAAAATTACCTTTGTTGTGGTTTACTCCTTTCCACATCGCCCCATCACCAGCCTTGTAATCATCGAAATAATCTTTATAGTCTTCATGTTCATCGTCTATGCCTAAAGCTTTAATATTATGTGGTGCAACGATATACCCATAATCAAAATCATGTTCAACCAGATCATCCCATGAGTTATCGCTACTGTCCCACGACTTGCCATCTTCAGATTCACTAGAATAACCCCAATCACCATACCATGAATATTCCTCTGATTCACTATCCTCAGAATCGTAATCTTCAAAGTTAAACACCAAGTTCAACAAAAGGTTCTTTTTATTCCCACCATAGATATATTCTGGAGTTTCTTTTTTATGTTTTGCCTTATCTTCAGATTCAGAGTCGTCAAAAAAATAGTCTTCTGCGAACAAAACCTGTTTGTGAGGTGCACCATACTCTGAAACTTTCTTGTTTTGTGTATTGGTCGCGTCATTTTCAGAGCCTTTGAGCTGTTGTCTGAACCTTTCCATGTTTAAATCCGAGTGTGACATATATTTATCCAACTGCAATTTGAACTGTTCTTTGAATCGCTTAATTTGATCTAATAACGAGTTAAAACGGTCTTGTAATTCACGTCCGATGTTGATTGCATTCTGACCGTTTTTTTCTTCCAAATTCTTTATAACTCTTCCTTCTGTAATGGAAAACGTACAAAGAATAACGATAGCGATAGTCTTCATTTTAAATCCTTAAATGACTGGGTTTTCTCGGTTCTTGTTTAACACTGTATTTAGACCTCTGAACCAAATAGTGCTTATACAATGTTTTATATTTTCAATGAATTGCGTAGTTCCAAGAAGGAATTTATGTTATTGTTAGTTGTGATAAGAAATATAACAAAGTATTTTGTAGAATGTTATGTACATAACTACAGTCACAAACTACATTGTCCACAGAATGAAACAACATGGACCGGTTTGTGCCCAAAACAATGAAAACGTGGCGTTAATTTGGGAGGCATATTTTCAGCAGTGGACGTCTTATGATGTAAAGCTTAGAACGTACACCATTGTCATTTCCTCCATACACTTGTTGCAGACACAGCAATCGTCGCCTCGGTCGACTCCCAACTCATCTCCTCGCTCGACCAAAAGCCCTCCGTTACCGGGCGCTCAGCTGCAACCATCTGCGCCTGAAAGGTAATACATATTTGCAGGTGCTATTCACTGGGCTGATAGCTCATTCGGTAGTAGCTCTGCCTTCTATACTGTAGGTTGTAAGTTCAATTCCCACCTAAGAACAACATTCGTGTGTTGAACTTAAGCGTTGGTTCTGGGTCGGGGTGTTATTGTATTCTATGTATTTTACAAACAAAGAGTGGTATTTCATTAGTTTTTTTTCCCTTAGTACAGGCTTTGCTTAGTTCGAGGCTAGATTACGTGTGAAATTTCCACAACGAATATTTATTTATTTATTAGCTAGATTATTCTTTGGCATTATTTCACCATTTACATTTAAAGTTACTTGATTTTGATAAAAAAAAATACGCAAATGCTTGTTTTGCTGTCTGAGTGTGACCTCGTAGTACCTGGGTCCCTTGCCTACCCATGAATGGCGAGGGTCATGATACCACCCAGACACAACCAGTGTTAGAGCTTTCTGTGCCCAAATACTGTCGCGGGATTTAAACCCGCGCCTTCCGAGTTATGAGCCGACCTGCACAACCACTACACCACAGAGGCTGTCAAATATCTAATTTTATAATTAATGTATTTATTTCTAGGGAGCCAAGCAATCGCGGCGCAGTAAGAAGTGCGCCGCAAACTCCGTCCTTGGGCGAACGGGAACGCATCGACATGACGCATAGTCTTGGTAAATAATATTATTATTATTATATTTGCGACGCAAAAGGAACTTTCACGATGCACCTTTTCCAGCTATGAACCATTACTCTCAAAATCAATAGTACTAACACATCATCAGCAGAAATCCACTACTGAACATACACATAGGCCTCTCCTATAAAATGTCGCTTTAGATTTTAATGTGCCGAGGAGAATGCTGGCCATTCCCTGGATATTCCCTTACCCGGCTCTTACGGTACCCACGGGAAGAGATGGGGTGGTCCTATTCCCAAACCGGGACCACACGGTTTAATTAAAAAAATTTGCAAATTAACCAGAATATTGTTAGAAGTATCACATTAACTTTTTATACCTTACCTCGTATTACCAAGCGTTTCGCGGACTATTCTATCATGCGAACTGTTAGGGAATAGAACTGGCTTTCTTGCTTCCAGGCAATAGGCATGATGACTAAATTTTTTTTTTGGATTAATAATAATATTCCTCAAAAGATAAACATTTGTGAAAACACAAATTAAATATCTCAAAAAATGACCAAGTTACAAGCATTTTAAAAACCGGAATAGAAAGGGATAGCTAAAACGGCCAGTGACGTCAGAGCAAGGTCGTTCACAGTACTTCATTACTAAGCTGTGGCAGCTTTTCATACAATCTCTTTGGCATGTGACGTCACGAGTGGATTTTTCATAATAACTGTGGGGGCGCTCTGTTTCGCGAGAAAGGGACAGGAGATGCCTCGTGTAGAAACTTTAAAAGCTTATTACTCCGTGATTTATTTACCGATTTTTACTTATGACTTATTTTTTCAATTATTATTATTATTATTATTATTATTGGTTGATAGACGAGCAGCATGACTGCTGCTGTGTCTATATCCACAGTGTCAGATTCACTTCTAAAGTTCATTTATGAAACAGTGATAGTTTGTTACCTCGTAACCAGTTGTCGAGTTTGTTCTTGAAGTTGTTCACGGAGGTGGTAGCAATGACTTCTTCAGGCAGCCTGTTCCAGTTGTGAACCACTCTATTACTTAGGAAGTGATGTGCATTCATTTTTAATCTTCTTTATGAAAGTAATATTTACTTGTTCATTTTTAATAGTAGTCCTCATGCGTATTGTCCAACGACTGCATCGCCTGCATCGTCGATTAACATGGAATAATTTGCAAACATGGGCCTGTTTTTACATAAAAAATATGACATAATCGTGCAATTTGATCGTAATTACAGGTGGTATGGAAAGCATGGGAAACGATGGGAGGACCTACCATCAAAACCAGCGACCAACTACGAGTGAGTTTTAAACTCTATTCCACAGACTTAGCACCTATTTAATCAATTTCACAATTGAAATGGTTTACTCTCCACCGGCAATAGGCACACATCGCTCGCAGAACTGACAACCGATGGGGAAGAAAAGTTCTCGAGTGGCGACCACGAACCGGAAGACGCAGCTTGGGTCCACTGGGTGGACCGACGATCTTCAGGGAGCCGATAGATGCAGGAACCGAGCAGCTGTTCAGTGGTGATCTCTAGGCGAGGCTATGTTCAGCAGTGGACGTCTTCAGGCTGTTGATGATAATGATAAAATTGAATCTGTTCCCAATGAATGTGTTACCTGGAATGAGAACATTTCGGTCATGATAACAGAGCGCGGCGACGGGCAGCCACGATCCGCCCATGCTCGCCGCCCACTAGGTGGACCGACGATCTGGTTAAAACCGTGGGAAGCCGATGGATGCAGAGGCAAACCGCTGCTTAATGGGGTTCTTCTATGGGAGAGGCCTATGTTCAGCAGTGGACGTCTTCACGCTATTGACGTTGATGATCTTGTGCATTTTTTTATATCTCAGCTCAGTTGGTTGTAACCCTGCCTTCTGAACTGAGGGTCGTGGATTCGATTCCTACCCAAGACAAACATTTGTGTGATGAACATAGATGTTTGTTCTATGTCTGGGTGTTATATTGTATTCTATGTTTGTATTTACAGAACAAAAAGTATCTAAGTATTATATCCGTTATCTGGTTCCCATAGTACAAGTTATGCTTAGTTTGAGGCTAGATGGCGCTGTGAGATGTCCACACATATTTATTATTTATTTATTCTATGCTGTTCTGAATAACCAATCCATTCTTCCAGTGGGCATAGATAACCGAAGCCTTCGCAGCGATCTCCTATACGCAGCCGATTCCGTCACCAATGCCATGTCGACGCTAGTGCGAGAGCTGAACTCAGGTGAGACAACACACTCTTCACTCGTTTCTCTTTCACACGCTCTGTACATTCACAAACTGATTTTCTTTTCCACTGAACGGATCAAATAAACATACGAGTTCTCTTACTGTCTATTTCGTTCACATTGGTGTAAGGTTCATTCTCAGTAGATCCATGGGCTAGATCCATGATGGATCTAGTGAGAATTTATTTTCTCATGAGATATTTTCGAAGACTTTAACACAACATGTATCTAATGAGACTTTTTTATTCTCAGTCGTGGATTAAGACCGAGTAAACGTTAGCCGTTAAAAAATTGCTAAGATCATCTCATTCCCTCAAATAAGTAATTTCCGTTTATTCCCGTTAGAATAACAATATTAATAACTGGTTGTCAAACGAGAAATGTATTTACTGTTTGATAACCCGGTTATCTATAAAGATTTACATTTCCTTACAGAAAACCTATTTAATAACTGGATATTAAATAAGAAAAAATATTTACTGTTGGATCACCTTCACCTTACATCACACCGATTTTATTAACACCATCAATACACATAACTAACACAGTAATAAAAACATCACAAAAATGAGTTCACCAACAAACTTCACTCAGTCTCTAGCAAGAACAAACCTTTCTTCAGATCACACCCAAACATTCATCATTTGCTTCAACTACTACTATTCTATCATATTATATTTTTCTTCCATTGTCTGTCTGCATGACTTCCATTTTCTATATGACGCATTGGGCATGGTGGTTGTTAATTTCTACATCGGCATTTTGATTCACACATTACCTTTCTATGAAGTTTTAATCACCTAGATGTGTTTAGGATTTTTACATATACTGGGTGTATTTGAATTCATTAGCATCCTTTGAAACTAGGTACCTACTCCTGATTCCAGTCACGTGTGGACCGAAATTTTTGTATTCTAACACATTGGTTTGGTAATAATAATAACTTCAAAAAATGGAATAACTTACTTAATTAAATGCTACAATACAAGATTTAATTAAAATAATGAAGTATTGTTTTTAATTAGTACATACAAGATATAAAAACGTTTAGATGTATCAAAATCATCCGTGCCGACCGCGTTAGGCGCCGCGGCAATCTTCACAATTTTTAATAAAAATATTTTCATTTTCACTTTTTACTCTTTAATAATCAATCTATAAATGATGTAGTATCATGGGCTCAATTTATGCTAATGAATTAAATTACATCCTGTAGAAAATTGGCGTTTCTCTACGTACTTTGGACTTCGAGAAAAACTCCTAAATGTACTGATTAATTTTAAAGAAAAGGAAAAATATTAATCACGATCTTGAGATCACAAAAACAGACAGACAGCGGACAGCGGAGCCTTAGTAATAGGGTTTGCTTTACCCTTTGGGTACGGAACCCTAAAAACTAGAGTCAAGGTACTTGTTCTGTGCCTGGGTGTTGTGCGACCATGGTCATCGTAGTTCCTGGGTCCCTAGAAACAGGGGATCCTAGTTAGGGCCTAGGATCTATGTTCGTGATCGTTGGGTGCTATTTTTTGCCAGCTGCATAGAATTATCAGTAAGAATTTTACGGCATAATTTGCAAAGTTGTCAAAAAGTGCACTTACCAAAGTCCAAAATGTAGTAAGATATTTCAGTGATCTCTGCGTAAATTACGGTTACCGCCTTCAATCGAGCTTGTTTGTCGCCTTAAAAATCTAACAAACGAAATCCATTAAAATAAATATATTTAGCTTTCAGTTCTGTAAAAGTAGAAACGGTAAAAATATAAATTATGTACATGAACCTTCAATCATCTTATCTTTCTTTGAAAATAGTATAAATATTCGTCAACCAACCAAAATACCAACAAACTCGTCTGAGACTTTCTTTGCTCGTGTATATAGATGAACCTTTGATGAGGGAAGTAAGAGGATGTGAAACATGGTCACGCGACGTGCGGCACTTTTTCACCGCAATATGGTGCCGACTCCGCTCCCATTGTTTACTGCGTTTGACAGTTGGCGCTTGTTGACGACTGACGTACTAGCTCAAAATACCACCAGAACATGGCGGATTTTCAAATTATTATCAAAAATGAAAGTTGAAACGGAATACTTGTCTCTTTTTAGCACGTTCTAAATAGTATTGGCTAAAATGAAATGCGACAATTTTTGTCCATTCTTTAACATATTCTGTGTAGTTAGCTTTATGCCACATCCTCTTACTTCCCTCATCAAAGAGATGAACCGCCAATTTTCCACATATTATTTTATTTTTCAACGCACCATTATTACGTAAAGTCGTTGGATGTAGATGTTTTACGTTGGTAAATGTTTTGCAGAGGGTTCCGACACTGAGGGCACTGTTAAAGGCGACGCCAGAAAACAGAGAAGTAAGTATTTGAATAGGTTTGTACAGAATTGCCTTACCGCGTAAATCTGATGGCAATCGTAAGCGTGTGCTCTCTTGCTCGCACTTAAAGGCTTGTAAATTGGCGCGTGCAGGATGGCAGGCGATGTTTATTACCAGTATTACGCGGTTGAGTCGCAGTGTGGCTAGCATGAGTTAAAATCGACATAATATCTCTTTCGAGGAAGAGTTTGACCAATGAAAACCCATGAAAGGTGTATAACGTGATCGTTCATTGGTCAAAGGCTGTCTCGTGAGAATATATTGATATTTATAGCTTTGAAGTCCTTGAAAGTAAAGATATGTCTTTCAATACGGTGATATCTCGAAATGGTATGCCCCATCACACTCTTTTATTTATTTAATAGCTAACTTAAATAGCCATTACACGTGTTTTCAAACAGCTATTAAATAAAATTGCTACGGCATCTAAAGATGTTATCATGTCACCACATAGTTAGAATTCGACGCTACAATCAGCTTTTTTTATTTAACAATGCATGTTTTAATGGCATGATTATTGGGAATGCAGAATGTAAGGGTACTTTAACCCGCGCCAATAAAGACACCTCAATAAAGATAGGCTCTGAATATGGCATCTGGTGTAGATTATCCAGAATCTTCGAAATTAGCGTAAAGCATTTTGGTTCGTAGAGTAAGTGTTTTTACTTCAAACCAATCAATATTATAGAACATCTACATCAATAAGTTCATTCAGAGATATAATACAAACAGGTTCCGTTCTTTAACTGAACAAGTGAATGAACGAATTAAATTGAACGAATGGTTTCAGATTTCGAGGAAGACGATGACAGTGACGAGCCTATGCCGCGGCCGCAGCCTCCTAGGCATTACCTACACGATAGCAGCGTTCAGGTAAATTAGACTCTAGCTCGTTGAATTTGGGTTGAGATTTGAGCTAGATTTGCACCGTTTAGTCAAATTTTTTGTTTTAGTTTTACCCCCTGTTAATTCTTCCTGAAGGATTAATTTATTTTTGCCAAGTTTTTGTTTATTTTGCTTCACAATGTGTTTGTCCGTTTTATTTCAGAGCATGGCACCTAGTGTTATTTCGCAATCATAAGCACGCCAAAGGTTTGTTCATTTTTGTTTATTTACTTTCATTGTGAGAATAAAGCAGTCCGTAGCACACGATCATTTGTTTTATTAGAAAATCGGTTATGATATTTTAGAAACGTTTATTGTTGTCCTTTTTTTTATATAAAACAGCTTGGGTGGATCAAAGCCACACTTAGTCACTGATGCCCACCATTTTGAAAATCTGGCAGTGATGGTTCAAATATTATTTTTTTACCCGTAAATAGTATCAACACTATCATCAACACCCTAGAGACGTCCACTGCTGAACACAGGCCTCCCTCAGAGAGCGCCACCTTGAGCGGCTGCTCGCCTCCTGCATCCATCTGAAAAAGTATAACAGTGCTCTTGAAATCTTCAAATTTTTTTTTTCTGATATAGTACCATTTTGTGACGTCTTTTTTTCTTTTCAATTAAAATTCGTCTGATTATTACAGGATACTCCACCGCCACTTCCCGCTCGTACCGGTCATTACTACCCTCGCACATAGCTCGAAATTGCGCCGTGTACGTAGCACTTTATTCGTGTACGTAACATATCGTGCATGCACGTAACTTTGCGTGCATATACGTAACTTTGCGTGCGTGTACGTAACTTTGCGTGTGTGTACGTAACTGCATTTTGGTACGTAACTTTGCGAGTGTGTACGTAAATTTACGTGCGTGTACGTAACTTTGCGTGTGTGTACGTAACTTTGCGAGTAGGTACGTAAGTTTGCGTGCATGACATTGCGTTCTTGTACGTAACATAGCACTAACGCTATTTATATATTTGTACTTATGTTTAAATTGGAGCTAGAGATACTGGTTATATTGGAATGTTCCTTTATTTAATTACAAATCAATTGAATTTTAATTATCAAATGAAAATATCATCAAATCATACAAAAGTAGTTTATGTTTTTATACATTTTATCTAAAAATTAAGTAGGCTCCATAAAACATAATGTCATAGTTAATTATAATAAAAACACACATGTGTTACAATAGTATTTATAACTTCTACAGCGGTTATTATCTATTGTCATCAATTAATTTTAAGATTAACAACTTTAATTGACCTTTTTAGGTTACCGCTTTTGCTTGGTAAATGTCTTGAAATAAAATATAATAATTGCATTTGAACTAATTTTGTCTGAACATAAACTGTTTATTTATACACACCAAAAGGTGTTCAGTATATATTGAATATGTCTTTGTCATATAATAACTTTCATGCTTTGATGAGGGATGTAAGAGGATCGGACACATGGTCACGTGACGTACGGCTCTTTTTCACCACAATATGGTGCCGACTCCGCTCCACTCCGCCCCATTGTTTACTGCATTTGACAGTTGACGCTAGTTGACGACTGACGTACTAGCTCAAAATACCACCAGAACATGGCGGATTTTTTTCTGCAAGGCGGTCTCAAATGACGTCAGCAACAAATTATTATCAAAAATGAAAGTTGAAACGGTATACTTGTCTCTTTTAAGCACGTTCAAAATGGTATTTGCTAAATGTAATGCGACTATTTTTGTTTATTCTTTAACGAAGTTGACTTCATAATTATAACATATTCTGTGTAGTTAGCTTTATGCCACGTCCTTTTAGTTCCCTCGTCAAAGCTTTCATGGTATTCAACCATCAGTCGTGAAATGTAAATATATTTAGGATTGTGTTTTGGCTTACTGTGTCTAGTCTCCAAAGCTATTAGGTTGGTGATGCACTCGATATTAATTTTAGGTCTTTATTTCAGCCTCTGACGAATAAAGTTTGTTTCCAACCGAACTGTACGTTTTAAATTCGAAAACTAAGGATTGTTTGAATGTAAACCTTTTTAATGTGAAATTTTGGACAAAGGTTTATATAAAAAAAGCACAGTAATAGCCAGTGTATTGAAACTTGCCTACTTCCTGGCTTAGTAGGCATTTAATCCCGAATCGTGTACCAACCTACCAACCTTTAAATTACATGACGCACATCCTACTGATAACCTTCTTGGACAGCTAACATGGCTGATCATATCGACAGGATATGCAAAGACCTCTACATACATCTTTGAGGCTTTACTTCCTTAGGTCCTTAGTAGTTTAATGTTAAGATGTTGGCTTGTCGTTTCTAATAAAGTCTACTTTTTTATTAATTTAGTTTTCTATGAAGTGCGGACTCTTCTTATCGTAGCGGTCATGTACTGTTTTCAAATTTTCACAATACAACTGTTGCACGCCAAATTAAAAAAACAACAAAGCCTAGTCGGCAATACCTACGCGATGGGTAGTCTTATAGAAAAAACTGTTGGAAACTAGATTTAACGTCAGGGGGCCGTACTGTGAGCTTTAGTGCGACTCAAACCAGAGCCTGTATTGGATCGCTTTGTTTATTTTTTTTGTATGAATATTTTGACAAGCGATCCAATATTGGCTCAATTTTGAATCGCGCTAAGAGCTCACAGTACGGCCCCAGGTAAGGCACTAATGACTTCGTCAAAATCACCCTGTGTCTATTATTTGATACATATTATTCCTTTACTGTCTTCCAAATGTCAATTCCTTCCAGTTTGTACAAAAATGTCAATTTATACTTCCCACTGCATATTTGTTCGAGCAAATACCATGTTTTATAGCACACAAAAACAAAGGTCGCGGCTGTATGTGGGTCGGACGTGTTTTCCACACATATTTATTTATTTATTTATTTATTAATATCGGTATTAGATTTTGCCGGTCGGCTCGGCCGATTGATGCCTACCCGCATATGTTTAGCCCCTAAGCCGAGCGGCCATGTTTTTTGAAATTCATCTTAAAATAGTGATTATGCTTGTGTTAATGTCTCAGCACCAAGCGTATTTTTTTGCTTGCTCTGTGGTGGGGTCACTTTTTGTGTCTGATCTATTATTTTTCTTGGCTATATTATTTCGATTTGAGAAAGAAGCGTTCGACAGCCGTCATAGCCTAATGGACCACGGCCGTCTGCACTAAGTTTGATCGTTAAACTCACTATCGCTAATTAACCAATCTTAACACTATCATAATATCCTAAACATGGTAAGAAATTTGTAAAAAATATATCGGGTTACTGTTTTTTTAAAGACTGATGCATGTAATACGCCACCGTTGTGGAGTTAAATTACCAAATTAAAACCAAATTTTTGTTTAATGTTGATTTAAGTGTATGCAGCTAACGGCAGCTAGAATGATAAAAGTGGCATCTATTGAAGCGGTGCCAGAAAGAAAGAAATATACCTACGGAATGATTAGAAATGATTAGAGTTTATGTTTATTACCATTTTTGGATAAAAATGGCAATAAACATAAACTCCATTCGTAAACTCAAACTCCTCTTTCCACCACACTTCTCTGCTTTTGTGGATGTAAGCTCGTTTAATGCGTTTCAAATAAGTTTAGAACAAAAATCCTCTACTTTGAACCGCTTCGGTCAACAACTTAAGATTTTTTGAAAGGTTACTACTGTTATTTTATTCTGTGGTATTGTGCAAAAACTCGAGGATCCAAACCGTCACAATTAATCATTCGGTCATACTAAAATTAATATATGATGACAGTCTGCATTATAATTATTCCATTTTGCTTCTCGAAAGTGGGCGTGGTATGAATTTCTTTTTGAAACGCATAGTTATATTCTGAATCGTTTTATTGGCATAATTTCAGGATGTATAGTGAACTTTATATTCACTGAATTAAAGTACATATTACCGGTTTGCTCATTAAACATTCAAAGATCCGAAATTTATAATCGTGTAATTTTCGGGCTTATTTTTAGGGTAAGTGTTAGCATATCATTATTCATTTCGTGCAATATTTTGTTGAATTTGGCCCATTGGTCTTGCCGAATTGTGTGATCAGTTCTATTTATTAAGTTTGATTAAGATCTGTTATTTTTACATCACTATTTTGTTCTGAGAGCACCCAAAACTTGGCAGACTCAAACTCAAGTCATATAATAATGAAATATGTTTTTGTCAATTTTGTGTTTCCATCCTAACTCTATTCGAACATTACAAATCCGTCTCGTAGAAAAAACATTTCCTGTTTGGCCGAAGGAAATTTTCATTGAATTTGTTACCATTTCTTGGTAACATACAATCGCCCTATTCCGATTCACGTTAAAATCAATAATATCGATATTATCGCGCTAAAAACGCGTACCGAATTGCCGTGAGCGCGACAAC
Organism: Ennomos erosarius; assembly: GCA_963580505.1. NCBI lineage: Eukaryota > Metazoa > Arthropoda > Insecta > Lepidoptera > Geometridae > Ennomos > Ennomos erosarius. The sequence goes on along the minus strand of OY756999.1, from coordinate 5,806,040 downwards.
AAAATCTCTTGTAAACGTCATGACCGACGCCATCTTGCGTCGGCGATATCGCCGTCCGTGATCGGTTGTTCCGAGTCATTGACAGCGGTCAAAGTCATTGAGCGCAATATCTGAATCGGAACGCTGAAAAATCAACGTGAGCGCTGGGAGCGCTATGAGCGATTATAGCGTGACTCGGAATACGGGGAATATGTCCTTGTCCATCTATTATTGCAAAATCGCGAATGTGCATTGTTGTAAAAAGCTGGTTTGTGGTGCTTTCAGAAAACCATGAATAAGTCTAAGAAAATTATATCCAAAGCGTTTAGGGTTAAGGTTTAGTACTTATTTTACTGTTTACAATTTTGTTTTATTTTTGATAATTAGATTTAGTGTCTATGCCCCTGCGTTTAAGGACGTGGCTCTTATTCTAAACGAATTCGAAAAAGTTTACTGCAACGATACAAAAACAATACATCACTTTTCTACCATAGACTCAGTGCCATAGACAATTAGCACTTTAGGTACTCTGTATCTTTATACTATTTTACTTAATTTTTTACTGATTCTTTTTTAATATACATATTCTTAAAACCGTACTGTTTTTAGTACATGCAATAACGGTACATTCCGTATTGGTTGAGATTTTACACAGATTATATTACTCATCACGTGATAAATAAAATCAGAGGTATTTGTACTTAATGTTAATTACTTATTTATGCTGACGTTGCAAAATTATTTTTATAGATTGTTTTGTTGATATGAGATAGATTGTTTGATATTTTCACTACTAAAAAATATTTTCCTGCTGTGTACTACTATTTACTTGAGTTTCTTGTATTAGGATCTGATCAAGTACAAGGTGACCTTGAATTGGTATGTTATCCCGAAATGGGGGGACTGGGACCATGATACCCTACAAGTTGTGAGAGCCTTACTTGAAACTGGGTGATTTCAAACTTCCATGGTAAAAAATAAACCCACTAGCAAAACTGCAAGTGCGATCGTACGAGAGTTAACAAGATACTATAAATTCATTTCTAAACACAGGTCGACAAACTCATTCATATGGACTCGGTCAAGGACGTAGTTCAACCACCCCGCTGCGCTAAGGCTCTTCTATGACTTTACTAAATTAATAGTTTTTCATTGAAGAAATGCTATGTAAAGTTTACGTTTGAAAATAGCCTTGACGCAGCTGGGTGGTGGAACTTCGTCCTTGACCGAGTGCACTTAAATGAGTTTAACGACCAGTGTTTAGAAATGAATTTATGGTATCCTATTAACTTTCGTTGCGATCGCACTTGCAATTTTGCGAGTGGATTTATTTTTTACCATGGCGGTTTGGATACACCCAGTTTCAAGTAAGGCTCTCACAACTTGTAGGGTATCATGGTCCCAGTCTCCTCATTTCAGGATAACATACCAATTCAAGGTCACCTTGTAGATTTCTTTAGAATATAATATAGCCTCTTCTTGCATAAATTCATTACTCTGTTCGTAGTTTTATTTGTAAAACTACTTTTGCAACGTTGGTTAAGCTTACTTACATACCTACCTATTACTATTAAATTTTATACCCATAGATTTTGTAATAGAATAGTTACGTAGTTGTATGTTTATTATAAGATATTATATTATATTTAATAATATACCGTATACTTGTAGGGAGAAAGCACAAATTTCTATAAACACTCATTTTCTATATATCGTGATCGTCGATTTTTATATATACAAATTAAAATATATACTTCCATCTCTATTCGTGTCGTATATGTACCTATAGTATAGATGACAGATACTACGCTATTATATTATGTATATGTAATATATTAACCGATATACTTAAGGTTTTGTATTTGTGTATAAATTGTCATTTTGGATTGACTATGTGGGAAAGTCTTGATGTCGTAAGATTATTTTTCGTGATTTAAAATCTAAATAAAATTTAGGGTAACATATTGCCCAATATCTTCCGTTATCAACTGTTTTATCCAAACGCTCTACTCTCATTATTCACTTTTCACCAATAGATGGCGTCACTTTTATTAATATGAATGGCGTTCTAGGGTACCCAAAATTCAGGCGTTGGTCTAGTTTGGGGCACGTTGGATACTTCTAAAACTAATTTTTTTTTGTAATAATGATAAACCAGTTTTTTTCTTGAATTTCTAATATTGATTTAAAACTAAAAGGTTGTGATTCCATCGAATGCAAAACGGAAGTTTAAAAATGTATAATTTTATATTTTTAAACTAGAAAACGACTAGCCAATACCTATTTATCAACAAACATTGGTTCGGATAATATTTAAATTGAGTCCATATTCATTAACATATTTCAATATTTGGTCCGTTAAAAGCCATGCGACGCACGTAAATATTATGATGTTTCTACGAAGCAGGACTTTCCTTCTTGGTCTGCCTCGTATGTACTTATACATGGTAAATGTAAGGACTATCATTGCAACTGTAAACATTCCATTTGCTTGTGAAACTGACGTTTTATTTCAACATCCTTTCCCATAAAATGTAGGGAGTGAATCAAACTTAATGGCGGATGTGAAGTGCGCTGCAAGCCAGCGCACACTGCTTACCTCTGCCCGCGCACATCTAGTTTTTGCTACTGCGCAGCGATTCGCGCTGACTTCACAGCCGCTATTGAGTTTGAATTGCACTCTTGGTATATTCAGGGCTCTTATTCCATATGACCATTCACGCACGTAACGCGGCGCGTTACGATATCTTCGTGGAATGGTTTTGGGTTTAAAATGCTATTCTGTATGCCGTTGTCAAATTTGACAAACACGACAACACACGTTACACGCACGTCAAAAAACAGAAAACACTAGGCACAAACAATCTAACGCGTGGCATACAGAATACAATTTTTTGGTTACATGTTAATTCCACGTCGTGGCGCGTTAAAGCCCGCGTTTACGTTTGTTACACGTCACGCGTTATTGGCAAAGAATCTCATGTGTCATAGCGAATAACCCCCTGACTTTTCGACTTGTTTTATACTTTACTACGAATAGTATAACGCACAGGCTACACGAGGTACCTATCTGAGGCAAAGGTGGAGCCAATTTGTTCTGCGTCTGGGTGTTATATTGTATTCTATTTATGTATTTACAAACAAAAAAGTATATAAGTATTGTATCAGTGGTCTGGTTCCCATAGTACAAGCTATGCTTAGTTTGGGGCTAGATGGCGCTGTGTGAAAATGTCCACACATACTTATTTAGCTTTGAAGGATTTTGATCAATAAACACTAAGCAGCTTCGTTATCATATTTAAAAAAAACCTTAATTTTACTGCGTACCAAAACTACCAAATACTAGTATCATAGCTAGGTATGAAGTCGTCAAAGAACTTAAATGTCTATGGTTGCCTCAGTCTCACTACAGTTTGAAAAGAACGAGTGAGTGAACTATCGTTTATTCTACTTTCTTCACAACTTCCGTAGCTTGTTATTGAGGCGTTGTCCGGAACGGTATAGAGAGATAGAGTTAGAATAAAATAATTGAATACATTATGTTAATTAAAATTTATTTAGCGTAGTAATTAAGAGTATAAAGTTTATATAAACTATACAATAAACTAAAAACTTAAATAATTATAAGTAGGTATAAGTACTTGAATTTAATTTAATACATTACAATGGCACTTATCATTTATTTTGTATATGTATAATGTAATATATGCTATTTAATTACAATAAAAACTATGTTTATTATAAGTTTTACTAAAATAATTAAATTAAAATACTTTCGACATCTCAATAATATAAATAAATAATATACTATATACTTACGCTAATTTTCAAATGTATGTATGTCCACTACATCCAGTAATCTCAACAAGTTCAAATTGATCTCAAATTGAACATCAAAGTTTAAATAAGAGTTAAAATAGTGGAGTCGAATGCAAAAGCTCACTTCTTTGCAACTGCTAATTTCTTGTGATTTGTGACAAATACTTGTAAGCACCCATAGCGTGTAAATATTAAAAACCTCGAGCAAGGGAAGTGTTAAATCAGTGGGCCTAGTACGAATGTTTACGCGCGCGTAAGTGTAACGTTAACGTAAGCCAGTTGTATGGCACTTGATCTGCCCCCCTATTACGATTGAGCTAGCAGCGCTGCCGACGCGCGTCTGCCGCTCACTTGCTGTCAAAATTGTATGAACTTTGACAGCAGTTGAGCGGCAGGCGCAGTCGTAATAGGGGGGTTTTACGTTAACGTTATACTTACGCGCGCGTAAATATTTGTGCTAGGCCTACTGGTTAAATCTATAAAAATAAATTTATAAAACAAATAGGTACTTACATACCAGAATGGGGGACTAAATGCTGGCGAAAATCAGAACCACTATTGGAAAACCTTATCTATTTATTTTATTGCTACAGACAGAGGCTCAATTTGATAAAGTGCAAGTTGGGGGCTGATGCATGGTGACAACATGGGATGAGAAAAACTTGTTCAAGGAACGAGTAGAATGGTGTGTAGGTACCTACTCTCCACTCTGCTTGTGTTGATACCATAACATACACGATCTAAGATAAGTATACTATTTGAAAATATTTACTTAGGCTAGTATTAGACTAATTATAAGATCTGTGCCTATGCACTTTTCGAGGGCGATAGTTTTAGCTCTCATTTCACTATTGATTGTAGATAGATGTGTTATACACAAATCAATTAAAATTGTGCTAAACTGTCTAAAGAAAGTTACCTAAATTCTTATAATCTAATTTCTGACTGATATACATGTTTTAGGTGTCGCCGTTTGATAAAAACGGACATTACTATTCCCGTTTCACTCGCATCACTTTCAACATAACGGTGGGAGTGAGAAAACAATGTTCTGCAGCTTTCCCCGGAACCGCTTAACTAATGGGTGGACCATTATACATATCTTAAAATATTGATATTACTAATTGTTAACTTGAGGTATTGTTTGTTTTACACTAATCTTGCAAGCCTTTACCCAAGGTATCCAAATCAAATATGACAGGTCATTTCTTACCCATAACTTTGTATCACTAGCACTGCTTCTAAACCTAACATCAATTTTCATAGGTTTTAAATTATTATAGCTTAGTAACCCCTCCTTCGCAATCTTCTGTCACCTCCTCTTTCTTGCCTCCAATTTCCGCGTAGATTTCATCCAGTGTTCGCATTCTGGTTTCTGGTACCACGCAAGCAATGTAGACTGTGCTGACGAGGCACACTGCTGAGAATAGCCAGAATACTGTGTGGAGGCCTGCGGCTGCGGCTAACGGTTGGAATACTCGAAGTTCTATTGAGACGAGTGCGCACGCGAATGAAATTACTATGGAAGTTACCGTACCTCGGAGCTGGAACAATGGGGGAGTTGTTAATGTTAGGAGTAAGCTTACCCATCACTTCTTTTGACCACCGCGATTACATTGATGACTTTTCGCGCTATAGGTAGGTAGGTACCTAATATTACAGGTGATAGCATAAGGTCTCTGGTTTTGATTGCAAGAAAAACAGGTAGGTATATATCGAGAGATGCTCGGTGTTCCCCTGCGAGACAAGATCCGAATGAGGAGATCCGCAAGAGACCTAAAGTGATCGATATAGTTCTTAGATTTAGCAAGTTAAATGGCAATGGGCAGGCTACGTCGCTCGTAGAACTGACAACCGATGGGGAAGAAAAGTTCTTGAGTGGCGACCACGAACCGGAAGACGCAGCTTGGGTTCACTAGGTCATCATCATCATCATCATCAACAGCCTGAAGACGTCCACTGTTGAACATAGGCGTCCCCCAGGGAACGCCACTTAGAGCGGCTGCTCGCCTCCTGCATCCATCGGCTCCCCGCGGCTTTCACCAGGTCGTCGGTCCACCTTGTGGGGGGCCGGCCTACGCTGCGTCTTCCAGTTCGTGGTCGCCACTCGAGAACCTTTCTTCCCCATCGGTTGTCAGTTCTACGAGCGATGTGACCTGCCCATTGCCATTTCAACTTGCTAATCCTAAGAGCTACATCGGTCACTTTAGTTCTCCTGCGGATCTCCTCATTTCGGATCCTATCTCGCAGGGAAACACCGAGCATTGCTCTCTCCATAGCTCGTTGCGCGACTCTGAGCTTAGTAATGAGGCCAACAGTTAGAGACCACGTCTCAGTTCCATAAGTCATCACTGGCAACACACATTGATTGAAAACTTTTGTTTTCAGGCTTTGTGGTATTTTGGACGAAAAGATAGGTCGAAGCTTCCCGAACGCTGCCCAGCCGAGTTGGATTCTTCGGGCGACCTCTTTGTCGAAGTTGGACCTACCCAATTGGACAGTCTGCCCTAGATAGACGTATTTGTCGACAACTTCGAGAGTATCGTTCCCAACAATTACCGGTATAGGTGGAACATGGGCATTTGAAATGATTTTCGTCTTGTCCATGTTCATCTTAAGACCAACCTGTCGGGAGACTCTACTAAGGTCGTTGAGCATGGTGCTGAGATCATCGAGCGACTCCGCCATTATGACTATATCATCGGCAAAACGAAGGTTAGTGATATACTCGCCATTTATGTTGATGCCAAATCTTTTCCACTCCAAGAGCTTGAAAACATCCTCCAATGCGTTCGTGAACAGTTTCGGAGAAATAACGTCTCCCTGTCTCACGCCTCTCTGCAATGGGATCTGTTCCGTACTCTGGTCCTGCAGTCGGACTGACATAGTGGCCTTACTGTACAAACACTTCAACACTTCGATATACCTATAGTCAATTTGGCATCGCTGTAAGGACTGCAGCACCGCCCAAGTCTCGATTGAATCGAAGGCTTTTTCATAATCCACAAACGCCAGGCATAGCGGCCGATTATACTCTTCGGTCTTCTGTATAATCTGGCGTAGCGTATGGATGTGGTCTATGGTGCTAAAGCCTTTTCGGAAACCGGCTTGTTCGGGAGGCTGGAATTCATCAAACCTGCGTGCGAGACGATTCGTAATGACCCTCGAAAACAGCTTATACACATGACTCAAGAGCGAGATGGGCCTAAAGTTCTTCAATAAGGTGATATCACCTTTTTTGAAGAAGAGCACCACCACGCTCTTGTGCCACGCCTCCGGCGTTGTACCTTCAAGGATGACAGAATTAAATAACTTCTGGAGGACTATAAGTACCGGTCTACCACCCGCTCTCAGAAGTTCGGTCGTAATTCCATCCTCACCTGGCGCCTTGTTGTTTTTAAGCTGTTTGAGGGCCATTCTAATCTCGTACAGGCTGACGTCCGGGATATCTTCGGTATAGTGTCGGACTAACTTGGCTCTGGTGTCCTGAGCTGTGTTAGTAGCGGGCTCACGTGTCGAGGTGTATAACTGTCCATAGAAGTTCTCAATCTCTCTCAGAATCTCAGGCTTGGATGAAATGACACTACCTATTCTTGGTCTTCAGTTTTGTCATTTGGCTTTGCCCAATAGACGAATCTTTTGCGAACACTTTTGAGCCTTGGTTCCGCTCAATTGCGGCCTCAATACGTGAAGTGCTAAAAGCACGCAAGTCGTGTCGCATGGAACTCCAGATACGTCTATTGAGTTCACCGTAGGCTGACATATCAACTGAAGACTGTAGTTTCATTTCGTTCCGGTCTGCCATTAATTTAAGAGTGTTTCCTGAGAGTTTCTGAGTCCTCTTTCGGCGTTGGGTCTTGAATAACTCAGCTCCATCAGCTTGGACAGTTTCCACCAACCCGTTGTTCAACTCGTCCACTGTGTTGCAATCGGCAAGGCACTGGAAGCGATTTTCGAGTTCCAGCTGAAAGCCTTCGGGGTTTTGGATTTGGACAGGATTTGGACGGAGCGTAGACCTCACCAGACGCGACCTTTCAAGCTTGACATGGATATTCAATGTGCCTCTTACAATACGGTGATCGCTACCGGTTTTCACCTTGCTGATCACTGAGACATCATCGAATATTCGCTTCTTGGTCGTCATCATGAAGTCTATCTCATTTTTCGTGGAACCGTCGGGGCTTATCCACGTCCACTTCCTGGATGGCCGCTTCTTGTAGAAGGAGTTCATCATAAAGAGGCCCTGCTTCTCCATGAAGTCAGCCAGCCTTTGTCCCCGAGGGTTCCGCTGCCCGTATCCAAATGGCCCCACTCTCAGCTCATCGCCATTCCTTGTGCCCAACTTCGCATTAAAGTCTCCCATCACAACGGTGAAGTATGTTTCGGAAGTATGCATGGCTTTGGATATATCCTCATACATAGCTTCTACTTCATCGTCGGAGTGTGCCGAGGTCGGTGCGTATACCTGGATGACCTTCAACGAATACCGTTTGGTTATTCTGAGTATCAGGTACGCTACCCTGGTCGACACACTGTCGACTTTGACCACGTTGTTGACGAGAGACTTGCGGACGAGGAACCCGACACCACCTTGGGACAGTTGGTCTCCCTCCCGGTAGAAGAGTAAGTTACCGGAATTTAGGATTATCGTGTCCTGTCCCTGTCTTCGGACTTCTGACAATCCCATTACATCCCTGCGTAACCTACTCATCTCCTCCTCCAATTCGACCATCCTTTCGTCAGCCCTCAATGTGCGCACGTTATATGTTGCCAGGGCCAGGGGTCGTGTTTGGTGGGGTTGGTAGCCGGGCGTCTGCCGGGGATTCTTCGCACCCCCTGCCCTGCCGTTACCGTGACCGCTACCGGAGCCACGGAATAGCAGAGCCGCCGGGGACTGGGGGCCGTCTCTATTTGTGCTTGTCATTAGGGGGGGGGGGGTTTGCCATAATCACCACGCTTGGCAGGCGGCTTGGTGATCGCAGTAGATTATGATGGTGAAGACCAAGGAGAATGCTGCAGCCCATTCCCTGGATATTCCATTAGCCGACTTTTACGGCACCCACGGGAAGAGATGGGGTGGTCCTATTCGTAACCGGGACCACACGGCCACGGCCGCTTCACTAGGTGGATCGACGATATTCAGGGAGCCGATGGATGCAGGAACCGAGCAGCTGTTCAGTGGTGATCTCTGGGCGAGGCTATGTTCAGCAGTGGACGTCTTCAGGCTGTTGACGATAATGATAAAATTGAATCTGTTCCCAATGAATGTGTTACCTGGAATGAGAACATTTCGGTCATGATAACGAAGGGCACGGGCTGCAAGCCGGCCGCGTCGCAATATATGCAGAGGCAGAGCGCGGCGACGGGCAGCCACGACCCGCCCATGCTCGCCGAGATGGATGACGCGAAGAACCACGCGCCCAAAGTGCACATCGCTATACCGGATACGAAGCAAGTCGTGCCTAGTAGGACCTGGAAATGAGGGTAAGTGCTTCTAACATTTTATAATGATTTCAGCTTAACTACATTATGGCAACTTTGTTAAGTAGGTAGGTATAGGTACTTACTGGGAGCAGTGTATACCTACATTCAAACTTAATGGCGATTGGCGGCTGTGAAGTCGGCGCGAAACACTGCGTAGTAGCAAAAATAGATGTGCGCGGGCAGAGGTGAGCGCAGCGTGCGGGTTGCTTGCAGCACATTTCACAGCCGCCATAAAGTTTGACCGGCACATTAGGATTAAGGGATTTGCCATAATCGCCAGATTTAGCAGGCGGCTACGAAATCACAGATTTTAATGTAGGTACCGAGAATGCAGCTCCCCATTCCCTGGATATTCCCTTACGGCACCCACGGGAAGAGAAGAAGTGGGACCACACGGTAGGACCATCAATCGACTAAGAATATCTGCTTTAACATTCAGTTTCAAGATTTAATCCGAACATCATAAGTACTAATTACTAATTTGAGGTGGGGGCGGTAAGGCCTGCACTGACATCCCCGTTGGGGTGTATTGTGTGTCGCTTTGCACAACATACGCACATAAATCATAGCAAGTTAATAAAAAACTTGTAAAACATCCGTACCTTCCTCCCAGTCCGTTCGACAAGTGTGGATGCAGTACAAGAGCCCACAAACTGTACAACTCCCAACACGACAGCCTGTTGGTTAGCAGTCAACACCCAGCCTTCTTCGCTCGCCTTGCTGAAGATGAGCGAAGCGAAATGTAGGACCGCGAGACACCCGCACAGTTCCCTCGCTAGCGTTATGATCAGAGTGATGCGGAACGCTCGGAATACGCTGCGGTCTGTCACTGGAATATTAAAATAATAAACTGTTTCACTGGTTTATTTTATTTCATAAATAAATAATATTCATCAAAAAAAAACAGTCGTGAAAACAAAAATAAAATATCACAAAAAAATTACAATGTTACAAACATTTTAAAAACAGGAATAGAAAGAGAGGGCTCAAACAGGCAGTATCGTCAGAGTTCGGTCGTTCATAGTACCTCATTACTAAGCTGTGGTAGCTTTACATTCAATCTCTTTGGCATGTGACGTCACAACTAAGTAACTATGAGGATGCTCTGTTCCGCGAGAAAGAGACAGGCGATGCCCCCTCCTGAAACTTTAAAAACTTCTTACTCCGTGATCTATTTACCGATTTTACTTATGTTTTCAATTATTGCATTCATTTTTAACCTACTTTATGTAAATAGTATTTATTTGTTCATGTTTAATAGCAGGCATTATGCTTAATCGGCATGATGACTACATAATTAAAAATGTAATTGCATAAGCACTCAAACACAAAGTGAGTTAGTGACGTCAGTTATTAGTCCTTCATATTTCATTACTAAGCTGGTGAGTGTTCTATGGTACCTAGTAGCTGTATGTACATACAATCTCTTAGACATGACTGACATGACATCACAAATTATGCCTTCATAGCTCATCTAGCTATTGGAGTGTGACTCAGCGGTAGCCCGTGCGACTTCCAAACTGAAGCGCCCTAGTTCATTTTCCGCTCGGCCCTGCACCAAAAATCATCGTGGAGAAACCGGCAGAAATGTTCGAGGCAACCAGCGGGACTGAACCCTTCCAACTCGTAATCAGATTACTACACTGTGTAATCAGGTCATAAAGTCTCATTTGCCCAGTAATGTCACTAGCTACAATGCCCTTCAAACCGGAACACAGTAGTGCTCGCACACTACTGCTTGGCGGCAGAATAACTGGCAAAGCGGTGGTACCTACCTAGACGAACTTTGCAGAAAAGTCCTGCCACCTAGTAAAAAAGCTTTTTCAAGCTTTACCTTTAAATAGTTTTTTTTTTCAGTACACCTATGCAAACTCTACTTTAAAAGTTGTTAATTCATATATTTTCTGTACCTAAACATTTCATAATACATAAAAGTTACTATTGTAGTTTAGATCCAAATAAAGTATCCTACGCGCTATTTTCACAAAAAGTTCGTTAAATAACAAATCTTTATTTTATTCCTATTTGATTTAAAAATTGTTTCCATTGGCATTCGTATCATTAAATCTACTTTAGCACCTACCGTTATGTCTACATGGCCAATACCATTTATTAAGTCATTTATAAAACTGGAATTTCATGAATTCATGTCCAGTTATCGAAAACAAGGTCGTATCTACCTATATCTTCATAACGGTCACGGATGTCTATCAATGCTCTGTCATAGTTCGTCACACACCTGGCTGTCATGTCCCATAACCGTAAGCTTGGTCGAAGCACAGCTCATTTAGATATAGATACGCCGAACTTAGGAGCTTTAGAATAAGGTGGTACCTAGGACTTTTCTGAAAAATAAGTCTGTATCTACCACTGCTTTGTCAGTTATTCTGCCGCCAAACAGTTATGTGCAAGCACTACTATGTTCCGATTTGCTTGAAAGCAAGCTGCAAGTTTGCTTGTAAGCTGGGCAAATGAGACTTTATGAACTGATTACACAGTGTAGTAATCTGATTACTAGACTGGGCCATTATTCCGTATCGATTCCTTACTTCAAAACCACGCGGATTCCTTGTCTTACATAAGAAATCTGCGAAACTGTATTCTCTATGAAACGAAAACAAAACCACGCGAAATGATTTTGTAATTGGCGCGATTTGAACTGTCAAAAATCATATGTTTTACCGAGACGCGTTCCGAAACATCAACACATCAAAAGATATGACCATTTATGTCAATATATTTTACTAAAATAAAGATAACTTTAATGTAAGGTGAAGGTGTATCTGACGCTGTAACACGATTTGAACAAGACGCGATAACGACGTGGTTTCGTATCGTGTGGAATCTGCGTTTCCATAGAGAATAACCACCCTGGTGATAACTCAGGATGTCATGCGCAGTGTCACGAAACTTCATTTTAAAGTTTTGAGTGGCACTGCAACTGTAGTACAGTGTACTAGTAAGTACTTATGTGTTTTCCTGAGAATTTTTATTGAGAGCCTTTTCGAAAGTTTCTGGTTGTTTTTAATTTATCAGGCAATTAACTCACTCACTGTCACCCAAAACCTCTCAGTCTTTTAGCTCCCAACGATCACAATCAAACCTAGATCTGGACCCTGCCTAGAAAGTCTTATGTAGGGACCCTAGAACTACGAGGACTATGGTCCCATAACACCCAGACACAGAACAGGTATTTAGAATTAGGTTATTCTAAGTAAATAGCGCTTTTTTCTGTGCACTAAACTTTTCCTGGCCAGGAAACCAGCATACGTGATGCTCTGCCATTAAAATGCTCTAGATGAAAAGATTTCGCCGTAAATAAATCTATTTTATGATTTTGTGCTTCACAAGTGCTCGAAAGGCAATCATAATTAAACTTTCCATCTAGTCGTTCTAACATCGATGGAGTAACATAGTATAATCTATTAGTGCTGGTAGTTAGAACCACCCCGCCTACACGGCTAACCTCGGTTATTGGTAAACAGTCACATGGGAACGGGCAGCGGGCTGTTTGACCGTTACCATCGCGGTTTACATATTGTTACCGTTTCATGAGTGGGTGTCGAGTGGTGAGGTCTTAGCAAATAGGGCAACACTATCACTTGTTAGCTGGTGTTTGTGTCTTTTCTTGGTATTTTTCCCATTTGAAGTCCTAATTTTCACAGCTACCTTTCTTTATGATCTAAACTAAGTTAGATAAGGTTATAAAGTGGGTAATCTCCGATTGAAATCAACCGCTTGCATTCTATTTTTATTAATGACGACCTTGCAATTTTTAAGGCTAAATCTATGGATGCAAAAGAGTATAATAAAACCCTAAACCAAGAGATTGTAATTTTTGCATAGCTCTAATGAAGGCGTCTCCAGGAGGTAATTTTTTTCCTTTCTCTATGATAATAGCCACAGATAGATAGCAGAAGATTATTTTATTTTATCAACGTTTACTAAACGGTTAATAGTTAGGTACCGACATGATGTGAATTTAGGATGGAAAGTTATCGACATGAAAATTATTGTCGAATTAAGAAGCTCACGCCGACATATTTTGACAAGCGTGTTATTAATCAAAGTAACGAAAAAAAAAACTAATCCATAAACGTTTTAACAGTAAAGCTCTCACCTAAAGTCTTCAAGGCTGAGGAGGAGACCTTCTCGGCCTTGCTGCCTTCTAACTCCAGCAGGAGTGTTTGCAGCTCGCTGTCCACAGCTGCTTCCGAAATATCTCGGCAGCGGAGCCAGGCCAGAGCGTCTCGTGCTTCCTAGAACATATTATATGAAATATATGTAGAAGAGTCTACATATATTTCATCAGTAATCACTGTGTCAAACTACCTGTATAATTAATAGTACATTACTGCAGCGGCCAGCAACAAAGGCATTGATGGACGAACGTGTAAATGTGGACCGAGGCGAAGCCGAGGCACACATACGTAAGTCCATCAATGCCTAGTTGTGGCCAAGGCTTGTATAGTGCTTTTCTCAAACAATGCGAGGAAATTAAAACTAAGTAGTACATAGGCATGACATAGGCAGAACTTTTTATTTGAAAATACAGTTGTTGAATTTACATTTATATCCATCGGACTGTCTTTTGAGCATTGACGTCAGGTTTGCATAATGTTTTAAATTCACGTTATGTTTCATTAACTGTGTACTTTAGCATTGAATAGATGACCCACAGCGTTGTCGGCTTAACTTTCTCGGCGAGTTCGCCGAAATAAGCCAGAAAAACGTTTTCGGATAAAGATTTCGATTTTCTTTCAATCTCTTTTTCCATTGAACAAAATTTTCATAGGTTTTCAAATACTTTTCTTTCGATTTTGGCGGTAACGAGTTTTCTATAACGGCTCTTGCAGCCTCTTGAATTTCAGGTGGCGTTAAAGTTAGTTGATCAAACTCTTCGTCTTCAATAATTTTTCCCACGTAAAAGTTTTGTTTTTTTTTTTTTTTTCATTAATAACTGGCTCCAATTTGCAAACCAGTTCGAAATTCAATTAGAACCTTTGAAAAGTTACGTCTTTGGTTGCCATGTTTCGGAGCAAGAGATCGTTCCATTTTTAAATTACACGACAAATATGAGTTTATATGTAATTTATCTGGCCGCTAAACCACGACAGATATGGATTTTCATACAAACTTTGCCGGCCGCTGCCCGCCAGTACAGCAAGTTCGATTTATCTCGAAGAAGGTTGTCAAAATAATGCTCAAATTTCCAAGCATGTTTGAGAAAATTAATTTTGGCAGTTATAATATACGACCCTGATGGGTATCATAGAATGCGACTACATATCGAGATCGAGGTTATCAGAGGCACATAGCATTATGTACCTGGGGTAGATAGATAGATAGATAGAAAATGCTTTATTGCACAATCAACAAAAATGTAGGTACATAGGCGAACTTAATGCTAGAGAGAATTATCTTCCAGTTAACCTGGGTGTAACTTAAAAAAATTATGTGGCAGTACAACGCAGCTTACAATTGCATATTGCACAATGTCTAAAATCAAATACTTTTACACTTAAATAAAAACTAGGATTAATACTAAATATATATATACTCGTATTACTTTACTACTATACACTAATCTCAATCATAAATATAATAATACAATTCACACACAAGTCACAAGTAGTTACAACAGGTCAGGTCAGGCTTTGGAAGATGATAAGACTTGCATTTTCATTTTTGTCATCATCATCATCAACACTCAACAGCCTGAAGACCTTCACTACTGAATGTAGGCCTCCCCCACAGAGCGCCACTTTGAGCGGCTGCTCGCCACGTGTATCCATCGGCTCCCCGGCAGTCGCCGGCTTAATTTTTGTATCAAATCAAAAACCGACTTCCAAATTAAAACTTACCTCAACCTTTCCACACTTGAGTAAATACGAGGGAGTTTCAGGCATGGTGGTGAACAGAAGCAGGTGTATCAATGGCACCGCCAGGCATATCCACAGCGTCGCGTGGTAGCTCAGGTATTCGCCTATAATGGGGAATTCCAACAAATGGAGCAGTTCATAATGATGAAATTGGAAAAACGTAATTCAAGGTTCATGAAAAATCGAAATGTAAAAAGTGCTCTGTGAGTCGTTCGGACTCCTTGACGGTTCTCTTATGTAGGTTCAAAGTTAGAAGGCTAAATTCAATGTACAAGGTAGAAGGTGCCGAATAAATATTAAGGGATATTAAGGAACTGTCAAGCAGCAAAAGCGCTGGGAGTACCAATACAGTATAGTTATAGTAGATTTTAAGTACAAAGTAACTGTATTTCTTGTATCACCCATCATATCATATTTAATGTGATAAGCCAGTACATACTGCACATGCTTTGGGGAAACAGTTACAACTATAACACAGAAGCAGCCTTCATAATACAAAAAAGAGCCATAAGAACAATGGTACGCATAAGGCAGACAGAATCTTGTAGAGAGCATTTTGTGAGACTGGGTATTTTGACTGTTCCTAGTTTGTACATATTGGTAATCCTCACTAATTTTATAAAAAACCTTGTGAAGTCAGATGAAGAACGAAGCTTAAGGGAAAGTACTAGGCGAAAGGATTTTATAAGTAATTTTACTCCACATTTACGTATAGCCCAACACAATGTAATTTTTCAAGCTATTAAGCTGTTTAATTGTCTACCTGGTGAACTTAAAACCATCTACAGTAGGTATCAGTTTCAAAATAAATTAAAATCATACTTACTCAGGAAAAAATATTATTCTATAACTGAATACTTAGAGGATCGTGACAAGCAACTGTAGATTTTTGTTGTTTTGTAGTGCTTAGGTTTTGAATGTTGCAATTGTTTTGAATATTTTTATTATCTTTGACTTATGTAACGTGTTATTTGTGTTATTATGATTGTATGTATCTGATATTTCGACACAACTAATAATTGATTTTGAAATAAATGAAATGAAATACAGAATCGTAAACAAAGAAAGACAACAAAACAGGCTGAGAGCTAGGGAGTGAGCTGATGAAACACGTACAAAGTATTCAGTTACCAACCTAATAAATACACGACTAGATTGCCAAGGTTCTGTGACAATACGACGAGGCTACCAAGGGTCCCTCTGATGGAATCCTCGCTGATCTCCTTAATATAAAGAGGAGTGACGACATAGGAACCGCTCACTCCAAGACCGACGATGGCACGAGCGGTGATAAGAGCCCATGTTGATGTGGAGTAGAGTTTTAGGCCCCAGCATAGCTAGAAACAAATTAAGGTATACGTTTTATATCTTACCAAGACTTGACCATGTACTATTATCCATCTGAGATAAATACTACCCCCTGTCATGTCTGTGACAAATGAATCCATAGCTTTATCCAGCTAAGTATATTAGTTTCATGAATTCTTAGGTCTGTGTGTAGGTTCAGTTAGATAAATTATCTAAGGGTCAGATAATACTTACTGCCATAGAAAATGAAGTCAACATCAGCGCTTTTTTCCTCCCAAAGTTATCCACTATGTACCCAAACAGGAAGACTGTGGGAGTCCCCACCAGGTATACCACTGATGCCATCCAGGATATGACGTCAGGGTGCACCGGCTCCCCTGCAGGGGTGTCGGGGGACATGAGTCGAGGGCCCATGGGGGACAACCAACCTATTGCTGATCCGTATGAGAAGACTGGCATTACCACTGAAATACAAAAGAAGGTCAGAAATATTTTATAACAAGAGAAGAGATCACGACTCACGGGTCATCAGCAAGAATTACTGGATTGAACCGCATGTAACATTAACCACACTCAACCAGCTTAGGCGTGTGTGGTCTTGGCTCCTTTCGGAAAACGTTACATCGAAAATTATCTTTAATATTAAGTAAGTATCTTCTACACACAGTGCCAAGACAGACAGATACGTACCTACTACGTATCAAATACAAAATGATACAACAACATTGTGTAACTCAGCTCAAAGCGAGTCAGTGTTTTAGCGGAGATGCATCTGATATTCTCAGATCGAAGCTCATACATCATCATCAACTTACGCTAGACCACCGCCGGATAATTTACAAATAAGGGGATTTTACGAAAGAATGACATGTCATTTGATACCGGGACCTTATGCGTCTTAACTCACCCTACCTGATAATTATACCCATGTTACCTATTACCACAGATTGCAAACATGTCACTGCACGTAACCAACGCTCTCCACGTGTAGTCACAGGGTCATAAAGTCAGGCGCATCATCTGGCAGTCTTGACATCGACCAATCAA
The DNA here is from genome assembly GCA_963580505.1 of Ennomos erosarius. Taxonomy (NCBI): domain Eukaryota; kingdom Metazoa; phylum Arthropoda; class Insecta; order Lepidoptera; family Geometridae; genus Ennomos; species Ennomos erosarius. Next base: position 5,788,521 of record OY756999.1, on the reverse strand, counting down.
TAAGACCCTTGATCTCCCATTATTGATCAGCGAAGATATACCTTCCAAAGCTGGTCGGCAATTAACCCTGGCCAGTCAACGAGACCCTTTTCGTTGCGTCATAGTTTAAGGGTTAGGTGCCTTCCAATGCTGGCCAGCAATTGACGCTGAGCAATTGAAAGAACAAGGTCCGCAATACAATATTGTAAAAGCTCTGATTGCAGTCGAGACGTCCCAGACGATTCTGGATTGATGTCGTTTCTTCTCGTGAACTCGTGGTCAAACTGGTTTGCCATTCTGAATTGGCCACAACCACAACAAACAACGGAACCAGATCTAATAGGCCGATTTAGAACACGAAAACAAGGGACGAAACGAATGCGGTATGTAGCAGATCAAACATTTCTTTGCTTAAAGATATTATAGTCCTTAAAATTTTAGCAACCGGTGGGATTAAAACCCGCGCCCTCCAACCCACCAGATTGGAAGCTCTACAAACTGTGCTATGGTTACCTGACCGCTAGTTGCGAAAATAGATATACCTTATACTGGGTGTAATTGAATTCATTAGCATCCTTTGAAACTAGATGCCTACTCCTTATACCGGTCACGTGTGGACCAAAATTTTTGAATTCTAAAACATTGGTTTGGTAATAATAATAACTCCAAAAAATGGAATAACTTACTTAATCAAATGCTACAATACAACATTTAATTAAAATAATGAATTACTGTTTTTAATTAGTACATACAAGGTATAAAAACGTTTAAATGTATCAAAATCATCCGCGCCAACCGCGTTAGGCGCCGCAGCAATCTTCATAATTTTCAATAAAAATGAAATAATTTACACTCTTTACTCTTTAATAATCATCTATAAATGATGTACTATCATGGGCTCAATTATTTATGCTAATGAATTAAATTACATTCTGTATAAGTGTGGTTCACACTTTAAAATCATTCCCATTCCTATGCTTAGTCAGATGTTGTGTGCTTGAATACCTACCTACCCTTCATCAATAGCTATACTTAGACTAAAGCAATTAAGCCGGCACACGTAAAATGTATTAAAATAATATATCATAGGTACCTACTTCACTCGACTTCATCAGCCCAATCCTACGTTCCCACAGCTGGGATACGGGGCTTCTCTCATAGCGAGAGGGTTTTTTTATGAGAATGAATGACGTGACGAGCGAGTCGTTCTTTAAAATAATAAAGCGTGACACTGCACTGCGCACGTCATCCTGAGACATCACACAGTCTAGTAATCAGATTACTACACTGTTGTGAGTGGTGAGTTTTGTGATTTTGATTTGATTCAGTACCTAAATTAATTTAGCAAAGTGTGATCAGAAGCTTTGTGTTATATTACTTTTCTGAATTCTAAATAGATGACTAAAAGTGATGTGGAACATAGGGAAGCTTTATGTGAATTTCCGACTATCTGCAAACGAGACGCACGAAACGAAACGAGACGAAACGAGGCGAGCAGCCGCTTAAAGCGGCGCTCCCTGGGGGAGGCCAATGTTCAGAAGTGGACATCTTCAGGCTGTTAATGATGATGATTATGATGTTGTGAATTTTTGTACCTATTATACTCGAGCTGTTTTCGATAGGTAAATCTTAACGAAAATTGGGAACTATGATAATAGTAAAATCCATTATGGACGCCTAATTTTAGAAATGAGTTGTTCGACTAGACACGTGCTATTAGTCCGTGTTGGGCCAAATGTGGTTTTCACTTAAAAACCAATGTTATTATCATCTATTAATTATTGCGCTTATTGTTGTTATTATATTGTTCGTGCTGATTATGTATTTTACAATATGCTATTGCAAGTAAAGCATTTACCTCTTACGCATTACCTACGTAGGTATGTATTATATAGGTACGGACGTAATATCAATGTACGTATATTTTTTTCAAATATCACAGCCACCATTTTTAATTTTAAAGTTGGAACAGATCGGTGTGGATGTTTTTAATTTGCATAATATAATTGATGACCTAGTGGTTGTAATATAGTACCTATTAATTTACTATTCCGATCGGGTCCCAGCTGGCGCGTAGTTCACGTGTAGGCTGACCGTCTCGCTCTCGGCCCTTAGATCAGCCCGTCTCTTGTTAGTTTTTAAGCCGTTTTTAACGGTTAGCAGGTTAGCACTCAGTTGATGCAGCACTTTTTAGCGATCACCCGTAGTCTTTATATCAATTCTGTGCCTAAGCGAAAAGAAGACCGGCCTGGGGGTCTAGCAAAGATACCACCACAAACGCTAACGCCTCACGCTAACTCCAAAAATTTATTAAACTGACAATCGCTGCGGTTTTATTTTATTTAAAGTTAGCGATTTCCGAAATATCATTTCAATACATTTTGGAGTTAGCGTGAGACGTTAGCGTTAGTGGTTGGTATCTTTGTTAGACCCCCTGGTATTTGAAAATGTTATTGTCTTCGCTCAGCTCTCCACAGACTCCTCACGTATGATAGACACAAGAGCCCATGATCAAATTTCCCTACGTTTTAGCATTTCGGGCGCCAACGGTTTTCATCCTCAAAAACTTGATTTTGGTGTTAATCATTTGGATAGATTTAAGTATAATCCATGTGCACGTGGCTTGATTTTTTTGGAAATATGTTCGTGATCTTCTTAGTTACAAATACTTTTCTTTGTCATAATTTTGATGCCATAAATTCGTTACTTGTGGCTATAAATACGAAGACATTGTAAAAACATAAAAAAGAAGACTTACGTGCATAGTTTTTTTTTATATTTTGGCTACACATAGTGTATTTAGCCAGTGTCAAGTATTATATTTTCATCAATTGTTATAAAATATTTCACGCAAAGTCATGTCCTAGTCATATTCATAGTCCAGTTTAAGTCAGGTAGGCATAGTCATGCTCCAGCAAAGTGGTGGCAACTTTACTAGAAGCTTCTATGGAGTTTTGGAAGCAACACGAAAAATCACGTTTCACCACATTATATCACTTGCCCTCACTCACGCTCGTAATTTAGCACTTAATGCGTAAAACGCCACCAATTTTAAACATTAACACTGGAAAAAGCAAAAGTTTTCAAAAATAATACAATGCAATGACGTGAACTTTTCCGCGTTCCCGCCAAAACTCCCGTAGTTTTTTAGTAGAGAACATATACAAAAAAAATATCAAAATCGGATAATATTATTTATAGAAGTGAAAAAGCGTTGGCTCTTTTTGCACTGTGGATAAAAAGGAGGAGGGAGGGGTGTTATTTATGGTACGCTTCTCTTAATTTTATCGACGATAGGCAATTGATCGGGAGATTAACAGTGGTATTCATAGTCAAGGGGTGAACAAAGCCCCAGATTGGGGGCTACTTAATTTTGTTTATGAAATGCATAAAACTAGACTTCGCCACACAGCGCCTGAATCATTTCCTAGAAGAGCCCCCACCTTGACTATGAATTCCAGTGTTAGAATGGTTATTCGATCTTCGCTAACTACTTTTACCACAGAGCTTTGAAAAACATGACGCTTTTTTTGGTCTGTGATTAATACCTACGTCTAAGCGTCTAGTCCTAAGGTGAATAGTCAAAGGTCTAGTTCATATTCTCTGATTGGTTTGTTTACAAACAATCCTATCAAAGAGGCAAACCAATTGGATATTGAATATTGATGCACCGGTTGACAGTCTTAATAAATGATTTTATCGACTTATCAATGAGCTTCGGTGTTCTCTCTGTCCATGGACATTACTAGTTTCATTATATAATGTAATATTTATACACATTAACATTAAGTATCCATTCATCATCTTATTAGTAGCGCTGATAGCGAAGCACGACTAGCCGTTCCTAACCGAAAGTTAAGCAACGTTCGCTGCGGTCACTACTATGATGGGTGACCGCTACAGCAAAAAGTTGGTATTTAGAACTGAGCGCTACCGTGCTTCGGAGGGCACGTCAAGCCGTCGGTCCCGGCTGCTGTCGTAAGACAATAGTCGTCAAGCCAAGTCAGAAGCCTCCGGGCGGCCAAAAAATTCTGACACCAGGGCTGACCACTTGCCTACACGAGAAGAAGAAGAAGAATCATCTTATTAGTAGCGAAAATGTTGGAATGACGAAATTTCGTCTTATAAGTACTCTCATAATTAGACAAAGTTCAATTGGTGAGTACTTATGTCGACTTTCCAGTCCGTGTGTCATCATCTTTAAAATTAGGCCTCTTTGGCAATGGCGCTCTAGGATGCAAGAGGGTAGCAATGCCATTGCTACCCTCTTGCATCCAACAGAGAAGCCGTGGTTAGATAGTATTTCCATAGACTTTGTCCCACTAATGCATTTTGGTATGACTAAACGTAGGTTTAAAATCTAAATCATAACTTGATAGTTTTTAACTTTTTACTATTTTTGTTGATTTTATTAACATTCGCCTTGTAGCAACCAGAATAGGCATGATGACTTCTATTAAAAATGAACAAGTAAATAATACTTTCATAAATAAGATTACAAATGAATGCAATAATTGATTAAATAAGCAAAATCGATAAATAAATCACGGAGTAATAAGCTTTTAAAGTTTCTACAGGAGGCACCTCCTGTCTCTTTCTCGCAAAACAGAGCGCCCCCACAGTTACTATGAAAAATCCACTCGTGACGTCACATGCCAAAGAGATTGTATGAAACGCTACCACAGCTTAGTAATGAGGTGACGTGACGTATGAACGACATTCCTCTGACGTCACTGGCAGTTTAAGCTATCTCTTTCTATTCCGGTTTTTAAAATGCTTGTAACTTGGTCATTTTATGAGATTTTTGTTTTCACAAATGTTTATCTTTTGATGAATATTAATAATTTATCCAAAAAAATAATGTTAGTCGTCATGCCTATTGAAACGCTATCTGTTTGTTTGTATGGTTTCAACCTGAATGACGATGAATCCTAGTGTCTATGAGGATCATACCTGCGGTTAATATGAACTTTACACAGCCGCGCCGTCACCTACACGTAAACAAATCAATCCATATTACATAAACTTTAATAATAATTACTTCTAATACGCACCTATACTATCTACTACTGGTGTTAATTATTATTTACTAATTTAATAAGGTCCAAGTGAAACATTATTTACTTTTGATTTTACGTAAACGGCTCTAGCTCAGTAATTGGACTCACATTTATAATAGCGACTGGTGCGAAGTATTCTTCCTAAAGTCGGTTATCTATGACACTAGGTTATAGTGCGTTTAGCGATAAATAGAAATAAGTACATGGTAACCTCTGTTCAAGCGTGAAATCGAGTTCAGATCTACAATTTCCATTCCACCATAAACAGAACGCAGTTTGAGCCTAAACGAGATCAAATTCTGAACAGCCGATTTTCGGTTTGTAGCTCGCTTGATGCACACATGCACAAATGCAAATACAATTTTCTTTGTTTATTGTTTTTTTATGAGAATGAATGACGTGACGAGCTAGTCGTTCACCTGGTGTTAAGCGACACGGCTGCCCATAACAGTTGCAGTGTCACTCGGAACTTAATAAAAGTTTAGCGTAACACTGCACTGCGCACATCATACTCAGACATCACACAGTCTAGTAATCAGATTACTACACTGTGTAATCAAGTCATAAAGTCTCATTTGCCCAGTAATTTCACTAGCTACAATGCTCTTCAAACCGGAACACAGTAGTCATCATCATCATCATCAACAGCCTGAAGACGTCCACTGTTGAACATAGGCCTCCCCCAGGGAACGCCACTTAGAGCGGCTGCTCGCCTCCTGCATCCATCGGCTCCCCGCGGCTTTCACCAGGTCGTCGGTCTACCTTGTCCCCACAAGGCCACGCCGGCCTACGCTGCGTCTTCCAGTTCGTGGTCGCCACTCGAGAACCTTTCTTCCCCATCTTTCTTTCTTCCAACACAGTAGTGCTTGCACACTACTGCTCAAAAGGCGACAGAATAACTGGCAAAGCGGTGGCGCCTACCTATTAGACAAACTTTGCAGAAAAGCCCTATACCACCTAGTTTTAAGCGCAACAGCATTAAGTTCGCCTATGTACTTACCTACTATTGTTGACTGTGCAATAAAGAATGTTCTATCTATCTATTTAAGCGCCTCAAGGCTTTCAAACATCTCTTTAACATGACGTTTGCAGTATTAGACGATAATTCACGTTCTATGGGCATAGCTTCGGCCTTAAACATGGTTTCAACGAACGCGATCAAAATGTTTGCGGTGAACTCTGTATGATGTAAATCTAGATCAAAACCAACACTTGAAGCAGTTTACTCAGAACTTAGTTCTATTGAAGTCGTTTTGTGATACGAACGGTGAAATTGCCCCTAAGTAGGTATATAGTATGTGGCGAAACTGACCAAAAGCAACTAACAAAACTTGTGATCATATGGAACTTCAAATAGGTAAAAAGAAAAACAACATACACTAAAACATACAACGCGAAACGATGTCCGCTGAAAAGTGTGGGAAAGTTGACGTTCACAGCTCATAGATTTGATATCATGACGCCGTAAGCGCCGTATGGCTACATTGAGTATGGTTAGATAGGTACACTCCGTGCTTACAAACACGAGAAAAATGCTTCTGTAAAAAACGGAGTAAGTATAAGCATTCGCTACGACCACAAATCACAGTGTTATTGTTTATTTATTTATTTATTTATTTATTTATTTATTTATTTATTTATTTATTTATTTATTTATTTATTTATTTATTTATTTATTTATTTATTTATTTATTTATTTATTTATTTATTTATTTATTTATTTATTTATTTATTTATTTATTTATTTATTTATTTATTTATTTATTTATTTATTTATTTATTGGAAAACCAACAGCTGCTTTTTATCAGTCCAACAGCCAGTTTCAGTATCAAAAAAATATTGAAAGTAAGTTGTATTATTAAACTAAAAAAAACAGCTGTGGCCTATTAACTACGCCCTTATATTATTACTGCCAGTTCCGTAACGATACAGTAGGTAAGTAGCAAGAGTTACACCAAACATTGAAAAAAAAAACAAAAAACATAGGTCGTAGGTCGTAAGCATTGATTTTTCCACAGATATTAAAATAGTACTTTTCAAAGATCATTAGTTTTTACACGTAGTTCAGAAAATAATACGTTTAACTACAAAAAATGCCGTTAAATAAAAAACAAATTCTTATTTTTTTAGTGCCCAATCCAATAAATATTAAATTCTAGAAGAATTTTTATTTGCTTATTTAAACGCCAGCTTAGGTAAATGCAAAATTCACGGGTAACCATAGAACGCGGTGCAGAAAGTAACGGTTCTAAAAGCTGTTTAAAAAACCACTCACTTAAAACGGACACCAAAACTTGATGGATTTTGCTCCCCTGCGCACAGAATTTTTTAACAGTGTATTTCAACATTTTATAAAACTAACACTTTAATATCACAGTTAAAATGGCACATGTGCGCTCCCCCGACAGCCACAATACAATGAGGTTCTATGCCGGCTACAGATACAGGCGAAGTTTACTACTTGTGGCCAAGTGTGGTAAGAAAAGTACCCGTAATAAGGCGTAGTTACGTGTTTTCATTTTTAGGATTTTGTTTGTAAAACATTGACTTGTATTCTGCGGAGTGCGCGTTTTACCAGATATAGGTACGATTTGCCGTGAATTAGTTTAGATTTTAATTTTCCTCTGTATTTTTTTTTTGTTTTCTAATCTAGGTAATACTTTTTTTACTTGATCTGATTTTTTAATATTGTTAACTATTTTAGCTGTTTCAACAGATAAAATATACCCCTACCCAAACCCATACAAAACCCTTAGAAAGCTGGACAACTAGATAATTTCTGAGAAACTTTTCCAATTATTATTCAGTTCATTAAAACCTAATTTTCATGTTAATCAGAATTCTCGGAGGCTTCTCATGGCTTCTTGGGGCTGAAGTGTCCCACCCCCAACTACTACTTAATACTTTTTACAGCTGATCCCACGAATTATTATTTTGAATAGGTCGGTTGTATCCCAATTATGATGTCGTAAACAAACACTAAAAAAGAAAAAGATTTAAATCGGATGGTTGCTGTGCGGTCCACAAACTAAGTAGAGGATGTGCGGCCATCATTTCTGTGCATGGGAATGTTTGAACGCATATTATAACGTAATATTGAATTATGTTTTTACTGAGACTTACTTACCGCGTTTCGAATAAGTAATCAGAACACAGCTAAGTAGAGGAAGGTGGGGAAATGATAAATCGATGGCACTGTCTAAAAGATATGTGAAATCGAATATAGAAAAGAAACGGTATTAGATTTGGTACAGGTTTGGAGACCGCTCAATTATTTTACCAGCTGTAATTTAGTTAGGCCGTGCATTTTCACTGTAATCTAAAAAATCTTGCTAGTCACTTTCATTGACGATTCTGTGAATGATATTTTTTGACTATGAATGATAACATCAAATAATTTGCATGACAATGGACATGTACCACTTGCGTAGCGGCGAACTCATATTCATCTGTGCAGAATCCACCCACCACCAAGCCATTCGACGCGCACCACTAGGTGGTAGGACTTTTCTGCAAAGTTCGTCTAGGTAGGTACCACCGCCCTGCCAGTTATTCTGCCGCCAAGCAGTAGTGTGCAAGCACTACTGTGTTCCGGTTTGAAGGGCATTGTAGCTAATGAAATTACTGGGCAAATGAGACTTAAGACCTGATTACACAGTGTAGTAATCTGATTACTAGGCTGTGTGATGTCTCAGGATGACGTGCGCAGTGCAGTGTCACACAAAACTATTATTTTAAAGTTCCGAGTAACACTGCAACTGTTATGGGCGGCCGTGTCGCTTAACACCAGGTGAACGACTAGCTAGTCACGTCATTCATTCACATAAAAAAAATAATATAACCAAATATGTAAGGACTAAGCACTCTGTAACAATTACTATATTCAAAGAAACTACACTAAGTAAAAGTTAATTTGCAAGATAACCAACTTAATAATTATTAAGTAAGCACTTTTAATAATATATTCTCTTCTGATGATCACAGTTACCTGCAATTTTTTTTTTAAATTTATAATTAGTTGTTTTGGTTAAATATCTTTATGAATTAGATTTCGTAAATCTGAATATAAAAGGCTAAAGTTAACTAAGCCTTCTGCAACACCCCACACTCCCCTGCAGTTAATTTATTGTTATGTAAATTAGAGGCACCCGATCGATTTACATAATATTTGCCATCGAGACGGGCCAATGACTTTTGTGGCCATTACATCTTAATCAGGTTACACTTTATTTAATAAAATTAATTTTTCATTTTACTTAAAACTGAGCGCTGCCGTGCTTCGGAGGGTAGCCGCCGCCCCCGGTCGTAAGATAAACGTCGTTAAGCCAAGTCAGAAGCCTTTGGATGGTTTAAAAATTCTGACACCAGGGGGTCTAGCAAAGATCCCTCACGCTAATGCTATCGCCTCACGCTAACTCCAAAATGTACTGAAATGACATTTCGGAAATCGCTAACTTTTCCGCAGCGAATGTCATTTCAGTACATTTTGGAGTTAGCGTGAGGCGTTAGCGTTAGTGGTTGGTCTCTTTACTAGACCCCCAGGGGGTCCTTTTTAACCTTTTTTAGATTTTCTTTTTCAGAAATTTGAATCTTTATAGAATTGAACAAGTTAAACTCTAATGTCGTGAGTTTCATTAGTTTGAATTGCTATTAACTACACCTTTAAACTTTGTATCGCTTTATTTATATTCAGATTCGTCGCTAAATCGTTGTACGTTGATTTGCCTTCCACGATGCATCAGAAAGCAGCTATTAGGGGCATGACTTGAGCTAAACGAGATTATATTTAGTAAAACAGTATCTGAAGTCGCATTCATTGCCAAATATTGTACTTATAATAGGTCACTTCATCCCAAATGATGTGAGTTCTTTTTTCTTCTCAAGTTCTTTCAAGCGACGGTCAAAGTATTTTTGGTCAAAGTGGTGCTTTGTGGACCATGTTCAGCAGTGGGCGACTTCAGACTGTTAATTAATTTTATTAAATTGTTATAACCTATCTAAATATTACTCAAGGCTATAAATTATTTACACTTCTTACTTCATTTAATCAAAGCCAGTTTAGTAAATCAAAGAACCGATTGCTTCAACAAACAATACAAACTTTCGGCTAGGTGTATACTTATATACTCTTTAGGCTAGGCAGGATCTATAGATCACCAGACTAGAGATAAGTATACTTACTTAATTAGGTACAGTTTTTAAGATTAGGAATGTACATATTTAATTATGTTAATTCAAATAAAATATTGATTTTGGACTAAGTGGGACCCACTAGTAGCTAAGTACCATATAAATAAAATAAATAAATAAAACAGAATATTGATGATAATATTATTATGCATTACCGGCTAATCGCCTACATGCAAAATGAAAAAAAACAAACAAAAGGTCTTAGGTAATTAAGTAATTATTATTGAAATTAACATAATAAAGTCATGAATAGGTACAGTATCCTAATCAAAATTTATTATAGTAATCAGTATTTCGACGGCCTCTGTGGAGTTGTGGTTGATAAGGTCGGCTCAGAACGCGAAGGCGACGAATTCGAATCCTGCGATAGGACAGCAGTATCTTGTTCTGGCCAAAACTTCAGAAAAAAAATTGTGCCTACTCTACTTGTTCTATTTTGGGATGTGGGACTATAGTCCTCGTAGTTCCTGGGTACCCTAGAACAACAACATAATTATATTATCCATCTATTTTTATTATTCTAATTATTACTTATTAGAAGCTATTAGTAGCTTCCATACGCAATACCACTATCTCCTTAGTGCCTACCTATGTAAATAAACTTAGATTAGTAATAGTTCATTTATAGTAAAGTAAAATCCTGAATATACTTAGGTTAACTTTAGTTATTGCCACTTTATATTGATAGCAAATCTCTTTACCTTACTTATTATTGTAAATACTTTAGTACCAAGCCTAATTACCTTTAAGTTACTGTTCGCCTTATAAATAAATAATTTATTGCAACCCTCTTGTCAGAGGACATATTATATTTGGTTACTCTAAGTTGTTTACTTAAGTACTAAGTTTTTATGTAAGCAAATAAATAAATAAATACTAAAATACTTATTCGTCTTACTATAAGTTAAGCTCCAGGGTCTATGTATTTAAAAAAAGGTAACTTATTTTATGCTTGCGTAGACGAAGCCACATGTTTGTATCACGACAAAACATTGCCTATGTCACTAGAGATAGTGTTGGTTTCTACCCGTGAAATATTTATTTGAATCGAATCTGTGGTTTTAGAGACAAGCCCCTTCATATAAACTCACAAACTTACCTTTTCATTTAGATAAAACTGTACTGTTCTCAACTTGAACATCTCCTCAAAAAAAAAAAACGATATTCCTATGTCAAGTTAGAGTACCGACTTTACGGTGCATTGCACTCGATTCCCGTAGATCCAGGCTTCTCAGGCATACGTTTCGTGCAGCAATTAGCTTATATTTAGCGCCACAGCATTCGAGGAATAGCGTAAATGGCGGCTAAAAATAGTCAGGTAATTATGCCTGCGGGCATCCGGCGCGGGCGCCAGGAGAGCCTTTAGATTAAATAAATAGGTAAGCTTAGTTTAATTCTTTTTACATTCTGTTTTGTTTACGTTAATGGCCGTGAGGTCGATGGGAATTTTAATTGTAAAGAGTTTTCAGGTATTATAAGTCGAATCGTCCATTTTGGCACCCACATCTACGCGGCTTTAGTTTTAGCTGGCTTTTCAACCGACTTTTGAATAAGAAGTAGCTTCTTAATCCAATAGTATATTTTTTTTGTTAGTACATACCTACCTCGCATCTCTGCTATACCTATATTTATTCAAGGATATTTTGAGTGGAAGAATATTTAATCAAAATAACGGGGATAAAATATACCTACTCATTCAAATGAGTATTTTCAGTAATGAACATGGTATAAGGTAAGTTTTTAAAGGGCAGGGTACCTTTATTCTTTTATCTACAACATTCATAACAACTAGATACTATAAAATACTATTAAGTACTACACTATCTACTACATGGATGAAATAAAAAAAAAGGATTGAGTTTTGATTGACATCGAACTGAAGCCCAAAATGACGAAAAGAAAAAAAAAGAAAGTAAGATGAAGGTGAGTTTCAGATGAAAGTATGGCGACCGGCTGCCTATGATGTGAATGTGTGCGTGCCCCGCTCGTACGTTCGAAGCGTTCCGGCTTCCTAAGGGTGCTTCAGTTTTGGATCAGACGGGATTCCCTCCTTTTTTTATTAGCTCCATGATCTACTACAAAAAGACATTTATGACCGGTATAATACCTTACCGTTAGTGGGCCTATATAACAGAGTAGGTACCTTCTTTGTGGTGCGCTACAGGCTACAGTATCCGGATCCAAATGTTCTATTAACCCACTACCGGAGGGTAGCGTACCCAACATGCTGGCAGCGTTATATTCTCTTTGCTGGAAGCTTGATGCTGGAAGCAGTGCCAGCTGTGCCAAACAAGTGCCAGCATGTTGGGTTGGATTTTATATTCGACCACATTGCCTCTTATCGCTTTGATACCTACAATAGACATTTCACTGTCAGCATCCAAATGTCAGCATCTGACACTTCTGACAGCATAAACATGCGTCAATTGGGCAGAAGATTTTTCCAATTTTTTTACCAAAACTTCTGACGAGGAAAACCATAGGAAACACAAACTAAGTACAGGATACAAGAGTAAAATCTTTTCTATCCTTACAATGCTACGGGTTGGAATTATCAAGTTAAAACCTCTACTATGAGCTTCGGCTTAGTCTTCTTCCTTCTGCTTGTCTCTACGAAAGAAGCTGAGGTCAAGATGAAGCAAGACCAGAGTGATGACATTTGCAGCTTGAATGATTACCAGCTGGTTTTCGGCAGGTTCGGAAAGGAGACGCATTTCCTTTGCTTGAAGATAACACCTATCGGTAACTGTTCTGTATAAACAATAAGTCGTACTCCGTGGGTCCTTAGATACAAGGAGTTCTATTAGGATCCAGGATCTATGTATGTGATCTTTTGGTGTTATTTATTTATCTTGCGGCTTGATGCAAGAAATATGGGTCTACTCTACTATATTAAGTATCTACATAATATACCTACCTACTCACTCTACCTTATTGCATTCCTATAGTAGACAGGTTAGAAACGCGCTGCTGTCCCAGCGAATCAAGCGAATCAAACCCAAAGTCTTTGCTCACCACTTCGCTCTGTTTGTGGTAAAATACGCATATTCGCATATAACACGGAAGGTCAACTCAATTTAAAAAGAAGTAGGTACCTTTCTAATAGGAGATACGCTAGGGCTACGGGGGCTATATTTCATTCGTTTCGGCACCATTCCGAAAAAAGCTTTCTATAAGTAGGTATACTACCTGCCTACGATTAACTGACGCAGTTCCAATTGCCAGGTACTTCTACAATAGCAAGCCACGATTCGGCCCTGTTCCTGGACCCTGACACAGATGAGGAGGAAACACAGGAGCACGAAGTCATTCGAGGTTATCCACTCAGCGATTTTACGATGGCGTACGGGTATCCTCTTGAAGACCCGTCTTCGGGGTCCGCTGAAGGATATATTGGAGATGATAACCATTTTTATGGAGTGCTACATTTAGGTTAGTGTTTGCTATCCTTCTAATTTGAATCCTGTTGCGAGATGGTTAATAGTTATGTAATAGGCGTTGTGGGCTCAGCTTAAGAATAAATAGGACCTACCCATCGCTTTCCTGGGGTGCTGTAAGAGACGGGTAAGGGAATATCCACGGAATGTATTGGGCAGCATTAGCAAATTAGCATTTTCCTCGGTCTAAATGCGTTCACCAATACCTACGCCTGCAACCTCCCCACTGATGAGGGACCTATGTTTAGCAGTGGGAGTTTTCCCGCTGATGATGTGACCCAAATCCGCTGTTCTATAATGCCTTTCATAATTATCGTGAAAGCTTGTCCTAATGTTCTCTCTTATGAATTGGTTCCGGTAGAATAGGTATGGTGACCAAGAGATAAATATTCGTGGAAACTAAAATAAAATATCTCAAAAAATTACAAAGTTACAAGTATTTTAAAAACCGGAATAGATAGCTCAAACGGCCAGTGACGTCAGAGCTGGTCGTTCATTTCATACTACCTCATTACTAAACTGTAGTAGCTTTACATACAATCTCTGGCATGTGACGTTACAAGCAGATGTTTCATAGTAACTGTGGAGGCGCTCTGTTTCGCGAGAAAGGGACAGGCGATGCCTCCTCCAGAAATTTTAAAAGCTTACTCCGTGATTTATTTACCGACTTTATTTATTTTTTCAATTGTCGCCATTTATCGCATTCATTTTTAATCTTCTGTATATTTACTTGTTCATTTTTAATAGTAATCATCATGCCTATTGTAGAGACTTATGGTGTTCACGTTCACGGCACGACTAAACCACAAATAAGTAGGTACCTATCTCTTTTCTGACTAAACTGAATTAAAGCATAGCATCGTGTTAAGCAAACGGTTTTTGTTTTTTGTTATTATCTAGGAATTTTAGGACATCACAATACTTAGAAAATAAAAATTCCAAGTGCACGACACGTTTTAAGTGTGCAACCGTGCTTCGGAAGGCACGAAGCCGTAGCCGTCGCGTCGTCGCCGCGCGTCGCGTCGGTCCCGGCTGTTTTCGTAATAAGACAATAGGTAGTCGTTAAACCAAGTCAGAAGCCTGTGGGTGGCCTAAAAATCCTGAACAAGAACAAGAAGTGTGACATGAGTGAACTATCCATTACCATCCAATCCATACCATTCTTCCGATTTGCCAGTCTAAAATTTTACTTATTACCCCTATTGCGGAAGTTATTACATTATTTGTAGTTTATTGTGGGCATTAACTATTATTGTGTTTGCTGTAACGGATTATCGTATTCTCTGGCTGATTTATAAGCTATGTAGAAAGTAATTACTCGCAGCATTGTCCCATCGCAACCAGACACGGAACAAATTACAATAATTAACTTATTTCAAAAGCTTAAGTTTACCACGTAAACCAGCATATAGGCGGCATGTTACGTCATTTCCTGCAATTGGATCCAAGTCTTTCTCCATTTTTAGAAACTGGCACTTTGCCATCGACCTGTGATTAAATTAAGTACCTAAACATGGTAATAAATTGACGAAGTAAGTAAATACCTAATCCTACCTACATAATTAAATGGTGTTGGACATAGACCGAACGTACAAGAAAAAAAAAACCAAAAAAAACGAAAACAGACCAAAAAAAAGAAAAATGTTACCTTTTCTACTTTTCAACATATTTCTAACTTCGTGGTTACCAGGCAACAGATCCCTCCACGCCGACCCTTATGGCAGAGACGAGCCAAATAAGTTCCTCGGAGCGTTTGATAACGATCACATGTCGGTACCTAGACGGAGACGCGAAAATTCTCAGGTGATCAGGTGATTATATTTACCTTGGTAGGTATCTATCCAGTGCCCTTGTCTTCATGGTTAGTGGTTTCACAATCATCATCATAATCATGTTCTCGCTGTTCGAATTCAGAGAAGGTATTAAAATGTCGGCCTGGGTCAAAACCGTGGGGAGCCGATGGATGCAGGAGGCAAGCAGCCGCTCAAAGTGGTGCTCTATGGGGGCGGCTTATGTTCCGCAGTAGATGTCTTCAAGGTGTTAATGATTAAGTATACCTATTTGATCCGTTGGCTAAATCTGATTACATTTGCCATGTGAAGACCCGTCAAACTTGTAACTGAAGAACGGGATCTACCTTCTGACCAGTAACCTACATAGTAACACTCATAATTTATTGTTTACCTATTGAAACAGATACGATACGACAAAGTCAGGCTTTGGTGTACCTATTATACCTACGTAGGTGCGGGTAGACCATTCGGTCACCATTATAATGAGTTATTTGAATTTGAATTTCAGTTGACGAAATTAGAGCGTCGCTACCTCCCGTACCAAATTGAAGACCACCCTCGCATAAGCGGAACCGCTCGCGCTCGCATCTGCGATTTGCTCCTCTTGGCTGACAAGGAGTTCTTCGAGAAGGATGCCAACTCCAGCCTGAGCCACGTGGTGCGCCGGATGATGCACGCGGTGGCTCAGGCTGATATTATCTTTAGAAATGCCGATTTTAATGAGGATGGAATCCCGGATAATATTGGTAAGACTCGACGCTTTTCCGGAACGTAGCGTTAACGCTACATCAGGCCGCACTTTTTAAAAACACAATTCATTGTAAATGTGTGTCGTAGATAAAAGTGTGGGCTTTCTGAATCGTCAGTCATCAGTTCTGACTAATTAGGGCATCTGCCAAAAACGCGTGCAAATTATGTGTTAACATTAATGGCTTATTTGTTTCTGTTCTCAGTTTCAGTATTTTTGAAGTAACGCCTGCTATATTTGTAGTTTATACTATTTATTTGCAGGATTCTCTATAAAATACATCCTAGTGTTGACATCTAACGAGACAAACAGGCAAGTTTTCGGAAATCTCCTGGACTCTCACAGCATCGACGGTAGAGAGTACCTGATGAGGTTCGCCAGGCTTCGGCGGCTCTCCGAAGTCTGCTTGGGGGTTGCCTTCTCTGGACACGCTTTTCATAACAGGACTCTGGGTTTGAGGTAACGAGTAAAATAATCATAAACATCTCATCGCGCTTTCCTTGAATTCTTCTAGGTATTTCAATGATGTGCTTGGCTAACGGGCAGAACGTTTTTGCTTATCTCAATAATGTAGGTACCTACCGAGGACGTGCTCAGCCAATACTTGGGTATTATTGATTCTGATGCAACTTCTGATTGAAATCACCCTGGGTATCAATGCACTTTACAATTTTCCCTGTAGAGGAACTACGATAAATGCATCACGATTTAGTTAGTTATATTGCAGATCGCCAGGTCGTCGGTCCACCTAGTGGGGGGCCGGCCTACGCTGCGTCTTCCAGTTCGTGGTCGCCACTCGAGAACCTTTCTTCCCCATTCGGTTGTCAGTTCTACGAGCGATGTGGCCTGCCCATTGCCATTTCAACTTGCTAATCCTAAGAGCTATATCGGTCACTTTAGTTCTCCTGCGGATCTCGTCATTACGGATCTTATCTCGCAGGGAAACACCGAACACCTGGTGAAAGCCGCGGGGAGCCGATGGATGCAGTAGGCGAGCAGCCGCTCTAAGTGGCGCTCCCTGGGGGAGGCCTATTTTCAGCAGTGGACGTCTTCAGGCTGTTAATGATGATGATGATGATGATGATGATTGCAGATCGAGGCTATTTATTTACATGTGACAAAATGACTTTTCCCATAGAATAAGTACCTATAGAAGGTACTTAAGTTTCCAAACAACGCCTTCTCAAATCTTAGGCTACTTTTTTGGTATTTTAAACGATTTAAGCAAGAAAATTAGTAGCTTACCAGTGGATAGTCACGTCAGAACAACTTGAACTGCTTTTCTAATGGTTTGTGACACGATTGTAACACGCAATTGTCATTCAAAACAATTTTCTGGGAGCTTTTCACTCAGATATGTCCACGCAAACATCCATACGGTGCCTTATATGGCACCAAAAAAAACGGCTTAAACTTCGATAGGTACTTATTCTAAACTTTTCTCATTGAGGGAGACGAAAAGCAGAGTGTGTCACACGGTAGTATAGGTATCAATATTATTTATATAACTTTTTATACTCTACTCTAGAATCCTTTACTTCGCTCTGCATTTAGAAAGACCGCTCTTTTTCTACATACATTAAGATTATCTACATACATAGATTAATGATTAATCTATTGCCTATGTAATATGTAATAGGCAATAGATTACTGACAACCGATGGGGAAGAAAGGTTCTCGAGTGGCGACCACGAACTGGAAGGCCGGCCTGGCCTCCCACTAGGTGGACCGACGACCTGGTGAAAGCCGCGGGGAGCCGATGGATGCAGGAGGCGAGCAGCCGCTCTAAGTGGCGCTCCCGGGGGGAGGCCTATGTTCAGCAGTAGACGTCTTCAGGATGATGATGTAATAGGGCGAATTCTGTGTCTATTGTATACGGTTTCTAGCTTCACATCCCTCGGTGGTGGTATGGGCGGCGCGGCCGGCGGTCTCTGCGACCGGCGCGCGTACGGCCGCTCATTCAACACGCTGGCCATCGCGCACACCACTACGGAGGACAACGAGCGAGTGCCTGAGAGGATAGGCGCCTTGACGCTAGCTCACGAAATGGGTATGATACATAAAACCGGCCAAGTGCGAGACGAACTCGCGCAGCTAGGGTACACATGACTTTATTACGAGTCGAATTCGCATTTGACCATTTTTTAGTTTGTTGTGTTACTGCAGAGTCCATGTCGACAGCTTTCAGGCTTGTATGTTTCCGTTTTTGAGATATGTAAAATAAAAAACCCGTCAATAAAAACACGCTTTTTGTATATTTTGTGAAAACAGCTTTATTTCAGAGCAAGAGAGTGGGTACTGGGTAGGTACCTACAGCCATTTATAGGTCGGACAGACAGACAGATACCGGAGGTTTATAGTATTAGCTAGCTTTAAGGAGAATTAAAGATATAATACGTTGGCTTAACTTAATCGCTCAGGGCGTAGACTTGTTTAGTTGCAACCTGGCGGAATTTACCGAAGTATCGATACGGTGTATCGAAAATAATAACTTGTATTAGGCTAGCATTTTTAAGATTAGTTCTAAGTATATTTTAACATCGCATTGGGTTACTGATAAAGTGAATAAATAAATAAATAATAATAGAGTCATGCAAATAGAATTTTAATATTACAGGTCACAGTTTCGGTGCCCATCACGACGACAACTTCCCAAACCCAGAGTGCCGTGGTCACCTCATGGGATCGCAGTCTTCGGCGTCAGAAAATGGGATGTATTTCGAGTTCTCGCTGTGCAGCAAACGGCTTATAGCCTCTACGTTGAACAGCATGAGTTACTGTTTCACTGAGGAGACCAAGCCGTATTGTGGAAATGGTAACTCTACCAAAAAATTTAAAAGGACCAAGCCATGTATTTTACTCTTTCTTTCTTATTGCACAGGGGGGTGAGAATGAGACACCCACGTTATTTAGATTTCATCAAAATTGCCCCCAGACACGATACGACAGCACACGACAGACCTACAAGTCTTTTCAACTTTCGAAAGTTTGTTACTGCCATCCATCTATTTTCCTAATTGGTAGGTATTCTGATATACCTAGCTAGATATTGATACTGCGATCATTATAATGATAGTACCTATACTTATGTGACTTATCTCAAGTCTCAATAGTAGGTACCTACAACAAACATTAAGTCAGAATCTGATCAAGAAATATGGGTGGAAATACTTAGTGGTGGCCGGCTCTAAAACAGATTTTAATCATCGGGTTTCCGTTTAGATTTTAGATATCTGTTCACAACTAATAATTGGTTGCTTATAACTTTGTTGTTTCCCTGTCTAACTGCGGTTCTGGGCGGTTATTCTCTATGGAAACACAGATTCCACACGATACGAAGCCACGTCGTTATCGTGTCTTGTTCAAATCGTGTCACAGCGTCAGATATACCTTCACTTTACATTAAAGTTATCTTTATTTTGAATAAAATATATTGACATAAGTGGTCATATCTTTTGATGTGTTGATGTTTCGGAGCGCGTCTCGGTAAAACATACGATTTTTGACAGTTCAAATCGCGCTAATTACAAATTCATTTCGCGCGGTTTTGTTTTCGTTTCATAGAGTATAGAGTTTCGCAGATTTCTTATGTAAGACAAGGAATTCGCGTGGTTTCGAAGTAAGGAATCGATACGGAATAATGGCCCTGTATTATCAACTGTTTCAAAATATAAACAAATAACAAGTACTTAAATTTTCAGGAATTGTAGAAGCAGGCGAGGCTTGCGACTGTGGGCTCCCTTCCCGGTGTCTCTTCAGGGATCCGTGTTGTACTCCGAGGGCTGGGGGCGCTCTTAATTTTGAAGAGGGGTAGGTCAAACACATAAAAACAACCTATCTACTATGAATGAACTTTAAAAAGGCTCCCAAAAAGGTTCTGTGGTGTGACATGATGACATTTTGGCCTAATTGCCTTTAACTGCTGCTGGGCATGCCGCCAAACGTTAGAAGACTGGACACATTTGGAATGACTATAAAGTTTTTCATATCTTTCGGAAATTTTTGTTCTAAGCTGACTACGTAACTAGTTAACTAAGTAGGTGTATAGCAAAACTATTCCATTAGGTTCTTGACCTAGGAACGACATCCGCCAACCCATTTGTTTTTTATTATGTAGGTACCTACCTATCTTCTTTTATTTTGATTGTGTTTCAGCACACTGCATAAGGAAGGGTGCTCCGTGGCACCTTCAGCGGAATGCCACCCGTCTCAGGGACTCTGCTGCTTATCGAACTGCCGGTACGCGAACCTAACCGAGAATGGCATTGTGAGTAGGTACCTAGCATCACACACGATATCCCATAGTATCATCATCAGCCTGAAGACGTCTACTGCTGAAAATAGGCTGACAGCTATGCTCGGAGTTTCCTTGCGAGATAAGATCCGCAAGGAACCTCCGATTTTGCCCTTAGAGTTAGTAAGTTAGAGAGGCAATGGGCAGGCCACGTCGCTCGTAGAACTGGCAACCGATGGGGAAGAAAGGTTCACGAGTGGCGACCACAAACCGGAACAGGCAGCGTTCTACACTTATGCCAGAACTACACAGTAGGTAGTAGGCAGGCCTATAAATCAGTGTCCACGACTATCAATTATTTGACAATTTGTAGTTCTAGTACCTTGTTATTTTACCACCTTCAAAATGAGATTCTGTGCCCGGGCAGCCTTACTCAAGTGTCACTGACTTGAGAGCCAGTTTACAGTTTGGGCGTATCACATCACCATCTGTAAAATCGCCACGTAAAAGTAACCTTAGGGCATCCTTACAGTAGAGTTAGTAGAAAAAGCTCATCCACATATTGTAGACACGTGGAAATCTCATACGACGCGATTCTTGCGCTCGTTTCTTCCACGAACCTGCAAGATGTGGAATGACGTGGTGCTTCCTCCTGATGTTATTCCTCATAACTATGGGGAGCTTCAAGAAAACTGTTAAGAGTCCTCCAGTGTTACAGATGTCCATAGGCGGCGGTGACCACTTACCATCAGGTCAGCTGTGAGCCAATACTGTGGCCTCTATGCACTTGAGGTTCAGCGAAGCAGGCTACAGATGTGGCAGAAGCGCCTGAGCGGCTAGTAATGCAATAAATATCTACATTTTAGGACTGTACGACTCAGAACTTAGACTGCAAGGGGTGCCATAATCTGACATCGTTATGCAACTGCGGGCTCGGCGGGCGATGCTTGAAGGACGGGACGTGTCACGCGGCCGAATGCGCTCTGCTCGGGCTCAGGGAGTGCCAGTGCTTGCGATCGGCGGTTAGTAATACCCCAGATAATATAATAATATCTACAGTACAGATGCCTCATCCCATACAACGGAATAACGCGGGCTATTTTACGAATTATTTTATTTCTGCATAACGCAAGATTATTAAGTGACATTTATTGCGTGTTGGCGAAGTATTGGGCCAACTGAATACACTGGACACTAACTAGTAACTCTCTAGACACGATTTCTACATTTTTTTCAAGTTCGGGCTATTTTTTGTTTGTACCGGATGGGACCCCATGGTAATAGTGACATTACTTTTTGTAGGTTTTTTATTACCTATTCTAAATCTCAATGGAAGAAGACGTTGTTTATATCTGGTTTTAGTAATGGGTTCAACGAGTCCCACCAAACCAAGTTAAACTGAATTCTGATGGGATTAAGTATTTCCAACAAGTTGGTACCACTGCGGCAGGTGCTCGCGTTATTGGAATTTGGATTTCGATGGGAATCCTCCGCGAACTGCTGTTGCAAAGTTGAGTCATTGGACTCGATGAAAAGAAATAAGCCAGTCGTTCATACCTACCTATTTATTGATGTTGATAAACATTAAGCAGACACTTAACAATTGCTTGCACATACCTACCTACGAAAAAACCTCAGTTTGACTGGCTATGCTCCACTTATAATGCACCTATAATGTACCTATTAGTTTACCTATATTTATCAAACATGGACAGGCAGGATTATAAGGACACTCTTCAGGGTGCGAGCTTTACTGGCTACTCGCCCATTTATTTGGAAATTCCAGGGTGGTGCATTAGGAGAGAGTCGAATGTGCGGCATTTGCTGCGAGCTAGAGGGTCCCAACCAAAAGACAAAGTGTGTCGGCGCCGAACTGGCGGCGTATAATTACATGGAGCGATCAGATCTGCCGGCGGGGTGGCCCGGCGATGGTTATTCTGGACGTGGGTATCTTGTAAATGTAACCTTATTTGGCAATGATATTTTGGTGTATATCATTAAAGCTTGTCAGCGTAGACACGTGCACTTTTTTTATGTGGGCTTCGGTTCCGACTCGCTTTATGGATAGACATATTATTATTTGGGAATACTGCCAGATACTTATGTCTACCTATCCTTGATCTTGCCTCTGTTCAATTTTATCAAAGGTGTGACAGAAGCGTAAGAATAGGAAGACCCCATCTATTTCCCATGGGGATTACTAAAGTGGGTGCCGTAACAGTGAGAGCTGGCTGAAGGAATATCTAGGGAATAGAATGGGCAGCGGTATTCTACTTTGCTCTGCATAATAATCTAGGCATGCATGTTCCATCGTCGTCGCTTACCATCAGTTGAGACAGTGGTAAAATATAAGCCTATTAAAGCTATAAATAAAAAAATTAAGCCAGATGCCAAGTAGCCCTATTAGTGCAGGACCTTTCTTCACCATTGATGGTCAGTTCTAATAGCGACGTGGCCTTCCCATTACCTTTTCAAATTGCTAATTTAAGAGCTATAACGGTCACTTTAGTTCTTCTGCGGATCTCCCCATTTCGGATCTTATCTCGCAGGGAAACACCGAGCATAGCTCTCTCCAATTCCATATATCATTGCGCGACTTTGATTATAACGTGATTCATCATCATCATCATCATAAACAGCCCGAAGACGTCCACTGCAGAACATAGGCCTCCCCCAGAGAGC
Organism: Ennomos erosarius; assembly: GCA_963580505.1. Lineage (NCBI taxonomy): Eukaryota > Metazoa > Arthropoda > Insecta > Lepidoptera > Geometridae > Ennomos > Ennomos erosarius. The sequence continues at coordinate 5,765,397 of OY756999.1, read as the reverse complement.
GCCATTTTGGCGGCTGCTCGCCTCCTTCATCCATCGGCTCCTCGCGGCTTTCACCAGATTGTCGGTCCACCTAGTGGGGGGGGGACTGGCCTACGCTACAGATGCAGATGATTACAGAATAGATAATAGTATACCTACTACGTATAATCACAATGTAGTGATGTAATGTGATGTCCCAGCGAACGTGACAATGCAGTTGTGCAGTTCGAACTCTTGCCGCGTGGTGTCACTGCGAGCGTGGGGTTACGGAGCCAAGTGCGTGACGCGCGGCGCGGTCGGTCTGTGTACTGCGCGCGGGGTCTGCACTCGTGTACGGCCACCGCGCTACTCCCGGGACCCGGACACTATGGTGACTAGAAATCATTTTTATCTTACATTTTTTAGGTACCTTGAGTCGCGACTACGCCGGCACCACTGTGTAGGTACACTCACTATCAACTCATACACCATTTTATACAGCGCTCTTGCTACACAATGTGGAGCAGACAAGACCGCTTGAACTGCACCGACATCGAGAAAGTTGGATCCGTATTGAGTGAGCATGTATCTTCTAATTGACCGCACACATTCCATCAGGACATGATGGATGTCCTCTTTTTTCCATCATCATCATCATCATCATCAAAAGCCTGAAGACGTCCGCTCCTGAACATAGGCATCCCCCAAAAAGCGGCTGCTCGCCTCTTGCATCCATAGGCTCCCGGTTTTTAATAGATTGTCGGTCCACCTAGTGGGGGGCTGACTTACGCTGCGCTTCTGGTTCCTCGTCACCTCTCGAGAACGTTTCTTCCCCATTCGGTTCAGGCGCTTTCTTTTATGAAATATTGTGGTGACTCGAGCTGTGTGGAACCTTTTCGTTACTTTACGTACAATTAAAATTCATTTGACTTAAATAATCCATCAAATTGAATTCCAATACCGTTATCGCATGTCTTCATATTATACCTATTTCCAACTGAAGTTGCTCACGAGCAAACGTGCTCCAACATAGCCCGCATCATCACTTTTCATCAGATGAAGCGGTCATTAGAACATTAACGGCGCCGCATGTGTTCCCAATTCCCAATTAATCTAATTAGATTAAGAAGTTTCTCGCTAATATTTATTGATAAATCTTCTTTTTTCCAGCGTGTCAAACTGAGAAGTGTTGAATCGTCTGCTAGAAGACCAAAAGACAATATTTCCATTATTTACCTCTGTACTACACTTTATTTTACAACCAAGCTAAATTAAAAAACTATTTAGTATTTAAATATCTCTTTATTAACAGTAAACAACAAATTAATTTTAACACAATATAGATAGGTACAACATTTAGAATAGAAATATACCGTCCTAATTAAGTAATAATAATGACTGAAATAGTACGGCATACAATATTATGCAATGCATAAGTATAGCCGATTTTTATTCTGTAAAGATTGATTACAAAGGTAAAAACTTAATACTAAACTAAACTGGACCTAAAAACAATACTAGGTACACTGGTAGACTTACCTAGAAACTTTAAAACTAAAATATAAAACTTAAACAGTTGGATGAGGTAAGTGTCCAGAATGCTGGCAGCATTACCACGTTAAATGGCAATTTCAGTATTAATAAACAATGGATTAAGAATTAAGTAAACTAATAGGTACCTATGCTGTATGAGACTATAGCATTACGGTCGGACTCTGGACCGACCCGGGGTTACGGCTCAGCGGCTGGGTTTGGTCGTAGCCATAGTCTCATAAAACCATAACATAACATTAACAAAGTATTTCTCTCCTGCTTTTGGAGTATACTCGGTGTCATGCTGTGTGAGACTATGGCGGTACGGTCGGACTCGGCGCCGCCCCGAGGTTATGGCTCAGCGGCCAGGTTTGGTCGTACCCATAGTCTCATACAACATAACATTAACAAAGTATTTCTCTCCTGCTCGATCCATTCACTGCGGGCACGCTGTGAGTTTTTGCCAATTCAATTATTTTTAAATTATCATTCATAATTAAATACAATGTACACGAATTAAGTGTTGATTGCTATACGAACATGAATAGCGCCCGTGGAGAGGTAAGCGCAACGATAATCAATTTTAATTGGTTTAAATACCTATAGGTTACCCTATAATTATCAAAACCTGCGTCAAAATTATGCAGGTATTGTAGCAGGTCAACGGGGAAAGGAAAGAAATATTTCCCTTTTATGGTTATCGTAGACATTGTATCCTGCTACTCCTGGCTTCAGAGAACGACCTCGGAAAAAAGTGGATAACATTCTCTCGAATTGACATATAGCAGGAATATTGATAATAATTATTTGACCTATCTTTAATTAATGTAATTGGTAATACCGTGTTAATTAAAGTAAATAAATAAATACCTCTTTGAATCCTCTTGGTGGGTTAAAGGATGTCGATTGTTTTTGATAAGTATAAAAAATGTCGCGATTGCCTATTACAAATAAATTTTATCGCACGAAATTGAAATAAATGTGTGGAAATTACACCGGGTGTGCATTCGGGATGCCATCAATCCATTCGAAATCCCCCGCCAAAGAGTTTGAGTGTTTATTTCGAATGAACAAAGACATGGCGAAATATTTGTGTGAGGAGCTTAACGGAGCCTTGCAGCCAAGAAATCCTTGGGCAAATATAAAACAAGAGAAAACACTGTGTAGCACTGTTCATCATAATCATCATCATTAACAGCCTGAAGACACTGTATCACTGGCCGTGTTTATTAGTAAGGAAGGTAGTTCTATAAATCAGACAAGTTATACGGAGTCTGCAGGGCTTCCACTGCGAGTGATTGGTCTTAACTAAATTCTGTGATACCTACACAATATCAAGCTCAATGTAGTAAAAGTAAAACAGAATGTATATTTCTGTGCAATGGTCTTCACGTCTATTCGAATCATAGCAGTTGGGAGTTACTAAAGAGGCACTGGCCAAGACCATGGCTTGTCCATTGCAGACCACGGTCAGTAAATATTTGACTCAAGTTACTGATGCTATCAGAACGTAAGTGTAGATTTCGGTATGTACCTACTTAACCTACCTAACAGGTAGGTAATACTCATGCCGAAATAGATTGTCTTCCCAGGGACGGGGGTTGCAAGAAGCAATGTTTCAGCTGGGTTCCTACAAAAACATGGCCTGCCAGATATTTTGCGGAGCTATAGATTGCACACATAGATAGCGATAATTTCACGTCGAACGTACAGGAGTGATTAAAAGAAAATGGTAATTGCCTCGTATTATATCATCAATTACAGAGCAGAAAATTCGATACAGCAAACAAAACAGGATTTATTAGCCATTTGTGTAGAATCTCTGAAAATATTGTACTGCAATATGCAGTCGAGAAAAAGGCATGAGTTATATTCAACCAACTATCCACTCTAACACACTTCGGATTACCGGAACGAGAAAAAGTACCAACTCAGAAAAAATGCATCTGACTTAAGAATGCACGTATGATATAGGAGATGGCCCTACCTTGGTGGCCCCTTCTTGAAGGGGGTGCTCACCCCTTATAGGGAAAAAATATTAGCCATTTTGGTAAAGGTTGCAGTGGAGGGCAGTGAGACTGCTGCCTAGCCTGCGCTGAGAAAGCCGAATCGAATATTGAAAGATGATCTATGACACTTTCAAGGAGGAATTACTAATCTAAGCAGAATTTTGTAAGAACTAGTAAATTAATATAAAAAATCAAATCTTGCCAAAAACTGGGAATTTTCCTAGCCACACGGAAATGTGTGTGAAAATAGTAACAGAAGCTTCTGCTGCAGTCTGTGGCCCTGAAAGACGTGAAATGTTTATCACAACAGGTCTAGAATCAAGATATATAATATGCCTGTCGTTGTTACAAAAAAATAAACAGTTTCGGCTATCATAACCCCTAAAATGAAACACATTATTAGTATTATTAAAGCAATTGCAATTGATATATTGGGTTTATCATTTTATATGACTCACAAACGAAAGTAAAATCTTTCACAGTGCTCAATAAAATCTCAAGCTAATAGATAGCCAGACTGAGACAGCTATAGAAGCTTATGCACTTCGAAGTGCTGTTGGTGAAAGACAAGCGTATCGTAGGCAAATATTTAAAGGGTCGAAATCGAATAATTTGAGTTTAATTTACTACCCAGCTAATGATCACATCACAACCTCGTAAAAATGGATAGAAACAATAAAGCATGCAGCTGTAAACATTAAAATCGAAGGAAGAGACGGCGGAAATACAAAACAATACAATACAAAAACTCTTTATTGTATACCACAGAATCAATCACTGATACATAACAGCTTATAGTAGGTATTACAATCGGCGGCCTTATCACTAAAAGCGATCTCTTCCAGGCAACCTTTGGAAATATGTTATTCTGAGGGCAAAGTACGTATTCCAACGCTGAAAGAGCCTGCGGATCCATTAAAAGAACTATTTTCTGCGAAACCGATGAGTGGAGACGATTCCTTCATCGCATTCGGAAATGTAACTCATGCTTTCATATGACGTCATTTGGAGCAGGTAGGGTAAAGTGAGTACCTAATACATAGTTTCGATTTTGAATTAAGTAGACACTTGGACATGTAACACTTATCATGGCGTAGTCACAAATAAAACATATTTAATAGGTACTTTTATGGTTTACTCTCTATTATAGATGGACAGAACAATGGGTCGGTGCGTCAGCTGGAGCTGCTCATCAATTTTATGGAGGGCCACCGAGGCCTTGCATTGGGTCGTGTGCGGTCGAAAGAGGCGAGAGCGCTTGCAGGACGTCTTTGACAACACTGCGCAGACGTTCTCAACGCTGAAGGCGTCACAAGAATGCCTAAAGAATGGTCCAAACCAAATTATACAAGGAGTGGAACGAGCAACTGTACAAAAAAATACAGCGCGTAGCAATATCCTGCCAGATAAATTAGCAAGAACACACTTTACTAGGTGGTAGGACTTTTCTGCAAAGTTCGTGTAGGTAGGTACCACCGCTTTGCCAGTTATTCTGCCGCCAAGCAGTAGTGTGCAAGCACTACTGTTCCGGTTTGAAGGGCATTGTAGCTAGTGAAATTACTGGGTAAATGAGACTTTATGACCTGATTACACAGTGTAGTAAACTGATTACTAGACTGTGTGATGTCTCAGGATGACGTGCGCAGTGTAGTGTCACGCGAAACTTTATTATTTTAAAGTTCCGAGTGTCACTGCAACTGTTATGGGCGGCCGTATTGCTTAACATCAGGTGAACGACCAGCTCGTCACGTCATTCATTCTCATAAAAAAAAAAAATTGAAAATTATTCTGCTGCTCAATCTCAATATGCTTTTGAGGAAATCACGGCTCACAATCTGCGTACAATGAAACGCAGCATGTAGCCGCCATATTAGAATAATCTTGCATGACATTTGGGTTTGCTCAGGGTGCGCTCTGATTGGCTTAGCTAGATGGCCAGCCATATTGTCTTTTTTCACTCTATTTTATTTTCATAACCTCTCCACTTCATATGTTAATTAAGTTATTTTATATTGGTGAAATGTTTTAGATGTTAGTTATTGAGAGCTGTGTGTACAAAAATTCACAGCATGACTATTTTCTATACAATTTTCCGTGGACTGAGAAGTGTGTGCAAATGTTTGTGATTTTGTGGTGTGTTTGTCAAAACACTGAAAAGCGTTTCTTAATTTAATACCAAGTCATATACGGCAATTCGGTGTATCAAGTATATTCTTCCCTATTTACTAATGACGACATTTCGAGTCAGTACATATACTTTTATCTGTTTCGAGTCGAGTGGAATACCATCTCAGGAGGATGCTGGTAAGTCTTGTACAAGATGAATCGTTAACATGTTTATCATGGTCTTATGTTATCATAATTTTTTTGCTAATACACCACTATTGTAATATAGTAAACCATCGGTACCACTGTTTTTATCTGATACTTATTCATCTAAAAGATATTTTGACCCTGTAGGTATAATTAGGCCGCATAGACATCACACTAAGCTGATGATGATGATGATACTATACAACATGGATAGACCATTCACAGATAATATCTGATTTCCATATCCCATGAGAATTTATTATGATTTGTTTTCAGATGGAACGGTTACAATAAGCGGAGGCAGACAAACGTCTACACAAATTGCTTAAATATCATTCTAGGAAAGAAAATAAAATTAAGGTAAGTTTCATAGCATTTTCGTTATTATACAGATTAATTTTATTGGTAGGGAAATATTTTGAATCATGATGCAATTTTAACCTGCATCTATCCATCCTGAAAGCCTAAGCCGGGACATCCTTTTCTTAACCGCCTGACTCTGGAGTCTGAGCCGAGGGTTTAAGCTAGTACCTAGCTCAATATGGACATACTAAAGTTATTATACAATCGTTTTATTTAACATGATTATTATGGATGTTTTCCGGTTGATGATGAATTTTCTTTCATTGTAATTTTTTTATACAAGTACCCATTTGTATAGATTATACCTTCTTTTATATTAATTGTGTTGTTTCTTATGTTTCAGGTGAAAAATTGTGTGAAAGTACTGTATGTAGCTGCAATAGTACAGTATAACTGTATAACACACGTGAGGGCATGGATATCTTTCAAGTAAGGAGTTGTATATTGCCTACCAGTTATATATAACAGAATGCTATGGATAAAATACAAAAAGGATTTGTTATTGTGATCGTTATATTTAAACATTTAAGTACCTATGCACATTTAAATATAAGTAGCTAATGAATTTTGCTAAATTGGAGGCCCATGTTCAGTAGTGGGCGTGTTAGGGCTGATGATAATAAATAATAGTAATCTAATTTCTTATTAATGTTTATTTAAAAAGTCAACTGTTCAAAATTGGATTATGATAGATTTTAGTTATTAAAATATTCAAAAATCAGTTACAATAGATAGTCTATTTCTATAATCATTTTAGGTTGTTGTTCAAATACTCATTTTAAGTAATTGTAAGCCTTATTTTAACAAAAATAGTTTAAGTTGTATAATTGAATTGAATCATAGTTTTGCGGCAACATGAACATACCGTTTGTATTGGCTGATTGATGTAAATTAAAAAAATAAATATTTTAATAAATGATTTATAGTTTTATTTGTACGATAATAAAAATTAGGAACTTGAAAATGGCTATGTAACAGCTATAGGTAGGTATATATAGTGGCACACCGGCTAATTCCGTTTCACTTCATAGACCACATGGATAGAAAAAAAAGAAACGTCATGCGACATAATTTTCTACAGTCTATGGTGACAGTACTAGAGATGGTCGTCTGATACGTAGTATCTCTTAGTAGTCTGTGGAGGAAATGGATAAGGAGCACGCAAAACGCACAACGCTTTAAAAGTTCTTCACGACGCATTATCGTGTTTACGAAACTTTGTTATATTTCGAAGAATTTATTACGATATACATAATGATCAGACTCGCTAACCAACTGAAGCAAAGAATCGACGATGGATTATTGTGCTTCACGTACGGAAGTTTCATGTGGATTTGGGCCACTTCTAAACTTGTCCATTTCTAAAAGTGTCACCTTTTGAGCCTGTGTTTGTTTTTAAAGCCGCCACTGCTCAACTTGTTTACTTCCGGGCGAATCATTAAGTTGAGAAGCCTAATTCTACCGGAGGGCGGAAATTTTAACAAAAATCTACTAATATTTGATTCATCAATTTGATACGCATCTACACATCTGTTATATGGACGTACGATATCTACGACAATATCGAAATTTTCAGATGGGCGCTACAACAGAAAATTATTATTGCTCGTAGATCGCTAACCGATAACGGCTTTATGGTTAAAAACTGAAAAGGTGACGATGCTCTGAAAATAACGCAGCTGCGTGAGTTTCCTGAAAGTATTAACAGAAAAGAAATGCATATAAGCTGAAAACGAACAGAGAAAAAAAATCAATCTTTTATCACCACTTACTCAGCATGAAGGAGATGGGAAAACAAGCTAGATTGGGGAATTACGTTGCCTCCACGGCAACACAGATTAATTATGTAGAAACAAACAAACAAAGACATTTCAGGTTTATGGGAAATATGAAGAAATTGGACGTAATCAGACACTACCCACTTCGTGAAAGTTTACAATGAAGGTGTGATAGCACTGAGTCATGTCCTTGTAGCAAGGAGCATTAGTATTACGATAATAACCTATTGTAATAGGAAACCAACTTAATTTTATTAAAGATAATAAACACTTCTAGCTCTAGCTCTTTAACTTCGAGCCAATCCAACGCTTAATTTGTCTTTTTAAAAAGCCTTAGGAAAACAAATACGTTGACAGAAATGGATATAAGGAAGGACTGCTTCCCATGGTACAATTTTATGTAGTCTGTTTAAGGGTGAAATATGTTGTTTATTCGATAAGGACGCAATTGATTTTACAAAAAGTGAATACTGAATATTCAGCTTTGATGAAAGTCAAACTATCATAGAGGCTGGTTTATACAATGACAGCATTGAATCATTACATCACTCCAATCGAGTTTAAAACAAATCGGTTTCCGATACAAAAAATTGATAAACGACAGATACCTAATCACCAATGGAGAGACACGAATTTGCTTTGCGAAGAATTTAATTTTTGCAAATCACTCTCTATCCAAGAGAAATAATCTGCCACTGGATCAGCTGGTTTTGTGGAAAAATGTTTACTGGCCTTTCATTCAAAAATCACAAAATAACATCACGAGGAAAATAGGAAAGATTTCAGGAGTGGCTGGCCGACCCTCCTTCATAGTATCAAAACCTCTACGAAAATTACACCATAGTTATGGATAACGCTCCATATCATTTTGTTCAAATCGACAAAGCGTCACACAACAATAAAAAAATCTGATTCAGAGTATTTGCTGTAACGACAAGGTGTGTGTTCAAGTCATTCACAGCACTAGTTTATCGATTGATTTTATCTCATCACTTTAATCAGTTCGTTCACCTCATTCGTTCAATCTGTAGTATTCGCTCTGTTCATTCCGTCCATTCATTCAAGTATGCAGTCGTGTACGCACCTATAAAACGTCTTGTGTTCAAAATAGGGTTTTATTTAATATCCTTAACACAAAGCGGTGCCAAAATCCAATAAATCAGAACCCAGAGGACGATTTGCGCAAAGCTGCAGTTGGATTCATTTTATGGAAGGAGACACCGGCGCACGCGGTCCTATCAAAATGGCCATCGCTGTTGCTGCTGACACATCGACATCGAAGACAAAAAGCACAGAAGACAAAGCCAATTCTAAGCCAAGCTATCGACACTGAAACATGCGCGCACCATTACCGGCGTGGAAGCCTTTCTTCAACGTCACCCGGCGCCAAATGCTGCCGACATCGAGGTGCGCAAGCCCATTGTCGACGGCGTGTACAACAAATTTCAGGATATCCAGGCGGAAATAGGAGTCCATGTGGGAGACATTGAAGATGATGATGGCTTTGAGGAACGCTTCCTAGAACTATCAGCTCGGCTGGTCGACCTCGAACACAAGCACACGAGGTACGGCGTAGGAGCGGGTGAAGAAGCTGCGACGCTTTTCTTTATTAGAGTCGGGCGTAAGCCAAAATTTAGAAAAAGTTACGACGACTACTCTATGAATAAATTATATCATCGACACCGAGGTAACCGTCACTGTCAGCTGTCAAATTGAAGTTGACAAATGAACCTCGTTGGGTGACCTCATCCATGAGGTCACAAGGGGAAGAAATTATATTGTTTTTTTAGTTTATTAAAATAACTAAAACATCGAGTGGTAGGGATATGTCCTACGCGGACATCAAGACAAAATCGCTATATCCCAAACACTATGATGAAGGCTATTCTTTAAGGGGAAGCCAGTCCTCGACACAGCAGCTTGAGTTTTGCTTTTGGCGATATGCAAACTAGTGACTCCTGTGAGCCTGAGCAGGGACGCGGGCAAGCGTCTTGGACAGTAGCTCACGAGATGACGTCGGTCTGACGCAAATCCGCCCAGTCAGTTTAGTCAGAACGACCGTTGGAAACCAAAAACTAGGAGGCGTTAAAGCCACCGAATTTTCTTATTGCATTTCGGCTAGGGTGTAGCTGCTGACCGTTGAGCCTGTCTCCACAGCTGCCAAGCTAACCACTTATTTTGCTGCAGGCAGCTGCGCCCTGCGTCAGATTCGTGGTCGTGGCAAGTCGCTGCCGCGCCACCCCTGTGTTACGCGGGCGCTAAGCTCCACCTCGCCCCAGCGTGAGCCTGAAGGCCACCTCTCAGATAAAGGAAAAAACGCCTCTACAGGGTAAGTCTCCCCACTAATTTCGAAGATTGAATTGTTGGGTGCTTTTTCAGGGGTGGGTGATTGGGTTTGTGGGTTGTGCGTGAATAGTGAGTGTTGGATTACTTTCAAAATGGGTACATTTTTGGGCAGGTTACCTATCAAAGTTAACAACCGAACGTCAAATCACTCTGTCGGATTTTTAATTTTAATTCTAAGTATGTAATTTAACATAGGAGTGTTGTACATAGATTCTAGGAATGATCTAAGTATATATGTCATGTGATAAAGGAGGGAATATGATCCGATATGATATTACTTAATCAGCAGAACTAAATATGATGATGTGAGTACCTACAAACATTCGTACTTAATGCTTTTGTTAATAACTGTTAATCTTGTACCAGTGTATCTGTCCTTTTAAGAAAAGGAATAGAATATATATAGTAATATAGAATATATATATACATATATAATATTTATAATAATAATACAATACATATTATTAATGTGATAATAGTATACATTTATTCCTTATTATGCTAGAAGTAAAGTTGTCAACATGTGTAACTAACCAGCTGGTATTCGCACGCAAATCGTTCCGGCAACATTTGTATTAAGGGGCTCCCAAGATACAGGCTATGCCTAGTTTGGGGCCCGTAGCAAATTGTCTCAGCTATTTAATAATACAACTGCCTATTGTGCCATTGCTTATAATACTGGTATTATAAGCTATGGAAATAATAATTAAATAAAATTGTCACTTTGTTGTAATATTTTTTTTGGATAATAAATTATATTTATTTATATTTATTTATTTAATTTGAAAGTAAATGTGCATCAAGTTGTAGACAATCTTAATAAGGGCCCTGTGTGACACGTAAAACTAAGTTGTAATCTCTAATATTAAATAAAGAAACTAACGAGTGAGTGCAGTGTTTTCTTTCCTCTCCCCCTATAGGGATAGGACACAACTTTTTAAAGTATTACAAAGGAATTCATAAAATTAACGCGCGAGCGCAGCGAGCGCGTAAACTTTACACGTTTATATGTATGTATGTACCTAAGTCGAGATAAAATAACATTTTAGCTAGTTTTGTCCAAATAAGCTGTTGGTTTTTCAATTAAGCCAACTCAAAAACTTCAGTAGTTTATAAATACATGTAAGAATCAGATTATAACAACAGCATACCAAAAAAAATAATTAAAATTCAAGTGTCAGCGAAGCAAGCGTTAAAATTACATAGACCTATCAGGGGCCGTTCATTAAATACGTTCGCATACAAGGGGGGGGGGAGGGGTCTGGCTGAGTGTGACAAGATGTGACAAGGGGGGACGGGGGGTATACGGCAACGTGACGTTCGCCGTTTATTATTTTTTGACATGAGCGCTAGCTCTGTGGCGCGACTCTAGCGGCGTTGCGATCCGTCACAACGGGTTTCTTTGTTTTTCCAATACTTGAGAGAGTAACGTTTCCACGTACCCTGCGCTCTCGATTCAGTAACAAATGAAAATACTATTTCTCAAGTATTTATTGTTATTTTATTCCTTCATTCGTCATTTAGCAGTAAACTAATACAGACGCTTTTTTCATCTTCTCAATTTAATACTCTTCTCTATTTACTATACTTTCTATTTAATACGTTAATTACTTCATACTCTTTATTGCCGAAATTTGTCACTTCTGATTTTAATAGTTGAGATACATATAAGAAAACAATGACATCGATAAGAGGTGAACTCTATCAAAAATTATTTAACACTTATAAAAAGTGTTATCCGGATAAACGTGGACGGTAGTTTTGAAGATGAAGAAGAAGAAGATGGTGCAATACCGATTGTAGATATTTCGGCCCATTTAGAAAATCCTTGGACTTCTGAATAATAGAAATATTATTTATTATTTATATGTTCGTTATGAAAGATATTTATTAATTTTAAATTAAAAAAAAAATTTAAATAATATTTAAATTTTATTATAATAACTAAATAAATGTTTTTAATTTTCAGAATTTGTCTACTATCATTTAGAATTTATCATACTCAGCAGGGGGGGGGGGTCTTAGTTTTTGTGACGAAATATTTCTAGGGGGGGTCACAAAAAGTGTGACACAGCGTGACAATGGGGGGGAGGGGGTCAAAAAAAGCTGATTTCAGTGTGACGTATTTTATGAACGGCCCCTCAGCATAGCTGGGCATTAACTCGTTAATCCGTTAATCGTTAATTAACGAAGTTAACATTTTGATTAACGAATTAACTTTTAAGTTAACTTACACGTTAACTTCCGTTAATATGCAGAAGCCCGTTAATCGTTAATCTAATGCCTACTATTTACCGCACGGCACCGCGGCGCGGCGCGAAAAACAGGTTCAGACAAGTATGAAACGAATAACAAGTGCCGGGCGGCGCGTGGCAGCGCGTGAAACAAAAACAAAACTAGATATATTTTGCCGACACGTGCGAGCGAGAAAACTGACTGCGTAGATATTTTTTCGTTTGATCATTTCATTACTTAGCGCCAGTGCTTAGAGTGACGAATGTTTTGTTTGTTGTTATTATAAATTACTCTCAGTGATCATTTGCGTGTTGATAAAGAAGAGTGAATGTAATTTAGTTAGATAAAAGTGTAGGCTGTGCAGTGTAGTAATTAAAACCATATCATGGAAGACATGGAATCGGATTCCAGCGGTCCTGATGAGAATCCATGGCCACATTTGACTGAGTATGTGGAATTTGTATCCAGATCGGGCCAGCAAATACCTTTTGCGTGTAAGCGATGCTTGCTGTAAGAAACCAAAATAAAAGTTCATGTATCAAGCCTGAATAATTTGAAACAACATGTAAGAAGGGTACATGAGTCACAGTACGTACAGTTTGAAGAGATTGTTAAGGCGGGCTCTAACCGGGGCAAGGCAAAAAGGAGAACTCATTCTGCCGATGATGATAGCACAAGTAGCAGTAATCTTAATATTCCTAACTAGCTTTTGCCCGCGGCTTCGCACGCTTGTGTTATGTTATTTTTACGTTATAGTCTAATAATAGATCATGCATTTCGTACCAAACAACAAAATCCACTAAATCTTTTCGAAGCTGAGCACAGTAACCTGTATTAGCATAGGTGTAGGTATAACGCAAGCATAGCAGTGAGTGGAAGCTATTTAAGCCATTATCTAAAATTAAATGTTTTGAGTCTAATATAGATTTATAACAGTAAAAGAAGTTTCAAACAAAAAACTACAATTTTATAAGTACCTCTTCATATTACAACAAAAAGAAATCATCATCACTTCACTCAGGTCTTTGACAGAAGTTTCAGTAAGTTTTGTTTAGGTAGTAGTTACCTAAGCAGGCAGGTACAGTTTAGAAAAATATGGAAGCATCACACACGACGATCCTGTTTTGCTCAGTTTTACATATTATCCGCGCGCTTTTTGTTCCATTTACCACATTTTTTTACCTTCTTAAGTTTGGTTCCATACGAATTGAGTACCTAACTACCTACACATAGCCAGTGTCAACATTTACCTGTACGACGCGTATATAATTAATTTTCTTAATACTAATTAGGAATTACAAATACTAAACCACCACTCCTTAAAGAATCTACAGTTATAATTATTATTATGTCCACTACTTTCTACGCTGTCTCATTCCCAACATACCTACTTAGTGATGAAAGTAAGGAAGTAGGTTAAATCGTCATTACATAATTACAAAGACTGACCTATGTAATAGGGGGAATTCTGTGCATAATTATTACTAACACCCAAAGATAGTTACTTACCTACTATAACTCCTTGAAGTAACCGAGTAATCAATCATTTTCTGCTCCCGTGGTTTATTTAAAAGCCCACAGATCTAAAATATTTTAACTATTAAAAACTTATTTCAGCATGCAAGAAGAAGAACAAATCAAAAACAAACAAACGCGCCATGTTGTTAATTCGAGGATACAATTTTATTACCATAATGAATACCTACATATTAATTATTATATCTAAGTACCCTTTTTAAACATTTTTCATCAAATATTTCGTATCATTGGCTAAATACAAATAATAGCACCTCCGGCTTACTTTAATACCAAAATAAAAAAGGTTTAAAATGCGTAGCAATGATAAGGGTATATAACTTAAGTAGCTATAAGTACTACAGAGGGTCTAGCAAAGATACCAACCACTAACGCTAACGCCAAACGCTAACTCCGAAACTGTATTGAAATGACATTCGCTGTGGAAAAGTTTAAAGCGATTTCCGAAATGTCATCCTAGTACATTTTGGAGTTAGCGTTTGGCGTTAGGGTTAGTGGTTGGTTTCTTTTCTAGACCCCCAGGTACCTTAAAACTTCATTGGGGTTGATCAAGAATGTAGCAGTAGCGCAAAAATAATTTTATCTACCTAATTGGAATGGTAACGTGTAGTAAGTTCATGTAAATAATACATTTTACCAGATCGCCAATAAAGAACATTACTCCCGCCAAAACCCTATAAATCGAAAACATGAATAAAAATGTAAGCTTCAATATTGGCTAAGTATGATAATCCCGTGAAACCTTATGAATAATTATAAAAAGTCTAAGTACCTACCCTTTTAAACAGTTTTCATAAAATACTTCCTATCATTAGCTAAATACAAATTTTGTCTAATGCCAAAATAAAAAAGGGTTTACAATGCGTAGCAAAAGCAAGGGTCAATGGGCACAGATTACTGAATATGTTACTACTAAAGGTTAAGCTATAGGTACTATAAATACAATTTTAAATACTTATTTCAAATGGTAACGCGTAGTAGATTTTTGAAAACTAATACATAATACCAGATCGCCAATAAAGAATTTTGCCCTCTCCAGAACCCAATAAATCGAAAACATGAATAATAATTTAATTATGTTTCAATATTGGCTAAATATGATATCGCGTGAAGCCTTAAAACTTATAAAAAAAGTCTAAGAAGTTTTTAGTTTTCTAAATTCCTTGTTCTCTGTGTCGTGCTCATATTCAAGAAGGTTCTCATACCTATCCTCTTTTTTAGTTCAGACCACAGATTAACGAAAAAACTTATCTATATGTAAATACATATGATTTTTTTGGGTATAGGTACTTACATAATGAACATATTGTTTTTCTCTAATCTGCATTGCATCGAGCGCAGACGAAGTTATCGCGCGTTGTATTTCGCCGTAGCCCGAAAAGTGTGATACACTGCCGGTAATGCAGACGCACCAATTGTTATTTACTGTTGTAAAACATGCATTAAATTACTTCCTTATTGCTTAGTGCAGTGGGGATTGTTCAGAATGAAATACAAAAATATAGGAGTTCCGTACTCAAAGAGTAAATCCTTATTACTTAACCTCCGCTGTCCGTCTGTCTGTCGGTCTGTCCACAAGGACGTACTCATGAATCGTGATAGTTAGACTGTTGAATTTTTCACAGATGATATATTTCTGTTGCCACTATAATAACCGTGGTCCGTATTCAAAGGGACAGATAAACAGACAAATAAAAAAAATTGGTTTTACTTCATATTGATAAGGAATTATAAATTATAACTATTACAATTTATTTTTGTAATCACAAATAATACTCTCACAGTTTGTAAAACATATTTATTCGCCGACATGCAATATAACGCTACTGCTTCCTCCATTTTATTTAGCCCACGTCGGTCGCGCAGCAGGCAAACAAATTGACCGTGTGTCCAGGTTGGCGCGCTACCAAAACGTCGAGAATAGTCAACAGAGATGTTTTTGCGCGCCAACTCAACAGCGAAGGTTCGGGCGTATATGAAGCCGTGCCATAATAGTAACAGAGTTTTTTTCTTTAATCTGTGCATCCGGATAAACCCGAGATAAAATTACCGTCAGTAGCAGTATAGCAAAGTAACATTTTTTTTCTTTCATCTATGGTTAGTTGCCAAAATATAACTTATCTTTTGACACTGGCTAAATACCTACACTATGTGTGGAGCCAAAATATAAGACAAAAAACTTACCTTGAGGCCTTGAAGCAGCCATCGTGTTAAAATCCCGTTCCGTTTCATAATGAAATCTTAATCATTTTCACAAAAAAAAATTAACGATATATAAAATTTAATATATCCTATGTTTTGCGCCGGGTTTTTCTAAGCTTATTAGTGAAAACCGCATGAAAATCCGTTCAGTATTTTCGGACTTGTGCCGTAACAAACAAACAAACAAACAAACAAACAAATTAACAAACAAACAAACAAACAGACAAAATGTCTAAAAAGTAGCTTAACGTGATCAGCGAAAAATTTCAAGCCAACCTGTGTCATTTTTTTTTCGATATCTTGCATTTACAGATTTTTTTATCTCTACAGTTTTATTATATGTATAGATATAGATCCCGTTAAAAGAAGAATTCAACAGGGTCGACAGCTGAGCATCGGGGAATCGTTCGGGATTGCAGCTACTGGCAGCGGTGTACCCCAAGCCAAAGTGGACAAATGTATAGTAAATTTATTTGTTTCAAACATGATTCCTTTACATGTTGTCGAAAGCAAGTCTTTTGGTGCGTTGATAAAAACGTTAAACCCGAGCAAAAATTCAATTTCAAGAAGAACTTTGGGTAGACGCATTACTGACGAACACATTGAATTGAAGCAACACCTGATTAAGTAAGTAACTAAAATAAATTACTATTTTCTATTTATTTTTATCAGATAAACGTCGCCTTACGTATACCTACCTACGTAGGTATAATTTTATTTGAAAAAAGTTAAAATAATTAGGGGTTCATAAAATAGGTATCCATGAATATGTAAATATGTAAATAATTTTCATTTATTAATAGTGCATTTTTTTTTTACATGATGTGTTTATAATTTTAATTTCAGTTTACTTGGAAAAATTGATTGGGTGGCAACGACGGCTGACTGTTGGTCAGCTCACAACAAAAGTTATTTGGGCATGACAGTTCACTAGTTAGATGCTATCACAAGAGCCAGAATGCATGCAGTATTAACGTGCATACGCCTAAAAGGTCATCATACATACGACATCCTGGCCCAAGCAATGATAGATATTCACTATGAATTTCACATAGATAAAAAAAATCACAAGGTCAGTTAAGTCTATTTTTCGTGATGTGACCTACGGTGATGTGGATCGGTTACGTAATCCTTACTTAACATTATAAATGTGAATGTGAGTTTGTTCGTTTGTTACGCTTTCACGTAGAAACTACTGAGCCGATCAACATGAAATTTTGTACACATATTCTCAACGTAGGCTACCTAAAAAAGCAGACATAATTTTATTTTAGGACTACTACGGATAATGGCAGTAACTTTGTAAAGGCATTTGTGCAATTCGGCTCGGAGATCGACATACTTCCAGAGTTGCCATCATGTGATTTAGAGTCTGAGTTTGACCCTGATATTGCCAATCTTTTAAATCCAAACTCAGAAGAAAATGATGACTTAGAATTTATTTCAGTAGAAAGCATACTCAATGCTCCTGATCGTCTCCAGTGCAATGAAATCAATGAACAGATATTAGAAAACTTGAATACTATGCCAGCTTACATGAGATGTGCTGCACATACGTTCAATCTGGTCGCTAGCAAAGATGCAGATGCTGCTCTACAAATAACTGTTTTCAAGACTCCCTACAGAAGTGCCTTAGCCAAGGCACGTACTCTCTGGAATCAGCAATCACGTAGTACGGTAGCGGCAGATAGCATTCATGCTGAATTAGGCAGACGACTTGTCCTTCCAAATACGACGAGGTGGAACTCTCTGTATGATGCTATTGTCCTTCTCAACAGTATATTGGAAACAAAAAGGCCTTCTCTTCACAGGGTTATGACTAAACTAAAAATTCTAACTTTCAATGACCAAGATGTGACTGTAATGAAGGAGTACGCAAAGGTAATTTCATAAAGATAAACAGATAGATCACTGACATGAATGTTCCCGAAAACTGGCCCATAGGATGATTTGGAAATGTACTAGAGATATGTACGGAAAAATCCCGAGGCAAAGAATTAAATATGTCAGCATCAGAAAGTGGTACCAGGAAGAAGTTCCAGATGGGATCTCGGAAACGATAAGAGATAAAAATAAACTAATAGAACAAAAATGTAGTAAACCTTGGGACGATTCTAAATAAACAATAAAAAAAGGTACCTTTCATACAAAAAAACATATTTTTCATACAAAAACCGAAAAATACTTACTCAGAAAGTCATATATTCCTGTCCTGTCATCCAGTAAGAAACTTTATCCCCTCTCAAATAAGGTCGTTAATCGTATGAAATAAGATGGCCGCATACGGCTAACTTCAGTTTCATGTTTTGACATTTGACGTATATAGCAAAGTTCTCTGTGCATTTGACTAGATAGATATGGCGGCCACAGAGATGGCGGCGGTTTAATTTTTGTTTGTAATAAGAAAAACAACATTATTTATGTATGTGAGACAAGTAATAAGGGGAATTCTGTGATGTGAGAATAGAACCAGCCTATTTGTTCCCGTGGGTATCATTTGAACGTTCTGACACGTATAGCAACAAGTAAGTCTTATGATAAACGAAGTAAAAGCAGACTCAAAATATACTGCAGAAATGCATAGACTAGGTACTTATTCTAAGCATTAGCATAAAATAATAACAATACCAGGAACAAATTATGCTCTTCATCCAGAACACACTAAAATTCTATGCTTGTTTATTAGTACCTAAAGTATTAATATCCACCTTGTTTTTTATTAACTCAATGCTACCTTGTCTCATTTTCAGAGTTCCAACCTATAAAAGATCCAAAAAACAAGCGCTCAGTGATGGATGTTAATTATGACAGAGGAAAAACAGGAATTTGGTTTAGCATCAGGTAAATAATTAGGTCACCTCTTCTAAGCTTATGGGGAAACTGTGAATAATAGCTTAATATAGATTTAGGGTGGGTATTTTCACCAATAGTTGAGGTAACCAATGGAAATGGTCAAAATTTGTTAGAGCTGTTGGTCACCTTAACTATTGGTGTAAACCCACCCTCAAGCTCAAGTAAGCTCAAAGTAGCCCAGCAAGCAGAACTAAAATGACCAATTTAGTTGTTTTGAAATAGCAACGGGCAGGTCCTAAAACAAAACTTTCATGGTTGTTACCCACTGGAATACTACCACTGAGATGACAGCATGCATGTTTTTGAAATTGGGTCGCTGGGAGTTAAAAAGTTAAGCTATGATCATAAAGACAGTGAAGTTAAAATGTTGATTGCATATTTCTATTTTTGCTCTTTGCATTCTATGAAGTCGATAATACCAAAAACAAAGCAATTTTATGAAGTAAGTATGTATATATTTATATGTATATGTAGTATGTATAATGGTGTAATTTATGTTATCTTATTTAGAATCAGCAAGTTGAAGTGGCAATGGGCAAGCCACATCACTCGTAGAACTGACAACAAAAGGGAAGAAAGGTGGGCCGACAACCTGGTGACCATAACCATGGGGAGCCGATGGATGCAGAAAGCAAGCAGTCTCTTAAAGTGGCATTCTTTGGGGGAGTTCTGGTTGTCTTCATGTTGTTGATGATGATACAAATTGGTTTTTATTCAAAGAAAGCATGCAAAATCAAAATGAAACAATATAATAATAGTTATGTATGTAGGTGTATAAAATTATATAATGAGGTGCTGCTTATGTCATTGTTATATAAACTATCTTATCAATGTATCTAAGTGTTTTTTTTGGGTCTTGGTATAGAAGTACTATATATTTATTCTGTGGTATAGGTAAGGTAATTGTGTTAAGTCCAGGTAACAGATACATATATTTCTATCTCTTGGTAGTGTGGTACAAACTCAATGGCGGCTATGAAGTGCACTGCAAGCCATCCACATGCTGCACTCATATTTCTCACCGACTTCAAAGCTGACATTGAGTTTGAATCACACTTTATGTATGTAACCGGTATATTCCCAGTTGCCCGTACATTGCCCTGAGGTGGTATTTGGGAATAATATGGGTTGCAAGTTGGTAATGTTTTTTAAATAATGCTACTTTGGATCTAGAGTAGCAGTGGAATAGTTAGGAAACTGTGGGTTGGATTCCCACCTGGTACCAACATTTGTGTGATGAAAATAGGTATTTGTCCTCTGTCTGGGTATTATATACTGTTAGTTTATCTGAGTATATCAGTTATCTGGTTCCCATAGTACAAGCTATGCTTAATTCTGGGTTAGATTAAAGTAAATCTTCTGAAGTAGGTAAGTTTTATATATATAGAAGACTATATATTTCACGAATTGTTGAGATAACTATAAGGTGATATATAAATAAATGTTTTAAATGAGATTGCCATGGCTAGGTAAATACATCATTCCTAACCTATCAACAGAAAAGAACAGTACCTATGCAAAGGAACAATGACTGACAATTAAATAAAAAAATGACCTACTATTTGAAAATCACTAACTAGGTACTAAGACATAGGTTAACTACTTAAGTTACTAACATATTGTGAGAAACAAGAGATTAAAAAACTACCTAAAACGTTTATTTTATCACCCTATCTGCTCCTTCAGTCTACCTATGAAAATAAAGCATGTAACTGTGCTGCTGGAACTTAGGAAATGATTCCAATAGTGGTAAAGATCCTGTAAGAACTATTAAAAATGTAAGATAAGAAGAATCTAAATGTAATATCCTGAAGGACTGAAACAGTGTTTGTGAATTAATGTGGTAGAATAATAATTAGAAAATGGTGTCTCCAAGTTTCTTTGGTCCCTTGATTTTTTTTATAACACCGATTTGCTATGTTCAAGAGTCCATGAAAGTACTATCACAATATACCTACCTAATTTCATTAAGATCATAGAATGACGATAAATAATTTCAAATGTAAGAGTATCAATATTTTATTATAATTTGGACTTGGATTGCATTATTAAATTAAAGGTAATCAATCAGACACAAACCAATTTTATTTATTTATTTATCTAAGATTCACAGCGTAGGCAGACCACCCACTAAGTGGACCGATGACCTGGTGAAAACTGTGGCAAGCCGATGGATGCAGAAGGTGAGCAGCCGCTCAAAGTGGCACTCTCTGGGGGAGGCCTATGTTCAGCAGTGGATGATGATGAACTATGATGAACCATCAGCTCCTCGCAGTAGGTACTGACCAGATCAATAATTACTATTAGGTAACCAGGTTTAAACATAAATTTAGATATGCCTTGCATGAGACCAGTAGGTAAGTACAATCTATGATGTATTTTTAGCTAACAGGCAATTTACTAATATTATTTCCCTTCACTTGAAACTACCTACATACATTGAAAAACTAAATAAAATACCATTAACTTTGCTAAGGTTGTATTTGGAACATCTGTGAATAAATGGATTCTATAATTAATTGTTCATCCTGTTGCAACTGAAATCATTAAATTCATTATGTGTCCCACGGGCAGCTGTGCGCTGTCTGCCTGCATAGACATGGCAAGTTATACTATAAAAAAAAATGGGAGGTAAATTCTATGGCTGTCTGTCAAACAACCTATACAATATAACCTTTTCTATTTCTGAATTAATAACACTATAAAAAGTATATTAATAAATATCAGTTATCTGGTTCCCATAGTACAAGCTATGCTTAATTATGGGTTAGATGGTGCTGTGTGTAATGTCCGCACATTTATTTATTTTCCTCTTCCTTTTCTTCTGTGTTTTTATTATAATCAAATCCTCCTTTCTAATGGGAACGCCTATGTTCAGCTGTGGACATCTGACTGGTGACATGCCTATTCATAACTTATTGGTAGGTCCTAAAATGAATAATACTACTACTACTTTCTCCATGTGTACATAATTTATATATGTTTTGCACTATAAATAATAAATAAATATCTGGACATTCACACACCGGCACCACAATCTAGCCTTAAACTAAGCAAAGCTTCTACCATGAAGACAATAATAAATTTAATACAATATTTACACCCTTGTTTCTAAATTCAACATTTTTACCAGAAATCTGCCAATACAAACGGTATATTCATGTTGCCGCAAATTCAATTCAATTATACAACTATTTTTGTTAAAAAAAGCTTACAATTGTAACTGAATTTTGAATATTTTATTAACGAATATCTATCATAATTCAATTTTGAACAGTTGACTTTTTAAATAAACATTAATAGCCCTAACACGCCCACTACTGAACATGGGCCTCCAATTTAGCAAAATTCATTAGCTACTTATATTTAAATGTGCATAGGTACTTAAATGTTTAAATATAATGATCACAATAATAAATCCTTTTTGTATTTTATCCATAGCATTCTTCTGTTACATATAGCTGGTTGGCAATATACAACTCCTTACTTAAAAGATATCCATGCCCTCATGTGTGTTATACAGTTATACTGTACTATTGCAGCTACATACAGTTTTTCTAAGTACTTTCAAACAATTTTTCACCTGAAACATAAGAAACAACACAGTTAATATAAAAGAAGGTATAATCTATACAAATGGGTAATTGTATAAAAAAATTACAATGAAAGAAAATTCATCATCAACCGGAAAACATCCATAATAATCATGTTAAATAAAACGATTGTATAATAAATTTAGTATGTGCATATTGAGCTAGGTGCTAGCTTAAACCCTCGGCTCAGACTCCAGTCAGGCGGTTAAGAAAAGGATGTCCCAGCTTAGGCTTTCAGGATGGATAGATGCAGGTTAAAATTGCATCATGATTCAAAATATTTCCGTACCAATAAAATTAATCTGTCCTAGAATGATATTTAAGCAATTTGTGTAGAAGTTTGTCTGCCTCCGCTTATTGTAACCATTCCATCTGAAAACAAATCATAATAAATTCTCATGGGATATGGAAATCAGATATAATCTGTGAATGGTCTATCCATGTTGTATGGTATCATCATCATCAGCTTAGTGTGATGTCTATGCGGCCTAATTATACTTACAGGGTCAAAATATCTTTTAGATGAATAAGTGTCAGATACAAACAGTGGTACCGATGTCTATTATTTATTATTTTTCTCTATGTTTTCTCTGTTAGGTTTTGTTTTGAGGAACTTTGTTATATAGATTGATAAATCTTCCCCACAAATAACATCAGTCAAAATGACCATAGTGACTTCTCTATAGATAAGCTCTTTCCATTGTCCAGTATCGCCGAGGTTGTTGGCAGTCAGCAGATTCGGTCTGCGAGCTGAAAATGAAAAAGCTATTTATCTTTCTATTCGTAATTACCTATGTAGTACCTGTATATGATGTTTTTGTACGAGTTGGATAATAAATTATTAGTTGGATAATAAATTAGAAGATCTAACTCTGAAACATTTATTGCTCAATACAGCTAGCAAGTGGCCTATGCTGCGCTTTTCGGTTCGTAGCCTTTACGGAAGCGTAAATAAAAAGGGAAAGAAAGAAAATTATACAGTAAGCCGATCAAATCCTGTCTGTCGTTTGATGATCTTTATACGTAATGGTGATGAAATGGAATAGTATTGTTTCAAATATGTTTGGTTGCACTTTTACTGACCTCAGCTCTATTATGTACTGCAATCAGGGTGGACCGTTTCTATATATACCAATGTACTCTGTGGTGGACCGGAGCCCCGGAGCCTTCGGCTTCAAACACTTCATTGTTGGCAGAAACAAGTCACACATCAATGTTCTTCAAAACAAAACCTAACAGAGAAAACATAGAGAAAAATAATAAATATAAAGGAAATGAATCCTAGAATAGGTATTATAAACTCTTTGAATGAAACTAAATAGCTAAGTTCTCTGTGGAAACTACCAAGCATAACGTTATTATACTCTTTGCTACCAACCCCGTATTCTGATTAACGCTATAATCGCTCGCAACGCTCACGTTAATTATTCAGTGTTCCAATTCAGATAATGCGCTCACGGCTTTGAGCTCTGTCCATGACTAACAACCAATCGCGGACGGCGATATTGCAAGATGACGTCGGTCATGACGTTTACAAAAGATTTCATTGTCACAGTCACGGCCATTCGGTACACGTTCTTAGCGCGATAACATTGATATTATCGATTTTAGCGTGAATCGAAATACGGCCCAAGTACAAACTAGACATAGACAAACGTCATTGTAATACACTGACTTTTTTTTTCTTATATTTTGGCTCTACACATAGTGTATTTAGCCAGTGTCAAGTATTGTAATTTTTCATCATGTTAATAGAATATTTCAGGTAAGAGTATATAATTTACTAACTTCAACTCTTAGTTAAAGGCAAAGAGTATCAGTCCGTTTTAGAAAAAGGTGGAGTGGAGTCTTTTCGTTTTTGACGCTGTTTAGCATTTTCTGCAAGTGTCAATGCCAATGTCGAGCGGAGAAAATGACAGCTGATAACGGCATATTGTGCTGTCAAAGTCATTTGCTACCTGACAATTTTTTTTTCTTATATTTTGGCTCCACAAATAGTGTATTTAGCCAGTGTCAAGTATTGTAATTTTTCATCATGTTAATTAATAGAATATTTCACGTAAATTCAAGTCTTAGTCATAGTCCAGTCTTAGTCATGCTCCAGTAAAGTGGTGGCAACTTTATTAGAAGCTTCTATGGAATTTTGGAAGTATCACTAAAAATCACGTTTCACCACATTATATCACTTGCCTACACTCATGCTCGTAATCCAGCACTTAATGCATAAAAAGCCACCAATTTTAAACATTAACACTGGAAAAAGCATAAGTTTTGAAAAATAATACAATGCAACGACGTGACCTTTTTCACGTTCCCGCCAAAACCCACAAATTATTTTGATATGACATAACTGTACAAATGTATTTTTTTTAAGTTCGACTCATCGACTAAACGCTACTTAGCCAGAAGGTATCAAGTTAGGTACATTTTAGGGTTCCGTACCCAATGGGTAAAGCGGCAAAAATAACGAACTAATATTGTTTGGAGAACGGAAGGGAAGACATCACAAATTTTTTTTTTCAAAATGGCGGAATTCGGTCATTGCGGAAAAAAAATTCTCCGATCCGAATGAAAATTGATATCTGGGGGTCCCCAAAAATGTTGATCAACATTCTAAAATCAAATTTTGACATGCGCGATTTTTCAATAGGGTTGCCATACAAAGGTACTTTTATCAAAATATAATCTTTCCTTTATTACGCCCCTAATACGAATGTTATAGAAAAACTGTTTCTGGGGATCGAGTAGAGATGTAGTAAGGGACAAACGGAAATATTAATGAAATCGATTTTTTCAAGATGGCAGATATAGGCATATCGACATAGAGAAAAAGTGATTCGATCCGGATGAAAATTTATATATGGGAATCCCCCTAGATACTCAGTAATAATATAGGAAAAAAAATTTTATTCCGCAATTTTGAAAAGATTCATATATACAACTGAACTTTTTTATGGATCTCCAATCCGTATGAAAATTGATATCTGAGTGTCCCCAAGGATACTGATTAACATGCTATAGCTTCTTTTAGACATCCACCGTTTTTCAAAATGGCTGTCATACATACTGGCAAAGCCACCAACGCGACGACGAGCAAAGCGAGGAGGAGCTTCAAACTACCTACCGCGACGACGAGCGAAGCGTGTAGGAGCTTCAAACTACCTATCGCGACGACGAGCGAAGTGAGGAGGAGCTTCAAACTACCTACCGCAACGACGAGCGAAGCGAGGAGGAGCTTCAAACTACCCATCGCGACGACGAGCGAAGCGAGGAGGAGTTTCAAACTACCTACCGCGACGAAGAGCGAAGCGAGGAGGAGCTTCAAACTACCCATCCCGACGACGAGCGAAGCGAGGAGGAGCTTCAAACTACCTACCGCGACGACGAGCGAAGCGAGGAGGAGCTTCAAACTACCCATCGCGACGACGAGCGAAGCGAGGAGGAGCTTCAAACTACCTATCGCGACGACGAGCGAAGCGAGGAGGAGCTTCAAATTACCTAACGCGACGACGAGCGAAGCGAGGAGGAGCTTTAAACTACCTAACGCGACGACGAGCGAAGCGAGGAGGAGCTTCAAACTACCTAACGCGACGACGAGCGAAGCGAGGAGGAGCTTCAAACTACCTATCGCGACGACGAGCGAAGCGAGGAGGAGCTTCAAACTACCTACCGCGACGACGAGCGAAGCGAGGAGGAGCTTCCAACTACCTCTGAAGAAATAAAACAAAATTGCCACCATGCAAAATTAAAACGCGCATACTATCGGAACCAATAGAGGCAAGAATAGCGTATTTGGACTCATGTTAAAGAGAACAACGGAGGCTTTCTTACAGTCCTAAAATAATTCAAAGATGGCGGATTCAAAATGGCGCTCGATTTTATAGTAACTCAGATTCGGCTGATATTTTATATTTGAGGGTTTTAAAGGATGCTGATTTCAAATTTTGACCTTTTACTTGACTGACAGCATTTTTCAAGATGGCCGCCATGCAAAAGTCAGATCAATTATCATTTTCTTCGAAAAATACCGCTGTTTTGTACTAATTCTTGCAAAATTTAAAGTTTAGCACAAAGTATAAGGGTTTTATAAATACAACAGCCACGAAAACACCCACGCGGGCCGCTCGCGGCCCGCGCACAGAGCAAAATTCTAGTTATTATAATATATAAAGTTCCTCACCCATTATAATATATAAAGTTCGTTACCCACTCACTCACTCACTCACTCATGATTGACATTTTTGTTCCCGAACTCCTGGAAGTGGTGGAGAAAAACCGAGTATGAGGTTGTATAGAGATCGGTCACGTGACAACCAGAAAAATCTGACATCAGCAAAAAATCGTCTCCTTGATGGAACCGGTCAACGGCTCTCGGAAACTACAAGTCGGATGGGTGACCTGTTCTAACTAAAGTTGTAGTAAACCCTGGGACGCTTGGAGAGAAATAAAAAAAAATAGGGGTTGCCATACAAAAAAATAAAAATTCCATACAAAATTGAAACGCTAATAAATCGGAAACGGTAAGAGGTAGGTGGGGTGTGTTCGACCAAATGTCATAGAGGAGGATGGGCGCTTTCGGATGGTCGTCATGAAAATCCAAGATGGCGGATCCAAGATGGCGGCCATTTTGAAAGTTGATCCGATCGGGCTGATTTTTTGCATCGGGGGGTTTTTGGGGTCCCTGATTCGATATTTGAAAAAATATTTTGGATCCCGCCATTTTTAAAGATGGCTGCCATACAAATTTTTTTTTTCATTTTTGGCTCATTGTTTCTCGATACCTATGGGAAATTTTGAACTTTTTTTTTTAAATTTGTATGAAAGTGGACAATCGAAATTCAAAACATTTGATGACCTGGTCTTCCGACCTTCCATCATCGTGACCATCAACGGCCTGGCTAAACGATATGAGATGGGTCATATGCGTTCTCAGGAATGTCATAGCAAACCCTGGGACGATTTTAGAGAAAATAAAAAAAATCCAATATGGCGGAAAAAAAAATCTTCCATACAAATTTAAACCGGAAATGACGTCGAAACCATGATACTTTAGTATAAAGAGCTCGAACTAATATTGTTTGAAGGCCAAAAGGGAAAAGAACACCAAATTTTTTTTTTCAAAATGGCGGAAATTTTGGTCATGGCGGAAAAAAAAAATTCTCCGATCCGGATCAAAATCGATATCTGACGGTCCCCAAGGATGCTGATCAACATTCTAAAATCAAATTTTGACATGCGCCATTTTTCAATAGGGTTGCCATACAAAGGTGATTTTAACGAAATATGTACTTTCCTTTTTTACGCCTCCAATATGAATGTAATAGAAAAGTTGTTACTGGGGATCGAGTAAGATGTATAAAGGAACAAAACAGAACACAAATGAAATTGATTTTTTCAAGATGGCGGATGGAGACGTATCGACTTATAGAAAAAGTTATCCGATCCGGATGAAAATCGATATCTAAGACTCCCCCTAGATACTTAGCAAGAATATGGGGAAAAAATTTTGATTCCGCCATTTTGAAAAATTTCATTCATTTTACCGAACTTTTTTATGGATCTCCAATCCGTATGAAAATTGATATCTGAGTGTCCCCAAGGATACTGATTAACATGCTTTAGCTTTTTTAGACATCCACCGTTTTTCAAAATTGCTGCCATACATATTTTCAAAACCACCAATGCGACGACGAGCAAAGCGAGGAGGAGCTTCAAACTACCTATCGCGACGACGAGCGAAGCGAGGAGGAGCTTCAAACTACCTACCGCGACGACGAGCGAAGCGAGGAGGAGCTTCAAACTACCTACCGCGACGACGAGCGAAGCGAGGAGGAGCTTCAAACTACCTACCGCGACGACGAGCGAAGCGAGGAGGAGCTTCAAACTACCTACCGCGACGACGAGCGAAGCGAGGAGGAGCTTCAAACTACCTACCGCGACGACGAGCGAAGCGAGGAGGAGCTTCAAACTACCTACCGCGACGACGAGCGTAGCGAGGAGGAGCTTCAAACTACCTATCGCGCCGACGAGCGAAGCGAGGAGGAGCTACAAACTACCTATTGCGATGACGAGTGAAGCGAGGAGGAGCTTCAAACTACCTATTGCGACGACGATCAAACTACCCATTGCTACGTTTACAATGTTTTACTAATGCGACGTTTTTTAATTGGCTTAAGCTAATCTAACCTAACTTCAACACCACTTACCTTTTTTTACCTAACAACTGAATATTTTCGGGAACCTTGAATAAAATAGACACTCTTTGAAGAAACATAACAAAATGGCCGCCATGCAAAGTTAAAAGGCGCACACTATCGAAACTAATAGAGGCAAGCATAGCGTGTTTGGACTCATGTTACAGAGAACAACGGAGGCTTTCTTACAGTCTTAAAATAATTCAAAGATGGCGGATTCAAAATGACGCCCGATTTTATAGTAACTCGGATTCGGCTGATATTTTATATTTGGGGGTTTTAAAGGATGCTGATTTCAAATTTTGACCTTTTACTTGACTGACAGCATTTTTCAAGATGGCCGCCATGCAAAGTCAAGCGCATTATCATTTTCTTTGAAAAATACCGTCGTTTTGTACTTGTACTTGCAAAATTTAAAGTTTAGCACAAAGTATAAGACTTTTATAAATACAACAGCCACGATAACGTCCTCGCGGGCCGCACGCGGCCCGCGCACGGAGGAAAATACTAGTTTATAATATATAAAGTTCGTTACCCACTCACTCACTCACTCACTCACTCACTCACTGACTGACATTTTTGTTCCCGAGCTCCTGGAAGTGGTGGAGAAAAACCGAGTATGAGGTTGTATAGAGATTGGTCACGTGACAACCAGAAAAATCTGACATCAGCAAAAAATCGTCTCCTTGATGGAACCGGTCAACGGCTCTCGGAAACTACAAGTCGGATGGGTAACCTGTTTTAACTAAAGTTGTAGTAAACCCTGGGACGCGTGGAGAGAAATAAAAAAAAATAGGGGTTGCCATACAAAAAAATAAAAATTCCATACAAAATTGAAACGCTTATAAATCGGAAACGGTAAGAGGTAGGTGGGGTGTGTTCGACCAAATGTCATAGAGGAGAATGGGCGCTTTCGGATGGTCGTCATGAAAATCCAAGATGGCGGATCCAAGATGGCGGCCATTTTGAAAGTTGGTCCGATCGGGCTGATTTTTTGCATCGGGGGGTTTTTGGGGTCCCTGATTCGATATTTGAAAAAATATTTTGGATCCCGCCATTTTTAAAGATGGCTGCCATACAAATTTTTTATTTCATTTTTGGCTCATTGTTTCTCGATACCTATGGGAAATTTTGAACTTTTTTTTTTAATTTGTATGAAAGTGGACAATCAAAATTCAAAATATTTCATGAACTGGTCTTCCGACCTTCCATCATCGTGACCATCAACTGCCTGGCTAAACGATGTGAGATGGG
Source organism: Ennomos erosarius (assembly GCA_963580505.1). NCBI lineage: Eukaryota > Metazoa > Arthropoda > Insecta > Lepidoptera > Geometridae > Ennomos > Ennomos erosarius. The sequence continues at coordinate 5,735,230 of OY756999.1, read as the reverse complement.
TCATATGCGTTCTCAGGAATGTCATAGCAAACCCTAGGACGATTTTAGAGAAAATAAAAAAAATCCAAAATGGCGGAAAAAAAAATCTTCCATACAAATTTAAACCGGAAATGACGTCGAAACCATGATTTTTTAGTATAAAGAGCTCGAACTAATATTGTTTGGAGGCCAAAAGGGAAAAGAACACCAAATTTTTTTTTTCAAAATGGCGGAAATTTTGGTCATGGCGGAAAAAAAAAATTCTCCGATCCGGATCAAAATCGATATCTGACGGTCCCCAAGGATGCTGATCAACATTCTAAAATCAAATTTTGACATGCGCCATTTTTCAATAGGGTTGCCATACAAAGGTGATTTTAACGAAATATGAACTTTCCTTTTTTACGCCTCCAATATGAATGTAATAGAAAAGTTGTTTCTGGGGATCGAGTAAAGATGTATAAAGGAACAAAACAGAACACAAATGAAATTGATTTTTTCAAGATGGCGGATGGAGACGTATCGACTTATAGAAAAAGTTATCCGATCCGGATGAAAATCGATATCTAAGACTCCCCCTAGATACTTAGCAAGAATATGGGGAAAAAATTTTGATTCCGCCATTTTGAAAAATTTCATTCATTTTACCGAACTTTTTTATGGATCTCCAATCCGTATGAAAATTGATATCTGAGTGTCCCCAAGGATACTGATTAACATGCTTTAGCTTCTTTTAGACATCCACCGTTTTTCAAAATGGCTGCCATACATATTTTCAAAACCACCAATGCGACGACGAGCGAAGCGAGGAGGAGCTTCAAACTACCTATCGCGACGACGAGCGAAGCGAGGAGGAGCTTCAAACTACCTACCGCGACGACGAGCGAAGCGAGGAGGAGCTTCAAACTACCTACCGCGACGACGAGCGTAGCGAGGAGGAGCTTCAAACTACCCATCGCGACGACGAGCGAAGCGAGGAGGAGCTTCAAACTACCTACCGCGACGACGAGCGAAGCGAGGAGGAGCTTCAAACTACCTACTGCGACGACGAGCGAAGCGAGGAGGAGCTTCAAACTACCTATCGCGACGACGAGCGAAGCGAGGAGGAGCTTTAAACTACCTACCGCGACGACGAGCGAAGCGAGGAGGAGCTTCAAAATACCTATCGCGACGACGAGCGAAGCGAGGAGGAGCTTTAAACTACCCACGCGACGACGAGCGAAGCGAGGAGGAGCTTCAAACTACCCATCGCTACATTTACAATGTTTTACTAATGCGACCTTTTTAATTGATTTTAGCTTATCTAACTAACCTATCTTACCTAAGATCTAAATATTTTCGGGATCCTTGATTGAAATTGACATATTACTGATAAACAAAACAAAATGGCCGCCATGCAAAATTAAAACACGCACACAATCGGAACTTATAGAAGCCGACAAGGCGTGTTTGGACTTATAACAAAGGAACAACGGAGGCTTTCTCATAGACTTAAAATAATCCCAAGATGGCAGATTCAAAATGGCGTCCGATTTTATAGTAACTCAGATCCGGCTGATATTTTATATTTGGGGGTTTTAATGGATGCTGATTTCAAATTTTGACCTTTTTTTGACTGACAGCATTTTTCAAGATGGCCGTCATGCAAAAGTCAGATCAATTATCATTTTCTTTGAAAAATACCGCTGTTTTGTACTAATTCTTGCAAAATTACAAGTTTAAACTAAAGTATAACATTTTTATAAATACAACAGCCACGAAAACGTCCTCGCGGGCCGCACGCGGCCCGCGCACGGAGCAAAATACTAGTTATAATATATAAAGTTCGTCACCCACTCACTCACTTATGATTGACATTTTTGTTCCCGAGCTCCTGGAAGTGGTGGAAAAAAACCGAGTATGAGGTTGTATAGAGATCGGTCACGTGACAACCAGAAAAATCTGACATCAGCAAAAAGTCGTCTCCTTGATGGAACTGGTCAACGGCTCTCGGAAACTACAAGTCGGATGGGTGACCTGTCTTAACTAAAGTTGTAGTAAACCTAGGGACGCTTGGAGAGAAATAAAAAAAAATAGGGGTTGCCATACAAAAAAATAAAAATTCCATACAAAATTAAAACGCTTATAAATCGGAAACGGTAAGAGGTAGGTGGGGTGTGTTCGACCAAATGTCATAGAGGAGGATGGGCGCTTTCGGATGGTCGTCATGAAAATCCAAGATGGCGGATCCAAGATGGCGGCCATTTTGAAAGTTGGTCCGATCCGGCTGATTTTTTGCATCGGGGGGTTTTTGGGGTCCCTGATTCGATATTTGAAAAAATATTTTGGATCCCGCCATTTTTAAAGATGGCTGCCATACAATTTTTTTTTTTCATTTTTGGCTCATTGTTTCTCGATACCTATAGGAAATTTTGATCCTTTTTTTAATGGTTCGTATAAAAATAGACGTTCTTAATTCAAAACATTTGATGACCTGGTCTTCCGACCTTCCATCATAGTGACCATCAACGGCCTGGCTAAACGATGTGAGATGGGTCATATGCGTTCTCAGGAATGTCATAGCAAACCCTGGGACGATTTTAGAGGAAATAAAAAAAATTCAAAATGGCGGAAAAAAAAATCTTCCATACAAATTTAAACCGGAAATGACGTCGAAACCATGATACTTTAGTATAAAGAGCTCGAACTAATATTGTTTGGAGGCCAAAAGGGAAAAGAACACCAAATTTTTTTTTTCAAAATGGCGGAAATTTCGGTCATGGCGGAAAAAAAAGTTTCTCCGATCCGGATGAAAATCGATATCTGAGGGTCCCCAAGGATGCTGATAAACATTCTAAAATCAAATTTTGACATTCGCCATTTTTCAATAGGGTTGCCATACAAAGGTGATTTTATCGAAATATGAACTTTCCTTTTTTACGCCTCCAATATGGATTTAATAGAAAAGTTGTTTCTGGGGATCGAGTAAAGATGTATAAAGGAACAAAACAGAACACAAATGAAATTGATATTTTCAAGATGGCGGATGGAGACGTATCGACTTATAGAAAAAGTTATCCGATCCGGATGAAAATCGATATCTAAGACTCCCCCTAGATACTTAGCAAGAATATGGGGAAAAAATTTTGATTCCGCCATTTTGAAAAATTTCATTCATTTTACCGAACTTTTTTATGGATCTCCAATCCGTATGAAAATTGATATCTGAGTGTCCCCAAGGATACTAATTAACATGCTTTAGCTTCTTTTAGACATCCACCGTTTTTCAAAATGGCTGCCATACATATTTTCAAAACCACCAATGCGACGACGAGCGAAGCGAGGAGGAGCTTCAAACCACACATCGCGACGACGAGCGAATTGAGGAGGAGCTTCAAACTACCCACCGCGACGACGAGCGAAGCGAGGAGGAGCTTCAAACTACCCAACGCGACGACGAGCGAAGCGAGGAGGAGCTTCAAACTACCTAACGCGACGACGAGCGAAGCGAGGAGGAGCTTCAAACTACCCACCGCGACGACGAGCGAAGCGAGGAGGAGCTTCAAACTACCCAACGCGACGACGAGCGAAGCGAGGAGGAGCTTCAAACTACCTAACGCGACGACGAGCGAAGCGAGGAGGAGCTTCAAACTACCTATCGCGACGACGAGCGAAGCGAGGAGGAGCTTCAAACTACCTACCGCGACGACGAGCGAAGCGAGGAGGAGCTTCAAACCTACCTACCGCGACGACGAGCGAAGCGAGGAGGAGCTTCAAACTACCTATCGCGACGACGAGCGAAGCGAGGAGGAGCTTCAAACTACCTATTGCGACGACGAGCGAAGCGAGGAGGAGCTTCAAACTACCCACGCGACGACGAGTGAAGCGAGGAGGAGCTTCAAACTACCCATCAACCTTTACAATGTTTTACTAATGCGACCTTTTTAATTGATTTTAGCTTATCTAACTAACCTATCTTACCTAAGATACAAATATTTTCGGGATCCTTGATTGAAATTGACATATCACTGATAAATAAAACAAAATGGCCGCCATGCAAAATTAAAACACGAACACAATCGGAACTTATAGAAGCCGACAAGGCGTGTTTGGACTCATAACAAAGGAACAACGGAGGCTTTCACATAGACAAAATAATTCCAAGATTCAAAATGGCGCCCGATTTTATAGTAACTCAGATCCGGCTGATATTTTATATTTGGGGGTTTTAAAGAATGCTGATTTCAAATTTTGACCTTTTACTTGACTGACAGCATTTTTCAAGATGGCCGCCATGCAAAAATCAGATCAATTTTCATTTTCTTTGAAAAATACCGCTGTTTTGTACTAATTCTTGCAAAATTACAAGTTTAAACAAAAGTATAACATTTTTATAAATACAACAGCCACGAAAACGTCCTCGCGGGCCGCACGCGGCCCGCGCACGGAGCAAAATACTAGTCTTAACAGATATATAAAGCTAAAAAACGGTGACAGATCATGTTGACATGAATGTTCCCGAAAACTGGCCCATAGGATGATTTGGAAATGTACTAGAGATATGTACGGAAAAATCCCGAGGCAAAGAATTAAATATGTCAGCATCAGAAAGTGGTACCAGGAAGAAGTTCCAGATGGGATCTCGGAAACGGTAAGAGATAAAAATAAACTAATAGAACAAAAATGTAGTAAACCTTGGGACGATTCTAAATAAACAATAAAAAAAGGTACCTCTCATACAAAAACATATATTTTTCATACAAAAACCGAAAAATACGTACTCAGAAAGTTGTATATTCCTGTCCTGTCATCCAGTAAGAAACTCTATCTGGCCTCGAATAAGGTCGATAATCGTATGAAATAAGATGGCCGCATACGGCTAACTTCAGTTTCATGTTTTGACATTTGACGTATATAGCAAAGTTCTCTGTGCATTTGACTAGATAGATATGGCGGCCACAGAGATGGCGGCGGTTTAATTTTTGTTTGTAATAAGAAAAACAACATTATTTATGTATGTGAGACAAGTAATAAGGGGAATTCTGTGATGTGAGAATAGAACCAGCCTATTTGTTCCCGTGGGTATCATTTGCACGTTCTGACACGTATAGCAACAAGTAAGTCTTATGATAAACGAAATTTACTACTATACAAGATAAGCAAGTAAAAGCAGACTTGAAATATACTGCAGAAATGCATAGACTAGGTACTTATTCTAAGCATTAGCATAAAATGATAACAATACCAGGAACAAATTATGCTCTTCACCCAGAACACACTAAAATTCTATGCTTGTTTATTAGTACCTAAAGTATTAATATCCACCTTGTTTTTTATTAACTCAATGCTACCTTGTCTCATTTTCAGAGTTCCAACCTATAAAAGATCCAAAAAACAAGCGCTCAGTGATGGATGTTAATTATGACAGAGGAAAAACAGGAGTTTGGTTTAGCATCAGGTAAATAATTAGGTCACCTATTACTGTAAACCTTCTTGTTAGCCTATATAATATATTAATTCTGTGGCTGTGTGGTATGCTACTACCACACTATAGATACATTTTTTATTATTTAATCTTCTAAGCTTATGGGGAAACTGTGAATAATAGCTTAATATAGATTTAGGGTGGGTATTTTCACCAATAGTTGAGGTAAACAAAGCAATTTTATGAAGTAAGTATGTATATATTTATATGTAGTATGTATAATGGTGTAATTTATGTTATCTTATTTAGAAGTGGCAATGGGCAAGCCACATCACTCGTAGAACTGACAACAGAAGGGAAAAAAGGTGGGCCGCTAACCTGGTGACCATAACCATGGGGAGCCGATGGATGCAGAAAGCAAGCAGTCTCTTAAAGTGGCATTCTTTGGGGGAGGCCTGGTTGTCTTCATGTTGTTGATGATGATACAAATTGGTTTTTATTCAAAGATTCAATATAATAATAATAGTTATGTAGGTGTATAAAATTATATAATGAGGTGCTACTTATGTCATGTAAAGACAGTTTCTCTTTTCTATTGTTATATAAACTATCTTATCAATGTATCTAAGTGTTTTTTTTTTTGGGTCTTGGTATAGAAGTACTATATATTTATTCTGTGGTATAGGTAAGGTAATTGTGTTAAGTCCAGGTAATGAATACATATATTTCTATCTCTTGGTAGTGTGGTACAAACTCAATGGCGGCTATGAAGTGCATTCCAAGCCATCCACATGCTGCACTCATACTTCTCACCGACTTCAATGCTGACATTGAGTTTGAATCACACTTTATGTATGTAACCGGTATATTCCCAGTTGCCCGTACATTGCCCTGAGGTGGTTTTTGGGAATAATATGCAGGGTTGCAAGTTGGTAATGTTTTTTAAATAATGCTACTTTGGATCTAGAGTTGCAGTGGAATAGTTAGGAAACTGTGGGTTGGATTCCCACCTGGTACCAACATTTGTGTGATGAAAATAGGTATTTGTCCTCTGTCTGGGTATTATATACTGTTAGTTTATCTGAGTATATCAGTTATCTGGTTCCCATAGTACAAGCTATGCTTAATTCTGGGTTAGATGGTGCTGTGTGTAATGTCCACACATTTATTTATTTTCCTCTTCCTTTTCTTCTGTGTTTTTATTATAATCAAATCCTCCTTTCTAATGGGAATGCCTATGTTCAGCTGTGGACATCTGACTGGTGACATGCCTATTCATAACTTATTGGTAGGTCCTAAAATGAATAATACTACTACTACTTTAACACAAACCTCATGAGTAAGGGAGAGAGCTTAGCTCGGTGTTTCCTGTGTGCAGAACTAAAGTTACCAATATGGCTTGTAGAATCATTTCCTACACAAGAGGAATTTAATCCAGGAAAGCATAAAAAGCATAGTAACTACAGTAATCCTTCAGTTTAATAAATTCAAAAATGTACAGTACCTATAACAAATACAACTGTGTAACATTATTATCTTTATCATTTTCAGGTTACAAAAGAAGGGAAAGAGTCAAAAAAACTGCCCAAAACCTAGATTTTTACCACCCTATCTGCCCTTTCAGTCTACCTGTGATCATAAAGCATGTAACTGTGCTGCTGGAACTTAGGAAATGATTCCAATAGTGGTAAAGATCCTAAGAAGAATGTAAATGTAATATCCTGAAGGACTGAAACAGTGTTTGTGAATTAATGTGGTAAAATAATAATTAGAAAATGGTGTCTCAAAGTTTCTTTGGTCCCTTGATTTATTTTTATAACACCGATGTACTATGTTCAAGAGTCCATGAAAGTACTATCACAATATACTAATCATAATAATAGTGTGATCTAAGATTCACAGCGTAGGCAGACCCCCCACTAAGTGGACCGACGACCTGGTGAAAACCGCGGTGAGCCGATGGATGCAGGAGGTGAGCAGCTGCTCAAAGTGGCACTTTCTGGGAGAGGCCTATGTTCAGCAGTGGACGGCTACAGACTGTTGATGATGATGATGGACTATGATGAACCATCAGCTCCTCGCAGTAGGTACTGACCAGATCAATAATTACTATTAGGTACCAGGTTTAAACATAAATTAAGATATGCCTTGCATGAGACCAGTAGGTAAGTACAATCTATGTATGTATTTTTAGCTAACAGGCAATTTACTAATATTATTTCCCTTCATTTGAAACTACCTACATACATTGAAAAAAAAGTAAATAAAACACCATTAACTTTGCTAAGGTTGTATTTGGAACATCTGTGAATAAATGGATTCTATAATTAATTGTTCACCCTGTTGCAACTGAAATCATTTGTTTCATGCAGTCATTGCAGTCTGCTGTAATATCTGGTATCCATACATCTGATCAAGTTCTTGGTTACAGCAAAAATAGGGCTGCAAAAGAAAATAATTTAAGGTGAATTTACTATTAATTCCATAAAAGCATTATTATGCATCAACAACCATCAGACATTACAAAATAGCTTTTATTCACTGAATTTTTATACTAATAGTCATTACTACTAACATATTTATTGTTTTGACAGTGTTTGGGCTGTTTTTCGTTTGTACCGGATAAGACCACACGGTATTAGTATCATAAAAAATTACAGTGTCAAATTAAATGTAAAAATTACAGAAATGTTTTGGAATATGGGGGTCAGTTTCAAGCTTGTGTGTATATTCATTATTTTTTTGTAAGTGTGGCGTTTCAATAAAGTGTTTTATCTATCTGTAGAATTATGAGGTGCTACCTACGTCATGTAAAGATAAGTTGCTCTTTCTATGTAAACTGTATCTTACCTAAATAAAGAAATGTATCTATGAGTTTTTTTTGTGTCTCAGTATAAGGTAATGGTGGTGGATCATCAACTGTTATATTATTCAAATTTAAAATTATTAGGGCAGGATTTATATATCTAGCTACCTAGAACTTTATTAATTTTGGTGGATTTTTCATACTATTATCTGAACCCGACTGAAAAAATAGAGGATTTTTTATTTTAATCTTATATAGATAGGTAGGTAGGTACAACCGATGGGGAAAAAAGGTTTTTGAGTGGCGACCACGGACCGAAAGATGCAGCGTAGGCTGGCTCCCTACTAAGTGGACCGATGATCTGGTGAAAACCGCAGGGAGCTGACGGATGCAGGAGGCGAGCAGCCGCTCAAGGTGGCGCTCTCTGGGGGAGGCCTATGTTCAGCGGGGTTCAGCAGTGGATGTCTTCAGGCTGTTGATGATACATTGTTTATACAGGTGCTTGATGGTCAGGCAGCGTTCCCCTTGATCCGTAGTATACCTAATCAATCTAAAGAAAAAGAACTACATCTCTCTGAACATAAGCTTTTTTTATAGAGTGCCACTTTGACCGGCTACTTGCATCCTACATCCATCAGCTCCTTGCATGTCTGACCAGATCAATTATTACCAATTATAGTTATGCATGTTTGTCCAGCTAACAGGCACTTACCTTGCCCTTTTAGGGCTTTGTTACCTTTATAAAATGAAAAAATAAAAAAAACACCATTTATGCTAAGTTTGTTTGTAAGCATTACTATAAAGTTCTTATATTGTGGTATTCAAGCCGTCACCGCCGTATGTTGTGATGCTTTAGGCTTCACATCAACAACCATCAGAGATTCACTGCTGAACATGGGCATCCTCTATAATATGCCACTTTGGACACTTATCATAGGGGGCTATAAACTTTGTAAACAGGGTGAATTCTATGAGGGGCTTGCTTGGTAGGCAGCTTGGAGATGGCAAACATTTCAATACATTTGTATCCATGGATTTTCCCCTTTAGACAGCTCTTACGGGACCAACATAGGCTTATCAGTAAAACAGATAATAACGGCCCAAATATCTTGACTTAGAATTGTGTTATAAAACATTGAGAGCTGTTCAGCAGCTGCATAGTCACATAAGTACACTTCACAGTTTTAATATTTGGAGGTATATAGTATATGGGGTAATAAGATTAGCCATGTTAAATTTCTGAATGAGTAATTTATAGGTAGGTATTAAACATTGAATAGGTATTTGAAGTAAACCTCTTGGGAATTGGGTAATAACTGTGTAATAATGGTTTGTTCGCATGAGTTCAACTTTTATTAATGTATATAACTTTTATCTAATCTTCGCATGTATCTAACTTATTTATGCATGGTTCTTCTGAGTCAGTAAAATTTATAGCATCATATTGTTTGTCCTGGTGCTGAATTGTCCACTACATACACCATTCAGACTTTTACAGTCATGAACATACAGCATAAATGAAGTATTCCTCATCAGTAGGTAATCTGTAAAAAAAATAGGTCTTAATATACTTGACACAGATCTAGCTAAGAATCAGGACACCTAAATGGACTATTTTACATCTTTCTGCTTATTATACTTACCTATATTATAGCATTCAGTTCAGTTCAGCTGTGGAGAGATATTTACATAACCACTATTTTGCTGTCGCACAAAATTATAGCACAACAAACTCTTTTTTTTATTTCATCCATGCATCAAACAAAGACTTTTAATATAGGTATTCAAACATAATTGCAGCTACAGTTGAAAATAATAAGTTTAGGTAGGTACCTAACCTAACTAAACTTATTATTTTCATGTGCGAAGAACATATTCTAAGTGAACGAATGCAGCGTTTTATATTAGGTACCTACCTACTAAATCACGTAAACATCCACAGCTTCCTTATCTTACTACTGGGTATTCAAGTCTCTGCTCTTGTCTTATAAGAAAACTGGAAAAAATGCATTTATTTTAATAAGTTTGTTAAAGACGATTTCTACATCTTTACCAATGTACTCTGTGATTTCTACATTTTCGACAATAGGTGCGTTCCAGTTGCACTTCTTTATTTTAGATCAAAGAGCAGGTGAAAACTCATATGATTTCATAAATCACTCGGGTCCTTTTTGGAACATACTCTGCTACAAATTATCGCAGAGTGATTAATCACACTTAAGAATCGGGGCTTCGGATTTTATAATACGAGAGTAGCATCAGCGGTGAATATCGGTTCAGAAAACAAACTAAGACCTGTAAGGTATGATTTTATAAACACTGCGTTAGATTTCTTCTTTTTACTGAGAAATCTAACTAACTACTACTACTAATGTAGTAGGTCGCAAGTTCGCTGGGTTGCTCCTAAATCGCGACTGTTACTTTTCATAAAGTACCTTCAATCGCCATGGATCATAATCTCACTAGGCATTTGAAAAATCCGTCTGTTAAAAATCACAGCCTATGTAAAATAGCAGATGAAATCACGGTCACTGAAAAAAGACATATATGATGAAATGATTATGATTTTAAAGAAGCAATCATTTCCACGCCTACGCAGAACCAGACCTTTAAAATCACTCGTGAATTCACAGAGTAAAAATTGTTTTCAGTGTTCTTAAATAGGCTTGACAATTCAGAAAATAGGTATGTATCACAAAATATAAAACGAAAGGGTTTATAGTCGTCAGCTTAGCTTGAAACACTGACAGTGACAGATAGTGATACACACCTATTTAACGCCATCTATTGGGTCATATTTAAATTACAATCTCTTTGTTTTAATAAAACAGCTCATTAATGTCATCATTGTGAGAGTTTTTGATAGTCAAAATATAAAAAATAACGAAAATGACACCAACTGGAACCCATCCAATGCATCAGCGATTTTTCTCTAATCTGTGAGCGAAACTAGGAACTAAGTGACAGCTGACAGAATGATATCGACAACATGAAAAACCGCCGATGGATGATTTGTATATACTATATCACACCCTGTGTTCGTTTTAGCCCCGGTGGCATTATTGGCATTTGCAAAACTAGCGATGATGTCAAGCGTTCGTTTTGGAAATTTTACCAATAATGCCAATTTTGATATTTTTGCCCAAGAGTCAATATTGGTAGTTCACGATGACAATTTTGAGCTATCCAAACGGTGAACGAAAACAATTAAAAATGCCAGAAAGTTTTGGTCATGGCGGAAAAAAAAGTTACACCGATCCGGAAGAAAATCTGGGGGTCCCCAAGGATGCTGAACAACATTTTTAAATCAAGTTTTGCATTCGCCATTTTTCAATAGGGTTGCCATATAAAGGTGCTTTTATCGAAATATGAACTTTCCTTTTTTACGCCTCTAATATGAATGTTATAGAAAAGTTGTTTTTGGGAATCGAGTAGAGTGTAATAAGGGACAAAACGGAATATTAATGAAATCGATTTTTTCAAGATGGCGGATATAGACATATCGACTTAGAGAAAAAGTGATCCTATCCGGATGAAGATCTATCTGAGAATTCCCTTAGATACTTAGTAAGAATATGGGAAACTAAATTTCATTTAAAAATCATAGGGTTGCCATACAGAAGTGATTAACCCCAAGGGATCTCAGAAACGGTAACAGATAAAAAAAAACTAATGGAACAAAAAATGTAGTAAAGCTTGGGACGATTTTAAATCAGTCATAAAAATTGGTACCTCTCATACAAAAAACATGGTTTTCATACAAAGTTGTAATGCACCTATCATTTTTTAACCGAAGCTTATCAGAAAAGAAACTAGATGGCGTTGTACGACTCTAAAACACGCAAGCGTTTTATACCCGAACTACAGTGGTAGAGAAATGAACAAAAATAAACTGCAAGAATAATTATTGAAATGCTTATTAACGAAAACTGTAAGAGGTAGTTGGGGGTGCTCGACTAAAATGTTATAGAGGACCATGGCTTTCGGATGGTCACCAAAATTCAAGATGGCGGCCATTTTGAAAGTTGGTCCGATTCGGCTGATTTTATGCATCGGGGAATTTTTGGGGCCCTTGATTCCATAGTTGAAAAAATATTTTGGATTCCGCCATTTATAAAGATGGCCATGCATTTTTTTTTTTCATTTCCGGCGCATTGTTTCTTTATACCTATGGGAAATTTTTATCCTTTTTTTTATAAATTTGTTTGGAAAAGGACAATCGAAATTCAAAATAATTCATGACCTGGTCTTCCGACCTTCCATCATCGTGACCATCGAAGGCCTGGCTAAGCTATATGAGATAAGTCATATGCGTTCTCAGGAATGTCATAGTAAACCCTGGGACGATTTTAGAGAACACAAAATAATTCAAAATGGCGGGAAAAAAAAACAGCCATACTAATTTTGACTGGAAATGACGGCGAAACCATGACACTTTAGTAAAAAGAGCTCGAACTAATATTGTTTGGAGGCCGGAAGGGAAGATATTACAATATTTTATTTTTTTCAAAATGGCGGAAATTTCGGTCTTGGCGGAAAAAAAAGTTTCTCCGATCCGGATGAAATCGATATCTAGGAGTCCCCAAGGATGCTGATCAACATTCTAAAATCAAATTTTGACATGCGCCGTTTTTCAATAGGGTTGCCATACAAAGGTGATTTTATCGAAATATGAACTTTCCTTTTTTACGCCTCCATTATGAATGTAATAGAAAAGTTGTTTCTGGGGATCGAGTAAAGATGTTTAAAGGAACAAAACAGAACATTAACGAAGCGAGAAGGAGCTTCAAACTACCTACCGCGACGACGAGCGAAGCGAGGAGGAGCTTCAAACTACCTACCGCGACGACGAGCGAAGCGAGGAGGATCTTCAAACTACCTAACGCGACGACGAGCGAAGCGAGGAGGAGCTTCAAACTACCTCTTTGGGGAAATAAAACAATATGGCCGCGATGCAAAATTAAAAGGCGCACACTATCTGAACTAATAGAGGCAAGCATAGCGTGTTTTGACTCATGTTACAGAGAACAACGGAAGCTTTCTTACAGTTTTAACATAATTCAAAGATGGCGGATTCAAAATGGCGCCCAATTTTATAGTAACTCGGATTCGGCTGATATTTTATATTTGGGGGCTTTAAAGGATGCTGATTTCAAATTTTGACCTTTTACTTGACTGACAGCATTTTTCAAGATGGCCGCCATGCAAAAGTCAGATCAATTATCATTTTCTTTGAAAAATACCCCTGTTTTGTACTAATTCTTGCAAAATTACAAGTTTAAACACAAGTATAGCGTTTTGAAATAATGATACGCCACGAAAAAACACCCACGCGGCCCGCATGCGGGCCGCGAACAGAGCACCCTAGTCTTAACAGATATATAAAGCTAAAAAACGGTGACAGATCATGTTGACATGAATGTTCCCGAAAACTGGCCCATAGGATGATTTGGAAATGTACTAGAGATATGTACGGAAAAATCCCGAGGCAAAGAATTAAATATGTCAGCATCAGAAAGTGGTACCAGGAAGAAGTTCCAGATGGGATCTCGGAAACGGTAAGAGATAAAAATAAACTAATAGAACAAAAATGTAGTAAACCTTGGGACGATTCTAAATAAACAATAAAAAAAGGTACCTCTCATACAAAAACATATATTTTTCATACAAAAACCGAAAAATACGTACTCAGAAAGTCGTATATTCCTGTCCTGTCATCCGGTAAGAAACTCTATTGGCCCTTGAATAAGGTCGATAATCGTATGAAATAAGATGGCCGCATACGGCTAACTTCAGTTTCATGTTTTGTCATTTGACGTATATAGCAAAGTTCTCTGTGCATTTGACTAGATAGATATGGCGGCCACAGAGATGGCGGCGGTTTAATTTTTGTTTGTAATAATAAAAACAACATTATTTATGTATGTGAGACAAGTAATAGGGGGAATTCTGTGATGTGAGAATAGAACCAGCCCATTTGTTCCCGTGGGTATCATTTGCACGTTCTGACACGTATAGCAACAAGTAAGTCATATGATAAACGAAGTAAAAGCAGACTCAAAATATACTGCAGAAATGCATAGACTAGGTACTTATTCTAAGCATTAGCATAAAATAATAACAATACCAGGAACAAATTATGCTCTTCATCCAGAACACACTAAAATTCTATGCTTGTTTATTAGTACCTAAAGTATTAATATCCACCTTGTTTTTTATTAACTCAATGCTACCTTGTCTCATTTTCAGAGTTCCAACCTATAAAAGATCCAAAAAACAAGCGCTCAGTGATGGATGTTAATTATGACAGAGGAAAAACAGGAGTTTGGTTTAGCATCAGGTAAATAATTAGGTCACCTCTTCTAAGCTTATGGGGAAACTGTGAATAATAGCTTAATATAGATTTAGGGTGGGTATTTTCACCAATAGTTGAGGTAACCAATTTGTTAGAGCTGTTGGTCACCTTAACTATTGGTGTAAACCCACCCTCAAGCTCAAGTAAGCTCAAAGTAGCCCAGCAAGCAGAACTAAAATGACCAATTTAGTTGTTTTGAAATAGCAACGGGCAGGTCCTAAAACAAAACTTTCATGGTTGTTACCCACTGGAATACTACCACTGAGATGACAGCATGCATGTTTTTGAAATTGGGTCGCTGGGAGTTAAAAAGTTAAGCTATGATCATAAAGACAGTGAAGTTAAAATGTTGATTGCATATTTCTATTTTTGCTCTTTGCATTCTATGAAGTCGATAATACCAAAAACAAAGCAATTTTATGAAGTAAGTATGTATATATTTATATGTATATGTAGTATGTATAATGGTGTAATTTATGTTATCTTATTTAGAATCAGCAAGTTGAAGTGGCAATGGGCAAGCCACATCACTCGTAGAACTGACAACAGAAGGGAAGAAAGGTGGGCCGACAACCTGGTGACCATAACCATGGGGAGCCGATGGATGCAGAAAGCAAGCAGTCTCTTAAAGTGGCATTCTTTGGGGGAGGCCTGGTTGTCTTCATGTTGTTGATGATGATACAAATTGGTTTTTATTCAAAGAAAGCATGCAAAATCAAAATGAAACAATATAATAATAGTTATGTATGTAGGTGTATAAAATTATATAATGAGGTGCTGCTTATGTCATTGTTATATAAACTATCTTATCAATGTATCTAAGTGTTTTTTTTGGGTCTTGGTATAGAAGTACTATATATTTATTCTGTGGTATAGGTAAGGTAATTGTGTTAAGTCCAGGTAACAGATACATATATTTCTATCTCTTGGTAGTGTGGTACAAACTCAATGGCGGCTATGAAGTGCACTGCAAGCCATCCACATGCTGCACTCATATTTCTCACCGACTTCAAAGCTGACATTGAGTTTGAATCACACTTTATGTATGTAACCGGTATATTCCCAGTTGCCCGTACATTGCCCTGAGGTGGTATTTGGGAATAATATGGGTTGCAAGTTGGTAATGTTTTTTAAATAATGCTACTTTGGATCTAGAGTAGCAGTGGAATAGTTAGGAAACTGTGGGTTGGATTCCCACCTGGTACCAACATTTGTGTGATGAAAATAGGTATTTGTCCTCTGTCTGGGTATTATATACTGTTAGTTTATCTGAGTATATCAGTTATCTGGTTCCCATAGTACAAGCTATGCTTAATTCTGGGTTAGATTAAAGTAAATCTTCTGAAGTAGGTAAGTTTTATATATATAGAAGACCATATATTTCACGAATTGTTGAGATAACTATAAGGTGATATATAAATAAATGTTTTAAATGAGATTGCCATGGCTAGGTAAATACATCATTCCTAACCTATCAACAGAAAAGAACAGTACCTATGCAAAGGAACAATGACTGACAATTAAATAAAAAAATGACCTACTATTTGAAAATCACTAACTAGGTACTAAGACATAGGTTAACTACTTAAGTTACTAACATATTGTGAGAAACAAGAGATTAAAAAACTACATAAAACGTTTATTTTATCACCCTATCTGCTCCTTCAGTCTACCTATGAAAATAAAGCATGTAACTCTGCCGCTGTAACTTAGGAAGTGATTCCAATAGTGGTATAGATCCTGTAAGTACTATTAAAAGGACTGAATGTTCAAGAGTCCATGAATGTACTTACTTTTATACCATAAGATGGTATTGTTATTTTAATATTATAATTTGGATTTGGACTTGGATTGGAATATTAGAATAAAACCTAATCAGACACAAACAAACCTCCTATTACTATTAATAAGTGGAAAGAGTTAAAAATATATTATTTTCTTTTCAGTTTTACAACCCCATACTGGACTGACAGCTCAGTTGGTAACCATAGAATCCATGGATTGTGGTTTTGATTCCCACCCAGGACAAACATTTGTGTCTGGGTGTTATATTGTACTTTATTTGTGTATGTATTTACATTTCTATCATTTATTTGCTTCCCATGGTAAAAAAAAAACAAACTATGCTTAGCTCACAGAATTCGCCCTATTACATAGGTTACTTGAGGCTAGATTGATTGCACTGTGTGAAATGTCCAGACATTTAGGGAAAGGATGTATGGAGGCAGGTATTCATCCTATTTAGGGTTCAGTACCCAAACAGTAAAGCGAACCCTATAATAACTAATACATTCTCCCTTCTCTTTCCCATAGTACAGGATAGAAGCGGTTTTGGATCACATGTATTTCTGTTTCTGTTGCCACTATAACAATAAATACATACTAAAAGCAGAAAAAAATAAATATTAAAGGGGCTCCCATGCAACGGATGTTGTTTTTATTTTTATAGATAATGTGGTATTTTCATTTCTTTCTAGGACAGTGGATTTGAGATCAACACCGGCAGCGGAACCAAAAAGAAACACAGAAACAATGGCTAACATTATCGTCAGGCGGAAGATGACTGTCTAGATGACAAATACATTTTGTAACATTATTATCATTATCATTTTCAGGTTACAAAAGAAGAGAAAGAGTCAAAAAAACTGCCCAAAACCTAGATTTTTACCATATAAGCATGTAACTGTGCTGCTGGAACTTAGGAAATGATTCCAATAGTGGTAAAGATCCTGTAAGAACTATTAAAAATGTAAGATAAGAAGAATCTAAATGTAATATCCTGAAGGACTGAAACAGTGTTTGTGAATTAATGTGGTAGAATAATAATTAGAAAATGGTGTCTCCAAGTTTCTTTGGTCCCTTGATTTTTTTTATAACACCGATTTGCTATGTTCAAGAGTCCATGAAAGTACTATCACAATATACCTACCTAATTTCATTAAGATCATAGAATGACGATAAATAATTTCAAATGTAAGAGTATCAATATTTTATTATAATTTGGACTTGGATTGCATTATTAAATTAAAGGTAATCAATCAGACACAAACCAATTTTATTTATTTATTTATCTAAGATTCACAGCGTAGGCAGACCACCCACTAAGTGGACCGATGACCTGGTGAAAACTGTGGCAAGCCGATGGATGCAGAAGGTGAGCAGCCGCTCAAAGTGGCACTCTCTGGGGGAGGCCTATGTTCAGCAGTGGATGATGATGAACTATGATGAACCATCAGCTCCTCGCAGTAGGTACTGACCAGATCAATAATTACTATTAGGTACCAGGTTTAAACATAAATTTAGATATGCCTTGCATGAGACCAGTAGGTAAGTACAATCTATGTATGTATTTTTAGCTAACAGGCAATTTACTAATATTATTTCCCTTCACTTGAAACTACCTACATACATTGAAAAACTAAATAAAATACCATTAACTTTGCTAAGGTTGTATTTGGAACATCTGTGAATAAATGGATTCTATAATTAATTGTTCATCCTGTTGCAACTGAAATCATTAAATTCATTATGTGTCCCACGGGCAGCTGTGCGCTGTGCCTGCATAGACATGGCAAGTTATACTATAAAAAAAAATGGGAGGTAAATTCTATGGCTGTCTGTCAAACAACCTATACAATATAACCTTTTCTATTTCTGAATTAATAACACTATAAAAAGTATATTAATAAATATCAGTTATCTGGTTCCCATAGTACAAGCTATGCTTAATTCTGGGTTAGATGGTGCTGTGTGTAATGTCCGCACATTTATTTATTTTCCTCTTCCTTTTCTTCTGTGTTTTTATTATAATCAAATCCTCCTTTCTAATGGGAACGCCTATGTTCAGCTGTGGACATCTGACTGGTGACATGCCTATTCACAACTTATTGGTAGGTCCTAAAATGAATAATACTACTACTACTTTCTCCATGTGTATATAATTTATATATGTTTTGCACTATAAATAATAAATAAATATCTGGACATTCACACACCGGCACCACAATCTAGCCTTAAACTAAGCAAAGCTTCTACCATGAAGACAATAATAAATTTAATACAATATTTACACCCTTGTTTCTAAATTCAACATTTTTACCAGAAATCTGCCAATACAAACGGTATATTCATGTTGCCGCAAATTCAATTCAATTATACAACTATTTTTGTTAAAAAAAGCTTACAATTGTAACTGAATTTTGAATATTTTATTAACGAATATCTATCATAATTCAATTTTGAACAGTTGACTTTTTAAATAAACATTAATAGCCCTAACACGCCCACTACTGAACATGGGCCTCCAATTTAGCAAAATTCATTAGCTACTTATATTTAAATGTGCATAGGTACTTAAATGTTTAAATATAATGATCACAATAATAAATCCTTTTTGTATTTTATCCATAGCATTCTTCTGTTACATATAGCTGGTTGGCAATATACAACTCCTTACTTAAAAGATATCCATGCCCTCATGTGTGTTATACAGTTATACTGTACTATTGCAGCTACATACAGTTTTCCTAAGTACTTTCAAACAATTTTTCACCTGAAACATAAGAAACAACACAGTTAATATAAAAGAAGGTATAATCTATACAAATGGGTAATTGTATAAAAAAATTACAATGAAAGAAAATTCATCATCAACCGGAAAACATCCATAATAATCATGTTAAATAAAACGATTGTATAATAAATTTAGTATGTGCATATTGAGCTAGGTGCTAGCTTAAACCCTCGGCTCAGACTCCAGTCAGGCGGTTAAGAAAAGGATGTCCCGGCTTAGGCTTTCAGGATGGATAGATGCAGGTTAAAATTGCATCATGATTCAAAATATTTCTGTACCAATAAAATTAATCTGTCCTAGAATGATATTTAAGCAATTTGTGTAGAAGTTTGTCTGCCTCCGCTTATTGTAACCATTCCATCTGAAAACAAATCATAATAAATTCTCATGGGATATGGAAATCAGATATTATCTGTGAATGGTCTATCCATGTTGTATGGTATCATCATCATCATCAGCTTAGTGTGATGTCTATGCGGCCTAATTATACTTACAGGGTCAAAATATCTTTTAGATGAATAAGTGTCAGATACAAACAGTGGTACTGATGTCTATTATTTATTATTTGTCTCTATGTTTTCTCTGTTAGGTTTTGTTTTGAGGAACTTTGTTATATAGATTGATAAATCTTCCCCACAAATAACATCACTCAAAATGACCATAGTGACTTCTCTATAGATAAGCTCTTTCCATTGTCCAGTATTGCCGAGGTTGTTGGCAGTCAGCAGATTCGGTCTGCGAGCTGAAAATGAAAAAGCTATTTATCTTTCTATTCGTAATTACCTATGTAGTACCTGTATATGATGTTTTTGTACGAGTTGGATAATAAATTATTAGTTGGATAATAAATTAGAAGATCTAACTCTGAAACATTTATTGCTCAATACAGCTAGCAAGTGGCCTATGCTGCGCTTTTCGGTTCGTAGCCTTTACGGAAGCGTAAATAAAAAGGGAAAGAAAGAAAATTATACAGTAAGCCGATCAAATCCTGTCTGTCGTTTGATGATCTTTATACGTAATGGTGATGAAATGGAATAGTATTGTTTCAAATATGTTTGGTTGCACTTTTACTGACCTCAGCTCTATTATGTACTGCAATCAGGGTGGACCGTTTCTATATATACCAATGTACTCTGTGGTGGACCGGAGCCCCGGAGCCTTCGGCTTCAAACACTTCATTGTTGGCAGAAACAAGTCACACATCAATGTTCTTCAAAACAAAACCTAACAGAGAAAACATAGAGAAAAATAATAAATATAAAGGAAATGAATCCTAGAATAGGTATTATAAACTCTTTGAATGAAACTAAATAGCTAAGTTCTCTGTGGAAACTACCAAGCATAACGTTATTATACTCTTTGCTACCAACCCCGTATTCTGATTAACGCTATAATCGCTCGCAACGCTCACGTTAATTATTCAGTGTTCCAATTCAGATAATGCGCTCACGGCTTTGAGCTCTGTCCATGACTAACAACCAATCGCGGACGGCGATATTGCAAGATGACGTCGGTCATGACGTTTACAAAAGATTTCATTGTCACAGTCACGGCCATTCGGTACACGTTCTTAGCGCGATAACATTGATATTATCGATTTTAGCGTGAATCGAAATACGGCCCAAGTACAAACTAGACATAGACAAACGTCATTGTAATACACTGACTTTTTTTTTCTTATATTTTGGCTCTACACATAGTGTATTTAGCCAGTGTCAAGTATTGTAATTTTTCATCATGTTAATAGAATATTTCAGGTAAGAGTATATAATTTACTAACTTCAACTCTTAGTTAAAGGCAAAGAGTATCAGTCCGTTTTAGAAAAAGGTGGAGTGGAGTCTTTTCGTTTTTGACGCTGTTTAGCATTTTCTGCAAGTGTCAATGCCAATGTCGAGCGGAGAAAATGACAGCTGATAACGGCATATTGTGCTGTCAAAGTCATTTGCTACCTGACAATTTTTTTTTCTTATATTTTGGCTCCACAAATAGTGTATTTAGCCAGTGTCAAGTATTGTAATTTTTCATCATGTTAATTAATAGAATATTTCACGTAAATTCAAGTCTTAGTCATAGTCCAGTCTTAGTCATGCTCCAGTAAAGTGGTGGCAACTTTATTAGAAGCTTCTATGGAATTTTGGAAGTATCACTAAAAATCACGTTTCACCACATTATATCACTTGCCTACACTCATGCTCGTAATCCAGCACTTAATGCATAAAAAGCCACCAATTTTAAACATTAACACTGGAAAAAGCATAAGTTTTGAAAAATAATACAATGCAACGACGTGACCTTTTTCACGTTCCCGCCAAAACCCACAAATTATTTTGATATGACATAACTGTACAAATGTATTTTTTTTAAGTTCGACTCATCGACTAAACGCTACTTAGCCAGAAGGTATCAAGTTAGGTACATTTTAGGGTTCCGTACCCAATGGGTAAAGCGGCAAAAATAACGAACTAATATTGTTTGGAGAACGGAAGGGAAGACATCACAAATTTTTTTTTTTCAAAATGGCGGAATTCGGTCATTGCGGAAAAAAAATTCTCCGATCCGAATGAAAATTGATATCTGGGGGTCCCCAAAAATGTTGATCAACATTCTAAAATCAAATTTTGACATGCGCGATTTTTCAATAGGGTTGCCATACAAAGGTACTTTTATCAAAATATAATCTTTCCTTTATTACGCCCCTAATACGAATGTTATAGAAAAACTGTTTCTGGGGATCGAGTAGAGATGTAGTAAGGGACAAACGGAAATATTAATGAAATCGATTTTTTCAAGATGGCAGATATAGGCATATCGACATAGAGAAAAAGTGATTCGATCCGGATGAAAATTTATATATGGGAATCCCCCTAGATACTCAGTAATAATATAGGAAAAAAATTTTTATTCCGCAATTTTGAAAAGATTCATATATACAACTGAACTTTTTTATGGATCTCCAATCCGTATGAAAATTGATATCTGAGTGTCCCCAAGGATACTGATTAACATGCTATAGCTTCTTTTAGACATCCACCGTTTTTCAAAATGGCTGTCATACATACTGGCAAAGCCACCAACGCGACGACGAGCAAAGCGAGGAGGAGCTTCAAACTACCTACCGCGACGACGAGCGAAGCGTGTAGGAGCTTCAAACTACCTATCGCGACGACGAGCGAAGTGAGGAGGAGCTTCAAACTACCTACCGCAACGACGAGCGAAGCGAGGAGGAGCTTCAAACTACCCATCGCGACGACGAGCGAAGCGAGGAGGAGTTTCAAACTACCTACCGCGACGAAGAGCGAAGCGAGGAGGAGCTTCAAACTACCCATCCCGACGACGAGCGAAGCGAGGAGGAGCTTCAAACTACCTACCGCGACGACGAGCGAAGCGAGGAGGAGCTTCAAACTACCCATCGCGACGACGAGCGAAGCGAGGAGGAGCTTCAAACTACCTATCGCGACGACGAGCGAAGCGAGGAGGAGCTTCAAATTACCTAACGCGACGACGAGCGAAGCGAGGAGGAGCTTTAAACTACCTAACGCGACGACGAGCGAAGCGAGGAGGAGCTTCAAACTACCTAACGCGACGACGAGCGAAGCGAGGAGGAGCTTCAAACTACCTATCGCGACGACGAGCGAAGCGAGGAGGAGCTTCAAACTACCTACCGCGACGACGAGCGAAGCGAGGAGGAGCTTCCAACTACCTCTGAAGAAATAAAACAAAATTGCCACCATGCAAAATTAAAACGCGCATACTATCGGAACCAATAGAGGCAAGAATAGCGTATTTGGACTCATGTTAAAGAGAACAACGGAGGCTTTCTTACAGTCCTAAAATAATTCAAAGATGGCGGATTCAAAATGGCGCTCGATTTTATAGTAACTCAGATTCGGCTGATATTTTATATTTGAGGGTTTTAAAGGATGCTGATTTCAAATTTTGACCTTTTACTTGACTGACAGCATTTTTCAAGATGGCCGCCATGCAAAAGTCAGATCAATTATCATTTTCTTTGAAAAATACCGCTGTTTTGTACTAATTCTTGCAAAATTTAAAGTTTAGCACAAAGTATAAGGGTTTTATAAATACAACAGCCACGAAAACACCCACGCGGGCCGCTCGCGGCCCGCGCACAGAGCAAAATTCTAGTTATAATATATAAAGTTCGTTACCCACTCACTCACTCACTCACTCATGATTGACATTTTTGTTCCCGAACTCCTGGAAGTGGTGGAGAAAAACCGAGTATGAGGTTGCATAGAGATCGGTCACGTGACAACCAGAAAAATCTGACATCAGCAAAAAATCGTCTCCTTGATGGAACCGGTCAACGGCTCTCGGAAACTACAAGTCGGATGGGTGACCTGTTCTAACTAAAATTGTAGTAAACCCTGGGACGCTTGGAGAGAAATAAAAAAAAATAGGGGTTGCCATACAAAAAAATAAAAATTCCATACAAAATTGAAACGCTTATAAATCGGAAACGGTAAGAGGTAGGTGGGGTGTGTTCGACCAAATGTCATAGAGGAGGATGGGCGCTTTCGGATGGTCGTCATGAAAATCCAAGATGGCGGATCCAAGATGGCGGCCATTTTGAAAGTTGGTCCGATCCGGCTGATTTTTTGCATCAGGGGGTTTTTGGGGCCCCTGATTCGATATTTGAAAAAATATAGTGGATCCCGCCATTTTTAAAGATGGCTGCCATACAAATTTTTTTTTTCATTTTTGGCTCATTGTTTCTCGATACCTATGGGAAATTTTGAACTTTATTTTTTAAATTTGTATCTTAATTGGCAATCAAAATTCAAAACATTTCACGACCTGGTCTTTTGACCTTCCATCACCCATACAAATTTAAACCGGAAATGACGCCGAAACCATGATACTTTAGTATAAAGAGCTCGAACTAATATTGTTTGGAGGCCAAAAGAGAAAAGAACACAAAATTTTTTTTTCAAAATGGCGGAAATATTGGTCACGGCGGAAAAAAAAAATTCTCCGATCCGGATCAAAATCGATATCTGACGGTCCCCAAGGATGCTGATCAACATTCTAAAATCAAATTTTGACATGCGCCATTTTTCAATAGGGTTGCCATACAAAGGTGATTTTAACGAAATATGAACTTTCCTTTTTTACGCCTCCAATATGAATGTAATAGAAAAGTTGTTTCTGGGGATCGAGTAAAGATGTATAAAGGAACAAAACAGAACACAAATGAAATTGATTTTTTCAAGATGGCGGATGGAGACGTATCGACTTATAGAAAAAGTTATCCGATCCGGATGAAAATCGATATCTAAGACTCCCCTTAGATACTTAGCAAGAATATGGGGAAAAAATTTTGATTTCGCCATTTTGAAAAATTTCATTCATTTTACCGAACTTTTTTATGGATCTCCAATCCGTATGAAAATTGATATCTGAGTGTCCCCAAGGATACTAATTAACATGCTTTAGCTCCTTTTAGACATCCACCGTTTTTCAAAATGGCTGCCATACATATTTTCAAAACCACCAATGCGACGACGAGCGAAGCGAGGAGGAGCTTCAAACTACCCATCGCGACGACGAGCGAAGCGAGGAGGAGCTTTAAACTACCTACCGCGACGACGAGCGAAGCGAGGAGGAGCTTCAAACTACCTACCGCGACGACGAGCGAAGCGAGGAGGAGCTACAAACTACCTACCGCGACGACGAGCGAAGCGAGGAGGAGCTTCAAACTACCTACCGCGACGACGAGCGAAGCGAGGAGGAGCTTCAAACTACCTACCGCGACGACGAGCGTAGCGAGGAGGAGCTTCAAACTACCTACTGCGACGACGAGCGTAGCGAGGAGGAGCTTCAAACTACCTATCGCGACGACGAGCGAAGCGAGGAGGAGCTACAAACTACCTATTGCGATGACGAGTGAAGCGAGGAGGAGCTTCAAACTACCTATCGCGACGACGATCAAACTACCCATTGCTACGTTTACAATGTTTTACTAATGCGACGTTTTTTAATTGGCTTTAGCTAATCTAACCTAACTTCAACACCACTAACCTTTTTTTACCTAACAACTGAATATTTTCGGGAACCTTGAATAAAATAGACACTCTTTGAAGAAACATAACAAAATGGCCGCCATGCAAAATTAAAAGGCGCACACTATCGAAACTAATAGAGGCAAGCATAGCGTGTTTGGACTCATGTTACAGAGAACAACGGAGGCTTTCTTACAGTCTTAAAATAATTCAAAGATGGCGGATTCAAAATGGCGCCCGATTTTATAGTAACTCGGATTCGGCTGATATTTTATATTTGGGGGTTTTAAAGGATGCTGATTTCAAATTTTGACCTTTTACTTGACTGACAGCATTTTTCAAGATGGCCGCCATGCAAAGTCAAGTGCATTATCATTTTCTTTGAAAAATACCGTCGTTTTGTACTTGTACTTGCAAAATTTAAAGTTTAGCACAAAGTATAACATTTTTATAAATACAACAGCCACGAAAACGTCCTCGCGGGCCGCACGCGGCCCGCGCACGGAGGAAAATACTAGTATATGTATATAGTTTAAATTAACGTTTTAGTAAAGTTATTTTCTTTCCACATCATATCAATACTTATATTAAATACTTATTTACAGGTTATGGCACCTGTCGCGAATGCCCTCGATCGTATCCAAGGAGAAGCTCAAGCATATCTCGGATCACTACTACCGACGATTGCAGCAACTGTCTATAAATTAAAAAATATTAAATCTAAGGGCCTAGTAAATTGCACAGCTTTAGCCAATGCCTTATTAAATGGCATAGAGAAAAGGTTTGGTCCACTCCTGAATGATGAACAGTGCCTACTTGCCGCGGTATTTCACCCAAAGTTCCGGTTCATATGGCTGGAAACGTATGACAGCAGTAGAGTGGATGCAGTAAAAAAGGTCATGGAAAAAAAGGTAGAAGATGCTTTACGACAAGAAGCAGCGGAAAATTCGAAGGACAGAGATAGTTTAACTGGCGGAGGGAGCAATGCGAGTAACAACGATGATGACGAGGAGGAAGACTTTTTCAATTCTGTCACTCAGTCTATAGAAAAACCAAAGAGCTCCAACTCTTTAAAGAGTAAAGCGCAAAGTCTCGTTAAAATGTGGCTGGATATGAAATCAAAAGACTCGTTCAACGATGCTGCATTCCATTAAATACAATACTGCTATACCCTCAAGCGCTGCAGTTGAACGTCTGTTTTCCACGGGTAAAGACATTTTAACACCAAAACGAGCCTCGCTTTCAGACGAGAACTTCAACATGTTAATGTTCATGAAGGGGAATATGCACCTTATGCCCGACGATTAATTTACACATTTGAATTATACAAGTATTTTGTTTTATTCCTAACCTGTTAACTTCCAGAACCAACAAGTTGTATAATTTCACTAACGCAACGATATAAAAATGCAATTTTACACATATTAACGGATTAACGATTAACGTTAACTTGCGCTAATTCTTCCGAAATGTAACGCTTTAACGCTTAACGAAGCTAACTTTTTTTGTAGCGGATTAACGATTAACGAAGTTAACTATTTGATTAACGGTGCCCAGCTATGCCTATCAGTAGACGCGCGAGCGAAGCGAGCGCGCGAATTTTTCACAATTCAACAAACAGACAGGGCAGGCAAGACGATGATTTCACTTACTACCTA
The DNA here is from genome assembly GCA_963580505.1 of Ennomos erosarius. NCBI lineage: Eukaryota > Metazoa > Arthropoda > Insecta > Lepidoptera > Geometridae > Ennomos > Ennomos erosarius. Next base: position 5,708,431 of record OY756999.1, on the reverse strand, counting down.
AGATACAATAATTAATGATTCTTCCGTTCTAACAGGCACCGATGAATAGGCCAACCGACCAACAGCTGGGGGCTCTAGCAGATTTCTTAAGTGTCAATCCAGGGATAGCAAAAGGTCTGTTGCGCCCCGCCCGTGGCAAACTTTAGACGAAAAGGCCTTGAGTAATAACTGTTTCAGATGAATGTCCCAAGCTGAACACCAGCAAGGGAAAATATTCGGAAATGCACCCACAAAAGTGTGCTACCTGAATAGAAAACCTTGGAGACGGATGGTATTTGAAGATGAAAGGTATCAATCGAAAATCGACTTATTCTACAACACAATCGAAATTCGCAGTGGTGGTGCACATCCCGCCAACTTTTTCATCATTATTTGAATTGTAAATATTTTTCAAAATAATCTTTCAATAGGTGTTTGTATCTATTGAATTCCATGTAAGAACCGTTAAACAACGTTTCACTATTATGTGTCTGTTATTGATGCTCCTGGATAGGCAGTAGGCACTCCTTATTTACACAATCCTAAATTAGTGCCACTACCAGGGCCACGCGAGTAAAGATAACCTCCCTTTTTATTTGAACTTTATTGAACCCCGAGTGTCACGGCCGCCCATTTTTTTTTTCTTGCCATACCCCCTGACCGCTCCGATATTTTAATTAAAGTGTTATTTCTTTTTTGGTTTTTTTAAGACCTTCGGCTGTGACCTCCATAATTATTTCACGTTTATGTTTACAATCACAACAGAACATTACATCTCAACTGCATATTAATAGATCACACTGAATAGTTTAGGATTTGCTTATACACCACTTTTTTTTAATTACCAGAAAAAAAATTCAGCAGTATCTGTTGCTGGTACTCAACACATCCATGCAGAAAAAAAAAGAAAACACGATGCAAATAAAATATCCTATAAAAACATCAATAAGTAGTCAATCACTGCGTCAATTCGCTGTGTGCGAAAAAATGAATTCTCGCCATTTCATTCAAAAATACGACATCCTCCATTCATAAACAACTTGAAGCTAACTTCGGGTGGCCCCGATCGACGTGCCCCGATGGAAAGATTTCGGGAAACTTCAACTTTTAATAATTTTTACATTATTAGGTATTCTAAAATGTTGACTGCATACATACAATGCCTTGCCTCGTCTGCATTGCCCATTTTTTTATTTTTGGTAATTAAAAAATAGTAGTGTATATTAAAGCCGGCGCGGGCACTTCTTCGATATCAAGTAAGTATATCAGAAATCATAATCAATCTTTGAATAGTAAACGCAGGACATTTCTGGATAATATGTTCTAGGTTCCAGGTGTTCGAGTGGCGACCACGAACTGGAAGACGCAGCGTAGGCCGGCCCCCTACTAGGTGGACCGACAACCTGGTCAGAACCGTGGGGAGCCGATGGATGCAAGAGGCAAGCAGCCGCTCAAACTGGCGCTTTTTGGGGGAGGCCTATATTCAGCAGGGGACGTCTTCAGGCTGATGATGATGATGATGATGATGATGATGATGATGATGTTCCAGGTTGGCGTTCTCTTCATCACAGCGAGAGCAGGACATATTGTTTGTGATTCTAAACATGTATAAGTGTTCTGTTGTTAAACAACAAACTTCTTGCTTAGGGTTGATTGATCCAAGTCATTCCTTGACAACTAAAGATACTGGAGAACGGAGTAACTAGGAGTTTTGCCTAACCACAGATTACATACAGTAGAGCCTAATAAGCTATATGGTACACGGATTAATCATACAAAACACCTCTATTTAATAAATGGCTAGGCGATATGAATATGACGAATTCTACAATTCAAGGGCGACAACAGTAAGTTATTATTGCAATGTGTATAGTCCAAGCTGACAACACTGAATACCTTTTTTTTAATCCATTTAGAGTAGAGAAAAAACATCTGTTATTGATTTCTGTGGATCATGATAACTTAATACTAATTAATACTTATTGCACAATGCTTCTAACATCTTAAAATAGCAGTACTTTATATCAAACTCCATATCATACCAGTAGTTGATGGCTATACACCCATGGCTCTGCGTTACATGGTGGAACCACAGACTGGGCAGATACAGGCAATCTCCTTTATTCAGTTCCACTTTGTATTTGTGCGCTTTTTGATATTCAGGGTACTTTGCGATGTCGGGTGATAGAGGATCTGAAATGTAGTACGAAAAACGTGGTATATCTAACTGAGATATACAAAATGAACATAAATTCGTATGTAACCCGAAGGGGTGGGACTGGGGCCGTGATACCTCACAAGTTGTGAGAGGCTTACTTGAAACTGCGTGTTTCCGAACCTCCATACTAAAAAATGAATCTACTAACCTAGCGCTGCACATAGTAACCCTATAGCGCACAACCTAATCCACGAAAGAGCTAGAGACATAAAAATGCACGTGTAATCACTACGAGAGCTAACAAAATACTAAAATAAATAAACGAACTCATTTCTAAACGCAGGACGACGAACTCGTTTAAGGAATTCGGGCAAGGACAAAAATTCATTTACACCAAGCTGCGCCTACGCTAGGTCTGCCTTCGACGCGTTCGTGTAATATTATAACGTAAACTGTACATGGCATTTCTCAAAGGAAAAACTATTAATTTAGAAAGGTCGTAGAACCCACGTAGTCAACCTTGGGGGGTAGATTGGGTAGATTCACCCGCATCCAAGATAACATAACCATTCAAGGTCATGTTGTATTTATCTGTTTGCTATTAGCTATATTTAATAATAAGAATTGTACTTTTCATACATTAGGCTAAGCAATCGAAGTGACAACATTTTATTCATCGAGGTGTAGCCTATAAACCAATAAACATATAAAATACTGGCCAATTTGACAGCACTGCAGAGTAATTGGCTGTGTGGTCCTAGCAGAGTGATACAACCACCCCACATCTCTTCTCGTCGGTACCCCAGCCAAGCGAATATCCAGGGAATAAGCAGCAGCATTCCCCATGGTGCATTCGCACAAAAGAAAATTGCTATTGTAACGAATGTCATTTGCAACAAGTACAATCTGGAGCTGTTAAAGTTCTGAGTGAATAGATAGTATGTATAGGCTGCATCATCACTTTCCATCAGGTGACATTGCGGCCAAATGCAGGCCTATTAAGTTGTTAATAAACATTATATGAAAAATAACTCACCTATACAAATCCAAGGAAGCATATCATCAGTCTCAACAGCACAGTTTGTTACCGGCACAATGTCCCATTTATCTTCTGACTTCTTGAACTCAGCTTGAGGGTACCTTTTGTAAGGCACAAAGGGCAGGTCCGTGGGAGGAATTAGTATGAACTGCTTCGTGCCATCTATCACGCAGTATATATTCTCGTATGGATCTTTGTGCACTGGAATATTAGGGGATGTTTTATTTATTTTTTACATGCTTTCATACATTATAAAAGACACTTGAAACATGGACTGACAAAGGAATGTAAGAAATCTTAAGAGAAGCGTATAGCCCCTCTCGTTCATGCAAAAAGTGCTAATGTGTTTATACCACTTGGTTTAAACGCAAAACGCTAAAATGGAGGTAGTCACTCAAACACTCAAGGTGGGCTCTATTGGATGTGTAGAGAGCAGAGTGATGGCAATAACATTTTTAAATACCAGGATGGTCCTCTTTAAATGGTATATTTTGGCAACATCTCAGTATCTCTCATAGTACTCCACAACACAGATCAGCAGTTATTGACTTACCAGGTTGGCAAGCATACGGTAATTTCATACTGTATATATTTAGTAATATATTTATGGTGTTATTTAAATTAATATAGGTTTATATAAAAGAAATGAAGTGGTAATGTCACCTAGTGCCCAGTTTGCCCACTTATTATTTTTAAATGTTACTCAATATGGTACTTATTTGAATAGTTCTATGATCTCACTAACTAGAAGTAACTGCTCTATCATCTCCCATCCAGAAGTTGACAGCATCAGGTTGCTTGTTGAAAGCTTGGCTGGCAAATGATACCTGTGTTTCTACATCTGGCAGTAGCTCCGGATAGTCTTCTGTCAGGTTCGAGTTTTGCTTCTGGATATACACAATTTCGTTAGCTCTGAAGAAATAAAAATTATGTGTTATAACTATAAAATCTCATCCAGAGTCCACATTGGTCACTGTTAGGACGCTTTACAGCCTTTGCCTTGCTGTGATTAAGAGTATGTAATTATTTCTATTATTGTGTAACCAATGGGGCTGGCATGACCCAGTAGGCTAAAAGTCCCCGAAAAATATTTAAAAAAAAATCCTATAGAATCATACCTACTGCAGCCATGTCATTAATATTGCAGCCATATTGCTAGTGATTTGGTTTATTAAAAGTTTGGACATAGAAATAGACAATAAAAGCCAAAATTTTGATAAATTGGAGTAGGTACCTACACAAATACAATTAAAAATCATACCTCTTGGCTTCAAGTGCATCTAAAAATTCAGTCATTGTCATCTCTACATCAAATGGCATCACAAAAAAGCTAATGTCTTCTTTTTTGGTTACCCCATCAGCTAGTCCATTGGGAGTTACAGCTACTGTGACTTTTTTATTTGGCAATTTTTGTCTACCTTAAAACGGATTATTATTATTTAACATCTTGAATAATGGATCCCTTTGACAAATGTGCCTTATCTTAATGATAATTAAAACCTGTATCCACCTAAAATACTGAGAGTTCCATTTTTGCACCGCTGGCCAGGAAGAACAACCTCCTCGAATTACCAACGGTATGTTCTTTGAAACATAGTCCCTGTGGAACTCTAGAGGCTCGATAGAACACGTTTCTGCTATGCTGCTGCCAAGATAAAGCGCTGTAAACAGAGTTGTAGCAATTAGATAATAGGGTACCTATGATTTCTCTAGAAAACACGTGAGTGTAAAAGTTTCGGTCTTGATGTAAAGTGATGTAGTAGAAGAACTGTAGATAATACTTTAGAATTTGTGACTGAAATTTAAGTACCAGACGACTCTTCGCGAAGAACGTCAAAAGCTTGAATAATTTTGTCATTGTCAGCCACTGAACAGTTACTATTATTGTTGTTTTCCATTCTCTAATCTCTTTATGGAACGGGTGGCAATTTGACCATTTCAGTTTTTTTTTTTGTTATATTTATTTTGGCTCCACACATAGTGTATTTAGCCAGTGTCAAGTATTATATTTTCATCGTATTATAATATAAAATATTTAACGCAAAGTTATGACCTAGTCATAGCCCAGTCTAAGTCAGCTAGTCAAAGTCCAGTATAAGTCATGTTCCAGCAAAGTGGTGGCAAGTTTACTACAAGCTTCTATGGAGTTTTGGAAGCAACACAAAAAATCACTTGCTCATGCTCGTAATCGAGCACTTAATGCGTAAAACACCACCAATTTTAAACATTAACACTGGAAAAAGCAATAGTTTTAAAAAATAATACAATGCAACGACGTGAACTTATCCACGTTCCCTCCCGCCAAAACTCTTGACTTGACTTGACTTCTTGATTATGGCCTCTGCGACGGAGTGATGTCGCAATTTTGCCAGCGCCAAAACTCACCATTTCAGTTTCACCACGTAAAACTAAAGAAAATGACATTGACAATGACACATTTTCTTTTCAATTTCTTGTCATTTTGACAGCCGTAGGGATGTTAGAAAAACCGATTATTTTTTCTAAATAATCGATTTTTATATACCAAAAAATCAATTATTTAAAAATCGTTTTTTTTTATTTTGGTTTACCATATTACCATATACACGGGTATTCAGTGTAAATCACAAGGGTGGATTTAGATCTAGTGGCTAGGCTTTTTGATTTTGTTAATAGTGATTTTACAATAATAATTATAATTGTTGTAATGGTATTACCATGTATCATTCTATTATTAATTTTTATGTTTTTGATTTATGCCTGTACACCGAAGCCCGAAACTCTTAGCTACTAATATCCTACCAATGCAATGGTTGTCTGAAGAGATCGCTCTGAGCGATAAGACCGATTGTACAAATAAGGTAATTAAGTTTTCTCCTTTTGTAATTTTTGTTGTCTTAAGGTGTACAATAAAGAGTTAATCTATCTATCTATCTATCTATTATAGAAAAAATGGTGCAAAGTAAAGTGGTGCTCTTTGTGGACGTCTTCAGGCTGATGATGATGATTTTAACCAAATCTGTTCGGGCGTATGATTGTAAATTATTCGCGCTTGCTCTGCTTGCTCTTTAAAAATAATTTAAAAATAAAGATTATTTATTTGTAAAACATACGTAGGTACATTTTGAAAATGAAGGTGGCTTTTAAAATTAGTTTGTGCCTTGTGTTGCAGTGGCGTAATAAATAGCGCTGATTTTGTGAATTTGTGCGCTCTATAGGCTCGCGCAAATTTGAAAAAATCATAAGCTTAAGTTCCATTCGGTCACAAAGTGGCATTGTACTCTTTGATCTTTGGCGTAGTGGTTAATTATGTTCACTACTGTAAATAAAATTGATTTATTTGGTTTTTGGTTATTTTTCCATTATATATACCAAAAAAATCAATTTATCAATAAATCGATTGTTTTTCAATAATCCAAAGTCATAAGTCCAAAAAATAATCGATTTTTCAAAAATCAATCTTTTGCTCCTTAGGTCACATCCCTACAGCCAGCCGGCCGACACCACTCACGTCCACTCAGCATGAGAGCCACAGAATACTTTTATCCATGAGAGCACCTTTTTTTATTATATACTCTTAAGAAACCATAGAGAAAAAATAATATATTAGGTTCTAGTTGAGTTTATTGGTGTTGTAGCAGTGACTGGAACCCACGCAACACGCACAAGCTCACGCTCACCTTCACTTTTGTTCAATATTTTCATTATTGAATAATGGAAATGAATATAATTTCCTTTTATTTTTTAGGGTTCCGTACCCAAAGGGCAAAGCATGGATAAAGCGAACCCTATTCTTAAGACTCTGCTGTCCTGTCCGTCTATCGGTGTCAGCCATAAATTCCATATTCAGGATATTCCACATTCTATATTTTCTGATTTCTTAATAATACACAATCTTATTAATCCTAATTCTTAAATTTACATATTCTTAATTTTCCGCATTCTTTATTTTCCTAATTATAAGTTGGACACATTCTTAATTTTCCGAACAAGTACAGATTTATACACAAAGCAAAATTAATGAAACAAACATTAGCACCACAGAATTCCCCCTATTACATAGGATAAAAAGTCTTTGATTAGCACGTAGGTATATAGGCAAAATAGGCATGTATTTTTTATTTATTTTTTTAGTCACGTATAGTTATACTTTAATATAGTTAACTTTGTTACATATTTTGAGGTAATAATATGGGCAAAATATTACAATTAAAAAAATAGGCATGTATGATGACTACTAATAAAAATGAACAAGTAAATATTAATGAAATAATATTTTCATAAGGTAGGTTCAAAATGAATGCAGTGCAATAATTGGAAAATGAAGTAAAATCGTTAAATAAATCACAGAGTAATATGCTTTTAAAGTTCCTGCAGGAGCATCGCCTGTCCTTTTCTCGAAAACAAAGCATCCCCACAGTTACTATGTAAACACATACTGTGACGTCTCAATCTCAGAGAAATTGTATGTAAACTTACCAAAGCATAGTAATGAAGGACCAAATTCTGACGTCACAGCATATTTGAGCTGACTCCCGCTTCGGACTCTTCGGAGCAAGATGTACATGTAAGCCAACGTACACGCACGAAAGATTTTGAGCAGCATTTTATAAATTATTATGATGGTCATACTTACATGCTCAAGTAAAGTGGTGGCAACTTTATAAGAAGCTTCTATGGAATTTGGAAGCAACACGAAAAATCACGTTTCACCACATCATATCACTTGACCACACTCATGCTCGTAATTCAGCACTTAATGCGTAAAACGCCACCAATTTTAAACATTAACACTGAAAAAAGCAAAAGTTTTGAGAAATAATACAATGCAACGACGTGAACTTTTTCACGTTCCCGCCAAAACTCATCATGGTCATACTTATATGGCTATCTCTCTATCGCCACGTCCAACTGTCAAAAATGACGTTTGCTGTCAAAAATGATATCTCCTATACCTCCATGCTCCTTACAAAAATGTAACTTCTGTCAAAATGAGGTACTACAGTTAGGGAGACCGGAATGCACGGCCAGCGTAATGTACAGCCAATATTGTACAGCCCGGAATGTACAGCCCGGAATCCGTGTACATGGCTTCGAATTCCGTGGCCGTGCAATACGGGTCGTACAATATTGGCTGCGCAATACTGGTACAGGAAGTAATGCACGGCCAGGAATGTACAGCCCGGAATCCATGTACATGGCTTCGAATTCCGTGGTTGTACAATACTGGTCTTACAATACAGGCCGCGAAATATCGGCACGGGCAGATAATGTACGGCCTGGAATGTACAGCCCGGAATTGGAAGCCAACCATAGACAAATATAGAACCTTTATATGTCATCGCGATGCCTCGTTTATAGCAGGCGAGTAGTTATAATCGATCGATTAGGCGGTGCAAACCAAAGAGTATACACATATTGAAAATATCTAATTTGGCCTAGAATTTGTCTGTGTGTGTTTTCCCGCGTGTAGCTTTAGCCAACTGCCAAAGAGAATCTAATTTACTTATATAGATCTGCCGCTAATGCTGATATTGTTGAATGCATGTTGAATGCTACTAATATGAAAACAACTAGTTGCTGATGTGGTTGTTAAACTGACCTCTATAATACAAGTATATATAAACGCTATTTATATGTAGAGGTCAGTGTGGGATATTAGGATCAAAGAGGTACCTATATGTACTACCATTGCAAGATCCAGGATCTCCATACTTTTGTTGCGAGTCAACGCAGGTGCACTTTTACTTGCTTTCCTGCGTGTAGCTTTAGTAAAAGAGGATCTAATATACTTATCTAGAACTGTTGTAATACGTAGTATCCTCTACCTAGTCTGTCCATGGAGGTATATATTCCGATTCACGCTATTATCGCCCTAAATTTGTGTTCCGAATGACCGTGAGCGGTAAAAAATACAAAAACCTGTGATCGCTGTCAGCGATTATAGCACGGGGCTAGTTCCGTCATTCTAACATGCAAGCGTTTTCTTTGTATAAAAAGAGTATCATTCTCAGACCGTAGATGTCCACTGCTGAACATAGGCCTCCCCCAGAGAGCGCCACTTTGAGCGGCTGCTCGCCTTTAAGTCCTTGTCATAAGAGAGGGAGGGTCTGCCATATGCCATAATCACCACGCTTGGCAGGCGGCTAGGTGATGGCAGTAAATTACAATAGTGAAGATCAAGGAGAATGCTGCAGCCTGCAGCCCATTCCCTGGATATTCCCTTAGCCGACTTTACCGGCACCCACGGAAAGAGACGGGATGGGCAAAGAGTATAATAATATTATAATACCTAATGTATCAAAGGATTTATAATTTACTACGTTACTAATTGGTACGATAACGATCCTCCTTCCTTATTATTATCATATCTACATATACTTACTTATATATATAACAAGTGGATACTTAAACACACAGAGCAAGAAAAAAAATTTGCTTCGCCTTGCGCGCCGTGACATTATTCATAGCTCTGTGCTTAAACAAGTACCTAGTATAATGATAAATGATATGATATATTAAAATAAATAATTGTATGCAGCATAAAATACATAAGGAAACGTGGTAACATTTAACGTAGTGCTATAAGTACCATTACAAGAATACGGAGAAAACTCAAGCTGACAAATAAAACTTTTTCGCCTGATCTTTAAAGATGTGCAATGAGGGTTAGGTGCCTTTCGTATATTAATATATATTATTAGCCATCACGACGGCAACACCGAAGATGGCGTCCGAGGAGAGAGAGGACAGACTATATAAGAAGCAGCTAAATGGGCTCTCGTTCTCTTACTTCACCTGACATCGTGCTAAACGGACGTAGTTGTGCTCGTGTGGCGTTTCTATGCTATCTTCGGGCATATTTTCGGTCAATATTGGAAATAATGTTTAACTGTTATAACTAACTGTTATATTAAAGATCTTAAATGTTACAAAGTTGTTGATTTCACTTCTGATTCCTAATAATATAATATATAATGTACATATAATTATTGGTAAGTGTTTGTGCACTCAAAAAAAGCGCAAGTACCTACATGTTTTGTGTCTGGGTGTTGTGGGACCATGGTCGTCGTAGTTCCTGGGTCCCTAGATACAGGGAACCCTAGTTAGGGTCTATGTATCTATGTATATGATTGTTGGGCGTTATTTTGTGTATGTGTGCATGTTTGTTACTCTTTCACGCTCAAACGGCTGGATCAATTGGGATGAAATTTGGAATAAGGATAGCTTATGTACTGGATTAACACATAGGGTACTTGTTGTCCCAGGAAATTCACCTGTTCCCGTAGGAAAGAATAAAAACTTAACTTCGTAAATACTTAATGAGTTTAAATTTAATTAAGTTAAATTAGAGGCTGCAGCATGTTACTAACGGCCAAAAAGTTATAATCCCGGAACCCCAGGTAATATAATACCTACAGTAGCTACAGATGCCTCATCCCATACAACAGAATAACTCGGGTTATTTTACAAAAATTTTTTCTGGATACCGCAAGATTATCAAGCATCATTTACAATAAACGGTGATATGTAGGTATAATACTTGTGCTTGGGTAAAATGTATTTCTGTTATAACCTTTAGGAGAAAAAAACGTACACCGAACAAATGAACAGTCGAATTAAATTTTGTATGAAATGAATCTTATGTCTACTGAATGTTAGATGAGTCGACATAGGTGAAATGTAACAAGTTGAAACTAGGCGTGAGGCGTATTTATCGTCACAGGTAAAAGTCAGTGATAAAAGAAAGTCACAGTCAGTCACAGCGACAAAATACCTCCGGGAGCAGCGACATTGTGACTTGCGCGCGAATCTATGAGAGCGTGCTAAAGTAATAGGTGCATCCTTTTCTCACGAAGGCGTCTGTAGCGTGCCAGAGAGGGACAAACCTAGTATTTTTTTCACAGGAGCTGTGACAGCGACATGTTTTGCCAGCCGTCAATTCAAAAGTAATAGGTGCATCCTTTTCTCACGAAGGCGTCTGTAGCGTGTCAGAGAGGGACAAACCTAGTATTTTTTTCACAGGACCTGTGACAGCGACATGTTTTGCCAGGCGTCAATTCAAAAGTAATAGGTGCATCCTTTTCTCACGAAGGCGTCTGTAGCGTGCCAGAGAGGGACAAACCTAGTATTTTTTTCACAGGAGCTGTGACAGCGACATGTTTTGTCAGCCGTCAATTCAAAAGTAATAGGTGCATCCTTTTTCCACATAGGCGTCAGAGAAAGACACACCTATTATATATCTACATCCTGTAACCGTGACTTGTGCCGCGAGTAAAAAATACTCGCTAGTATTTATTCACAGGTATTTGTCACAGGTATGGCTGAGTCACAGTCACAGAGTCACCTAGTATCTCGATTAACCTAGTACGACCCACCTCTAGTTGAAACGTGTTTTGGTCTGGCGTATTGAATCCATAATAAATATATATATCCTGCAACTGCATAGCAGAAAGAAAGGCGAAATGAGTTTTGGCTGAGACGAGAAAAAGTTCACGTCGTTGGATTTGTATTATTCTCAAAAATTGTGCTCTCTCCAGTGTTCATGTTTAAAATTGGTAGCGTTTTACGCAATAAGAGCAGAATTACAAGCTCGAGTGTAGGCAAGTGATATGAAATGTGATTTTATGCCTAAAGCCGTGCGTCCACTGGGTCGGCATCGGAGCGTACGGAGCGTACGAATTTGTTGCTTTGATTGATTTGTATGGGACTGCGTGCACTAGATCGGCATTACCGTGCTAGTAGAGATCGGTATTTCTGCCGATGACGTCACCCGAAGTGTAAGCACCATTCGAATCCCGATTGCTTTGCACCCTTATTCCCTATTCTTTTCGGTTCGAATACGGGAGTGTTCTAATGCTGAATTGCTTTGCAGCGATTCCCAAACCTGAATTCGAGATCGTTCGACAGCGAAACTCCAGCCTCTCCAAATCGACACTCCAGCTGATTTTTCTTCGAATCGATCCCGACAGCAAAAATCTGGCAGAATCATTTCCATACACTGCTTACCAATGCGGCGTTGCCGCTCCACATCCTTCGTGTAGACATACTATCTTGTATCTCTGTCTAATACGAGAATCGTCGCATAGAGTATGCGAGAAAGCTACTGTAGGTACGGCAACCTCGCCTTACCTACCACCGCGTGTCATGTCTAGACAGTTTGGTGTGTCAAGAAATTAAATGCGAGAGCATAAAACATGAAAATATAGTGATTATATGGTTATTAGGGCTAAATATTGTGTCAATAGTGAAATTGTGTCGTGTTGTGCTGTGTTTTGTGCATCAAGAGTAACCCGAGGAGTCGAAGGAAAACCAGAATCATCATTTTATACGTTAAAGTTTACTGGCTATTTTTATGTTAAACATCGAAGGTTTGAAGTAAATATGCATTTCACATTAAGAATATACGTTTTTTCCAGCGTATAATTACCATGCGATTGCAATTACTGAAAGATTTAATGCTTTAATTGATATTTTTGGGATGGGCGACTTTACGCCTCTCAAATAGTGATGTACCTACACTGTCCTTTACATTTTGTCGATATTCGTAAATCTTCATACATTTGCACAAAATTACTTTGGTTTTGGGGAGATTAAAAAGTAGAAAATCTCTTTCCCTAAAAGTGGCTAAATGGATTTAGATCAAAGTGCAAACAGAATGAAAAAGTCGGTGCAAATCTGGCAATTTAAAAATAGGCACCTAACCTACTTTTATAAAATACAGTAGGTAGGCCAGTGTCGTCTGGCTTCAATATGAGTTATAAAATTTATAATAAACTAGCTGACCCGCCCCGGTTTCGCACGGGTTTATTAGTTTTATGCCCTTACCCTGTTTATGGGTAAGAGAGAAGCAAAAGTGAAAAATATAGGGGAAAAGGATGAAAAGATGGGACGGCAAAGGAAGACAGGCGCAGCCGTCCTATCCATTCATCCTTTTCCCCTATATTTTTCACTAAAATAAATATAGGGGCTTCAATACAACAAACGTGATTTTTTTGCTCGTTTTTATAGATAATGTTACGGAACACTTTTTACAAATTTAACCATCATTTTAATGAATAGAATAAGATAAGGCGAATGTAAAATAAAAACTAACTATTATGGAACAATGTTATTTGAACAGCCTGAAGACGTCCACTGCTGATCATACGCCTCCCCTAGGGAGCGCCACTTCGAGCGGCTGCTCGCCTCCTGCATCCATCGGCTCCCCGCGGCTTTCACCAGGTCGTCGGTCCACCTAGTGGGAGGCTGGCCTACGCTGCGTCTTCCAGTTCGTGGTCGCCACTCGAGAACCTTTCTTCCCCATCGGTTGTCAGTTCTACGAGCGATGTGGCCTGCCCATTGCCATATCTACTTGTTAATCCTAAGAGCTACATCGGTCACTTTAGTTCTTCTGCGGATCTCCTCATTTCTTCTTATCTCGCAGGGAAACACCGAGCATTGTTCTCTCCATAGCTCGTTGCACGACTTTGAGCTTAGTAATGAGGCCAACAGTTAGAGACCACGTCTCAGTTCCATAAGTCATCACTGGCAACACACATAAAAATGTTACTTACAAACGTTATTTCATATAATGTGTTTCAATATACTTTTACTAGGATGGGTCATCATCATCATTAACAGCCCGAAGACGTCAACTGCTGAACATAGGCCTTCCCCATAGAGTGCCACCTTGAGCAGCCACTCGCCTCCTGCATCCATCAGCTCCCCGTGGTTTTCACCAGATCGTCGGTCCACCAAGTGGGGGCCGGCCTAAGCTGCGTCTTCTGGTTCTACAAATATCTAATTTTATTTATTGTATTAAAACTAAAAAGTATCGAAATTCTGCAGCACTGTTTGGTTAGGTTTATTATATATCGATATATTGTGTAATAGGGTTACATCCCTACTCACGCATACTAATGCATATTTAAATAGTCACACCAACAGAAAATGGACAGGCATTTTATGAATGTCCGCCGTCCATATGATTCTATGTTGATGGGTTTAACAATTTAAAACTTGTTTGCAGGATTTTTGAAGGGATATTACCCTGAAAAGAGGCAATGTTTCTTGCGGTAACATTACCTGATTTCAACATTCCTAAACCGCCCTGAGACTTCTAACTTGACTTAAGGGCTGTTCTCTTACAAAATACATATAATCAAAATAGAAAGCTCATTCTCATAATTAAACGGAGCAAATACAAAACACAAAATGAAAGCGTACTTACACAATAAAAATATCAACTAACCTAAATTGGGATGACGAGCGGGGATTGAACCACATCTATCTATCCCTCAAGCCGGGTTTATGCTACTTAGCGCTCCTCTGTTATTTTTAATTATTGTTTTAAAAGAAGGTTTTGAGTTCATACATTTTATAATATTTTTTACGGCCTCCTAAAATAATGATGTTATTTTAATAGTCAAATTATTAATCCCTACATATAATAAATGTGTAATTCTGGCGCGCTACGGAACACACACATAATGATGTCAAATCTAATTTATCCCATAGGTTCTATTGTTCAAAAAATATCATAACCGCGATGCAGGACTACAAGGCTTTTTTCCCTTCTCCATACATTTTCTAATTTATCGTATCTAACGCCATCTAGGGACAATAATTTGTAGCTGTTTGTTTGTTTGTTTGTTTGTTATTCAACAAAACCCTAGATACTGAACTGATTTTCATGCGGGTTGCACTAATATGCTTAGAAATAACCGGCGCACAACATAGGATATATTAAAATACAAATATCATTAAAAATTTTTGGTCAAAATTATTAAAATATCATTACGAAACCGGACGGAATTTTATACAACATGGCCGCTTCATGGTGAATTTTTTTGGCTACTGACGGTTAGTTTATGTCACAGTAATTTTTTTTATGTGGTATTATGGCTCCACACAGTGTATTTAGCCAGTGTTAAGTATAGTAATTTTTCGTCGTGTTGTTATTGAATATTTCACATGTTTCACGTAAAGTCCATCTGGAGGCACAGATTAAAGAAAAAAAAACGTGTATAAGGCCATGAACAAAGAGTAATAGGAGTTAATTTCGGTAGTAAATATGCATTAAACAGTGGAATGAAATTTTACAATTTATTAGATTTGATTAACAATTATTAGTTTTTCTATTTAAGCCCTTGCAGGTTGTTTGGGGTTTTTGGAGTAAAATAGATATACCATCAAATAATATGTAAGTAGTATAAATCGATTGCATTTAAGATACAAACATGTTAATTATACTTAAGTGCCCGCAGATTAGAGAAATAACGGGCCAAGGGCGAGTTGGGCTCGCGCACGAAGGGTTCCGTATCATTATCTATAAAAACTAGCAAAAAAACGTTTGTTATATGAGAGAGAAAAAATACTAAAATACAGAATAAAATAAGTATTTGAGGGTTAAATACTTATTTTATTCTGTATTTTTTGTAATAGCGGCAACAAAAATATATTTATCATCTGTGAAGATTTCAGCTGTCTAACTATAACGGTTCATGAGATACAGCCTGATGGTGACAGACGGACAGATGGACAGCTGAGCCTTAGTAATAGAGTTCCGTACCCAAAACGGACTGACGACGTCTGTCAGGCTGTCTGTCCTTCTGTCACCAGGCTGTATCTCATGAACCGTGATAGTTAGCCCTTGGGAGTATAATCTTGACCCTTGCTACGCCTATTTTTGGCATTACATGACGTTTATGTTTGGCCCACAGGTCTGAGGGCCAATGCATACTATTACCACCATAGGCTAATGCAGTGGGCCAATGATACTCTTACGTTACGTAATAAATTATATACTCTTTGAATGATACAGAAGTATAATAATACTCTATGGAATGATACGAAGTAGATTTTTTTCTCTAATCTGTGTACGAAACATGTTATGTAAAATGCCCTGGGGGTCTAGCAAAGATCCATCAAAGATCACAATCACTAACGCTAACGCCTCACGCTACTTCCAAAAATGTATCGAAATGACATTCGCTACGGAAAAGTCAGCGATTTCCGAAACGTCATTTCAGTACATTTTGGAGTTAGCGTTTGGCGTTAGCGTTAGCGGTTGGTATCTTTGCTAGACCCCCAGACTTTGCCCTATTGTAAAAATTTTTTGAAAGCCTAGATTTAATATAATATAGGTTTTAATTAATCATGAGTTCGATGATACTTATCGAAATATCATCAAAAATTTTTCTATAGTTAAGTAGCCATGAGTGGAGATTTCATCAAAATTGGTCCAGGAATATCAAGAATAATAATTAGCGTACCTACGCTGTTTTGGAAAATATTATAATTAATTATTTCATCCATGATTAAGACATGTCATTTTTACTTCGTGGAATTGATTATACGAGCAGAAAACTCAGTGTGGCTGATAGAAAATCAGTTTTTAAAAATAAAGTCATTACCCAATCCGAAACCTGAAAAGTAATGTAGTCCACGCGTGGCAACGCCGCGGGCAGTAGCTAGTAATTAATAATAAATTCGCTAAGAACCTATAAATCAAATATTCGATTTAAAAAATAAAACATGAATTTTACCAGCTGGGGGGTTGTTCGCTATGACACATGAGATTCCATGCCAATTACGCGTGACGTGTAACATCCTCAAGACGTAAACGCGGGCTTTAACACGCCACGACATGGAATTAACATGGAATCAAAAAATTGTATTCTGTATGCCACGCGTTAGATTTTTGTGCCCAGTGTTTTCTATTTTTTGACGTGCGTGTAACGTGTGTTGTCGTGTTTTTCAAAGAGCATCAAACATTTTTGTATGGAGTATGGCCTGGCACGAACCGACATTTAAAAAAAATACAATTCATTGGCCAGTGATAAACTAGTGCCAATCGATAGAAAACATTATAAGGAATAAAAATGTTCTGTGAAAAATCACCTAAGTTTCAAAATGGCGGACCGTTTGACTGTCCAAAAAGGTTGGTGCACTTTGACAACGACATACAGAATAGCATTTTAAATTCAAAACCATTCCACGAAGATATCGTAACGCGCCGCGTTACGTGTCTAAATGATCATACAGAATAAGGGCCCTGGTTGTAGTTTACGAAGTCAGCTGTGTCTCATATTTTGTTAATCTAAAATGGCGTTTAGATGAAATTTTATTAAGATTGTTGATAAAACAACAAATGAATAATATAAAATAGTACGGTTTTGCTAATTGGTGAGTAGTAACTAAGATTTCAAATATTGGGATTCGGTTTTTGTACTAATATAAGTAACAATAAGTAATTTATTTGCCATAATAAGAGTTAATATGCACAACATTCTCTGCAAACGCTTCTATTAAAACCATTCTATCGGAAGAAGCTGACGAGTTCCGAAGTTCAATCCGCACGGGTTTTTGAATTAGGTTTTTACTCTCCTTCGAAACCATATCCGCTCTCGAAGTAAAATGAAGATATCGATTCAAAACTTTTCGTCTAGGTTGGGAATACCTATGTTGATTCTTTTTACATATTTTAGTGCCGGTTAACGATCTACATAATAATATAGCCTATTGAGGTACTCGATGACGTAAGTATTTGTGCAGTGGGCTCTCGCACCATATCCAAAAAATCTTTTTTCATATTCTAATAAATCAAAATATGTATAATATATGAAATTCTCTAAAGGTAGGCCTTTTTAAGTTTATGCTATGAACCCACATTTTTCGTTTTCTTTTGTTTTTGTTTTCATCTGCTGATACTAAACAACTAATGGTTACAATTTATCCTCGTCACCATAATGTCAATACGTGCACAGGCAAACACGATTGCTTTGAAAATAACTATATTGGCGATGCAAAATCCGAATGCAGTGGACGCACCCTATTGGCATTTTGTAAATACCGACGCTCCGTACACTCTGTACGCACTGATTCCGACCCAGTGCACGCACGGCTTTAAGCTTGTGTGTGGAGCAAAAATATACGAATAAAAAAAAGTTGGCAAAAAGAGAATATAACCCATTATAATATAGACCGTACTAATGGTATAGTCCTTAGATGAACTACCTGTATACCTTTTCTAGACCCCCTTGGGGTCTAGCAAAGATCCTAAACGCTATCGCCATACGCTAACTAAAAAATGTATGAAATGACATTTCGGAAATCGCTTACTTTTCCACAGTCAATGTCAATTCAATACAGTTTTGGAGTTAGCGTGAGGCGTTAGCTTAAGTTTTCTCTCCATAGAGTAACTTTTTATACTTGAGTTTCTCTTGTTTCTTGTTTCTCTCTATGCGTTAGCGTTAGCGATTGGGATCATTGCTACACCTCCTGGAACACAGAATTCCCCCTATTACATAGATACAAAGTCTTTGCCCTGGAACGTATCAAGTAGTAAATTACAAGCACAGAGAAAAAAATCTACTAATTACAAGTGATTATATTCTCTTTGGTAAATTATATATTCTTTAGGGTTTGGTGCCGTTTTTTGCCGCGCAAAACGCAATATATGAAATTACTAACCGCACTTATTCATTATCTAACTTCCCACACTCAACGCTTATAGTTATTCCTTTTGACTTGAGTTACGTGTTTGATGTTGATGGCACACAGTGCAGCAGTGTAACAGAAAGCTTTAGTTTTATCATAGATATTAAAATAGTATTATTTTATAATTGTAAAATAAATCTCTAGGAAACCTACTTATAATAGGCACCCACTCATTTCTTAATTTGACTGGCCTGATAGCTGTTACCTGTTTGTAGAAGTCTAGTAGCTCTGCATTATGAACTGAAGGTTGTGGGTCCGATTCCCATCCAGCCCAGGACAAACAGTTGTGTTTAACACTGATGTTAATCGTGTTTGTTTTGTGTCTGGTTGATTGTATGTTTGCGTCGCAGAATTCGCCCTATTATATTTACAAACATTACAAAGTAGGTATCTGAGTACTATATCAGTTATTTTTATCTGGTTCCCTATATGCTAATATGCCTAGTTTGGGTCTTAATGTTGTTGTGTGAAATAAATAAATAAATAAATAAATAAATGTTCACGCATATTTATTTTCTCTAGGTAACTAAACTAACCTAAATCTAAAAAAATCCAAAGCTACTTATAGGCTATGTTTTAATCAGCTTCCCCACTGCTCAACTAAATTGCTCAACCAGTTGAGCAGTAGGACATAGTTTGTATTACCGACCATTTTATGCCCTATAGCTCAACTGTATTTTGCTCAACTAAGTTGATCAGTAGGTCATCCTGTTATAAAATTGTGCTCCTTCCCCACTGCTCAACCAAATTGCTCAACTGCATCAAGTTGAGCAGTGGGTAATACCGATGGCTCAACTGGTAATTCTCAGCAGTGGAGGATAATAGGGTTAGGGTCATATCGTCTGGGTTGTAAAACGTCTGTGTGTCCAAAATATCGTAGTCGCAGAATCACTGTGTAGCCAGAATGTCTAATTTGTGAAATGACATGCCATTGACAGATGTCACTTTTGACAGATGCCATTTTAGATAGATGTCGCTTTTGACAGATGTCATTTTTTGAAGAAATTTTGGGTCTTTGAAGAAAATCCGACAATGGCGGTTGTGAATTTTGAATTTATTTTTTAAAACTAGTGTATCTTGAACTTTAATGTGTAATAAGGGTGGATTATTATCCGTTGAGTGTTCGTGAATGTGCACGAATGTTGGCAAATAGTTTCAAGGTCATAAAACCATGCATTTTCGTTTTTGCTTCAACGGCCTTTTTAGAGCCTTCAGTAAAATATCCTCCATTTTACTGTTGGCGTTTTGACTGACAAAATATGACTTTGACTTGACATAACCGTACAAATTTTACTCACTTGACATTGGCAGAATTATTGCAAACAAGCGATAGAAAGCCATTAAAGAAGAAGAAGAAGAAGAACAGAAGACAGATTTCATTTTGATAGATGTCACTTTAGACCGGTGTCACTTTTGATAGATGTCACTTTTGACAGATTGTCATTTTTTGACAGCAGATGTCATTTCAGAAAAAAAATTCAAATTTGAATTTTTTTGACATATGTCGTATGTTTGACACGTTTCATTATTTAAAAACTTGAATCAACCAAACCACGTCAGCAAAACAATTTTTTTATATTTGATATCTCTTAGAAATTCTATGGTTGAAGTGCTTCCGTTAATTACTTTTATTAATTCCGCAACGCATCTTTTAAAAAATAAGTATTTTTTTCTGTATCCATATGAAATAAAACTACAAATCTCATAATTACTTATTTACCGTCATTAATATGAATCTCGAATAATCGATGATTTTCATCTCGTTGTCCTTGCTTGGTGCTTAACCGTAAAAGATAAATTAGTAAAGTCGCTAATATACTACTATTAAGAGATATATATTTCAAAATTGAATATTTAACTGCACATACTTAAATACTAAGTGCCTATCTATTTATTTTTCACTTATACGAAGTGGTTGGAGTCGAATCTTCACCATCCATTTGCATATATTTAATTTTAGAACAGTTTGCGGAAATGGAAAAATTGATGCACGAGTATAATATTTACTTATTTACGCAGTAATTAACCCAACAATGAAATTCTTATTACATCAATAAACATAACTTTTACAATAAGTGACAATAATAATGTCAATTACAAAATAGGGTTTAAAAGGTCTCAATAGGAGTTTTGGAGGGAACGCGGAGGAGTTCACGTCGTTGCATTGTATTATTTTTCAAAACTTTTGCTTTTTCCAGTGTTAATGTTTAAAATTGGTGGCGTTTTACGCATTAAGTGCTGAATTACGAGCAGGAGTGAGGGCAAGTGATATAATGTGGTGAAACGTGACTTTTCGTGTTACTTCCAAAACTCCATAGAAGCTTCTAGTAAAGTTGCCACCACTTTGCTGGAGCATGACTTAGACTGGACTATGACTATGACTAGGACATGACTTTACGTGAAATATTTTATAACACGATGGAAATATAATACTTGACACTGGCTAAATACACTATGTGTGAAGCCAAAACATTAATAAAAAAAAAAAAAAGGTCTCAATAGATTATAAGCAGCCAGTGCCGCAAGAGCAGTTGAGCAGTAGGCTATAAATTCGATTCTAGAACAGGATGACCCACTGATCAACTAAGTTGAGCAAAAACCAGTTGAGCTATAGGGCGTAAAATGTTTGGTAAACTATGTCCTATTGCTCAACTGCTTAACTAATTGAGCAGTGGATAAGAATTTTAGTTGAGCAGTGGGTATTACCCACTGCTCAACTTGATGCAGTTGAGCAATTTAGTTGAGCAGTGGGGAAGTAGTGGTTTTAATATGACACAAGCTTCTGTCCGTGGCTATGCTAAAATTAAAATGGGGCAGGTCACCTGCTGTGTAATGTTATAGCTAAAGTTTGGTGCAGGCTGCAAAAAGGAGGCAATTTCTATGTAAAAATTTTAATTTTTATCTTTGTAATACATTAAACAAAAAACAACAATGGTAAGAGTTAACAAATATCATGGTGATTTCATGGAGTAAAAAAATATGACAAGTGTGATTATGTGATGTATGTAAGCCACTAATTATCCTGTCAAAAAAAATATGGAAGGTAGAAAGGTGTACGATACTCTGCGCGAAGGCTAGAGTTCGCTTGGCTCGAGCGAGGTACTATTTAAGGATTGTGTCGAAATATGAACACCCAAAGAGCATGTAACGCTTCGCTAGGAGAACACCGTGTTAAATTTCCCCGACATTCATTAATACATGGTTCTTACAGACCTAAACATGCAGGAAAATATAGCCACCGCGTGCTAATTTTTCCTGTGCTGCCATCTAGTTTCATTTTGAACTAACTAGTATGGCTGAACCCATATACAAAACAAAATGCTTCTACAAAAGGAAAAGACTGAAATCCTACTTTATTTTGACATGTTTGGTGTAAAACTAATCAACCTGTGCAATGTTGGAATTGATCAGATTAATAGTTCTTCATCCTGATTTAAATGATTTGTATCTGCACATTACCATCAAGATACATGAGAATTTGATGGTAAATAATAGGTACTAACAGGGAAAAACTACTAGGTACCAACTAATAATCATAATTCCGTTCTACAGAAATGGTTGATGGTTAGTTCTTCACTATGCTGTAACAAACACTTGCAACTAAGGGTTACTTGGTGGAGTACATACCCTACCGAGTAACCCTTAGTTGCGAGCACAGCACAGAACAGTATTAGGTATACCTACCGTTGTGCTTGCAACTGCTTTTGACTGGACACTATCGTGGCCTTTTTTGTTTCTTTTTCATGAAGGAATCCTGTCACTGCCTATAACTTCACACCAATTCAAGTTCCATGATTTAAATATTATGGTTCCAGGCACATTTTATTTGTCCATCATGTCAAATAGCTCTTATTACTTATGGCAGTGGTTCCCAAAGTAGACTGGACCGCGACTCACCTAACAAAAAGATCCAAATTGGGGACTTGCCTGTTGGTTTTATAAACAGAGAAATTGGCATGAATAACTATGTATTTATGAATAAGACTGTTCAACCAAGAAAAAAGCATTTAGTTCAGATTTAAGTTTTGATGCATTTGTTTTCTATTTTCTTTGCATTATAGCATCAACTTCAATTTTAGTTACATTTAATCGCAATGAGATTGATACATCCAATTTACTAAGGTTTTTAGTTTTAATATTAATCATAGCTGAAAATCCCGCTTCACATAAGTATGGTACTGAATGGAAACCAGGCAAGGGTAGTTATCAGCAACTGGGAGGGCCCACTCAGTATCCACTCGCGACCCACTGGTGGGTCCCATAGTTTGGGAACTACTGACTTATGGCATCACATGTATTGCTGCTTGTGAGGGCAGAGGGTCTGAAATCAAATCAATATCATGTTATTACTCTATAATCATCTAGCAATGCAAGTGGATGATACTTTATGCAAGTAGAATACTTTATTCTAACCTATAATAATAATTATGTTTTATGAAGATGATTTTCCAACCCAACTTCTTTTTCCATTTTTTCTTTATATCTTGATTACATTTTATTACTACAAAACCATAAATTCTTTTTTTATATCGATCAATACTGTACCACAAAGAGTACATACATGGCCTTTTCTGCCTGTTTGCAGACGATAAGCAGTGTGTTGCCTGTGAAAAACTTCCGTTGATGACTATAAATATATAGTATGTATGATTTTTATAGCCGTATCGCCTGCCCAATCAATGCAATGTAATCCGATGAATTCTGATGACTTTATAATAATTATATAGGCCAACACGGGAGCGGCAAGCTTGACCATACTCTGTGCAAGTGTGTTGCTGTAGCGACAGCTGGATTTTCATCATTGTAATGCTCTGATGAGGGATAGTAAGTTGTAATGCCGTTTGGCTCTCTTTGAAACAAGAGAAGCAAGCCAACTTTGGTGGTGAAGCTTTTAACCTTCAGAACCCCACTTGTGCATATCTTCTGCAAGCTTTTCTCATTCTGTCTGAGAGTTAATTTATATTTATAATCATAGAAGACCGAATAGGGCGAATTCTGTGTTTATAATTTACCTTCGCCGTACCGTCGCGTTGTATCGTATCCATAGATATATTGACCGTATCCACTTCAGTTAGTATCACGTTAGTATCTCTCAGCCAGCGGTAGCGGTTAATTTAATTATTACTATACCATATTGAGAAAAATAATATAAATAATAAATAAAATATTCTCTTTTCCTTCTCTCCTTGATCAAAGAGTATATAACCTTGAGCTTGACCTTATCCATGACCGGTGCTGCCAATTCTTAAGGATTTTTTCCCCTTAAGATAATTATAAATCCCCTAAATCTGTTGTTTGTTTTCATCAACAGTATCATGGTTTTAAGTCATATAATATAAAATAAATAATAAAAAAATCATTATTTATCATGGGACCGGCTAAAAACGAGTTGGACTCGCGCACGAAGGGTTCTGTACCATTATCTAATATATCTATAAATAAGAGCAAAAAAATTGCATACACTTATTGTATGGGAGCCCTCTTAAATATTTTATTCTCTTCTGTGTTTTAGTATTTTTTATTTTCGGTTGCTTTGAATGATCTGTGAAAATTGCAATCATCTCACGATCACGGTTCATGAGATAGGTACAGCCTGGCCCTGGTGAGAGACACACAGACAGACGGAGAGACAGATTATTTCACGCAAGCCCAAATATGTTGTTAATAATATTGTATGTTAAGGTAAAACGTAGTGTTTGATTATTCAAATTAATCGATAAAGATTAAGGAACAATTAATATTCCTTATTTATGATTTTTAAGCTCAAAGTCGCGCAACGAGCTATGGAGAGAGCAATGCTTGGTGTTTCCCTGCGAGATAGGATCCGAAATGAGGAGATCCGCAGGAGAACTAAAGTGACCGATGTAGCTCTTAGGATTAGCAAGTTGAAATGGCAATGGGCAGGTCACATCGCTCGTAGAACTGACAACCGATGGGGAAGAAAGGTTCTCGAGTGGCGACCACGAACTGGAAGACGCAGCGTAGGCCGGCCCCCCACAAGGTGGACCGACGACCTGGTGAAAGCCGCGGGGAGCCGATGGATGCAGGAGGCGAGCAGCCGCTCTAAGTGGCGTTCCCTGGGGGAGGCCTATGTTCAACAGTGGACGTCTTCAGGCTGTTGATGATGATGATGATGATGATTTTTAAAGCAGTATCGCGTAATCTACAGATTAATTTGTAAAGGAAAAATTAGAATCACGAGCGGGGATTGAACCCGCATCCATCCATCCCTCAAGCCGGGACATGCTTTACTTAAGCTACCGTGACAAGTGGTCTCACGTCCGAATTAATATTCTTTCCTTTTTAAAATATATCCGATGTAATAATTAAAATAGGGGAAACTCTACAGAATTTCCCCTATTACATACCAACAGACCAATATTTATGAAATCAAACGCACCGATTTGATGTTGATACTCAAAATATGAAATAATTTACTAAATCAACTGCTACAGCACGAAATTAAATTAAAACAGTTAATTTCTATTATACATTATTACATATAAGGTAACAAAGAAAACTTTTTGGAATTTAATTTATGGTCATAGCATTTTGACCACTGTCTTACCGAAGTGAGGATGCTTAAAATTATAATGTTTTAAAACTAAAAATCAATCGAGCCAACCATGGTAGGTGCTGCGCGCGCCGCGTCTAATCTAATAATTTCCAAAAAAATATATTTACTTATTTGTAGTCATTATGAATAAATGGTAGGTACTATTATGCAGTAAATATATTATGCTAATGATTAAATTGCACCTGTATATTATATTATATTATTATCATCCGAATCACTTCATACCTTAAATTTAGGGTAAAAACTCCCAAGTTGGCAGCACAATACAAATCGACTTTTTATATTCTATGGATAATGTATCTCGATTAGTTTTGGGTTCAACTCGTACAATGCAAACGAGGCTTTGACTTTGACATTTGAATGTAACATGTACACGGATTCCGGGCTGTACATTCCTGGCTGTACATTGTCACCCCGTACCGATAATGCGCAGCCAATATTGTACAGCCTGGAATGTACAGCCCGGAATCCGTGTACATGGCTTCGAATTCCGTGGCCGTGCAATACGGGTCGTACAATATTGGTTGCGCAATACTGGTACAGGCAGTAATGCACAACCCGGAATGTACAGCCCGGAATCCGTGTACATGGCTTCGAATTCCGTGGTTGTACAATACAGGTCGTGCAATACTGGCTGTACATTATTTGGTTGCGCATTCCTGGCTGTACAATACAGGGACTCCTACAGTTACACCAAAATGCTTGTAACTTTGTCATTTTTTGAGATATTTTTTGTTTTCACGAATGTTTACTGTTGGGTTTCCCAAACTGTTTTCTGTGTTGTTGTCTTTTATTTTATTAGGTTCGAGATATGGAGATAAATCACAATACAAAATTATGAGGTTCAAGGGCGTCCATTTATTTTACACACTTTTTTTTCACTCTTTACGAATCACAGAGTATATCAACTCGAAATATAAATCAAAGAGTATATAATTTTAAACCATAGAAAACGGAGTGTCACAGATAAAACAGGGTTTCGCAACATCCTCCAACACAAAGAACAAGAAAATCTACTATCTACGTTCAACAAAATTAGTTACTCCACATTCATGTTTTACATTTGACAGCTACTCGCCGCTAGATGGCGCTGAAACTAAACTGTCATACTTCAAACAAAATTACAATATCTTTGCTATTCGTCACTAGATGGCAGGTAACATTAATTACAAATTATTCAAATAGTATACATAGTGTGACAAATAACATTATTACACAACAAAATTCAATTAACATTTTATCACATCACAGGAAAAAATAGAAATCGAAACATAAGAACATTAAAGAAAACATATCCTCATGAAGAATATTAAACAACGGGTTTTCACATTAATTTAATTTACATCAGTTAAATTATAAACCTAAGTAGGCACTTCCATCCTTAGTATTAATTTAACATTCCCATTATTTTATTACAATTAAACCTTATAAAACTCTGACAGATAACTTGAACAAGATCAATATTTTATTATTAGCAAAATTAAGTATAAGTAAGTATATAGCCTAAGCTTAATTTAAAATCTTTGGTAAATATTGAACTTACTTGGAATCTTTACCTGTCTGCCACAGCGTGAAGATTGTGGTTGCATAGAGGATATAGGTAAGACGTCGTCGTCTCCTTCATCAGATTCCGATTTCTCAGAATTAGCTGGTGCTTGACCTGCAAGATCTGCATTATCAGGAGTACCTAAACTTGAAATTGGAGAAGGTAAAAGTATGTCGTTATTTGCAATCTCTAAATTATACAGGCGTTGAATAGGTCTAATTTTAGTACCTGTTGAGGTCCTTACCTCTGCTGTTCTTTCTATCCCGTCTCTACCTGCAATTAACTTTTGAATAATACCTAATGGCCACCTTATTCTTTTCTCTGGTGTCTCCAATAAAACAATGTCTCCTTCTTTTAAATTAGTTTGTACTTCCTTACCCTTTTGAATAAGTAACGTTAGATATTCTGTCTTAAATCTCTCCTTGAATTGTTCCCGTATCATCTGTATATACTTCAGTCTGTTGTTCAAACTATTATTATCAATTAGGTCAAGATCGCTTACCTCAGTGACATGCTGACTAGCTGGTTGTATAAAATGTGCCGGTGTCAGAGGCTCCAAACAAATACCTTTGTCGTCATTAATGTATGTTAGAGGCCTACCATTCATCACCGCTTCACACTCGCAAAGTATTGTCTCCAGCTCGTCATAATTCAGCGATGCATTACCTATGATCCGGCGTAATAAATCTTTCATAACTCGTATCAGGCGTTCCCAAAATCCACCCCACCAGGCCGCAGTAGGAGCGTTCATTTTCCAATGAATACGGCGTATGGTGGACACACGCTGCACCTCCTCCCAATCAATAGAAGAAAGTAGAGACCTTGTACCGTGAAAGTTGGTCCCCTGGTCCGACATTAATACCTGTCCCCGGCCGCGACGTGCTATAAACCTCCTCAACGTCATAATAAATGCTTCTGTGGACAAGGAGCGTGTTAATTCTAAATGCACCGCTCTATATACGGCACACGTATACAGCACTATCCAAACCTTCTCGCCATTGCGTAAAATAAGCGGGCCAGCTAAGTCTACCCCAGTCGTTTGGAAAGGAGCAGAACTCATTATTCTTTCTGGAGGTAGTGGAGCGGTAGGCGCTTGTTCTGGTTTCAAACGGTATCTTTTACATATAATACAGCTGGAGATTACCGATTTGACGAGGCGTCTCACTCCTATGATCCAGAACCTCCCACGTAGATCAACAATGAGTTGGTCAGTACCTGCATGCTGCAGCTGTTCATGGCGCTGTCTCACCATCATTTTGACCACAGGATTCTTTGCTGGCAGAAGATAAGGTGCTCGAGTGCTCTCAGGGAAGTCTGATAAGGTAAGTTTAGTTTTAATTCTTATTAGGCCATGCTCATCAATGTATTTAGTTATATTTTTGCCATCTTTACCTATGCATTCTTGACTTGCTTCCTGAATTAGCTTTATTATTTTCTTTTCAGCATTTTCATACTCCGTGTATGTAATTTCTCCCTTCTTTTTATTATTTGCATGTTTTAGGTTAAATATATATCTTAGTATCCATGCCATTGTTCTGATTACCTTTGTATATTTAGAGAAATAGTTTTGAATTTTGTCTAGCAAATTCTCATAAGTACTAACTTGTACATTACATACGGTTTTCCTAGTTTCAGCTTGCACCGCTTTTTCATCGACAGCCACTTCGGAGTGCGGCCACTCATCTGGCGCGAGGTGCAGCCATGCAGGACCTTCCCACCAGCTGCATTCGAAGAGGATCTTCGCGCTACAGCCTCTGGACGCCAGATCTGCCCAATTCTCGGTTCCTGAAATGTGTCGCCAATCGGTGGTTTCAGTGTGCTGTCTAATTTCTTTTATTCTGTTACCTACAAAATTATTTAGATGTAACTGTCTTTTTATCCAGCACAATACTACACTAGAGTCTGTCCAGCAGTATGTAATGCAGTTTTTAAAATGTGTATTTTCTTTTACTTGAGACAAAAGTCGTGAGCCTATCAATGCAGCTAACAGTTCCAATCTTGGTATACTTATATTTTTAGGTGGTGTAACTCTTACCTTAGCTAGTATTAACTGTACTGTTACCTTGCAGTCCTTTTCAGCTCTCAGTAGTATACCTGCTGCATAGCCATCTTTACTAGCATCACAAAATAAATGAAGACTTAACTCACTTTCTTTTATATTAGCTGCCGTTAACCTCCTTGGGATTTTGCAGTCATTGAGGTAAGTGAGGTATTTATACCAATCTAGAAAACGATCTAGTAAATCCGATGGTAGAGACTCATCCCACTGTAATTCTCGCCGCCAGGTTTCTTGCAGGATTAGTTTCGGTAGTAACATTACCGGGGCTGTGTATCCAATGGGATCCCATATTTTTTGTGTGAGTGACAAAAGCTCTCTCTTTGTGACTCTCTGGACATCGCTAAAGTCAGGTAAGTTGTTTGAGTTACAGTACAGGTTATCTGCCTGGGTGTCCCAATTGAGACCTAAAACTGAAATGACATCCTTACCTGCTTCGTTTATTTTCAGTGGAGCGGTCACCCACATACGTAGATTAAACTTAGCCGACTGCATGATCTGCTTGGATTCCTGCATAAAATTTAAAGTTTCCTCCTCAGTATCCAAGCTTGTCAGGCAATTATCTACGTACCATGAATTCTTCAGCAGCTCTGCATTTGGACTGTTTGCATCTCGAAGATGATGTATGAGAGTAGCTGACAGTAAAAATGGACTTGAGGTAAGTCCGAATACTACACGACAATGTCGGTAAGTAACTACCTTCTGAAGACTTTCATTTTCCCACCAGAGAAATTTTAAATAGTTTCTGTCTTCAGGAGGTAGGCTGATTTGTAAAAATGCCTTTTGAATATCAGCCGTCACCCCAATAGCTCCTGTTCTAAACCCAATTAATAAGTTAGGGATGAGATCTATCAAATTAATCCCCTTTTCCAAACAAGCATTCAGACATAAGCCATTGCGGTCTTTCGCTGAGGCGTCAAACACTGGCCTTAGTGTACAAGTCAAACTGGATTCCTTTACTACGGCTCTATGTGGTAAGTAGTGACCTTTATTATGTTCATTATCTAAGTCTGGCAATTTTTCTATTATACCTAAGTTATGCCATTCTTGAAAGATCTCGTGATATTCACTGAATTTACCATTAGAAATAATCTTTTGAGTCATTATGTCAAGCCGTCTCTTAGCAGTATTATAATTTGGTAATAAATCCTCATGACCAGTTTTAAATGGAAGTTTTACCTCATATCTATTTTCTTCATTCTTTTTAATTGACTCTTCAAAAGATGCCATCACCTCATTAGCAGCTGTCTCCTTTGTTTTCATTTCTGCAGGATCCTGAATTCCCAACGTCTCCAGCGACCAGTAACCTGTAAAATCATTGTTGGTATTAGTGCAAAATAAAGTTGTGGTTATATTATTGACATTTGCACTCACCTGTCTGCCTTGCAGAGTCCAACCCAATTTGGTGTAAACAGCTACCAACCCATTTTCATGCAGATGTATTATTTGCCCTGTTAGAAACAATCCCAAATAGTCAGCCCCTATTAGAAGTCCTATTTCCTGATCATGTTCATTATTATCTGTCAGGGTAATATGGTTGCTTTTCAGTAAATTATTCAAACTAGGGTTTGCGCTGAATTTAGGTACATTGTTACACAGTATGTTTTGGCTGAGGGCCATAATATTTGCTGAATAGCTGCTGTCCAGAGTCTTGATTTTGATGTTGTACACCTTGTGAATCTTTGAGTTTGTCTGCACACCGCCGAACAGTGAATGGGTGAGTGTCTCTTCTTTTTCTACTGGAAGCTGTAGCTTTGTCACAATGTTTTCTTTTACATAGCTGCGTTGTGAGCCACTGTCAAATAGCGCTCTTACAGGTATTACTCTTCCTGCATTTTCTATGTTGACTACAACAGTCTGTAGTAGCGTCACACTTTGTTCTTGATCAGCTGTTGCAGAAGCTGAAGCTGTAGTGCTTGAGGCTTTTACTTCTTTTTCTTTCTGTGCCTGTGATGCACATAAAAGTGTCGAGTGCCTCTTCGTACATAACAGACACTTTATATTTGCTTTGCAATTTTTATAAAAATGTCCCTTTTTTAGGCATATGCCACAGGCTCTCTTTTTGTATAATATATCTTTTCTTTCGGTCAGTGACAATTTCTGAACCTTGTAACATTCAATACTATTATGATTTTCTTTATCGCACCATATACATGTATTTTTATAGTTTTCATTCTTCTGTATTGGCACTGATACTAAACAGCTGGCAGTTGGTGGAATATTTATCTCTTTATTTTCTTGTTTAAATATTGTACTTTCCCGAGCCATTTTGATACGTTGCTGATTTTCAACTTCCAGTTGAAGGAAAGCAAGCAAGTTGTTAAGTTCAACTTCCATCTCATTCTTGTGATTCCCTGTTCGCTGCCAAGCTTGTAATGTTTCTTCAGGTAGTGCTGATTCTATCATCGGTACTATAAAAGCCGCATTTTTCTTTGTGACACCTAATGTCTCTAATGAGCGCAGTTGAGCATTTATTTTGTCAAATAAATATGTGAGGCTGGTATTTTCATCTCTTGTAATGATAAGTGACAATAATTCCCTTACATACAACTGCGTCTGTAGGTCTTCCCTTGCACATCTTGACTTCAGATGCTGGATACATTGTATATAATTTTCTGCACTAATGGGATAACTTTCAACCAAATGTCTAGCTTCTGTATTTATTGTAATTGCTTGCAGCAAATACACGAACTTATCTTCTGGGTCCAAGTTGTTATCTTCATCAATTTTTCGAAACTGACCCCAGAAAGGAAGCCACGATTTTAGTTCCCCGTCAAGTTGAGGTATTGCCAACTGCGGTAATTTCAGCCTTTGTTTATTTTTTTCTGTATAATGACTATTATTTCTTGTTTTCGATATGATAAAGTGATATTTTGATTCTCTAAGTAGCCACGTGCTTTTATATCTGTCCGCTTCTTCGCACTCCTTCAATAACTTCTCTTCTGGACCTTCTATCATAATATTTTGTATACTTTCGTCCAATTTTTCTATTTTTTCATACTGTAGTTTTATTGCCTTAAAATTAGCTTCTAACTCAGTAATTTCAGGTGTTGGAGCAGCCATTAATGCGTCGAAACCAGTTACTTTCTTGGTAAACTGGCCTCGTAGCACGCCTCGTAACTTTACCGATTTTTCCATATCGTCTTCTACTGCTCCGGTCGCCATGTGTTGGGTTTCCCAAACTGTTTTCTGTGTTGTTGTCTTTTATTTTATTAGGTTCGAGATATGGAGATAAATCACAATACAAAATTATGAGGTTCAAGGGCGTCCATTTATTTTACACACTTTTTTTTCACTCTTTACGAATCACAGAGTATATCAACTCGAAATATAAAACAAAGAGTATATAATTTTAAACCATAGAAAACGGAGTGTCACAGATAAAACAGGGTTTCGCAACATTTACGTTTATTTTTTGAGGAATATTGCGCTATGAGTGTGATCGTAGAAAATTTACCAAGGAGAATGCTGCTGCCTATTCCTTGAATGTTCCTTTCGCTGCGTCTTACAGCACCTGCGAGGAGAGATAGGGTAGTTCTGTTCGCACACCACCCCGCCGGGACCATGCGACACACCCACGGTACACCTAGCTACTTATTCAGCATTGCCCGTGGTCCACCTAGGTGAACCACGAGAATTTTCGAGGTAGACCATGCCAGTCAAAAATATTGATAACTTTTATTTATCACGTTTGTACTTCCATATGGAAAATTCAGAATATGGAATTTTATGAATTTGTAAAATTAAGAATGCGTGAATTTACTAATGCGGAAAATTCGGAATATGAAAAACACAGAATATGGAAATATAATAATGGGGAAAATACTAGAATCAAAGACTTTTTTATCCAGACCACTAATACGAAATTAAAGCAAGGCAATACCGTACACACCACTTTGGGTGTGATTGATTCTCAGCTGTCAAAATCAAAATCAGTCGTTACTTGGGTGTGCTTGTAAATACATACCAAAAAAATGCCGTCTTGCGTGATAAAACTGTGCCGAAATCACTCGAGGCACGAATCACAGAAGCACACAATCACATTTCACTTGTAAGTGGCCTTAATAATGTATTTTTATAAGATTATTTTAATTATTTCTATTTGACGAAGAGTTAGAACGATTTCACAATAAAAAGTTGACATGTCAAAATCAGTGTTGCCACACGACATCTGAATAATTATCCGATTTCTTTTGTATAGATTTCCAACAGATCCATGTCTAGCTGAACGTTGGATAAAAGTAGTGCGAAAAAGTAGAAATGAAGATTGGTGGAAACCTAATACTCGCTCAACAATACGTTCAGCGCATTTTTATAGTAAAGATAAATATGTGACAAAAAGAGGCCGCCATAAAATAAAACGCGGAGCTATACCTTCAAGGGTAACACAGTAGTTACTTTTAGTATCATGTAGAGTCACTATGGTATTTCATGATTTCAGTAGACCGACGCACCCACTGTTTTCCCATTTTTAAGGTTATTTTTTTTTATCCTAAAATATGAAACATTATTTTGGTTGCGGCCCTGTACCTACATAACTGTTGTTCTTTAATCCCTTTAAATTGGTAATATTGAAAAACTCGTGAGTTATTAAAGGAAATGTTGAATAAACTGCTGCTTATACTTAATTTGAATCCTTTTTATTAAAAGATTGCATGAGATATCTATAGACCTTTTTCTTGTCTATAGATAGTAGTGTGATGGTAATTAATTTTATTATTTTATATTTTTTTAATGCAGGCGTTACATAATTTTTATTATTTATATTTTACATCTAGCTAGATTTTTATTTAGGTACCCGACTAAATCGGGTAATACTATTTATATGGTATGTTGAAAGAGGAACTGACATTAGAAGAAAAAAAAATGTGCTCTATGATTTGATTCATGTTCAAACAAGGTTAAGTATGGAGACTTCGGTTCTGGACCT
The DNA here is from genome assembly GCA_963580505.1 of Ennomos erosarius. Lineage (NCBI taxonomy): Eukaryota > Metazoa > Arthropoda > Insecta > Lepidoptera > Geometridae > Ennomos > Ennomos erosarius. The sequence goes on along the minus strand of OY756999.1, from coordinate 5,674,684 downwards.
ATGTAATAGGGGGAATTCTGTGACTAGAATATGGAAAAAAATAATACGGAAAAAAACGCTGACACCGTTTAGATCATGGAGCTAATAAAAAAGGAGGGAATCCCGTCTGATCCGAAACTGAAGCACCCTTAGGAAGCCGGAACGCTTCGTACGTACGAGCGGGGTACGCACACATTCACATCATAGGCAGCCGGTCGCCATACTTTCATCTGACACCATGGAGGTCTATGGAGAGAACCAAAATCTGCCAATGCGGCGTTGCCGCTCCGCATCCTTCGTGTAAACATACTATCTTGTATCTCTGTCTAATACACGAATCGGCGCATAGAGTATGCGAGAAAACGACTGTCGGTACGGCAACGTCGCCTTACCTCGCACCGCGTGTCATGTTCTGACAGTTTGGTGTATCAAGAAATTAAATGCGAGAGCATAAAACGTGAAAATTTAGTAGTTATATTGTTATTAGCATGGAGGTCTATGGAGAGAGCCGAAATCTGGCAATGCGGCGTTGCCGCTCCGCATCCTTCGTGTAAACATACTGTCTTGTATCTATGTCTAATACACGAATCGTCGCATAGAGTATGCGAGAAAGCGAATGTCGGTACGGCAACGTCGCCTTACCGACACCGCGTGTCATGTTCTGACAGTTTGGTGTGTCATGAAATTAAACGTAGCATAAAACGCATAAAACGTGAAAATTTAGTGATTATATTGTTAATAGGGGTAAATATTGTATCAATAGTGAAATTGTGTCGTGTTGTGCTGTGTTTTGTGCATCAAGAGTAACCCGAGGAGTCGAAGGAAAACCAGAATCATCATTTTATACGTTAAAGTTTACTGACTATTTTTATGTTAGACATCGAAGTTTCGAAGTAAATATGCATTTCATATTAAGAATATACGTTTTTTCCACCGTATAATTACCATGCGATTGCAATTACTGAAAGATTTAATGCTTTAATTGATATTTTTGGGATGGGCGATTTTACGCCCTTCGAATAGTGATGTACCTACACTGTCCATTACATTTTGTCGATATTCGTAAATCTTCATACATTTGCACAAAATTACTTTGGTTTTGGGGAGATTAAAAAGTAGAAAATCTCTTTCCTTAAAAGTGGCTGAATGGATTTAGATCAAAGTGCAAACAGAATGAAAAAGTAGGTGTAAATCTGGCAATTTAAAAATAGGCACCTAACCTACTTTTATAAAATACAATAGGTAGGCCAGTGTCGTCTGGCTTCAATATGAGTTATGGAATTTATAATAAACTAGCTGACCCGCGCCGGTTTCGCACGGGTTTATTAGTTTTATGCCCTTACCCTGTTTATGGGTAAGAGAGAAGCAAAAGTGAAAAATATAGGGGAAAAGGATGAATGGATGGGACGGCTGCGCCTGTCTCCCTTTGCCGTCCCAGCTATTCATCCTTTTCCCTAAAATAAATATAGGGGCTTCAATACAACAAACGTGATTTTTTGCTCGTTTTTATAGATAATGGTACGGAACACTTTTTACAAATTTAACCATCATTTTAATGAATAGAATAAGCTAAGGCGAATGTAAAATAAAAACTAACTTATGGAACAATGTTATTTGAACAGCCTGAAGACGTCCACTGCTGATCATAGGCCTCCCCCAGGGAGCGCCACTTACAGCGGCTGCTCGCCTCCTGCATCCATCGGCTCCCCGCGGCTTTCACCAGATCGTCGGTCCACCTAGTGGGGGGCCGGCCTACGCTGCGTCTTCCAGTTCGTGGTTGCCACTCGAGAACCTTTCTTCCCCATTGGTTGTCAGTTCTACTAGCGATGTGGCCTGCCCATTGCCATTTCAACTTGTTAATCCTAAGAGCTACATCGGTCACTTTAGTTCTCCTCATTTCGGATCTTATCTCGCAGGGAAACACCGAGCATTGCTCTCTCCATAGCTCGTTGCGCGACTTTGAGCTTAGTAATGAGGCCAACAGTTAGAGACTACGTCTCAGTTCCATAAGTCATCACTGGCAACACACATATAAAAATGTTACTTACAAACGTTATTTCATATAATGTGTTTCAATATACTTTTACTAGGATGGGTCATCATCATCATCATCATCATCATTAACGTCCCGAAGACGTCAGCTGCTGAACATAGGCCTTCCCCATAGAGTGCCGCCTTGAGTGGCCACTCGCCTCCTGCATCCATCAGCTCCCCGTGGTTTTCACCAGATCGCCGGTCCACCAAGTGGGGGCCTAAGCTGCGTCTTCTGGTTTTACAAATATCTAATTTTCTTTATTGTATTAAGACTAAAAAGTATCGAAATTCTGCAGCACTGTTTGGTTATGTTTATTATATATCGATATATTGTGTAATAGGGGTCACTTCCCTACTCACGCATACTAATGCATATTTAAATACTCACACCAACAGAAAATGGACAGGCATTTCGTGAATGTCCGCCGTCCATATGATTCTATGTTGATCTCTGACACACATATGTAATATGTCCGCCATTTTGGGCTTCAGTTCCATATCAATCAAAACTCAATACTTCTTTTTTTTATTTCATCTATGGTTTAGATCATGTTTAGATGATGTCTAGGCTTAGAAATCAAAACAAAATACAAACCAGGAAAACTAAGTAGGTAGGTAAGTACCTAACAAATGTTTTTATTAACAAACTTCAAAACTAAACTAAAAGGTTAAATATATTTTATGGGCATCGGTTTCTTCAGTATTCCCTTAATAGGCGGAGAGTCTACATCTGAAAGCAAGGGCTGTTTTGGGGGTGGCGGAGGTTCCATGGGAGGTGCTACACTATCGCGCGGTGACATCGATGGTACAGGTTTGGGGCGCCAGAACGCACGTGGCATGAAGGCATATGTTGAGTCTATTGCTGTCATTGCTGGGAAAATAATAATTATTTGGTATTCATGGTAACTAAAGAAGAATTCGCAGTATAAATACAGAGCTTGTACACAAGTTCTACGTTCGAATCTGAGTAAAATTACTATCTGGGCAAGATTCTGTTGTAGATTATGTCTGGGCAAAATAAGTTTAAGCAATAATAAATCTGATAGCTACTTACTAATAATCTTACTTAAGATTAGCCCGATAAGTTTCAATAGCCATTCAAAACAGTCAGAAAAATTGAGCACTTAAAATAGTTATTAAATGAGTAGGTTCTTGTCTATTATATAAGTATTTTATTCTAATTAGCAATAAGTTTAATATAAAATATGTAAGATATTAATATGTATTATTTGTTTAAAACCTTATCTATCTAAACTCATATTATTATCTATTGCTACTTCTTATGATTTTATTTGGGTAATTCTTTTTCTTATTCAACCAGCACTACAACTCGTTCCACACTACACAAAGGTTAACTGGAAGAAAATGCTACTTAGCATTAAGTTCGCCTATGTACTTGATTTACTCTTGTGCAATAAAGCATTTTCTATCTATCTATCTATAAGATTATTCTGAGCAAATTTGTTCTGAGCAAGATTGTTCTGAGCAAGATTGTTCTGAGCAAGATTGTTCTGAGCAAGATTAGTCTGAGCAGGATTAGTTTGAGCAAGATTAGTATGAACAAAAAGTATGTCTGATCAAGGTATAAAGGCTACCTAAGGAACGTCTTCCAAGGACAAATAATTTAAAGCCACTCACACTTGGGTTTTTGACTGGAATGTTCTGATATGCTGAGCGCACTCTGAGCTCTTGGTCCGGGGAGCACATTTAAGTCGAAAAAGTCTTCTACCCCCTGCCTGGACATGGCAAGTTTGTTCTTCTCATGCAACTGACGCAAGCGCACGTGCTTGTCGAAACTTTGTAAGAACACCTTTGAGTTGTTGTGTATTACCACTTCGTCTAGTACTCCTGTGATGAGAAAAAAATATGTAACGAAGTTTGAAGAATTCAGTTTCTTTTTGTTTGTAACTAGCTAATTAGGTACTCCAATTGGAATGAAAATTATCTAACTTGCAGTCAAAGACGATAGATGTTGATTGATAGCACTAAGAAGAAACAAGGAAAGATAAGAAAAAGAGGACAAACACATTATTCAAATGTGATTATTGTGATGCCTGATATGAGCTAGAACAAAAAAGCAATTAGATAGATTGAGTAATGTACAATCATGTGATAAGTACCTCGGCGACTTGTTTGCCAAGCACCATAGGTAATATTTACCTACTATAGATGCACTTCTATGACTGATAGTATAGCAAATAATGGAAGAAGATAATGACATGCAGAATTGCAGAGTGAGAATTTAAACAAACATGGCCTATGGCAATCAATACGGTCTTCCACCTTACGTCGGTGGGTCAGGGTCTCGAGAATTCCGCCATCCCCCGGGCAATTACGCAAGGGGTATCTGCCCCTGGGTCAGTGATCGGCAGCAGGCCACTTGTGTAGGGCCACTTCCGCTCCACAGAATGAGTCGATGTCTTATAGTCATCGTCGTCGAGGTAAATAAATAATGTTTTTAGCGCGATTAAGTCCTGTGTGAAACGTAAAACTAGATGTCTTATAGGTTCAGGAGGGACCTTGGTAGTTCCCTTATATCCAAATCCGTCGGTCTAGCGTGGAGGGGCCTATGTTCCACAAGTGTTCGTGGGGGAACTAAGGCAAGCAGATAAGTCTAATTAACCTACTTACTATTTAAGTAGTTACTTACGCAATTGAGAGCACCTCGCAATGATAGTCTCCTTGTAACGGTGTTTTTTCGTGATAGGGTTTCCCGTGAAGTTGGCGTCCACTAGGCTCAATAACGTACACAAATCGTTCGCCACCGTCTGTTAACTTGAGCATTAGCAACTAACAACCCTCTGATCAATCACATTTATATCCCATTCACCACTGAGGGTCTAGTCCGAGTTTGCTCTCGAAGTTTCGATACTCACGACCGAGCGCTCGATGCCTTGTCATTTGCATCAGTTTTTTTGCAAAGAATATAAATGTCCTGTGATTCTCAATTTACTCGCTAGGAGCGCTTTTCTCGAAACCATACAAAAACTTCAGGATATTTACAAACCTATTCTTTGCGAAAAACTGAAACAAAGGACGTAGCACCCGGTGAGCAGTCAGCCGTGAGTCGAGATCATTCGAGAGCAAACATGTGACTAAGCCCTCTGGTACCTAACGAATGGAAAGTTTTTTGTTTGTTACATTCATGATCATTGACAACTTTTCCCATGCGTTAGGTACTAGTGGGAACTAAGCTAGTGAGAAATAACCATAAAAAATATAAAAAATATTGAACTCCTACATCTTCTCTTAAGATGATATTGCATGGAACAATGGGCGGTTTTAACTTTTGCAAACGGTTTCTAGGTACCTACGCTGACTGACCTGTAGGTTATCCAACCTATTTTTCTTGGCCACAAGAACCTCAAGGCGTCGTAGTGGTTTCACCCAGCCTATGTCCGCAATTTTATTCTCTGACACATTCAAAATCCTGAGGGATGCCTGTGACAAGAAAAACACCAACACCTATTTGAAACTTTTCCTCGTAGTTCAATGGTTTTGTACAAAAACTCTTCTTCTTCTCAGTCGTATCGCTCTTGACAGAGCGGTCGTGATCTTCACGAAGAGTGGCGGGCTGATGTGGCTCGCCTGACGATATCTCGCCATCTTTCTCTGCTGGCGGCCATTCTGGTACACTCATGCAAGAGATACCTACCTAAACTGAAAAAAACTGATCTACAAGTTAAGAAAATCACGTGGCTGCTCGTTGTCTTAAATATAAAATACATACCCGATAAAATTACAAATGAAATAATATCTTACCCCTATATTTATTACAGTTCTAGGATCAAAACAAAGTCCATCAGGACTATCGACATTCTGTTTCTCCAAATGAAGCTCTTCCAGATATCTGTGCCCCTCTAAATTCTCCACAACGCTAATCCGATTGTTACCTAAATATAGCTTCTTCAAGTTATGAAGTCCTTCTAAGCCCTCGATTCTTTCTATCTTATTCCACTGAAGATGTAGATGGGTGACGTTGTAAAATAGACCAAGATTTTCGATTCGCGAGATCGAATTGTTGTGATAGTATGCGTATATCAAGTTGTTCGTATTTTTGGGCTTGGGCTAAATAGAAAATAGAATATAAAATTGTTAATCATGGAGTCTAAAATTTGAGTGAAGCCACTGAGATACATTTTGAGGTCGATGTCTGTATAATAGCTAACTAAACCAGTAAGTAACCACTCATCAGCTGTTACTGGTAGGTATAGCTATTATAAGCCGCAGTGCCAAGAAAATGAGTAGGTATGTAAGTACTTAGTTATGTACCTACAGTCTGTTAAACTGATAAGGATATTATATATAACTTTGCAGATAGGTTTACATTTGACCACTATCTCACGGTGACAGTCTCACCAGCTGACCATACAATGTTTGTTATGTACACGGACATAATATTTTATTTTATTTTGACTATGTAATATTTGAAGGACAAAGACTGAAATAAATTGATTGATTTGATGAATTGCTTTTATAATATTTTATTAAGTTTATTTTCCAAAAGGGTAGAAATTCTACAAGTAATGATGATAATAATAATAATAATAAAAAATTGACATACCTGAGTAATATTATGCGACTTTTGAAATGCCTGGTACTAACAAATTCAAATATAACTCTTTTGTATAATTAATGCTTGATCAATAAATTTATTTCTGTACGCACTCGCTTGCAAGCGACCTTACATAGTTCATGTACTATCTACCTATAAGCTACTTTTAAGACCTAACATTATATTTTTGTACATGAATGCAAATAAATGAATATGAATATGAATAATATTGTTATTAGGTAAAGCATTTTCTTACTATTTCGGTTAGATTCTTTTCGTGCATGAATAAATGCGTTGGTCTCTTTATTGCCTCAGCGTGTTTCTTATTAACGATTTTTCTGGCTTGTTTACGTAAATTTACATCGATTTCTTTAGAACTCTCCAATTTGATACTATCCATTATTGCAATTGGTTGGAATACATATTTTACTGTAAATAAAAGAAATCACAAATACCATACAAATTCAAAATTGATCAAACTTTCCTTCAGTTTCTACCACAGAGTACATTGGTAAAAACCACAGAGTACATGGTAAAAACTGAAAGTTTCTACCATCAACATATATACCTCCATGGTTTCTACCATTAGTAAATTAATTATACACCATAGAGTACTTTTATATATACTTATCTATAATATATATAGCTAAATAACCGTAATACTTATATACTCTTTCAGTCTACCAATGTCACTCACAGAATACTATTACTTCTCCCGAGAAGAATAACGACTCCATAGTAAAAAAATGAGATCAAAAAGGAGAGCGCCATCTCTGCGTGGCTCCGTTTGGATAGTTTTAATATGGCGGGAATTTAAAATGCACCTACTATACATATAGGTACCTATATTATAGGTGCCTACCTATCGTACCTACCTATTTTATTCATAAGAAAAACAAACAAATAAATTATCATAGGATATTTATTTTCAAATAAACTTAATTATTGTAAATCGAATCAACTAATTACGCAAAAAACAGCCAGTGAACTCCTCATTTTAGGCACTTTCTATGGTTTTCTTCCATAATGAAAAACAAATTCGGAGTCACTATCTCGTTTTATCACTATTTCACAAACTTTTGTTCACCACTAACCATTAATACGATGCTCAACTCGAACTACATAATTAAGCAACAGAAAATATCCAAAAATCTAAAGTTTAGTCACAATTAGCAATAAAACTTTGGTACAAGATGAAATGCGTGAGCAAAAACAACGGCCATAGATTTATATATCAGGATATGCCCGAAGGAACATTTTATTTTGTCAAAATGGCGTGGGAAAAGTCAGCGCCATCTATTAGATTTCGCGTGACAAGTTGAGAAAATTAGGTGCCCATCGATGCCATTATGTCCGTCAATGTTTATGTTTACAATGATTATGCCAAATATAAATTCGATTATTTTGTTACAAAACAGAGTGTAATATTGAAAATATTGAATTACTTGAGGTAAGAAACTTGGTTTTTCTTTCTACTGCACTTTTGAGTATAGGTAGTGCAACCCTTCACAATACAACTTGGCATATTTTGTTTGTGACATTCGACCGATGCCTTCTAAGTTCCATCGCAGACTGAGCGCTAGTGGATGCCAATCTGTGAAATTGGCTCCAACTTTGAAGCGACGTTTTAACCTGTCATTAGGCCTGTCCTTAATATATATGTCTATAACAATGGCAGACATTTTTCTTGTGTTACCATATCACAAAATTTCAATCAACGTCATACAAACACAATTTTTCTTGTTGAACCGTTATGTCATAAAGTAAATTAATATTAATTCTACATTCAGACAAAATATATACTCAATAAAAATATACTTTAACCACAGAATTCCCCCTATTACATAGGTCCAGAATCGAAGTCTTCATACTTAACCTTGTTTGAACATGAATCAAACCATAGAGCACATTTTTTTTCTTCTAATGTCAGTTCCTCTTTCAACATACCATATAAATAGTATCACCCGATTTAGTCGGGTACCTAAATACAAATCTAGCTAGATGTAAAATGTAAATAATAAAAATTATATAACGCCTACATTAAAAAAGTATAAAATAATAAAATTAATTACCATCATACTACTATCTATAGACAAGAAAAAGGTCTATAGATAGCTCATGCAATCTTTTAATAAAATGGATTCAAATTAAGTATAACCAGCAGTTTATTCAACATTTCTTTTAATAACTCACGAGTTTTTCAATATTACCAAGTTAAAGGGATTAAAGAACAACAGTTATGTAGGTACAGGGGGTCTAGCAAAGATACCAACCACTAACGCTAACTCCAAAATGTACTGAAATGACATTTCGGAAATCGCTAACTTTTCCGTAGCGAATGTCATTTCGATACATTTTTGGAGTTAGCGTGTGGCGTTAGCGTTAGCGATCGTGATCTTTGCTAGACCCCCTGGGCCTCAACCAAAATAATGTTTCATATTTTAGGATAAAAAAATAACCTTAAAAATGGGAAAACAGTGGGCGCGTGGAACGCCTATAGTTGACAATAAAACTATTATCAGTAATTGCACTTCTGTGTTCTGTGTGTTCTTTACCATAGAAATGCGCTAAACATATTATTGAGCGAGTATTAGGTTTCCACCAATCTTCATTTCGACTTTTTCGAACTACTTTTATCCAACGATCAGGGCGGTTATTCTCTATGGACACATAGATTCCACACGATATGAAACCACGTCGTTATCGTGTCTTGTTCAAATCGTGTCACAGCGTTAGATGTACCTTCGCTTTACATTAAAGTTATCTTTATTTTGAATAAAATATATTGACATAAGTGGTCATTATCTTTTGATGTGTTGATGTTTCGGAACGCGTCTCGGTAAAACATATGATTTTTGACAGTTCTAATCGCGCCAATTCCAAATTCATTTCGCGCGGTTTTGTTTTCGTTTCATAGAGAGTAGAGTTTTGCAGATTTCTTTTGTAAGACAAGGAATTCACGTGGTTTCGAAGTAAGGAATCGATACGGAATAAGGGCCCAGCTAGACATGGGTGGATCTGTTGGAAATCTATACAAAAGAAATCGGGTAATTATTCAGATGTCGTGTGGCAATACTGATTTTGACATGTCAACTTTTTATTGTGAAATGTGAAATACTCTTCGTCAAATAGAAATAATTAAAATAATCTTATAAAAATACTTGATTAAGGCCACTTACAAGTGAAATGAGATCGTTTGCTTCTGTGATTCGTGCCTCGAGTGATTTCGGCCATGTTTTATCACGCAAGATGGCATTTTTTTGGTATGTATTCAAAAGCACACCCAAGTAACGACTGATTTTGATTTTGACAGCTGAGAATCAATCACACCCAAAGTGGTGTGTACGGTTTTGCCCTGCTTTAATTTCGTATTAGTGGTCTGGATAAAAAGTCTTTGACTTTAACTTAAAATAAATAAAAAAGTTTTTCACATTATTTTTTTATCGTATCAATATTCTCTACTACGGATATGACCGATACAGAAGATATTTCTATCTCATACAGCTGTGGCCCCTGTGTCATTCTCAACTCAACTCCAACCTTAATAGTTGACTGCGCCTGACCAATGTACTCTGTGATCAGCGTTGCCATATATACAGATTTATGAATGTATACAGATTTTGGGCCACCGATACAGATGACAGATTTGCCTCTACTTTTATACAGATTTTTTGAATTGTACATAGTATCTAATAAAAAAGGACACAACATTTAAATACACAATATTATTTTAGATATATACTTATTCAAGCATGATTCACACCTAGTAAAAATATATGTAGGTAAGTATTATGTAGTGAATTTTTTAGTATATTGTGTTGGGTACTTTAGATTTTCTTGTCATGGCAATGCTATGCAGCGTACCAGCGGGGATTTGCTGAGATAAGTCCGTTTGTAACTTTTAAATAAAGTCAGTAAACCACATCGCAAGATCGCAATTAACTTGCAAGAGTTCAAATCGTCAAGCTAAGCCTCAAGCTACAAAATAGACGATATGCAAAAGACGGAATATTCTAACTAGCTCCAAGAAAAAGCGAAAATGAATCAAATTTGACACTGGCGGATGCACAAGACATGCGAAGCCAAATCCTCACATGAGGGGGAAAAAAGAAGAAAAAAATCCGTTTGCGGTATAATACTACCCGAGCAAGTTATGAGGATGGGTGGAGCGCAAGAGAGCTGTAAATTCTGTTCATCTACTTTGCTCAGTCGGGTTACACTAGAACTACTTAGTTCTAGGTATTGTCAGTTTGCCAGTGAAAGACTGATATAGTTCTTTTTCTGTGATTCAGTTGGGAATAATTCAGGGATTTTTTTCTATTATGTTAGCTAAGAAGTCGCGGATCACGCAGTTTTAATCAGTGTTGAAAAAAATGTAGAACCAACATTAATTTGTAAAATAAACAAAAACATGTAGAAAAATAAATAAATAAAACTTTAATTCAAGCTGCTATTTTTTTCCACGGTTTTTTCAATAAACTATAGGAATTTAAGGGATTAAAATTTTTAATATACAGATTTCATACAGATTTTGGCCTATTTATAGCATACAGATTTCATACAGATTTCTAGACATATCAATCCAGATTTTTACGATTAGCAGGTGGCAACACTGTCTGTGATATACTCTTTGCCCTGATTCTCAGTCACACTTTCACAGTATTTTATTAGATTTAAGTATTGATTTAATTTTCATTACGAAAAACGATAATTGTTTACGCCAGTGCCACATAGTACATTGTGGCCAGTGCCGGTTTTTCCTCCACCGTAATATATAACATAGCATAGGTAAAGTCATGTCATGGACCTAATATTTGTGGCTGTGTGTTAATTTGTGTTTTAATCAAAATACTCTGGGTGCTGCAAACTATAAACAAACTTACTTGTTTGATCGTATATTTTTAGTGAAATGGGCGAAAGATACAACATTCACAGTCAGTTGGAGCATTTGCAAAGCAAGTACATTGGTACTGGACATGCAGATACCACCAAGTATGAGTGGCTAACAAACCAGCACAGGGATTCTTGCTGCAGTTACATGGGTCACCCCGACTTGCTGAGCTATTTTGCTATTGTAGAAAACGAGTCCAAAGCGCGTGTCAAGTTCAATTTGATGGAAAGAATGTTGCAGCCATCTGGACCGCCGCCAGAAAAACCTGAAGATTAAGTGATCCTGGATGCATGGATAGACTGAAATCTGTGTTTGTTCCATTAATATAAGTTTTATCATTTGCACAATATGACTCATTAATTTTCTATTTGACAGGTTGTTGATCTTATCCGGTTTGACCCAAATATTGGAACATTTTGATTTTAGGATAATTCATTTGTAAATATTGATAGTCTGGTATGTAAGTTTATGTAAAACAATCAGGTGGTAATACTGGGTTCAGTTAGTGACCCTCATACCTTGTGTTCTCTCTAAGACCGATAGCCTTTGCCTTTGCCGGTGGCATTTGCAAAATTAGCAATGATGTCAAGCGTTTGTTTTGGAAATTTTACCAATAATGCCAATTTTGATATTTTTGCCCATGAGTCAAAGCTAACGCTGCATGTGATCATTTTTGGAATTTTTTACTGTTAATTTTGCCATTTGTGGCTAATCCAAACGGGCCTATAGTAGTGAGTCATTTGCCAGTAACCCACTATTTTCAATTGTCACATCTCCCAATTTTACAGATGTGTACATCACATAGATGGCAAATAAAACCTGTAGCTGTAGCCACGTCTCAGATGTACTCAAGAAATTATCATTATCTTATACTGAGAAGTTACACTTGAGTGGCCATTTTTTAGGTTAGTAGTTCAATATGGGATATTATTGAACAATAATGAAAAAATAAAACAAATCATTGATCTCATCCAGCATTTAATAAAGCCTTCCATTCCTCCATCTTGGCATTTAAAATTGCCTCACGTTTTTTTGCTTCCTCTACTAGCTCTTTTCTCTGGTCAATACTTTTCACTACATTCCCTACAATCACTTGTTGAATGTAAGGTAGCAACTTGGCACATTCCTTTTCTAAAATTTCTAAGGAGTTTGTAATGCATTCCATATCCATGGACCCCACTTGTCTAAAGTCCGAGATTTGCTTTAACTCTGGTAATGTTGAGACAGTTATTGTACCGTGATTTTTATTTGAATCTGTATTAGCTATAGCCAATGATTCTTCGCTGTAGTTTGGGTCTATGAAAACTTGACCATTGATTATGGCAAGGGAGACCGAAGTAATTATATCATACATTGGGACGGCAGCATCAGTTAAGGCTAAGCCGGCACAGTTTACAGCAGCAGCTAAACATGCTCCATCATTTTCAAGAATGTAAACAAAGATATCAATCTGTAACAAAAACAAGGATTAGGATAAATTTAGAATTATGTAGGAAACCTATGTGTTACTGTTTCATTCACAATACCCCTACCTAGCAGGGACCATTAATAGGCCATGGTGCCATTTACATAAAAGGCAGGCTTTATCTCAATGTTGGACTTATTAGTGTTTGAATTTACCTGGAAGTTTGGAAATAGATGACGGCACACACAGGGTTCCAAAGCTTGCCTTAATGCCACGGAGAGGGCTTTCTCTTCAGCATCAGGCACCAGAGGTCTGCGTTCACCCTTACAAGCGAATGGTGCAAATTTTACTTCACAGAATATTTGACCTAGCTGGCTAAAACCAAAATATTTGATTTATATAAATTATTGTGACAGTGAATTCTAAAATACTGAAATAGGCATCAATATTAAAATTAATGCTCAGCTAATGCATATTAAGCCAGAAAATCAAATTGGCAAAATAACATACACCATGTTCAGTTCATGCTTACCTAAACTCATTTTGATGTGGTATCTCTCTAGGATCAAACACTGAGCAGACAACCTTGGTTTTTTTTAGTTCCACATAGGCAGATCCTTTAGCTTGTGACACCAAGTCTGTCCTTGCAACTGCGAATAGAAATGACTTTTATCATAGACATTATTTATTATAATTATTATCTATTATTTTTTATGTAGGATATTCATCCATATGTATCCAATCGTCACATTTCTATCAGAAGAGAAAGATTATAAATAAATATGTTATAGATATTGCTGGAACTGCTATACATATAAATTAACTTATAAAGTAGGTACTTTGGCATAGTATATATATTATGAGGCATAGAAAACTAAATAATAGGTATGTGTCTGACTAACTCTCGAATAGAAACTCAATGAATCACACTCATGATAATTTTATTAATAAAATAGAAAGATAATATAAAACTGTAGGATATAATTTGAAAGAGGTTTCGGCGGGAATATACATCCATCATACAATAAAGCTGATAAAATGACCGTGGCCACAGACCTAGAATTCGTTGTACTGTATAGGCTATAAAAATAAATGTTAGGCGTGCACTTATCACACCATCCACCCAAAAACCTGAATACATACAAAACATACACATGCTTCGGGCTTCGTCAAAGGAGCGCCCATCGCGTCTCCTTCCTTTATCATCCAATAGCTCAGCGTGTAGCTCATCGTAGATCTTGACAAAGTCCTTTGTAAACCGTTGATACGGTATGCTGTCATCTGGACCGTTAAATCTTCGGAAATCTTGTGGCATTTTAATTTCTTTACCTTTGTTTTGGATTCATTGGACGAGCCGAAATATAACCTAAAAATGTTTTTTGATTACTTTTGTTTGACAGTTAGACTTGACAATGACAATAACACAGTTCACGATGTAATCGCTATCATCGCTCACAACCACAGAGAAGAAAAAAAAACTCTTCCTCTCTACATAGAGGCGCCTTTTCGACACTTCTCATACAATTCAAGCGTGTCAGGTATTACAATGAAACCTCTATGGTTTACCTGCGCAGATGACATATATAGCAATTGTCTTGTCATTAGTGCCACTGGTGTCAGCAAAACGTGCTGTGGGTTAAGTCGATATATTTTTATCGATAGTTTGATATGAGTTAAGTACGCGGTAAGGTACCTCTTACCTGATTGTATCATTAGGTACACTTTAGTACCTACCTATATCTTTTGTGCCTTTTGTGCGTATTTCTATGTGTAATAGTGTTATTTTATTCTATTATACTCTATTCTGGGTCGACAATGGCCAGCCGATAAACATACCGGTATAAATCTAAAATAAATAAATAACTATAGAGGTAGTTTATCGTCAGTTTATGGTTATAAAGAAGCAAATCCGATAGGCGTCCAAAGTGAGGTTTTATGGGGGAGGCAGTGTTTAGCAGTGGACGTCTGCCGGCTGATGATGTGTGATAGTATAATTATATCTATAAACTAAAGTTTGAAATAGAAGAAACATAACAAGTTATAAAACGAAAGAATATATTAAAACTCCAAATATATAGGTAACACGTTTTGCTGATGATTCATTTGTTGCGTCATGTTTCTTTTTGATGGAATTCATCTGAAAATACAATTATCAGATGAATTTTTAGGAAAAATAATAATAATATTGAGTATCATTGAGGTGTTGTCGGTAAACACTTATTTAATAGAAGGAGGTCCTTAGTTTGGCAGTAAATAAAGGTAATTTTTCAGCTCACCATGCGATGTATATTTTAATTTACAGCTATTTACAAAATAAAAAGCAAGTGAATTTTTTCATGCAATATCGACTAAGACGTAGATTCTTACGTAGAATCAACGAGATCAGTTGTCCTTAGCAACCAAGAGCAATGGTTTTCTATGAGGCTACCATGGATGAAATAAAAAAAAGAAGGATTGAGTTTTGATTGACATCGAACTGAAGCCCAAAATGGCGGACATATTACATATGTGTGTCAGCTGAAAGTAGGGCGACCGGCTGCATATGATGTGAGCGTGTGCGTGTTCCGCTCGTACGTACGAAGCGTTCCGGCTTCCTAAGGGAGCTTCAGTTTCGGATCAGACGGGATTCCCTCCTTCTTTTTTTAATAGCTCCATGGAGGCTACATGAAAACTCTTTCATGGGCGAGCACGCCACATCATTATAATGTCCTCATCAAATAATAAATGCGGATAAGAGAAATTATAGTCATCATCATCAGCCCGTAGATGTCCACAGCTGAACATAAGCCTCCCCCAGAAAGCGCCACTTTGAACGGCTGCTCGCCTCCTGCATCCACCGGCTCCCCGCGGTTTTCACCAGGTCATCGGTCCACCTAGTACCTCGTTAAAAATAGGATAGAGTTTCAATGTGGGAATAGCGTCAAAATATAAACGTATATGGTTAGACATTTTCATAAAACATTCAGCTTCAAAATGCTGAGAGCAAACCGTATCATGTTTTTGAGGAAACCAATTGCACTGTCCAGTTGCGAATATCTATTTATCTTTTATATTAGGATCTGTAGGAAACCTAATAAACATAAAAGATATTAAAAGTTTAATTAGTAGAAGTCAATTTAACTACAAAATAAATTGAAAACATTTAAAACTTATTGTAACCAATTTCCGGATGGCATAATAGAAACTATCGATGTATCGATAATTATAAGGTTAACCAACGCATTACATCACTATCGGTACTTCTGCCATAGGGTAAGTTCGCCGGTTTTACGACCACTTCCTATATCCGACCGTTTAATGTACATTTGATGAAAAAATACAAAAAATAAAAAGCTTGCGGTGAACACATCTCTAAAACATATTATGCCTACACAATTATGTCCTAATAGGTTCAGTTTTGTAACAAATATTATACGAGAAATCCCCAATTCTATTTTAAAGCTTTGAAGCTTAAAAGCACATACATTTTAACTGCCAGTTTTCGACCACGTTTATCCACCATCTGGTATAAAAACTACAGATACCCAAAATCACTCGTGGTCGAAAACTAATCCAGCTGCAGAAAAATGCTATTCGACCGCAAAAGCAAACTATATCAAAAACATTATAAATACGTATTTATTTACATATAAAAGTACATAAATAGTCGATTACTTTGTAAGTTTAACTAATTAAACCAGACACGATAAAAAAAAAAAACGATTAATGCTGGTGGTCGCAAAATAGGCGTTACCAACTGATCGAACCATCATTGAATATTTCTCGCCCAGGGTGTAATGTGGGCTGCCTTTATTACAAAAAAAGTAGCGTATTTAGTTTGTAAACATAACTATGTTTATAAACTACGTTAGCCAATATTTTTTTTGTTATAGCTGAATTTTTCAGCCATATCCTTAAATAGTTTTTGGCGGTCTCAGTAAGAAAAAAGATCATGCTTTTTTATATGAGTAAGTGCCTCAAAGCTAGAGAAATCATGAAAATACAAGACAGAGGATCTAAAGAAGCCTTTCTGATCATTGTTTCTATCATTTATTTACCACAGGCAGTCAGGCACCTACGTCTTTCAATTTATAGTGGTAGGAAACTAGCGAAAAAGTGGTCGTAAACATAATTTAGTGATCGAAAACTAGCAAAATAGTTACTATTAGCCTTTGGTTTAGATATTTATAAAAAGGTGGGTTATTTTAAAAAATGATTGATAATCTGATAAAAATATAGAGTATAATATTTGAAACGTAGCTTAGTAGCATCAAGTCAAAAAATGATACTGGTACATTTTATTATGCAACCTAAACTTGACAACTCCACTAAGTGGTCGGAAACTAGCGAAATTACCCTATAATGTCAAACTGACACAGAGGAGTACCCCGTACCGAAGTTCGGCAGCAATAATATGATTGATTTCGTCTCTATATATAGGCGAAGTGTCTCATAGCTCTGTGCTCACAACGCTCACGTTGATTATTCAGCGTTCCGATTCAGATATTGCGCTCACGACTTTGAGCGCTGTCAATGACTGAACTGTTAAGTAATACTCAAAGGAGGAACAGTTCACTGTCTATGTGCTACCTACTACTTTAGTCTGTGGTTGATTGGCAGATGTTAAAGAGAAATAAAACCAATATGTCTCACTAAAAAATAATTTTATTTACGATAGCTGTTTTACATAAAAAATAAGATGTACAACCAATCATGGATGGCGATATCGCAAGATGGCGTCGGTCATGACGTTTACAAGAGATTTCGCTGTCGCGCTCACGGCCATTCGGTACGCGTTTTTAGCGCGATATTATCGATTTTAGCGTGTCTCGGAATACGGCCAAACTATGCGTTCATGTTACTGCCTGACTCTTATAGAGCATCTATAACTGGAGATATTATCGCTATAATCTGCAAGCACCATTTAACACATAGAACACGCGCAAACGGTGCATGTAAACACACGCCGCACACCATCTTAAACCATCTTTTTCACGCAAAATAGCCGCCGTGCGGCCTAGTTGCGGAAAAGGAGCCCGCACACAAAGTACCACCAAGTACCATCTTAAACCACGTACACCGTTATATGATCTAGCCACAGATAAAAAGTCTTTGGATCTAGCGTAGTTACGCACTCAGTGTCTACACACACACACTATGATATTGTAGATGACTAAATAGCACGTTTGACCTGTTGCGAAATGACATTACGCGAAGAGGAATGGCAACACCAGCTGCACGCTGATGCTAATAACCATACTTTAATTCTATTTTTTTTCTTATAAATTGGCTCCACACATAGTGTATTTAGCCAGTGTCAAGTATTATATTTTCATCGTGTAATAAAATATTTCACGCAAAGTGTCCTATTAGTGTAATGTCCTAGTCATAGTCATAGTCCAGTCTAAGCCTTATCTAATAGAAACCGCTTCAACTTGAATTCAAATTTGTTTATATTCAAACTGTCTAATATATCTATTGGAAGATGATTATAGATCCGCGGTGCCATACAAAAAATACTTTTATTAAATTGTCCAGTCCTGTTACCATTAACATTAGGTCTTTAAATGATTCCGCATTGTTTTATTGCTATGCTTTTTGTAGACAAATGTGTACAATTCCTTAAAAAATAAAGTAGGCAGCACAAAAATCAACAATGAGGCGTTTTAATAAAAATAATATCTGTAATTTAATAAAGACCTCGATAGATGGCATTAAAATGGGGGTTTTACGTTCTGTCATTGTTAAGATAATTGGAATTTTTATTAATTTTTTTAATGAGAATAAATGATGGGTCGAGTTAGTCGTTCACCTGATGTTAAGCGACACGGCCGCCCATAACAGTTGCAGTGGAACTCGAAACTTTAAAATAATAAAGTTTCGCGTGACACTGCACTGCGCGTGCGCACGTCATGCTGAGACATCGCACAGTCTAGTAATCAGAATACTAGGCTGTGAGATCAGGTAATTTGCCCAGTAATTTCACTAGCTACAATGCCGGAACACAGTAGTGCTTGCACACTACTGCTTGGCGGCAGAATAACTGGCAAAGTGGTAGTACCTACCCAGACAAACTGCAGAAAAGACCTACCACCTAGTAAAGAATAGAGAGTGGGTGTGTATAGAGTTTAGTATTTTATCCTTATTTTATGGAAGGCATAATTATACTCTAATGGCATTCTATCTACAAATCGACAACGTACTCTGTGATCCACTCAACTGAATTTAACTTTCCCTTGTACTCAGTGGTTTGCATTTATTTGATATTGATGGAAATGGGCCTGCAGCAGCGCAGTGGAAGGCCTAATCATGAAATAAATAGATCGTTTACAGCTTTATCTCAATAAAGCTGTAAACGATTTTATATTTAGCCAAACAACATATTACATCTGACGTAAGAGAAAATTTTCTTACAACACTTGCTAGAGATTAATTTGTAAAGGAAAAATTAGAATCACGAGCGGGGATTGAACCCGCATCCATCCATCCCTCAAGCCAGGATATGCTGGGATGATTCTTAAATCACTCAATAGATGGCGCTACAAACCCCATAAGTTGGTTATAAAGGTGAAGGAAAAATTCGGACATGAGATCACTTGTCACAGTAGCTTAAGTAAAGCATATCCCGGCTTGAGGGATGGATGGATGCGGGTTCAATCCCCGCTCGTGATCCTAATTTTTCCTTTACAAATTAATCTGTAGATTACGCTGGGCAGGCGATACTGCTTTAAAAATCATAAACACTTGCTAGGTTACCAATCAAAGACTATGAAATTACACGCGTAGGTATAAAAATATACAAACTATTTTCAATAGAAATACGTCGTTACTGCGCCACCTAGTAACAGAAGCGGAACTAGTTTTATATATATTTAAAACGTCTCATTCTTACACCATTCTATTATGATTCTACTCTAGCAATTTTATAAGAGAATCGGCCCCCCAGCCAGTCGGGGGTCCCCAAAGAATCGGTGAACCACAGATTCGAGAAAAAAAGATCTACAACTCACCTTTATTTATATGTGACTGTCAGTGTCAACTACCAAAGTAAGTCAATGTCGAAGTCTTTGATTATAGTCAACGTCAGCGTGTCATTGCTTTTTCAGGCTTGAGTTGTATTCGATTCGAATATTTATATTTTTCTAAAAATCAAAAACTTCAGAAAATGTGCCTTAGTTCGCGAATAATTTGAGTATTTACTTACCTATTATAGACAATTAGACAACATCATACAACTGTGATGAGTAAAGTGATTCTTTTAGTTCTTTCGGCAATACTTTCGTAACAGGAAGACCGGAATACGTGTAAGTACGATTTATTGGAGCTCTCCATGAACCTTTCACCGCTCGGTAGCTCGCTACAGTACAGTGACGTTTGTGCGGTAGACGAAATTCTACTGATTCCGAGACCAGTTCGTCGAGGCAGGCCTGTCTTATCTCAAAGTAATAGCCGATACATTTAGTTGTGATTCGTTGATAAAATTGACAATACATACCTACAATAATACAATGGGTTGCTGATAATAAATACTACAATATATATACCTACAGTCAAGATCAATAAGGATAGTATGTGGTACATAATGTAATTATGAATCTGTTAATAATTACATAAATGGGGCAACTTCAGACACGTTTTCTTATTACATATATGCTTAAATATGTGTGGACATTTCACACAGCACCACCAAGCCCCAAACTAAGCATAGCTTGTACTATGGGAACCAGAAAACTGATATACTTTTTCGTTTGTTAAGGCGCTGAATGCTCCCAAATCAACTATTTTGAACATAATTGTCTCAAAATGTACACCATTCACAGGATTGAAAAAAATGCATGTTAATACTGGTCTGGCCTTTCCATCTGTAGAAACAAAACACGATTACGAAAAGTTTTTTCGATAGAAAAATATTGTGAAGTGACCTCTAAAAAATCATTCAAATGCCCTAAAATGTTACATTAGAATATGACACCCCATTGAAATAAATCATAATGATAAGTTATGTTTCTATACATCCGTCTGGAAGCATATTTTTATTATAACAATAAGCATTTCTTTTATAACTAATTATTTGTGCTGAAATATGGAAAAGTCAAAATGCAACGCATTGCAATCGCCATATTTTTGCTACGCATAAAGGGACTCTATTTTATACAGGGCGGTTATTCTCTATGGAAACACAGATTCCACACGATACGAAGCCACGTCGTTATCGTGTCTTGTTCAAATCGTGTCACAGCGTCAGATATACCTTCACTTTACATTAAAGTTATCTTTATTTTGAATAAAATATATTGACATAAGTGTCATCTTTTGATGTGTTGTTGTTTCGGAACGCGTCTCGGTAAAACATACGATTTTTGACAGTTCAAATTGCACCAATTCCAAATTCATTTCGTGCGGTTTTGTTTTCGTTTCATAGAGAATACAGTTTCGCAGATTTCTTATGTAAGACAAGAAATTCGCGTGGTTTCGATGTAAGGAATCGATACGGAATAATGGCCCTGGATATGGTTCATGTTCGACTGCTGTAATAAACATGCTCGCATTGGGTCCTGTCAGCATCTTAATAAGTAAATAAAATACCCAGACACAGAACAAACATTAAGGTTCATCACACAAATGTTTATCCCGGATGGGAATCAAATAGTTGGTGTTGGTGGAACTAGTTCAGAAAGCAGAGCTGCTACCAACTGAGCTATCAGGCCAGTCTTTGGTGCCATCATTGCAATAAAATATTTGAATTAGTATCTCGAATACTGGAGTAATATTCGATAAATGTATATAATTTGTGGTAAGCCGCAGAAGCCCCAAAAAAAGAAGTTGAAGTTAACGTATTTAATAATTAGTTGGTACCTATCTAATTCTAATTTGGAATGGGGGCAGGCCTGCACTGATGTCCCGCTTGGGGTGTATTGTGCCTTGGTACCTATGTAACATACCTACTTAAAGTATGTATATTAAGTATGTTTTTATGATTCAGTTTCATTTTATTTTTATGATATAGGACCTAAGGTCTTTGTTTATTCACATTTCACATTACTTGTTGGCTTAATAAGTGTCTATGCTTTAATTGTATATTACTATTTACTTTATATTTCAATATAATATTATTTTTTATGCCAGATTATCTTCTTCTAATCCTTTTCAAAGATACTGACTTGAAATAGGTATGATGACTACTACTAAGAACTAAAATTGATAAATAAATACAATACGCAGTAATAAGCTTTTAAAATTTCTGCAAAGGGGCATCGCCTGCCCTTTCTTGCTAAACAGAGCATCTCCACTAGTGATGGATTAATTAGCATTCGCATTAATTTTTAGCATGTGAAAACTCAATTAGCAATTTGCAAATGAAATGTAGTTGCGAAATTGTATGAAATATGAAATTTCATTTCGATTCATTTAGTTTATTTTGAATTTAATTTTTAATGTAATGTTTTATTTCATGGTTTTTTCACTTTTCGTATAATTTTCATTACATTTCATTTTAACAAATAGCATAGCAATAGCAATTAGCATACTAAGGGCTTCGTTCTCTATATGCGATTAAAGTTACGATTACCTCAGCCAGTGAGTAATACTGATCGGGACGTAAAGGCGGCGAGTAGTTCTTTTCAGTTTCACGAACGAAAACAGAGTTTCGATCAGCTACTCAGTGAGTAAAAATTTAGGATGATCTGTAGCAACGTCAATTGTTCATTATGTTCATTCAATAGTCACTCCAACTGCTGTCAGTGACGCCATTTTTGGTTCGTTTTTTATTTTTTTTATATTTTTATGTGCCAGCTATATGCTGCGGTGGGGTAGGTGCCCTTCAAAGAGTATTTATTCCCTACCTAAAAACAGTAAGTAGGTAAGGATTTACCTTTACAAAAAGGGGTATCAACTAATTAAATTAATGTAATGAGGAATGTAATAAGAATTGAGAGAAGATTATATTGTTTAGTTCAACGGGAAATGTAATAAGTAATACCTATAGGTACCTGAAATATGGTTTTACCTTGACGCAATAATAAAAATTAAAACAACACCAAACAAAAATATCATAATATTCTATAAGTATTTAACATATTATAATTGAACAAAAACTTTTTTAGTAGTCATCATCATCATCATAATCATCAGCCTGAAGACGTCCACTGCTGAACATAGGCCTCCCCTAAAGAGCACCGCTTTGAGCGGCTGCTAGCCTCCAGTATCCATCGTCTTCCCACGGTTATGAGCGGACTGTTTTAGTAATTAAATACAATGATTTCTATATTCATAAGTATCTGATCTCGAAATAGAAACAGGAATCATCATCATCATCATCATCATTAACAGCCTGAAGACGTCCACTGCTGAACATAGGCCTCCCCCCGGGAGCGCTACTCAGAGCGTCTGCTCGCCTCCTGCATCCATCGGCTCCCCGCGGCTTACACCAGGTCGTCGGTCCACCTAGTGGGGGGCCGGCCTACGCTGCGTCTTCCAGTTCGTGGTCGCCACTCGAGAACCTTTCTTCCCCATCGGTTGTCAGTTCTATGTGGCCTGCCCATTGCCATAACACAGGAAACAGGAATAGTCGATGTTTTTATAGCAGTAGCGTAATCAACAGGGTTGGTAGTTTTCAGTTCCGTAGATCTCAGTATTTGTGGCATGCAAACTATAATAATAAATTACAAACACATGCGAGCTTGCAACAAGTTTTGCTATAGCCGTCGGTTAACCGTACTAATCGGCAGCTGATGTGTCCTGTAAGTAGCAGCCTGGTTTACGGGTCGGGTAGCGCTACTCGGACATTCTGAAATTCGTTACTGCAGTTACAAGTGACATTACGTGGTGGCTAGTCAACTCGGAACATTACTCGGATATAGAGAACGAAGGCCTAAGACTCGTGAATTAGCATGATTATGAAATTTACGCAAAATCGCATTAATTGCCATTGTTAATCTCCACAGCTTTATGAGGTGACATGGCAAGAGATTGTATTATAGCTACCACAGCTTATGTAGTAATGAGGCAAATTCTGACATCACTGCATGTTTGAGCTATCTCTTTCTATTCCTGTTTTTAATATGCTTGTAACTTTATCATTTTTTGAGATATTTTATTTATGTTTTCACAACTGTTTATTTTTGAGGAATATTATGAATATATGTAATAGAAAATATTAGCCATCAATTCAGCACGCCTATTATATTATAATAAATTAAAGTACTACATTGTGTATAGATGTTACCAATTAAAGATAAATTGTTATAGAATAAAAGTACAAATATATATGTATACCCAAACATACTAATATTCTGAATACATACAATGTAACACAAAAGACATGCATTACTTTAAGCGTAGCCTTTTGTTATAAAGTTGATTAATAATTTTAAACTTTACCTATCCAACATAATGTGCATAAATCAATGCAGGGTTTTCGTTTACAGAGTGAAAATGCTGAAGCAACGGAGCATCTGCCTTGCTGCTGGTGTGTTAGCTGCTTTGTGGGTGCTATCAGCTGCCGATGAGGATGGTGTGGTGCAGCCACCTGCACCTTCACCAGGTGTCACTCCTAGTGAGGTATGATATAAAATTCAAAATCTATCTGATCTACTTCTACTTATACTTAATATATAAAAGTGAAATGCTGTTTTTTTAGTAAAAGCATTACTCAACAATGATTATGGTAGAACCAAATTGGTTATTTTTTATTTTTAAATATTTTATTAAGTTTTGATGGGAGAAATGGAAGAACTTTCAAATTTGTAAAACAAAATTTTCTAAAAAATTTTTAAGCTTTCTTTTTTTAATAGACTTGCAAAACTAAACAAATTGAACAGCAAAAGGTACAATAAACAAAAATAGTAAAATAATCTAAAATTATTCTTCTGTTTTATAAAATTCAATACAATACTATATACTTCAAAATAGTTAATAATTATTGTTTTACAAAATAAATAAAATAATAATAATATTTCCATCGGTCCCAAATAAACATTTTATTGCTATGCTTTATGTAGCAAACAGGCATAACGGTCCTCCTAATGGGAATAGGTCACAATAGTAGCTTATGGACATCTGACACTAATAGACACGCCACTGATGTGTTGTATCAAAAAATCCAGAGTTACTGAGTTCATAGGTATTTGAAATGTATATTATGTTTTCTGGGTAAACGACTTACCTATTGGTATCGTAATCATTAATTGTAGCTTGGTATCTATATATACAAATCACTATGCAAAATTGGAAACCTTGGAAACTATAACATTGCTCTAATCTTAGCAACCTGCTATAAAGATTTGGTGAATTGCCGCGAGATGGCGCTGTTCTATAATTTAAGAAAATTGTTGATAACTGAGCACTTCTTGAGCAGGGTATAATAATACTCGCACTTGGCCGATCATTTTCTTGTTAGTTGTTAATAGGTGTCTGCGCTTTTTCCTCCAAATCTTAGTTAAGTACCACCTTACCTTGGTTTAGTTATAGGTATTATATTAAAGGCCGGTTTCCGAAAGCGTGATCAAATCTCTATTCAACTGACAGGCTTGTTAAGTTGACAGAGCTGCTAAATCTAATTGGGTTTCTGAAACAGAGATTAAGCAAAAATTGACATGTCATGTTAGTTAATCATTGATCAAAGTAAACTCAAAGTTTACTAGTTGGTTAGACTTTTCTGCAAAGTTCGTCTATGTAGGCACCACCGCTTTGCCAGTTATTCTGCCGCCAAGCAGTAGTGTTCAAGCACTACTGTGATCCGGTTTGAAGGGCATTGTATCTAGTGAAATTGCAAATGAGGCTTTATGACCTGCACAGTGTTTTGCTACACAGTGTAGCAATCTAATTACATCTCAGTTCAAATCCCGCTGACTGCAAAAATTTTAAAGGACTAGGTGTATCTTCATAAATAGACCCTGTTAATTGAATAAAAAATTAATGCAAGTGAAAAAATATTTTTAAATTAAAGATCTGCATAGATTTAATTTCCTCGCATTATTTGAGATAAGTACTATACAAGCCTTGGCCACAACTACGCATTGATGGACTTACGGATGTGTGCCTCGGCTTCGCTTCGGCCCACATTTACACGTTCGTCCATCAATGCCTCTGTTGCTGGCCGCTGCAGTACTATACCTCCGAATCTTAAGTAATTAGTTAATTACCACCTAGGTAGATAAGTCATTGGTAGGTAAGATTTTTTTATCACATAATTACTTTTGTACCATGAGGAAAACCGCATTAAGATGGCAACATGTCATTGTACATCGTGCATTCGTTCGAAGACATAGAACTTTTAACATGCAGCAGTCCCATTTGCTGGCAACATAAACGCAACTTTAGAGCCTCCATAGAGCCCTAAAACAAAAAACTAAACACACCCTAGTCTATGTCACGCGTCCTGTCAAAGTCACTTCTCCTATTTTGCGGTGCAAAACACGCAACGTTTTTAACTTTAATTTTCTTTAACTTTGTATTTTTCTACTAAAATTATTAAGAAAACGAGTTCAGGGATATTATTTTTCAGCCAAAGCGTCCTAAGGGACGGAATATGTGAAATATTACCTAAAGAAAATAATAACTTAACACCAAAGACTTAACACCAAACAATGCTACAATGGTAAGACTACGATATTTTATATCCGTAGGAAGCCAGTATCCCAGGTAAAGAATGATCAGGAACTGAAATCAGATTCGGAGATGCAAATAAAAAGAGGAAGACAGCCGGTTTCTTCATAACCTCAAAATGGGTGGCACACGTCGAGGTTATGCTTGGTGTAAAAACCGAAGACACGGGTGGCACACGAGATGTGTCGACGTGGTTGTGACTCTTGGGTTTCATACGCGATATGAAGACAAGAGATCTATGACGTAAAGATAGTTTTTCAAAGCCTTACCTACCACTGTCTGCTCATACCTGGTGAAAAAACCGAAGACACGGGTGGCACACGAGATGTGTCGACGTGGTTGTGACTCTTGGGTTTCATACGCGATATGAGGACAAGAGATCTATGACGTAAAGGTAGTTATTCAAAGCTTTACCTACCACTGTCTGCTCATACCTGGTGAAAAAACTGAAGACACGGGCGGCACACGAGATGTGTCGACGTGGTTGAGACTCTTGGGTTTCATACGCGACATGAAGACAAGAAATCTATGATGTAAAGGTAGCTTTCAAAGCTCTACCACTATCTGCCTATATCTAGTTTAAAAACCGAAGACACGGGTGGCACGCCAGATGTGTCAACGTAGGTATGACTGTTGGATTTCATATGCGACATGAAGACAAGAGATCTATTATGTAAAAGTAGCTTTCAAAGCTTTACCACTGTCGGCTGGTACCTGGTCTAAGTTTCAATGGCTCATGTTACCTAATTGGCTGCAGTCACACAATGTGGCAATGAGTCTTTCACTTTGGGCCTAGTATTAATAGCTCATTATTACCATCATGATCTTATGGCCCCACAGGGTACTGTATTGTAAATGATCTAGAGTTCCAGAGTTTCAGGCAGTAGCGCAGAAGGAATAATGTAAAATTAATAATTCCCCTGAATTAATATATAAAGAACGTAAAGAGAAATAAAACAACAAATCACCGCAGCGACAACCGACAGCCTTGAGCATTGAAATTGAGGTGGAAGTTTACCATCTACCAGTCAAGACATACTATTGGCGTTAGGAGACCTAACGCCTAAAGCAGCCTAAATATGGACCACCAATAAATGAAAGAAAGACCACATCTGGACTGACCGCAGTTCTTAAGTCTTTATTACAAAAGAAAAATAAACAAAAATTAATAAATCAACTGGTACCACAAAACTGTACCCTAATGCAGGCAATAAAGGTGAATCTTGAAATAAACAGTTCTCTAACTGATTCTGTAACTAATTGAGACAACAAATTCGAATCGGAATCAACACAGCCGGCTATTGGCCTATCTATATTAGGAAATACCACATTACTCTTAATTAAAAAAGAGGATAAATAATCTAATTGGAAAAATTAAAACCTCAAAGGCACACTGCTTAATATTATAAAAAAGGCCATAAAGAAAACACAAATGGTGGGCCTGGCTACCACCAAAGGTTGACGCAGGTATAGACATAAGAAAACCTAGCCTTCAATTTCTTGAAAAACATTACAACTCCAGCCAAAAAGTGCTATTACCAGCTATTACAAGCCACCCTACCAGTGGATTGAAAGCGACTGAAACCAACTCAGGCCAAGACAACTGCTTGTCCATAGAGGTGAGTCATACCAATGATTGTCTCAATATCTGAACTGTTGGAGAAAAGTGCAAAGACTGTACATTTTATTTTAACCCGTATTGTATGGGTATGTGATTTCAGATAATTTCTTTCTTAATTCAACTTCAAAAGTTATGCAATGCCAATAAAATACTTATGATTTTTATGGCAGTATTGCCTACTCACCATAATTCACAGATTAATTAGTATAAGAAAAAGTTGAATCACAAACGGGACTTGACCTCAATTTATACTAATATGTCTAACATATTAGTATATTTTGTATAATACGCTAAAATATGGGTGCAATCTTAGGATGCAATCTATCTATCTTGTTAATCAAAATATCCGACCACAGCTCATATTAAAATGGATTTATTCATTTAATGCTCTGCTATAATTTATATAGCACCCATTACCCAATGTATAATTACAAAAGTAATATAAAAGTAATAGTTATAGACTAGTATACAAATCAGTCCAAATTATGAAACAAGTAATGGTTGTTATACTTGCCTTGGGTTAGTTATAAAACTTTTATGAAAACATTATTTAACCCATAGAAAGTTGTCAATTTTGGGGTTTTATATTTGACACCAGAGAACTATGCCAGTACAGTTACCTAGGCACAAAAGAATATCAAAAATAACTCAATACAAAGACACCTTCACTAAATGGATGTTGCACATGAGATCTTGCCAAGATTATAGGTACTTTGATTGCAGTGTGCTCTGCACTCCTAAAGCACCACAAAGCTAAGTCAAGGGAGGGACCTATGCTATGATATTCCCTAAGGGGTAAACTTGATCTGTCTTGGTGGGCCAACAGTATTAAAAATATAATAAATAAATTGATAAATAATATATGATGATGAAATCATTATTGATGCAAATAGAACAGTGGCCTTACCACGTAAGCCCGGTGGCAATCGTAATCGTGTGCTCTCTTGCTCGCACTCAAGGGCTTGTACATTGGCGTAAGCAGGATGGCAGGCGATGTTCATTACCAGAATGCTTACACGGTAGGGCTGCAGGATGTACACGTGACTATAGTCGAAAAATAAATGGAATGTGGAAACAAGAAGCACACACAAAACACACATTTTGCAAAGCTTATCACATAATTTTAATTTTTGGAATTATTAACAATATTTCTCAGTTTAAAATTCTTTATGAAACATTAAATATATCCACATTTTAGTATGAGTAAATAATAAATAAATAAATATGTGTGGATATTTCACAGTGCCATCTAGCCCCATACTAAGCATAGCTTGTACTATGGGAATCAGATAACTGATACAATATTTATATACTTTTTGTTTGTAAATACATACATAGAATACAATATAACACCCAGACACAGAACAAACATCTATGTTAATCACACAAATGTTTGTCCTGGGTAGGAATCGATCCCACAGCCTTCAGTTCAGAAAGCAGGGATACTACCAACTGAGCTATCAGGCCCGTCGAAATCATCAGATAACAGATGCCGATAAATAGTCACAGAAAACTATTAACCCAACACAAATTTGTTTGCATCTAGGGTTGAAGCTAAATGTCACTTATATACCTTGGCGACCCAGATCCAGATACCAAGTAAATGTGATGCCTTTACTGTAAACCAGTTCCAATATTTCTTTTATGCTTTTACCCCACTTAAGTTTAATATTAAAATATATACAAAAATTAGAAACTTTACAACTACAAAAATAATTATAGTTCCATATTGGTCGTCTCAGCCAGGTTGGCTAGTTATACAAACCATGCCATATTCAGACTTAATGATGTTTTCAAACTGAAAAAGATTGATTGCACTCTTCTTTCAGAGACATCCCTCCCCTGCACAAATAGCTTACACTGATTGCAGGAGTTCTATCAAGCAAGCATGGTTGAGATTGAGACAGACCATTCCACCAACATGCTATGCTTTCTTACATGGAACATGTTAAAACAATATGATGTAGGATCTGGGGCAGATATTTAGCCAAGAGAGAAATATAGATCCATTTATACCTTCAGTACCGAATGTTATTTAATTTCTAACAAAATTATTTAAATCCGGAGAGGCTTATGGCTCTGTAAATCAGCAATATCACAAATTAACAACTCTAAAATTGGGGATGATGACCATTTAAAAGAGATTATGAAGGATCCTATAAATTTAAAAATCCACCTTTGGCAAAATACCAAACCACGGGGTTCTATAATAGTTCTGTGTCTTACAGACCTGGACACACAATCAGTCACCAAGTTTAACCTGTAATACTACTAGCATTGAGTAGGTACAGCATAGGGAGCACAAACCTTGTCATTAATAAAACTCTAACACTTCATTTCATAATGAAGGGGTTCATGTCATAAATCTTAGTCTGCTCCAGGGTAAGTCAAGCCTATCTTATACTTGCAATTATCTGAATAATAAAATCTGCCCAGCAAAAAAGTACCTTGAATATTATGCCTCATAAAATATTTCAAACAATATAAATAAATCATTTGATATTGTCATTGAACAACAATTAATAGATGCGTTAAAGAAACTGACATCTTGTCACAGACTAGGTAGAGGATACTACCGGTCGTACTCAAAAACACGTTAAAAAAAAAAAAAAAAAAAAAATATTACTTTTGTCAACTTTAAATTAAAAGATGTGTTTCTTGGAGATAATAAGACGAACAGCGGGTTGGACTAATAGCTCGTCAACATTTACAAAATTTTATAGCAGACCCATAGCTAATGCTCCGGGACAATTTTCCAATGCTATGATCAATGACAAAACATAATTATAATACTACAAAATTTTAAGCTTGTAGCCCTAGGTACAAGAATTACACTACATAATTATAATAAGTAGTGTAATTTATATTACGTTGTTGCCAATTTTATGTGTGTGCCAAACTACACTCCACTGATTATTAATAATTTTTACTTAGGCGATTCATTCATTATCAATAATTGATTAGACTGATTTTATTGTTTAAAGTAAAAATACCAGTTTAGAAATCCTTGATAACTTGAGTGTGACTGGCCACGCAGCCAATATATACTGGAGTGAATGGATTTTATGGAAAATTACTACCTACAGAATTAAGAAATAATTATTTAGTGGTAACTAATTACGAAGGTACCAACCTATCACTACTGGATTACAATAATTACATTTATTAAGGCGATTAAAATGAAACAACTGTTTTTATTACAACAAACATTTTAATACTTAATTCTTATCTCAACTTTACCATTAATTGTCTCTGAACATCTGCATGTTAAAAGTTCTATGTCTTCGAACGAATGCACGATGTACAATAAGTGATCAAACTACTTACCTGACGTTCGATCATTATTGTACGAAGTGCTTCGTTCGAAGACATACACACCCTTCCCACCCTACCCATGGGTAAAGTTGAGTACAGGCTCTGAAGAAAGTGACTTTGACAGGACGCGTGACATAGACTAGGGTGTGTTTAGTTTTTTGTTTTAGGGCTCTATGGAGGCTCTAAAGTTGCGTTTATGTTGCCAGCAAATGGGACTGCTGCATGTTAAAAGTTCTATGTCTTCGAACGAAGCACTTCGTACAATAATGATCGAACGTCAGGTAAGTAGTTTGATCACTTAGTATCTCTATTTTCATTATTATCGAGCTCTACTATGTCGCCATTGTTGAATTTTACTTTTGTTTAAGTACCTATTATCCAAGAAGGCACGTTGCCGCGTTGTTTTAAAAGCGTAAGGGATTTTATGTTCAAACCTATAATATAATATGTATATATTTTTTATCTGCCATAATAGGCATGATGACTACTCATAGATCTATATATCAGGATATGCCCGAAGGAACATTTTATTTACTCAAAATGGTGTGGGGAAAAGTCAGCGCCATCTCTTAGATTACTCAGGAACTACGATGAGAACGGCCCTATCGCTGCCATTATGTCCGTCAATGTTTATGTTTACAATGATTATCCCAAATATAAATTCGATTATTTTCGTACAAAACGGAGTGTAATATTGAAAATATTGACTTACTTGTGGTAAGAAACTTTGTATTTCTTTTTATTGCACTTTAGAGTGTAGTTTGTGTTGTTTGTCACAACACAACTTGGCATATTTTCTTTGAGACACACGACCGATATCTTCTCACTTCCAACACAGACTGGCCGCTAGTGGATGTCAATCTGTGAAATTGACACCTTCTTTGAAGCGACGGTTTAATCTGTCATTAGGGCTGTCCTTATATATATGTCTATGTGACTACTATAAAAAATGAACAAGTAAATATTACATTCATAAAGAAGATTAAAAATGAATGCAATATCTGAAAAAATAAGCAAAATCGGTAAATAAATCACGGAGTAATAAGCTTTTAAAGTTTCTACAGGAGGCATCTCCTGTCCCTTTCTCGCGAAACAGAGCGCCTCCACAGATACTATGAAAAATCTACTCGTGACGTCACATGCCAAAGAGATTGTATGAAAAGCTACCACAGCTTAGTAATGAGGAACTATAACTACCTTCCTCTGACGTCACTGGCCGAGCTATCTCTTTCTATTCCGGTTTTTAAAATGCTTGAAACTTAGTCATTTTTTGAGATATTTAATTTTTGTTTTCACAAATGTTTATCTTTTTAGGAACATAATTCATTTATCAAAAAAAGAAATTTTAGTCATCATGCCCATTGACCCAGCGAACGAAGTGAGCGAAAGTCTCTGCTTCAACTTGCCAACTTTCGTCTGTCAAGATGTATTCGCGTACAGGTCTCATTTTTAAAGGAGTCTTGATGAAACTTGGTACACAGGTTCTACAGACCCAGGGAATTTTTTAGTCGTGGGCGATTTTTGATTGGGGGAGGGGTATTTGCCCCAAAAAGGGGGAAAGTTTGCTGCGGCACTATTTACCGGCTGATTTTGATAATATTTGGTAAAAATAGTGAGTACCTACACAATTCTAAATAAGTGTTTCGAATATGAGCAAAATCGGTCAAGAGGTTGTCGCGTTGTAAGGGCGTAAGTATTGTGAGGTTTCTGGAAGTTTTGGTCGTGCAGGTATAGGTATTGCTTCGAGCTTCAATTATTTCTGAATCGCGGTGACAAGATTTTCCAGTTTAGTTTGTGACTCAGATGATATCTGAGTCACAAACTAAGTAGAGAATATAAATCTGAGTTTGACGCATAGTAAATGGCAGTGCAAATAACAAGTACCGAGTACCGAGTCTGTGATCCAAACTCCAAAGTACCGTTTTGTGCGGGGTAGGCCTGTGTTGGGCAGTGGACTTCTTTCGCCTGTGATGTGATATTAGATTGCAAAAACGTTGAGTTCAATTTGTGCTGTTCGAATAGAACTGCTAGTATTTTTTTTTTCATTAGCCAGAATGTAATTTGACTAGGCATTGTGCTTCGGTAGAACTTTTTCAAGAGATTGAATACCGCTTTGCTTAATGGGTATTCTGTCCCCAAGCAGTAGTGAAGTTACTCTGGGCAATATTGTACTGTATGACCCGCACAAGTGTCCACCTATCGCATAACCATAACGCTAGCCTAGACGTTGATAAAAGAAAAATACCGTTCTGGACATGAACTTCGCCTGCCATCCTGCACACGAAAATTTACTGTGGGGTTACTTTTGAATCTTATCCCAATTTCACTCTTAATTCTCATCCGAATAAATGCGGATGGTGTAGAAATGAGTCGATTACATTTAGTTCCATAAAATTCCATGGAGAAAGATTCCAATCGTGCGCTAGTATCGGATTTAAGAGTACTGGATGCCACGATTTCGTTCGAAATCCCAAATTACGATAGAAATCAAGTGTCAAGAGTAACCCTGAAGGTCCATGAGTGCGAGCAAGAGAGTGCACGATCACCATCTCCACGCAGACGTACACTATAAGGTGATAATACAGCACAAAATAAATAATTCTTACAGTCGTACTCACACTCCTTTATTTCAAAACATTTTACCAAAAATCCTTCACTTGACTTCCACTCAACTCTGAGGGAAACTCAAGGTGTTATCAATTAAAAATACCAAAACACGAAAATGCGGTTAATTCGAGGTTGAATCGAGTGGAGTAATCTCCTGGTAACGACTAACCCCCATATTCTAAGACGCTACCTCGAGATTACTCCACTCGACTCAACCTCGAATTAACCTCATTTTCGTGTTTTGGTATTTTTAGTTGACAATAAATAAACAACTTGACATTTCTGCGTCAATTTTTCTCAAACGAGAAAAGCGAAGCAACTGTCAACTCAAGGTACGTCGCGACGTATTTTGAGTTTCCCTCAAAGTTAAGTAGCAGTCAAGTGAAGGATTTTTGGAGAAATGTTTTGGAATACGGGGTTAAGAATATGGGGGTTAGTCTAGAAATCTTATTACTATACTGTGCTGATCTCAGGATGGCGTGCGCGGTGTCAGTGTCAACTGTATAACTTGCGAAAACTGGATAAAATTCTGAGCTGTAGTTTGTGGCCGCGATGCTTAACATCAGGCGAACGGCAAGCTCGTCATGTACATTGTTTACATACAAATTATTTACAGACAGACAGACGGACATTGGTGCCTCAGTAATAGGGTTCGAGCCCTTTGGGTACGGAACCCTTAAAACAAGGAACTTTGCTTTATTCCTCAAATGGCTAACAGAGAGTGTAAGCGACGTCGGATAATGGCTCAGGGGGATATCTTCTAGTGTGAGGAAAATTAAAAGAAATTGGTAACTAAAGGTCTTCAGAGGTGTATTTCTCATGAAAATCAATGACAGAGTTAAGTCACATAGTCACATATTCGATTCTAATTTTTAAACTATTTTTTATAAGAGATTGAAAGGAGGCGCGTCGTCTCGAGAGCTAACTTTACCATCACAGAGCTATGAAACAAATGACGCTTCGGGAAGCGTTTTTTTTTTTTGCTCTGTGTTTACCATAGTAATAGAAAATAAAGTTAAACCAAAAAAAGCAGAAAAGATATTGGATTCCACTTGTAACTTGAAAATCCAAGGCTTATGTAGTGCTTTGTATTTACAAAACAATTTCATCCTGCTTTTAATAGTACTTACGACATATTTACCGTGATTAGAATAATTTTTGTCTACCCGTGAAAATGGTGCATGTAACTGTGCCGAAATATCGGGAACTCAAAAATGATTCTAATCACGGTAAATATCCCGTAAGTACTATTAAAAACGTGGTAAACAACCGTGAAAGTTTAAAACAGTGAATTTCATCCTGTATTTTCAGCATATCTCTCATAATAATTATCGGTTCGTTTAAGATTATAAGATTAAGACATTGTTCTAAGAAAATCGATCAAGGGCAAGGGCTTGAATATAATTTCAAGAAAGAAGTACCTGCATTTCTTTAAATACGAACTATCCACGGTCGTCACGGAAGATAATATAATGAATAAGTAAAAAATAAAAACCGGCCAAGTGAGAGTCAGTTTCGCGCATGAAGGGTTTATATACTATAAAAACGAGCAAAAAAATCACGTTTGTTGTATGGAAGGCCCCTTAAATATTTATTTCAATCTGTTTTTTTACTATTTGTTGTTATAGCGGCAACAGAAATACATCATCTGTGAAAATTTCAACTGTCTTATTATAACGGTGCATGAGATACAAGCCTGGTGACAGACGGACAGCGGAGCTTTAGAAATAGGGTCCGTTTTAACCCTTGGGTACGGAACTCAAATAAATAATAAAAAGTAACGGTTGTGAGACAGTTTCTTAACCGACATCTAAACAGGGGAGGTTCCAATTTTTTTTATATAAGGTGTCCTTGAATTGGTATGTTATCCCGAAATGGGGGGACTGGGACCATGATACCCTACAAGTTGTGAGAGCCTTACTTGAAACTGGGTGTTTCCAAACTTCCATGGAAAAAAAATTATCTACTCGCAAAATTGCACGTGCGATCGCTACGAGAGTTAACAAGATAATATAAATTCATTTCTAAACACAGGTCGTTAAACTCATTTATGGGCACTCGGTCAAGGACAAAGTTCAACCACCCAGCTGCTCTAAGGCTATTTTCGAACGTAAATTTTACATAGCATTTCATCAATGAAAACTATTAATTTAGTAAAGTCTTACAAGAAACATTGCTGTCTACCTTGGGGTGTAGATTTACCCCTTTTCGGGAAAACGTACTAATTCAAGGTCACCTTGTATGTTAAATTAGTATACCTTTCATCAAACGCCGGATATTAAGATACCTCCCCGCTGGCTAATATACGTGAATGATCTGAACTCATTGATATTGATACTACAATGCTTATGCTAACGAATCTTTATATTGACACAAATGTGGATATCCCATTGAAGATCTGATTACGGATCAAAACATTTATATTATAATGAACTTTTATCTTTTCCTGTGCTACTATATTTATGGTTACAGATTATGAATAAACGCGTTTTTTTTTAATCGACTAGATGTATTTTTTTTGGTGTTGTTTCTTTCAGTAATTCCGATTAATAAAAGAAACCTTTTGCAGAAAATTTTCAATCTGTCATAGTCGCAGTGTTATTGAAAATAATCTCCTTGTCATAAATTGGCTATTGTTACCATCATCATCAATTCATCATCATCATCATCATCATCATCTGAATGTTGACCACTTTGGCATATAGTGTTCAGGTTTAGAGTTATGATGGCATGTTAATATTTCCGTTAGGATACAAAGTTTGATAACTGGTTATCTAGTGAAAAGAAAAATTCCTGTCTTATTACTCGTTATGAATCAGGAATATATTTGCATAATTTTTTCACGGTCAGTTAAGACGTGATTTACTGGTGAAAATTAAATGATAATTAATTCATAATAGACGTCGGCGTCGATCGATCGAAACTAGGCTGTGAAATTATTGTCCAATAGCCATGGTTTGTTAGCAAAATTGCTCCATGGTTCATGGTCCATGGACCATGGAGCAATTTTGCCATCAAAATGTTGTTACGTTCTACGCTAGGGTTATTATAGAGTTTAATTCAGTAAGCGCAGCGGCCAATGCAATTTTATAGATTACGAAGAATTTAGTTCTGTTATTGACCGATATCGGCCTTGAGCTGCTCAACGAGTATCTATAAAGTATTATTATTAAGTATTATAGTGAATAGGAAACGTTATGGAGAGAGGGGGTTAGCTTAGGGACAGAATAAGTAATATTTACAAACGGGATTTGAACCCGCATCCATCCGATTCCTTCCTTTTAGCTGGGTCATGCTTTACTTAAGCTACCGTGACAAGTGATCTCATGTCTCACGTTATGATGTGTGTATTATGTTGTGTATTTTCCATTTACAAATTAATCTGTAGAATAAGAAATAGTACAACGTTAGCTTGAGTTCATAATACTGAGAAGTTCAGGATGTTAGGTTTAGGGTGGCTTTATTTGAAACAGATTAAAAGACGTCATTCCATTCACCAAAAGGTCGAACGTTGAAGCCCAAATAATATGTAATTTAGAGACTCCCACAGTTAAATTGAATACACCAAATTCTCATCCTAAATTATATAATGTGAGTTATCCTAAATTGCGTCTTTTGAAGTAGAAACCCAAACAAATCTATTGAAGATTGAAGAGGTAGCTAAAAAAGCAAAGTTGAATCAACACACCACAGTCATAACACGTGAATACTTTTTGTGGTTTTTCACACCATGACAAAAATAGCTCGACTCTCCAAAATGATGTGCGTCAATACGCCCATGCAAAAACTAGAGAGTATTATCTACTGTATACTTTATCTATACATATAATAAAACTGTAGAGATAAAAAAAATCTGTAAATGCAAGATATCGAAAAAAAAATTACACAGGTTGGCTTGAAATTTTTCGCTGATCACGTTAAGCTACTTTTTAGACATTTTGTCTGTTTGTTTGTTTGTTTGTTACGGCACAACTCAGAAAATACTGAACGGATTTTCATGCGGTTTTCACTAATAAGCTTAGAAAAACCCGGCGCAAAACATAGGATATATTAAATTTTAAATATCGTTAATTTTTTTTTGGTGAAAATGATTAAGATTTCATTATGAAACGAAACGGTATTTTAACAAGATGGCCGCTTCAAGGCTTCAAAGTAAGTTTTTTTTGTTCTTATATTTTGGCGCCACACATACTGTAGGTATTTAGCCAGTGTCAAAAGGTAAGTTTTATTTTGGGTACTAATCATAGATGAGAGAAAAAAATATTACTCTGTGCTACTGACGGTAATTTTATCTCGGGTTTATCCGGATGCACAGATTAAAGAAAAAAATTCTGTTACTATTATGGCGCGGCTTCATATACGCCCGAACCTTCGCTGTTTTTGAAATGAAATGAAATGAATGCTGATGCTGTTGAGTTGGCGCGCAAAACATCTCTGTTGATTATCCTCGAAGTTTTTGTAGCGCCCCAACCCGGACACACAGTCAATTTGTTTTCCTGCTGCGCGACCGACGTGGGCTAAATAAAATGGAGGAAGCAGTAGCGTTATATTGCATGTCGGCGAATAAATATGTTTTACAAACTGTGAGAGTACTATTTGCGATTACAAAAATAAATTTTAATAGTCTTAATTTATAATTCGTTATCAATATGAAGTAAAACCAATGTTTTTTTATTTGTCTGTTTATCTGTCCCTTTGAATACGGATCACGGTTGTTATAGTGGCAACAGGAATATATCATCTGTGAAAAATTTAACTGTCTAACTATCACGATTCATGAGTACATCCTGGTGACTGATGGACACACAGACAGACAGACGGGCAGCGGAGGTTTAGTAATAAGGATTTACCCTTTGAGTACGGAACCCCAATCATATTTATTTCATTTTGAACAATCCCCACTGCACTAAGCAATAAGGAAGTAATTTATTTATGCATGTCTTTATTTATAACATAAAAAACAAAAAACAGTAAATAACAATTGGCGCGCCTGCATTACCGGCAGTGTATCACACTTTTCGGGCTACGGCAAAATACATCGCACGATAACTTCGTCTGCGCTCGATGCAATGCAGATTAGAGAAAAACAATGTGTTCATTATGTAAGTACCTATACCCAAGGAAGTCATATGTATTACATATAGATAAGTTTTTTTCGTTAATCTGTGGTCCAAACTAAAAAAGAGGATAGGTATGAGATGAGAACCTTTTTGAATATGAACACGACACAGAGAACAAGAAATTTCGAAAACTAAAAACTTCTTAGACTTTTTATTATAAGTTAAGGCTTCACGAGATATCATATTTAGCCAATATTGAAATATAACTAAAATTATTATTCATGTTTTCGATTTATTGGGTTCTGGCGAGGGCAAAACTCTTTATTGGCGACTTGATATTATGTTCGTTTTCAAAAATCTACTACGTGTTACCATTCGAAATAAGTATTTAAAATTGTATTTATAGTACCTATAGTAGTAACATATTCAGTAATCTGTGTCTATAGGTACTTAATTTATTGACCCTTGCTTTTGCTACGTATTGTAAAACCTTTTTTATTTTGGCATTAGACAAAATTTGTATTTAGCCAATGATACGAAGTATTTTATGAAAACTGTTTAAAAGGGTAGGTTCTTAGACTTTTTATAATCATTCATAAAGCTTCAGGCGATTATCATACTTAGCCAATATTGAAGCTTACTTAATTAACATTTTTATACAAGTTACCGATTTATAGGGTTTTGGCCGGAGCAATGTTCTTTATTGGCGATCTGGTCAAATGTATTCTAATTCTAATTCTAATTTGGAATGGGGGCGGTAAGGCCTGCACTGACGTCCCGTCAAATGTATTATTTACATAAACTTACTACACGTTACCATTCTAAATTATGTAGTTAAAATTATTTTTGCACTACTGCTACAATCTTGATCGACTCCAAGGAAGTTTTAAGGTACCTATAGTACTTATAGCTACTTAAGTTATATACCCTTACCATTGCTACGCATTTTAAAACCTTTTTTATTTTGGCATTACAGTAAGCCGGAGTGCGTGCTTATTATTTGTATTTAGCCGATTGCCGAGCCGAATGATACCTACGAAATATTTTATGAAAAATGTTAAAAAGGGTAGATACTTAGATATAATAATATGTAGGTAATCATTATGGCAATTGTATCCTCGAATTAACAATAACATGTCGCGTAACTTTCGTTTTTGACTGTTATTGATTTGTTCTTCTTCTTGCATGTTGAAATAAGTTAAAATATTTTAGATCTGTGGACTTTTAAATAAACCACGGGAGCAAAAAATGATTGATTACTCGGTTACTCCAAGGAGGTTATAGTTATAGTAGGTATGTAACTCATCTTTGGGTGTAAGTAATAATTATGTAATGACATTTTAACCTACTTC
Source organism: Ennomos erosarius (assembly GCA_963580505.1). NCBI lineage: Eukaryota > Metazoa > Arthropoda > Insecta > Lepidoptera > Geometridae > Ennomos > Ennomos erosarius. The sequence goes on along the minus strand of OY756999.1, from coordinate 5,634,281 downwards.
CTCACTTTCACCGGTGTGTTAAAAGTGCAGTGGGAATGAGACAGCGTGGAAAATAGTGGACATAATAATAATTATAACTGTCGATTCTTTAAGGAGTGGTGGTTTAGTATTTGTTATTCCTAATTAGTATTAAGAAAATTAATTATGTACGCATCGTACAGGTAAATGCATATCTTCGGCTGTAAAGTATTATGTTTTTTTATAAACTTATTATTGACACTGGCTAAGTGTAGGTAACTCAATTCGTATGGAGCCAAACTTAAGAAGGTAAAAAAAATGTGGTAAATGGAACAAAAAGCGCGCGGATAATATTATTATCTTTACATATGTAAAACTGAGCAAAACACCATCATTATGTGTGATTCTTTCATATTTTTCTAAACTGTACCTGCCTGCTTAGGTAACTACTAAACAAAATTTACTGAAACTTCTGTTAAAGTTCTGAGTGAAGTGATGATGATTTATTTTTGTTGTAATATGAAGAGGTACTTTACTTATAAAATTGTAGTTTTTTTGTTTGAAACTTCTTTTACTATTATAAATCTATATTAGACTCAAAACACTTATTTTAAATAATGGCTTAAATAGCTTCCACTCACGGCTATGCTTGCGTTATACCTATACCTATGCTAATACAGGTTACTGTGCGCAGCTTCGAAAAGATTTAGTGGATTTTGTTGTTTGGTACGAAATGCATGATCTATTATTAGATTATAACGTAAAAATAACATAACACAAGCGTGCGAAGCCGCGGGCAAAAGCTAGTTATAGTATAAAACATGAATGCCAGTATTACAGAACTATGATCAGTCGTAGACTGATGCTTGAGTAGATATTTCATTCACTATTTGGTCATTTTGTTAATGCAATATCGTCTTAAGCGTATTCACGACAGAGTTCTGTCATACGGACCAGTCTGTTATACAATGACTGCAAAATTGGTATCGCTTCAAATAGTTGACGTAAAGCACTTACTGATAATCTTGTCGCACTATACAATACACTAGATAGTTTCGCAGTTAGACCGCGTGAAACGCAGCGCGCGGTCGCATGCTATCGGTACACCCAAAACACTGAATATAGTATCATAATATCGTATTCTCTAAAACGTTTAACATTATCTGATGTGGTGATAACTTTATCAATTTTTATATTAAGTCTCTGACGACGATGTGACACGCGCATTTGACGGCACACCGGCTTGCAGCAAAGTCTTGGATTGAAGTAGTGTAGCCAAATTTCAGTGTTGTGATATTTGAATTATTAAAAATGAACGTGACGGATTGGATGGATATGGATTTCGCGTCCACAACTTTGACGCCAGAAATAACGACGCATGCTCCGGATATAAGGACATGGCTAATGGATATAGTGATGAAGGTCTGTTTATTATTATTGTTGTCATATTGTGTAATAGTTCGATGACACCGAACAAATCTTTATAGAGTCTATGACTATATTTCTGATAATATCAAGTTTTAGACATAGATTTAAGGCTAGGTTTTAGATAACTAGCACCCACTTGTCCAACCTTAATCTTCCTTTAAACTGTTGTCCTCCCTACAGTTTAAGGACTCCATTATCGTTAATGCCGCCATTAAGATTAATGATCGTTTCTGCAACTGGGTGTTACCTATTATATCATTGCATATGTTTGTCAGTCTCACCATTAGTACATACATATTTGACTAATTACAGAGTTAACGGGATCTACTAATTATGTGGAATAACAAATGCACGAATATGGAAAATTTCCCAAGCACCAACGAGATGGTAGTTTTGGTAGTAGGCATTTAATAATAATAATTAAAAATAAATTACTCTATTAAAAAGTTAGTATTTATTCATGTACAATTTACAGTGGTTGTCTATAATCATTGAGGAACTAACAATACTTATGTCTTTATACTATAATCACACTTGGGTAAGATTTGCAACATGTTAGGTAATTTTAGCTCTATGATATATTTCGGGCAAAAAATGGCACAAGAAATGATGCGCATAAGTTTAATGCGATGTACGAAATACAATTACAGCAAATCGTTTATTCCTTACTACTATAAAAATAAAGCTCATTTTTTAAATATGTTTCTCGCGGTTATTGGCTGACGTTTGATATTTGCTCTCAACAAAAACTGTTGCCAACATATTTTGTGTTTTTTACTTAGTAGTAGTCGTATGTATTTAGAGATGCTTATAGTATGAGTGGTCACAGGTCAGTGATCACGGACGTCGTTTGTTTCGTATTTATTCAATTTTTTATATCAAAGCTTGGCGATTGAAGCCTTCCATGTTATAAGTTTCAGCAGTATAACTACAGATTACTGAATAGTATAACCCACTCCCAATTAATTAGTAGTAGTTTTCACACGAATACGAAATATCAATGTAAATAGCTCCTGAAATAATATTTTATCTGGGATTTAAACTGGCGCGTCCATCCGACTTTAACTTACGTATACGTAGTAATGAGTAATCTGTGCTTTAACCCCGACGTTACAGACTCATATTGAAGGTCTTCGATAGGCTATAATTTGATCTCGGTCTTACCTGATGGTAAGTGATGACGCGGTCGATAATGGGACATGCTTGGCTAGAAGATACTTTATCAATAGCTTAATAATAATAAACTTATAAGAAAGCCTTACAGAACTACCTGATGCTATTATAACTTGCTTGAAAGCTGTACCTACTATCTAGTCTAGGCTAAAATCAGAAAGGGATGTCATCTAAAGTAACCATTCCGCCCACGATCTGTTTTCAAATAGCTAGGAGCATATACAACCTTCTGGACTAAAATACTAAATAGACGGAGCGCGTCCCATCATCGCTTCATAATTAATTCGTTGCTTGGTGTAGCGCAGATAGCGTGACTGGATTAGTCGTTCTTAACATCGGTAAAGTTAGCAACCTTCGCTTCTGTTAGTACTTGGGTTAGTGGTTTTTACCACCGAGTGCTAGCGCTAACGGGATTCTAAGGGCACGTTAAGCCGTTGTTCCCTCGTGTTAGACCACAGTCGTTACCCTCAATCTCATACGAGAAGGAAGGATTCGTTTCTTTGTTATTTCAGGCGGAATAGTATAGTTTTGTCATTAGATATTACGTCATCGCCATAATCCGTAACTTTTATATTCCCCTGCTGAGTTAAAGACCTCTCTTGTACTATGCCGTTATACCTCGGTCCTGTGCTATTCATGTCCAGGTTCCAGTCCAGCATCCCTATTCCCAACCTATCGGAAACCTTTCGATTCGAAACCTACACTCTTCATCTTCTTCATCTACATTTAGAATGAAAGAGACGGAGAGTGTAGATTTCGAATCGAAACGTTTCCGATAGGTTGGGAATAGGGGTGCAGGTACGATCTTGATTTCTTGTCGTTGCCGCTGGACGGATGACCGATACAGTATCGGCGATACTGCGCCTGTCATTACCTCGCCTGACCTGCCAATATGCCTTTTTCAGCTCCATAATAGTTATGGTTTCCATTGTTACGTAATTAGTCTAGCTAGGTGCTCGCTCCGTCTACCTTATTTATAACGCTGTCATACCATATTATTTCACTGACCGATATAGTAGAGGTAATTCACCGCGGTCCAACAAGGTCTTATGATTCACCTGCGTGTGTAAAACTCTTGCATTTGCATGCAACAAAGAATAACATTAATACAACAATACGTACTTGTTCATTTAGCTCTTGTCTCGTGTCTATTCATATTGGATAAGTCAAAAGGAGTGTAATCTACAGTCATAAAAAGACTAGACACATATCAGTAGCTGCCCGGGGCTTCATACAATCATACATTCAGTTTTATTGCGATAAACAATATCCTACGCGATTCTTTGGATTTGATACTACCATGTCCAATTTCATTGATATCGGTACCCTAAATTTTTAAATCGGTAACAAAGAATGATACTGAGCAAGTAAATGGCCCAGCCTGCAACCACTAGCACGGGCGCTGGATAAAATTGTCTTTCACCTGTTTTATCCGCTTAAAGTGAGACTGGTGGCATGTCAATTATACTTAACACCGCCAAACCACTGAACTACTAACTAGCAAAAAATATACATAGTTATTTTATTACTTAGTCGAATTTTCCTTAATAGATAGAAGTCTGAAGGCAGTGTCCGATGAAATTGGCGGGGAAGCAGAAGACACGACTTTTAGTGGATTCGGTTTTTAATATACGCCATTCAACCCTGGCCTGGCTAAAAATAGTATAGATAGATAGAGATAGAGTACCGTCTTGTAATACAGTTCGGTTCGGCTTTAACTTTGGTAGTTCATTTAGGTCTGAACTAGTCAAGTCGCGTGATGTAAGTTTTAAAGTGGAGTAGCTTACCTTTTTTTTTTTTTATAGGGGGGAAATGCCCTCGCACTTCCCTGCCACCACGGGGGTGATGGCAGGGGGTATGTGGGACTCGAACCCACTAAAACCCCCCCGTGATCCGTCCGCCGCCGGGACGGGACGAGATAGGGTCGCGCTGGCATTCACTATCTCGCCCCAGCGGTAGGCCCTTCCGGGCCACTGCGCCAGTGGGTGGGTAACCTTCCACCTCAGTTACCCACCAGACGTGTGGGACTGTGTGAGCGCAGCGGAGAGTCCCCCGACCCTCCGCCGCCGGCCCCACTATGGAGGACGAAGAAGGCGCCCGAAGCGCCTCCTCCGTCCCCCTCTCCGTCTGCGCCGGAGGGGGTCAGGGTTGGCATCGTCCTCCCTGACCCGCTCCGCAGCGGAGTAGCTTACCTGTGTTATTATTAAGCAAATAAGAATAAGAAATATAGTATAGACCTATGTAAATAAGGCGAACTCTGTAAGTATAAAGTAGAATAACTGGAAAGTTAAGGTAAATGGTAACCAGGCGAAACAGTGTAACAAGACGTAGAAGACCGAATGGATTAAAATTAAAGAGAGTTAAGAAAATCGATTTATAGCTCTCACTTTTGCGATCGAGTCTTCAAATCATAGCAAAATTTCCACCGTCTGCAGTCGAATGATTCCTTTTTAAATCGCATGCAAGCCGCCAATTAAATGCAAAGGATGTTGTGTACTCGATTAGCTCGATACGGTCGATACTGGCAGGTGCATTAGCATGCTGCTGTTCGGGAAAATTGTCGTAAAGTCGCTATTAAATACTATGCTCATTGCCATACCCACTGCGGCAGATACGATCTCCTTCGATCCGATATTGCAACCTTGTAACCATTTCAATGGTAGTCCGTATAAACTCTTCAATGGTTAGGTACTGGCAAGCGTTTCAGGAGCTTTTCGATTACTTCTGTATCGGGATCAGGACATTTTAGTGCAATAAACCGTAATGGTAAAGCGCTCTTGCAGATGTAAAGCTGTGAAAAGGCAAGTGCAATCTACATGTAAGTCATTTAACAAACTTTCAGTTCATTATATGCGAAACGGATCGCATATAGTAGGTAAAGCCACTGAACATTATATATTGTAGGTACTTAGGTTAGTTATTTATAAACATGACCTTTTCTTTAAGGCGCTACTATCAGTTGAGGTAGAATAGGTATGCTAGGTTAATTGGAGACGAGCACGTGATCGAAGCAAAACCGTTGCGGAATGATCGGCATTCGGCACTAAATTAAACCTTCTAAATAGGTACTTTAAACTCAAATTCCTTAAATGTAGATTTTAATCCATTTAATTTTATCGTCAAGCAGCCTAATGATAACTTGCTATATTGTCAAAAGCCTTTGGACAGCTTTATAATTCTAACATCAGGGCCAACCAAAACCATTCTCGTAAACGAAAAGGACCAATCGGATCTAGAGATTGGGATTAACGGAGGATTCTGTGACAAGCTACTCTAGAATAGGTATACTATGTAGCACTATGGTTTAATTCAAACTTTTGCCTGTATTAATTGCACCTTCTTATATCTAGCGCAAGAACCTAAGTCTGGCTTATTAAATGGCTTCCATTCGTTTAATGGTCACGAATTACGTCCTGCGGTAGTCGAACACCGAACCAGAAACGGACATAAAAAGATCTTGAATTAGAGTACAAAAACTTAATTACAAATGGCGGAAGGAATAATTTAAAGCAGTCGCTCGTATCGTTAACCCCATTACCTTAAAAATGAATGCGATATCATTTTGGTGCAAAGTAATTAACGTAGGTATCATTTTGCTGTGTTTAATGACAGCAAAAGTAATGACTGTCTGTACAGGGTTTGTTAAAAAACTGCCGTAAAGTACTGAGTCGCGGAACGAACTATAGTGAGAGCTACTTATGCTCGATGTTTCCCTGCTCGATAAGAACCGAAATGAGATCCGTAGGAAAAATAAGAAGACCGGTAGATTAGAATTAGCAAGCTGAAATTGCAATGGGCAGGCAGGCTACATCGCTCGTAGAACTGAAAACCGATTGGGATAAAAGGCTCTCGAGTGGCGATCACGAACCGGAAGACGCAGAGTATATAGAGTCTGGTCAAAACCAAGGAAGCCGATGGATGCAAGGGGCAAGCACGAGAGAGTTATACTACCCTATACCATTGTACTTTGCCAACCATTTGGGCGGCGTTGTTATACAATATTTATACACTATACATATCTTATTCACATAAAAATCTAGAACAAAAGCCAATATTACATTACAATCGTTGGGAAAGGCTCCGGTTGGAAATACACTCTCCGTTTTCTTAATCCTGGATGTAGATAAAGAAAGTGGACAGCGTAGATTTCGATGGACTACAAGTATGCGTCGGACAACCCCGGCCGACCCGGCATCGGGTCGGTCCGTTACGTGTAACGCGTCAGAAGAGCAGCGCTATTGCGATAGAACGAGAGGCAGGGGTAGGGCATAAGATTCTGAGGCAAGAACAAGATCTAATACAATCAAACTATTTTAAATTCTATCACTGAGTTCTATAAATGAGCAGAATAATTTAAAGTCTACCGTGGCCGCGTCCTAGAGACTAACCTAAATCGACAGAAGGCTTTCTAAATAATATATGTGTTGAGTTAAAAGAAGCACAAGGTTATTTCTCTTTTAATGATAAATGCAAAATAAATGAAGAGATAAATACGTACTCATAGAAGAGAGCCGTAAAGCCACTTTTATTCTTTACTGGTTTTTATTGAAACATAATGTACTTACCTAAACACTCATAAACAAATCTTTAAATTAGCACAGGAACAGGACTGAAGCGAATGGCATGTAATATTAAAATACTACACACGCGATAGGCTTACACCCAGCTGTGTGATGTAAAAGGTTGTGGATGACGAGGACCCAGAAAAAGTAACATTATCTGTTATGATAATACTGTTGTAAATGTAACGCGTCTTGGCTATAAATATATGTACTTATATGTTAATATATGTATATGTACCTAATTATTATGTCCATTATTATCATTAGTGCAAGGTGAAGCTTATACTGATATTATTGTAACAATCATTTGAAAATTATGTAAACTCAGACGGTAAAGTAAAGCAGACCCATTGACATATCTACCGTTTGTAAATATGGTAGAAGCAGCAGTGCGATCCGTAGCAGAGAAAATAGTGCGAATGAATAATTGACGAAATGACGAATATAGGTTTTAGGTATTGCACATTCCATTGAAATACATTCCCTTCGTATAGAATCTAGTTTTACTTTTAGTCGTTATATTCTAAATAAGCTCTTGTCTAGATATAATATCAAGAGTTAAATCAAAAGATCACCGTCTCCAAACCAATACCAAAAAGTATTCGTGTAATATGCTAATTCAAAAATATTTCATCTTTTCAGAGGGCGACTGTCCAAGGCAGCTTCTTGCAGGCATTTGTCGCTTCACTCTCCGTAGTCATCGTATCTGAACTTGGCGATAAGACGTTCTTCATCGCCGCCATCATGGCAATGAAACATCCAAGAGTCATAGTCTTCGCCGGCGCCATATCTGCCTTGATCTTCATGACGATATTATCTGCTGCATTTGGATGGATAGCAACAGTTATACCGAGAGTGTACACATATTATGGCAGTGCAGCGTTGTTTGCCATATTTGGTCTGAAGATGCTGAGAGACGGGTGGAAGATGGACCCTAATGAGGGGCAGGAGGAATTGGAGGAGGTTCAGAGCGAACTGAAGAGAAGAGAAGATCAGGTGAGTGGAATCTGGCTTTATTTTTGGAGCTATGCTCTAAATATGTGGAATGTTCTACAAAATTTCCGTTATCTATATCTACATTTAAGTTTTATGGCTTAGATAATGTTTTTGTTGGTTTTTGGAGTAGCGTTTATTGTTTTAATGATTGCAATGCTATTTAGAATCTCCTTCCCCTTCCACGATTCAAACTTCACATTGATTAAAATTATTTTGTTTAATTAATCAAATAGTTGAGATGTTTATATATGTATTTAAATCGAGTCGAAGCTCTGAGAGCTTCTACTCCTATACCTACTTTCTTATTTTACTAAAGATTAAGATATTTTTATTTTTTTGAACATGAGTAGAGTAATACATTTACAAAAAATACATGCACTGGTGTTATGGTGATTTTTAGTCCACAGTGTCTTGCCTGCATAGGCGTACAAATAATTGTCAGAAATTGAACTGCTGTCTCGTAGTATAAATAACATCGGATCATATTACTTTTTAATAATAAGGTAATTACTAATTATAAAATAATTTTAAATCGTTCGTACGATGTTTTTATCAAAATCAGTGTTTTGCCTTCGCTTATCAAAGAAGCGGCATTACTTTATGTACTTACATTATAATCTACCCCAACGGAAAATAGATAAAAAACTATTTAATACGAACAAAAATAATTAATTTAATCATGATCGATGTTAAACTGTTTTTTTAAAACATGTTTAATAGATTTTTAAAATTAATTTCCTTTGGCTCGAATTAGTTGTTTTCATTATTTTTTGTCATGGCAAGCCTTTAACTAACTGTCAAATTTTATTTTTAAATTGGGTTTTTATCTTACATTATTTCGCGTGTTTTTGTTTAATCGGGCACTGACACAAAATTCTTGATAGATCAGTGGTCTTGTATCTTTGAAGTAGATGCCAGATAGATATCATAGATATTACAACAGATACAATAAAACATGTATCCAGGCTATTTATTGGAATGAGGTTAGTTAAAATTCGAATCTGAGCTAAATTGTTCCTTTTATATTCACCACCAACCGCGTAGTTACTGACTATAGATAAGATACAGAAATAAATAGAGATAATTTTAATTAAAATATTTGTAGAATCAACAGTTCAAACATAGATTTCCAAATGTTGAATTCCTTTTGTTATCGTGTTTCGTCGCTTCGTCTCGCCGCAAGATCGGCAAAAGGGGAAGGGGATTCGAAATACGAACGAAACCAAAACTTGCCAGGTTAAAAAAATTGTTTTCCAAACCAGTGATATTGTACAGGAGAGTTCGCCAAAAGAGCGGAGGTCTCCTGAAGTGTCCGCCGCTACGTCTCCCAGTGGGAGCCCTGGGCCTCCACTGCCTGTACAGCCTAGCGCCCCAGTGACGCCAGAGGAGCCCCGACCAGGGCCCTCTACGCAGTCAGAACCGCTGACGGTGATCTTACGTCATTATGCCTGGCAGTACGAATGACACCATAGTTTTTTCTTTTAGCCTAGCTTTTTTACGTTTCGTTCCGCACAACTCATGTCATTATACTGGTAAATATTGAGCTTATTGACGGCTTATAGCATTTGTATGAGTATAAAGGAATTCAGCATTTGATGGTATCGTAAGGCAGGCGTCACACCATCAGTCTTAGCTAAATTTGATTGTGTAATATTAGCTTTAGACATAAGATTATTAACGGAACGTAAGTAGTCGTAGCGTAGACAACTGAACATGAAGTATTTTTGTCTGACATTAAAATATGAGGTTTTAACTTATGTGAATTTATTTATAGCCCTGTTTTGAAGTCGAACCCATATTTTAATACAGGACAATACGTCATATGATACAAGTAAAGAGCATAATCCAATAACAAAAAATCACAGTGCACCAGTTTCATACAAACAGCGGTACGACACAACACAGTACTGTCATTATCGTGCCTCGGCTTGACCATATTCTTGCACTGTTTGGTTAAGTCGTCATTTTGACTGAGCGTTGGATTGAAGCTTTATTTGCAGTGATTCAGTGCACTATAAAAATGAGTGATACATTGTATTCGCAAACTTGGCATGCGCCATTTTTAAATTAAATATTTACTTAAGATATGAACAATTGTACATTAAGCTAAGCTTCATTTAATTCCGTCTTCCTTTATTTTCTTGGCAAATTCCACTAAGTTTATTACCTAGTTTAGTTATTTACACTCAATGCTACTCTATGCTTATACGGAAAACTTGCAATGTCAACATATTATAAGTACTACATAACGAAAATTAAAATTAAAAATTAGGTGCCTTTATAAATTGTTTACTCAATGCACCTTGATACTATATAATTATTACATACATCATTCATTTTGCTGATGTTATCTTCCTATTTTCATTTTATTATTTAGCTTTTACTGTTGTTTGCTTAGCATTTCTTAGTATTTCTGTAATTATATCTCACACAGTTATAAACACCACACAGAATAGTTATGTCAATTATTTTTCTAATTATACGAACGTGATATTCGAAAACGGTTTGTTTAAATTAGCTAATATTGACCAACGAGATAAGATAGCTAGGAGATGAGTAAATCAATGCAAGTATCACAAATATACTACATAGCGAAGTGCACCTTATTTCAGTATTGTTAAAGTACTTTATCAGATATACTTATTTCGTCAAAAAACTTGAGTTCGCGTTCCAATTAGTATTTCGTTATATGACCGAAGCCGGATCGAACCAACCGTTCGACCAATGAAAACGCAGGAAATGTTTTATGACGTGATCCGCGTGGTCGTTCATTGGTCAAACACTTTCTCAGAGAAGAGATAGGTCGATTTTTATAGCTCATGGTAACTTTAATTCGAAACGACTTATTGCTATCTTATTTCGTTGGTATTTACTTGGAAATGACCTACTTGATTTGGATGTGAAAGGGCATGTTCTATATTCGTCTACCTAAAGCAAATCTCCTTGGATGCTGTATTTAAATAATTTTTTAACTTTCAAGATCATTCAAAAAACAAGGTTTACTATTCAAAAGAGTTATTTATTTTACTGACACATCCATAATTTCCAAATAAAGAAACGATCAAAAAATTATAAACCACTATAGTATAGGTTTTTCGCTCACACCGATATGGGAATGAGTGAGAGAACAATAAGTATGACTACATACAGTGTGTTGTTTACTGTCATTGTGTAATTCAAACGATTCTCTTTTCGAAATCTACATTCAAATATAACCGTCATTTCGCAGGAAGAGAAAGAAGAAACGCTAGACATGCTCGAGCAGGGTCAAGCGGAAAATCGAAGGCGGAAACGGAACGCAGTACTCAAAGTACTGTTGCAAGCCGCTTCGCTGACTTTCATAGCGGAATGGGGCGACAGATCTCAGTTGGCTACCGTAGTGTTAGCTACAAGAGAGGACGCAGTGGGCGTCGTGGTTGGAGGTTCGCTTGGACACGCATTATGTACGGGCTTGGCTGTGATTGGTGGAAGGATGGTCGCGCAGAAGATCTCCGTTCGGACTGGTAAGTGGGAATTTTTAAGGCCTGGATATTCGTGCGTCTTCTATCTCGTTCGCGCATTGCGTCATTTTTAAGGTACTAAATGGTAGAACTTTCTATCCGTAAAAAAATCTTAAAAATAACATCATAAAGTTCAACAAAAAATCGCATTAATCCAAACAAGGTTTATACATTAAAACAGGACAGAACGAAAAAACCTTTTTGTTTTAATATGAAAACGCTTTGATTATAGTGATGTTTTTGTTGTACATTTGTGTTGTTAATTTAAAGTTTTCCTACGGATAGAATTTTCATAAGTATGTCCATTTAATACCTTGAAAAATGACGCAATACGGTCGCGAGATAGACGATGCACGAATATCCTGGCCTTAAAAAATAAAGCCAGTTCAATTTGAATCTTAGTAATACGGATTTAAAGATTATTCTTCTACAAATACTAGTTGTTTATTTCTATACAGGTCTGACTGTTGTTATAAAATGCTTTATTATGTTATGTAGCAAGCAGTAATGGTTGACACAAAGAAACGCTTGCAAGATAACGTTGTAATAAGGACGAATGATCGCATCGATGTTCTTTGTAAGAACTGGAAGTATAAGCAGTTAGCTTATAAACAATGAGAATAAGGTTTTAGGATATCTAGCTGGGGAGGTTGACGTATAGACTTTGAATGAAACTAACTCTAATGAACTAATCTTTTGTTGGAATAAAGATTGAATTTAGAATTTTTCTAAATGATACAGACCGTGGCCGTTTGAGAATAGGACCATCCCATCTCTTCCCGTCGATGCCGTAAGAGAAGGGAATATCCAGGGAACGGGCAGCAGCAAGCGTGATGTTTATGGAAAACCTCCCGTATGATAAAAGTCCAGTGGCGTTTTATGGGGATGCCTATGTTCAGCAGTGGATGTCTTCCGGCTGGCAAGCCTATGTTTATCTTGGTAGTTTAATCCGTGTGTAAAATTTCTTTCAATACTGTTCAGTCGTAGTGACGCGAACATGAAGAAAGACATGTTCCACTTTTATTGTATTCATGGGAGAAGGAATAAAACTACCTACTATTTAATCCTTTCTCTTTTCTTCCACAGTTACAATAATCGGGGGTCTAGTGTTCTTATTCTTCGCAATCAGCGCGCTATTCATTGGCCCAGGCGAATAACGCCCTTATTTAAGCTATATTTAAGTGAAAATATTGTAAATCTAGCGTAGACAATCTCATTTTGTATGATCATGCGCATTGAAATATAACGTCAGGACAAGCTGCCAACGCTTCTCTCAGATATGTTTTTTTGTTTGCTTCCATTGATGGAGCCTTAGATAAACAAAAAACTTACTATACATATTTTACATTGTACGAGCTGCTTCTTTTCAGATAATTCAATTAGCGCAGTTGGTAGTAGCGCTGCCTTCTGGGAATGACATTACCTGCGGAAAAGCGATTTCTGCTTACATTTTGAGTTTGGCGTTAACGCTAATGTAAAGGGATCTTTGATAGACCCCCCAGTTTCATGTCGTTATAATTCTATGATGTCGAGCATTTATGTGTGAATATCCTGTGGCTATAGTTGCAGGAAATTATTAATAATGAAAAAATATTATATTATCTAAAGCGAGGGGTAACCTGTTGCTCAGTATCAAAAAGGTTCTTTCCACAGGAGTTTTATATGGATACAATTATATTTATTCCTAAAAGGCCAGGCTCCTAGAAGGAGGAATTCCAACACGGATAGTAGATTCCTATACGAACGTAAGTAGTATACTCATAAGCAATGATCAAGGCGCGGTGTAAGTTTTAGTAGGATAACAACACATCTTTTTCTAAAGAAATTACTAGATAATATATTTATTTGAAATTCATGACTTTAATATAAAAAAAAAGAAACGAGCTATGACAAGGCCTTCAATGATTATCATTAGTATCTAGAAGCCTAGAAGTAAAAGCTTTAAAGACTTAACACACTTCTGCGGTTGTAGGGGTCTGTCCTCATAGGAATGTGCAGTTATAGGAATCTGTCCTTTTAGGTATCTAGCGTCATAGCTTTAGGAACAAACTATTAAAATGTATCAGGTTTTAAACTTGATAAATTGACATTTTAAATATATAATAAAATAATTGTATCGTTTAAAAAAAACATACACAAATTACTGACATTTTAAATGATTTCTGAATATTAGTTTACAAAACTGTATTGCCAGTTTTGTCTTAAACATGTTTTATTTAGATTAATAAGTTATAATTTAAAGCAATATATAAATAACTAGCTTCGCACGGGTTAATTAGGTTTATGTAAGTCCTACCTCTGTTTATGGGTAAGATAGAAGAGAAAGGAAAAAATATGGGGGAAAGCAGCCAAAATATTCAATGTACAGATTTAGCCCAGGTACAGTTTTATTATATGTATATATATTGATAGGTTGACACAGTTTCAAATGTGACGGTGAAATAAGACAGACTGGGAAAACCACTGTATTGACGATTAATTTGCCCGATAAAGAACAAAGAGAAACGCATAGTGGAGTATCGATAAACAAGATAATGACAAATACACGTATGTATTTTATTTAGGAACAACTGAAGATATTAGCGGTGAGACTATAAGGTTCAATTTGCATTGCAATGAAGTAGAAGCGAACGGAACCTGTGCTTAGAAGAACTTAATGTCATTATGTAACGTACATACCAAAATTCTCGAGCTCTTGACCCACGACATATTTTTTAGCTTGTACAGTCGCCTGCACTTAAGAGAAGCGTATACGCCCTCTTGTCCACACGAAAAGTGCCAATGCTTTTCCACTTCTAAATGTTATCAGATTTTGATGATTTTTTTAATATGTTGTCTACCCAGTAAAGAAATATGCTCGTACGTCTTCCATTTTTAAGTTTTTACAATATCTTCGAATTTATAGCGACCTAACCTTGTGAATTTTTGGCGTCAAAATTATCACGAACAAAAGTAGTTGTAACTCAAACACGAAACATATTTTCAATAAAATCAAGACTACTAGCATAGATTATAATCTATCCAAACGAGTGACATCAAATTCAAAAGTTTTCGTTTAGCTTTCGTTTAGTTTTTTTAGCTTTAGAGGGTGAAAAAGTTGGCGCTCGAAACGCTAAAATGTAGAGAAATTCACTCATGGTTTCTATTGTTATTATCATGCGTGTGGAGAGCAGAGAGACGGCAATAACATTTACAAATGCCAGGACGATCCTCTTAAGTATACATTACATATTTTTCAAAATAATGTCACAGAATTGAATTACTCAAAATTAATGCAACCATCAATTTGTGGGGTAACATGTATATTCTACTAATAAATGTAAATGAGAGTATTATCTCAGATAATATAATACCTACAGCACAGATGATGATGATGCAAGATTATCAAGCGACATTTATTGCATGTTGGCGAAGTATTAGGCTAAATGATTACACTGGACACTAACTAGTAACTCTCTAGACATGATTACTACATTTTTTTCAAGTTTGGGCTAAGTTTCGTTTGTACCCGATGGGACCCCACGGTATTAGTCAGAAAAAATAAGACTGACAATCTTTGAAAATTGCGAAGTTTATCCTTTTAGTGCAGGCGACTGTACTCTTTTGCACGTTACAGAGTTGATAGTTCGTTATAATAATAATAATTTGTTTATTTAAGCATCAATGCCCAAGGGTTAGTTGACTTATAACTAAGTTTTAGTAACTACATCTAATCTTAACATTTTAAACTATTTATATAAACGGTTAACCAGGGCTCTATTTATCGGACTATCGAATCTCCCGGCAACCACTTGCAGTATACTGTTAGGGCTGCCCCGCACCCTGCTCAACAGCGACGCGGTCCTCTTCCTTACGATGGCATGGAAGCCATCAACGCGCGCCTCCGCGAACATACCAGAGGCACTGCAAAAGCGAGGCAGCCCCATCAGCATACGGAACCCGTTATTATATTGGATCCGCAAGGCATTGAAAGCTCGCTGAGTATAGCTGACCCACAGGCTGCTGGTGTAGAAAACCTGACAGTAAGCTTTAAAGAGAGTGATTTTCACTTCGTCACTACACCGCGCAAACCTGCGAGCCAGCATGTTGCACCGAACTGTCAATGCCCTGCGTTCCCTTCCATGTCAACCTGGTCATTAAGGTCTTCGGTAACAATATGGCCCACATATTTAAATTGCTTTACGCGCTTTAGCTCATACCCATATACATATATATGTTATAGTATGTAAAATTCCGTTTGCTTCCATTCCGTTACGTTTAAATTAAAATTGAGCCTAAACTTTGTCTTGTTAAGATTATAATAACGCTAAGAATGATTCTGCATCACAGAATAAATAAAATAGCCTGCCCTTAACCCTGAGGTGGGCTTTGAAGGTTTGTATGTTATAATCCACTTGGCTTCTTAGAAGCAACATACACGTAACGTGTTTTATATTATAATTATGTATTACTTTATTAGTGTAGTAATAATAATTTCAATAATAAATGCCAGTAACACAGATATCACAAGTAAATAATAGGTTTGTTAGTAAAGAAATATTAAGTTTATCTATTGTTAATTGTCTTCTTAGATAAGAAGTGTGATTATCACCCAGTGCCTAAATATTGTAATTAGTACAGCTAATTGACTAAAGTCCAAAGTTACCTACATGAATCACCTTGAATACTTGACTAGTATTAATAGTACCCCTCGTGTACTTGAGATTATGAAATAACAAGGAATAGGCTGGTTGCCTGCTATTAGAAATTAAAAAGTAAATATTATTTTCATGAAGTAGGGTAAAAATGAATGCAATAATTGAAGAAAGAAGCGAAATCGGTAATAAATTGAAATAAGCGTTTGGTTTCTGTACCCCTAGTCGAGTTTTCCAATTCGTGAATACTAATTGAATACGCGCGAATCCATTTAAAATTTGTACTGGCATTTTTAGTTCATCAACGTGTCCGCTAGTGGCGCTGCAGAGAAATGTATGGGAGAAAAGGGAGAAAACTTAAACGCCTCAAGTTTTAGTAAACTATCGAAACTCGTACTAGGGGTGCAGGAGGAGGCATCGCCTGTCCTTTTCTTGCAAAACAGAGATCGTGTGGAGCTTCCCCACAGTTACTATGAAAACATATTGTGACGTCACGTTCCAGAGAGATTGTATGTAAAGCTACCACAGCTTAGTAATAACTTACTGAGGACCAAGAATTGACGTCACTGCATGTTTGCGCTGTCTCTCTGTCCCTATATTTTAAAATGCTTATAACTTAGTCATTTTTTGAGACGTATAATTTTTGTTAATAATCACATAAGCGAAGTGACTTACTATCAGGGGGCCGACTGCTCGTTTGCTACAGAAAATGTAAAACAATAGATCGCCATTTCGTGTATACAAACCTCGATACATGAAGGAATTATATCACTGTACAATATCGTAGGGCCAATCAAAACAAAGCTCACTCAAAGTCAAAAGTGAGGCGTCCTCAGTAGTTGTGTTACTGGTATAAGATTAGCCCTCACTAAAATTTTTTTTGTCGACTAATATTTTGTTTAAGAATGATGCTAACAGCTGGCTGCATAGTCTAAAGGACTTTCACAATCGGTAGGTACTTAGAAAAATAGTCAGACGTTTTTTGGACTTCAAAATTAAATATGTAGAAAAGAAAGAGTCAAAATATATCGTCAGTGTTGAGGAGACGCGCGTCGAACCCACAGAGCAGGGGAAAAAATACAGTCTGGCCCCGATAGACTCCTTTCTCACATTTCACACAATAGGCAAGTTGACTGGTATAAAAAATGGACAAGTAAATACTATTTTCATGAAGGAGGTTAAAAATGAATGCAATAATTGAAAAAATAAGTGAAAACGGTAAATAAATAAGCTTTTAAAGTATCACTTTCGCGCAAAACAAATCTTTCTCACAGTCACTATGAAAACGTGATTGAGTTGAGACGTTATGTGCCAAAGGTATTGTATGGGTGTAAAGCTACCTACCAGAGCTTAGTACTGACGGAACAAGAACTGACGTCACTGCATGTTTGAGCTCTTTCTATTCCTGCAATCCGTGTGAGGGCAACTGGGAATATACCAGAATATACCCGAATACTGTTATTACTTTCTCCCTTATCGGGGCTCTCGCGTAATTTGTTTTCTTGCTCTGCGATCACACCTACAAAGTGTGCCTTTAATTGATGAATTGCTTATCTGTAAGCATGTTCTTTATCTACTATAAATAACTATAATCTCTGATTAATTTATGTCACGTAAGTCATGTAAGAAGTTCAGGACGAAATTAGTGATTTTAGATGCAAACTTGATTGTAATTTAATTGATTTCAGCTACTTATTAAAATGTGTAATGTACTCAGAAATAATTATAATTTTAATTACGATGAATCTATGTTAATGTTTTGTGTTTTTGGGTGTATATGAGCAACTTATTCAATCGATAGGCGTCATGTGTATATTGTACATACTTGGGTTCTAATTTAACATAAAACAAGATGGCGTCTATCGACCGCCATGTTTCTTTGTCCATGGTACTCAGACAAATGTCGCGATACAATAAACCTCGACACATGATTCCGCCCCTAGTTTTGTACTTTACGCCTGTGATGTTTAATTATATTTATATTATAAAGTATAATATGTGTGACCTACTTCTTCTTTCTTCTCTATCATTTTAGCATTAACAGTACAACAGCAATGAGGCGTTTTATTAAAAAAAAAGCTTTATTTTTATAAGGACCCGATAGATGGCAATAAAATGGGGGTTTTACGTTCTGTCATTGTTAATATGATGTATCGAGTTTAGTATTCTATCCATCGAAATAATACCCATAGAAGTATAATACGAGGTCCGAAATGGCCAAACGCAAATGCAACCGCTGTGGGTGGGGCTTAATTTTGCGACCGCGCGTGGCGCCATTTGCATCGCGACCGCCGCGCTGTGAAGTAGTCTTACTTGGACTGTGTTATGAAATTACGACACAAGCGACGTTTTGGTGAAAATGAGTTTAAAACTTTTAAAATTTGTTTTAGTTGCTGTGAGCTGTATTATATTGGATTTTTAATGTAATTTTTACTTATAAGGTTTTTTCTGTGGTATAATTTTAATTTTGTTTTACTTTTTAGTATTTGTTGTTATAGCGGCAACATAAATACATCATCTGTGAAATTTTCAATAATTATCACAGTTCATGAGATACAAGCCTGGTGAGTGGTGACAGACGGACAGTGGAGCCTTAGTAATAGGGTTTTCTTTACCCTTTGGATACGGAACCCTAAATAAGCGATAAAAAACCGCAAACAGATAAATTATGAATTAACATGTATTGTAACCGAATTTCACGCAAACCATTTAGCCGTGACGTAGTTTAATTATACTTGAACATACAGACGTATAAACATTCGTATTTATTACTATTGAAATTCTATGTCTGTGGTGTGATATGATTACAAAAATTCGTTCTAGTAATTTTTCCTTTTTATATTATACATTTTTTTCATAATCGTAGTTTTAATGCATAACACCATCCCAAATCACCAGTCACTGTGGTCATAGTTGGGGAGCTAGGTGTCGTTTTTTTTGCGATTTCTTTATATGGCAAACATCACATCACACTATTATGTTTGTATTTATGTCATGCACACTGTAACGTCCAGTTTGCGAACCTATAAATAATAAAAAAAATTATCACACTCAACCATAATTATTATTCACATTGTTATTATTTATTATTATGGTAAACTGTGATAATAGTATTCACTCCGAACGCGGCTTCGAAATTCTTATAGGTTCGTACTCTAAATACAACTGGTTACTCATGTTTGTACGTAAGTTTAGCTGCTTGTAAACAAAACTTTAAGTAACAAACTAATCGAATATTGTATTGAAAACTAATTTGTTCGGATTTATTAGTTTTATTTCCTTACGCTGTTCATGAGAAGAGGTAAGTTGTCAAAGTTTTTTAGTTTCTCAGAATGAGACTGCCACAGTTGGCCATTTAACGTAAAAATAACGGTTGAAATGCAAGAGCGCTTTTAGTTGACAGAACCAAATCGATTTGTGCTGATCTGAACTATCCGCATCCGTACCGGTGTTACTAAACATGAAGAAATCTTACATCAAAACCAGTTAGCTCCCCAACTATAACGCCGATATGTAGAGAGAGACGCAGCTACTCTTATCGAGCGTCAAAAGAAGTCACTGATCAGCCAATCAGGGAACGACCACTATACTGGTGGTATTGGTTAGAGTAAAGTCTTATGTGATTGACTTTGTAGGTTGGAATGCACCTAATCTCAATGGAGTAAGGTCGTTTTTACATTGGTGTGTAGACGTAAGTAGATATAAATAAAAATAAATATAGTACAACGTTCGTTTGGTTACAAAACTGGGCGATCTTGCTTAGAGTTATTTTTCTATGGGTAATATTTCGATGATTCTATCCTTATTTTATGGAATAACTCTAATTGCTTTCTATTGATAAATAGACAACGTACTCTGTGATCCACTCAACTGAAGTTGACCTTTTCCTTGTACTCCGTGGTTTGAAACTACGCCCATGTTTGAAATACGTCGTTACTACGCCATCTGTGGGGTGATTACGTAACTTTGACAGCAATGCAACAGGGGAAATTTTATTCCGAATATGAAAATTTTCATAGTAACTATGCACATAAACTGCGTGTTGAAACTGTCAAATCCGTACATTTTTGTGTTTCTATTGGTTGCAATCAAGTTACATAATCGCCTAGCTGGTAACAGAAGCGGAAGTAGTTTTTTTTTTAATAAAATGTCTCATTTTATGCTTTCTAAATGTCAATGTCAAAAAATATGTCACTTAAAGTAAAATATAGATATTACAGCAATTATTTGGTAAGTGATTGAATATAGTATGACGAGGACGTTAATTTAATGTAACACTAAGTTATTTAACAGCATTGAAACTGTCTTCTTCTCTTTCTTCTTTGTTTTATTAGAAAAAGCCGGCAACAGATTTAGTGCTTCCTTTAGTTTATGAGAATGTTACGCAAAATTGATAGCAAAGACTTGAGATCAATATCTGTCGCTCAATTTCAAAACCGTTCGGGTAGAAAATACAGTCGTCTATAGACTAAGACGATTTGGCGGCGTGTTGTGACGATTTCGCGTTGTTTCAAAAATAAAATTAAATGTAGTGTGAACGTACATATGTAGCTTTTGCTAGTTGTTGATGAAATCATGTATAAAGTATTATTTTTATGTAAAAGAAATAATAAATTGTGTAAATAATTTGTAACAATGGTTTTCTTTCTTTTTATACGACCAATTATCAAATATTAGTATGAATTTTAGCATCATATATGTATAAGCACTATTTATAACACTTAATTCAATATAATAAAAATTATATGCGCCGGAACGTAAGCATTTAAGCAATAAACTTGCAGGTATAAAATATTTATGTATGGGTAATATAACAGTAATTACAAAACAAAATAATCAAAAATGTTGGTTATCATTTTATTAAAAGAAATGATAAGCGGTAGATAATATCGCCAAATCCTTTTATTATCTTTCAAAGCGAATGGATCAGATTACAATCTCTTTGTCAAAATATGATCGATTGATTTTTAAACGGTTTCTAATTGATTAAGTATGAAACGAGTCATGGCCAAATATATTTAAATAGATCGATAAGGATGGTGTAAAGTAGATAATGAAGGGAAAAACAGTAAGTATGTACTGATAAGTAGGTTCTTCTGTTATACTTTCGTTAACTATGTAATACGTAACTTTTCCTAGAATAATGTATACCTTTTCTACTAGAAAGTATTTTTATGTTGTAATTATGGAAAATTACAGTTTAGATTGCCATGACATCAATATAATTTTATACAAGGTGACCTTGAATTACTATGTTATCCCGAAAGGGGGTGAATTCGAAAATAGCACTGACGCAGCTGGGTGGTTGAACTTCGTCCTTGACCGAGTGCCCATAAATAAGTTTAACGACCTGTGTTTAGAAATGGATTTATGGTATCTTATTAACTCTCGTAGCGATCGCACGTGCAATTTTGCTAGTGGATTTATTTTTTACCATGGCGGTTTGGATACACCCAGTTTCAAGTAAGGCTCTCACAACATGTAGGGTATCATGGTCCCAGTCCCCCCATTTATAAAGTGTAATTTGACAGTAAATAATTAAAAAAACTAACTTGATAGCTCTAATATTTGGCTTCCCTTCATTATAGATAGAAATGAAAAAGACAGAGTTTTAGAGGCGTAAAATTATTTAGGATTTGTTGAAACCATTACGTCATAGTTCCCTTGCTTTACTAGCCCACCACCACCCTTAATGATAATTTAAGGACTTTTCCATTTTATTAATGTATACTCACCCCCTGTGGGTTCATAAATTAACATCTATCATCTCCTCGCTGATGAGAGATGTGACGCGTCAATGCGAGACAGAAAATGTTACCCCCTAACTAATAAACAGTGTAGAGGAAAAATAGTTATTTTGTGTTTTGTTTCTCTCTGTCAAGTTTGAAATGAGCAAAGATAAAATAAGAGAAAAGATTAGGTAGCTATTTAGCTGTTATTCAGTGTTTATTAGTACGAGTGTAAGATTTTATGTAACATGATTTTAGTACATTTTTACATAACACCAACATGATACAAACAACACAAAAAACATGCATTACAAAATATTAAAACCACGATTAAAACTTCTAATACTTTAAAAAATATACACACGGTATAACAAGATGACACTAATAATTGCCGTCACCATTTTAGTGTTAAAACACACAAAATTAGTTAACCTACTTTTTAGGTACATAATACAATCAAATACTCCTATAATAATCATGATTAGACACAAAAACATGCATTTGAAAATATAATATAATACTCATACAAAAAACGAATAAAAAGTTAAAAAGGTCATCGCTCATTTAACGCTATGGTATCTGACTACAACATTCGTGTAGGCATCGTCACCTAATAATATACACATGGGCGATTCATTCGAATGCAATCGAATAACAATCGAACATTTTTTATAACTGCAATGCGTATTATTACGAATGCAGAAGACAGACGCAACCAAAAATTACAATTTATTTGATGTCAATTTGTTCCGATTTTAGAAATTTATTCGATTATTTTTCCATTATAACGATTAAATGGACAATAAAGTTAAATAGTATTGTTCGATTGTCGATTAATTAGAGGTATCATCAGATGAATGAATTCGGTGCGAGCTGTTATACAGCTAATTCGGAATCGATTTCTCTAATCGTTTCGTGGTTTTGATTTCGATAGCCACTCGATTACCATGGCGTTAGTGATGGACCTGACTTACGAATTTCAACATATTTACAGTGGTATTCATAGTCAAGGGGTAAACCTAGCCCCAAAATATATCATTCAACTTTCAAAGAGTTTGAATGTTGAATCATTCTTCTTTCACTTTCATAGCATCATGCCTTTGACAATGTCAGAATTTGTCAGATTGGGGGTAACTTAATTTTGTTTATGAAATGCATAAAACTAGACTTCGCCACACAGCGCCTGAATCATCCCCTAGAGGAGCCCCCACCTTGACTATGAATTCCAGTGTAAATGTCGCCTCCCATAATCCTAGGTGAGGTAAACAGTGATATAATCGTCATTAGCATCCATGACGGCTTCCTTAACTTCGGACACCTTCGCTTCGAGAGCGCCGGTGTGACTCGGAAGGAACAGGCAAATGCGCGATGACGCTGCCCAAGAGTGATTTAATGTACCTAGATGATTCAATCATATTATTATCAAATATTTTTTGGTCCATCTTCATACTAGGTGACTGTTGAACAGTGAAAATACTAAACAAAGAGATAATTCACAATAAAATGTAACATATAAAAAAATAAAATATCAATAAACTACAAAGAAAACCTTAATTAAATGAATGTGCCAAGACTCTTAAAGTGTGGCCACAGCGCGGCCTCATAGACTTCTTACCAAGTATCTGCTACCTAAGCTGTGGCGCAATCGAATGCTTCTATGCAAAGGGCCCTGGTGGCCACACTTAATTGTTTTTCTATATATAATATATAATTAAGTCAATATAATTTAACGCCTACATACTTTTTTACTTGGAAGGAGAATCGAGAATTGAGCACACTATTAATTTTATTAATGTTCACTGTTAAACAGTCCCCCAGTATAAAAAAACAAAAATTCTTGAGACTATTTTATACAAAGTTTTCCACATGGTTAAGTAAAACTGGTTAGTAATCTGTTACTTATCTGACCCCCTAGCATGCGCACCGCGAGAAAACTTATCGTTGTTAGAGTGAGACACACTTAGACGCTAGTCTTGTCACGGTCTCTCACGAGAAGTTTCGAGAAAATTTTGTCGCAGTGCGAATGCTAGCCGGGCATGCTATACTAAATAACAAAACATATGACAAATGTATATTATGTATTCCACCACCGATGCACCCTCACCAACCACACAATACAAAAATAATGTTAAAAACTACGCTTACCAAGAAACTGAAATCCGTTACGAATGCATAATCTGTTGAACTAATAAATCTGTGAATTATCGAATTAGTAAAAAATCCTAAACAGGATTACCTAAAGCAAAATCCATCCAGTAGTTTTTGGGATAACTTGATAATCAGCTGATAGCTGAATGATATAATGGAATAATCATAAAGAAATACAGACAGACAGACATAAATTATTTAACGGTAATTTTGGATTCTACTTCAAAATGCTTGTATTTTTTTTTCTGAATTACCTTCTAGGTACAGATTTTGTCTTGGTTTAGGTTATATGGGGTGCAATTGAATACATTAGCATACATTGAGTACATGATAGTACATCATTTATTGATTAAAGAATATTTTTAGGTGAAATTTAGGAAGCTTGCCGGCGCCTATCGTTGTTGGTACGAATGATTTTGATACTTTTCAAAGTTTGTGTTAAGTACAAATAAAAACAGTAGGTACATAATTTAACTTAATTTACACTGTAGCAGTTAACTTACTTAAAGTTATCCCATTTTTGGAGTTATTATTTATCAAATCCCAAATCGATGCGTTATGTAGGTTTCATTTAATTTGGTCCACACGTGAACATATAAATTTTGCATGTTGTGCTGATTTTGCGATTTGCACATTCTATGTATTGTACGTTTTGCATAATATTCATTTTGAGTGTCATGCTCATTTTGCGTATTGTACGTTTTGCTCTGAAGCAAATTCATTTACACCCAGTATAAGTACCAATTAACATCAAACACAAGTGAGTGTAGTCCGCTGTAAAAAAGAAACAAAATTATATTTACCGTAATATCTGAGCGGCCAGTCGTGCGGCGAATGGCTCTTGCCTAGCAAACAAGATGGCACCTCGCCTGGAGTTAGGATGCGCGCAGGCCACCACGCGCAAGGGCCTAACTTGTGCCATACTATGTCGTCGTAACTGGGAATAACAGGGTAAATTTACAAGTCAAATCTCATGCAAGTCATGCATCATCAGCGGATTACGTTGCTACCGGGACACGCTGGCCAAAAACAATCTACTGATGAAACTGACGTGACGTGACGTTTGGACCACCCCACCTCTTCCCGCGAGTGCCGTAAGAGCCGGCTAAGGGAATATCCAGGGAATAGGCTGCAGCATTCTCCTCGGCACATTAAAATCTTCTGCGATCATAAAGCCGCGAAAGCTAGCTGCGAGCTGCTAAGCGTAGTGTATATCGCCATCCTCTAAGCATCCAAAGTGGAGCTTTAAGGTCACAGCTCATTAGAACCACCCGGCACCCACTACGCACCGTCTCGCCTAGTATTCTTTATAAAATATGGACTTGTATGGATATGCGGCTGCGCTCACTATATCAACTCCGTAGCGTCACCGGATCGCGTCGGTCGAAAGCCCTTGATATAGTGAGCGCATATCCATACAAGTCCATATAAAGAATACGAGTTGAGTGGGTGTCGGGTAGTTCTAATGAGCTGTGACCTTTAAGGGGAAGGCGTATGTTCAGCAGTGGACGTCTTCAGGCTGAGAATTAAAGCACAGAAGTAGAGCTCCTTTAATCTTGGGAAAAAGCCTCCTTTCAGTCAAAAACCAGGATTTAAAAGAAATGATATCCTTCATAACGTGGGGGCCTCAACCGGAACAACCATACGTTATTGTAATTTTTTATAAAAAAAAAGACATGGGGGTTGGTTTTTTGAATATTACATACCCAACTTTAGGCCCCCACATGCAACTGGGGCAAAGCTCCACATTCTCCTTGCCGGTGCGAACCGTGCACTTGGTTCTGGTGCTGGAGAGGATCTTCTCCACGAGAGTCACCGGCTTCGGAGGCTTCTTAGGAGGGTTCTTGCGGTCTGGAATATACAGAAATTCAGGGCCAACAAGTATTATAAGTAATCCAACCAGCATAATGTTCAGATAGGCTTTTTCCGCTTCAGTCCATCTCTTCCCTTGAGTGCCGTAAGAGATGGAATGGGCTGCAGCATTTTAACGGTACATTAAAATCTGCAATCACCAAGCCCCTCCAAGCGTGATTATCAAATCCCACCCTATGATAACCGTCTAGTGGCGTTAAACGGGGGAGGCCTATATTCAGCAGTGGAGTTCCAGATGATGATGTGTGTGACGGGTCTTGGCCAACGGGTGGATTGTGACGCATGCAGTTTTAGATAAAGGCGATTTGAAGACGTACCTACCTAAACTCCCTCTATTTTTTTTAATGATTGATAGCTTCCGTTATGTGGTGGCTTATAACCCGGAGGTGGCGGGTTCGATTCCCGCGACAGGACAAGTATTTGTGCACAGAAAAAAATGCGTACATACTTGTCAGAGTGTTGTGAGACTGGTCTTCGTAGTTCCTGGGTCCCTGGGAATCCTAGTTAAGGTCCAGGTTCTATGTATGTGATCTTTGGGCGTTATTTTTCATTAAGTTATTATATTTACGTAAGACACACGTGGATACAGGAGGCGCCACTCAAAGTGCCGTTCTCTGGGGGAGGCCTATGTTCAGCAGTGGACGTCTTCAGGCAGGTGATGATGATGATGATGACTTACGTAGGACAGTGAGCAGCCATTCCCGTCGGCATGGTAAGTGGAAGGCGGCCGGACAGTTGAGGCAGTCCAGCAGCTTGTTTCCCTTACCACAAACCAGGCACCACGGCGTATGGACCGTTACTGCATCCTTGGTCGGAGATTTTGAATTCTGGAAATGATTGAGGGTACTTTGTAAAGTGAGGTTTTTGCGTAATGTGTTTCTATACTAATTTGAATAGAAACGATTTTATCATAATCATCCATCATGCAAATGATGGTAGTAGGCCACATTGTCGCTTACTATGGGGTCTAGTAAAGACTCCTTTCCATTAGCGTTAACGCCAAACGATAACTCGAAATGTATAGGAATGAGAGCCCCTGCGGAAAACTTTTCCGCACCTCATGTCAAAGCTAATGTTATTTTCCATACATTTTGGGGCTATCGTTTGGCGTTAACGCTAATAGAAAGGGATCTTTGCTAGACCCCTGGGCCATTATTCCGTATCGATTCCTTACTTCGAAACCACGCGAATTCCTTGTCTTACATAAGAAATCTGCAAAACTCTATTCTCTATGAAACGAAAACAAAACCGCACGAAATGAATTTGGAATTGGCGCGATTTTAACTGTCAAAAATCGTATGTTTTACCGAGACGCGTTCCGAAACATCAACACATCAAAAGATATGACCATTTATGTCAATATATTTTATTCAAAATAAAGATAACTTTAATGTAAAGTGAAGGTATATCTGACGCTGTGACACGATTTGAACAAGACACGATAACGACGTGGTTTCGTATCGTGAGGAATCTGTGTTTCCATAGAGAATAACCGCCCTGGGGGTCTAGCAAAGATACCAACCACTAACGCTAACGCCTCACGCTAACTCCAAAATGTACTGAAATGACATTTCGGAAATCGCTAACTTTTCCGCAGCGAATGTCATTTCAATACATTTTGGAGTTAGCGTGAGGCGTTAGCGTTAGTGGTTGGTATCTTTGTTAGACCACCTGGGTGAGATGACGTGATGAAATAAAAAAAAGTGCAGATTTAAAAAAAAAATTCAAATATTACCGTGCAGTCAGCTAGCTCTGTCGCACTTTCCATAGAACTCTTCGCCACAAAATTATACTTCCAACACTGATGTAAATAATTCTCAATTTCTTTTTCTGTCGCCACACTCTTTATCACCAGTTCAAACTTATCCTCCGTACTAGCGTCTACATTAATCAAATAATCTAAAGAATCTTTATTCTTGTCCACATTTAGTTTTAAAATATCGAAGTACTGGTCGAAAATCATGTCTTTGCCTCTGCGTACAAACGCTTTGAATGCGTTCTCGTGTTTGCCCTGTTTTAGAGGCATATGCCTGATATCGTAGGTTGTGTTTAGGTCAGGCTCTTTGACTTTGCTTAGGTTCACGTCCAGGGCCACAATTAGCTCTTCCTTTATCTTCCTCTGGAAAGTAAACTTTATAGTTGTGTTGGAAAAAAATTACCTACATTGTTTTTTCAATTTAATTACCTAACTTATTTATCAAACCAACTAGGTTTTGGGTTTGCTAGGTACTTTATGGTTGTAGGCCGATCCAGCGATCCCCACTAAGTCGACCGATGATCTCGTTAAAATCACGGAGCCGACGAATGCAGGACGCAAGCAACCGCTCAGTTTCGCTCTTCAGGGGAGGCTTATTCAGCAATGGATGTCTTCAGGCTCTTGATGATGATTTTTTGTTACCTATATTTTGATTGAGCCATGCTCCACTTTGGCTGACCTAACTACGATTACATTATAAAATAAAGTGTGGATTACCTAGATTTGTTTTACTTTATACACAGGAATGATTTTTTAAGTGTAAATCACACTTTAGATATATCTATAAAGATATTATAGTCCTCAAAATTTATCTTATCTCTTTCTTTTTAAATTTATCTTTATAGGTATACCTAGTGTGGTTTAAACTTTAAAAAATCATTCTTATGAGTTTTCAGTAGTATCGTAATTACTACTAATGAGTAGTTACCTGTCCAATATAGGTACTATACAGGCTGTAATTGAATTCATTAGCATCCTTTGAAACTAGATACCTACTCCTGATACCGGTCACGTGTGGACCAAAATTTTTGAATTATAACTTCTAACACATTGGTTTGGTAATAATAATAACTCTAAAAAATGGAATAACTTACTTTGTCAAATGCTACAATACAAAAATTAATTAAAATTATGGATTACTGTTTTTAATTAGTACATACAAGGTATAAAAACGTTTAAATGTATCAAAATCATTCGTGCCAACTGCGTTAGGCGCCGCGGCAATCTTCATAATGATCAATAAAAATTATTTCATTTACACTCTTTACTCTTTAATAATCATCTATAAATGATTTACTATCATGGGCTCAATTTATGCTAATGAATTAAATTACATCCTGTAGAAGTCGCCACGACGGCTTAGTCGGTAAACACATAGTCATTAAGATTTTCGCAGCTAGCGGTCGAGTGACCATAGCTTAGTTGGTAGAGCGTCCAATCCGGTGAGTTGGAGGGGGTTCAAATCCCGCTGGTTGCTAAAATTTTGAGGACTATAATATCTCTACTTTATACACCAAATCTTGAGTAGTTTTGGACTGAACATATGTACATCCACAAAACGAAAATGGACAAATAATCAAAATGAAATATTACAACAGAATACAAGGTACCTACGTCTTACTGTACTATGTGTTAGTGTGTTTTTGTGTTTTGTTAAACATCATCAAAATCAGTTCAGTTATGTTACAACTTTTGAATTTACTACAGTGTGTAGAGATGTGTGGGATGTAGGACATGCAAGACTTGTCCAACACTTATCCTTCTATGACATACCTGCTGCAACAGCTGTGGTTACATCCTAGAGTGTGCACTTAGAAAAGGGCAAACTTAAGTGCAGTTCAGACTTTACGCACATAAAGTAACAATACAACTTAAATTAAACAAAATAGTGCTAACTTATTTGCAGCCATTTTCTAGCAGTACCTACAAATTCATGTCTATTATCAGTAGTTCATTAACAGTTGAGATGAGAACTACTGAGATAAAGTCTCACTAGTTCAAAAAGCCTGGCTCCCAACACCCATACAGGCTTTTCTGGCAACAAAATTAATATCTAAAAAATAATGTAAAAAACTTACACTAAAAATGAAAAACTGTTTTTGTTCAACAATATTTATTTCTACATGGCTTTCTTATTAATAACTTATCATGTAGTCTTATATATTAGATTTTAATTAATTCATTTACTAAGGCACCAGGTCATATGGTATAAAAAAGAATCATGTAAAAATAAATAAAGTTAAAACAAAACAATTCATTTTAAAATAATGCTCTTGTTAATTGCCAAGGCTAAAGTGATATTCAATATACCTATGAAAATATCAATAAAATATTTTTTTGCTAAATGTAGATCGATTAATATGTAAAGGAAAAATTAGAATCACGAGCGGGGATTGAACCCGCATCCATCCATCCCTCAAGCTGGGATATGCTTTATTCGGACATGAGACCACTTGTCACGGTAGCTTAAGTACGGGTTCAATCCCCGCTCGTGATTCTAACTTTTCCTTTACAAATTAATCTATAGATTACGCTGAGCAGGCAATACTGCTATCAAAATCATAAATATAGATTTTTTTAAATATTTTCAGGCTAAATTGCTTAGCAATGTGCCATGCTTTGAAATGCTAAAAGGCATTTTATTATTATTAAGTAAGTACTTATTATTAATGTATATTATTCATGATTACAATTTAACATTCACGAAATGCTTAGGACATGCTTAGAAATAGATGCTATGTAAAGACATATACATTTAAACATGAGTTTCAACCCACCATATAAAAATCAACTAAATTAAATATTTGTGAAAAGAAATTTCTAAAAATTAGTAGCTATGTCTAACCCCTTGCTGCATAACTATTCTGGTAATAAATATTGCCTGCCATCCTGCACATGCCAATTTACAAGTCTGTGAGTGTGAGCAAGAGAGCACACAATCACCATTGGCACCAGACTTACGCAGTAAGGCCTCAGATTTAGTAGTTGTAATTTTTTGGAAAATTTTGGTAATAAAACTGCTAAATGTGCCTAAAATAACTGTTAGAATTACTTTGAATTCATGGTGAAAAAATCATGTTTCAAATGCATTTTCTCTCTACAACCTGCTTTATTAGCCATTCTAAATACTCATAACATATCTATGCCTGCATTGCTGATTAGCTGGCCAAAAGAAACTAAGGCTGAGTTGCACCATAATTACAGTTACTGTGACAGATATTTGACATAGCCCACCCAGCGAAGCGTGGACGGTTACAGTTAGTTAGCAGTTAAAATAAGCTGGTGAAACCCACCCTTAATGTGTGTTGTTTGAGATAATTTTAGAGTTTCATCTCACATTTTTCAAACAAATTCATTTTAAAAGAAGAACTGTAACTAATTGCTTATTTCATTAACATTTTTGTAGCAGTCATTTGTTTTATAACCTAGTAATTTCCAAGGTCATCATGACTTACAGTGGTTACAACCACTTCAGTCTTTGCAAGTAACATAGAACTTTTTCACATTGCCATTGTCCAAAGGAAGAAACTACCACTTCATTTACACATTACCTTTCTCGGCATAGCTGGAGTTTTATTAGGAGATACTTCAGTTTTCACAACTTTGTTTGGAGAGACCTTTTCAGTGCCGTAGAAAGGCCGGGATCTCTCTGCTAGGTGAAGGCTTGTATATGGCAGCCAGAACCTGTGGTTTGTTCTGCATGTCTCCACATAGTAGCAAAGTTCTTTCGTGACTGTAATGCTGCCATCTTCGTTGCCTGATATGCCTAGAACTGAAAGCAGAGTTGGAGTAAGACTCATTAAAAATTGTATGTGATATTAGGCAGATTCGAGCACTTGATTCCTGGCGTATAGCTTGATATACTGTTTAAAACTTAGCAAGTAATTTGGATGAGTCTGAACGTTCGTGTAGCTAGAAGAATGTAATGTTTCTTATGTCATCAACAGTGTCAACGTTGTTTTTCATCATTTTTCGATTAGAGACAACAGGTACTTCATTTAATATTATTACTTAACAGCACGTGACAATTTCATCAGTGTTTAATAAGCCAAAACGTACCTTTGTCGTCATAAAACAACCCTTTTTCATCTTTAACCACGCGCACTCTTGCATAGGCTTTTTGGCATACCCTGGCGAGAGCTACGTCTCCCAGCTTCCAGTGATAAATGCCTTGGCTTCCAGTACTCATTTTAGAATAGTTAGTCGGTTCAACACCTGGCAAAGCTTAGGTTTACTGAAGTTTTTGTTTGATTTTCATTTTTCCGCGCTAAACCGGTCGTGTTAGCATGTTTGTTGACTTAATTTGAATGAATGAACAGTGCTGCTAAAAAAATCTCCATTCCCCGCGTCAGTTTCGCCAATTCCCCGAAATTCCCCGCATCTTTATGATTAATTTACCGAAACGACATTTTTGGAACCTAAACACTACGTTTTACTTTACGTTTTATACATGATTTGTTTTACTACTATATACAACTTACATCTAGAAAAAATCTTAAATCCGTAGTCTTACTATTCACAGATTTGCCCCCCTGCATTCAATTCATTTCAATTTCAATTAATTAATTGCAATTGTTTTTTTTGTTTCTGTTTATTGTTTGTTGGATTGTTTGTTTGTTAGTTTACATACTCTTTGCCTTCCCTGGGCCAAATCCGGAATTTCTCATGCCGGATCCATCTGATTATTTTTCCCTACAACTACACGACGCGACTTAGAGCCAAGTCCTAACTTAAGACAACTGTTCGGTGGCGCAGCGCGATGGTAGTATGGCACCGCCAGCGGTGTTTTGAAAGCAGCAATCACTGTGTAATATGATACCGAAAGAAGCGAGCGCGAAAAATTTCTGTATTTGCCACATTTTATATTCCAGAAAATAAGTATGTCCATTTGAGCAATTGATTCCACAGTGCCCATGTGCAATAAATCATCTTAAGTAATTTGTATTTAAATTTTGGGTAAATCAATAATAATTACCAATTCTCAAATAATATAAATATAATTGAATAGTTAAGGAATTTAATTTATACTGGCATTTAGGCTGAACAGTGGTGCGCTGCTGGCACCAAATCAGTGTTATAAACAATTTTGCAGAATTAATATGTCAGCACAAGCGCGCTGGTTTCAGATTAAAATAATGTATGTATAGAAACAATAAAAGTGCGAGCGAAGCGAGCGCGAAACACTTTTTTATCTTCGGATGACTAACAAAAAAAAATATTTTTACCCACCAAAAACAAGGTCTGAATTCCCCGAGATTCCCCGATTTTTGTCATTCCCCGTGCTCTCCCCGCTGCAACTAAGGCTTTCATCCCGGGAGTCTCGGTCTCGAAAATTTCGAGAGTCTCCGATGATTTTTTCGTATTTTCGAGACTCGAGACTGCTACCTCCAGTCTCGGGATTGACGAGACTTATGAGACATGAGTAAAGTCTTTCAAAAAATGTACTAAACCACCAGTATTTTTTATTCTGGTTTATAACCTAAAGAGATTGCAACTAGCCTTTTTGAAAAATAGCAGCGGTCTTGACTATCTTGGTTTCTAGCATGGTTTTTAGTGTGAGTTTTCATACAGTTTATTCAATATTCAAAGACTTTCAGGGTGAATCTCAGGATCTTGATCACAGGCATAATAATGTAAGGCCTGATCATCATCATCATTAGCCTGGTAACGTCCACTGCTAAATATAGGGCGAGGCGGCTGCTTAAAAATAATAACTTTGAAAGGGTTTTGACTAAAGTCTTCTACCGTAGCTTTCAACAGAGAATAAGCAAACTACCAGCTGCAAGCTAATTTGTAGCACATAATCTCGCAAGCAGTACCTATATCTGACAAAATATTTATGTAGGAAACTTTACTTTCATTGCTGAGATACGAGATTACGCTAAACCTTTTAAGCATTTCGGCATCCTATAAGTTCTTAACCGGAACCGGAAGACGCAGCGTAGGCAGGCCCCCTACTAGGTGTACCGACGATCTGGTAAAAACTGCGGCAAGCCGATGGATGCAGGAGGCGAGCAGCCACTCGAGTTGGCGCTCTCTGGGGGAGGCCTATGTTCAGCAGGGGACGTCTTCTAGTTGTTGAAGTGAATACAAATTTCTTTTCCAAAGTGAAAAATAATGGCTGCGATGTGCTCGAAAGCAGATGAATTTAAAAGTTTGACTAAACTTAATAAATCTCGCAAATAGTTGTTATTTTTGCTTGTATTAGACTTTTTAACAGTATAATTAGCTTGTATTTACTGCCTAAACACCTAGTTCAAGGTATTAAACCTACTTTTGATGTAGTCTCAAAAGTCTCGTTTTTCTCGGGAATTTTGAGACCACGCTGAGTCTCGAAATTTTTTTCCGGGACTGGAAAATATGACGAGACTGAAAGCCTTAGCTGCAACCCTCAATTCCCCGCAAATCGGGGATTTTCCCCGCAATTGGCAGCACTGTGAATGAATGAACTATTTTTTTTGTTTTTTGAATGACCACAGATAAAAAATTTAATTGCAACCTGCCATCTAGTGTTGAGTAGCAGTACTATTTAAGTATTTAAGCTGCGCTATCTATGAGTAATCTGATAACTTAATTATTTATTAATATATTCAACAGATGGCGGTATACGTTGTGAATGTAGTTATTATGCCTACACGATGTATTAGAAAATTCTTTCTTTCTTTCTTTCTAAATACGTACTTCCTTGGCCTACACATTTATAAGGAAAATAAATGAAAATTGGCTTCTGAAGTATCAGAAGCAGAACTTGGTCTAGTCCTTACAACCAAAATGTAGGTATGCACTCGACTTGGTCTGTGTGTAATATCATTGTACTATTATATTAAATTTGGCTGTACTTTCTATTTAGGTAGTAGGTATTTAAATAAATAAATAAATAATAAATGTAAATGTAATGGGTTCAACATAGAATAAGTATGTAGGTAGTTAAGTTCTATTTTTTTTCAAATCAAGAAAGCACAAGGGAAATATAAATTAGATAATTATCATGCAACAACAAATCAGTATCAATACTTTCATTTTTTTAAAGATGATATCCTCCTGTAACTCACTATTATTAGTTTCGTACCTATATGTAAGAAAGAAAGAAAGAAAGAAAGATATTTATTTGTGCCAAACACTTACACTTAACTAATACTTACAGCAGTTTATACAAACAACATATTATTATAGTGTTTGCCACAACCCAGCTCTAACTCAGCAAAATGCTAGCTGCAAGCAACTAGCGCTGGTCTTCCGTTGGCACCGGCAAGTGACATCACGCACGCTTACAACGAAAGGGCAGCGTACGCACAATATTATAAAAAATAAACATACACAAATATACCTATACCTTAAACAGAACTAATCTAACAGGGAATGAATTTCCAAACATCCAACAAGAATAAAAACTAGATAAGCAAATTAATAGCAATATAATATAATAAAATATGAATGTAAATGTGGGTTTGCAACAATGTGCGTTAATTATATAGCACTGGTGTCATGTACGAGTAGTTCCTCCCTTTTTTGGTGTGCATAAATGTATAAATGTAAGTATTAAAGTTTTATCCTACCTAAGCTGAGTGATTACGATTACCTACTTAAGTATGTACTTACTTACTTATATGTAGGACTTTGAAATGCACCCCAAATGTAAACGTATCATAGGTACCTAGTACCCCTAGTACCTATGCAGCTGATGAATAATTTTAGAAGTATCAAAGCGTATAAAGTTATAAAACATTTCTTATTACCTAACGCGAGTTGCTATAAGCTAAGGGCTGTGTGAGATTAAAATGTAGAGCTGTCGTAGGGCATAAGATCGTAAACTTACATAAGTACCTATCTCCATACTGTCGATGACGTAAGCTAGGGCCAGTAGGTAGGTACCTAATCTAACAAAATATTTATGAATTTAGAGGAAAATTATCTATACAAAAATACTGCAGTGCACTTGCATAAATAAAAAAATAAAATAAAAATATTATAAGTAGTAGATATACCTACTACCTAAGTAAAAAGTTAAAACTACTTTAGGTATTATATTATCTGGGGTTAAAACGGATCTATGCATGTTTAAACTTTTGAGTTCTGGGGTGGGTGGAAAAAATTAACCTGTACGAAGCTAGTTACAGTGTGATTCAAACTCAATGGCGGATGTGAAGTGCGCTGCAAGCTCCCCGCACCGCCCCGCATATCTACCTAGTACCTACCTACCTCTGCCTGCGCACATAAACACTTCGGGCCCACTTCACAGCCGCCTTTGAAATTGAATCGCACTCTAGGCAAGTAGGTAACCATAAAGACTAAAGACTGAGAAAACTGGAACAACATAAAACCATTGGCACTGATTAGATATAACTATAGGTAGGTATCTACACTACCTACATATAACTTCAGTACTAGCCACAGATTAGAGAAAAAAAATCATAGATGGTAGACTAAATTGTTTTTCCCTGTTTCACTCCACCTTAGTGAATCAAGGTATGAAGAAAGTACAGACGCCCAGACCTAGAATAATTTCGTTACTCTCGAAGAAAGTGATATAAAAAAAATTGATTTTTGTGTCGAGATGTTGAATCCCGAGCAAGCAAAGGATTCTACTATTGAATCACTAGCGAGTGATCCTAAGTTAGAATCCTGAGCAAGCGAGGGACTAGATGCAAAAACTTTGCTCTCGAGTAGCACATCAACTTTTTACCTCAGCAGTGAGAACATCATTACAGGTAGGTACTTACCTAGTATGGTAACGAACGACACGATCGCGTTCCCGCCAAAAGTAAGTATAACAAAGAAAAAAATGATGTTCTCTCCAAAACTCCATATAAATGTAACCTAAAGCTGGCTAAATACACTTACCGCAGTCATAATATTAAAAGTCACTTTGTCTCAACGTAGTGAGCAAAATAGGATTATGCACACTGTTTTCTCGCTGCGAAGGGTGCAATTTCGAGCTGCTCTGGTGAAAAGATAATTGTGTCTCCTGTCCGTGCTAACCCAGCCAAAGAAAATCTCAATCAATACCTAAACCTGTAAAGCCGGTAACCGGAGAAGGCGGCGCCCCATTGGCCGGGCGGGGCGGGCGTGGCGCGGCACACAGCATCCAATCATCTCGCGCATCTTGCTGCGATAGGGGACTCGTTTCTACGGAGATGGCACATAAAGGAGCTATGTACTGCCAGTGATTGAGTTGAGATTGTTTTGTTTATCAAACAGGAATTACTTACGATAAGATTGGCAGTTTGTTTTTCTTTAATCTGTGATGATTGGAAAGTAGGTAGGTGCTGTTTTGTTTATATAAGGTCATTTTTCTTATTAGACATTATTCGTGTAAATCCATTTAATTTGATAATGTGACCGAGCGAGATTTCTTGTACTTAGGTAAGTACTGGGTTTGTAAAACTGTGACAGGACGGGCCTGTGACGGAACTGCTACCTACTTCAGGGTTAGCGCGGACGGTAAGTAGACAAAATTGTAACTCCCCTGTTTTGCTCCATTTACAAGTACCTACATAAGCAAATATGAAGAAAGTTACATAAAACAACGATAATTTTGTCTACCATCCGTGCTAATCCAGCAGTTCGTCGTCACCGCTCGAGAAACTTTCTTCCCTATTTGTTGTCAGTTTTATGAGCGACGTAGCCTGCCCACTGCCATTTCAACTTTTTTTTCTTTTATATTTTGGCTCCACAGTGTATTTAGCCAGTGTCAAGTATTATATTTTCGTCGTGTTATAAAATATTTCACGCAGTCATGTCCTAGTCATAGTCATAGTCCAGTCTAAGTCATGCTCCAGCAAAGTGGTGGCAACTTTACTAGAAGCTTCTATGGAGTTTTGGAAGCAACACGAAAAATAACGTTTCACCACATTATATCACTTGCCCTCACTCATGCTCGTAATTCAGCACTTAATGCGTAAAACGCCACCAATTTTAAACATTAACACTGGAAAAAGCAAAAGTTTTAAAAAATAATACAATGCAACGACGTGAACTTTTCCGCGTTCCCGCCAAAATTCCCCATTTCAACTTGCTAATATGCTATGTCAATGACTTTTTATAGATCTCCTCATTTCGGATTTTATCACGCAAGGAGAAACTCCAGGCATAGCGCTTTCCATAGAGCTGTCTGTAAGCTCAAAGTCGCATAGATACCTACTTACTTACAAGTAGGTAGAGAGTAGAGACCGTGTCTCACCCTATTATACCTACCCTAGTTTGTCTGTTAAAAACCTATAAATACCATAGAATGAAACATTATAATTAAGTAGGATAGCTACTTAGGATACTTTACTTAGTAGAATTATACAAAGGCTACTGCAGTGAAAGTCTGCAACAGTGTTGCATGCTATACTTACCCATCATTCGGCAGATGTTTCCATTCACACTTTCACCAAGGGTTACGGTTGGAGTTGGATAGGTAGGTAGGTACCTACGTATATCCTTCTTTACGTTAATTAATTTGAATACTTATTTAGGTACTTCTCTAACAATTATCATGCGAAAACTCAGTGAGTGGATCGCTACGTCGCCGAGCCCTATCAGGGGCCGTACTGTGAGCTCTTAGCGCGATTCAAAATTGAGCCAATATTGGTTCGCTTGTCAAAATCTTCATAAAAAAAAACGAAGCCATCCAATACAGGCTCTGTTTTGAATCGCACTAAAGCTCACAGCACGGCCTCTGATCAGAAGTAGTCGCAGCCCATTCCCTGGATAAGTATTACCTGAGTTCCAATAAGCATTTCCATTTCATCCCCACGGGATGGGTGGTCCTATTCTACAGTCCGGGACATGACGGGGCCTAATATCATCATCCTCCCCAAAAGAGTCCACTTTGAGTGGCTTGAGGTCGTGGGTCCACCTGGTGGGGGACCGCCCTACGCTAAGTAAGTATATTTTACTTACTTTGAATTCTAATTAAGTAGTTATAAGTATTGAATGATTACTTGATTATCCCTACCTCCAAAAATATAATCCGTTCATGAACTTATTTATTAAGTAGGTACGAGGTAT
Organism: Ennomos erosarius; assembly: GCA_963580505.1. Classification (NCBI taxonomy): domain Eukaryota; kingdom Metazoa; phylum Arthropoda; class Insecta; order Lepidoptera; family Geometridae; genus Ennomos; species Ennomos erosarius. The sequence continues at coordinate 5,595,530 of OY756999.1, read as the reverse complement.
TTAAAAAATAAGTTCGTGTACGGCACTAGTTTGTTATTTTTCTTAGTTTTTTTTTTTATGAGAATGAATGAGGGGACGAGCTGGTCGTTCACCTGATGTTAAGCAATATGGCCGCCCATAACAGTTGCAGTGTCTAAAATAATAAAGTTTCGCGTGACACTGCTCTGCGCACGTCATCCTGAGACATCACACAGTCTAGTAATCAGATTACTAGACGGTGTAATCAGGTCATAAAGTCTCATTTGCCCAGTAATTTCACTAGCTACAATGCCCTTCAAACCGGAACACAGTAGTACTTGCACACTACTGTTTGGCGGCAGAATAACTGGCAAAGCGGTGGTACCTACCTAGACGAACTTTGCAGAAAAGTCCTACCGCCTAGTAAACTAAGTAGTTATGGGTCAAAAGTCCCCATAGTTCTTTGAAAAAAAGTAGGTAGGTACAACTTGATTTTAAATTAAGTAAGAATTTAATTACTTACTATTAATACCTAGGTGAAAGTGTTTCTCCTTAGGTAACTTATACTAATGAACATTGTGTAGTAGACAAATTAGCAGTTATTTCGTATTTTGTCTTTGTCTATTGAATTCGAAATGGGAAAACATGAAACGAGAACTATTTTACTTTTATGCAGTGTTTATTAGTAAGGTAGTACACAAGTCTATGATAAACAACCAAAATCAAGACTTGAAAATGCTACGTCATCGTCACCATCGGAACAAAACGGCTAAAATCGAGACGTTCGTTAACCGATCAACTTTCAATATAAGGTGGCGGACAATCAACCACTTTTTACTATTTTTTACAGTCTGTAGCTCGTGCCGCGTGCCTTCCGGTACAGACGCGAGGACAAACTATATTATAGTTTGTAATTTTTTTTCTTTGAGTTAATTTAGGTTATTTCGCAGCACGTAGTTTTTATTACTATTAAATTAATCCCCAACTGATGATATCATTAATACTATAATATCATGTAGGTATGTAATGTTAAACTAATTAATAGTTAATTCCGAATACCTAGATACGATTTTATACAAAGTCTATTATATAAATGAAAATAATTTTGTATACCATTAAAAATTCAAATTAAACCAATTATTACAGAACATAAGTCTACGTCAAACAATTTTATTGGTATTTATTAAAAGTTGTAAATAACTTACAATTAATTACTGTATTGGCTCATCCATGGGAATCTTCAAATCCAAATTATATCAACCCTTCATATCCATCCAAAAGTCAGAAAAATTGAGCACTTAAAATAGTTATTAAATGAGCAGGTCCTTGTTTATTATATAAGTACTTTATTCTAATTTGTAATAAGTTTAATATAAAATATGTAAGTTATTAATATGTATTATTTGTTAATCTATCTAAGCTCATATTATTATCTATTGCTACTTCCTATTATTTTATTTGGGTAATTCTTTTTCTTATTCCTTTTCAACCAGCACTACAACTCGTTCCACACTACACAAAGGTTAACTGGAAGAAAATGCTACTTAGTATTAAGTTCGCCTATGTACTTGATTTACTCTTGTGCAATAAAGCATTTTCTATCTATCTATCTATCATATTTAAATTATGTAGGTCCAACTTTGACAAAGAGGTCGCATGAAGAATCCAACTTGGCTGGGCAGCGTTCGGGAAGCTTCGACCTATCTTTTCGTCCAAAATACCACAAAGCCTGAAAACAAAAGTTTTCAATCAATGTGTGTTGCCAGTGATGACTTATGAAACTGAGACGTGGTCTCTTACTGTTGGCCTCATTTGTAAGCTTAAAGTCGCGCGATGAGCTATGGAGAGAGCAATGCTCGGTGTTCCCCTGAAGATCCGAAATGAGGAGATCCGCAGGAGAACCAAAGTGACCGATATAGCTCTTAGGATTAGCAAGTTGTTCAGGCAATGGGCAGGCCACATCGCTCGTATAACTGACACCCGATGGGGAAGAAAGGTTCTCGAGTGGCGACCACGAACCGGAAGACGCAGCGTAGGCCCCTCACTAGGTGGACCGACGATCTGGTAAAAGCCGATGGATGCAGAAGGCAATTCCGTACTAATAAAATAATTAATAAATACTAATAAATTAAATTATTCCTCTTGTCTACTTGCCATTACCCTTCTTCTTTGTCAGCATCTGTCGTTGTTTTTTTGCTTGTCCGTTAATTTTCTCCTAGTTTTTTTGTTTGTTTCATTGTTTTCTTATTTCGTGCAACAGGTAGCACGCATTTTGTCAGATGAACTTTTACCTTTTGGAAAAAACGTTACAAAACCAAAGTCCGGTTGGCCGGTCGTTAACTTGGTGTTTTAGTTCATGACGCTGAAGAAAAACTAATACCTACTTGAAATTTAACGGACTACCTACCTGTAGTAACCGCCTGACTAAGAAAAAAACACCAAAGTTCATCACACAAATGTTTGCCCGGAGTGGGAATCGAACCCAGAACCCATAGTTCAGAAGGCAGAGCTACTGCCAACTAAGCTATCAGGCCAGACGTGTGGAAATTTCACACAGCGCCATCTACCTCCAAACTAAGCAAAGCTTGTACTATGGGATATTTTATTTTATTTATTTATTATTTATATATGATTATGTATAATTAGTAGTTATAATGTGTATGTTTATGGATTATAAATAGTATTATGAATGCATTATTATTATTACTGTTGTTTTTCTATGTTTGTGTCAATAATTTATATTAATAATTATTTTATATCAAATCTGTCTCAAACATACTTATAAAAACTTAATTAATGTATATGTTCTTATTGTACACCACCGTCCACTCCTACTTCATCCAATACTGTCCATCCAAAGGTTGCCTGGAAGAGATCGCTTTTAGTGATAAGGCCGCCGATTGTAATACCTACTATAAGCTGTTATGTATCATTGATTGATTCTGTGGTATACAATAAAGAGTTTTTGTATTGTATTGTATTGTATGGGAACCAGAGCAATATGCCTGTGCTATGTTCACCACACAAATGTTTGTCTTGGGCGGGACTCGAACCCACAACCTACAGTTCAGAAAGCTGAGCTACCGTCTAAGCTATTAGGCACGTGAAACTTTGAAGTCAGTCACAATCAAAATGCTAAAACGATCCATCATTCGTCATGTCACGCGGAAATATCTTATAATCCAATGATATAACTAGTAATAGCTACTACATAATGCATAACATAAATGGTATTTCCATAAATTCCATAATAAATGTGTTCGAGGTTCGAGATGTTTAATTCCACGAAGATTACGGGCGGTGACTCACCTCGCTCTCTATACGGTGTGGTACAAGTCACAAGATCATACGGTTAGGGCAATTGGATATAACTAATTCGCCCACCCGGTACAAGTCATGAAACGTTGAATTAGTAATCAATTATAAATAGGTACCTACTATTGACAGAACAAACGATTGCAATTGAAATAAATTTGATTCTGAAATGTTGCTGTAGTATTCTTAGATTGTCTGTGTTTATTAGTGACGTACTCTATGGCATAGGATTTTAGTTTTATATACTCTGCGTTATTAATATATAAAAGAAGTTGATCATTAGAATTCCGTCTGTCATGTAACCATGCCTGCTTTGTCGGTGTCTTGTCTAAATAAAAGTATTCAAGTCTATAAGTCGTTGTTATTTAATCCAACCGCATCGAGCCCATATCCTCGCCCACACAAAACGAATATAGTTGCTATAAACTAGTTCTAGGTAGGTAAAGGGTAGGTAACTAGGTACTGTTTCATCCACAAAGCAATAAATAAATTACGCTTCTACGAAGAGTAGGTATTTTTTCGTACTCTATGGTTTTACTTGTCGAACCGAACAGCTAACCAATATACACAGGTAGATTTGACAAATACACTAATAATCGACAAAACAATTTACAAACAATACAATTTTTATTCTAGGTATATTATATTTTGAGGTTCAGTAATAATTATTTGGTTTGGTTAGTCAATAAAATGTATCAATATGATTGAGCGTGCGGAGGACCAATAATTGGCCAAGTAATGTATTACGACAAAAAATCTAATACTTACACAAATAATTAGTTAGCCAATCGACCATTGTCCAATCTCCTCTATACAAAATTTATAAAAACCGCTAGTTTCTTATATTAGCGCCACCTTCCATTGATCGTTTGCAGCTTCACCGGGCGCAGACGGTCGCGAGATGCGCACGCGCCGACAGCTGACCCATCGTCTACCGCAACCAAGCGGAATTGATACTTTAAACTAAATAGCTTCCGTAAAATATAATACTGGTATCTAGATCTTATTAGGAAGTGCTGGAAACTGTTGTTTGGCAAATGAGTGTTAGAAATTTTTAGTAGATAATAAACAGAAAGCTCTGTTCGTAAATTAGAAGTCTCTACAGTTTGTTCTATCTAAAATTATGAAGACACGCGTAAAAACTTGACTGTTCAGGTTTTTTATGGCCGTGTATAAGAGGGCTCTTTCTAAAAATGCATTAGTATAAATTGGGTTTCTTCTTTGCTTTCTTTGATCATGTTAGTTTTGAAAGTTAGACAAAAAGGACAGAAGTCAAACCATTCTTTCAAACTTATGATCACACATTCAGTAAAGTATTATATTAGGTAGGTAATGCAAAACTATGCCAAGCAAACTCCGCCCGCCGTAGTGCACGATTATAGGCATCTACCTAGATTTGTTTTACTATTCATAGGAATCTTATAGGTCACGGGCGAGATCCCTCCCTATGGCTCAAATCACTTGCATTCATATACCAATCCTACTAAGATTCTAATTGGATTACTAACTAAAAGTATCAAGATATTTTGGTACATGCGCACGCGCCGCGGCAGATGTCCCGCAGCATCTGTCCACGCACACAGACGTGAGCTGTCATCAAACACACACACACGCGCCAACCTGTCCGGAGAACAGCTGATCGCTACCTGTGACTTTCTTTTTTGTTTTCTAGAAGGATTTAAAGGTTGAGCATATGGTTGATCGTTAAGACTGGATTATGCAACGGTAAGAAATGTGTAAAAAGGGTATGCAAAGCTTTGAGTTGATGCTGTGGAAGTTTGAGAGTGGTCAAGGAATATTAGAACCAATAAACCAACCAAACCGACGCGACGGGCCCGATAGCTCAGTTGGTAGTAACCCTGCCTTCTGAACTGAGGGCTGTGGGTTCGATTCCTACCCAAAACAAACATTTGTGTGATGAACATAGATGTTTGTTCTGTGTCTGGGTGTTATATTGTATTCTATGTATGTATTTACAAACAAAAAGTATCTAAGTATTAAATCCGTTCTCTGGTTCCCATAGTACAAGCTATGCTTAGTTTGGGGCTAGATGGCGCTGTGTGAAATGTCCACACATATTTATATTTATATTATATATATTTTAATAAGACTAAACACAGAGCATTAATAAGGCAAATAGGTTTGAAAGCAATATCTGCATCATGTTCCATCTGTAACCTATTTGTAATTTATTATAAGCAGGTCGTAGAAAGATCATAGCGATTGCTCTATGCTGTGCTTTCTGTGATCGCTCTGCGACAAAGTCTATTAAATAAATATTATATTCACCTAAAGTTGCAGTTTCATTCAAAACTCTCAACTTTAATGGACAGCTGCGAGGCATATTCTTAGTAATTTTAGTGGTCATAAAGTGTACAGAGTTAATCTCTATCCATCTATCATATTCTCATTTTGCCAGCCTCCTGGGTGTGGTGGTTGAGCAGGTACATGTTCTGTGTCTGGGTGTTGTGGGACCATGTTCCTTGTAGTTCCTGGGGCCCTAGATATGGGGAATCCTAGTTAAGGTCCAAGATCTATGTATGTGATCGTTGGGCGTTATTTTATATACAAGTTTCATTGCTTTACTAAAAATAACCACATATATTTTTATCTATTTGAATCATACTGGAATATTTCCGAAGTCAGTTCTCATAAGAGACCCTAGGTCCCTTAGGTATGCAAGGGTCAACGTCCGCAAATCCCTTTGTCGGCAGGTGGGCAGCAGATGGGGTTTACACCCCCTACATCTATTTAATGGAGGGCTTGTTACTATTTGAGTTGCGCGTGAGTAATATTATGTGTTTTTTTTGTTCATCTTGAAAGTGGATTGTTTTTCTTTTTAATACTTTTAGAGGAATGTTAAGTAAGTACATATAATTTACAACCAGTAAATAACTATTTATGGTATCTAATTTATTTATTGTATTTTATTGCAAAAGGTCCGGAAAATATTTTATTTATCTAATAGTATACGTATAAAAAAGAAACAATAAAAAAATCTTCTTTGTGTTGGTAATTTTATATGGAATCACATTGCATTTAGCTGTATATTCTATTATTTTTAATAAATGGGTGTTTTTTTTTATTATTGAAAGTACTGAAACCCGGTGTGGAAGTATAGCAATAATGCATAGTACTTACATAGTACTCTATGCAATAATGCTAGAATTTCTAAAGGAATAATTTATTTATTTTTTTCCATAAATATACAATCATAAACATAATTTATTTCCAAAAATATACAATCATGACGGTAATTACATGTACAAAGGTTACTAAGACATAGCTATAGCTTGTATTAACGCACCATTTTATGTCGTGCTTAACCTACACTAAGAATAATCTTGTGCCGTAGGTTTCAGCAAATAGGTTTCAGCAAATAGTCTGAATCATGAAAATTAAAGCTCCTGTTCTTGTTCCTGTACCAACATTGTTGAACAACATTAACGGTCCAAAAACAGTTCGATTTCCACCTGACGCCCAAACGCACCTGTTTGGCAAACAATATACCGTTGACACACTGACCTTTAATCGTCATACATACATACAAAAATATTGAGAGCTTTTTTATGTGAGTCAGTGTATCTAATACTTGCACATATTTTATGAATCACAGACGAATTATTCATAGTTCATTCAGCCATAGTGCCATATCATTACGCAGAAATTGCAATTATCCAGAGGTCAGCTAGCAATTTTAACCATGATAACTATTTTTAATGATGGAATGGGCCCAATAGAATAGAAGAATAGAAAAAAGAATCCATTTATTCATCACCAAGTAATACTTATGCTCCGTTTGGCAACATCTCACCTCACTTCATCTTTAGGTACTTACGGCATCTGCAGAACTTGCAATAATCTAGAGCTGGAAATACCACATTATTTTTAGGGTTCCGTACTCAACGAACCCTATTACTAAGGCTCCGTTGTCCGTCTGTCTGTCCGTCACCAGGCTGTATCTAATGAACCATATTAGTTAGACGTTAAAATTTTCACAGATGATGTATTTCATGCATTTCTGTTGCCGTTATAACAACGAATACTAAAAACAGAATAAAATAAAATGGAGGCTCCATACAACAAACATGTATTTATGCTCGTTTTTATAGATAGTACGGAACCCTTCGCGCGCGAGTCTGACTCGCACTTGGCCGGTTTTTAATTCTAAAATGGGCTCATGTTTGATAAAACCTCACCTCATCTTTACTTACGGCATCTGCAAAACTTGCAATAATTCAGCGGTCAGCTAACAATAATACACTTAACTCTACTTACGGCATCTGCAGAACTTGCAATTAATCCCACCCGATGACGCTGAAAAATGTGCTAGAATTCAACACTGAAAATAATGACATATAAATAAATGTATTATAAATTAATCCATATTAATGGTAGGCACTTTTTGTAAAACCTTCATTTCCGTTACGACTGCTTACAGCAAAGGCAGCGATAATCATTTGCATTGATTACCGTAGAAACTAAATTAAATGGCTGTTGACAAAACGGCGGAAACACGATTTCAATCAGTAGATGGTTTCAATTTTCAATAAAAATAGCCGCTAATGTATTTTTGTTTGTATTATTTCCAAATTATTTGTTACACTTTGAAGTTTTAGATTTGTGGAGTCTAGTCTATAAAGGATTGTCATTAAAAAGGCAATAAGTAAAGAAAAAAACGAAGAATGGAAAGAAGATATGACCAGTATTAACGTGCATTTTTTTCAATCCTGTAAATGCTAAGTATATGTTTTTAGAAAGTTTAACCAGGTTCATACCTTATAAGTATATTAACATATAAAATTATTATTAAATTAAACTACACTAAGAAATAAATTAAAAATTATTAAAAAAAAAAGATATTTACAACTAAAAACTAAGTGTAATCAAAAAGACCTTTGATGGAGGGGAGAGTGCCCAGAATGCTGGCTGCATTGCCACGTTGGATAGCAATGCTTACTTTTTCAGCAAAAAAAGAGCCAGCCCTCTGGTCACCAGTCGCCTCCACCAAAAGCTTTGCCAAGTCTCTGTTTTGTTTTTAGATAATCACGTTAGTCAGAGTCGGTCAGAGTCAGTCAGAGTCAGTCAGAGTCAGTCAGAGTCAGTCAGAGTCAGTCAGAGTCAGTCAGAGTCAGTCAGAGTCAGTCAGAGTCAGTCAGAGTCAGTCAGAGTCAGTCAGAGTCAGTCAGAGCCAGTCAGAGCCAGTCAGAGTCAGTCAGAGTCAGTCAGAGTCAGTCAGAGTCAGTCAGAGTCAGTCAGAGTCAGTCAGAGTCAGTCAGAGTCAGTCAGAGTCAGTCAAAGTCAGTCAGAGTCAGTCAGAGTCAGTCAGAGTCGGTCAGAGTCAGTCAGAGTCGGTCAGAGTCGGTCAGAGTCAAACTTGGATACTTATATCCATGGGCCGGCAAGCTTATAAAATACCCATATTACTATGAATACCAAAAATAGTAATACTAAAGATAATGAGCTCTAAATATCCCTTTAGCCGAGTAAATAGCAAACGAAACGTTAACAATTAAACCACAATCGTATATCAATGGCAATAAGAAAAAACAAGAGAATGCTTGTAATCTGGCATCTTGCAAGGTGCGCCGGGTCGCACGTGCTCGTCACCTGCCGGTTGAATGCACTGAGACCGCAGTGCTCTTTGAGCTGAGTGTTGCCAGCAGATCTGAAGCAGATTCTCGTGATAAATAATGCCGTGTGTGGTCCTGGTGTGAGAAATGCTAAGCGCGGCGAATAGGGTAACCCCAACGCGTTCAAAGTGGCGATTCGTGGGGGAGGCCTATGTTTAGCAATGGACGACCCTGGCAGATGATGTAATGTAATTTTGTTTAGATCTAGTCTCAACCCCGAAATGGTGCTCGCCTAATAATTGACAACCATGAAGTTTTGAGTGAAGAAAAATAAAAGAATCAATGTACCTATAAGGCAACAGCACGGTACTTTCAGTTCCAAAAATTTCTGCGGTCTCTTCCATCCCATTGGGCGCCACTTTGAGCATGATTGCCGCTTGCATTCAAATCAGTTGCAATCAAGTACGTCGTTCATGATGCCTACCAGGTTGTCGGTCCTCTAATGGAATGCTAGCCTACGCTGCGACTTTCGTGATCACCACTCGAAACCACACGACACCACACTGGATTTTACGAGTGATTGACCTGCCTATTGTAATTCAACTTGCTAACTCTAAGAGCTGTAGGTGTAAGTATTGCCGGCTGTAGGTAATCTTCTGCAGAACTCTTCATTTCGGATCTTATTTCGCCAGGAAACCCAGAACATAATGTAGCTCTTTCCATAGCTCGTTACGCAACTTGTCAACTACCATGGCAACTGCAATTTATTTAGAGAGTCATTTAATTTCAAATCTACTTTAATTACGTGGTCACTACTCAAAAACCTTTTTTTTTCTCAGCGGTTGTCGATTCTGCGAAAGATGTAGCCTCATAGTCTGCCTATTGTTATTTCAAATTGCTAATTCTGTATCTACTGTATTTGTGACTTTAATATCCTGCGGAACTCCATTCGGATCTTATTATAGCTCGTTACGCAACTTGATAACTACCATGGCAACTGCATTTTACTCACCGCGTCATGTTACAAATCAAAGTAGTACAAACAGTTCGTTTAATTAGCAATTTGCTCGTATGACTCACAAAAATATTGATGTAAAAATGTCCTAACTACACTCTGTGACGTACAACAGCCTCTAACATATGAGTCAGACGCAGGACAATGCGTTGAATCATGTATTGTCTGGACATGATGAGTTACACAAAGACGAGAGAGACTTTAGGTACCTTACGCGGTGATTATAGGATGATTTTCTCTATGCCTAAATAAGCATACATGACGAAATAACACCTGATGGGAAGTTTGTTGACGTTGTGGTCTATGGTTGGATGTACTTACGCCCGAGAGATGATAAAAATTCTTTGTTTTGATGACGTTATCCCGTTAGTGATTCTAGTTAACTTGTAACAACCAGCCTTGAGTTCCATCCAGAAGAAGAAGAAATCAGTTGACACGATAAAGCCACCCGTTGTTCTACCACTAACATTTTCGTTCGTTTAGTTCGTTTAGTGTTCAAAATGTGTAATTTATAAGTATTAGGTATCTACATATTATTATATATCTAACGATTAGAAATTGCTCAGAGCCGTTCCACAATATGCAGATGCACATAATGATTACTCGCCATCTTCGCCACAGCCTGCACTGCTATTTGTCGCCAATCTCGGCCAATTTGTCGCCACATGGGTACGGAAGGTGGGCGATACCGGTCATCTTGTTAACGGGCAACTCAAGTAGGCCGTGAATGGCTAAGAGCTGGTGGAGCGACTAATAAGACTCAGTGATAGTTTCTTATTCATTTCTTTTTGCTGACGTATACGATACGTTTTAATTAGTTACCGATAGCATTTCAATTCTGGCTGTCTGATAGTTCATTTGCAGTAGTTCTGCCTTCTGAACTATGTGGTAGCGGGTTCGATTCCCACCCATGACAAACGTTTGTGTGACGAACTTAGGTGTTTTTTCTGTGTCTGTGTGTTATATTGTATTCTATGTATGTATTTGTGTTTACAAACAAAAAGTGGGTATCAAAGTATCGAGTATTCTATCTGTTATCTGGTTCCCAACAAGCTATGCGTAGTTTGGGGCTAATGTTCACACATATTTTATTTTACTTATTTAATTAAATATCCTAAAATAACTATAGGTTTCAGTGCGGTAGAGTCAGTCAGCTGATATCAGCTGCGGTGTTACGTAGGTAGTCGTGCTATTTATTCTGTGACTATATTGAACAGTGCGAGATGTGAGAACGGATGTAGACGGAAGGCGGAAGCTGTGGTGGACCACAGATCGCAGTATCTTATCAGGCATGAAAAAACGTGATAGTATATGTTATGCTGGGAACGTTAACTATGTCGTAATCATTACGTACCTAAATAGAAATAAATCTAGGTATTCTAAAAGGTCAAAGGTGTTGTTCGGGATAAAGGTTCTTCGTATTTTGGTTTGTAGAGCTATTTTATAGAGCTGCATTTTTGACGATAAAATTTACAGTCTTGAAGAAAAAAGCTTGACCAACCAGCATTATAATTAATACCTATATAAACAACACAATACAACACAATACATTCTCGAAATTTAAGCCGTATTTGGTTCCATATATGGCACCGTACAAACTTTCGCGCGCTCATTATCTGTGTGAAGAGCTCCTAGAAAATTATTTTGAATGATAACTCCGCGGTAAAAACGTGCCACAGCCCATCAGAAAAGCACCTAAGTGGTTTTGGACTTTCCACTGGTAAGCTATTAATTTTATTGCATAAATCGTCTAAAATACCTAAAAAAGTAGCCTACGTTTTGAGACGGCGTTTGTTTTGTAACTTACCTTCTGTAGGTAATTATTCTATGGGTAGATAGGCTTTCTTTGCTTTTTGAAATCATCATCATCATCATCAATAGCCCGCATACGTCCACTGCTGACATAGGTTTCCCCCAGAGAGCGCCACTTTAAGCGGCTGCTCGCCTCCTGCATCCATCGGCTCCTCGCGGTTTGCACCAGGTCGTCGGTCCACCTAGTGGGGGGTTTGCCTACGCGCTGGGCCTTCCAGTCCGTGGTCGCCACTCGAGAACCTTTCTTCCCCATTGGTTGTCCGTTCTGGTTCTGCGAGCGATGTGGCCCGCCCATTGCCATTATAACTTACTAATTTTAAGGGCTATATCGGTCACTTTAGTCTTTCTGCGGATTTCCTCGTTCCGGATCTTATCCCGCAGGAAAACACCGAGCATGGAGAGAGCTCTCTCCATAGCTAAGTAGTTGCGAGACTTTGAGCTTTTGAAATGGAACTTCTTTATTGTTACCTAGATATATTTAACTAAGTTGCTGTTTATTAACCATATTACCAAAACGACAGGAAATTTTAAACAATATAGATATAATCTATGATAATTATGTTCCTTCATTAGTAAAATAATCCCTTTTGCCATAGAAATAGCGGTTTTATACAAATTCATGCAAACTCGCATCCTGTCTCAGTTCAAACATTTATTTAATGCAAAACTTTAAAAGAGATCGACAATGACAATGGATTTAAGAACTGATTAACGTTGGCCTTTTTTAGGTTGGATTTTGATCGGGATCAAGGGTCATTTTAATTTGGTTGGGCTTGAATTTAATCGATTGACTTTAAAGGATATCGAAGTTCCGTTACTAAATTATCTTATTTGTAAGAATTCATTTATATGGAAATATAATATCCAAAAAAGGTTTAAGCCGACTCAATTTCACGTGATAGTTCAATACATATCCTTTCTAGTTATTTTGATTAAAAAACCAAAGTACTTTAATAAAATATAAAATTCCTGTCGGACTAATTTGAAAATATTGAACCAAAAATTTTTTCTAAATCTTCGTACCAAACATGTGTAATAATCGTTACCAATGTACCTACCTGCCCAAAGGTTTTCAGGCAACAAACATCGACGAAACAACAAAAAATAATCGAATTATGAATCTCCTCCTTTTTTGAAGTTAGTTGAATTACAAAGCGGTTATTTCTATGGCTGTCTCGCTCCCACTAAACTTTTGCCATAATGATGGAAAGGGCTTATGATTTCTGTCAAAATATTTTTGTTAGGTCTTTAATTTGGTACTTTAGGTATCAATGAATTTTTTCGTAATTAATAAAAAATAAAAAAAAATGTGTGGACATTTCACACAGCGGCATCTAGCGCCAAACTAAGCTTAGCTTGTAATATGGGAACCAGATAACTGATATAATACTTAGATACTTTTTTGTTTGTAAATACATACATAGAATACAAGAATATAATATAACACCCAGACGCAGAACAAACATGTATGTTCATCACACAAATGTTTGTCCTGGGTACGAATCGAACCCAGCACAGGCCTCAGTTCAGAAGGCAGGGATACTACCAACTGAGCTATCGGGCACGTCGAGCCTAATTACCATGTACGAACTTATTTTTTTTGTGTTACGGCACAGGTATGGGTAAAAGACAGGACTGGCACGTATGGGGAAGCACGATATGGCTTCCCTCTCAGGTTACCTTCCGATTGCCGCCGGACATTGAGGCGACACCGACGTACCGACCGCAACACTGCCTTAGACAAAACAAATTACATAGAGAGAGTATTCTTCTTATTACTTATTACTTTGTAAAAAGTTTGTTTGTAAAAAGTTATACTCTTTCTAACATAAAACAACTAAACTAGAGAGTGAGAGAGAGAAAGAGTGTATTATTTTAATTTGAATTATGAAAAGATGTGAAATTGATAGTACCTAATATTGAAAGATTAACGTGATAAGCAAGTCAGAATTTCTTAAATGCCTTAAAAAGTCTTTTTGCCTAGCGGGATTCAAACCTTTACTGTTCATAACATTATATTAAAAGTTGATCACCACCTAACAACACCTTTTTATTGTCCGCATAGGCCTTTGACTATCGAAGGTCTAGTAGCACTTCCACGTTCACTCTGTTCAATTGGTTCTAGACTCTTGACGAAGTAAACCAAGTAATAATTTCATACTTATCAGAATCGATATAAAATACAAATAGATATCCTTCCTTGATTCGTTGTGTCTGTTTTGAGGATGGGTGCTTACGATTACTATGGCGGGGCTATATCAATGCTAGTTTTGAACTATTGGGAAAAATAATAAATAAATAACAATAAATATGTGTGGACATTTCACACAGCGCCATCTAGCCCCAAACTAAGCATAGCTTGTACTATGGGAACCAGATAACTGATACAATACTTAGATACGTTTTTGTTTGTAAATAGAATACAATATAACACCCAGACGCAGAACAAACATCTATGTTCATCACACAAATGTTTGCCCTGGGTAGGAATCGAACCCACAGCCCTCAGTTCAGAAGGCAGGGATACTACCAACTGAGCTATCGGGCCCGTCTCTATAATTATCTACAGCTTTGCAAATTAGTATTAGTAAATTGTTTCACTTTCTAGGGCTAAGTTCTATGCGCTTCATCTACTTTATTTTTTTAGTCTGAGTCTACCGTGGTAATTCTGTATGGTGGTTTTAATTCCGAATAGACTTACATTTCATCCGCTGGAGGTGACTCTGAGAGGTCAATATAGAAACAGCCCCATTTTTCAAATGCTCGGAAGTAAATATGGTGAGGATTGGAAGATGGAGTACCAGAAAAAAACTAAAACCTCCTCAATATATGGCAGCAAATGCACCATCAATAGTCTCAATTATTATGAATCGCTGTTTATTTAAGCATTTACAAGTTTAGGAACAATATAAGTAATACAATACCGTTAAAATGGACTTATCGCTAAAAGCGATCTCTTCAACCTTTGGTAGGAAAGAATTATTGGAGAAATAGAGGTCGGTGGTGTAAACAAATTGAACCATACGTTTAAAAATATTGCCAAATTTTCCTAGCTCCCCAGTCCGCGTCCCCTTATCATCGTGTAACGGTCTCCCTTATCTCGGAAGACGTTAAAGCCACCCGAGCGGAGCGGCAGATGCGCCGGCATCTGGACGTGCTGTCACTGTCACTGACCTTGGCGATCTAGCATTCTACTCGAACATACGTGTTGGAGACATAGGTATAAAGCATTGAAACTAAAAGTGGATCCAGGAGTATTTAGTATAGTATTTGTAATTAGCTCTTAGTTTCTGTCGTAAATCTGTGATTGTATTCATTAATTGTTGACCGATGAGAGATTCGCTCGTAGAACTGACAACCGATGGGGAAGAAAGGTTCTCGAGTGGCAACCACGAACCGGAAGACGCAGCGTAGGCTCCCAACTAGGTGGACCAATGATCTGGTGGAAACCGTGGGGAGTTGATCGATGCAGGAGGCGAGCAGCCGCTCAAGGTGGTGCTCTTTGGTGGGGTTATGTTCAATGACGAATAAGTGCCTAAAATCAATAAAAAAATGATTTGCAGTTTACTTTATTCTTATTAGAACCTTTCAATTGTTTGTTTGTTTGTTGTGTCTTGGTAGAACTTATCTATGTTTTTAATTGAAGACACAAAAAGTAACAAAAACATTAAATATTTTACCGTGGCTTTCGGCTCCTTTAATTCGATTTTCCGAAAGGTCACTAACCTTTATCAAGTTCTAATAAGAGTCGATCTCAACAGTAGGGTGAACCACCCAGTCGTGAGCTTACGTAAGTAATCGATCGCACCTGGGCCGGGCTGACACCTGCCCAATTATTACTGAGGCGGTCTCTCGGTACCTCACCTCATACGTGGCAAAATAACAGGCGAACTTACCTCATTAAAATGAGGTGTTCGAGACAATAACTTGTTTTGTTTTACAGATAATCGTAATCTGTTATAATCGATCACTGTGATCACTATTTTTATTCCATAATTCCGTAGTGAAATGAGGAACTATAATTTCCATTTCATACAGCTGATCATAGTGGAACAAACCTCATATTTTAATAAATATTTATAAATACAAATTAAAGTCGTAAAGTATATTAGCTTCAAGCTAAAGTCTAGACAAAGTTAAAGACCCTTATTTATAACTCTGTTAGTAACCTTTGCTATAGATAAAATAAACCTCCTTTTTGCAGTAGACAGATAATAAACGATCTACCTATATATACGACCTTTTTTTCATTATAACTAAACTTAATATGGGCCTATTTGACCGCAATCACACCTGATGGAAAGTATGTTATTATGATGAAATTGACTGTCTATCTGTTTGTTTGTACGTTTGTTGGTGAGTTTATTTGTTTATCCAACTTTCACGCCAAAACGGCTGGGCCGATTTTGTTGAAATTTGACGGACAGATCAACCAGAACTTTTCGCACCGGAAAATTTGGAGAATTGACTGATAACGAAAAACTGGCAATCTGGTGAAACCACGGGGCTATACTAGTACCCTATTATCACTAAAAGCTAAATCGTTATATTGTGGTCAGGCCGAAAGTCTTCTTCTACGCGAATAAGGTCGCAGGCAACAGCTAGTGGTAAATAATATATAACGGCTTCTAACGTCTTCCCAGCATGTCGTCTAGAAATAAGACGTCACATCGACGACTCGTAGGGGGCGTCTTCGCACATGACGCGTAATTGACGGTAGCTGTGGCGAAACGGTATTATATAATTTAGTTATTATGATCAAAGGCCTATTTTTTTAGATCACTTGGTTCTGGCGTTCATTAAAAATTTTCCAGTGCAACTCCGCTGCGGAGTTCTAAAAATATATTCTAATTTCGTTTGTTTTACAAGACATTTATTATGTTTATTCGGCTCAAAATGTTATATCAGAAATTTTTGGAAGAAAGTGGTAAATTGAAAATAAACCCTGAAAAATTGATACAAAAAGGTGAAATTTAAAATTTGCAGTAAATATGAAGCTATATTATATTCATTTTTGAGTACATATGAGTAGTACGTTATTTATATTAGTATAGATGTTGTACCTATTTTATCTATACTTTATGTATATTATTCTCTATCTCTGATGGGATGATGATGATTCTGCTGCCTTAGGTACTGTCCAATGGAGTGCTTTCTAACCTATATAAACAACGAATGTTTTCAATTCGTTTGCACTTTTTTTTTGTTTGTCTTATTTTTTATTTTTTTGATTTTGTCTTCGTCTTTTCTAATCCATAAGATTTAAAGCTTTTTGGCATCAAAATCAATTCAGTAGAGTGGTTCGAAAACAAAATAATTGGATAAAATTGTGTCATCCAAGAATATGCTTTTCAGTTAGGTAAAATGAAATTAAGTTGTCCCTGACTACAAATTCCAATAGTTACGTATAAAAAGTAACCTGATCTGAGCCGTTGACCGGGGCCTGTACTATAGTTTATTCTGTGGGACAAAGGAAGTGTGGGAGATAGGGGTGCGTGGGTAGCGGTAACAGCCACAGGAACTTACCACCTGTGGTTACAGCGACCGATGTGATTGATACTTGAGGCTAAATAATAGATCAAGCTTAGCTTAAGTATATAGAAACAATAAAATATTGCATTTGTTCAGTTTAAGTTTTTTTTATTATAGTGATGACTGCCCGAAACGGTGGGGAACCGATGGATGGTGGAGGCAAGTGGCCGCTTAAAGTGGTGCTTTATGGGAGATGCCTGTGTGGAGCAGTCTTAGAGCATTTAAAAAAGGAGGTGGCAAGGCAAGCCGTTCCCCTCTGCCGGTCATATGGCGCTACTTGGTCATCTACAATATCATAATGTGCGTGTAGACACTGCGTAACTACCGCTAGTTTATATAACGGTGTGCGTGTTTTAAGATGGTGTGCGGCGTGAGTTTACACGCGCCGTTTGCGCGTGTTCTATGCGTGTCTACCTCGTCCCCCGTAGAAATTGGCAGACAATGGATTATTCTGATTTTATAAGGATTCATGTAATAAAAAAGTAGCTAATAGTTAGTATTTAAATAAAACACCACAATAAAGAAGTTTGACTAAAACTTGATTTAGTCCAATTTAGTGAAACTTGCTACACCTCAGTAAGGTGATAGAAATAAAAGAAAAAAAGAAAAAAAATGGGAAAAAAGAAGGAAAATTAAAAATAAGTATAAAAAAAGAAAGGAAAAAAGGAAGGGAAAAAGGAAAAGATTTTTTTCTCTATTACAAAAAGGTGACACGCAAATACGAGAAGTTTTCATATCAGCACCGTTAAAAACGGAAAATTGTATAAATAAGATATTTCTTTTTTTTATACATATAGCCGCTTTGGAAACCCGTGATGACCAAGTAATGACTATGAATAGGTAAGCACACTGGAAAAAAAGACTAATTCAACTAAAAGTATCAATATAGCAAGGTGAAGTATTTTATTAAGTCTGTAATGAAAGTAAGTCTGTTGAGAGGAAGCTGCAGTGGTAAGCAACGTTTGAGCTTTTTTGCTTTATTTTTAAGTACCAGCTAGAGTTGTTATTTTCTTTCCAAAAAACAGATACTTAGGGTTTGAAAATTTGGAGTTCTGCATAATCTAGTAGGTAGGTATAACACCAGTGTTTAACCAGCATGAACTAGCCATCATCGCCAGCATGAAGACATCCACTACAATAGGCTTCTCCCGTAAAGCGCCGCGGTTGTTTGTTGCCTAACCTTAAGATAGATAGGATTTTAATTAGATAGTTGTGTATGACTATTTCATAATATTCTTCACACAAAACAGATTGTCACTTCCAAAGTAAAAAAAAATACTAAACAAACAGTTACCTACCTCTGGCGTGCGCGGGAGGCACCTGCGCGGGCGCACGTGCCAACTGTCCCGTGTCTCCCCCCGCTCACCACTTCCTCTGCATCCGGGGAGAGGCAGCTTTTTAACTTTTTCTACTTGAATTAAGAAACGCGGCATGACCAATTTAAACCAAAATAAAAAGTAGGTATTGTTTGTTTAAGATTAAAATGGTGACACGATTAATTTGAGGTACCTACGTAGTGTGATTAACCTTTGAAAATTGATTTAAAAAATATACACCATGTTCAAATTACGCTTTAGTTTAAGAATACTTAACACCTTTATTCATGTTTTTTTACATCATCCACCATTCTTGTACCGCTGATGTACCTATCGCAGACATTGACCAGTCAGTTATGGCGCTCAACCGTCCGACCATCGCCTTAAATACCTTCGCTAAATCCGTTGCCCAACGGTCTAAATGACCCGCCGACTAAACTGTATCAAAGAAAAAAATCATAATGCCTAAACACAAAGCGAATCATTAAAAAGAGACCACGCATTGTCTACTGGACAACCGACCAAACTTTCCCATAAGGACCACAGACAAAACATCGAACGTTACAATTTGCAAAGAAACTAGACCGTTCTCACGCACGCAAAAATTTCACCGATAGGCGAACGTCCAAAATTCCTTTTCAAAAAATCAGAACAGAATAGGAAGGAACAATAAAATAGATTCGCGAAAGGGATTACAAATAATGCGATGTAAGAAAGGGGTGGCATTGTAAAGGTGAGGTCAGTCGGGTCATCTAAGACGCAGGGATGACCCCATCACTCAATGCGCGGCAATTTCGGGGTGTTTAAAGTAGTGTAAAGGGTTGTTGTGACCCTGCCTTTGTGGCGGGTCAGCGCGGGTTGGCTACCTGCGTCCGGCGGTCAGCGTGACCCTGCCCAGTGAATGACAATTAAAACGAGAACGCTGCTCTAACCGTTGTAATTCGGAAAATCGCGATAACCTCTGCTTTTACTTACACTTGATTTAGTGATAGCGATATTATTATGTTACCTATTTGTAGCCATTTGACTTATATCTTTTTCACTTAGGGGATTCAACGAAATAAACTTAAAAATGTGTTTAAAACATTTGATACGCGCAACGGTTATGTTTTTTTAGATTTAACAGGATTTTCGTAACGGTTTTTTATTTTATGTAAGTATAAACCCCCCCGCCCGGTCTCTACAATTTAAGCCTTCTGTTATTTACCTTTATTTAATTTTGTAAGTACTTGCAGGCTAAAATTACACCATCTTACGCATATCACTTAAAATCTAAGATTTGTAAAGAATGCTCCTAAAATGCAAGCGTTACTCGATATTGCTACATATGTCTTGCCTAACGAGTAAGTCCACTGGCTTGCCATCAATATTATTCAAACGTAGCTTGACGTATAACGGCCATACTTCAAAGCAAACAAAGTCCATCTATTGTGCTCCTTATTATTAAAACCGTATAAAGATTCGCCAAAGAATTGTGCCAACGGCGAATCAGTTCGGACAATGCAAAAAATAGAGCGTAGAACTATTTCCCATAAAAATTGTAGCATGAAAGGGTCATAGATACACCTTTGTTATGGACAGTGAGAAATTTTTGCGTGGTCTTTAGACTGTTTGTTGGGTCAGTTAGACCGCGCGGCTAAGGTAGTTCGTGCATTGGTGCGTGCGCGTCGCAGGGTTATGCAAATTAGTTGGCGAGAACAATGGCCTGTCTTCGTGAGATGCTCGGCGCCGACAGATTTGTTGGCTAGCTTGTTTATTGATAATCGTTGGATTGTGCAGCCTGGCGCAAAGTTTAACCAGCGCGAATAGATTTATTGTAAACTGATTAATAATTGAATTGCACGGCTGCACGCAAGCAATTGCATGGCAATGGGCAGAGCACAACGCTCGTTGAACTGACAACCGATGGGGAGAAAGGTTATCGAGTAGCGATCGCGAACCGGAAGACGCGGCGTAGCTGATATAGGTGGACCGACGTTCTGTTGAAAACCACGGGAAGTCGATAGCTGATAGATATAGGAGGCGAAAAGCAGCTCAAAGTGGCGCTTTCTGCTTTCCAACTCACCGGATTGGACTCTACGAACTGAGCCATGATCACATGATCGCTAGTTGCGAAAATCTTTAGGACTAAGGGTTTCGCCGACTAAGCAGTCATGGTTACACTTTAAAAATCAATTCGGTATACACTGTCATTTTTCAATAAACCTTTTTCATTTATTTTCTAAATATCTCTCATGCGTTAAGCAAGTATGCTCTACTTAGATTTTAGAACCAATGGTGCTGAATCTTTAGTTTGTGCAAGTCGGTTCTAATCTGAGACACCTTGTCTATCCATCTTTTACCGATGGCACCCATCTGAGGGGATAGACATTAGCTAACTTACGAATGCTACGATTGACTTTATTGCTCCTATTTACATAATTATCATAAAAAATTCAAATTTTATGCTGTTGCATGAGTATTGAGTAGGTATTATCCAGAATCACGATGATCATAAAAAGTGTCTGAAATGGACTGTAAAATGGACAGATAAATAGAGATGTTATCGTTATAATCCGCAAGCACCATTTTTCTGCCAATTTCTACGGGGGACGAGGTAAACACGTATAGCACACGCGCACACCGCGCGCGTAAACGCACGTCGCAGACATGAACACCGTTATATAAACAAGCGTAGTTACGCAGTGTCTACAAGCACATTATGATATTGTAGATGACCAAGTAGCGCCATATGACCAGCAGAGGGGAACGCCTTGCCTTGCCACCTCCTTTTCTAAATGCTCTAAGACTGTTGATAGTCTTTATACCAACAATAGTAAGAGCTGTGGAATCAATAAATACTTCAGTAGATAATTTAGCAGTGATTTTAATTCTAACATCAGATTTGCCTACACGACAAGAAAAAGAAGTATATTAGCATAGTCCTAGCTCATCTTTGTGGTCCTGCGGTGAAAGAATAGGACCACCCCATCTCTTCCCGTGGGTGCCTTAAGAGAGAATATCCAGGGAATGGGTAGCGTTACCTTCAGTCTGCATTATAATCTACTGCGATCACCAGTGCCGCACTTGGAGGTTATGTAAAGGGAGGCAAAAAAGAGGACTGGGGAGGAGTTATGTTCAGCAGTGGGCGCAAAAATTGGTGTCAATTTTCTAATAAGATTTATATTTCTGTCTTTTTTGATTAAAAGACGCTAGTTACTTTTTATATTAAAATTGTATATCAGTCCATATCTCCGAATTCAAAAAGTGAAACGTTGTCCGTTCATTTGTTTGTTTATGTGGCTTTTGGGGAAAACGGTTGAACCAGAAAGGATTTTTTTTTAATATAATGCAGGGTACAGAATATACGTTTTCCCGGATTTGTTGACGACGGTTAAGTTGCTGGCTAAAGCTAGTTCTTAATATAGGTAAGCCAATTTCCTTGATAGTAATTTAGAGACGTTTTTCTCCTCATACATTTTCTTGTCACTGATAACGAAACAAGCTCTCAAGGTGCGAACCGTTGACCCCAATCACCTACCCTCAAAAACAGCCAATTTTCAACCTTAAATCTTGAGGCTTAAAACTTACGTAAACGTTATAAATTCAGTTTGCTATAGTTACAAAAATAATATATACTTAATTAAGCAGTTTTGGCAGTCTTTATTGTGAAGGCGTAAGGTTTTATTTCGCTAGTTGATGTGTGATGGTAAAACTTGTTTCAGTTATCGCCCAACGGGTTTCTTATCAGTACGGTTTGGTGCTCAGCAGATGTGGTGGAAACAATCGATTATTTTGAGTACTTGAATTTTCAGCGTTATCGGTCAGAGAGTATTTATTATTTATAATATCGTTTTGTCATCATCATCATCATCATTAATAGACCGAAGATGTCCACTGCTGAACATAGGTCTCCCTTAGATACACATCAGGAATGCTGACACAAGTGGACGCACAGCATTCTACTCAAGATTGTTTGAATGCCTCATCAGCATCAATACAACACCCAACATCAGCACCACTGGAGCAGTTGTGCCAGCAGCCTCAAGCCACACTCCGTTATTTTAAGGAGTTGGGGTGGCTCGGGTAGCTGCTGGCAGAGGGGGAAATGCACAATACACCCCAAGCGGGACGTTAGTGCAGTACTTAGCGCCCCCACGTAGAATTAGAATTAGAATAGGCCTCCCCCATGGAGCGCTACCTTTAGCGGCTGCTCGCCTCCTGCATCCATCGGCTCCCCGCGGCTTTCACCAGATCGTTGGTCCACCTGGTGGGGGGCCGGCCTACGCCGAACCTTTCGTTTAGTAAGATAAGTATATTATTATGTGAGAACTTTTAGTCCTTTAGTAGGTAGAGTAGGTTGTAGTTTAGTTTAAAAAAGTCAAGTCATTGACGGTAACGAAAACATAAAATTCCATCAACCAACAGGATTTGAGCCCGCAACCTTCGGACTGTCCTAGTGTCCAAGTCAAGCACTCAGCCTTTCACCATAGAACATTTTGCCGTAAGACAATAGTCGTTCTCGCTTGAATATTCTGACACCAGGGCTGATCACTTGCCTACACGAGAAGAAGAAGACGACCATAATTAATAAGTATGATTCCAAATTCTCGAAGACATTGCAAAGATCAAAAGCTCGAAATAACCAGAACACAACGTTAAAAGTTTTCAAAGCTGATCACGTGGTCAGTCAGTTTTTTTGTCTTTGTCGTTGGCAAGTTTTGTCAGTTTTATGTTGGTATAAGCTTAGGTAGGTATCATAGAGAAACTAAGGTAGAGCGGCAGCGTAACAATAAATACAATTATCGTCAAATTGAATATAATTATTAGTCGTAAACGCGTTCGGGAAACTTCAACCTATATTTTCGTCTAAAATACCGCAAAGCCTGAAAACGAAAGTTTTCAACCAGTATGTGTTGGCAGTGATAACTTATAGCACTGAGACGTGGTCCCTTACCGTTGGCCTAATGAGTAAGCTCAAAGTCGCGCAGCGAGCTATGGAGAGAGCAATGCTCGGTGTTTCCTTGCGAGACAAGATCCGAAATGAGGAGATCTGTAAGAGAGCTAAAGTGACCGATATAGCTTTTAGAATTAGCAAGTTGAAGTGGCAGTGCGCGGGCCACATCGCTTGTAGAACTGACAACCGATGGGGAAGAAAGGTTCTCGAGTGGCGACCAAGAACTGGAAGACGCAGCGTAGGTGGGCCCCCCACTAGGTGGACCGACGACCTGGTCAGAACAGTGGGGAGCCGATGGATGCAAGAGGCAAGCAGCCGCTCAAAGTGGCGCTCTTTGGGGGAGGCCTATGTTCAGCAGTGGATTTTCAGGCTGAAGATGATGATGATGATGATTAGTCCTAATATTTTGCTGAGGTTATGAGAATCGTGATTTTCACTTTTACTTGTGATTTTGTCCCGCAGTCCTCTGAAGAAACACTATTTTGCATCTTCGTGAGAACAACGCGATTAACGTTATTAATTCATGTCATACTTGTCTTGCTACTTTGTAGTGTCTGGACTGTAAATCTTTTAAGTTAATGATAATTATGAAATACGATCTCACAAGATTATTGAACTTCACATGAACATGTAAGTAATAAAAAAATTTATGCCACAGTCGTGTGATTGACTTTAACGAAGTGGAACTGAAAAACTTTGGTAACAATTTACAAATATATATACATATACAAATAATATGAGCATAAGTAATTATGTTACGTACGCCACCTACGCAAAAAATAACAAAGTGTGAATAAGCATTACATAGGGTGGGTATTTTAATCCTTTGTTAAGGTAATCAATGGTCAAAAACTTACAAATTCTAATGGTTAGAATGTGTTAAGTACTAGTCCATAGTGCATTGCGGAAATAAAGCTAAATCTGCAACTCTTAAATAGCTGTAACATCCATACAGTAGCTTACACACCGCAAACCCCGGCAGCATCTTTTAATCCCACGTCAAAAAAAGCTCGACATCTCACAATATAGTGCCAAATTACCATAAACAAAACATTATGCGAGAGCGGTTAGCTGGAACTGGTTCCGGATTAGACCGGTTGCTTGTGGATATCGCGGATACAATGATTCCATAGTTCCGCGACACCTAGACAATGTGATTGTCTATTGTTTTTTGTATGGGGCGAACCCACCGCGCTTCACTATTGGAGAGTTAAAAATTTAGAGCAGTGTGTTAGCAGTAAGGATAGTTCTAAAAATATAGAAGTATGCGGAAAGAAGACATGTGTTGCAATTGATGGCATTCAGCGTTATTTTTTTATGGTAGCCAAACATCATAAAATACCTACTTAGTTGATCGTTTTTGTTGCGATTGGCCTTAAAATCTAGCGATCAAAGATCAAAATTGTACTTAATATAAAAACTTGTCTATGTTCGTTCGTAGTAATGTATTAACTTATATATTTAAAACTCAGTTTGAAGATCCTAATCAAAACAGCAGTCTCATGTAACTAAAACCTTTTGATTTGGTACTCGAACGTTTTGCTTTACATAATTTTTACTATTCAGATTTTGTGCAGCTACGACGTTTTGCGTTTTAACCTACGTAATAGCTATTCTGTTATAACATTTTTGTTACATAGCTATGCCTGTATGACTATGACCCTAACCTGTCTTTGTTTTAATTTAATTTTAGTTATCAGTATCTTAGCTACACAGCAAATAGCTCGCGCTTTCGCAATAAGTAGCGAATGTCCCCTTACTGCTTCATGTCTGTATTGTGGGCGATTAGAGTGAGAAACTTAAACACGGTCAAGATGAATGGACAAAACGGATGGCGGAAGGGTTGTTATGATACTAATAGCCGGATGGCTTTTATTTGGAGATTAATTGAAGACAAAACTGCAAGTTCCCATAGGATGAACAAAGAATTGAAATTATGATAGTTTAGTTACCTACTGAAAGTACCTATGCTTTGAACATTAGGGTATTATATCGTAAATTACTGAACAAGAAAAAAAAACTTTGAGTTGAAAATACCTATACCTTCGTATACCTAACCTACTATAAGCAGGCACAAAAAAACTATAAACCGTTTAATTGGTGCTATATTGGCACCGTACGACGTTTGCGTGGTTAGTGCTGTGTCAGAATAGCTCCTAGAAAATGATAATGACAATTTGCACGGTGAAATCGTTTAGCACATCAGAAGTAGGTAGTAGTCTTATAAGTAAAAGTTTGTTGTAAAAAGGAAAACAACGTGAATAGGGCGTTTATTATTCTCAATACTCGCATGATAGCTCAGTTTGGTACTGTTGGTAGTAACTCTGTTATTTGAACTATAGGCTGTGAATTCGATTCTCCCTCAGGACAAACATTTGTATGATGAAAATAGGTGTTTGTTCTGTGTCTGGGTGTTATATTGTATTATAAGCATCTGAAAACAAAATAAGTATTCTATCAGCTATCTAGTTCCCATCTTAGAGCATTTAACCACGGTTCCCATTGTACAAGCTAGGTAGAAACAAGCTATGCTTGGTTTGGGGCTAGATCGCGCTGTGGGAAATGTCCACACATATTTAAAAAACATGGATTTATCTCTTCGCCCATTCAATTGCGATACGTCTCTATACACATAATCAGGGCACAGATTTGTTTCCGCCAACGCATCTGGACCGTGGGAACGGTCGGTAGTCGCTACTAACCTCCGAACTTGACCCCATCATCCCAGCTTCCCACCGTCTCTGACTCACCATACTAAGAACTGTAATGAGATTAATGCATAAGAGACCACTTACTTAGCAGTTTATAGTTATGGCTTGGAATTACGCAGGACAGTTGTTAAAACACCATCAATATAGTCGTAATTATAACTTTGTAAGTAGGTTCAGCTAAATACCAGCTCGAAGCCCTGGATTCAGAGACGAGCCAAAAGGCTCATTAGAATAAGAATAAGAATAAATTTATTTGTCAACATAAAGGGTTACAGAATACAATTATTATACGTTGGTATCTTGACGAGGTTTACAATTTTCTGTTAAATAAAGTATATAGGTAGCTTATTGCATTAAGATGGAAGATGCAATTAAAAATGAAGGTACCTAATTAATAACCCAATGCAACATCTCATGGTCACGTTGAGAACCAAGCTAGGAAAAACCTGTGTTATGGCCTACAACGCTCCCCCTCGAGTTTCACTAAGTCTTTTAACATAGGATAGCAACAGCAAACGGTAACATTAGCATACCTATTAATATAAATAGGTGATACTTAGATAGATAGATAGATAGATAGATAAACTCTTTATTGAAACACCACATCACAAATGATTAAAAGCTAACAACAACAAAATTAACAAAAGTATATCAATTGGCGGTCTTATCGCTCAGAGCGATCTCTTCCAGACAACCTTGTACGGAAAGGAATGACATAGCAATACATGGACGGTGGTATTCATACAAAAAAGAACGCTGTGTATAGTCATATATACATAAATAAATATATCTTAAATACATACATAATTACATAAAAATCCTACAAAGACATAATACATAATAATATTCATAATAGATATACTACATTTAATTATAATAAATAAAATATACATAGATGATAATAATATAAGATGAATTATCTGATAGCTACTTAGACGAAAGATAAACACGACGATATAACACGATTTTTGAAGACATTCAGCGATGGTGCTTGTTTAATATCAGTAGGTAAGGCATTCCATAGACGAATAGCTTCTACTGTAAATGAACAATCATAAAATTTGGTTGTGTGTACTGGCATATTTAGCATCAGGTTCTCAGACTTTTTACTTAATTATTTCATTAAAACGAAAGTGAATTTATTCGAACCAATTTTTGAGGGTAGTTGATTAACAATGTTTGATTTCTTTAAGACAATCGACCGTACTAACTAAAAGCTATTTTACAAGTGTGTGTTAATGTTAGTTACGTTTGTGTGTGACAGTCTGGTACGTTACACTAAACATAAACCGTCTTACCACAAAAGATTTAGACGGGCCTTAAACACTTGTTGAACAGTTGTTTCATGAATTCCGTACCACAAATCCGCGCCTAACACTCGTTTAAGATAGACAGGCGTTAAACATGTGCTAAAATTTAAACATACTCAACCCTTAGTTTAAGAGGTGTTTAACTGTCGCTGTCACCATAACACACACAATCAAACTTCACGCTAATAACGTTCCGTTTTTTCTATGGTCACAGCTATGACGCTAACATGTATTGGATTTACAAAATGAGTTCTGCGCGGAATGAAATGTTTCGTATAATGTCACCTTATTTAAAAAATGAGGATCGAGTTAGACAGTGTTTAAGTAAACACGGAATAAACATGGTTTTGTGGTGACAAAAATAAAACATCCGTTTAAGGAGTATTTAACTTTTAGACGCTGTCTAACTAAACATGTATCTAAGCGATGTTTAAAATTATTTTTGTGGTAAGACGGAAAGTGTGTGTGATACACAAGGAAGTTATACGTATATGGTGACAGAAAATTGGTTGAATGCATTGTGTATTAGCGGGTGTAGGTATAGTTAGTCATTGGTAATAACGATGCGTTGGTTGAAGCTAAGCTCCAGAGCTTGGGTCACCGACGAAAAGTTGCCAGCTTATCGGTTTTTATAGGCTGCACTTTGGTGATTGTGCGATGGAATTACACGAACTAATTCCCTCATCTCCATTCTTTCATCGGACTACAAGGCGCACAGATACTCGGCATCCTTATATCGTTAATATTCCTACAGCCCGCACTAAGCGTTTCGCATCAAACTTATAGTGCGAACAGCAAATGAGTGGAATACCTTGCCGTCGTCCTTGTTTCCAGATTGCTATAACCTGGGTGGCTCATGTCAATAGTGAAGAGTGTGAGCTCTAGGCAAGCATGCACCACCGTAGGCCGCGTCATCACTTACCATCAGGTGAGACAGTGGTCAAATGCTATGCCTATAAATTATAAAAAAAGGTAAGTACCTATACCTACTGTGCAAGTTGGTTGTTGTACTTAGTAGAGGACTTGTTGCACAGATTACTAAATATAAACGCTTATTAGGTGATAGGACTTGCAAAAGTGTCTAGCTAAGTAGCTACAGATATTCTGCCGCCAAGGAGTAGGCTAGCACGAATCTTTACGCGAAAGTAAGTGTAACATTAACATAAGTCAGTTGTATGGCATTTGATCAGTGCCCCGTACAACTAACTTACAATGTTACACTTACTTTCGCGTAAAGATTCGTGCTAGGACGCCGGTGCGACGCACGCTGTTGCGAAAATTTTTGTAGATGGTTCGTCAGTTCGAAAGCTCATTGTATCGAAAAGCAACCGATCGAACGATCCTAATTCGAAACATGTAGTTGCGAAGAACGCCGGTGCGACGCACGCAGTATTATACCTACTGTGTTCTGGCAATGGTATTGTAGGTAGTAAAATATGAAGTGTGGCAGCGAGCTAGATCAGCTGGTAAATATAATATGAAGAATCCTCAATGGTTTTTAGCATTACAACGTCCTCTCGTGCAACCCGGAAGTAGATGTTAGGTAGGTATCAAAAAGATCACCGTACATTCGTTCTCACAGCTGCCCGAGAATTCTTAAACCTATTAGCTAATCTCTAAAGCACACTGTCTTCAACTCCTCACCCTTCTTGTGTGACCACTTGTAATCAATCATAGGCGCATCCTTCCTTGGGGTCCATGGTTTTTGTTAGATCCTTATGCAAATATGCGCAATTAAAATATTGCACGTAACGGTCTTGCGAATCTTTTGTGTGTTAAACCCTTGGACGGCAGCTGGACTGGATGGTCATAGAGAACGTTAGATACAGTGGTAATAATAATTGAAGTAATCATAGTTTAGAACGGTGAACGGTCATCTAGACAAAAGATTTGAACGCCGAATAGTTCTAACGAATTCGTTCTTCTTTGTGTTAGCCTTTTTCACCTCTTTTAAAGTTGGTGGCGAAATGGTACAATCAAATCCGATCATCATCAACAGCCTGGAAACGTCCGCTGCTGAATATAGCAGGGCCCAGGGAGCGCCACTTTGAGTGACTGCTCGCCTCCTGCACCCATCGAGCACGGCGCAGCGCCGGCGCGGTGTAGGATCCGATCGGAGTGCAACCAATTTATTTTTGAGGTCAGATGGAAATTCTTAAAAAATGGGATCCATAACGTGGTATCCTTTGGGAGCTACCCAAATATATCCCTGTTATAGGTAACTGTGCTATCTAGGATTGAACATTTTCTCTCATGGCAATAGCGAACTATTAATTATAATTGAGACACTTCATTTAAAAAAATCTTGATATGATTGACTGGTCAAATTGATCGTCATGGCGAAAGATTCAATTTCAAAGGTTTTCATGGAGATGATTTGAATCAAATCGATTTCTTGCATTCAACATGGATTTACTATTACTATTCGTTTCTTTTTTACTCATAATAACAACCAGTCTCAAATTAAACGGATATCCAATAAGGCGGATATATTTCGGTGAAGATGGACCGTCTTCAATTATAAAAGTGGCCGATTTAGATAAGCCTCCGGTAGTCGATTTGGAGATGAAAATTATCGAAAAGTACCATTTTATCGTACCAAGGTACGAGCAGGAAGGACAGATGAGATTTAAAACAATAAGCAAAAGGGGAGACAAGCAGAAGAAATTGAATTTAATTCGTAAACAACTGAAAAAGTGACAGTGATTAGAAATTATTTTATTATTTACCGAAGCCATGGGAAAACGACAAAACTATGATGTTAAGAAGAGAGTTGGATATTATATTTCTTCTTAATGCACGCGGTCAATCTCAGCCATGACATAATTACATTCTTGGAATCCTACCAAGTGGCCGACCAAACTCTGGATGCTTTAGATAAGAACAAGATTTAGTAGAGTTGCGAAAATACATCTTGTAAATGATTATAATAAATTGTTGTCTGTGGCTTAAGGCGTTATTATGCAAGAACAAGAAAGAAGAAGTTTAATAAAATGACCAAATAGCATCCAATTACATGAGGCCACTGAGGCTGGGTTGCACCATAGCCTCGGTTAAACTTAATGCTAACGTCAGCCTTAACCACGAAGTTTAACTAGCATGTTGTGTTAATCCGTCACAACGGTCGTGTAATAGTTGAAAATGATTTTTCCCTTCAATAAAGTTTATAATTTATAGCAGTATCACCCCCTGGGATGGATGGATGCGGGTTCAAAAACCGACCGTGATTAACAATTTTCCTTTAGGTACTTTCAAATTAATTCTCTAATATCTGACAGCTTTTTTACCATAACCTAACTCTATACATTTTTTTACGCCTGATAGGCTTGCGCTTGACCACTATTCCACCTGATGGGAAGTGCCGATGCGGTCTAAGATGTAACACGCTTGCCTAGAAGATACCTGTTCACTCTCGATTTGAAGAGCCCCAGGTTGTAGTTTTCGGGAAATATTGACAAAAACCGGCAAAGCGTTCCACTCATTGGCTGTTCGCATGATAAACGATTTTGCGTAGTTAAAGTTACAATTCAAATGTGATTTAATTTTGACAGTGGATAACAGTCGAAAGTTGATTTTTTGCGTATTTTTTGTGTTTGATGAACAATTAAAAACTGCACTGGCGTCCGTCCGTCCGAAATTCCTAAAATTAAATGATTCAACACATTTTAACTGTGGTTTAAAAAGTTTTTTAAAGTTAACTATAAATGGTGCAACGGAGCCTAAGCAGCGATAATTATATTCCAAATACCACCATCATTAGCCATCTTGTTCGAGAAGACTTGCCTCCATAATCACACCCCTCACTGACCATACAAATCTTATTGACCCTTGTAACCCTGTAACACGACCCCGGGTCAGATGGACCAAGTCGGACAATGGTCAAACATAACAAAAAATCCGATTGGTCAAGATTAACAAAAGCAAAACTGACCCTTCGGATTTGTTCCTTCTTTGACGTGACCTTTAAAAATCAACCCTTTTATTGAAGGATTAAATGTGTAAAGGTGAATAGATGAATAGGTTGGTACAAATGCCCGTTTTTTATAGATGTTTACAAGGAGGGTTTAAGATTGGGCAGATCTTTTTATAACAAAACAGATGCGTATTCATATTTGTTTCATTTGTTTTTATTGCATGATTATCGAACTCGCGAACGGATTGAAGAAAGTTCTATTAGCCCTTTGTTTCGCTACAATGGTGCATTCTGCCTTTGTACAAAGTCTTTGAGCGCTTGGTCGATGCGACGTGTATCGTGACCTACATTCTAGCGTTTATTTGGGACAACAAATCAGCATGGATGCAATTCAAAGACGCAATGCTGCATGTTGGACCACTTTACTACTTATAGGTGTATGTGTAAGTAGTAGTTTATTCATAATTTATTCAATAAACACATTAGCAATATTATTCAAGGCTGGGAAGGGCCTCAGGACATTAAAGGTCATAGCTCACTAGAGCCACCCGGCACCCACCTCGCACCGCCTCGTCGCACTGTGGGGTATTTGCCCCAAATAGCTGGTCAATATTATTTGATTGTTTTTTGTGTTTCTACTAAGTTTCTTGAGTACCTACGATAACATTATAAGTCTTTACTTTTTTTTTCTAAAAAGAAAAAAAAATGAAAATATATAAAAAAATTAATTAAATCGCTCAATTTTTTTTTTTACCAAATAAACACATTTAATATAATAGTAAAGTTGTTAGTCGCTGCATTCGTGTTCTGAATCACTTTTTTGCTTTCGTCATTAAAAACCGGTTGGGTCTCTTTTGGTAAATTTTTTTTGCTAATTATTAAAGCTAACCGATTGGGCTACAATATCTGCCTACATATTGTTGCTTTGAAGAGCTTGGAAGTGTAACTAATTAACGAATGTTTAGAAAAAAATTATATTTTTAAACTTTTTTTCATCTGGTACTTCAAGCACAAAAATATTGAAACTATTGCTGAAATAAAAACTTTTAAACGATGTCAAAATATGTACATACAATGAACTTCAAATCCATCATAAAAAATTTCTTTATAATATACCAGCTCACTGATATACCAGAACCAAAAAGGACCTAATTTATTGCTTCGACAAAGTTAGAGTGAAGCGTTTGCGACCGTCAACTTGCGAATGAGCTGGGCCGCGACCATTGTTCGTTTAAACAAAAACAAGTTTGCGGGTAGGTGCATGGGTTCTTTAGCTAGTACGCGGAATTCTTAGATAGCATAAAAACCTGATTTGAGAAAAAATACTTTTGGCCAGCTTTTTGGGGCAAATACCTGTCCGTGCGTCGCACGGCGTCCATTCGTTGTCGACAGTGGTCCACGGGTGGACGCCGCGTTATCACCAATAACACGCGGTCAACCAGTGGACGTCGTTGATATAGTGAGCGCATACCCATACAAGTCCACAATAAAGAGTACTCGCCGCAGGAGGCGAGGTGGTGCGGAGTGGATGCCTTGTGGCTCTAATGAGCTGTGACCTTTAAGACCCTGTTGGTAGGGCAGCGTTAAAGGAAACCGTAACGAATTTTTGACATTGTATTTTTATTGTATAGGTAGCCAACGTAGTCAACTTATTATGATTTGAAAATACCTACCAATAAATATTACAACAGTAATCGACTATTTAGAAAAAGGCCTTTGCAGGAATGGCCGAAACAGTAAAGAACTAAATAGAAGAAATCTTAAAGAAATAGACGAATGGGGAATGGATACTTTAGTAAGTGGACAAATTAGGAAGAGGACAATTTTGGACATGGCCCAAAATAGAAGTAGACCGGAGGGGCATCTCCGTATCTCGCTCTAAATAACGTAGCTAAGTATTTATTATGACAAATGTTAAGTATGACTTACATATACCATTACGAGTACTTATAATGCGTATTCTTTTTGCAGCTAAGTATAAACATTATACATTTTTTATCCATTTCTAAGAATACTCACTCTCGCAATATTCAATATGCAGAAATTACGTATTGCTGATTGTCTGTCTGTTTATCTATGCATGGGAACCATGAGATGAGAGTTATATGATCAATGCGAATGAATTTTTTTAATTCAATTCTTCTAGTGTAAATGAAAATAAGTTTGAATCGTTGCCATTGATAAATAAACAAAACTGCACATAATTCCAAGAATTCGAATTTCAAACCATCATGCAAAAAGCTTCGTGCTCTGTGCCTTACTAGACAGTATATCTCTACCTGGCACTGTCTTGAGCGACCCGGAAGATCCTATAGCAGCCGTTGTTTCGGCTGCGCTATAGGATCACTGGACCAGTCTACCCCCTCTGGGGTGTCAGACAATCAGACACCGACCCCGCCGGCGAGGTCGACATACCCCCCCCCCGTAGGTTAGCTAGAATGGTAGCGACTTTCCATAGGGTCCACTCCTCCAGCGGACGTAGCCTTCTCGATCCTCTGATCCCGGCAACAGCCCAAGCCGAGGCTCGCACCCCAGGGGTGCCCTTGAGC
The DNA here is from genome assembly GCA_963580505.1 of Ennomos erosarius. Taxonomy (NCBI): domain Eukaryota; kingdom Metazoa; phylum Arthropoda; class Insecta; order Lepidoptera; family Geometridae; genus Ennomos; species Ennomos erosarius. The sequence continues at coordinate 5,561,590 of OY756999.1, read as the reverse complement.
TAGTTGCCCCCCATTTTATCGGCTGGGTGACTTAAGCGCCTGCCCTCCCGCCCGGTGGCGCTGTAAAGGTCGGTAGAGAGAGACCAACAGCATTAGCCCGTTAAAAAAAACTCACTGTGGCTGTAATTGCGAGTTAGAGATGTCTTGTCTAGTAGTAGGTGTCTAGTGTATCTTTAAATCTTTATCAATAAATGTTTGTACATAGAGGTGGTTGCCATCATGATCGGCGATTGGCGTAGGATTAATACTAGTATGCACTAAACCTACTACAACGCATTTGGATCGGTCCTAGACAGGTAAGTGGGGACTTAAAAGTGTCAAACATTAGTGCAGACGGGGCTGAGTCTTCTGTGGTATGAGGTTTTAATAAAGTCGTGCTTGCTGCCACAGAACCACACGCCCATACATTCTATCTACACGAAAACATTTTAATAAAGTCTAGACTGCATACTCATCGAAAATTTTTCCTCCGAAAAAAACCCCGAATTGTACGTTTAAAATGCCACTTGCAACTGTGTGAGTGGCACACATGCAAACCGCTGCGTGTGTACTCGGGGGTGTGCCGTCCACATTTCCAAGTTTATCTTGTGCCGTGCATGTGATCTCCCCGGAGAGTGGACGGTGGAAATATTAAAAACACCTAACGACCACTGCGCAATAGTCGGGACGGAAAGAATTGGTCTAATTTTGACATAACATTTTCTTGATACCACTGCATCAATTTTCTTTTAAAAAAGATTGCGGGTGCCGGTTGTTGAGAATATTTTATGTATCCATACTCTACGGCCACTAGTTTTAGTCTGTGGTAATATTTGGTGATTCTGACTGTATTCGATTTACTCTGTGGTACGAAAATAAAGAATTTTCTTGTTCGAGTTGATTATAAAGATGGTGGTTTAATTTATATCTAAATTACAAAAAGCCCTAACACCGGTGGCAGTCCCGGTTGTCTGTTCTGTCGAACTGGATCTTGATCCTATCCTTGATCTTGGACCTATCGGTTTGCAGGGTGCGGATCTCTCTCAATAAAATCACTGTTTAGTGTATAAGTATATAATGTCCGCACACGTTGCACAACACAAATAGTAGGTTCACAATCAAGGTGGTAGTTGATGGGCTACACTAACTAATTACACAGTAGTGAGTTAACTTTGTTGCTGGAGCAAAAGCTGAGATGAGCATCTCAGCTTTTGCTCCGGCAACTCTCTTGTGAAAAGTTCTTCTCGTAACCGCCGAATTGGCGCGCGAACCGATCTGTCATCTATCAATGTCAAAGTCGTGCGTTCAGAAACACAGTAGAGGTGCGTTCCGAACGCCACAAGATATTGATAAAGATATTATAGTCCCCAAAATTTCATATCCTGCTGGTTGCTAAAATTTTGGGGACTAAGTATAATATCTTTATGGATATACCGTAAGTGTGGTTTACACTTTAAAATCATTCCCAAAAGGTATTGAACCAACTTTCTTTGGTTTAATTTCATATTGACAAATACTTGGATCATAAAATCATTCATCAAATATTCAGAAAAAAATAAAAAAAAAATTTCGGTGCTAATACTTCAATTCTTACCCAATGCTTTTAGATCGTTGTCATAACTTTCAAAATACACCAATTCCATGCATCTCTATCATGAGGGCAGACGCCAGCGAGTCTCGCACCCACACGGAGACACCCACACACACAGATGCGCACAGATAGCGTCCATGGGAGTGACTCACCTGAAGGGTGATTGTAGGGTAGCCATGACTCGTGGAGGTGGAAAGATAATCTGGAGATACAACTTCATAAACAATATTTAGGATACATCCGATCTCCTATTTTTATCCATATTCTGTTCCGCAAAAGTAGAGAAGTAGGGGATAAAGCAAGCAAGCAAGCAAGCAAGCAGTACTGTGTTCCAGTTTGAAAGACATTGTAGCTAGTGAAATTACTGGGCAAATGAGACTTTATGACCTGATAACAGTGTAGTAATCTGAAAACTAAGCCGTGTGATGTCTCAGGACGACGACGCCGACGTGCGCAGTGCACTGTCACGCGGAACTTTATGGGCAGCCGTGTCGCTTAACATCAGGTGAACGACTAGCTCGTCACGTCATTCATTCACATAAAAAAAAGCTTTTGCCCCAGCTGTAATGGTGGTAACAGTAGTCAGATTAAATAAATAAATGATAGTTCTATAGTAGTAATGTATTCAAAATTTTCAAGTTATTCCTGATCATTCCAAAACCATGGCATCCTCAGGTGAGCGTTTAACTTGCATATCGATTATTCTCCCTCACCGCCGGGTGGTTGGTAAGAGTTTATGTGCAGCTAAAAAGCAGATAAATGTGGTTTTACTGTAGATTCCCAGAAACGAGGGGAGGTTTCTAATCTGCAATATTTAGGGGTATAGCTGGCGATGTATTTTGTGGGTTTTTAGGCAACTTTCATGGGGTTTTAACGGGCGGTTGTCTCTTTCTTTCTACCAACTTACAGCGTCATCTTCATCGGGTTCATTAGATTACCCTGACTGACTTATATTGAGATGACTGACCCCCAAAACATCTAGGCCATCTAGCCGTCTAAAGTAAGAGTGGGAGGCAACTAGCTCAAGAGCATTTCTGTGGTGTGATCCTTGGCTTGGCCGTTGCCAGGAAACTACGCATCCAATAATTTGGATGTCGTAAAAATTACCACGTCATATCTAGACGTATTCCATGGTGTTTCCTTAAGCAACAGTAAATACAAAGCAATAATGTAATACAATTAATTCCATGAGTAATTACTATAACGCGATTATTTCATAGTAGCACACGAATATTATAGCATTTAATATCGTCATTCAACATTATTTAACATGGATTAGTCATGGTAGCCCTTAGGATTAGCAAGTTGAACTGGCAATGGGCAGGCCACATCGCTCGCAGAACTGACGAACGATGGGGAAGAAAGGTTCTCGAGTGGCGACCACGAACCGGGCGGCGCAGCGTAGGCAGACCCTTCACTAGGTGGACCGAAGACCTGGTAAAAACCGCGGGGAGCCGATGGATGCAGGAGGCGAGTAGCCACTCAGTGGCGCTCTCTGGGGGAGGCATATGTTCAGCAGTGGACGTCTACGGGCTGTTGATGATGATGATGAGTCATAGTCATGATTTCATTGTCCTTTTATGGTCTACAAATGTAAGAAAACCTCACCTTTATTGGTGTAGGTAGATTAAGGTAACGTAATTAAAATTTACTGAATTGGATTTTCATGGACTTAGTCAGTTTTCAGAATCACTGACTAAGTATACACGTACACACTTGTCACATTTGCTTATTAATAAAAATACACGTAGGTACGTATTATTTTATTCCTTACTTTCACGTTGACAAAGCACGATAATTGCATCGAGGTATCTTTAAAGCAGAACCTCTATGCCTAAATTGTAAATCCCGTTTCAATCACTTTAAAATCAGTTCTTGACAGTTGTATTGTGGCTTGGTGATTGCTAAAGATTTTAATGTACGTACCGAAGAAAATGCTGGTGCCAGTCCTTAGATATTTCCTTAGCTGTCTCTCTATTGGATATGTACTCTCTTGCTGACTAAATTAAAAAAAAACAAAGGGCTCGTTTTCCCTCTGGAACTCTCATGGAATTATCAATAATTTTTTCTTAATTACCGATCATTTCAATTCTAAAGGATGCATTAGGATTGAAATAATAATTACCTAAAGAGATCTTTTGAAATGAGTGCGAAGTGGACAGGTAAGGAAATGGACGAGATAAACAGAAGACAAATCAGGAGGTGACCAAGTTTGGAATTGGCGGCTTTTGAAATTGGCAAGTTACGATGAAGACAAGTCAGGACGTGGCCCTAGTTGTCTGGAGGCTTTTTAACAAACTTTGTGTTGTATCTAAGGCTGATTCTTTAGAAAAATTTGAATACGCGGTAACGTCAAATCTCAAGTAAGAACTATACCTAGTTTTGTTTAGTCGTCTTTTGACATAATATCCTCACTGTCTTCTCAAATTGAAAGTAATGTGATAAGTGCCCCATTTTTACTAAGGGAAACTGCCTCTCATGACGAGGTCAGTGACCCCATCTCTGTTCCCAAGAAGCCTACTTGAGCAGTTACTACGTCGCACACAATAGAATGATAGGTGGACTGGTCATGCATTAGCTTTGACCATAGACCATAGAATCTATTAGTCTGCTAATATTGATTCTCTTGTGTCGCCAGAAGTACACTTTTTAAGTCATCCCGCCAATCATAGCTGATGAATTTGGCATTTATTACCGGTTAACTAACTACCCACAGCAGCACCCGATCACCATTCAGAACAGCACATTTTTGTTGTCTTTGTCTCATATGGACGATGGCGCCTATTGCTAGTTCACTCACGCCCTTTCAGATTTACAGCTACCGTTCAGGAAAACAGCGCTACATGGGGTTTGTTCCATTGCTGTACACATAATAATTATTGTTACTTGTAATACTGTAATGGTTGGTATTGGTACTCTATTAGTTACTTACTTCATGGCAGTGAGTCTGTGACACACTGCGCTTACGCAAAACGTGTCGTTTACCGTTGGTTGCGTTTACCATTAGCATCGACACAATGAGCAAATATTTTATTTGTTTTTTATCGATCATTATATTTTATATATATGGTAGTCGTATCTAATAGTATTGATTAATCATTTTAGGGTCATGAGTTCAAAAAATATCGACGAGGAAAATTCTGAAAGCGAACGCTTTATAGACCTTGATGACGCCTTAATGATCTTCAATAAACAATATTAACAACAATAATCTCAATCATCAAACTCCTTTAATGGTTATAAATAACCAGCCAAGTGCGAATCGGACTCGCCCACGAAGTGTGTTATGTTTTGTTTCTTTCTATCGAATTTCAAATAGGTAAAGATATGACAAGAGAGAAGATTGGGCTATTGTTTGTTATACAGTATTTATAGTAAGGGTTATTTTCTTAGCGGTGTGTCGAAAATCGGGCAGCCGACACTGCCGGCCGGCTGGTTGTAGCGGCACTAGTGGAAAATGGCATGATCTGCGTGAGGAGAAATCTTATGGTATATCATAGGTACCTAATACATTATGGTAGTACGGAGATAATAGAATGATTGCTCAGATCCTAGTCCCACGCGTATCACTCACATGTACCGCAGAATAAAATAACTCCCTATTGTGTACTATAATGTATTATTTAATTGTGTCCGATTGTAAATAATAAATCAGATTCCGTTTTTTTTTGTTTTTGATTGGTAGGAAAATATTTTTGTCTGTCGTGATTGTAAGATAAGGTTAGGTTTTTTGGCGGGAACGCGGAAAAGTTCACGTCGTTGGTCGTTGTACTGAATTACGAGCATGAGTGAGGGCAAGTGATATAATGTGGTAAAACGAGATTTTTCTTGTTGTTTCCGAAACTCCATAGAAGCTTCTAGTTAAGTTGCCACCACTTTGCTGGAGCATGACTTAGACTGGACTATGACTATGACTAGGACATGACTTTTCGTGAAATATATTATAACACGATGAAAATATAATACTTACTTGACACTGGCTAAATACACTATGTGTGGAGCCAAAATATAAGAAAAAAAAAACACTTCCATTGCTAGGCCTCCCCCAAAATGCCACGCCTTACCATAGAGGACATAATCTCTACGCTTCGCCACGAAACTTATTATAGTAAGAAGCAAAGAATATTAGCGCCCTGATAGAAACATTTATCTTTATTATGATGTGCCTAATAGCCTTGCATTGTAACAACCCAAAAAAAAAATTGTATTAATAATAACCCATCGTCCACATTCCGACTTTAAAAGCGTATTCAGTGATTAATTCCATTTTATAAACCCTAGGCATAGGCATTTGACCTGAGCAAATGTGTCATAATTCAATAACCTGAGTTTGCAGAAAACGTTACATTTTAGAACTCTGTCATAATAAAGAATAGATAAACATCTTCTAACCACAGAAAAGTACCAACTATTGTTTACACTGCCTAGGTACTAAAATAACAAAGCGTAGTCTGGTCCAGTCTTTAAAATTATATTCGCCCTGAAGACCTTTGTCACAGTAAGGATTTAAAAAACCTAACAAAAAATTAAACGAAATCAGGACCCGTTTATTTAGTTTGGGTACTAAAGAGTTGGCCTGGTGTTGTTGGATTGGTGTTGGTTAGTGTTGGATGCTCGTAATTGTATGACAATGAATCAAGCTTTCTATGGTTTGCATCGCTTAGTATGGCTTGCCGAAAATGTTTAGTAGATCGGAGTTGAAATTCATACCGCGTTCGAATTACAATCCGTATAGTCATAAGAGTAATAAATAAAATGTTATTAGCTGCCAGTGTTTCCGATAACATTCGATATTTTTAACGATGAAAAATTACAATACTTGACACTGGTTAAATACACTATGTGTGGAGCCGAAATATAAGAAAAAAAAAGGAATTATGCCAACATGGAGGTATGATGCCAATGTGCCAAGGTGTCGATTCTGTCATAATCATAGTGTGTGGAACACCTTACCAACGGACGCGGCGACGACGTCCTTGTTTTCAGCTAACTATAATCTTCAAGACTTCAAGAGTAAAAAAGTATCTTCTAGGCAAGCATCCCCATCGTAGACTGCGTCATCAGTTTCCATCAGTTGAGACCTTAGTTAAATGATTTGAAACTATAGAAAAAACAATAATAAGAAGAGTAAACTTTTCATCTATCTGTTTTGTGGTACCTACTAGTGATGGATTTATTAGCATTCGCAATAATTTTTAGCACGTGAAAACTCAATTAGCATTTCGCAAACGCAATGTGGTTGCGAAATTATGTGAAATATGAAATTTCATTTCAATTAATTTAGTTCGTTTTGAATTTATTTTTAAAAATAAAGTTTCGTTTTATGTTTCTTTTTATTTTTCATATGATTTTTTATTTACATTTTCATTACAATTTTAATTTCATTTTACATTTCCATTTCATTTCATTTTAGCAAATGGCATAGAAATAGCAATTAGCATGCTAAGACTTGTGAATTAACATAATTATGAAATTTACGCAAAATAGCATTAATTGCCATCGCTAGTACTACCATCTCTGCGTATTATGACTCAAAGATTATGACTTTTTTCTACATTTATATTAGGTATTATTTTGCCACTGTCCATTAAACTTGCTTCAAGACAATCCAGTAGCAATCCTCAAAACAAAATAAAGAACCTTTCTTTAAGTATTTGTTTAAAAGGCCGCGGTTTAAGAAGACCTAATCTATCGGCTGAGAGCCCCTGTTTTACGACATGTCTGTACGGATAGGCTTTGTTCTTTACTCACATATTCTTGAGATGAATCCAACATCCATGTGAGTGAGGATGTGCTAGAAGTGGCGGGTCTTGCTGTTGAATAATGGTTTGTTAAAAATAAGCACCCATGGAGCTATTCAAAAAAGAATGAAGGTATCCCGTCTGATCCGAAACTGAAGCACCCTTAGGAAGCCGGAACGCTTCGTACGTATGGGCGGAACACGCACTCACTCACATCATATGCAGCCGGTCGCTCTACTTTCATCTGACACACATATATAATATGTCCGCCATTTTCTTCAGTTCGATGTCAATCAAAACTCAATCCTTTTTTTATTTCACCCATGTAAGCACCTACCAAAATAAACTTGTTGTGCTTTGTCTGGATGGTGTCCTATAATATAATAATAATACTGCACTTAAAATGTCGTATTTAAATTATTTATTTATCATACTAAAACCTTAATAATAGTAGTATGAAGTTCGAATTAATTGGTATGTCAAAATTTGGTAGATTTCTAAGAATTCAGTTGTGTTCTGTGATCAATATGGATATGGACCACGTGCCAATCGGTTAAATAAATTCTTGGAAATCTAAACGATCTCAAGAACCTAATAAGTCAAAATAGACTTCAGTGTTAGGGAGAAGTAGAATTCTACTAACTGAACTTTCTATAATTTGTCAATTTTCAAATAATTAACTAAAACATATCAAGCTTTGAAATTATTTATTAAGTTATCAAATAATCGAATCAAAATACTTCGTTTATTTTTGTGTCACCTCTATATCTTGTAAGCTCTACCGCCGGCGCGTGCGCATAAGATAATAGCGTCTCTCCGATAACGACTAAAACGTCCACCACACCTTTAGATAAACTGTCGATTTTTGTATACTTTGGTGCATTCCAGCTGTCTTCATCTTGTGTTCTAAAAAACTTAGGAATTTTACGATATCGTAAGCACAAAGAACTTTGGCTCTTAGGGGCATTCTTGGCTGATAAAATTAGCAGCAAAATTGTCAGGTTTGCCTCAATGAGGGGTAGGTACTAATTACAGGTGAAGCTAAAAGGGTTGCTCCCACTCAAAGCTAATATTCGAAAAATAAATTTCATCCCTTCCATCCGTCAGAACCTACGAGATTTTTTTTAAAAAAGAAACGTAACGGTCATTCTCTTGAAACTATTGTCTTTACTATCGATCCAAAACAGATTTAAACAATGTTGTTGACAGCAATATTTGGATCACTGTACTTAAACAATGATCCAAATACCATCAAGGCAGTAGACATTGTAAACTATGCCATGGATATGGTGCGGGCTTAGATTAAAAGAATGATTAGAGTGCAGATTGATGTGCGCGCGTAGGTATTACTAAAAGTAAATCTTTCTAATGTAAGACCAAATAGTCATGAAACATATTTAATTATACAGTAAAATATCATATTACGTTCACATTATTCCCTCCCCTCTCCACTAGCTAGGTGGACCGACACAACGACGCGGCGATGACGGTCGGACAATCTGGTGATACCCACGAGAAGCCGATGGATGCAGGAGGCGAGCAGCGGCTCGAGGTGGCGTTCTCTATGGGAGGCCTATGATCAGCAGTAGCCGTCTTCAGGCTGTTGTTGATGATAATGATGATAGAACTAAATAGTATTACAGTAACTGACTTTCAATTTCGGAGACAAAAATTATCCTATATTGAACCCGGAAATTAAGCCTTTGCCAAAATTTCATGGAAATCAGTTTAGCTTTTCACTGTGAATTCTACACAAACAAACAGACATTACTTAAATAGGGAGTAGGTACTCCTACTTTCTAGTTTTACCTGTACAGTCTAGTCTATTCATTATCTATTCTGTCCAAGTAGTGGAGTGGGATAACTCTCCAGACTCCAGACTCACTTTCCAGTATACCGGTTCCGTCTACTTTATTATTTTAGTCTAAGGGCACAGCACAGTGTAGTCCAGTGCGTTGCACCCTGCCTAACTTAGATGCTAATGTCTGCGATGAGTAGCATCTCTGTATATTCGCTGGCACTTTCATGGGAACAGTAGCCCAGTGCAGACGCTGTCTGAATGTTAATTAGGATGGTCAGGTTTTGGTTTTGTATGTTATGGTTTGAAGAAAGAGTGGGATGCTAGTCAGTCTGATATAAATAAAAGTGATACTAAGTTCATATCATTCATCTAACTTGGTTTGGTACTATCTCTCTCTCACAAAGCAAAGGACAAAACAAAGACCAAAACAACAAACACAACAGTTAACAAAGAACAAAGAGAAGTTAAGAAGAAGTGAGAAGAACAAAGATCACAACTCTACGATAAAAGTTTATTTCTCACTGATTATCTTTTAAAAAAAAATTTTTTCTTTTTGCAGGAGTTTAATTATTTTTAAACAATATGCTTTATTATGATGTAGCTGACATACTTTTCCCTGTAGGTTAAGTTATTCGTGCCTTTCGTAACTCTTCCACAGGGAGCATCTTATCCATCTTTTTCTTCCTCTACATCTAAAGTTGAGACTCGAATCCCAGCCCGGCTAGCATACACCGTCACAAAGTTTTCTCGACACTTTTTCTCGTGAGACAGCATGACAAGCATAGACATATATATTACTTCGATGACAAGACTATGGTAGCGCCTAGCGATGGCAATTAATGCGATTTTGCGTAAATTTCATAAACATGCTAATTCACGAGTCTTAGCATGGTAACTGCTATTGCTATGCTATTTGCTAAAATGTAAAGAAATGGAAATGCAAAATGAAATAAAAATTTATATAAAAATGAAATGAAACTTTATATTAATACTGTAGGTATTATATTATCTGTGATATAAAAAAATAAATTCAAAATCAACAAAATGGATTGAAATGAAATTTTATATTTCACAGAATTTCTCAAACACATGTCATTTGCGAAATGCTAATTGAGTTGTCGCATGGTAATAATTAATGCGAATGCTAATTAATCCATCACTATTAGCAGCGCCTAAGTGTGTCTCACTCTAGCAGCATCGGCGACATTTTCAGGCGGTGCGTATGCCAGGCTATGGGATGGCTCAGCTAGTGGTGCTTTCCCACTGCTGTGAACGGGAATGCTACCTGGCAGTTAGTTTTGGTGGTTATAAGCCTTTTATGCGAAAGAGCCCTGTGAAAATTGGGCTAGCTAAACACATCATTTAGCCCGTAAAAAACTATTAGGTTTTATAGGTAGTGCGTTTATTCTCTTCAAACAAAAATGTTATCTTAAATCATGCCATCTAAAATGGTAAGTGCTAAGCATTGTTTCTATTAGAACGACACAATTACATGACTCTTTAGAAAAATAGATGCCACTGGATTTCCCACCTTATTTTATAAGTATAAGGCTCATATTTTCTTTATTAGAGTTACAATATGTTTGTAAAATCTTAGTATTGTTGTATCGAGTCAATGTACTAGCTACTTTATTAGTCTAAAGACTAAATACGACTTGAATGCAAAGTGTTTTATCTATAATAGTGTTAGTTATGGATGAAATAAAAAAAAAGGAGGATTGAGTTTCTCCAGAGCGGCAACGCCGCGTCCACCAATCGCCGGACGATCATCATTGCTGTTTGTTTTGTTTGAAAACATTTTTTAATTTTGTTTTTGGAAGCGCGATTAAAGTGGAGAAGAACTATTTCATCCATGGATGAAATAAAAAAAAAGAAGGATTGAGTTTTGATTGACATGGAACTGAAGCCCAAAATGGCGGACATATTACATATGTGTGTCAGATAAAAGTAGGGCGACAGGCTACATATGATGTGAGTGTGTGCGTGCCCCGCTCGTACACACGAAGCGTTCCGGCTTCCTAAGGGTGCTTCAGTTTTGGGATCAGACGGGATTCCCTCCTTCTTTTTTATTAGCTCCAAGGTGAATTCTTTTTGCGTTATTAATTTAGGGGAAAATATTTACTTACAGGAGTTCGAATGCCGGTTAAATTCTCGAAAGTAACGACTTTAAAAAAAATAAAGTAGTAGAAATAAGCCCTGTAATTCCTTCCAACCTTCATAATTTCATGAAATAAATATGTTAATGAGCATGCGTAAAATTAAGCAATGTAACTTAGATGTAGATAGATAACCGTACTTAACTAAGCATTGCTAAAAATTATGTAAACAAACATTGGACGCATCTTAAGCATGTAGGTTATTAACACTTAATAAAGATATTATAAGATTATGCAAGCTAATCACCTCGTTATTTAGGTAATTAAAATGAAGAGACGAATAAGGTGACCAACATTTTTCAGTTATAAAATATGAGGGCACGAAGCGAGTATGTACGCCTGCGTTGCACTGCCACAGAACCACGTTACACCCGAGTTAACTGGAACTTGGAAGATAATGCTCTTAGATAAAGTTCTGTGTCTCTAGCATTAAGTTCGCCTATAATATATGCACCTCCTTTTTGTTATTTGTGCAATAAAGCATTTTCTACATATCTATATATCTATCTTAGCCCAGACGGTTCCCGCATCCCGCTAACGAATCCCCTTAGTCCTTTCTTAGCCTTCCCCTATACAAGGTGACCTTGAATTGGTATGTAATCCAGCAAGGGGGGACTGGGGCCATGATAGCTTACAAGTTGGGAGAGCCTTACTTGAAACTGCGAGTTTCCAAAACTCCATGGTAAAAAATAAATCCACTGGCAAAATTGCACGTGCGATCGCTACGAGAGTTAACAAGATACTATATAAATGTATTCCTAAACACAAGGTCGTTAAACTCATTTATGTGCTGCGCTAAGGCTATATTCGAACGTAAACTTTACAAGGCATTTCTTCAATGAAAAACTATTAATTTAGAAAAGTCGTAGATGAAACATTGTCTACCTTGGCGTGTAGATTTATCCCCTTTCGGGATAACATACCAATTCAAAATCAGGTAGTAGAATATCCAGAGCACTCAATAAGTAATAAGTAGATAGGCGTGCTGTGTGGTCCCGGCGTATACAGGGTTACAGGAAAAATCGTGCTAGATCCGTTAAGAGCGTGGAGTACCCATCACTTCTGACTTATTTCACTATGAAACACCCTAGGCTACTTTACCCTTTTCGAGATATTCAATTTTTAATTTTTTCATTGAAATATTTTGTGTCTTCTTATTATTATCTTATTCATTTCCATTCTCGGGTCTAGCCCGGACATTTGAGAGGCATTAGTGGGGCCGAAGCTAACACCAAGAGGCCTTTTTGGATACAAAGATAACTATAACATGGTCACACTATCCCTGGACCTGACGTCGATGGTTTGCATTTCAGCGAGAACCAGAGACAATGTGACCGTGTTTTACATATTTCTTTCTTACATGTTGGCATATTAATAGAACTATTTTGTATAATATGAAGGTTAAAATATCTGGGCTATTATGGTGAACTTTTGGATGGATGGTGACATTGGGTTATGGAATGAGAGAACAGCACCTGCCAATTTTGTCTCATATCAAAATGTTTGAGGCAGGTGATGACTTGCCACCCACTAAATGGGCCTCCTGTAGTGGCTACCGCATATTGGTGCCGAGGAAGCAACATTGGTGTGGGTGGCTTAGGGTGTCGAGAGGTGTGCTGCACTTTCACTGAACGCTACTCGCGGCGTTATGCCCTTTAACACTTCCACCCTGGAGCTTAGGTTTTTAGCTCTTGCGACTTCCACCCCTGGACAGCCAGTTAAGGCAAGCCAGGGGTTAGGGGTCTCACTTAGCCCCTTGGAATCAGGGTACGCGGTGTCGCCACTCACAATTATTATTATTATTGCATTTTTACATGTGTAATAAGATGCTTTAGGACGTCAATCATTAAAATAGTACATAAGTTAATTGAATAGACCGTAGTAGACAAGTGAAAGTTAAGATATAAAAAAAATATTAGAAACTGTATTGTTTTCTAAGGGATATCTACAAAAATATTATTAGTCTAGCCTAGGGTGTTTCATAGTGAAATAAGTCAGAAATCATGGGTACTCCACGCTCTTAACGGATCTAGCACAATTTTTCCTGTAACCCTGTATAAGAGCACCATCCATCGGGTTCGATTCCCGCAACAAGACAAGTATTTGTGCCCGAAAAAAAAAGCGCAAATACTTGTTCTGTGTCTGGGTGTTGTGGGACCATGGTCCTCGTAGTTCCTGGGTCCCTAGATACAGGGAATCCTAGTTAGGGTCCAGGATCTATGTATGTGATCGTTGGGCGTTATCTATAGTTAGATTCGATCTTAATTAAAGGAAATAATAATTAAATATGTTTCATTATTATTCTATCAACTTGCAAAATGATGAATGAAACGATTAAGATGAACGGACATGGATACGCTTATGTGAAGGCTGCATAATTATTTCTTAATTTCGAGATAATGCTACGGTTAGAATGTTAATGATTAAATTATATTTTGCAAGCGAATTTAGAAATGTTAGTAGGTTATAGTGACCGACATTGAAACCGTTGGACGGAATCACAATTTTAGTTAGGAAATTATCTGCCTATGAGGCACCCCGTCGCAGGTTCATTTTATCATTTAGCTCCCTATTCTACAATTTAATGAGCAAAATACACGATCGGGACCAACCACCGACCAAGGTCACATTTGTCTCACCTTGGTCGGATTTTACACCAACCCAACCAAGATGACAAATGTGACCTTGGTCGGTGGTTGGTCCCGATCGTCCATTTTGCTTTTAAATCGTAAATAGGTACTTACGGAAAAATTATGTGCATTTGTAGAGGTTATTACACCTACCACTGATTATATACCTACCTATGTAAAATCGTCTATGCGTCTATGCGTCAAATCAAATGCGTCGGCGCGGCGCACCGTCACGCATCTGGTTTTTTAAAATGAAACAAAATGACGTGATGAACCTATCTCGTGTTTTATGAAAACATATGATGCGATGAGCTAGTCATTCACTAGATATTAAGCGTCAAGATAGTATTAGCTATTTTAATATCTGTGGTAATTAGTGAGTTTTTGACTGGCCCGATAGCTCAGTTGGTAATAACCCTGCCTTCTGAACTGGGCTGTGGGTTCGATTCCTATCCAGGACAAACATTTGTGTGATGAACATAGATGTTTGTTCTATGTCTGGGTCATCAGCATCATCATCATCATCAGCCTGAAGACGTCCACTGCTGAACATAGGCCTCCTCCAAAAAGCGCCACTTTGAGTGGCTGCTTGCCTCTGGGTGTTGTATTTAATTCTATGTATGTATTTACAAACAAAAAGTATCTAAGTATCACATCCGTTATCTGGTTCCCATAGTACAAGCTATGCTTAGTTTGGGGCTAGGTGGCGCTGTGTGAAATGTCCACACATATTTTTTTATAATTTTTTTATGTTCAGCATTGAGGGCCATAATTATGCAGATTGAACTTTTCAAAAGTGGATTCTCTGGATAAAAACTACGTATCTATCAAAGATTCGAATGGCAAGAATCTGTAGTCTCGCTCACTCTCGTGGTTACAACTATCCTATATGGGTATAGGTATCCCTTTTTCTTTATCGATCTGTGGGTGCATGATTTAATTAATTAATTATGGCATAATCATCAATTCACGTCACACGGGGTGATGGCGCGTGCCACACGACGCGGCGTCACTCATCGTTGTCGTGATGCACTATGATGCATGGTACCGCACGCGTCGATTACCTCGTGCTGGGTCTATCTAATGATCTAATTAGGTATGGAGGTACCTACCTATTTATATTATAGGGTAGTCTCAAGCCTATATAGTGTGGTGGTTGAGCAGATAGGCTCATAATCCGGAGGCGGCGGGTTTGATTTCCGCGACAGGACAAGGTATTTGTGCACAAAAAAAAGCGCAAATACTTACTTGTTCTATGTCTGGGTGTTGTAGTCCCTATAGATACAGGTAATCCTAGTTAGAGTTAATTTCGCCCTACCCACGGAATCTGTTTTCAAGTAGTGTGTTTTGGCAGCCTTATGCTGGGCGTCGGTTCTCCACTCGAGCCTTTTGTTCAAAGGTTACTATAATAGATGCACAAAATTCACCCTATATACTTACATAGGTCGATAGATGTAATTAAAATAAATCATTCAGCGATATAGTGCAAAAATATTGCTATGTTCCACTTAGAAAGGATAGACTGACCTATGTGCCTAAATAAGGTGAAATCTGTGTTAGAAAAATACTAACTTTGAAATGGTTTATTAAACACAAAGAGCGCAGATAAATATCCAATCAAAGAATCAACGATCTCACGAAGCGAGGGGAGGTTGGGGCGATCCATCCCGCTAATGAAACTGATTATTGCCGCACCTTTGTTATCTGTGGGGAGTTGTAAATCAAATGTAACGGCATCATTAGGGTTGGTCTTTATATTTTTTTTTCTCTCAGGGGCTAAGTCAATATAATATTTTAGCTTATTATCTGCTTACAATGAGATGAATGAAAACATTTGTTTTTTAAATACTTAGATGCATAACTACAAGGCAACAAGGGATAACCAGTAAATTAATATAGAAGGAGAAAGATCCTCCACAAATCGTAGCAGAGCTAAGAAAAGATAATGGCAAAGTTCAAAAAGTAGTCAAAACTGACGTAATTATGCTTCATACAAAATACCACGCCTAAAGAAATCATAAAATGTCATGACGTAAGCCAAAACTTCCCAGAAGAAAACACTTTCATACGTTCGACCAACCTGAGCTTTTTGGCTTTACTGGATCTCTATATGCATCTCTATATGCACTCTATGCATCCACTGCATTAGGGAAAACTTTTGTATCCTATTAATACAGCATCGTTAATGATTCGTGTAAACTTTATTTTAACCCCAATCAACAAGCAATGTGTAACAATATTAGATATACAGTAGCCCAAGCTCATTTAATTTCCGGCATGACGTCATCACCACAACTTGTTTTTTTTTTTCTCGATATCACAGGGCATGCGCCGTTCATCCCGCCACTGGGATGCGATACCGATCTCACGGCGATCGCGTGTCAGCCCACCGTTTGCGTAAACTGAGCCGGCGCCTACCGATGAAACTCCTCGCGAACTCGAATCGGTTGAAATTTTCACTCGAAATCTTAACTATTTACTATGGCATTGAAGCAGTAACAGCCTTTTATAAGGGCGTAATACAGTTACGCAGATTACTAACTCTTAATAAATGGGAGAATGAGAAGATATTACCAGACAACGCTGTATGAAAAGATGTAGTAAAAACTAATGTCTTGTTAACGGATAAGTACCAAGTGCAATAACATTTTATCTACTTGTTGAACATAACATTTCTACGTCACTTAAGACCATTTCAAGACAGTTCAATTTTGAACCATTTAAATTACCCTTAGTTTTTTTTTTCTTAAATTTTGGCTCCACACATAGTGTATTTAGCCAGTGTCAAGCATTATATTTTCATCGTGTTATAAAATATTTCACGCAGTCATGTCCTAGTCATAGTCATAGCCCAGTCTAAGTCAGGTAGTCATAGTCCAGTCTAAGTCATGCTCCAGCAAAGTGGTGGCAACTTTACTAGAAGCTTCTATGGAGTTTTGGAAACAACACGAAAAATCACGTTTCACCACATTATATCACTTGCCCTCACTCATGCTCGTAATTCAGCACTTAATGGGTAAAATGCCACCAATTTTAAACATTAACACTGGAAAAAGCAAAAGTTTTAAAAACAATAGATGCAATGACGTGAACTTTTCCGCGTTCCCGCCAAAACTCCCTACCCTTAGTTCTATTAGCAATCTCACTCACATACACAGAGCAAAAAAAAAAAAAAAACGCGTCATTTGTTTCATAACTCTGTGCTCACATTTCACTGTTTTTGTCTGTTTCGTGAACAAACGGTACCTCAGTGTTGCCGTGTGCTTATTTATATAGACCAATTTACTGATTGCACGGACCCCGGACCGGGAAAATTGATGGGGACCAGGAGAGTACCGTGATATCATACTTTAATCAGCAGTAATGAAATATTGGGAGCTATTGATGCGTAGGGAGGCAATATTATAATACTACTTTGATATAAAACAGTGCTAGCACCAATGAGTCCGATGATGAAAATTGTGATTGGTTTCGTGTCTTTTTAGATGCGTTTCAATATACTGGGAAATAGACCAGTACAGAATAAAACTTTCAATTTTTACATTCTGTATATTAACCATTTCATTATTTTACTTCAGCAGCGTTGTTTATTTTAGATGGGTGGCAGTAAGTACCATTCGGTCTCAGACCCGTTCTGTCACAGTCTTGCTTTACATACAAGTCCCGATCAGTCACAATTTCTAGGTAAATGCAATCCATCCACTTCCACATAAATAAACGGTCAACCCCTTTTTATAATGTACTTAGAAAAAATAACACTTCAAACAAGTTGACATCACTAAGCAAACGTACGTAACCGGCAGCGGCGCCGGTGTAACGATGTTTGCCCTCTCTCCCCCGAGATATGGCGGGCCCATTTTACGCGAATTAAAAACTGACCGTACCTCCCCTCCGTAATAAATAGATTATAGCTTCATATAATGGAGTAAAATAAAGAATTGTGAGTCAAATTATGAAATGAAACGTCGACAAAAGTAAACTTTTTCTTATTCAACAAAGCATTCGAATGTTAATTAAATAACATACTCATAGACTAGTAAGTACCAAGTAGCTCTTAGGATTAGCAAGTTGAAATGGCAACGGGCAGGCCACATCGCTCGTAGATCTGAGAACCGATGGGGAAGAAAGGTTCTCGAGTGGCGACCACGAACTGGAAGACGCAGCGTAGGCCGGCCCCCCCACTAGGTGGACCGACGCCTGGTGAAAGCCGCGGGAAGCCGATGGATGCAGGAGGCGAGCAGCCGCTCTAAGTGGCGCTCCCTGGGGGAGGTCTATGTTCAGTAGTGGACGTCTTCAGGCTGTTAATGATGATGATGATGAGAATAGTAATGCTGTAAGTAGACGTTACAGGGAGAATTAAAAGTATGCACAGAGCATTAAAAAATTGCTGCTTCGGGGTGGGTAAAGCTTATTTTTTAGTGCTCTGCCTCTGTAGGAGTACGCCTATACGCGCTACGCATAGCTACAACAGGCTACTGCAGAACTGCAATCATGCTCTCTATAAAAAACTTGAGTTTTATGAGAATTCATTTTTCAAGCTATTGGTAGCGTAGCATAGTGTCACTTCCGCCACCTGGTAATCACTGGAACAATGGCTGTCTAACCTCCGAACGAAATAAAAAATGATCTGTCAAAAGAACTAACATTCCCGCCAATTTGGCGCGCCCTCTGCACTCCCCAGGGTTGCTATTAGAAAGTTATTAATTAAAAGAGAATTTTAAAACGTTGAAATAGATAATTTTTAATGTAATGAAATGAAAATTGCAGTAGTAGCATTGAAACTTTAGGGTACTATGATTAGATATACTTGTTAATACTTGGCAAAAGGAAACAAAATTTTTTTTGCTGATTTATTATACGTAACGTGATCACCTCGCCACCCGTAATAAATTGAATCAAAACAAACACCCTTGTAACAGCAAACACGACAACCCTAACATTTCGACACGCCCTCGCTTCGAGATTAATAGGGCTCCATGTTTAGGCCTCCGTCGCCATAGCAGCGGGGGGGATTGTCAATCTGATGTCCTCCCCTTGGCGCCGCCAAATACCACATCTCAGGGGGAAAATTTATTTATCTGGCATCCCTGACATTTAACACGAAACGAGAAAAATTATTTTCTGTAATGTCAACAGCTCAATTCTATTTAATTTAATCTTGTTATTATTTACAATATTTTATGCAATTGGTCTTTGTTAAAATAATAAAGGAACTTCTTATTTTTTCTATAGACCTAATAAAGTGAATAGAGGTAAAGTACTTAGGTAAAGTTTAGACCACAAGTTAAAATATGTCTTTGATTCGCCCCCTCTATTCACATTTCGAATTTGTACGAAGTAGGTCAAGTAGGTACAGAGAAAAGAGAAAGTAATTTAATCTCATTTTTAGACTGAAGTTTGACTACCTGGCTTAGACTGGACTGTGACTATGACTATGACTAAGACTTGACTTACGTGAAATATTCTATAACGATGAAAAATTACAATACTTGACACTGGCTAAATACACTACGTATGAAGAATCTAAGAAAAAAAAAGAAAAAGTCATTGTCATATTTTTGTTTGACACATAAATAATAAACACAAAAATACGAAAATTCTCTGTTTACTTCTTTAATAAACTCCAAAATTTTCAATTTATTGGAATATTCGAAATCCCATTTCAGCAATGTCTGACGTCGACAGAACGGAGGCATCCATAGCTTCCGAATGCTCTACCATCAATAAGTACAACGTTCCCGTTTTAAAAAAGGATATATCTGTGTTTGATGGAGCTTACACATTCATGAAGCAGAGGTTCGCCGAAGAGATGAGAAGAATCGACGAAGAGATGACCAAGTTTAGGTGAGTGCAACCGTGCTCCACGAGGCCAACCTTGGGAAATTTTGTACACTAGTTTACTATATGCCAAGACTTTTCTGCAGACTCCGTCTAGGTAGTTTTGCCACCGCTTTGCTATTTATCTTGCTGCCAAACAGTGGTGTGTGCAACTGTGCAAGCACTAAATAAGTAGGTACTTATTATGTGGACTCTGCATCCCACACCGAACTATGAATCCATTCATTATGTTAATGACGGACACCGCTATAACTAACATAAATTTTCATTGTAATATATATTATCTTCCTTCTGTTGGTGATGAAGTAAAGGAAAACTGTTTAGCATGTGCTATGTATATTCACATATACTTACCATAGTACCTAATCCATTCATTATGTTAATGACGGACACCGCTATAACTAACATAAAATTTCATTGTAATATATATTATCTTCCTTCTGTTGGTGATGAAGTAAAGGAAAACTGTTTAGCATGTGCTATGTATATTCACATATACTTACCACAGTACCTACTTAGGTAGGTATATTATTCAGCTTGCTTCGTAACGTTTATAGCGAAGCTTGACTTAACTGACCGATAAAGTTAGCTCCTTTGTTGCGGTCATTACTTGGATGGATGACTGCTAACAATAAGTGGTGCTATTCCAGTTGTTGTTGTAAAAGAAGCAGACAAGGCAAGCTTTCAAGCGGTTAAAAAATTCTAACATCGCTATCAACACATTTGGGGCTAAACCTACACGAGATTGAAGGAAGTTGATGCTTTAGCTTTCTTTGTTAGTTTAAGCTTTACTATATTATGATGATCATTTGCTTTATCTAAAAGACAATTGACTAACAACTAAATGCATTGCTTGGTTTTTCACATAAAAACATTTTTCATCCACCAATCCGTGGGAGGATGGTCCTCGTAGTTCCTGAGTCCCTTAGGGAATCGTAGTTAGGGTCCAGGATCTATGAATGTGATCGTTGGGCGTTATTATTATTATTATTTAATTCAGTAGCTCACTCCTGCTTATGTACGGCGAGATGACAACCTACAATGCTAGAGCTGGGATTCCGAAAACCAAAGAGATTCCTGCTTCCACCTGGGCTAGCATCGCCAACTCTCCTCTCATTGAGGGAGAGGGAGATGACAAGACGCTGAGGCTGCAGTTTGATGTCAGCTATTTCGAACCTGAAGAGGTAAGAGTTCCATTGCTTTTGATAAGACTAAATCAATCAATTCATCCTTACAATTAATGCACGTAAGAGTTTTAAGTAATTGCTCTGAGTCTAGCAAACAACTTGATCAAAGATGGCGGCTATAGTAATATTTGAAATTTAATGCTCGCTTCGCTCACGCAAATCATTTTTCTTACTGTGACTTTTTTATTGTTATAAAGTCGCTTAGAATTCGTTCAAACTCCGAAGGTGCACTAAACTACTACACTACTTCTAACACTATTTCTAACGTGTACGCCATGCTTGCATTTTTCTGATATATTTGCTTCGAGCATCGAAATAATACCCATATTTCGATGGCTTCAAGATAAGAACTTGAAATCATATGATATCATAGTATTTTTTCTGAAAACAAAGCAAAGCTAAACTGAGGGCAGCTGTTATAATACCCACCCACCTCCCTACATCATGAGAACCGCAACAAATGGTCTAAACTAGGTCCTAGGGTATCTCTATGATTATTTATTGCAATACCCTATACTTCTTTCATTAACATATTAATTAGATACCTACATAAAATAGGGCTATAATAGTGGTCATACAACTAAAGGGGACTTATTCCCTTATTTCTGTGCAGGGGGATGATAGAAACAAGGGCCTCCCTCTACGAAAAGTTTTTAATAAGAAAAGGTTGATTCTGAGGTTCAGTGTTTTGGGGGAAAATTATTGAACTGCAATGTCTTAAAGGTACCTGTTAATTTAAAAGATTCTTACTTGTTTGTCTTTATCAACAGGTTATAGTAAAAATCTTCGATGATAAGTTGGTGGTGTCAGCACAGCATTGCGAGAAGACTGACACAAGTAATGTCTACAACGAGTACCACCGTGAGTTCATTCTACCCCCTAATACGGATCCTGTATTAGTCGAATCAGAGTTGTCTCAAGATGGCATACTGACGGTGAAGGCTCCACTGCATCTTGGTGTTAAAGCAAGTGGTGTGGCTTAGAGAGACCAAAAGAGGTCTTAAAGCTACTGGAAATTAATAATGCCTCCTCCAAATTATAATTACGAGTCTCAGAATTCTTGCTTGATATTTACTACCGAGAATCATCCTGTGACGTCGAAACTGTATGAAATTATATCATGCAATTACACTGAATATAATTTACCCTGATGGAACAAGCCCTGAAACTGAAGGCTACTATCGCCCTATCAACAAAAATCGCCTTTCGAAAGCTGTGTTAAAGATAAACCTGCCTCTAAATAACAGACTGAGAGGAAAAATTCAAGATAAATACAAGTGCGATAAGCTATTTTATTTTGCAATAACTTGCTATTATTGTTTCGCTATCCCTATCTCTACTCATATAGGTGGTCTGTTCTCGGTTTGCTGGGATACTTTTTATCTCATCGTAAAATTACACTACCCGCTGGAAAAACCGCAAACCCCTTTTTTACCTACCTCAAAATCTCTAAAACTATTAACCTATGCAATGAGGCAAGTTTTTGCTTTCCAATATCAGCAGTCCACTTACCACATTCATTTTCTCTGCAAAGTGCTCGACATAGCAAAATCATACGTTCATAGCTTCAGAACCTAGCATTACGCTCTGGGTTAGTTGTGTGCCTATGCCTACGTAGTATCTGTGTATGACATCGGATGACGTGGCCTGGCAGATAAACGGCAAACTGAAACACGCATACATACACAGAACGATTAGGGCTGGAGTACAGTGGGAGCTGGATTCTATGAAAACCGTACATTCACCGCAAGTACGTATTTAGTACGTACGTATTTCCCACGCGGAAATCAGCAGCAACAGAAACTACATTCTTAAAAAGTGGAAAAAATTATAATATAGATAGTTATGTTGGCTTTTTAAGGAAAAAGAAAATGAGTCAAAATTAACTAATATACCTAGCTGAAAATTTATGTTTATTTCTGCCTCCATGCTAAAGTTATTCTTTGTTTAGAACAGTAGTTAAAAAGTTATTATAGTACTAGGTAGGTAAGTCTATAATTTTATGCTCTTCAAGCTCTAGTAATTTTTTACTATGGCAACAAACAATTACAACAATTACACTTCACACGACGCTAACGTAGGACATGGTCATCCATTTACCTTCTTTAAAAAAAATGCTGTGCTGCGCCTGCTTATATATGTTTACATGAGCTGTGCGCAAGCAGTAGATAGCTTTACGTAAGAATGGCCAAAGTCCTCTCAAATACTCTCAATCATTGATCTCTTGCTCTCACTACATCACTAACTTTAGCAGGTCACCTGGATATTCACACGTGCGCTTGTGTGCGTGCGAAGTGTTGATGCGGCGCGTTGCCATGGTAACCAGCGCGGTTGCTTCCCAGAAGAGAGGCTATAGGCTGTTCATACGTGTAGGTAGATTTGCCCTATGTAGGTGGTGCTTTGTGTAGCGAGCTTAGGAATGAGTTTAGGGCAATTTCAGAGAAGCTTTTATGCCCCGTGTAGGCGTAGTGTAGGGCAATACGGAGTATTTTAACCTAACCTGATGGGATTTCTAAGAGAAATGTTAACTGTACTGACAAAGAAATTCAGAATGTTTAAACTATTCACTTACAGATGTATGGAATTCAATAGGTTGGTTTAAGTATAAGAGCCACATTTGTTTTTTATTGAGTTTACATCTAGAATTAGCAGTTTTCCCGGGTGTCTATTAATTTAGTATATAATTTAATTGACCGGTAAATTGTTACGCAAAGGTGGTTTGAGAACTTGGCTGGATGGCCGCTCATGCCATTTCCTTTAAGGACTTCCTTAAAAGCTAACCAAAACCATAAGACACATACCTTCACATACCTATACCTTCAATATTTAGTTATTAAAAAAAACAACCTACTATTTTATAGTTTTATACTTACTACTCATACCTACGATAATTAAGTTTATGGAAAAAAATTAGCAACGGCAAAAAAGATTCAGAGAAAAATAACTTATTGACTCAACATCAATCTCTATTAAATTGCATAACATGTAATGCAACCATAATAGTGTAACGAATTAAAATCATATTCTCACCTGTGGTACAAATCTATGGGGTGCCAGCGCCGCCGCCGTATGCTCGATTTGGCCTTTGTCCCAACTCCCCCACATTGGGGTAAATCGCATGGAAAAGTCAGCCGCTAATGATGGCACACCCTATATGTTGTCAGAGATTGAATTAACGAACTTTGGTTGATGCTTTGTTTGGATTGACTGCAGATTTGATGATCTCAATTGTAAACCTCTCGGTTAAGCGTTTCTGTCCTGATTTTACGCAGTTATTGTGATTTTGATGTGTATAAACTAGACGTGAGTCTATTCTTATTTTTTAAAATTGGTGGGACTAGATAAAATTCCCAATGATGTTAAAAAGAAAACGGGTACATAGGTATAAAAAGTTAAGCGTGTCTTTTTAGATTTTCCCTACCTTCATCATCAGCCTGAAGACGTCCACTGCTGAACATAGGCCTCCCCCAAAGAGCGCCACTTTGAGCGGCTGCTTGCCTCTTACATCCATCGGCACCCCACGGTTCTGACCAGGTCGTCGGTCCACCTAGTGGGGGGCCAGCCTACGCTGCGTTTTCCAGTTCTTGGTCACCACTCGAGAACCTTTTTTCCCCAACGGTTGTCAGTTCTACGAGCGATATGGCCTGCTCACTGCCACTTCAACTTGCTAATTTTGAAAGCTATATCGGTGCAGAATAACTGGCAAAGCGGTGGTACCTACCTAGACGAACTTTGCAGAAAAGCCCTACCACCTAGTGAATCTATACCAATAGATGTGTTAAGGTGTGACGTGGCACTCCGTGGCCTATGTTTAATAGTGAATGTCTTCAGGCTGTTGATGATGAGATCTGAAAATGGCTTATCAGAGTCATACAAACTGTCATACAAAATTATATTAATAGTATGACTTTTTTTGATGTTGATTGAAATGGATCCTACATAATGAAAGCTTTGATGACGAATTAGCGCTAATTTCAATACAAATAAATGCGAAAATGACGTGCATGACGCTAATGTAAAGTCCATCGAACACCAGAATAAGGGAGGGCATACTAGAATAAATCATTGACGTTATGATCAAAGCCTAAGTTGTCTGAAACTCTTGTTAGATCTGACCAAGCTTCTTTATCTTTTTACCTCAGTCAACTATAATTACCATAGCAACATGACGAATGCGAGTCTCCCCTGGCCAAACGGGCGCAAGCAAGGGCTCGCACCGGAAATGAGTTTTTTATCCCCCACCCTCCCGGAAGCGAGGAATCGATGTGACGATCTTAGTGGACAGGTACGAGGGTATCTGGTTTTATTTTACTGGTTGAGGAAGTTTGGAGTAATTGCGTTTTTTATAGTTACAGTAAAGATAAATTAAATAGACGAAAATGGCGGATGCGAGAGTGGACATTAATGTACAGAAACGAATAGATTAACAGTGGTAAACAGTTTTTTTTTATGCTATAGGTACAAACAAGCATACGGCCCTCCTGATGGGAAGAGGTCACCGTAGCCTATGGACATCTGTAACACACAGGTACGAGGGTATCTGGTTTTATTTTACTGGTTGAGGAAGTTTGGAGTAATTGCGTTTTTTATAGTTACAGTAAAGATAAATTAAATAGACGAAAATGGCGGATGCGAGAGTGGACATTAATGTACAGAAACGAATAGATTAACAGTGGTAAACAGTTTTTTTTTATGCTATAGGTACAAACAAGCATACGGCCCTCCTGATGGGAAGAGGTCACCGTAGCCTATGGACATCTGTAACACTAGACGTGCCACTGATGCGTTGCTTACCCTGTGATAATACTATTTTGACCCTCCTTTTAAATTGCTGCATGTTGTAGCTCTGGGGAAAGACCGCTGGTGGAAGCTCATTAAGAACTTATTTATAAAAATGAAAATTTTGAAACATCTTAAAATCTGCGTTCTTATTTTTCTCTGTGTTAATAATTATCTTGCAGGCAAAACTCTGATCTAATCAATAATAGTTTGTCGTCGGATTGGTTAAGAATTTTGACTGCAACGGTATAGGTAAGCTAGATGCAGGGTGGTGATCATCATCAAGTAACTTTGATAGCAAAGCGACAGACAAAACCTCTATTTTTAAATTGAAACTTCTAGCTAGTTTTAAAAAACGTATTTGTTAATCCAGCGTATAAGCATTCCAAATTTCATCAAAATCAGTTCATTAGTTATGCAGATAGAAGGTAACAAACATTCACATTTACAATTTAAGTAGGAAGTAGGCAGGGCCGTCTTAAGCATATTCGGCGCCGGGGTGCGAAAGTCAGCCCGTTAGCTCGCGTGGTGTCAGGTTAGTTGGACCTATCGAAATGTATGGCGGTCGGCTTGCGCCCCCTTACCTGCCCCCGGTGCCTCGCACCCCTTGAACCCCCGGGTAAAGACGGCCCTGGAAGTAGGATAACTAGTGCACACCACAGACATCTAATACTACTTACTGTATAGCTGTATAGTATTAGATGTCTGTGGTGCACACAGACTGCATAATATTATTATATTTTTTTCTATATCTTGAGACTCTCGGGTATTCAAACGGTCAAATTTACAGAGCATTGAAACAAATGACGCTTTGAAGAGTTTTTTTGGTTTGTGGTCAAATCCACTTCAATTTTAGTTTCAATGGGTGGCAATAGGATACGTAGTTTAGCGCTGGATACGCAACTTAATTTTGAGGTCTTTTTGATAATTTCGATTCCAAATACAACGTCTAATCTGTGATTGGTATATAAAACGAGATTCGTCAACGTAAGAGAAACTTTAAAATATTTAGGAAACGTAACAAAAATATTATTTCAGTATAATTAATCTTTGGTAATGTTTTGTCTTTAACGCGTGCTGAAACCACAACACTGAGACTGAAAGAATGACTGTTTAATAGGATGTGAGCGTGCTTACATTATGTACGAGTAGGTACTTAATATAAGTTATAATTAAGTCTATGTACTAAGGAGCTATATTTAATAGCTAGGAGGATATAGCTCTTAGAATTAGCAAGTTGAATTGTAATGGGCAGGTGGGCTTTAAATCTTTGTGGGCAGGTCACATCGCTCATAGAAATGACAACCAATGAGGAAGAACGGTTCACGAGTGGCGACGACGAACCGTAGGCCTAGCACGATATTTACTCGCGCGTAAGTGTAACGTTAACTTAAGGCAGTTGTATGGGGCGCTGATCAAATGCTATACAACTACCTTACGTTAACGTTACACTTACGCGCGCGTAAATATTCGTGCTAGGCCTACCGGAAGACGCAGCGAAGGTCGGCTTCCCACTAGGTGGACGGACGATCCGGTGAAAGATGCTGCGGGGAGCCGATAGATACAGGAGGCTAGGAGCCGGTCAAGTAGACGTCTTCAGGCTGTTGATGATAATCAGCTACGATTGGATCATCAGTCAATCACATATCGTTTCTTTGCGATATCAGGTAATGACATGGTTTCATCCTATCATCGTAGACCGTGTCATAACTTCCCATCAGTTGAGACCACGGTCAAAAGCTAGCCTACTCCGTTAATTATAAAATAATATTTCATTCTTAATTTGAAATTTCACTTAGCTGAATTTAGAATCATCTCTATAAGTTAAAAAGTCGCTTAGAAACAAAGCATAGTGCATAGCTAACCTAAATAGCTATTACCGAATGGGCCCAGTCTTCCTGCTAGAGAAAGGTGCGCTGCCGACGGAATATAAATTAAAAACGTATATTTATATCAATATCGTGACTGGCCGCGCGTGCGACGGCGTACGATCAATTGTATGAAAGGTAATAAATTCAGCTTTATAACTATCACCTGCTTGCTTGCTGGGAATAAGTTTTATTATCTGTGGTCTGCGTAGAGACAAGGAGTATGGAAAATTCTGGCGCCAAAATAAAAAACTGAAACCAAAATAACTGAGATCACTAAAATTTAGTATTCTACTTTTAACAGAACGTGGGGTTAATACATTGACTATAAATCCAGTTGACAAACGATACAAGTTAAGATACGAGGAGATCGTACGAAAATTAGTAGTTTATTTCAACTGCTAATCCTACGAGAGGAAGCGGGTCACCTAATGTGTCTTTTGTTCCATCCTGCTCTGTCCTTTGTAATTTCGTATGACTGTCTCGTTTTGTTACCTCGCTCCTTGCCCCCGTAGGTGAGTCGTGTTTGTACGAGAAATTATGTTCACGAGCTATCAATGGGCTTTATGATGAATCTTTGGATTAATGAAACCAATTGAAAACCTTTGACATTTTGAACTCAAGGGGTATGCTGATTCCTCGTGTTAAAGTATAAGTCATCAATACCAATAAACTAACCAAAATAAGGTACCAATGAGTCAATATACTTAAGTCAACGTGCTACGTGTAGACGCCGCGTATGCTGGCCCCCACTAGGTGGACCGACGATCTGGAAAAAACCATAAGGAGCCAATGGATGCAGAAGGTGAGCAGCCACTCAAACTGGCGCTATCTGGGTGAGATCTATGTTCAGCAGTGAACGTCTCCAGGCTGATAATGATGATGAACGTGCTACACCTTCTCCATCATCGCTAAACATTAGGTGATAAGTGGCAATCAAGTCAAACGTTGGCCTATTCGTACATAAAAAATAATTAACTTTTTGTTAACTAATAGCCTTTGTGGAGAGGCAACCATAATTTTGCCAATGACACTGATAGCACATCAAACGAAGACTGTTCAGTGAGATTTTTTGGCATATGGATTCAATGAGGTTAGCTATGAATCTCCAACAAAACAATAGGATAACTACATATTTACAACAGTTATGCCCGTATGCACAGATAAGTGCGAACTTAGGACTTAGAGAGCTGTCAAACATAGGGCAGGCAGGCATTACATATAGCTCCAGTTTGTGCAAAAACGAATTCTTTATTTTAACTCTTAAGTGACTCGAATGCCAGCGTCACAACTCAGAAGTCATATGTGAAGGGTCTCGCGCCCCCGCGGCCGCCATTTTTTCTCAAAGGTGACGCGCGCCTGCGCACCTGTCATGGTAGCCCTCGAAAATTTTAGATAAGGCATTTTAAACAGAATATTTTTGTTACTAGTAACGTATAATATGCCCAATCAAAAATATCGTAAGCAACAAATCAATTCCTTAACAGAACATTAAGCAAGTGTTATATTAGGTACATACTCACTTAACAAACACATTTTCTAGTCAGTATTCACAAGATATGTGGCAAAAAAAAACACAAATCAAGTTGACCTTTCGTCGACCTTTCATTGACCTTTTGACATAGGCACGCGTTGATGTCTTTTGTATGAGACTTTTATGAAAACTGTATATCTTGTCATATTTTTACTGCTTCCTGATATAAGGTTAATTCTGTTATGGAAGAAAATTTTAAGAAAATAATTACCCAGTTTTAATATCACCCCGAAGTAAAAGAACATAGGAAGCTCTACCATTTCTAAAGTCCCCGCCACACTCGGCTGCGCACGCGCCTGCTCACATCCTTTTCTCTCAGACAGTTGTGACGAAGCCTTTATCAACCGTTACTAACGCCACAGAATAAATAATAGTAATTACGTACTCACATACAGTCAGCGATAAAATTTTCTGAATGAATTATAATAGAATAAAATAAGTTTACTTGTCACTTTTTCGTCACAACATTGACATCATTAGGCGAATAAACTATCATGGATATGGGACTAATAAACCTGTATCATCATCAGCCCGTAGATGTCTACTGCTTAACAAAGGCCTCCCCCAGAGAGCGCCACTTTGAGCGGCTGCTCGCCTCCTGCATCCATCGGCTCCCCGCAGTTTTCACCAGGTCGTCGGTCCTAGTGGGGGGTCTGCCTACGCTGCGCCTTCCGGTTCGTGGTCGCCACTCGAGAACCTTTCCTCCCCATCGGAATAAAACTGTATACTGTAACTGTATTGTCTTATAAACAATAGGCTTGGTGCCTACTATTATTTAGCTCTTCTGTTTTTTTGTTTGTATTGGTAGATACTTATTTAACGATTCGATACGCAAGTAAGTATACAAATAAGTAAGGTAAGTATACAAACAAATATGTCAACTTTCTTAGGAATGATTTTTCATATAACCATTTTAGTTCAAGCAATGGCATATTGTAAGCCTATCTTCTGCGTTTTTAACTGATTCAGTTACGAGGAAGCTTATCTTTTTAAAATTACTGATTAGAGTTTGTTTAATCATCCTACATAGTAGAGACCTTTTGGTCACAGTCAACTATTTTTTAATAATACTCATAATTATTTATTAATAGTTTACCTTTATTATAAAAAGACGCCTGTGACAAATGGGCAGAAAAGTTCACCAATCAGTTAAAAACAAAAGCCGCCCGTCATGACATCGCATAGTTTATTACTAAAATGCTTTTTCAAATAAACTGCTTAAAATGTACGTTTATATTTATTATACAGTCTGTTTGTATAAATTGGCAACATTAATATAAAACTCATTGTAAAGCAAGAGTGGAATTAAAAAAGATTACGATCGACCAAGGTGTCGAGTTTGGTCGCGTGACAACTGCAAAAGTTCACTTGCAAATAAATTCCCGTTGCGTTAAACCCAATTATTTTAATTGAGTATTTTTGTTTATTTAAACTCACTGTTTTCGGACGACGTAAAAAAGGTTTTCCTGCTAAATAGTCGCTTTTGTTCGGTTTTTAAACGGAATTAAAGAAATTTATTTGAAGTTATCTTTTTAAATTTTGCCATATGGCCAGGTGGCTTACGAGTCAGCTGATCGATAATGGGTTAAATCTACATTAAAAGTAAGTACAAGGGCTAATGAATAAACTCGAAACTGAACTTTACATAAACTTTAATGAAAATTATTACTTATCTACCTTAACTTTTACACCATTATCATTAATCCCTATCCCTACATATAATAAATGTGTAATTCTGATGCGCTACGGAACACACACATAATGATGTCAAATCTAATTTATCCCATAGGTTCTATTGTTCAAAAGATATCGTAACCGCGATGCAGGACTACAAGGCTTTTTGCCCTTCTCCATACATTTTCTAATTTATCGTATCTAACGCCATCTAGGGACAATAATTTGTAGCTGTTTGTTTGTTTGTTTGTTTGTTTGTTTGTTTGTTTGTTTGTTTGTTTGTTTGTTATTGAACAAATCCCTAGATACTGAACTGATTTTCATGCGGGTTGCACTAATATGCTTAGAAATAACCAGCGCATAACATAGGATATATTAAAATACAAATATCATTAAAAATTTTTGGTAAAAATTATTAAATATCATTACAAAACCGGACGGAATTTTATACAACATGGCCGCTTCATGGTGAATTTTTTTTTGGCTACTGACGGTTAGTTTGTGTCACAGTAATTTTTTTTATGTTGTATTTTGGCTCCACACATAGTGTATTTAGCCAGTGTTAAGTATAGTAATTTTTCGTCGAGTTGTTATTGAATATTTCACATGTTTCACGTAAAGTCCATCTGGAGGCACAGATTAAAGAAAAAAAACGTGTGTAAGGCCATGAACAAAGAGTAATAGGAGTTAATTTCGGTAGTAAATATGCATAAAACAGTGGAATGAAATTTTACAATTTATTAGATTTGATTAACCATTATTAGTTTTTCTATTTAAGCCCTTGCAGGTTGTTTGGGGGTTTTGGAGTAAAATAGATATACCATCAAATAATATGTAAGTAGTATGAATCGATTGCATTCAAGATACAAACATGTTAATTATACTTAAGTGCCCGCAGATTAGAGAAATAACCGGCCAAGTGCGAGTTGGGCTCGCGCACGAAGGGTTCCGTATCATTATCTATAAAAACTAGCAAAAAAACGTTTGTTGTATGAGAGAGAAAAAATACTAAAATACAAAATAAAATAAGTATTTAAGGGGTTAAATACTTATTTTATTCTGTATTTTTTGTAATAGCGGCAACAAAAATATATTTATCATCTGTGAAGATTTCAGCTGTCTAACTATCACGGTTCATGAGATACAGCCTGATGGTGACAGACGGACAGATGGACAGCGAAGCCTTAGTAATAGGGTTCCGTACCCAAAACGGACTGACGACGTCTGTCAGGCTATCTGTCCGTCTGTCACCAGGCTGTGTCTCATGAACCGTGATAGTTAGAGCTTTACCCTTGGGAGTATAATCTTGACCCTTGCTACGCCTATTTTTGGCATTACATGACGTTTATGTTTGGCCCACAGGTCTGAGGGCCAATGCATACTATTACCACCATAGGCTAATGCAGTGGGCCAATGATACTCTTACGTTACGTATAAATTATATACTCTTTGAATGATACAGAAGTATAATAATACTCTTTGGAATGATACGAAGTAGATTTTTTTCTCTGATCTGTGTACGAAACATGTTATGTAAAATGCCCTGGGGGTCTAGCAAAGATCACAATCACTAACGCTAACGCCTCACGCTAACTCCAAAAATGTATCGAAATGACATTCGCTACGGAAAAGTAAGCGATTTCCGAAACGTCATTTCAGTATATTTTGGAGTTAGCGTTTGGCGTTAGCGTTAGCGGTTGGTATCTTTGCTAGACCCCCAGACTTTGCCCTATTATAAAAATGTTTTGAAAGCCTAGATTTTAATATAATATAGGTTTTAATTAATCATGAGTTTGATGATACTTATCGAAATATCATCGAAAATTTTTCTATAGTTAAGTAGCCATGAGTGGAGATTTCATCAAAATTGGTCCAGGAATACCAAGGATAATAATTAGCGTACCTACGCTGTTTTGGGAAATATTATAATTAATTATTTCATCCATGATTAAGACATGTCATTTTTACTTCGTGAAAGTGATTATACGAGCAGAAAACTCAGTGTGGCTGATAGAAAATCAGTTTTTAAAAATAAAGCCATTACCCAAACCGAAACTTGAAAAGTAATGTAGTCCACGCGTGGCAACGCGTGGCGCAAATATTAAAATCTAGGCTTTCAAAACATTTTACAATAGGGCAAAGTCTGGGGGTCTAGCAAAGATGTTGGTATCTTTGCTAGACCCCCAGACTTTGCCCTATTGTAAAAATGTTTTGAAAGCCTAGATTTTAATATAATATAGGTTTTAATTAATCATGAGTTCGATGATACTTATCGAAATATCATCGAAAATTTTTCTATAGTTAAGTAGCCATGAGTGGAGATTTCATCAAAATTGGTCCAGGAATATCAAGGATAATAATTAGCGTACCTACGCTGTTTTGGGAAATATTATAATTAATTATTTCATCAATGGTTAAGACATGTCATTTTTACTTCTCGAAAGTGATTATACGAGCAGAAAACTCAGTGTGGCTGATAGAAAATCAGTTTTTAAAAATAAAGCCATTACCCAAACCGAAACCTGAAAAGTAATGTAGTCCACGCGTGGCAACGCCGCGGGCAGTGGCTAGTGTGATAAGTATAGTGTGATAAGCGTAGAAAAAAAAACATTTTTTTTTAGTTTTGCTTTACTTTACTTTAATTGCACTGTTACTCACTGTCGTTGTTGTTGTCTGTTGTTGTTTGTGTTTAATCACTGAATTATTCGGTGTTATGTTATATTTCCATCGGCTCCTCGTGGTTTCCACCAGATCATCAGTCCAACTAGTAGGGGCCTGGTTACGCTGCTTTTTCCGGTTTGTGGTCGCCACTCGAAAACCTTTATTCCCCATCGTTTGTCTGCAAGCGATGTGGCGGAGTCGATGGATGCAGTAGGTGAGCAGCCGCTCGAGGTGGCGCTCGGGGGAAGCTTATTTTCAGCCGTGGACGTCTTCAGGCTGTTGATGATGTTATATTTACGTGAAAATAAAGTTCAATTCAATACTGACAATCGATGGGGAAGAAAAGGTCTCGAGTAGAGACCATGAAAAAAAAACGCTTCCCCTAGGCGAAGTCATTTGTTTCATAGCTCTGTGATGAACCGGAGGGCCAGCTTAGGCCGACCCCCCACTAGGTGGACCGACGATCTGGTGAAAACTGCGGGGAGCCGATGGATGCAAGAAGCAAGAAGTCGCTGAAAGTGGCGTTCTTTGGGGGAGGCCTATGTTCAGCAGTGGACGTCTTCATGATCATCATCATCAACAGCTAGTTTTATACAGTTGAAAAAAGAGGGTTGCTATTATAACCTGACTCAGCCTGTCATTTGATCAAATCTAGGGGGCGTTTACACGAAACGTCTTCCTATAAATCTAGCATTGTCGTTCACATCGCGTTGAAGAAATAATGGTCTATTTGCGGTATCTGATGCCGGCGGGTCGCGGAGGTCAAGGTCAGCCATTGTTCAGACTGGAGGTACAGGTTAGATCGCAGTTTGTATGAAGCTGGTACAGAAATTATTCGCCATATGATTTACTCATAATAATTATATTTTAAGGCTACCCATGTAATTATCTGTAGATAGATTAATTTAGTAATTTTATAAATTAAAAGTGGGCTACTTAATAAGTTTAATAACCAAAACTATATTTGTTACCAAATGTTATTGTAGTAGATATTGGAATACAAATTCCTACAATTTGGCATACCGATTTTAAAAAACCACGTTCGAAATTTAAAGTTCTGAGTCCAAGCTTTTGTAGAGCTTCAGATAAAAATTATCTGTGTTACGTCTTCAAGCGAGACGATCCTGCGGACATGTCTAGACAGAGACACACAATATTATTCTGATAGTGTGGAAGAGACAGGAGATGTGCATCTCCAGAGCGGCAACGCCGCGTCCACCAATCGCCGGACGATCATCATTGCTGTTTGTTTTGTTTGAAAACATTTTTTAATTTTGTTTTTGGATGCGCGATTAAAGTGGAGACGAACTATTTCATCCATGGATGAAATAAAAAAAAAGAAGGATTGAGTTTTGATTGACATGGAACTGAAGCCCAAAATGGTGGACATATTACATATGTGTGTCAGATAAAAGTAGGGCGACCGGCGTATGATGTGAGTGTGTGCGAGCCCCGCTCGTACGTACGAAGCGTTCCGGCTTCCTAAGGGTGCTTCAGTTTCGGATCAGAAAGGGATTCCCTCCTTCTTTTTTTATTAGCTCCATGATTTCATCATTATATTGGTGTCATATTGTATTCTTATGTATTTACAAACAAAAAGCTTCTAAGGTATTGTATCAGTTTTTCTTTGTCTCATAGTACAAGCTTTGGTTAGTTTGGGGCTTAGGTCATCATCATCATCATCAACAGCCCGTAGACGTCCACTGCTGAACATAGGCCTCACCCAGAGAGTGCTACTTTGAACGACTACTCGCCTTCTGCATCGATCGGCTCCCCTCGGTTTTCACCAGGTCGTCGGTCCACTGTATGCTGCGCCTTCCGGTTCGTGTTCGCTCGAGAACCTTTCGTCCCCATCGGTTGTCTGTTCTGCGAGCGATGTGGCCTGCCCATTGCCATTTCAACTTGCTAATTTCTTTCTAGGGCTTATTGGCTTAGGTGGCGATAGGAAGATATTCGGTTTCGACCATAAGAATTCTAGCTATGCGGTTTCAACTAAAAATTTTTTCTCTTGCCGAAAGCATGCAAAGTCTGACCTTATCAACCGTCCAAACAAAAAAATGCGTGACAATTTCGGTCTAAAAGGCTTTAGACAAAATAATTAATAATCTCACTCAGTATACAAATAATGAGTTTCATTATAATGTGGGTTAAC
The DNA here is from genome assembly GCA_963580505.1 of Ennomos erosarius. Lineage (NCBI taxonomy): Eukaryota > Metazoa > Arthropoda > Insecta > Lepidoptera > Geometridae > Ennomos > Ennomos erosarius. The sequence continues at coordinate 5,525,999 of OY756999.1, read as the reverse complement.
TGTCTGCATAATGTTTCACATAAAATGTTTGCTGTTTGTGTTAATTCTAGGGTTCAGTTGCGTGGATAGAAAAACCTTAGTTAATGTTTCCTTTGTTTCTTCGTAAAACACTAGCTTTGCTCCTGAGTTTGGGGGTAAAGTTAAATTAGTAATTATTATCCCTACATATAATAAATGTGTAATTCTGATGCGTTACGGAACACACACATAATGATGTCAAATCTAATTTATCCCATAGGTTCTATTGTTCAAAAAATATCGTAACCGCGATGCAGGACTACAAGGCTTTTTGCCCTTCTCCATACATTTTCTAATTTATCGTATCTAACGCCATCTAGGGACAATAGTTTGTAGCTGTTTGTTTGTTTGTTTGTTTGTTTGTTTGTTATTGAACAAATCCCTAGATACTGAACTGATTTTCATGCGGGTTGCACTAATATGCTTAGAAATAACCAGCGCACAACATAGGATATATTAAAATACAAATATCATTAAAAAATGTTGGTCAAAATTATTAAATATCATTACGAAACCGGACGGAATTTTATACAACATGGCCGCTTCATGGTGAATTTTTTTTGGCTACTGACGGTTAGTTTGTGTCACAGTAATTTTTTTTATGTTGTATTATGGCTCCACGCATAGTGTATTTAGCCAGTGTTAAGTATAGTAATTTTTCGTCGTGTTGTTATTGAATATTTCACATGTTTCTTGTAAAGTCCATCTGGAGGCACAGATTAAAGAAAAAAAAAACGTGTGTAAGGCCATGAACAAAGAGTAATAGGAGTTAATTTCGGTAGTAAATATGCATTAAACAGTGGAATGAAATTTTACAATTTATTAGATTTGATAAACCATTATTAGTTTTTCTATTTAAGCCCTTGCAGGTTGTTTGGGGTTTTTAGAGTAAAATAGATATACCATGCCAATGCCAATACCAATAGATATGCCTGGCGTTTGTGGATTATGAAAAAGCCTTCGATTCAATCGAGACTTGGGCGGTGCTGCAGTCCTTACAGCGATGCCAAATTGACTATAGGTATATCGAAGTGTTGGAGTGTTTGTACAGTAAGGCCACTATGTCAGTCCGACTGCAGGACCAGAGTACGGAACAGATCCCATTGCAGAGAGGCGTGAGACAGGGAGACGTTATTTCTCCGAAACTGTTCACGAACGCATTGGAGGATGTTTTCAAGCTCTTGGAGTGGAAAAGATTTGGCATCAACATAAATGGCGAGTATATCACTAACCTTCGTTTTGCCGATGATATAGTCATAATGGCGGAGTCGCTCGATGATCTCAGCACCATGCTCAACGACCTCAGTAGAGTCTCCCGACAGGTTGGTCTTAAGATGAACATGGACAAGACGAAAATCATGTCAAATGCCCATGTTCCACCTACACCGGTAATTGTTGGGAACGATACTCTCGAAGTTGTCGACAAATACGTCTATCTAGGGCAGACTGTCCAATTGGGTAGGTCCAACTTCGACAAAGAGGTCGCCCGAAGAATCCAACTCGGCTGGGCAGCGTTCGGGAAGCTTCGACCTATCTTTTCGTCCAAAATACCACAAAGCCTGAAAACAAAAGTTTTCAATCAATGTGTGTTGCTAGTGATGACTTATGGAACTGAGACGTGGTCTCTAACTGTTGGCCTCATTACTAAGCTCAAAGTCGCGCAACGAGCTATGGAGAGAGCAATGCTCGGTGTTTCCCTGCGAGATAGGATCCGAAATGAGGAGATCCGCAGGAGAACTAAAGTGACCGATGTAGCTCTTAGGATTAGCAAGTTGAAATGGCAATGGGCAGGTCACATCGCTCGTAGAACTGACAACCGATGGGGAAGAAAGGTTCTCGAGTGGCGACCACGAACTGGAAGACGCAGCGTAGGCCGGCCCCCCACAAGGTGGACCGACGACCTGGTGAAAGCCGCGGGGAGCCGATGGATGCAGGAGGCGAGCAGCCACTCTAAGTGGCGTTCCCTGGGGGAGGCCTATGTTCAACAGTGGACGTCTTCAGGCTGTTGATGATGATGATGATGAGATATACCATCAAATAATATGTAAGTAGTATGAATCGATTGCATTCAAGATACAAACATGTTAATTATACTTAGTGCTCGCAGATTAGAGAAATAACCGGCCAAGTGCGAGTTGGGCTCGCGCACGAAGGGTTCCGTATCATTATCTATAAAAACTAGCAAAAAAACGTTTGATGTATGAGAGAGAAAAAATACTAAAGTACAGAATAAAATAAGTATTTAAGGGGTTAAATACTTATTTTATTCTGTATTTTTTGTAATAGCGGCCACAAAAATATATTTATCATCTGTGAAGATTTCAGCTGTCTAATTATCACGGTTTATGAGATACAGCCTGATGGTGACAGACGGACAGACGGACAGCGAAGCCTTAGTAATAGGGTTCCGTACCCAAAACGGACTGACGACGTCTGTCAGGCTGTCTGTCCGTCTGTTACCGGCTGGCTGTATCTCATGAACTGTGATATTTAGAGTTTTACCCTTGGGAGTATAATCTTGACCCTTGCTACGCCTATTTTTGGCATTACATGACGTTTATGTTTGGCCCACAGGTCTGAGGGCCAATGCATACTATTACCACCATAGGCTAATGCAGTGGACCAATAATACTCTTACGTTACATATAAATTATATACTCTTTGAATGATACAGAAGTATAATAATACTCTTTGGAATGATACGAAGTAGATTTTTTTCTCTAATCTGTGTACGAAACATGTTATGTAAAATGCCCTGGGGGTCTAGCAAAGATCACAATCACTAACGCTAACGCCTCACGCTAACTCCAAAAATGTATCGAAATGACATTCGCTACGGAAAAGTTAGCGATTTCCGAAACGTCATTTTAGTACATTTTGGAGTTAGCGTTTGGCGTTAGCGTTAGCGGTTGGTATCTTTGCTAGACCCCCAGACATTGCCCTATTGTAAAAATGTTTTGAAAGCCTAGATTTTAATATAATATAGGTTTTAATTAATCATGAGTTCGATGATACTTATCGAAATATCACCGAAAATTTTTCTATAGTTAAGTAGCCATGAATGGAGATTTCATCAAAATTGGTCCAGGAATATCAAGGATAATAATTAGCGTACCTGCGCTGTTTTGGGAAATATTATAATTAATTATTTCATCCATGATTAAGACATGTCATTTTTACTTCGTGGAAGTGATTATACGAGCAGAAAACTCAGTGTGGCTGATAGAAAATCCGGTTTTTAAAAATAAAGCCATTACCCAAACCGAAACCTGAAAAGTAATGTAGTCCACGTGTGGCAACGCCGCGGGCAGTAGCTAGTAATAAATAAAATTAAGAAAAAATAATCATTTACTGACTAATGACAAAACTAATTACTTTAAAGGATAAAATGTACCTATGTGCCTAGACTATTACAGAAGGACTAGATTATTTAAAATAAGAAATAAGTAATGACGTAGAGATCTAGTCGTTCACCTGATTGATGTTAAGAGACACGGCCGCCCATAACAATAAATTTACGCTCTTACAAAATATTATCAAACACTGTTCGACAGTTGTTTGATATTAAACATAGTGAGTGTAGTCGCGGGCAGAAACTGGTATTACTATACAACCATAGCGCCTCTATCGGTGAAAGAATTTTCAGAATTATCCTAAGTGTGGCAGTTTGTTGTAGGCTTATAATATAACCTGGAGGTGGTGCGACAGAGAAAGTATTTTTCCACAAGAAGGAAGACGAAAATACCGGTTCTGTGTCTAGGTATTGTAGGACCTTAGTCCACTTAGTAGCTGGTGCGTATTATGGAATTCTAAATAGGGCGTAGGATCTAGCATGTTGGGTGTTATTTATTAACTATAATAGCTATTTATTATTAAAGTAGGTATATAGTCAGCATATCTACAATCTCTTAAGAAAAAAATCCAAAACATTCACGTTACACAAAAAACAAAAATGACTAAGATCTAAAAATCCTTTTTGGCTTCATTATAAAAACCTCTTTAAGAAAAAACATCCGGAACCCCGTGGCTATAATAGTTCGCGTACTTACCTCATATTTTTCATTACACCACAGAGTTATGAATAATACATGGCAGTAGGCTGATTGCGTGTGAAATCGAAAACACACAATTATACCTACTAGAAGCTTTTTACTGGAACATTTGTGGATAATATGCATTTGTGGATAAAATTATACTTTCCGGACATATTTATTACATTTCGAATATGGAAGCAGGTGATGATTATTTTCTGTTTAAATTGGTGACTTTTTAAGTGTCTCTAAAGGAGTTTTAATACCAGTTGGACATTATACGTACTTTATAGTTATATCGATGAGCTTTTAATTGAAATAGTAGTATTTTGCGAAAGTGTTAAGTGATAGCCATCATCATCGTCATTAACAGCCTGAAGATGTCCACTGCTGAACATAGGCCTCCCCAGGGAGCGCCACTTAGAACTGCTGCTCGCCTCCTGCATCCATCGGCTCCCCACGGCTTAAACGAGGTCGTCGGCCCACCTAGTGGGGGGCCGGCCTACGCTGCGTCTTCCAGTTCGTGGTCGCCACTCGAGAACCTTTCTTCCCCATCGGTTGTCAGTTCTACGAGCGATGTGGCCTGCCCATTGTCATTTCAACTTGCTAATCCTAAGAGCTACATCACTCTAGTTTTTCTGCGGATCTCATCATTGCGGATCTTATCTGATCTTAAGTGATAGTACGAGCTGGTAATTCACCTGTTTACCTTTTGTTGATAGTGTCAAATAATTATGCTTTTATCTGCAGTAAATGAGTTAGAGAGAATTAGTGAGGGTGGAAATTCGCATTATCAGCTATTACGTCATCATTGTATAGTCCCTATCCCTACTCTCCAATACATAAAATTGAAGTAGTCTGTTCTGTTTATATGTTCAGCTTTCCATTCATTGCATTGCATTGCATTGAAATAAAAAGTAAAATTAGTGTGAAAGAAAACTATTTTTTATCAAACTCATTTATTCAAATAAGCTTGGTATTATTTTTAAATTTTATACTATAATAATAACTTAAATTAAGTGTTCCGATTTTGTCTCGAAATATGAGAGAGAGAGAGAGAGAGAGATGAGAATGCTTAACATAGCCTATTTGCAATAAATTATTTGACTTAATTGACTTGACTTCCATTTTCATCTTTCGGGAAAACTGCAACGAAAGGGAAAGCTCGTGGTACCTTCTTTCTTAATATTAATATAAAAAACATCTGACTAACAAAGTTTCTTGTCTTAATCACAGGAAAACAGAATCAGTTCTTTGTTCTCAGTGCGTTCGCCTCTGACTCACAAACAAATCTAAGATATATTAAACATAATATATCGGTACATAAGAATCTCGGACCCTCGAGGCAGCCGAGCGAGACCGAGAGGGTTTCATCTCGCCGGAGGCTACAGACTGTATTCAGGCTATATTTAGAACAAAACAAAATGTAAATTACCGACGGGAGTCTTTTAAATTGAGGTTTACTTATATAGGATAACAGATTGCAGAGTTACTCGGAACTCAAAATTAAAAGACTGGAGATCAGTTTCAAAAGTCTTATTTGCCTAGTAATTACCCTAGCTACAATGCCCTAAAAAAACAAAATGACATAGAAAGGCAAAAATAAAAAAGGGGAAAAAAGCGAATAAACGGAAAATGAAGGAAGGGGAAGGGTAAAGGCAATTTTGGCTACCACCTGTGCTAGTAGACCCGGATTTGGTGGTCTGATACAGTGGTGGTGGTGGATGTGGTGGGTGTGGTAAGGTGGTGCAAAAGTGTTGGGTACTAAAACATCGTTGTAAACATCACCATCAGTTGGAAAACGCCCACTACTGAACATAGGCCTCTGAAACTTCAAACCATGGTCAACATTTGTTACGGTTTTCAACCGTTGGTTTCCTTAACTACGGTTCAAAAAACCTACTCTCATAGTGGGGGCTAGATTACGCTGTCTTTCGGTTCATCACCAACTCGATGCTTTTTTTTAAATGAATTGTTTTTAATATTTTGATCTTAGCATTAATTATTTTCCAGTTTAAGAATTAATTAATTTCTCAACGTTTAGCTATCTGATCTCATTATAAACCATAATCACTCGCAAGATCTATTTCTTTCATCTTTACGTAACCCTGCGCATAGATAATACATATGTTATTATCAGGGATCAGAAGCATTGGACCGACAAATGCATCTGTGGCCATCTTGTGAAGAAATGGAAGCTCAGATCCATGTTTGGCGCACTGTGTAGCAGCGATTCCAGAGTTTAGGTAGTCTACGAAAAGACTTACCTACTGAGTTTTGGAGGGAACGTGAAAGTGAAGGGTCTTAGTTATTATTTGCTAATTTTGTTTTATTCGTTCTAAAAGAAAAAAATGGTAAACCACAATTTTGTGCAAAGCCAGTGTGAAAATTGGTCTTTCATTCCTTTCTTACCTTCTATAGAATAACCAATTACTGACAAAGTGAAATATTCTGGACACAAGCGTGATCATCGCCGCGTTTTGCACGCTCATATAAATAAATCCTTAATTATGTAACCATTGCCTACTTGATAGATGAATCTAAATATTTTCTATGGAGAATTCAGACCAAGTTCATAATTATACAATGTTACAAAAAAGTAATGATTTATTACATCATTCACACTTTATACTAATTGGCAGTTAATGGCTCGGTTGTACCATAAAAGTAAACTAAGTAATTATGTTAACCACAGTCTTCATTACAATTTGGTTTACGAACTTTTTACAGTGATAAGTAAATTTTCAGTTAAACAGTACTTAACGGATAAATATTAAACCTACAACAGACGGCGTGCTGTGAAAGTAGGTACCTACATACATATCTTACTTGCTATTTAATTATAGGTACAGGGTTATTATTAATTTGCCTTAAATCTTCGAGGTTATATCTCGTACCCACAGAGCATTAAAAAATGACGCTTTACATCTGGATGATGCATATTTTATTGTGCTCTGTTCTTGTACCACTCAAACAAACAAATTATTTTTTATTTTAGGAATTTCCTATTGTTTTTTTAGAAATATTATGTGAGTAATGTTAGTGACCATGGAAGTTTAAAATCTTATATTAAATATTATGTGATTTACAATTTCAAATCCATTCCACGATACTTATTTAATTTTGGGTCAGTGGAGTAGTAATGGAAAAATTATTGGCTGGATTCTGATGCCACAATTTCTATAGGTACATACAACCACTTTTGATCTTTCTAGTCATGACGCAAAGCTAATTTTTGCAACACCAGAGAGCGTAAAATATTGTCTTTTGGAGACATTGTAGAGTTATGTCTTATCTTGTTAACAAATAGTATTACTTTGAATTCTATGTTACATTATAACGTTCAGTTAATCTTTCTGTATTGTCGATTCATCTAAACACAAATATCAAAATCGTTCATCGGCATACCTTCAAATTCAACCTGCGTCAGAACGTTCTCACGGACCACATAAGATCCAAGCATGTGTGTCCATGTACTCTAAAGGTTACGAGTCCTCTCCGATGATCCTAAAAACACAATAGAATTTATGACTTAGGAACAACACCTTAAGGTAAAAATTAGCGTGGTTTTGAAGCTGGTTGTTATGGTGTGTTGAAGGTGTATGATATGTAATTTATTTCATTAGGAGAAGGCAGGATACATGTCCCTCGGTCTTCACGGGCCAGTGGCTTTGGTCTGAGCATGTCGAGACGGGAGGAAAAAACGATGTAGGAAAGGAGATAGCGGCTAACATCAAAAAGGTGTAAAATTGTAAATGAAGAGAAATAATTGTCGTACAAGCAGAAAATTATAAAAGGTATACGATCTAAGAAAAAATATTGATTTATTTGTATGATGTTTGACACACCTCAAATAACAGCCACGAACCAGAAGACACAAACTAGGCCGGCCTTCTACTAGGTGAATCGGCGACAAAACCGTGGAAAGCCGTTGGATTCAGGAGGCTAGAAGATCATCGATAAGTATCTATTGAACTGGTTAAGTGTATGAAAAGAGAACTTGGTGGTCGCAGCGCCCAATCGCGATCACTGAAAAGGGTCAAAAAGGTTTTGGTCGTTCAAAGCAAACCAGTATACAGCTGGTAAGTACTGCGTGTTACGTTGAAGAACGGAAACTATCTAATTTTTTCTTTCTTTCTTTTAGGGAGTGTATAACTATAATAAAAACAGTAATTTTTAATCTGTTCCAAAACTAACCGCCGGTGCCGCCTCTTGGCCTACAAAGGCCCCCACATCCCAACTCTAATATTATGCGAAACTGCCGTTGTACCATTAAACTCAATGGAAGAAACTCGTCGCGTTATCTTATTTCCGCTCGAATATATTAGCTATTACTCTGTTTACGCGTTTGATAGTAAATAAACGTACTAATTCAGATAATTGTTCTGTTGTGAAGGCAGATATTGATAATCTGACATGTTAACACATTTTTAAAAGCCTACCTTATCTGTTTTTATAGTATTTTGACCAATTTATCCAGCGCATAGTTAAACAAGATGTAGAGTGGCGCAAGGCGCTATCTTTGGACCATAATTTATCCTCACTTAACATATTTGACATACCTAATTATATAGTTTATGTAGTTTAACCTGTGCCTGATGAAAAAGGTGTTAGTTACAGTACATTAGTGGACAATTCAAGCTATACTATACTAGAGTCTCTGCTGTCTGTACTAAATAGGTATATTGATTTCAATAATGATATTATTATGATATATTTATGTAATGAGCGTTTCAATGGCCAATATGGACAACAAGATGACGAACCAAGAACAATGCTGCCCATACCGGCAGCCTCACGCCTCCATCAGTATTCAGTCGGCGTGGTCACCGGCGGTGATCTCTCGATACGCAGAATCCGCATACAATGGGCCGCCGGTGAAATCGATGGCTTGGTTGGAGAGGTTATTCTGGCTGTTGAAATAAGGTTTGAATCAAAGTTGAAAAGATTAAGATTAGATGTCAGATCGAAATCGATACAGGCGGGACTAGGTTGCCTTGCTCTACAAATAAATTCACAAGCATGGTATAGTTTTTTAGGTACAATTATTCTTTTTTATCAAATAATAAGTACACGCAAGAAGAAAAGGGGTTTGGTATCCAAGGTAAATTGAGGAGGTGGACGTTAACATTGAACCAAGTATTAACAAGATATCAGCTGAATTTCGATTACCTACTTAATTTTCCAAGAGTTTGTAGCTTAAAATATGTCGATATCAGATTACATTTCATTTGCCTCATTTCGTTTTCCTCCAATAAATTCCTTTATTTTCATTCACCACAATCCACAATCTTATGTATGGGGATTTCTGATTCAGTATTTATCCGGTAAGTTTAATAATATTGCATTAATTCGATTACAGGTAAATAAACTTCATGGAAACCTCAACTGCTCATAATTATAATGGTTTATTATTTAAACGATTATTGAAACAAAACTGTACGTGCAATCGTTAATAATTAAAAATGAATATATGCATATAGGATAATATAATTACTTATTTGTATATTTACCAAGAAATACCACAAGGTAACACAAATTTGCGATCGCAAAACTTTCGATGTGGCTTCCTCAACCAGAATAAGTGCACAGCTCATTTTAATGGAAAACCGGAGTTGGTGATCGGTCGAACAGCTTTTTGGAACTATCATTGTCAAGTGACTGAGCTGGTTTTCCCCCCTTCTGCTTTTTCCCTCTATGGCAAGCGATAATCTATGTAAAGTAGATTGCAATCATTAACTTCTTAGAATACGTGCAGTACATATGAAGCTATATTATGAAGTTAGCTAACTATTAACTTACGATGGATGTTATCTTGGACGAAATGGTTAGGTGGGAATGGTGGGGGGGTCGTGTATCCGTTTCTAATCGTCCGTCGTCGTGGATTCTTGCTCATTTGTAGTTCAAGTTTTATGTAAGAAAAAAAATTTAATACTGTGCGAAGTCCTGGATGTCCTGGATTATTTTTCTTTCCTTTCGTGCGTTAATTAATTGACATTAATTTTAACGGTATTATCATGTATTTGATGACAATAATAATATAAGGTGATTTTATGCCGGTCTATATTTATTAATATTTATGATTTTTTATAATAGTATCGCTTTCGAATCTTGTTCGTGATTCAAATTTTTCCTTTACAATTTAGTCTGTATTATAGATAATATAATACCTATCAGTATATTTACTGTTTCAGCGGCGCTGGTTCAAATCATTCCATTCCAAGATTTACCACTCACGTCACATCTGGGCCCTTGGCGATTATTCTCTATGGAAACACAGATTCCACACGATACGAAACCACGTCGTTATCGTGTCCTGTTCAAATCGTGTCACAGCTTTAGATGTACCTTCACTTTATATTAAAGTTATCTTTATTTTGAATAAAATATATTGACATAAGTGGTCATATCTTTTGAGGTGTTGATGTTTCGGAACGCGTCTCGGTAAAACATATGATTTTTGACAGTTCTAATCGCGCCAATTCCAAATTCACTTCGCACGGTTTTGTTTTCGTTTCATAGAGAATAGACTTTTTCAGATTTCTTATGTAAGACAAGGAATTCGCGCGGTTTCGAAGTAAGGAATCGATAGAGAATAACCACCCTTATTCCGTATCGATTCTTTACTTTGAAACCACGCGAATTCCTTGTCTTACATAAGAAATCTGCAAAAGTCTATGAAACGAAAACAAAACCGCGCGAAATGAATTTGGAATTGGCGCGATTGGAACTATCAAAAATCATATGTTTTACCGAGACGCATTCCGAAACATCAACACATTAAAAGATATGACCACTTATGTCAATATATTTTATTCAAAATAAAGATAACTTTAATGTAAAGCGAAGGTGTATCTAACGCTGTGACACGATTTGAACAAGACACGATAACGACGTGGTTTCATATCGTGTGGAATCTATGTTTCCATAGAGAATAACCGCCCAGGTGGAACACGAAAACTACTGCAGATAGGTCTCCCCAAAACTCCTCCCAAGCATGGTGATTATGGCTATCCCCTGCCCCCTCCTAAGTACTATGTTCAATAATAATGGTTTATGAAAAGGTCAACAACCAGATCAAAGACTGCAGCTAGGCGAGCATCTCAGCATGCGTGGTCCTGCATGCACAATCGCGTCGTGATGGCAACTTGGCATGCACCGCGAGTGTTGCGCCGAGATGTGATATTTGAATAATATTTCCTTTGACAACTTTTATATAACCACCTTCTTGATTTACAAGTAAAGTTACAGTAAAAACATCAAGAATACATAAAACAAAAATATCTGTATATTAAAAATCCTTGTAACTTTTAGATGCAATTCTGTTCGGAGCGGTTTTGTTCCACAAACTAAAAATTGAAGAGCTTTATTATTTTAGCTTCTCCATAATCAGCGTGTTGGTGTCCACTGCCTATTATACTGAATGCTTTCCCATTAAGGTGGGGTTTAATCACCGCGTTTAGCAGGTGCCTTGGTGATATTTAGTAAGATTGAATGCAGACCGAAGCGAAGATATTACCTGGATTTACCGTAACTCTTACGGCATCCTCGGGTGAACATAATATTTAGCCTCTTGCATATTCCTATAGCCCGTTGTGCGACTCTGAGCTTAGTAATGAGGCCAACAGTTAGAGACCACGTTTCAGTTTCATAAGTCATCACTGGCAACACACATTGATTGAAAACTTTTGTTTTCAGGCTTTGTGGTATTTTGGACGAAAAGATAGGTCGAAGTATGCTCGGTGTTTCCCTGCGAGATCCGTAATGAGGAGATCCGCAGGAGGACTAAAGTGACCGATGTAGCTCTTAGGATTAGAAGAATAGAATAGAATAGAATAACATTTATTCAATACTTGCTTAAACTATGGTACAGTACATTAGCAAGTTGAAATGGCAATGGGCAGGCCACATCGCTCGTAGAACTGACAACCGATGGGGAAGAAAGGTTCTCGAGTGGCGACCACAACTGGAAGATGCAGCGTAGGCCGGCCCCCCACTAGGTGGACCGACGACCTGGTGAAAGCCGCGGGGAGCCGATGGATGCAGGAGGCGAGCAGCCGCTCTGAGTGGCCTATGTTCAGCAGTGGACGTCTTCAGGCTGTTAATGATGATGATATTCCTATAATTTCATCTTGTTAATATTAGGCTAACATCAACTAAAAAGATTTTTGGAATTCGTCGAAGCAATGCTGGCAGCGTGTTGGGTATGCTACCTACTGATGGTGACACAAGTCAGCGCGACCAGTATACATATACACCATACAGATGTTCTGGTAATGTAGTAAGTAGCCTACTTTAATATTTGCTTATGTGTTAAGCAAAGAAAATGTGTTGAACCCTATACCTGTTGAACTTAAGATCTTAATATTTTACCCATATTTTCAGCAAATAAATGATTTGATTGATTGATTAATAGCATTTACGTAAGCATATTGGCTTAATGATACTATGATCTAAGTAAAGTGACTACTTATATTTTCTTCTTTAATTATGTAATCGAAGACTTGGATCGGGGTATTTTTTTTTAAACTGCATGGGCTCGCATTTGACCGCAATCTTACCTGATGGAAAGTGATAATGCGGTCCACGATGGTATATGCTTGCCCAGAAGATACCTATTCACTCGCGACTTGAATAGCACCAGATTGTACTTATCGGGAAACAAAGACGCTGGTATGTGTTCCATTCTTGTGCTACTTGGATTATAAATGTCGAGTCGAACCGCTTTGTACGAATTGAAGGAATATCAACCATAAATGGATGGCGTGTAGCTGTACGTCTTGTCGTCCGATGGTGAAATGGAGAAGGTGGAATTAGATTATGTAGTTAGTGCATGATTATGTTTTCTTCTGAATAGTCATTTCAGTTGTTTACATTAAGGAATCATCCGGGTAGGTAAGTAATTTTTCAGAATAGTACTTACTACAATTATTATTCTAAATACTAAATTAAAAACATGTTATTTTTGTTGAATAACATTCTCGTGGTGTCCTCAGATCTGATGTCTCCCCACGGCGGTATGCGATTGTCGTCATTCACTTGGGCCCGAGTGACGTCAAGTGCATAAATCACTAATTTGTTTTTGCACTATATTTTATAATTATTCATTAATATGTAAAATGAAATATTATATGTTATACCTATTAATTGCAGCTCTGCGGTACCACTCGGGATTATTAATAATGAAGTTACTATAAAATTCTTTTTGGGATGAAAAATCAGAATAATTTTTTTTCTTAAATTTTTGCTATTGTTTTGCTATTTGATGAAATGGCCCGGTGATTAAATAGCCTTGCAAGGATATTACGTCATTTCGTGAATATGGCGTTTCGATAATACGGCTTTTCGATGATATAGCTTTTCATGGATATGGTGTTTCAATGATATGGGTTTTCGAGGATGTGGGATGATCATCCCCCTGGGGCTATTCTGCATCTACAGCATGGGGAGCTTCTAGAAAAATGTTAAAAGAGTCCACTCTAACGGCATGCTTGTTTGCCAATCATAACATTAAAAAAATGTGGCGTTTCGAGGATATGGCGTCTTGAGGATGTGGTATTTCGAAGATATGGCGTCTTGAGGATGTGGTATTTTAAAGATATGGCGTTTTGAGGATGTGGGCTTTCGATGATATGGCTGTGAGGAAATAGGCTTTGTTAAAATAACTTTCGATGTCGAGTACGAAACGTATGATTTTGTTTTTTTACATTCCTCGACATGAAAGAAAAACAAACTGTTATGCACTATCATATTCATTTTGCTTAATTATAATATTACCCTTTTTCTCACAAAATCTGAGAGTCATACTTGACAAAAAAAATAAACAATGATTAACTTTTATGTATTAAGTACATGAATTCTAATATGAATTCCTTATTCAACCGATCGTGACCAAGTTTGCTAAATATATTATGATTAAATATTATGTTATGTTTTAAATTATTACCTTCAATTCAATTCAATTTATTTACTTGCGAACATAGGTGAACAATAATTCGTGGTCTTAAGGCGACGCATCGACATGAAGTAACATCGTATTCGTATCTCTAGTTCCGTCGTTCTGACAAGCAAGCGTTTTCTTCAATCGTTTATAAAATTAGTAGGTACATTAATGTCAAAAAAAGTCAAAACATAATAGTAAAACAAAATAATATTTATGAGGAGATATTGAGAGCAGTTATTATTTAAGGTCATTATCATTAAGAAATTCGTCAATCGTATAGTAAGCCTTGTCCAGTAGCAACTCATTTAACTTCTTTTTGAAAACCATACCATTCTCAACACGGATCCTTGACGGAATTTTGTTAAACACGATAGGTGCCATACAGGACATACTGGTACGCAGGAGGTGAGTTTTACATGTTTTATATCGCAGTTCTCCTTCTCGCCGACTACCTACCGCATACATTTCAAACAAGTTGTTTTGGTTTTTTACAAATAATCCTATCTCCCTATTATATAACGATGGTGCTGTGAGAACCTTAAGCGTTTTGAAATGCTCTTTACACGAATCTATCTGTTTTAACCCTAGCATAGCACGCACACATCTCTTTTGTGCCCTGAATATGCGTAATTTGTCGGTCGAGTTTCCCCAGAATAAAATTCCGTATCTCAAAACCGAAGCAACATATGCATGATACGATACAAGTAGAGTATCTGTGTTAACTACCCTACAAGTTTGTACAGAGCATATGATGCTTTATGTATTAATAGGTAAATAAATATAAATGAAACCACAAATCCAGTTTTTGATATCAGTTGCGGTTTCCTCGACTCATATATTACACGAAATGTTAAGTAATATTTATTTGTTTTCATACATTAACATTATGAAGGCAACTATGACGTATTTTGAAATGGGAAATCCTTGTTTACATTAATAATTTTGCAGTAGCAGTTATGATGAATAATTTATTTCTTAGTTACTGCCAAAATAAATAGTTATTATGTATTGTTTACTCATTATAATTTTACACTCATTCATGAATTTTTTTATGTCTTTGTATGACATAATATCCCGTAATAATTATATGATACACCATCTGACCTTACTTTGTATTAGCTATTTGTTTGTAATTTTTATCTAAATCAGAAGAAAAATCATTTGAGTTTTCAGTGTGAAATTAAGAAGATAATAATACTGTCTGTTATAAAATACCTACCGAAAGCGCTTGTACCCATTAATTGAATATATTGCAATTTTTACGGTACATTTTTTTTAAATATTATACCGTTATTATGTACCGTTATCTCCAATAATCGCACAAAATGTAAATTTAAATATTTACAGTCTAGCTCCAAGTGGACCATTCTATAACGCCAGGATGGATCCTGGGAACAAGTTCGAGAAAAATATTGGTTTTGCGTTTGATGTATGAATGCTCTGTTATCTGCCTGCTTATCATTAACGAGAAATATATTGACAAAAAAATGTTTTACATCAATTTCTTAGAATTTTGTAACGGACTCTGTGGAATTGAAGCAAGTTTTCATAGCGGCAGTAGGTAGATAGCCACATACTTGTATAATAGAGATCAGTGGTAGATAGACATGCATTTTTTGAAGTGGCTAATAGTGTTGGTCTCAACCTTCCTTTATGGAGTCACCGGGCGGGGTTCGAGGGGAAATTTTCACCATAGAAAATGTAACTATGTACCTCTTTGTCTGTTCATAAGTTCCCTTTTTAAATGAAATGATTGAGTCGACCACAATGAATGAGTTAATCAAGGAAATATAATAGGGGGTCATAACATAATAGGGTATGTAAAAGTTGCGGGTGATAGCTAGTAAACAATAATTATAACTTTGCCTTCCATCGTTACGCCTAAGAAAACCCTACACTCTGTAGTTCTGCTGTCTGAACCGTAGTAGCCTGCTGATAAGCATATTATTATATTATAGAAAGGTAGATAGGCATATATTATGTGCCATATCATCTAAGTATGCATAAATGTAGGTATTCCATAAATAAGTTTAGAAATACCTTTTTTCCTGCCAATTAATCAATCCATATTTAGATAATAAGTACATATGCATCAGCACCCACAAGAAGAGATGGGGTGGTCCCATTCATATCACATCCAAGGAAATATTTATATAGGTACCTACTCAATGGTTAATCATCATCACCATCATCATCAACAGCCAGACGACATCTACTGCTGAACATAGGCCATTATCAATATTATATTCTGTGGCATTACAAATACATTGAGGTTGCAAAATCATGCTTTCCAAGTACAAAACATTCGTCGAACCTTAACTTTTATGCTTCTATGAATCTCGCATAATGAGATGCTTGATGCTTATCGCGGTCCTGCGATCATACTGTAGGTACTAGGCGAAGAGGCACCCGGCTAGTTTCACTAAGCTGTTTCTGATTTATTACTTTGCTAGCGTTATAGACCGTTTCTGTACGAGAAACCATATATTTGAAATATAGGTAGTATAAGTACAAAGAATTTGAGAACGGCTCATTTTGTTGAAGTCGAGATAAAAAGGAAAGAAACCTTTTATATTAAGAACTTAACATTCGAATAAATCTCAATTTATCTTTTAGAAGTAAATATGAAAAAATGTAGGCTTTCAATTTACTTTCACATAATCCAACTATAGCCAGATTTAGAAAGAAAGAAAGAAAAAACATTTATTTAACACTCTAGCACCAACAAGTTCCGAGTGACACTGCAACTGTAATGAGCGGCCGTATTGCTTAACATCAGGTGAACGGTCATTCATTCTCATAAAAAAAAAACTCACATTAAGAAAAATCGTTCAGATAGGTACATATGTTATAGCTAAATACACGAATGTTTGAATTCACGCCGGTTTCAACTCATCGGGTTACGATTATTATGAGGCTGCTTTTATTTTTTCGATATGATAAAAAACTTGGCTAATCTTGGCTTGGCTTGGCGTAAGTATAAGTAAGTATTGTACATGGTAAACTTAACTCTCTCCGTTCCCACACAGCCCATTCTGGCACATGCTCTAATTTTCTAGCAATGACATTACTCTAACTGATCACCACCTCTCCACCAACACCTCCTCATCCCATTGCTTTATTCAAATCACATATGGCTGACCAGTGGATCTTGACACATCGGAATTCTAAGATGCGAGCTTAATACTAAGTGGTCATAAACCTGATACATCAGATGTTTATTAAGAAACTGGCAAGTGACTTGTGGAAATGGTAAGGTGATGTTATGGCGCCAGATATATTGAGATTAACATGATGAATATATTGTTTTCATTGTTATTCTGAAAGTTGCCTTTTTTAACGGGCAAAGTGTCTTCATTCTTAACAATTACAACCATGTACCACTAAATTAACAAAAGTGACCGCTGTAGCTCTTAGGATTAGCAAGTTGAAATGGCAATGGGAAGGCCACATCGCTCGTAGAACTGAAAACCGATGGGGAAGAAAGGTTCTCGAGTGGCGACCACGAACTGGAAGACGCAGCGTAGGCTGGCCCCCCACTATTTGGACCGACGATCTGGTGAAAGCTGCGGGGTGCCGATGGATGCAGGAGGCGAGTGGCCGCTCTAAGTGGCGATCCCTGGGGGAGGCCTATGTTCAGCAGTGGACGTCTTCAGGCTGTTAATGACCACTAAATTACTACCTTGAGCTTTCAGTGAAGAAAAACATCATGATAAAATTATAGAACGGTGAGAGGAAATTTTCTAAAGCTCGAACCAAGAATTTTTAGAAAGAAAGAAAGAAAGAAAGAAAATGCTTTATTTGTACAATCTGTACACAGTGACAAACAATGATAATAACTTATTCTAAGCAAGTACAAAAGAAAATCAGAAACCTATTTCTAGTTTAAAAACTATAAACAGCCTGCCTAAAATACCCAGTCATTGTGTTTCTGTGTGCGAACATTGTTGCTGTGTACAGTGCTGTACAAGATGGTCTGAGCTCAGCTTGTGCCATGGACGGATCCAGGGCGCTGGTTTTCAGTTCAGACCTTGAGTGACAAAACCACTGACAATAATAGTTATAACTGGTAGTGTAAATAATTAAAAAAAAAAAAAAAAACAGTAAGCACAACTGTATGATCCAGCATCCTCATCATCATCATCATCAACAACAGCCTGAAAACGTCTACACTGAACATAGGCCTCCCGCAGAGAGCGCCAGTTTGTGCGGCAGAAGACACTTTACAGTGACGACCACAAGAAGCTTCAAGAAACTGAGAGACGCTTCTCAACCCAAGCGAGCCAGAGCCGGTCACAGGTGACATAGACTCATCTACAAATTCACATATAAAGTGTTTATACCTACTATTTTATTTATGAATATGTGTTACCTCGTTTGACAGAAAATTGAACAAAATACAGTTAGGTACTCGGCTATTGAAAGTTGATGAAAATTTTCAAATAATATGGTTTCTTCAATGGAGCAAGCGTCACCGGTTCCCCGAACTCCTCAGCCAGATAACGCTTTGCCCGTAAGCGTGGCTTTTATTGACAGATCGACTGAGGTCATTCACCTTTACTTTATCGAAAATAACTACAGGAAGCATCTATTGTAATGGCAGTGGGCAGTGGAATTCAAACTAGCAACTTTTCTGACAACTTCCGCAGAAACTTTAAGAAATAAAATGCCTGAGGCAATTTACGTTAGACTTTCTTTGAGCGAAATAAAATTATTGTAAGTACATTATAAACAAAAAAGTCCCCTGATAAATAATTGGTGATGAGGGCCATTTACCAACCAACCGTAGCCCATAGTGTCAAACATTTTCGCAGCCACTGGGTAATGTAACCATGGCTCAGTTGGGAGAACGTCTAATCCGGGGATTTGGAGAGGGTGGGTTCAAATTCCTCTGGTTGCTTGATAAAATTTACGTAAGTACTATAAAATAAAATATCTTTGTATCTTATGATGATAATGTTAATGTTAAACAGGAACAATGCAACTGGCTTTCTAAAAATAATGCATCAGTCCATTCCTTTCGAAGCTACTATTCTAATAACAGACACCGAAACAGACAAAACCAAACATTGATCAGTCAGCCCCCGAAACATGTACATAATATCTATTAGGGTTCTTTATACGATAGACCACCAGCCCCTAAATGACGGGAATCTTCAAGCAGGTTATCAAGTAAGCACAAATAATTTTGCTTTTCTGACTCTTATTTCCTATCCTCTTTGCTTCGGGCGATGTTAAAACAAAAGGACATCTTGGTACTTACTCCGGTGTTTTTAGCAGCACAGGAAGGCATGCCCCCTTCCCATTAAGAATCGATGTCCACTCTCGTAGTCACGCAAGACTTTATGCAAATGCCATTGCAGCTCCTCTCACGACCGATCCGCCATTAGCATCTGCGGAGAGGTGTTCAAAGCCTCACTCCCTCATCTGCTCATCAGTATGGGTGCCGCATCTGGGAGCGATGGCCGCTGCTTCCGTGCTCACGGATTTTTTTCACTTCCTTTCGCTGAGATGTCAATTTATTGTCCTTTTTTTAGCCAGTGCCAAAGTTGGTTAGAATATATGATTTGGTTGTGGATGTAAATGAGAATCTTTGTTTATTTAAGCAGAGATGCGCGTTTTTTGAATGCTAATCTTGATGCTGAGGCTGTGTAGATTTTGCCATAAGTATTACAAAACGTATTAAAAAAAAACTAATTTGAGTCAGATACCAATTTTGATGCTATTTTTCTGGAAATTAGATTGCCACAACACACAGATACATAAAATAAATAATTAAATAAATATGTGTGGACATTTCACACAGCGCCATCTAGCCCCAAACTAAGCATAGCTTGTACTATGGGAACCAGATAACTGATACAATACTTATATACTTTTTTGTTTGTAAATACATACATAGAAAACAATATAAAACCCAGACGCAGAACAAACATCTATGTTCATCACACAAATGTTTGTCCCGGGTAGGAATCGAACCCACAGCCCTCAGTTCAGAAGACAGGGATACTACCAACTGAGCTATCGGGCCCGTCGACATAACAGCGGGCAAACACAATCATCCATAACAAGACCTTTAAGAATTTTAACAACCCTTTCAGGTTTTTACTAGGTGTTAATTGTACCTACATGCCTTGTTTTTCAAAAGTAAATTTTGTTTTTCATGTTTTCATTTTGTTACGTGCATTGTTGGTTAAGCATACTTATCATGTTTCATTGGTGCAGCGTTAGCTTCACTTTTTCTATCAAATTATGTGCCATTTACCATCCTGTCATAGGCAAAAACTATGAAATGCGTTACCAAAGCTATAAGAGCTATATATAATACGTGAATATGTGACCGTTGTATAAGATAATCCGCAACTGGTACCTACAACCATCGCCATCGTCAAAACACTGGACAATCCCGATCACATTCATCTGTTTAAGAAAACCCACCTTCCTCGATTACCCATCGGAATTTTCAACAACAAACGTAACTGAAGACACTTACTCATTCATCGTCCACATGGCATCGCTTCGCGGAAGCACCCGACGGGATTTGAATCTAAACATTACTTCTTACTACAACACCAGCTTACGTAGACCTTCCTCACCTCTCTGCTGCCTTACAAACTTTGGACTTTGAGGGTAACTGATACCGCT
This sequence comes from Ennomos erosarius, assembly GCA_963580505.1. Taxonomy (NCBI): domain Eukaryota; kingdom Metazoa; phylum Arthropoda; class Insecta; order Lepidoptera; family Geometridae; genus Ennomos; species Ennomos erosarius. Next base: position 5,505,362 of record OY756999.1, on the reverse strand, counting down.
ACGTAGAGACCGAACACTATTGGGCGCGGAACATATCTTCTTACTATCATGCCAATTAACACAGACCTTCCACACCTCTAAAATGTCATACAAGGCTAGAAGATCCAGGAGGTTTGCTGGTGTTCCTCAAAGATCTATGAAGATTGGTAGGTGGTGTGATAGACCAATGCAACCGTTATACGATGATCGAACTCGAATGAATGGCTCATTCAATGCTTTCGGAGAAAGGTAGCGGGATATTTTGTTTTGAGATGTCGTGGCGGTGACATACATGCATGCGAAGGAGTTGTAAGGAAGAATCGAAATTTTTTTGAAGCTTGGGAACTAGTTGTGTAGGCCATTTGGCACACTTAAGCTATATAATATTCTGACTTCATGACTGTCTTTGTTTAAAAGTGACGAAACGTGAGTGAGTATTCTCATAGGTTTTGGAAAAATTCCAAAAGGGGCTAATGAATGTCCGGGTGAATGTTCCCCAAGTTCCTGGCCGGTCGGCACAAGCTGAATGGCGTCGCGTCATATAAATCTCAGTGCAAGCACTTAAAAATCATCCGATACTTTGCTCTACCTAACCTACAGTATAAGTATTCTGAAACAACAATACAAATAATAAACATTTCATCCCTGTTATAAAATTTTAGAGAAATACGTTAAGCTAATTCAAGCTGGGAATGAAAATGGGAAAATCAGAAAAAACAGGCTGCTGATGTCTTGTAACAACCTAAAATATGATGAAACAAAGACTTTTCAGTTTTGCAGCGTCACTATGATTATCCAAATTCCATTCCTTTATATTACACGAAATACGAATCAAAGTATGACTAAAGAATGTATTCTAGAAAACAGAATAACGTCATCGCTTTATCTCTTCATCAGAAACCAATGAAAAACCTATCAGAGCGATCCACTTGTTTAGTAAGTATCGGTCTTACTATCCCTCGTCAAAGGTATCGGTAGATATTTACTGCTCTGTAGAAATATCTAAAAAATCGGGCGTGTAGCTTATCAGTTATTTGGGATTGTCGATGATAGCTAATTCTGGTCAGTAACGTTTAGTGAATGATGGAGTTTTTTTTTATGTTAGCCACTCAGGCGCGGTGTGGCGGGCGTAGGTAGATCCCAAAGCGCTCCTCAAATAGCGCGGTATGGTTTTGCATATTTACGGTTTATACGAATAAACTAAGCAGTGTTTTAAAATTTCAAAACTAGTTTTGATAAGTAGCATTACTTGGATATCTAAACAAATGCATTTTTACGTGTGTTGCAGTATAAAAAACACACATAACAACACTACGCATAATAATTGACGCTCCGCCGTACCTAAAGGAAATTACTCCGTCGCCGGCGCGCGCCGGCTCGGCGCGAGATGCAATTTAGACTGAGGCGTTTTTTTTCTCCTGAACCATAGAGACTTTTACTTTAATCGATAGTGATGTTCAACTAGTTTCAATTTTAGTCGATTTATAACGAGTGACACCTCTAAAAATTGATTGCCATCCCTAGTAGCGCAATCAGCTGTAAGCCACAATTGTGGTGGGGAGCGGTTCACGTTGCGCGATGCCGGCCGCACATGTGGTTGAAGCGCCTGAGCGGTTAATGAATGACTTAACTAGCTTGTCGTTCACCTGATATTAAGCGACACGGCCGCCCATAATAGTTGCAGAGTCACTCGGAACTTTGAAATAATAAAGTTTCGCGTGAAACTGCACTGCGCACGTCATCCTGAGACGTCACACAGTCTAGTAATCAGATTACTACACTGTGAGATCAGGTCATAAAGTCTTATTTGCCCAGTAATTTCACTAGCTACAAGTGGGCGTATTCTGGAAACTAGGTAGAAAACTAAGTACTTATAGGTGGAAAATTGCATTACCCACATCTGTGGGGTGATTACGTAACTTTGACGGCAATGCAACAGGAGAAATTTCATTCCGAATATGAAAATTCTCATAGTAACTATGCACATAAACTGCGTATTGAAACTGTCAAATCCATACATTTTTGTGTTTCTATCGGTTGCAAACAAGTTACATAATCGCCTAGCTGTTTTGGAATAATCCAAAAGAGATACGGAGAATGCAGCTTTGTGAGAGATTATGTAGATAATAGACCTTGTAAAATGCCTTTAGGCAGCAGTAAGGTACATGCAGCCAAAAAATCGTAATGGAAACCAACTATTTTTTTTTTAATTCAGTCGTTGGTAGGAATTTCTTGTCTTGACAAATCTTATAGTATAGTATGTTTAATAGTAATAAAAAATTGTATTGTTCCGAAGCCAAAGTTACAGGCATATTTCGCATATTTCAAATCGATTCTAAACAGAATAAGGCGTTCCACGTCCGTATAGAACTATGTCACCTGCGCTGGCGCAGGTATCAGATAGATTTGGAACACATCACTCTAGATAAAAGTGTTCTGGCAGTAGCTAATCGCACGTCAATAGGTGTGTTTAGAAGCTATCAGCTATACAAACTATGTACTTATACATTTTATAATAAAACCATAACTGTAAAAGTACATTCAATCCTTAATATTTTTTTATAACGGTATGCCTCTTTCTTTTCTTCTTCTGAAACTAATAGGTGCTCATAGCTTTTCGAAAATTAGGTGCCTGCGTTTTCTAAAACGACCATGTGCGTGTTCACTTCGACACGAGGCACTAAAGATTATTTTTCAAATTTATTCCATGGGAACCCTACTACTGGGGTATAGGTGGATAGGCTTACCTATGGACGAAATAGTTTATCATAGTTTATTCTTTTTAGTTATCCCTTAATTTTACCCAAATATTTCTCCTATCACTTCCTTTTGTTGCTAATCTCCATTTTGGTAGTCCGTTAGCAACCAACCACTCGACTGGTCTTCCTCTATCAAGCTTCGAAGATTACAATCGAAGTAAACAGTCACATTACGTCCGCATCTCGAGTGTTCCACAAACAGCCGATTACCGTTGGTATTATGGAACCATTATCTAGATATACTGTAACCCAGTTACAGAGATAACATCGCCTTAGTATCGGGAAATGATACAGGTGCTTCAAATAATTTGTTTTTAAGAACATTTTTGTTAAGTTTATACTTATCTTAAAGGAGGTACGCTTAGCAACGATACTATCTATACACGTAGGTTCCTACTCAATGAAACTTATCTCATTGCGTATAAATCTCCTGTAACTACCTACGTTTGGGACACGCAACTTCCTCCCTCTCCCGGTAATATGTAAGCAAGCGGGCCATCCAGCTTGTCTGTCTGTCTTTGATGTAAATATTAATAAAATTTGGCCCGCTCAAATATGTGAGTAAATAATAATAAATAAATATGTGTGGACATTTCACATAGCGCCATCTAGTCCCAAACTAAGCATAGCTTGTACTATGGGAACCAGATAACTGATTACTTAGATACTTTTTTGTTTGTAAATACATACATAGAATACAATATAACATCCAGACACAGAACAAACATCTATGTTCATCACACAAATGTTTGCTCTGGGTAGGAATCGAACCCACAGCCCTCAGTTTAGAAGGCAGGGTTACTAGCTACTGAGCTATCGGGCCCGTCTAGTTCAAATAAATAAATAAAGTTCAAGAGACTTAGTTCAAGAGATTACCTTTTTGTTCTAAATTATAACCAAAAAGAAAATAGTCCTCAAAGGGCGAAAATGTAATAATGCTTTACTAATGTACATAATTATGATGTGTGTAAACACACACAAGCTTTCAGGGAAGTACGGAACCCGCATCGAGGCGCGGCCCTGACTCTAACTATACAACGCAGCTGAGTTATTCTGCTATTTTAAAAGTGTCTAGAAAACTATAGTAATTCATTCTCGAATATGAATAAATGAATGAATGAATGAATGAATGAATGAGTGCTTATCTGATTCATTTACATTTTCATCCGCTTGAAGACGTGCACCACTGAACATAGGCTTCCCTTATAGAGCGTCACTTCAACCGGCTGCTTGCCTCTTGCATCGAATGTCTCCCCGTGGTTGGACCATATCCATGTCCAAAGGCTCTAAATTGTCAAAAAAATGTTTGTGACTATTACTTTTGACTATTACAGAACGAAAGAGACTGAACCTCACAACACGGGATTTATCCTAGTGTGGGGTTAAGGGATCTGCCACTCTTCTCACAATGTCATTATATAGCAAGTACCTAGGTATATATTAACATTAGTGAAACAAATTAGTTTACCTAATTATGTGATTGTATACATTAAGATTTATTTTTGTGTGAAATGCCCATTGTATGTGTGCAAGGAAATAAACTTCATTTCATTTCATTTCATAGGCTGGCTTACTAGTTCGGTAGATATGTAGAAAGTGTCATTCGAGGCAGGTAACTCAAAATTACCAGTTGAGGTGGTCGCGGTAATGACTATAACTTTAGTGTCATAGTCCATTCATCCTGCTGAATCGTCGCTGGCTCTTTTTCATATTAAAGTTCATTCAAAATTGTATTTTAGTATTTAGACTAACGGCAACAATGACCCTAAAACCACGGGAAGCTGAACGAGGCAAGTAGCCGTTCAAAATGGCGCACCACAACACCGTTTTTTTCATATTCAATGTTTATTTTTATCATTCATCAATGTGTGTAATAAAATAAACATTAAGTATATTTAATTTTGTAAAAATCTTAATCATCATTTACGTCTCTTGCTAAAAAAGACCTCCACACTCAATTAATGAATGATTTGAATGAATGAATGAATTAATGAATTAATTAATGAATGAATGAATTATTTATTCAGGAGAGGCTTGCCATAATCACCATAAACTGTGACAAAAAATATAAATTATTTTACCAAAGTATGACTGTTTCAACGATATTTGGTCAATTTTACCGAAACGTGCACAGGCAAATGTTCCAAGTGAGGTAGCATCTTAATTTATTTAATAAAAGAATAAAGTAACAGAATTACCCTTCTAGCATCCTTATCAGCGTAGGATGTACTTCCACGTTCCGCCACTATCTATGTGTGGCACTCGTGTTTGCTCGCATGCATCACTGCGCTTTGTGTTCTATTTGTAGCCTGGTTAGGACCACGGTCTTCTCCGTCTAACGTTCTAAACGTCTGCGTCAAACTTAATAGCGGCTGTGAAGTCGGCGCGAAACTCTGCGCAGACGCAAAAAATTGGATGAGCGCGGGAAGAGGTAAGCGGTGTGTGTGGTAGCAGCGTACTTCACAGCCGCCATTGAGTTTAGCGCTGACTCTACCTATAGAACAACTGTGCTCTCGAATATTACTTGCAAATGATCATGCGTAGTTTAGACAGTTTTAGTGACAGGCAATTTGGGCAAGTGGTATATATAAGTTAGTAAATAAATTCTTTATAGTTTCCAAGAAAATAAATTGTGGCTCATGAAAAACTTTGAAACTAATGCCACTGGCCTTCTTGTTCACAATTAATTATGGCGTAGACTGGTAACATTTTTAAGTAATCGAATGATGGAACAAACTAGCCATTTGCCTGAGTAGCTACCATTTTACAATAGTTTGTCTGCTGTTTGAGACAAACAACAATTTTTGGTGTCAAAACTACGATTAACGACAAAAAGTGACGCAGAAACATCCCAAAATAAATATCCTCGTAATTTTCAGTCGGAAACCCCGACAAAAGTATCAGAAGCCAGATGAATCATAGATATTCCCAGGTTACACACACATGCAAATACGCCTGTGTGCGTAGGGCGGGAAGCACCGCCCGCCCCCGCATCCGACTGCTCTCGCCACCCCTCTTTCACCCCACTTTCACCACCCATTCTCTCACCCCACCTTACTTTACATGAACTCATAATGAGTTACAAAGTCTGCTAATGTATTTGAAAAACCATTATCATGAAATTACTAAATTCCAACTTCATGATTAAGTGAAATTGCTGGGTAAATGAGACGTTATGACCTGATCACAGTAATAGTGCTCACTGATGTCTCAGAATGACGTGCGCAGTGTAGTGACACCCGAAACTTTATATTTATGAGTTACATTTAGTACCTACTAGGTACCTATTTGCAAGTAGGTAGGTACTTTTGTAAAATACCTACATACTTTATAAAAACCTGCGTGCTTTCGACATTCACGTGTGTAACAAATTATACCAACCATGAAAATAAAGTACCTACCATGCCCACCTCATACATTTTCCATGACTCTATCTAACGCGGCTGTCTCCCTAGAGCAAATCGATCATCCTTTCCATATTTACAAAAGCCTAACTCTTAAAAACTTCATGGGATATTCGTTCAAACTCCACTGCAAATAAGGGTTAAACCCGCTTAAAGCTCGCCCTTCGATTTTCCCCCGAGAACCATCTTTGCACGCTCTATATTTAAATTATTCTATCACTTTATGTTTTCCAACGAAATTTCATCATTACTATGAAGGCACAAGACTGAATTCGCATTGTTAATGGCCGTTTTGAGAGAATCGATCTCATTTTCTCTGTACTACCAAAACGTCATAAGTCACGCCGAACTGCGTTATTTAAATACCAAATTTATTTACAAATGCTTAAGGTTCATTTATATCTGGCACTGGTAAAGTTAGAAGTAGCGTTGTATCTCTGCAGACGAAATTATTCCAGATTCAATAATGCTTTGAAGTCCCATTGGTTCAGAATTCGAGAGGGAAGAGAGTGCCTTCGATATAAAACTAGTTGTGTAGGTATTTCTTTGCGTACCTAACAAATCATTATCATATCTTAATATTTCGTTATTTACGCAAGATTCTCAACCCGCAACTTAAGATATTTTGTCTATTCACAAAGAGAAAATGAATGCAGTTCATGAGCGAAATTGACAATTATTTATTAGGAACTGAAAATGGGCATGCGTACTTGACGACCACTAATTCCCTAAAATGTATCTAAGGCCCGATTTCACCAAAGTAGCTCCCAAAGTAAGTAAGTAAGTAGTGTTTTATTCCAAGTTTAGCGCTAATTGTTACTCTCGGATACAGCTGATTGACTAATGAAATGACGATTAAAGGATGCCATTCTGATTGTATCCAAGGAACAAGCTCCAAAATTAGTGGTATAATGGTTATATTCGTGTTACTCGGTGATTCTCGGGAAGTTATTCTTGGAATAACATTATTCTACTTTGGTAAAATCGTCCCTAAGTCGAATGGACGATGTAGGTACAATGTCCGCAAGAGAACTAAAGTGGCCGATAGAGCTCTTAAAATTAGCAACTTGAAAGGGCAATGGGCAAACCACATTGCTCGTAGAACTGACAACCGACGGGGAAGAAAGGTTCTCGAGTGGTGACTACGAACCGGAAGACAGCGTAGGCCGCCCCCCACTAGGTGGACCAACAATCTAATGAAAACCACGGGGAGCCGATAGATGCAGGAGGCGAGCAGCTGCTCAAGGTGGCGCTTTGTGGGGGAGTCCTATGTTCAGCAGTGGACGTCTCCGGTTGCTGATGATGATGATGATGATGATAGAGGTACAATGTCTATTAATGTGTTCTGAAATCTACCCGCAAATACACACTGAAACTGGAAATACTAAATAGGTAGTTGAATACTGTATTTTCCGCAGAAATACTCCATATGGCTGTTCCCTTGAGAATTCTGTAAGCTGTAAGCCATTTTACAAAGCTTTCTTACATAATAGTCCTGAATTATTTCCTTGCAATTGAAAATGAACAGCTTAGTTGGTGTAATAGCCCTACTTCATACTATGTATTTTTTCGATACCTGCTGATAAGTGAGGCAGACAAGGGCTTGTCGTTCGCCTGATGTTAAGCGTCACGGCTGCCCATAACAGAGTACCTCTGAGTACCTTTTTTAGGATTCGGTACCCAAAAAGGTAAAGCGAACCCTAATAAAAAGGCTCCGCTGTCTGTCTATATGTCACCAGTATCTCATGAACCCTGATAGTTAGACAATTGAAATTTTCTCGGATGATTTAATTCTGTTGCCGCAGAAAAATACTAAAAAACAAAAAAAATATTTATAGTAACATAACCGCTGAAAGCAGTTCATCAACCCACATTGTTTCGAAGCCCACAAAGCCGCCGCGGAAGTGTGCTGAGTTCGAATATTAATTATCAACACCCGAGCCACCCCCGACGCGGGAGGATTTGAGAGTCGCGCCTGGTACCAATATTTCTAGTGATGGATATGACGGTCATATTTGTTACACATGGCTTTGGTCCAAACAACTCTTGTAATCAGGCCGGCTCCTATACTAAGTGGACCTATGCCGCGACGTGCTGTTTGAAACCGCGGGGAGCCAATGGAAGCAGGAGGCAACCAGCCGCTAAAAATAGTGCTTCGTAGGGGAGACCTATGCTTCCCAGTGGACGTCTTCAGGCTGATGATGAACTCTTGTAAGTCAAAAGAAGCTCTATTCTAATACCAATTTGCATTTAAGAAGGTAAGTCGACTTTTCGAGCGATGACAGTCCCAGTTTTTGTGGTACTTACCTCTGCGTCACCTCGTAGAGTGTCTATGACTTTTTTTTTATGTGAATGAATGACGTGACGAGCTACTCGTTCACCTGATGTTAAGCGACACGGCCGCCCATAACAGCTGCAGTGTTACTCGGAACTTTAAAATAATAAAGTTTCGCGTGACATTGCACTGCGCACGTCATCCTGAGACATCACACAGTCTAGTAATCAGATCACTACTCTGTGTAATCAGGTCATAAAGTCTCATTTGCCCAGTAATTTCACTAGCTACAATGCCCTTCAAACCGGAACACAGTAGTGCTTGCACGCTACTGCTTGGCGGCAGAATAACTGGCAGAGCGGTGGTACCTACCTAGACGAACTTTGCAGAAAAGTTCAACCACCTAGTAAGACATGGCCTTATACGTGGTTATATGCCCGATGATGGTAAAAGTACGCGCACACTTACACGCAAGCATGTAAGGATGCCACTGAAAAAGTTATGTGATGTTATTGGAGGTCTATAGTCTATATTCACGTTTAAGGTCTAAGTCACGCTTTTTTGTTTTCAAATGTGAAAGCGATGGTCATAGTTACCAAACGAGTTGTGGTGTTGATGACTCAAGATTCGCCAACCTGGGTCAAAGAGCTCATCAGCTGAAATGTCTAATATTCTTATAAAAAAATCTCCAAAACCTTTTTATTCATTTACTCCTAACCTATCCAAGATTCTCGAACCCAGGACAAAGGGCTCTATGTAGCGAGGAAGGGCGGGACTCGTAACTTGATGGATTTTGTGAGGATTCCATTGTACGCCAGCCGAGAATGCCGGTATTGTGTCGGAAGAATGGCCATGGAATATTATCGTTCTGAAAGTAGAAGACTATTTTTCACGGAGTTTGTAGTTTCTTTCCTGTTACATAAAATAGGTTGCCTTCAAAAAACACACTCTGAAAGCCTCATTTGTAGCCGTTGGAAAATGGGATGTATATTGGTGATTGTTTTTAATTTATACGTACATACTAACGTTACGTTACGTTTACGAAAGAAATAACAAGTATTGTAAACCTCCAACATAAAGATTTTTTGGGAGAGTTTCGATGAGATCCAATCTTCATTTCTCAATTGTGTATAGCAACCCCCTGGGGAAAAAGCAGGCGAAATAACATATAGTATACGCATATAGTATGTATAATGCCCCAGCATTTTTCCATTTAAATCCGCCCCAGCAGACAGCGAGATTAACGAAACGGCTTCGCCGCCCGCCCTCTCCGCCCTCGCACCGAGCTGGGCAGCGATCAATACCTCAGACGAAATGGCTTCTAATCTCACGGCGATCTTGCGTCCTTGTCGCTCGGAGATGCGAACAACTTCATCTTACGATGAACCCTATTCTCGAAGGCTTATGATCGAGTTTGCACTGCAGCTTCTGTGGGTGGTGGTTTGAGATATATAGGGGCCATGGAGTATACGTTTAGGTAGACTGGGAGGTATGGGTGGGAGATATAATCTCTTTGTCGTCGGTTTATGGAGTAGCTGTGTGGGAGAGGAGGGTGAACTCTAGCGATGAGCTGTACTATACGTACGAAGTAGATATTATACCGTTTGGTAGGCAAGTACATAGCCGTGAATTTTTTTGTAGACCAAGTTACATTTTGGAATAAAGACAGGATTTTTGTTGCTGACCTGTGAAAATATTGCTAGGCAAAGTTTTAGGTTTTTTGCTTTACATGACGACGTCATCCTGGGCGCTATTATATTCTACATCCTATTGTATTTTTTTTATTTCTTTTTTTTTTTGCTCGGTTTTTTCCTACGAGTTATGTTCCGGAATGAGGAGAGCCGCAGGACTCAAGTGACCGATATAGTTCTTAGGAATTAGCAAGATGTAATGGCAATGGGCAGACCACAGCGCTGGCAGAACTGACAAACGATGGGGAAGAAAGGTTCTCGAGTGGCGACTACGAACCGGAAGACGCAGCGTAGGCCAGCCTTCCACAAGGTGGACCGACAATCTGGCGAAAGGCTTGGGGAGCCGATGGATACAGGAGGCGAACAGCTGCTCAAAGATGGCGCTCTCTGGGGGAGGCATATGGTTAGCAATAGATGTCTTCAGGCGGTTGATGATGCTGATGGTAAAACTCATGAAACTTTATTAAATTAGATCGGGAAAACCTAATTAACGCTGACTTTTTATAATTTGTACTTGTTCAATAAGCTTCTCTAGTAGTTTCAGTCTTGCTCAACCCTCATCGTGTCTAACTCGACTCGATACGTACCGAGAGCAACAATCGTAACTAAAATCGAGTTATTGCGTCGCATCCTGCCCCCGTGCGTGTATTGGGTCCGTTACTACGATCTAATAAGCATCGATTGCGACACCGAGGAATGTGATCGAGAATGTTAACGATAATTATTGGGATTATTCATAAATCTCAACAGATTTTCTTTAACAATCGGGATGTCTTAGGTGTATTTTGTCTATTTGTTCAACTCCAAAAAATGCAAAACTAACAAATTGGCAAAGTATTAAATTATTATGTTTAAATCTCATTTGTCCAAGACTCCAAGTGTCGTTTTGTCCAAGTGTCATTTGGTATAAGTCTCAGTTTGTCTATATTTTGTTTGGTCAAGTATATTCTTTTGGTTTTCTGAAAACTTCAGTATTCTGCGGGGAAGAATCAGAGCATCTACTTCTAGTTATTTATAGGTTCGGTCTCAACGTATAGACATGCCATTCACAATGTCTAGTGTGGATAACTGCACTTCTGAAAATACCGTCTGCACTACAAAACCAAATATTTCAAAATTAGCCAATCTATAACCACCTACTGCTCTAGCTATCTATAGTATATTCTAGCTAGATAATAAATTGGTTGAAGCTTCTTTTTGAAAGAATGCTACTAAACCCTATCTTTGCCGGCTCCGCCCATCCAACCTCAATCAACCACTCTGTTTTTGTCTTCACGGGAGGAGAAAAAAAAGGCACCCATGAAAAAGTTAAACAAAATACAACCGTTCAGCTGTAAATACATATGATTAATTTTCCACAATAATTGAAAAAGTATAAAAAGCGCTCGAGGAATGCACGTAATTGCATATTAAACCAGGCAGTTTTCCAGTGGGTGCGCGCGATGCAAATCTTACGCGCCACCACGCCGTGCTGGGTCAATGTATGCGATATGTAGTGTTACCATGATAATACGGGAATCTAGGCCATTTTAAAATAGTCTAGAAAAATTTATGCAGTTTTTATAAAATGAATAATATTGTTTTTTATCCTATCTGTAGATACGTATGTAGCGCTGTAAAGGTTGATAAAGATGCAAAAATCATAGGTTCAAATTTTTTTACCTACAAAAGTCATTTTACCTTTGTAACTAAAAAATAAAAGAGCTCATGATCTTCAAACGGCTGAATATGTTTTCTTGAAACACACCCATGAGTGTTCTTAGTGTGCGAGTGTTCTAGAAGTGTTCCAAAAATATCTTAATTGTTTAGGAAGCTATTGCTAAAAGCTATTTTGAACTATTCTGGTACGGTTCATAGCAGTAGGCAGTAGGCACGCCTACACCTACGTAATCAACAGATCAATTTTGCTGTAAAGGAAATAGAGATTTAAATTGACAGCCTCTGTGGTGTGGTGGTTGAGCAGGTCGGCTCATAACATGGAGGCGGCGGGTTCGATTCCCCCGACAGGAGTATTGTATTTGTTCACTGAAAAAAAGTGCAAATACTTGTTCTGTGTCTGGGCGTTGTGGGACCATGGTCCTCGTAGTTCCTAGATACAGGGAATCCTAGTTAGGGTCCAGGATCTATGTATGTGACCGTTGGGCGTTATTTAGAAAAAAACACGTATAATTTATTTTAATTGATGGTTTTCAATTCCCTTCCTTGATAAAAAATTCCCTTTACATTAAAATTATTCTGTCCTAGAAACTTTTACTTCATGGTGACACCACACGATGCTGCACCAGCCGCTCGATTAGCTGTCCACTGTTACCACATCGGAATTGTAAACTCGGCCGCTTGGGTATTTGTTACACTGATCCACTTGTATGCTACTTGCTTCTTATTGTCCGATGCCTGACCTAAGACGCCGCTTGCTGTGGCTTCAGTTACGACAGTGATGTTTGGAGTTTCTTACTTTAAGTTCCAAAGCTCCAAGGCACGCTACTAAGCACGATCTTTAGCTCATCTTTTCCAGTCATCAGCACAGTTATGATCGCGAGTGTGGCATAGCGATCACCAGTGCGAATTTCAAACTGAAGCACTCAGGTTCAAATCTTGCCAATGACTTTTCACCATTGACTTTTTATGTTATATGCTGAATTATCACTAGCTCTTACAATGGTGAACTGTCCACTAGGTGGACTGACGATCAGGTGAAAGCTGAGGAGAGCCATTGGAGGCAGGAGGCGAGCAGCCGCTTAGAGTTTGTCTTTAGGATTAGGATAGGCCTTTATTCAGCAGTGGAAGTAGTGGAAGACGACGAACTAAAAATCCAGAAATCTACAGCTAATTCTCGTTTGAGGAACTAATACTATACAATAAAAGTACTCAGAATTAATATTGGCATATTCAAGAACATGGTCATCGAATGACGCCCGACGCTGACCTGTCGCCCATCTGCCCCGCATTTGAATACAATGAAAACTCGTACTGTCCTGCGTACACTACATACCTTTTACGATATAACTGTAGGTAATCAATATTGTGTGATATTTTAAAGGGGAATAACTACGTGAAATGTCCGCTGCTTTCTTCGAGCAGTGGTTTCTTTACTCTCAGCAGCACGCCATTATAAGAGTAGGTCTTAATAACCCTAAAAGCTTCGAGAGCCTTCGCCACAGAGCCTATAAGTTTTTATGAGAATGAATGAAGTGATGAGCAAGTCGTTCACTTGATGTTATGTGACATAGTCGCCCATAACAGTTGCAGTGTCACTCGTGACAAGCTCGTGACACGTCATCCTGAGACATCACACAGTTCATTAAATAATCAAATTACTAGACTATGTGAGATTAAGTAAAAAGTCTCATTTGCTCAGTAATTTCACTGGCTACGACTGTGGCCAGTGCCCTTCAAACCGGAACACAGTAAGTAGTGCTTGCACATTATTGCTTGACGGCAGAATACTTAACTGGCAAAGCGGTGGTACATTTATCATACTTATTATCTTCTTATGGAATGTTTTGGTGGTGTTTTCTGTGTTTCAAAAATAATAAGGTAAGCATAAGTAATTCTTTTATAAAGTCAGTTGTTAATTGTCACGATAATGCCACACGTCCTTATCGATCAAATCTTGTAATTTGTAGATTTAAGTACCTACTCATGTTATAGTTTCTGTAATCTATCAAGGAAAGAACGTCTAGCAATCACCGAATACCTTAGCTCGGCACACACATTTAAACCTGTAGTACCATGTCAAAGTAATTCTGTAGTTTTTAGGGTTTGTAGGGTTAAGCAAATTCTATTACTAAAGCACCACTGTCTGTATATCTGTCCGTCTGCCACCAGGCTGTATCTCATAAACCGTGATAGTTAGACAGTTAAAATTTTAAAGGCAGGCAAGGTAGAGAAAGATTAGCGATGGAAAACATATCTGGATCTGAATTCAAAGTAACAGGGGAGTAGAAATTATTAGAAGGTAGAGTAACATGGTATCAACCCGCGCAGAAGCAGCACTATGTATTCTGTGGCAGAAGTAAAAAAGATCTTATTTCTAAGTACCGCGAGAGTAGAAGTGGAACTTTTAGGTTCTATATTTTATTCAGAGCATTGAAATAGTTGTTAATAGATATATTCGACAAAGATGAAAATGATGACAAATATCCAGATAACCGAATCAGGGAGTGTAGATATACCAAAGTCGATATATTAAGACATAAATTCCTTATTATCGATAACGAGAGATCGGAAAATAATTTTTAGATTAAGTGCGTACTAGATTAGATATGCAGTAAACAAATAAGACAACGATAATGGACAGAATTAGTCTTTATTCCTTTGTGATAAGACCTTTTAAGCTGATTCGTGGAGGATGTGAGCACGGGGACATGCCTCGATCACGATGTTTTTATCTCAATGTAATTTGTATAAATTCATCATATTTGTGAATGTTGCGAACAATCTAGAATGATCGAAATTAATTAAAATTGGTATTACCATTCATGTACCGAAATAAGTGCAGTCTTGTCATGAAAAACACTTTTGTAGCTGATAACTACGATAAGTTCAATACCTATTAATAAATTAAGTTTTTTATTTAGATACCTACATTCAATTATGATTCCATTGACCATTTACCTAAATCCAAGGAAGTTGTTTGTATTTCTAACCTCAATCTTATAAAATGTGTTAAAGATTGGTATACCCCAAAGAAGATATAACCGTGGTACTTACACCCAAAAACTAGGTGGACCGACGATCTGGTGAAAGCCGCGGGGAAAAGCGTGGGGAGCCGATGGATGCAGGAAGCGAGCAACCGCTTAAAGTTGCGCTCTCTGGGGGATGCCTATCCTATGTTCACCAGTGACACCCAAAAAAGCACGGTTTTTGATAGCCTATTAGTTAAATATTGAAAACTTCACCATAATGGTGCCTAGGCTAGTCGTCATAACTAGGAGATAATTGGGTGATTTTTTTTTTCTTATAATTTGGCTCCACACATAGTGTATTTAGCCAGTGTCAAGTATTATATTTTCATCGTGTTATAAAATATTTCACGCAAAGTCATGTCCTAGTCATAGTCCAGTCTAAGTCAGGCAGTCATAGTCCAGTCTAAGTCATGCTCCAGCAAAGTGGTGGCAACATTACTAGAAGCTTCTATGAAGTTTTGTAACCTACACGAAAAATCACGTTTCACCACATTATATCACTTGCCCTCCCTCACTCATGCTCGTAATTCAGCACTTAATCCGTAAAACGCCACCAATTTTAAACATTAACACTGGAAAAAGCAAAAGTTTTGAAAATAATACAATGCAACGACGTGAACTTTTTCGCGTTCCCGCCAATACTCCCATAATTGGGTGAGCCCCCTTTGGGTTGCAAGCCTCAATCTGGTCCGATGCCGGGAGAAGAGGATAAAGAAGATTACGTCCACTGGAAAAGTGGACCCAGTAAAGTTGTGACCATTCTAGCTATCGAGGAAACATTCAACCTTGCCGACAAGGTCTGTGTCTGATTGTTTAACGCTGGTAGATACTAGGTTTTCTAGGGACCCACAAGAACTACGAGTATTTTATCAGGACAAGTATTTGCGCTTACATTCTTATGTATCCTTTGACATAAGATTTGGAAGATAAAAAACATCTTCAGTGATGCATTTTCATTACCCTTAAGATGGTAACACAGTGTGGCAACGTTCCGTGCGATCGGCAGCAGTTTTCCTAGGGACCCACAAGAACTATCAGGACCATAGTTCCACAATACAACAGAACAAGTATTTGCGCTTACATTCCTTCCTATGTATCCTATGACATAAGATTTGGAAGATAAAAAACATCTTCAGTGATTCATTTTCATATCCTTGAGATGGCAACACAATGTGGCAACGTTCCGTGCGATCGGCGTGTGCGTGCCGGTTGCGTGTCAACAGACGCATCCTGATTGTGAGCGCGCCACATCTGCAACGGTGCGAGGAATTGGGCTGCCAGTATGTTGGATCTCCCGATTTTTCGGAAAGTTTAGCTGATATATTTGATATTATATTATTGAAATATTATTTTTGGTGTGAACAAGTGAAAAAATCTCTCATTTCTTACTTACGAAGTAACTAATCTTTACTATGAGAAGTGAGAAGGAGTAATGTGGAAGACACAGCTTGGGCCTTTCTTATAAACGCCGCTTAAAGTTAGTCAGTGTTTAAAATGCTCCGTCTCGTTTTTGCACGTGACATTCCAAAATAGTCAAAAGTTGACAGAAGATTTTAAGCACTGGCTAACTTTAAGCATCGTTTATAAGTAAGGCCCCTTAAGGGTAGTTATGGGGGTACTCAATAAAATACTTACATATAAAGAACTGTAATATTTCCAGGGAAAGGTTTCGTGTGGCTGTTTTCCATAACTAACTGCAGCAAAATACAGCATGATAAAATCAAGTTACTTATAAAAATTTATAACATTATAACAAAACCTAATAAAGTACCGAAATTAATATTCGGGTAGTTTTTGTCTGCACTAGCAATACCATAAATCAAGTGGCAATCACCAGAATCGATATGGAATGATTGGCCGGACGGGTTGTTACGAAAAAGCGCTTTTTTAACGTCTATCGTGATTCGTGTTGGCAACATTTCCACATTGGGCCCGCGAGCGGACTAATTATTTGCTCAAATACTGTTATTGCTCTATAAATTATTATCTACCCTAGCTTCGATTTTAAGTGCACTAGCTTCTACCCGTGCACCATTCAATGTGTCGCCTAAATTTGCTGGATAATGGGAACCGCATCACGTGAACACGCCTCCACACGATGCGTTAAGACAGACATACAGCACCCAATTGTAGAAACGATCATTAACTTTCAGGACTCTTTTTATCTTTAGATAGATAGATGAATAGATAAAACTCTTTATTGAAACACCACATTTACAGAAAACAATCAATAAGTAGATACACAAACTTTAATGCCGCCATTAAGATTAATGATCGTTTCTGGGTGTGAGGTGAGAAATCGTGTGGCTGATTTAATGGAGTGTTGACTACCTACTTTTGTTTAACCATCACGTCGCGGCATCGTAACAAGTTAGCGCTCATAGCGAAGCACGACTAGCCGTTCCTAACCGATCGGTAAAGTTAAGCAACGGTCGCTGCGGTCACTACTATGATGGGTGACCGCTACAGCAAAAAGTTGGTATTTAGAACTGAGCGCTACCGTGCTTCGGAGGGCACGTTAAGCCGTCGGTCCCGGCTGTTGTCGTAAGATAATAGTCGTTAAGCCAAGTCAGAAGCCTATGGACGGCCTAAAAATTCTGACACCAGGGCTGACCACTTGCCTACACGAGAAGAAGATCGTACGAGTAATCACGGATTAATGAAAGAATTTTCAGAATCGTCCAAATAAGAAGATGTAGGCTCATACTACAGAGCTACGCGCTTAAATCTTTTTCTCGATTAAAATGATCAAACAGTGATTTAAATCTCTACGTGAGCATCAATCGATGACTGATCAGTTGAGCATAGTTCATAGTTTTGACCGTTTGTACGAAGTGTAGTATAAAATAATCCATGCGCTTATTTTATTAACACATCGCGATCAAAAGATCGTCATGCTGACGGTATCGAGACGGAGAACACTTTTTATTATAATACATTTAGCTAGCGCACTCGTTCACGCAACCGCGATTTTACAATAGAGTGAAATAGAAAGCGAATGTTGAGAGTTATGAAATTGATATAAGGTGCATTAACTCACATAGCTTTTGTTTTAAAATGTTCATTTTCTATTTTTAAAACCTATTAACGGTTGAATGAATATGTTTTTCATAATTCGTTTTCATTGCCATTTTAGTTATTGGGTGGACTTTATACTTAGGCAGTTCAAAAAATAAGTTCGAACCTTATAAGTACCTATTCTGGGCTACTATTAATAAGTTTTATAAAATGTCCACAAGGAAATAGCAGGCACAGCCACATAGTAAAGCTAATAGGATGCCTAAAACATAATTAGGTATGTTTTAGGCATCCTATTCTATAGGCCCATCCTATAGGCACAATAAAATCCTCAAAAAAGGGATTCTTTTATACAGCGCTATTTTATGTTGCAAATAATAACTGATAATTATAGGTACTTAATAGTACCTATACTTAACCATCCATTATACTGATCACCAAATCAAAGTTCTTTGAATGTCTACACTGGCAACATTGAACGTTCGAAACTACGAGATTTAAAATTGAATAATCATATTTATAATGCTTTGAACTTAGCACTAACAATACTTTTCCTTTACCCATTCATTCATACAATCTCAGCAATTAAGCTTTTAAGATATAAACAAACAAAAGAACAATTATAATATCTCAATTGACGGTGCGCGTGCGTCGGCGAGCGGTAGTGTACAACTACCTTACAACTTATACACCGTCCACAGTAAATTCAGCTTTATTTCATGAGCAGTAAGATTGATGAAAAGTGTGTTAAAAATTGGCAATCGTGTAGTAAATGATCACGCAGAGTGTTTTTCGACCAATGACCGCGCTTTCTCTAGTCTGTCGTCCATCTTGGCTTATGGATTTTTGATTTATAATTCTGGATAGTTGAATATGGCAATATTAATTTCACCTGCCGAAGATAGTAAGCAAATAATACCACAAGTAAATTACCAAATTGAAATAACAATGCTGGGCAGGCCGCATTACTCTCGACAACTGATGGTAAAGGAAGGTTCTCGAGTGGCGACCACGAACCGGAAGACGCAGCATAATCCGGCCCCCCACTAGGTGGACCGACAATCTGGGCAAAACCATGGGGAACCATTGGATGCAGGAGGCAAGCAGCTGCTCAAAGTTTAGGTCTGTAGAGGAGGCCTATGTTTAGGTAGACCATAATATATATACTTAGTCTAGCGAATCCTAGCTTACCAGATATCAAACTAAATTAGCTGATTAAAATGCAAAGAGATTCCCAAAGGATGTTTACTCAGCTACGAGCTCAGGTGTTCCTTTCCTTTGCAGCACCGCATGTTGATTATGCACTAAACTAGGGCTGCCACGTGCGGAAATTTAACTTACCGTACGAATGAGTATTGTCGTTGGTTTTAAATTTTTGGTTGAAAGGTGACTTGATCGAAGTATTCTCCGCTATGACTCACCAAAAACTGCCGATTGACTAATATCAGGGTCATTTATATCCTCACTGGTGAAACCGCAATATATGTAGAAAAGAAAGAAGAATTCTTCGGGGTTTCTTCTTTTTCTTCTCGTGTAGGGTGTAGGCAAGTGGTCAGCCCTAGTCCAGATAATATAATACCGGCCCTGGTAACTGAAATATACAGACAGCACTTTTTTAAAATGAAGAAAGACATTTAATTGGCAACCCTAAACGAGATCATCCGCGTATTCCGGTAATTATGGCAGCACCGTGAGAAATTGTAGTGGACAATACTATACGAAACAGATCAAACAAACCTATATGCCTATCCATTATAATTATTTTACCAGGAATCACTGGGTTATTGTGTGAGAGAAACTTATCTTAGAAAGAGACTACCAATTTTTCATGTAATTTAAATAATTCGTGTGCGTCCCTACTAATAAAAACTGGGGGTCAAATTGAAATATAGTCAATAAGTGTTAGTAGGGATGTGTGTAATAGTGACGATATTCAGACTGTGGCAAGGCAAGGAATCTTAGGGTCTTCCCACACGTAATTTGTGGTAAATAATTAGGTAATTGTGATTGAGAAATACGAATGACAGGTATATTCGTAGAAATAGTGCCATGTTGCCACAAACTCAGACCACTATCGCGATTAATGTCGCACGTACCAAGTAAATAACTATAGAAAAACATTATTCTTGAATAACAAACATTTCAACAAACAAAAATTCCGAGTCATATTGTACAAATAAATTTTATGGAAAGGAATTATTCTCAACTGGAATTTGAACCTTTATATCCTTCCAGAAAATGGCTACCGTGACAAGTGACCTGCTGCCCGACCACCAAGTATACACAAACCATCATGGTTCGAGACAGTAATGCTTCAAGATTACAATACTATTGTTCGAATTCGTACCATGAACTTATAAAGTATTCTTGTGCGAGAACGAAACGTCTACAGTTTTATGTAGCGTTATCACTGTCGCACGTCGCTGTCAACATGATTAACAATATGACATGGCAGTTGTATTTGAGTGAAAGATTTAACGTGACGTCATCAAAACTACTCTGCGTCAACAACATTACAATATTCTTACTTTTATGTCATTTTTCAAAGTATGATTGAAGTAATAATGCTATAAGATGTGCCCCTAACCAGTTTAAATCCGAATGAAAGAGGTATGCAGCCGCTCAAAGTGGTGCTCTGTGACCTATGTTTAGCCGTGGCCCCACAGAGCGCCATTTCGAGCGGCTGCTTGCGTCTTTCAGTTCGCGGTCGCCACTCGAGACTTGGGCGGTGCTGCAGTCCTTACAGCGATGCCAAATTGGCTATAGGTATATCGAAGTGTTGAAGTGTTTGTACAGTAAGGCCACTATGTCAGTCCGACTACAGGACCAGAGTACGGAACAGATCCCATTGCAGAGAGGCGTGAGACAGGGAGACGTTATTTCTCCGAAACTGTTCACAAACGCATTGGAGGATGTTTTCAAGCTCTTGGAGTGGAAAAGATTTGGCATCAACATAAATGGCGAGTTTTGCCGATGATATAGTCATAATGGCGGAGTCGCTCGATGATCCCAGCACCATGCTCAACGACCTCAGTAGAGTCTCCCGACAGGTTGGTCTTAAGGTGAACATGGACAAGACGAAAATCATGTCAAATGCTCATGTTCCACCTATACCGGTAATTGTTGGGAACGATACTCTCGAAGTTGTCGACAAATACGTCTATCTAGGGCAGACCGTCCAATTGGGTAGGTCCAACTTCGACAAAGAGGTCGCCCGAAGAATCCAACTCGGCTGGGCAGCGTTCGGGAAGCTTTGACCTATCTTTTCGTCCAAAATATTTACAGTTATTACTGCTTAATTATTTATTGAAGGAGACACTTCAAAAATGACGTCGTTTTTTATCCGTCTTTTATTTTCTTTTATGGTGTTAACCTCAAATCTGCGTCTCTGAATGGGAAAATCCTTTTTTTATATGAAAGAGTAATAATACAGATTAGTCCCATGAAAATATTTTATCAAAGTCGATAACAAACAGCTCTTCCACTGAATTATTCACGATCTCCAACGGACGTAGAGTCAGAGGTGACGGAGCGCTCGGGTCGAATGAATATGTATCAAATAATCTTTTTATATTTATTCAGCAGTGGAAGTCTCCAGGGTGATGATGATGATTCTCATCATTCGTTCATATAATTTTTTTTATGATGATCAATCTTTATTAAGTTATGAGTCGCATCTTCGAGCTGTTTGTGTGTGTGTCCAATAGGTCAGTAAGCCTAAACCTACCACTAATTCAAGGTGGGTCACCTTGTATATGTATGTAAGTATAGGTATATAGCTATTTGAATTTCAGTTCACTGTAGTCTCCTATAAGTTGTATAGAACGGGGGGTCACCACAAGATCTTATAGCATTATTACTTCAATATTATTTCAATCATACATTGACAAATGACTTAAAAGTAAGAATACTTTAATGTTGCAGAGCTTGGCAGTTTTGATGACGTCACGTCACCGATCGTTCACTCAAATACAACTGTCGTGTCATACCTTTACATTATGTTGACAGCGACGTGCGACAGTGATAAAGCTATATAAAAATGTAGACGTCTTGTTCTCGCGCAAGGATTCTTTATAAGTTCATGGTACGAATTCGAACAATATTATTGTATCCTTGAAGCATTAGTCACGAACCATGATGGTTTGTGTATACTTTGTGGTAGGGCAGCAGAGCAGTTTTGATGACATCACGTTAAATCGTTCACTCAAATACAATTACTGTCATGATACCTTTACAACACGTTGACACTGACGTACGACAGTGATAACGCCATATAAAAATGTAGACGTCTCGTTCACACGCAGGAATACTTTATCAGTTCATGGTATGAATTCGAACAATATTATTGTAACCTTGAAATAATAATGCCATGAAACATTATGGGTTTGTATTAGCTTGTGGTAGCCCAGCAGGACGTCATCAGACTAATGAGTTATATTTTCAGGAGAAGGCGCTATTTTCTCTGAAAAACATCAAAAAATACCACCCAAAAAATAGCAGATCATACTTAAAAACTCCAATACAGCATTGAATAAGTGACTTCTGGGACAGATACAACCACTTTACATGTTAATCAGAGTTAATTTAAATATGTTTACGATTACAAAATACTTACTGAGTCGATTGATGAAGCTGAAAACTTCTGAAATGTACGCGTACCTATTGGAATCGTTTCGCTTACATTCTGTATGTAAATGTGCTGAAAATAACTCTAATGACCTTTATAATAGGAAATGAAACTATAGACCTCTTAGGCTGAGTTGCACCATAATCACGGTTAAAGTTACGGTCAAATTTTGACATTAGCCCGCCCTGCATAGCGTGGAATGGTTATAGTTAGGGTTAAAGTTAGCGTTAAAGTAAGCTGGTGCAACTCAGCCTTAATATTGCTGTAAACCTGGTACTTTGGTTTAGGCTTAACAGCGACTCGATATCGAACACGCATGCATTGTTATTCTATTGTTATCTCAAATGCTGGTATTCTAGAGGTTTAAGGCTGAGTTGCACCAGCTTACTTTAACGCTAACTTTGACTGCTAACTGTCACCGTCCACGATTCGCAGGGCGGGCTAAATCAAAATTTGAAACTTTAACTGTGATTATGGTGCAACTCAGCCTAAAACTTCTAAGCCTAAACCCCAGATAATATAATACCCTAACCCAAAGTACCGGTTTGGGCATATAGACCACTACTCTACTTAACTAAAACTTCCTTAAATAAATTCATTTCATATAGCAAACACAGAGCACGAAAAAAAAAATCGTTTTGAGGCGTTATTCTTTGCTTTGTGGGGCCTATTACAAAAACCTCAACGTGAGAGATTTTTTAGGCTACCTAGATGGCGCTGTGTGAAATGTCCACACATGTTTATTTATTTATTATTTAATTACTTTTGAAGTTCGCGAATAAACAGATTCTAAATTGTGACATTAGAATTTAATTATGTAGTGGCAATGGACAGGCCACATCACTCGAAGAACTGACAGAAAGGTTCTCGAGTGGCGACCACGAAACGGAAGACGCACCGTAGGCCGGGCCCCACCAGGTGAACCAACGATCTTGGTTAAAACCTCTTGGAGCCGAGGCAAGCAGCTGCTCAGAGTAGCGCTCTATGGAGGAGGTCTATATTCAGCAGTGAACGTCTTCATGCTGGGCCATTATTCCGTATCGATTCCTCACTTCGAAACCACTCGAGTTCCTTGTCTTACATAAGAAATCTGCGAAGCCTGTATTCTCTGTGAAACGAAAACAAAACCGTGCGAAATGAATTTGGAATTGGCGCGATTTGAACTGTCAAAAATCGTATGTTTTACCGAATCGCGTTTCGAAACATAAACAAATCAAAAGATTTGACGACTTATTTCAATATATTTTATTCAAAATAAAGATAACTTTAATGTAAAGTGAAGGTATATCTGACACTGTTACACGATTTGAACAAGACACGATAACGACGTGGTTTCGTATCGTGTGGAATCAGTGTTTCCATAGAGAATAACCGCCCTGTTGATTATGAGATAAATAGTTTAGCTGTATTACTGTTACTATTCTACTTAGGTATTATAATAGATATTATTGTTACACAACATGATCCTCAGCTGCAGAGAAAGCGCACCGTAGATTAGGTCTCAGTACCGAAGGTATTGCCTAATCGACAGGGGCCCGCAGCGAGAGGCATGTTAATGTTCTGGCGCAATGATCATTATCTAATGCTAATTGCGGACAGATTCGATGACGGCTTCTTTGTATGATTTGTTTGAAGCTCTTGCAAAATGTAGGTCTGATACTGTTGGTCTACGTTGAGGATGCCCTTCAATTATGTAGATTGTAGAGACGATGTTAGGTACCTAATGTACCTACATGAAGTGTCTGGCAGAAGCTCATGAAAAGAGCCAAAGATGGAGCGTGGATTAAGGGCTAAGCCCACGTCTACACTTTAGATCTATAGGTGGTAGAACTGTTCTGCAGAGTAGGTATTGTATTAGGTGTAGGTATAAGTAGGACTTTTCTGCAAAGTTCGTCTAGGTAGGTACCACCGGTTTGCCGTAGAGTTCGAGTACTTTATACCATGTTCCGGTGTGAAGGGCATTGAAGCTAGTAAAGTTAGTGCGCAAATGACTTAATTATCTGATGACAAAGTCTAGTAATCGTATTTGTATAACTACTGTGTTAAGTCTCAGGGCATAAATAAATATGCATCATGCTTTTGTGTTAGCTTGCAAACTAAAAGGGTCTAATTTTTGCCCATCCTCTTGGATATTAGTTTAGCTGGCTGATGGCTCGTACAGCACCCATGAATAAGCTCAGTGGCGTGTTATTAGGGAGGACTACGTCCAGACTGTTGATGATGACGGTGGACTGATGACCAGAACTGATCAGATGAATACAGGAGGCAAGCAGCTGCTCAAATTGGCGCTCTTTGAGGAGGCCTATATTAAGCAGTGGACGTCTTCGGGCTGGCGATGATGATGATGGTTATGGTGATGGTGCTAACATTCGTCATAAACTGGAATCTGTAAGATTTTACAGATTTCTGGCTATTTGGCTATTACTTACGTACTTTATACTTTATGGTACCTAAAACTCCATGGTCAACCGGTTACCAAGCAGATCGTCCAAAAATTCCTCTAGAGAAAAGTTTGACACATTACGCATGCTACCGGCGCGAGATCCGTACGCGTAAGTATCCGCTCGCTTTCGCGTAGACGATGTAGGGTGGCCATGGTGGCTAAGGTAACTGGAACTGGGAAAACTTTATTTCAAAGTTTTGTAGCGGATAGCAGCATTTGATTCATCTGATATATCAAGAACTGAATTGGCGATAGTCCTTAATTCTCAGGAAAATTATACCAAGTAACTAATGTACTTAAAATTAAAATTATATCCACAGGATGATATAATATCAGCGGTGATAAAAGATCCGTAGTAGTAGCAAACGTATTGCTAGTAGTACAGTTAGGAAATAATAATAATCACATTGCCACATTGTGTACTAAGAGTATGAAATCCTGTACAGTTCTGAGTCATGGGAACAAGTTTAGAAAACAAGATAATCCGATAGAAGTAGTAAAGTATGGCCACTCCAGTCACACCATAGCTGCGCACGCGCCACTTTGACACGTTTACTAGCCAATTCAGTGAATGGACAACTAACCGAAATAATTATGAATAGTAATATATCGCCAGCTCATAGACGTGGAGAAAATAACAGCACAATCGTTACTGGTGAATTAATTGATGATAAACTTATACTGACCCTTTAAAGTGATAAAAAAAAATTAAATGAGGCAAATTATTTCCTTATAGGAAAGGAACTAAGAAAACACAGTCTAAATTTCATTCTTCACAACAAAGTTCCCCAAACAATCTTAGCAACAATGTTTCTATGAAAAATATTTTCTACAAAATTCTTCTATAGCATATTTTAATTACCTATACGAACATTTTCCAGTAGGTACCTAAATTCATTGTAATATTAGCGACACACAATTTCTGAAAAGACTCTAAAGTAAAAAGCAAAATACGACTTTCATGCAAATTACAGTCATGTTCAAAAGAAATTACGGAATTCATATTTGATTTCTTTAATTTTTTTATATTTTTAAGTGGCTAGTTCCATAAACTTTCATTATTATGCTTAAAGTGACAATCTTTGAATGATGAAATGAAAAACAATAAAAATAATAATGTTGTTTATTCGATATTAATATACACTATTACATTAAGAGTTTTCAACTTCCCTTCCATCCTATTATGTTTTCACCATAGACTTAGAGAGGTCGAATTTGTGGTTTCACATTGAAAATCAGTACCTATCGAATGTCCGATAGATACCTATTCTAAGTTTTACGCTCTGAAGCAGTACTATGCTTTAAACAGACATTGGAGGTTCTAATTCAGAGTTTAGAGAAAAAACAACTGCCTATAAAAGGCTGGTACTAAAATCTGCCTCGGTTTATGGACTTCCTATCGACCACGGTGCCAGAAAGTGTGTAAAAATGGGCAGACTAGAAAAGCATCGCCGTAATGGAGAAAATTGTGTAATTCTAATACAGTCAATCGCCAATCAAAATGACCTAACAATTTATTAAACATTGAACACGTTTTTTTAAGTCGTTCACTTGGTGTTAAGCGACATGGCCGCCATAACAGTTGCAGTCGGCCGGCTTTAATACGGGGTTATCATTAATTTACATAAACCTTTCAAGCAAAAAAAGAAAAAAGGTAATAAACACTTACAATTTTTTTTACTGAAGCAGTCTAATGCAAAATCTAAAAAAATACTGCAAATTAAATGTAACAAAAACAAATATAAAAAATAACACTAAAATAAATCCAGACTAAAATAAACTAAGTAATCTAAATCTAAATTTTTCTGCACAACACAACCCAAATAAAATAAGATCCAACTTCAATGAAAGAAGTGTTAGCTAATAAATAATAAATCTAACTCCGAAAGAGGCCAAGCTATGGTTGGATGTTGGATATTCGACATTTCGCAAAAGACGGTCGAGATGAGTACGAAATATTTTAATTTAATTAGTTATCATGCGTAGACCTTGCTACCACTTAACGGCAGTGAACACAACAAGAATGTATGTATTCACTTTACTAGATGTGCTACTGTTTGTACTATTATTTTTTCTGTATTTTGGTCAAAAAGTCTCATTAAATTAATTGATTGAACTAGACCGGACTGGAGGTACCCCTTGTTAAGTAGTCCAGTTCAGATGACTAATTTAGTGAGTCTTCTTTTTTCATTTATTTAGTCGACTATGGGAGTTATAATTTTGATTTGTTTAGTGGACAACATCTATCGATGACAACATATCAATACAAAACAAGTAATAAAATAAAATGCCACGTGTAAAAAGCTCGTTTTATTAACAACTGAATAGATGAGAAAATGTCTCACTAGGTCAGTTTACTGAACTAGCGGGAATAAACGGTTACGTTCATCGTTTGCAGCATTATCGCCGTTCGGGCTATATTTCTGCAGTTTTATAAGCCTACAGATAGATAAAAATGTCGTCAAAGTCGTTCCAAACAAAAATGGTAATTATATACTAGGGTAGCATCTTTCGACAATCGCAGGCTGATTCTTAAATTCCCTGTCTACTTTTGGTTAATAAACCTTTACTAAATTATATCTATCAATTATCAAGAGACGTGTTTTGATAAAATATAATCCAAAGAAAAAAATAAAAATCATGCTTACTTATATTATTTTACTGTTGTGATTCTTAATGAAATGATTATCAGTTCTCAGTTTAAATGACAAGTACCTACTAAGTAGATGAATATGATATTTGAAATACTCGACAGCGAACTTAATAAAAATTGTATACAATCTTGCATCGACATTAAAAAAAACACAGAGCAAAAAAAACGCTTCCTCTCTACATGCGAAGCGTCATTTGTTTCATAGCTCTGTGAAAAAAAATAAGAGGTTTAAAATGATTTGTATAAAATATTGCTCCCGTGTAAATAAAAAAAAATATTATCTAAATTATCTGATTTATTTACCTACTGAATAAAATATTTAATTTGCGTTTTGATTAAGTTAGCAACGTTAATATAAGTGGCTTTGATATAGTTTAACAAAAATTTGATAACTCCATTTTATACTAGTTTAACAAAGCCTTTTTCTTAGTTCCCATACCTACTATTGCAGACACATCCAGTCTCTCTAACTCAATGCAATAACAAACTAATAATATGCATGCGCACAGTAAACATCGCAACAGTGAAATGATTATAATTTTTTAACGTTTCGTAACGTCTTATTAACGTTATCAGAACTCTTGTTATCTGTCTATCTCGCTCTGTGGCAATTTGGTATTCTGCGTAAATGATACTGTGGTTGGGTAATGTTTTATTTCTAACATGACTGTGATATCTCTTGCGTTTTTTACTGCAAAAAAAAACAAATGAATAGTAAAAAACTAAACAAAAGTTATGTTATTTTATATTATTGTTATCCAATTATCTAATTTATTAAAAAAAACTGAGTTATTCATCGTTGAGTCCATATTTTGAGAATAGAGCCCATGTAAATATACATGGGCTCTATTCGCAAAAAAGATGTCATCGGTCCGTCCATCCAGTGGGTGGCCGGTTTACGCTGCGTCTTCCGTTTCGTGGTCGCCACTCGAAAACCATTTTTCCCATCGAACATTGTTTCTGTTCATTTTGTTATGCGAGTTAATAACGTGACGAGCTAGACCTAGATAGAGTTCTTTCTAATTCGTATTTATTCGTTATTATATTTGACTCGAATATACATAAATACCAATATTTAATACACGACAAGTATTCAATTTTCTCTCAGTTATAAATTTTCTTTGCACAATTGTTAGTTATTTATTATAATAAATAGTGTCGTTGGTTGTACACATGACTGCGTCTCGCTGTCAGTCGCTGTATTGTTGGTTAAGAGAATGGCGGGTTGGTGACCGCTGGACATTCTTTGCAGATCTTCAACTAGGTAAATGATAGGCTTATGAAATTGTAGGTACTTTTGTACTTACTTATGTAGAGACAGGGTGGCGCGCGCCGATTCCGTTTCAGCTTGGGCAAAGATGATTTTGTATGTTCAGCGGTGTAACGAAAAAATTATAGGTTTGGTCTGGCTGTCTGGTAACTGATTGCTCTTCTCTACAGGTTGCATGTCTCAACCGTTTCTTGTGAAATTGTCTGAGCAGGTTCTTTAATTCTAAATGAATTTTTTGTCAAGCCAGTTTTTGGTAATTTTTCATAATGTATGATATACGGAGATTGAAAACTTAAAGAATTGTTATTGTGTCTATTTTAATGAAGTACATTTATGTAAAATCGTCAGATTCCTTATGCTTCTATAAGCCCTTTGCATAAATCTTTGGAATCACTATGTGTGATTTATTTTTCATAAGAGAAAGGTCTTGCTATCTGCCTACAAAAAAGAAAGTTCTATGTTCGATATTTTTATTATGTTACCATTTCTCCGTACCGAGATTAATTATAGAGACTGATTTAAGAATCCTTTACAATTTTCGCGCGCTGCAAGTTTAGGCAAATAGTACATATGAGCTGTATACTTTCGTAGTGTGCGTTGAGATGCGACGACGTCGCGGGAACAAAATTCTTGGTCCGTCATATATTAAGTAACATTGTACAAACTATTTCGCTTAGTATCTGCACTAGTGTAATTATGACGTTCTATATTTATCCAGTAAATTACATAATTTGTACAAGTATAGGTATAATAACTAAATTGGTGAAGTTTGGTTAGTCTAACAACAATAAATAAATAAATAATAAATATGTGTGGACATTTCACACAGCGCCATCTACCCCAAACTAAGCATAGCTTGTACTAAGGGAACCAGATAACTGATGCAATACTTATATACATTTTTGTTTGTAAATACATACATAGAATACAATATGACACCCAGACGCAGAACAAACATCTATGTTCATCACACAAATGATTGTCCCGGGTAGGAATCGAACCCACAGCCCTCAGTTCAGAAGGCAGGGATACTACCAACTGAGCTAAATAACACTCATAATGAGCATAATTTTTTTTTATGAGAATAAATTACGTGACGAGCTAGTCATTCATCTGATGTTAAGCGGTACGGCCGCCCTATTTAACACAATAGTCCCTTCGCTTAGGGTAAAAATAGTTCACTTTGTGACACCAGCACCAAATTTTAGTATGTTGTTAATCATGTATTTTTATGTTAAAAACCGTCGGGACCCCACCTGTAAAGTACCTGGATCCAAAGATATGACGTCATCAAAATGGCGGCCGCCGTAATTTAAAACTTGCGAATATTTCTGGTTCTATAAACCCTATACACATGTGTGGGGAATCAAATGAATGTGAATGAAATGCTCTACAATGCTATTAAGCACACCATTAGCTCAATGGTACAGCTACGAAAATATTTCAAAATATATGAAAATTGAATTTAAAAAAATACCTGTTTTCAATTACTGCATCGAAAGTATACACGTTAGGTAAAAACTATGTATAACAGACATAACAAACAATTCATCAGCTATCCAACAAAAAAACCGGGACTCAATCGGATGAATAATGTCTTAGTAAGGCCATTGTTAGTAAGTCGCTCCCTCATTTCCCCGCGGGTGTTATTAGGTGGAAAATATTTGAATTTGAGAACAATAACACCAAATCTATAAAATAATTTAGTATTCTGTTAAACATGTTATTTTATGTTAAAAACCGTTAGGACCCCGCCAGTATAGTATTTGGATCGGGAGATATAACGTCATTAATATGGCGGATGACGTATTTTGAAAATTGCGAATATTTCTGATTTTATGAATTTTATATACATGTTTGGGATGTCAAATGAAAGAGAACAAATTTTCTATAATGCTTTAATACACAACATTCGCTTATTAGTACAGATACGAAAAAATTATAATTATTCAGAAGTTGAATCGATAAAAACCACCTATTTTTAATCACAGCATCGGCATTATATACTATAGGCAAAAATTATTCATCAATCAATGACGATGTTAGTGATTTTTGGCGGTTGATGGACTTCTTTGTATGTAATTCTCTGCAAATATAATTAAACATTAGAGAATGAATAATAAGTAACTCATAACAATTTTTATGATAATAAGTGTTCTATAATTTACCTACGGAATGCAAGCGCCTTTTGTGCTTCATCAATTCTTTTCTTTTTTTTAATAACTTTTCCGTAATGAGCACGTTTTTGACCCATTATCTAGAAAAAAAACATACGTTTTAATAATAGTACAGTTAACACAAAATATTTACGTGTAAACAAATCATTAATAACGAAAAAAAATACTTACTGTATCAAAAGAGGTTAGTCACGGTCTATAAGCATCGGTCTATAAGCATGCGTAATCCGATTATTTACGTAAGGAGCTGCCTGATCACAGCGTCACAGGTTCATCGTCGAGAAGCTCTCGGGCGCGACTGAATGTAGCTTTTTTTTTTTTTTTTTTTTTTTTTTTGAACGGGCTAATGCTGTTGGTCTCTAACGACCTTTACAGCGTCACCGGGCGGATTACAGCGTCACCGGGCGGCCACTGAATGTAGCTTGCTTGTGCACCGTCTTATATCGTATTATTTCAATATTTTATTACCAATAAATTTGTAGTCTAAAATTAAATAAAAATATGATGTTTGGTAGATAACAACCTGTTCTTTCATAATTTATTACTGTGAATTGTATTTATACTTTAATCATACGTGTAGATGACGGTTATACCCACTGTTTTTTTGGAGATTTTCAGCGTGGAACTCATTTTTTTTAACACACTTAATGGTTACTTAAAAAAAAATATCTTGACTGTGTCCTTGTTATATTTATCCCCAGTATGTACAATTTTTCTCAGATTATTATTCGCTATCAGTTATCTAGAAACGTAATTGAAAAACCTACCGTTTCGTGATTTCGTAAAAACGTAAGTTTTAATTTTATTTTTCATAAATTATATTGAGTAGTTATCTCAGTATTATATTGTCTACGCCCTAGATAACTACGCGATTTACTATTATACTTCAGGAAAATTTCAGATGTCTCATAGGTATTGAGAAATCAGTTCTGAAAAAGTAGTAATATTTGAAACACGCCTAGAAGGGGCTCTTAAGTGGATTTTGTTGTTTAGTTGAAGAACCTTGCACGATGAGTCTGTGTTTGGTGAAGATTTGATGGAGATCTTCAGAAATAGGAACGGATCTCCCCAAATATTTAAAAAAATCTATCAATTGGATGTAATTTTTTTCTGTTTTCTTAGAGTAAGTACTTGTTTACTCCTTTAAAAAGGCAATTGAAGCAAATTTTATGCCCTTTTTTAAAGTATATTTACTTGGTAACACAATGATTAGCATTCCATTATTTTCAATACAATTAACAGAGGCTCATCTAAATGCCATCTTTTTAAATAATTAATATCCATATTAATAACAATTTATTATCGGAAAGGTTAACGACGTTCCACTTGCAATGTAAAACCATTCAGCGCCATCTATTTTTACAATTCGTCATCATTCTGGTACCTTAACATGATAAAAAAATCGTTTATTCGTTAATTATTTTAAATACCGCAAAGCTTGAAAACCAAAGTTTTCAATCAATGTGTGTTGCCAGTGATGACTTATGGAACTGAGACGTGGTCTCTAACTGTTGGCCTCATTACTAAGCTCAAAGTCGCGCAACGAGCTATGGAGAGAGCAATGCTCGGTGTTTCCCTGCGAGATAAGATCCGAAATGAGGAGATCCGCAGGAGAACTAAAGTGACCGATGTAGCTCTTAGGACTAGCCGGTTGAAATGGCAATGGGCAGGCCACTTCGCTCGTAGAACTAACAACCGATGGGGAAGAAAGGTTCTCGAGTGGCGACCACGAACCGGAAGACGACGCGTAGGCCGGCCCCCCACTTGGTGGACCAACGATCTAGTGAAAGCCGCGGGGAGTCGATGGATGCAGGAGGCAAGCAGCCGCTCAAAGTGGCGCTCCCTGGGGAGGCCTGTGCTTAGCGGTAGACGTCTTCAGGCTGTTGATGATGATGATGATAATGATGATGAATTATTTCAAGGACTGGCAGATTTTTAAGATGATCTTTTACTGTGACAAAGTTCTAACTAGGTTATTATTCATCTGACATTATTCTCCTACATAATCAAAACATGTTTAGCATGCTATGAACAGCTGTAGAGCATATTTGAACAAGTGTTCAAATTGAGCGGATAAACTCGTTTGCCTCTCGCACTTATCTCGGTTTACTCGGTGTGTTACACTTATGATAGATTAACGAAATATCTACGAAATTATATGTTACAATCAAAACGGTAAAAACTAATATTGACAGTAAAAACTAGTCAGAACTAGTATCGACTTAGTTATGAAGACTAAGGGCTTCGTTCTCTATATTCGAGTAAAGTTCCGAGTTGGCTAATCACCGCGTAATGTCACTTGTTACTGCAGTAACGAATTTGTCCGAAATAATGTCCGAGTAGCGCTAACCGACCCATAAACCAGGGCGTAACTTTAGGTCACATCAGCTGCCGATTAGTACGGTTAACCGACGGCTATAGCAAAACTTGTCGCAAGCTCGCATGTGTTTGTGATTTATTATTATAGTATGCATGCCACAAATACTAAGATGTACGGAACAGAAAACTACCAACACTGTTGAATACGCTAAGCAGGCGATAGATACTGCTATAAAACATCGACTACCATTCCTGTTTCTATTTCGAGATCAGATACTTATGAATATAGAAATCATTGTATTAAATGACTAAAACAGTCCGCTCAGAACCGAGGGGAGCCAATGGATGCAAGAAGCTAGCAGCCGCTCAAAGTGGTGCTCTTTGGAGGAGGCCTGTGTTCAGCAGTGGACGTCTTCAGGCTCATGATTATGATGACGATGATGACTAAAAATTTTTTCAACAATCATAAATTATGTTAAATACCTATAAATATATTGTGATATTTATTATATTTTGTGTTGTTTTATGTTTGATTATTGTGTCGAGATAAAACCATATTTCAGGTACCTTTATTACTTATTTACATTTCCCGTAGAACTAAACAATGTAATCTAAATTCGTATTACATTAATCACTGTTTTTAGGTAGGGAATAAATACTCTTTGAAGGACAGCTACCGCACCGCAGCACATAGTTGGTACATAAAAATGACAAAAAAAAAGAACGAACCCAAAATGCCGTCACTGACAGCAGTTAGTGACTATTGAACATTTGACGTTGCTACAATCATCGTAAAATTTTACCCACTGAGTAGATCGAAACTCTGTTTTCATTCGTGAAACTGGGATGAACTACTCGGCGCCTTTACGTCCCGATCAGTATTACTCACTGGCTAGGTAATTTTAACTTTAATCGAATATATAGAATGAAGCCCTTAATTTTGACTGCAAAAATCAGTGAAAAGTAGTTTTGATCAACCATAGTTTTCATACCAATATTGACTGCAATAATCAGTGAAATGTAGGTTTAATTAACCACGGCTTCCATAACAAATTTGACTGCAATTTTCATACTTCAGACAGTTTTCATACTATGTTGACTGCGAAAATCAGTAAAAAGTAGTTTTTTTTAAC
The DNA here is from genome assembly GCA_963580505.1 of Ennomos erosarius. NCBI lineage: Eukaryota > Metazoa > Arthropoda > Insecta > Lepidoptera > Geometridae > Ennomos > Ennomos erosarius. The sequence goes on along the minus strand of OY756999.1, from coordinate 5,470,926 downwards.
CACAACGGCCATACTAATATTGACTGCAAAAATCAGTGAAAAGTAGTTTTTTTTAACCACAGTGGTCATACTAATATTGACTGCGAAAATCAGTAAAAAGTAGTTTTTTTTTTTAACCACAACGGCCATACTAATATTGACTGCAAAAATCAGTGAAAAGTAGTTTTTTTTTAACCACAGTGGTCATACTAATATTGACTGCAAAAATCAGTGAAAAGTAGTTTTTTTTAACCACAGTGGTCATACTAATATTGACTGTAAAAATCAGTGAAAAGTAGTTTTTCTAACCACGGTTTTCATACTTATCTTGGCTGCGAAAAGCAGTAAAATGTAGTTATGAGTGACCACAGCGGTCATATTACAATGACTGCAATAATCAGTGAAAAGTTGTTTTAACTAAGTACAGTGTTAATTCTATACCTGCAAAAATCAGTGAAAAGTGAAATTTGACCAGTCAATAATAATACTGACTTCGAAAATCAGACAGGTAACACTTACTTTTGACTGACGGCTTTAGTAGTTAGTTGGTTGTAAGTAGTAGCTTAAATAAAGCATGTCCCGGCCAAAGGGACGGATGGTTGCGGGTTCAAATCCCGTTCGTGATTCAAATTTTTCCTCTACAAGTAAATTTAATCTGTAGATTACAGGGTTCTGAGCCGGCGATACTGCTATAAACATTGTAAATAGTAAATAGTTAGTTTCAAAATGATGAGTCTAAATTATTATGTATGTACCACGCGTGCACGCACTGTCTCAGTAAAACATAGGCATGAGGTATGAAATATGAATCGCGTACTAAGCACATTACTCATGATACTTGATAAAAATGTTTATTTCACTTAATTATTGTGTTATTTATTACAAGAACACACAAGATTAATTTAAACGTAGTAAACCGAGGCCGCAACGTAGGCAGACCCCCCACTAGGTAGACCGACGACCTGGTGAAAACCACGGGAAGCCGCTCAAAGTGGCGCTCTCTGGGGGAGGCCTATGTTCAGTAGTGGACATCTACGGGCTGATAATGATGATAAAACCGAGGCCGACCGCCACAGTGATGGGTGGGATCATACATACCTATAAGATGACACGGAAACCATGACGTTATACAACCCGGCTCAAGGCCACTGATGGAATAGGCCGTCCAAGATTTGATCACGAATAGGTATGATGATGATGATGATGATGATGATGATGATGATGATGATGGTGGTGTTGTTGGTGGTGGTGGTGGTGGTGGTGGTGGTGGTGGTGGTGATGGTGATGATGATGATGGTAATGGTGATGGATATCTTAAGTCTAACTATTGAAATCACTGAAATTAAAATAGTTTTAAGAATGCGAGGCAGTACGAACAGCGTTTTAAAAATGCTCGTAATTGTGGAGCATTTGCAGAGGCAGACAGACCGATTTAAAAACTTTTTTTTAATTCAGTTTTTGCCAAAAAAGAAGGTTTTTTATACTTGGTTTTGTTTTTTATTATTACTTAAATGAAAATAACTGAAAAAATATGTAAATGATAATAGTACGTATTTCTCAGTACGAAGGTTTAATCTCTTTTTAAAGGATATTTATTTTGAAATATTTGTACTTATCATCACAGAACATTAAAATAGTAAATAGATTTATAACTACGTTGTTTGGATCCCGACCGATGCAATCTGAGGTCAGTGACCGCTCTGACAATATTGACTCCGGCCAGAGCAACCGATATCTTCTCAACAAATATTGTGTCCAAATACGATACGGACGCGCAGGATTCTAAATCTCAAACAAACTTACTTTGATACATAACAGCCCTTCGAATGAGTTAGCGGTGTTTATCTTCACACCTTGTTTGCTGCTCAGAACACCACAGACTACGTTTTAGAAATATTTCAAAGTAGAGGAAACTCGCTAATTTTCCGGAATAAATAGTATTATATGTTGACATAATGTAATGTAAGCTACCTTTGTACAAAATTTCATCAAAATTGGTAGTCATAAAGCCATAGAAAAGCGGAATTGATTTCCGCAACGAGACAAGTATTGTTCACAGAAAAAAGCGCAAATTCCTGTTCTGTGTCTAGGTGTTGTGGGGCTATAATTTATTTATTTATTTATTTATTTCTGTAACAAAATTCACAGCTCTTAAAGACAAATACATATAAAACTTATAACAAAACTAAAAGCCAATAATGTATTTACATTTTACGAATTTATTTTTGTATAAGCATAAACGAACATCAGTAAACAGATATAAAACCAAATAACTGAATAAATACTTTTTTTTTCTTATATTTTGGCTCCACACATAGTGTATTTAGCCAGTGTCAAGTATTATATTTTCATCGTGTTATAAAATACTTCATGTCCTAGTCATTGTCATAGTCCAGCATAAGTCAGGTAGTCATAGTCCAGTCTAAGTCATGCTCCAGCAAAGTGGTGGCAACTTTACTAGAAGCTTCTATGGAGTTATGGAAGCAGCACGAAAACTCACGTTTCACCACATTATATCACTTGCCCACACTCATGCTCGTAATTCAACACTTAATGCGTAAAACCCCACCAATTTTAAACATTACCACTGGAAAAAAGTTTGCAAAATAATACAATGCAACGACGAACTTTTCCGCGTTCCCGCCAAAACTCCAAAAATAAATACTTATACTTATATAAATAGAATAACAGTACCTAATAATAAATAGTCCTTATAGTTCCGTAGCGATGGCAATTAATGCGATTTTGCGTAAATTTCATAAGCATGCTAATTCACGAGTCTTAGCATGCTAATTGATATTGCTATGCTATTTGCTAAAATGAAATGAAATGGAAATGAAATATGAAATGAATAAATGAATTGAAAACTTATATGAAAAATAAAATGAAAAAGAAATGAAAAATGAAAATAAACATAAAATGAAACTTTATTAAACACAATTTCGCAACTACATTTTATTTGTAAAATGCTAATTGAGTTTTCACATGCTAAAAATGAATGCGAATGCCAATTAATCCATCACTAGTTCCTGGGTCCTTAGATACAGGGTGTACGTCCTAGTTAGGGTCCAGGATCTATGTATGTGATCGTTGGGCGTTATTATTGTGGTCGTTGTTTTTTTATGAGAATGAATGACGTGACACCTACTTGTACGACGTACGTGGTATTCATTTGTAATTCAATTTAAAACGTAAAATAAACAAAACAAGGAAGAAACCGAATCACGGATGATCTTCAGTTCTGAAATCGAAAGTAAAAGAAAGTCGTTTGACCAATACATCATTTTCATCACGCGAACAATATGGCGGAAACGTTGGCGCGAAAATGAATCTTAACATTTTTTCTTGCGCACGATTATTAGCGCGAGACATTTCTACCGGCCAGTGGCAGTTACCGTTGGCAGCCTATTGAAAAAAACAACGTAACATCATGCAATAATGCAGTAACTGATCCATTGCGATAGCATATCGATAGATTCTGGTATGTCTTTAGCACAGAGCAAAAAAAGCGCTGCGTCTGTTTCAATGCCCTGTGGCCTTTAGTGTCATCACAGAGCATTTACACAACCGACGCCTTTTTTTGCTCTGTGCTGAGGTGCTGACAGGACCCAACGTGGGCACGTTTATTACAGCAGACGAACTTGAAACTTATTTTGTATCTTATAGGGTCGCTTTATGCATAGCAAAAATATGGCGATTACGTTCCGTTGCACTTCGACTTTTCCATTTTTCGGTACAAATAATTAGTTATAAAATAAATGCTTATTGTTATAAAAAAACAAGCTTATAGACGGATGCATTGAACCATAACTTATCACTATGATTTATTTCAATGGGGTGTCTGATTCTAATGTAACATTTTAGGAAGTTTGAATGATTTTTTTAGAAGTCACTTCACGATTTTTCTCCATCGAGAAAACTTTTCGTAAACGTATTTAAGTTTCGGCAGATGGAAAGAAGATATGACCAGTATTACCGTGATTTTTTTTCAATCCTGTAAATGGTATACGTTTTGAGCTAATCACGTTCAAAATAGTCGATTTGGGAGCATTCAGCGCCTTAAAACAAGCGTATACTTCTCCCTCCTGTCCATAGAAAAAGTGTGAACGCTTTTCTACTTCTAAACGTTATCCGATTTTGATGTTTTTAAAATGATGTGATCTATCCAATAAAAACTATGCACGTACATCTTCTTTTTTAAGTTTTTACAATATTTTGTATTTATAGCCTAAACCTAAAGTTACAAATTTTTGGCATCGTAATGATGACGAAGAAAAGTAGTTATCTATCTATCCCGTTTATAGCTATCCCGGAACTATAAATAATAATATCAAAACTTTTTGTTATGTGTTAAACCTATTAAAGTCATTCATGTGCTCTATTGTCTCTTTCATACGCGTGGAGAGCAGAGCGACGGCAATAACATTTTCAAATACCACGGTCTTCTGAAGTTAAAAGAATTTGTAGCAGCCGAGCTAGCTAGCGAGCATGGGGCTCCATCAGGTACAACCGACAAATAGCCCGAACTTGAAAAAAATGTAGTAACCGTGTTTAGAGAGTTACTAGTTAGTGTCCAGTGCATTCATTTGGCCCAATACTTCGCCAACACGCAATAAATATCGCTTGATAATCTTGCGTTATGAAGAAATAAAATAATTCGTAAAATAGCCCGCGTTATTCCATTGTATGGGATGAGGTATCTGTACTGTAAGGTAGTTATAATATTATCTGGGGTACGAGTAAGTTTATTTTATTAGTTCCGCGTTCTAGCTATTCTAGTTTATGAAATAGTCATTGTTAGACTATTCGCAGCCACCCTAGTCAATATTTTGTAAACTAACCGCACCGACATCCCGTGTATCTATTTTTTCCGTTAGCGGACGCCATGTTTGTAAACTTCTACGCGGTGAATGAATTTGGCGCTGTTTCCGCGATTTGGCGGGAAAACGTACGAAAATATCATCTATTTTTGGCTTAGAGCATTTAACCAACGAAGATGTTAACGTTATAATCCACATTTATTATTTTCTGCAGATTTTTACGTGGGACGAGATAAACACGCATAGCACACGCGCAAATCGCGCGTGTAACGCACGCCGCACACCATCTTAAAATACGCACACAGGTATATAATCTAGCGTAGGTACGCAGTGTTTACAGGTACACTATGATAATGTGTATGACCAAATAGCGCCATATGACCGGCAGAGGGGTACGCCTTGCCTGCCACCTTCATTTATAAATGCACTAAGATTTTTGGCTTTTGCTGGAGTAAACAGTTCTTTGGTAGGTAATTATTATTTGTCAAATAGGGTGTTGAGAATTGAAAGCAGAAAATATTTTACGATATAAATTTTGATTTTTAATTTCTCGCATTTCCGAAATGACGGTACTTAACCTAAGTAAAAAAAGAAGTAGGTACTTAAAGAAAGAAAAAGAAGTATATTTTCCTTTTTACCTACTTGTAGTTTCGAAATTGGACGAATCATTGATTCATTAAGGTATTTTTCTTTAATCATTCCTAAAATATATTTGGTAAAACCAACCAAACTGTGCAGTGAGCACGCAGTGAGATTATATGGAATAATAATTAATAAACAATTCCTATAAGTACGAATATTCAACTTAAAATTGGAATATACCATTGACAAAGAAGTGGGAATAACTATGAGTTTGATTCAGAACTTATTAATTGATTATTTAATTGCATAGTTATTATAAAGTGATTAATCACCTGTACATTATAATGACATTAATTGCGTAATAACATTTTCCTCTCCGGTTTAGTAATTGATCAAATATTTTATTTAAACTACAAACCTAAAGCCAAAACTTCTACGTTGGAGTAAGAAAGAATAGTTGACAATAATCCCACCCCACCCCTAATGCAATAGGCATGATGACTACTATTAAAACTGAACAAGTAAATAATACTTTCATAAAGAAGATTAAAAATGAATGCAATAATTGAAAAAATAAGCAAAATCGGTAAATAAATCACGGAGTAATGAGCTTTTAAAGTTTCTACAGGAGGCATCTCCTGTCCCTTTCTCGCGAAACAGAGCGCCCCCACAGTTACTATGAAAAATCTACTCGTGACGTCACATGCAAAAGAGATTGTATGAAAAGCTACCACAGCTTAGTAATGAGGTACTGTGAACGACCTTCCTCTGACGTCACTGGCCGTTTGAGCTATCTCTTTCTATTCCGGTTTTTAAAATGTTTGTAAATCGGTCATTTTTTGAGATATTTAATTTTTGTTTTCACAAAGTTTATCTTTTGAGAAATGTAATTAATTTATCCAAAAAAATGTAGTCATAATGCCTATTCTTTGTTTATGGTTTTTGTGGCTAGTTGTAACAATTCTGCCAATGTCCGTTTCATGCTAGTGTCATGCTATATACCGTACACTGGCCTCACTCCGACACTGGCAGAAAAACGCCAAACAGCGTTTAAAAGCCACTAATCGAAGAAGAACAAGAAGAACTTTTGGAGATGGTGCAAAAACTAAGGGTGGGTTGCACCAGCTTACTTTAACTGCTAGCTTTAACTGCTGACTGTCGCCGCCCACGCTTCGCCGGGCGGGCTATGTCAAATATCTGTCTCATTTTAACTTTAACTGTGATGATCGTGCAACTCAGCCTAAGAATATGAGCAGTGGAGCAGGGAGCCTTGACCATGACCCCTTCAAACTTTTTGGGCATTCTTTGGGACCTTATTAGCAGAAAAACGCCAGCGATTAAAATCAACCTGCAATCTGCAATCTGTTAATGGGTGGCCGTGACGCTAAACACCAGGCGAACGACCAGCTCATCACGTCATTCATTTACATAAAAAACCTACTAATCAAAAAAGGACGACCGTTTCGTTCTAACTCTTGACAGTGACAGTTTTGACAGTTTGTTTCTTAAACATGTTAACAAGTGAATATTTCCACCAAAAACCCTCCTTTTTGAAAGAAATATCCACTTGTCAAAATGTTCTTATGCCTACCAATTTCGCCAAGTTTGCCAATTTTGATAAAATTCGGTAGAAATGTATTTCAAATATAAGCAAAATCGGTCAAGAGGTTGTGAAGATAGAGTTCGCGGAACACAGTTGTTGCAAAAGTGCGTATGCTCGCGAGGTCTTCTATTCGCAGAACTACTAATTACATGTAATTATAGATATTAATTATGCTACATAGGTGCGTTAACATAAATAAAGATTAAAAAACAACGCATTATTTACAAAATAAGTTCTTCGTCCTAATATCTATAGATCATCGCACTCAGTCCAAACATAAATCTATTAAGTAAAAAATACTGTTAGCAGTAGGTAGTGTAGTACCTAGTAGCGATGGCAATTAATGCGATTTTGCGTAAATTTCATAACCATGCTAATTCACAAGTCTTAGCATGCTAATTGCTATTGCTGAGCTGTTTGCTAAAATGAAACGAAATGGAAATGAAAAATGAAATCAAAATTAAACAGAAAAATAATGTAAAAAATGATATGACTGAAAATCAGTAATTAAGGTCTTTAGGACCTTAATTGTATGCTGAGTCGGGGCCCGTTCGTGACACCACGCAGCATTGCGTTGCTTGACACTGCTTCTGTTTGTGTGTATATTGTTTTGGAATGTCATTTATGTAATGTTGTGTGTGTTACTGTCACGAATAAATGTATTTTCTTTCTTTCTTTCTTTCTTTCTTTTATATGAAAACGAAATGAACCATTAAATTCAAAATGAACTGAATTAATTGAGATGAAATTTCATATTTCACAGAATTTTGCATCTACATTTCATTTGTGATAAGCTAATTGAGTTATCACATGCTAGAAATGAATACGAATGCTAATTAATCTTTCACTAGTACCTAGTGGCATCTAGTAGTAGTTTAGTAGTTAACTTAAATAATGAAGGCTCTTTCGAACAGCCTCTGTGTGGTGGTTGACCAGGTCGGCTCATAACCCGGAGGCGGCGGGTTCGATTCGCACGACAGGACAAATATTTGTGCACAGAAAAAAAGCGCAAAGAAGCGCAAATACTTGTTGTGTCTGGGTGTTGTGGGAGCATGGTCCTCGTAGTTCCTGGGTCCCTAGATACAGGGAGTCCTAGTTAGGGACCAGGTAATTTCTTGCACTATTAGAGGGAGATGAGGAAATATGGGCTTGTAGGAATAATTTGGTGGTATTGTATAAGATTAAAAGTATTAGTATTAAAAAGAGATCACAGAGTGTTCAGCTGAACAGTTAAGTTAAAAAAAATATAGTAATAGCGGCAATCAAACTGACTAGACTGTTACAACATTACGATAAAACTAGTTTTATAAATAAATAAATAAATAAATGCATATTTATATTCAATAAAAAAATAAAAAAATATGTGTGGACATTTCACACAGCGCCATCTAGCCCCAAACTAAGCATAGTTTGTACTATGGGAACCAGATAACTGATACAATGCTTATATACTTTTTTGTGTGTAAATACATACATAGAATACAATATAACACCCAGACGCAGAACAAACATCTGTGTTCATCACACAAATGTTTGTCCCGGGTAGGAATCGAACTCACAGCCCTCAGTTCAGAAGGCAGGGTACCAACTGAGCTATCGGGCCCGTCAGCCCGTCAGCAGTATATTGTAATGATACCCTCAGGAGAACTAAAGTGATCGATACAGCTCTTACAATTAGAAAGTTGAAATGGCAATGGGCAGGCCACATCGCTCGTAGAACTGACAACCGATGGGGAAGAAAAGTTCTCGAGTGGCGACCACGAAACGAGAAGATGCAGCATGGCCCCCCCCACTAGGTGGACTGACGATCTGGTGAAAGCAGCGGGTAGCCGGTAGATGCAGGAGGCGAGCAGCCGCTCAAAGTGGCACTCTGTGGGGGAGGCTTATGTTCAGCAGTGGACGTCTGCGGGCTGTTGATGATGATGATATTGTAATAAGATCGAAAAACAAACACCGCTCAAATTGTGCTACGCAAGCTCTACGAGTGCTACCCAGGATGCTACGTGTGCTACGCAGGACGCTACGAATGCTACGCATTACGCTACGAGTGCTTTACTAGGACCAAAACATTATTGAACTCCAAAATGCAGGTCATAATAATTATACTGTTGGGATAAAATGAAAAATAAATACAAATTATTATACTAGGTGTATGCAATCCATGGTTTTGGTTTGGCGTAGACACAATTTTACCGAATTCTATAATTCTGTTTTTAAGAGAACCTAGAAATCGGTAAGACGTCCATTTCTGGACTGTGAGGACTCCCCTACAGCGCACCACTTTGACTGGCTGCTCACCCCCTGCATCAATCGGCTCCCCGTAGTTTTCACCAGATCGTCGGTTCATCTATTAGGAGGTCGGCCTACGCTACGTCTTCCGGTTCGTGGCCACTCGAGAACCTTTCTTCCCCATCGGTTGTCAGTTCTACGAGCGATGTGGCCTGCCCATTGCCATTTCAACTTACTAATTCTAAGAGCTGTATTTAAGCGGTCACTTTAGTTCTCCTGCGGATCTCCTCATTTCGGATCTTATCTCGCAGGAAAATACCGAGCATAGCTGAGAAATATCTTAAACTTGTACTTAATTACCATATATCTATATACGATTTTATATTATATAACAGTTCTTAGTGGAAAAATAATGATTCCTTGAGATTGCTAACACCTTGAGCGACGAAAAACATGTTTACGATTAGAGATGACTATTATCGATTTCGATATGGATTCGATTAATACTTTTGTCAGATAACTATTGCCCTTTGTTTCGACGATTGATAATTTTAATATCTGACCTTACAAAATTGTCTGGATAAATATGTAAGTATACAATAAAGGTCGCAGCTCATTACACCAACCCGCAATTGTATTACGTAATAATTGCAACAGCAGTAGCAAAGCAACAGCAGTTAGCAATGCGACAGCGAACACTTAGCAGTCGGTCGCAAGATGGCCGCCGGTTGCTCGAATACACTTTGGCCTTAGACACTAGTGCCACTAGCAACAGAACGGCAATAGATGGAAACAAAAGAATGAACTTTTTAGTTCATCGATTGCTGTCAAACAAAAAAAAAATTAAAAAAAAATAATAAAAAAAAACCCCGCCGGCAGCCGAACCGTACCGCCTCGCCTCGAGCGGTTAGTATTCTTTATATGAACTTGTATTGGCATGCGCTGGTTACATCAACTCCGTATGGTCACCGGATCGCCTAGCTCGACAACAAGACGGCAAGTGGACCAAGCCAAGTGATAATTCGTATTCGCTTTGATTACACGACGTTCACAAGTAACAACGCGTCTTCCACCAGTGAACCACCTGTCGACGCCGAACGACGAGGAGCGGTATAATGAGATGCGACCTTTAAACTTATATCGTCGATTATTATCGAATAGTATCGTGTTTTGTTTTCATTTTTTATCTGTTTTGTAATGCCTACAGGGTTTTAAATTATTTATCAATTAGAGTATTGGACGGTCAAAATTAATTAGTTGGCTTAATTAGGATGGTCTAAAGTTATTGTATAGTCAACTCAAAAAAAGACCGAAACTACTGAGCAAATGAGACTTTGCGATCTCACAGTCTATTAGGTAGGTACTAAGACTGTATAATGGTCAGTGTCCACGATGACCTGCCTGCGCCTGCGCAGTGCAGTGTCACGCGCACCTTTTTCATTCAGAGTTTTGAGTGACACTGCAATCTGTTATGAGCAGCCATTCGTTTACATAAAAAATATTGTTACCTGACAATCGTCATTTGTTCAAAATGAATGACATGACGTGCTACTCGTTCACCTGATGTTAAGCGTCACCGCTGCCCACAGTCTAGACAATGTGGTTAATGTGGTTATAATTTATTCATGGGCTTCCCTTACCCGTTACTCGGTAGTTGCATTTCATTCAAACGTTTCCTTGGTAACACTTCAATTAATTATAATTTAAAATAACCTTATATATCGTTAGTCATTTTAAGGACGTTTACTACGCGCACGAGTAGGTATTTAGCCGCACTATTTCACGCGCACCGCATTACGCACACAGCGACGGGATAACGGCGGGCGAGGTTGAGTAAACCAAAATAATTTGGTCCTTTTAATTTTTTTATTTTTATTTTTACTCGATATGTGTATTTCCTTTATATTGTTTTTTTGGAATATGTTATCGTAGGATTGTAGGTATATTGTATGTATCTAATTATAGGTGGGTAAAAATTAAAACCGTTGTCGATGCGGGCCACCGATGAATGCAGCATCCGCTCAAAGTGGAGCTCTCTGGGGGAGGTCTATGTTCAGCAGTGGACATCTTCAGGCTGTTGATGATGATGAAGAATTAAAAAGATCATCATCATTATCAACAGCCCGTAAACGTCCACTGCTGAACATAGGCCTCCCCCAGAGAGCGCCACTTTGAGCGGCTGCTCGTCTCCCGCATCCATCGGCTCCCCGCGGTTTTCACCAGGTTGTCGGCCATCATTCATCATCTCACCTATTACGTACCTGGGACACGGGCCTTTTCTAACGTATATGGAAAGCGTACGTATATAGGCTCTACTATGCTCTGTCGCCATAAACGCCATCGATTTTTTTTTACTTTTTAATACCTCATTGTCATCATCAACAGCCTGAGGGTTATTCGCTATGACACATGAGATTCGCCGCGTTACGTGCGGGAATGGTCATACGGATTACGGAATAAGGGCCCTGAAGACGACCACTGCTTAACACAGGCCCCCCACAGAGTGCCATTTTCACCCGGCTGGTTACCTCCTGCATCCATCAACTTTCCATCCAGATCGTCAATCCACCTATACTGGGTGTAATTGAATTCATTAGCATCCTTTGAAACTAAGTACCTACTCCTGATACCGATTTCGTCTGGACCAAACTTTTTGAATTCTAACACATTGGTTTAGTAATAATAATAACTCCAAAAAATGGAATAACTTACTTAATCAAATGCTACAATACAAAATTTAATTAAAATAATGTAGTACTGTTTTTAATTAGTCATACAAGGTATAAAAACGTTTAAATGTATCAAAATCATCCGTGCCAACTGTGTTGGGCGCCGCAGCAATCTTCATAATTTTCAATAAAAATATTTTCATTTACACACTTTTACTCTTTAATAATCATCTATAAATGATGTACTATCATGGGCTCAATTTATGCTAATGAATTAAATTACACCTGTATAGTGGAAGGACGGCCCACGCCGGTTCGTCTTCTGGTTCGTGGTCGCCTCTCGAGAACCTTTCTTCCCCTTTGGTTATCAGTTCTACGAACAACGTGGCCCTACCCATTGCCATATTTCAACTTGCTAATTCTAAAAGCTATAGCCACTTTAGTTCTGCGCATCTCCTGATTTAGGAACTTATCTCGCAGGGCAACACCGAGTACTTATAGCTGGTGTACCTAACGTATTAATAACTGATTAATTAGGTTTCATGGCTGTAATGCGCTAATTGTATCCTCTAAGGTTTATTTATAAGTAATTTATTAATAATTATTTATGATAAGTGGGATATGAACGTGATGTTAAATCCAGTAAGAAAACGTGCGCGTGAGACTATAGTGCCTAGGGTTAATATATTGGTAAGCCCGTGGTTAATATCTTTTTCCTTTATTTTTCAGGGATATCTCAAACACCTTTACCTACAAGTAAAAAAGTTAGATAACTTAGCTAAGCTATTATTCATAAGTATGAACTACTATTACCCCAGATAATACAAGGTGACTTTGAATTGGTATGGTATCCCGAAAGGGTTACCCTACAGGTACCCGAAAGGGCTACACCCCAAGGTAGACAATGTTTCTTCTACGACTTTACTAAATTAATAGTTTTTCATTGAAGAAATGCCATGTAAATTTTACGTTCGAAAATAGCCTAAGCGCAGCTAGGTGGTTGAATTTCGTCCTTGACCGAGTGCACTTAAATGAGTGCGTTTAGAAATGAATTTATAGTATCTTGTTAACTCTCGTAGCGATCGCACGAAGTTTGGTAACACCCAGTTTCAAGTAAGACTCACAACTTGTAGGGTATCATGGTCCCAGTCCCCTCATTTGGGGATAACATACCATTCAAGGTCAGCTTGTATAACACCTACAGTACAGATGCCTCATCCACAACGGAATAACTCGGGCTATTTTACAATTTTTTTTTCTGCTTAACGCAAGATTGTCAAACGATTTATTGCGTTTTGGCGAAGTATTGGGCCAAATGGACACTGGACACTAACTTGTAACCGCTCACGACATGGTCACTACATTTTTTTCACGTTCGGGCTAGTTTTCTTTTGTACCTGATGCTACCCCATGCTTTTGCTTATTATTATTGCCTAAGCAAAAAAATACAAAGTGTAATATTATAACAAGCTTATTAATATTAATAAGTTAGTTATTTTTTCGTGCCTTTAGCATTGGTACAATAAGCAATGAACATTTTAAAAACTACATACTGTCGAACATAGACCGTCTTACCACAAAAATAATTTTAAACATCGCTTAGATACATGTTTAGTTAGACAGCGTCTAATTGTTAAATGCTCCTTAAACGGATGTTTTATTTTTTCACTACAAAACCATGTTTATACCGTGTTTACTTAAACACTGTCTAATTCGATCCACATTTTTTAAATAAGGTGACATTATACGAAACGTTTCATTCCGCGCAGAACTCATTTTGTAAATCCAATACATGTTAGCATCATAGCTGTGACCATAGAAAAAACGGAACGTTCTTAGCGTGAAGTTTGACTGTGTGTGTTATGGTGACAGCGACAGAAACACCTCTTAAACTAAGGGTTGAGTATGTTTAAATGTTAGCACGTGTTTAACGCCCGTCTATCTTAAACGAGTGTAGGCGCGGATTTGTGGTATGGAATTCATGAAACAACTGTTCAACAAGTGTTTAAGGCGCGTCTAAATCTTTTGTGGTAAGACGGAGAATCTCTGCTTTATTTACCTAAACCATGGGGTCCCATCAGGTACAAACGAAAAATAGCCTGAACGTGAAAAAACTTTAGTAATCGTGTCTCGAGTCACTAGTTAGTGTCCAGTGTATTCATTTGGCCTAATACATCGCCATTCGCCAACACGCAATAAATGTCGCTTGATAATCTTGCGTTATGCAGAAATAAAATAATTCGTAAAATAGCCCGAGTTCTTCTGTTGTATGGGATGAGGCATCTGTACTGTAGGTATTATATTATCTGGGCCTAAACCAAAATAGACGTAGTTGAGACTGGCCTTGGATGAAGAATGAAGATAGACCGAGAGCGGGAATGTTTTTTGGGTTACGGTTAGCCCTAACATTCCCCCTCTCCCTTTATCTTCTATATATTCTTATAATAATAAGACAATCTATATTTTAAGCCACGTCTATTGTTTTTCTCTAATTATGTAGCTAAGTTGCACTGCTACACAAAAATTCCATAGTTTCTATGAACTGGATTTTTATATACTAGGTGGTAGGACTTTTCTGCAAAGTTCGTCTAGGTAGTACCACCGCTCTGCCAGTTATTCTGCCGCCAAGCAGTAGTGTGCAAGCACTACTGTGTTCCAGTTTGAAAGGCATTGTACCTAGTGAAATTACTGGGCAAATGAGACTTTATGACCTGATTACACAGTGTACTAATTTTAAAGTTCCGAGTGACACTGCAACTGTTATGGGCGGCCGTGTCGATTAACATCAGGTGAACGACAAGCTCGTCACGTCATTCATTCTCATAAAAAAAATGCTCTCTATAGCATTCACCAACGTTACCACTATTTGTGCAGTAAAACATTTCTATCATCCTTTATAAGTTAGTACCGCGGATATTTGAAGGCACACGTGTTGACGGATAGGGCGCGTGTTTGCTCTCGGTCGGCGTGACCGATAGGGTCACCCCACGGAGATGGACACTGGCCTCGTTGTCCTGCCACTTGATAAGCCAACGAGTTACTACACTTTTATACATATTAGTATTAGTAGATACTAGCTGCAGCCCGCGATTTCGTCCGCGTGGAAACCACGTTTTAGTTTTTTGACGGTACTGAAATTTGAAAATCACAATTATATGAGTGGGCAAAAGAGGTTATAAAGCACAGATAAAAAAAAAGTATTAAAATTTAAAAAAAAATGTGTATATCTCAAGTTATTGTTACAAAACCAAGTGCATCTAAATGATAATCGGTGTGTGAAGCTTAATCATACAGCCTGAAGACGCTCACTGCTGAACATAGGCAGGCGCCCGCCACTTTGAGCGGCTGCTCGCCTGCTGCGGCGCGGTGTGAATGTGAAGCCTAATTTGTACCGATTACTGACATTTCGAAACTAAGCGTTCAATTTTCTTCCCTTGCTCTCTTAAATCTTAATTTAGCCTCATTTACCCAATGTACATATATAAAAATTATACTAACGTAATAAAACCAAAAAAAAAACGTACTTATATAATTAACTAATACGTTACTTTTAAACAGCTTTAAAAAATTCAACGTTTTTCATAGAAGGTAGTTACATAATAGCTGCAGCTATTATAGATCTGTCATGTAGATACCTATGAATTATTTTACGCTCAATGCTCATGCTCATAGGAGCTAATTCGCCGCTTACTATCTACTATCTGACCAGCATTCGCACTTCGTTTCGCATAGGGTTGTTTTTATACGTCCTTAACTCCTTACCCTGTCCATAGGAAGAAGGAAGCGAAGGGGAAACGGGGAAAAAACTGAATGGATTGGCCGTCGAAAGAAGGCAGGTAAACTCTTCCTTACTTTTCTTAGGTACTATACCTATAGGTACTTTCCGGGAAAGCCAACCATAAGTAGCCAACAATATCTTAAGAATAAATCATTCGTTCATGTAAAACAATCTTTTTAATAATCGAGTGTTCTAGTAACTTCAATTTAAATGTAGGGTGCGTATGATATTTCAGAAGTAAATGGGACATAGTTGTATATATATACAGGATGTAATTTAATTCATTAGCATAAATTGAGCCCATGATAGTACATCAATTATAGATGATTATTAAAGACTAAAGAGTGTAAATGAAACTATTTTTATAGAAAATTATGAAGATTGCCGCTGCACCTAACGCGGTTAGCACGGATGATTTTGATACATTTAAACGATTTATACCTTGTATTTTCTAATTAAAAACAGTACTTCATTATTTTAATTAAATGTTGTAAATTAGTATTTGATTAAGTAAGTTATTCCATTTTTTGGAGTTATTATTATTACCAAACCAATGTGTTAGAATTCAAAAATTTTGGTGCACACGTGACCGGTATCAGGAGTAGGTACCTAGTTTCAAAGGATGCTAATGAATTCAATTACACCCAGTATATTATCTATAGGTAGGCCACAACAGATAAAGTTAATGAGTCCAGAATATTTTAGAATAATTTAACCAGTGGAACATCAACGCACTGTACCTATTTAAACAATGGATTCATGGAAACTGTGCACTCGACATGTGTTAGTTTTAAGTTTACTTTAGCAAGGTACTAGGAAAACTGCAAAATGATATCCTTAAATGGCTTTAATAGAGTAAGTACCTATATCTATTTATTTAATTGATTTAAAAAGTAAGTAAAATATTATCATGCACACACAGTGTAATAATGAAATAAATGCAATCATGCATAGTTTTAATTTAGTGATATGATATTTAATTACAAAATAAAATAATACATAGGCAACCATTTCAAAGAAAAAAGTATCATAAGACGGTATTATAATCTTAAAAAAATCTTGAGCAACTAACGATAATGAGATTCTCGGAACACTATCGAAAATTAACTCACGAGCGATTCGTAATATCAATTATCATACAATTAACAAATCGTCACATTCTATATCAATGCGCATTGCGCGTTCCTATGACGCAATGATATTTATTAAGGCTTTATTAAAATACTAAATAAATAAATATATTAGACCGAATGTAAAGAATAAAATACTCGATAATTATCAACCAGTAGATAATTCCCAAAATAAACGTCGATAATACGGAACCACTAGCCGAAGCATCTCCACATTATCATAGCTCTATCCACCTGAACTGGCGGTGGGCAATCTGTAGCACGACGAACACGCTAACACTAGCTGTCTCGCTCGTTCGCTCCCCGCATGAGATGCGCTCTCTCCTTCTCCCCGCGCGCCCGGTCGCCTCTCTCGACCAATCACACGCCGTATCTTGCTCCCCCGAGAGCAGAGCGACAGTGCGTACTCTCATCACCCACAACGAGACGACATCTCGGAGCGCGAGGTTGTCGTTCGTCGGGAGATGCGCACATCACACGCGCGAAATTAAAAAATATATTATTGTGCCTTAGAACTTTGTGATAAACTTTAATAATCTGTGCTAAAATAGTGTCTTATTTTTTTGTGAAAGACTGGAAGGTGTTTGTTTAAGGACATTTTTGATTCGTATGCCGGCTGATAGTGCAGAAATAATCCACAATTGGGTGAGTTTCGATTAGATTAGGATGCAAATTATTATCGGAGGGCGACGTCCTTTGTTTCGCGTTGCTTAGTTATTAAAATCGAGGTGGCTCAGTGCGCCATGACCGCCCAAATGTACTGTCGTTCGTTGATGGTATCGCCCTTTAAAGGTAGATTTTGTGAAAAATATCACTAATATTAAAGTTTTGGTAATTTTTTACAATAATATAAATAATTGCTTCAATTTATGTTCCATTGACCATAAATTGAAGCAATGTATGGTTTAGCTACAAAATCTTTTTTTTTATAGTTTTTGTTATCATGCAGGTGGGTACCCACTTATTTAGCCTTAAATTAATAATTTAACAATGGATCAACCAGCTGATATTAAACAGGTCAGTGAAAGTTGGTTATAAAGTTATAATAGTCACACATCATGTATATGGATACTTACAATTTGAACTTATATATTTGCGCGATATTTACTTCTGTTATCAACATAAGTACCTGACTACCTAATTAATATCACTGCATGCTTTTAGAAAACGTACATTTTTCCTTATATTATTATATAAAATATCTTTTGTGAAAGCAAAAGGAAAAAATAAAGAAAAGAACATCATTTAATATGAATTTAAAAAAATTCTTTCATTGAAAGTAAAGTTGGTGCTTATTCGGTGTAGTTATGGTTTAAGCAAATAATAGCCATAATTTAGTCTATTGCATTAGTATTGTGGTTTTGCCAACACCAATTGCTTTGGGATTATATTGCGTAATACATTTCTACACTTTTCAATTATATGGGCCAATCATTTAGAAAAATACTTACCTTAATATTGGCGTGTCATCGGTCTACAAACTTACCAAAACAAAATAATTATTGGTACAGCACAGGCACCGAAAATATTGATAATAAGTTTTCAATAATAGTTCTATTAGGCATAACCGATTTGTTGATAAACGAAAATTTTTACAGTGACAATAAAGTATCTGCTAAAATAATTCAAGATATTTCCTAAAATAAAGTATGCCGACGGGAAATTCATTGATGTTATAAAATACATTTTAAAATATCAAAAAATTGCCAATTTATTGAACTTCTTACTATTTTGCAGTACATTTTTTATTTTCCATCCTTTTTAAAACAATCTTATAAGATTTCTGTTATACTTATTTCAAGACCTTCAAATCTACTAAGTACCTACTGTTAGAATCCATACGCAACATTTTTAGAGTAAATAATATTTTGATTTATATAAGAGTAAATTCCCATTGTTTAGCTTTAAAGATACAAAATTATGTAGAAATCAAATAATACAAACCATGTAAGTATAATCAATAACGCCCAGCGATCCAAAAAGCGCAAAACTTATCTCTAAATAATAATAACACATAAAATCCACTTTTTTCACTTGTAACTATGAAAATCACCGGCTATCAAGACGCGCTGATATCAATCTCATCTCGTTGAGACTTCATTATCAAATAATGACGTGATATCTCAAGTGGCAAGGTGATAGCAGATGCGCACTTGAGAAAAACATATTACTTAAAACTGATAATTGTAAAGATGTTTTTCTTAATTTCTTAATATCTTTTACAGTCTACAAGTGTTCTGTATAATCTCAATTTAATTCTTTGCGTAATAATTTGTGTAGGTTTATTATTAAATAGTCTGTACATTATATTTTAAATTAATTATATATAAAACATAATATGAGGGAAAATAAAACCCAAGGAATTCGCAATAAATTTTTACTTTTAGTTTAAAGTTGTTTATATATAAAAAATGCCGTTATTTCCTTGTTGTAAATTAAAGATACTTAAACAAAAACAAACAGCATACTATCATAAATAGTAATTGATTCTGCAACATACAACAAAAGGAATGTTTAAATTACTTATTGTATGAAAATTTTAGAACACAATACAAAAATATGCATTTCAAAGGTACAATAGGCGCAAAAGAGCCGTGCTTTAATACACGAACATGGTGGTCAATAAATTATCATCTACTTTATTAAGGGTATTGAATGCAGAAATCTAGATTTTTCGTCTATTCAATTTACACCCCGTGATTTCATCATAATACACACAAATATCAGATTTAAAAAACACATAATATTATACGAAATTTCTTCCACAGATCTTTATTAATGTTAGGTTATGCTTTACTTATACTACCATAAAGTAACCATTAAGTAACCTAGCGGAATTTATATTATACTTACTAGATATTCTTGCAAAAATATTTCTACGATACAATTTTTAGGATGGTAGTATTGACTACCTGCTATATTATTTATGTTATACCGAATGTCTCATTTTCTAACTGATAACTTAAAAGTAATTGTAAAGAAACAAAGGCACTAGGCTAGGCTCACCGGCATTGCTAATGCATTCTGTAAATAGCTAATGAAACTATTACATAACTCTCCCAGTATTTTAAGAATCAATTAAGTAAATTCTTTAGATGATTTGGTTTTACTTATGCTTACACACTTAAGTTCCATCCCTTTGTTGGTAGAAATTATTTATTAGGTTATAAGGTTATAAGTAAATAAATAAATAAGTAGCCCTATAAGTCCTATATACTTCAGCATATTTTAGTTTGAGAAGTACTTACCTAGCTATGTACACATTTTTGGTATTTATTTTTAAATTACATTGAAAAAAATCTTATTATTTTCTAATATTAAGTTATTTTGTTCTAAAACATCATTAAACGTTTGTGATTTCCAGTTAGTGTAAATAATATTCTTACACAACTAGTTTAAATACCTAAACCTTATATTTTATTTTCTTCTGTATTTCCCGCGCTCTATTATTATCCAATAATAATAACGAAGAGATTAGAATAGGCTGTCATCGGATCACGTCTGCTACACTGATAACAGAAATCCTTGTGGAAGCGATAAAACGATCGATGGCACTTTACTGTTATTAGTTATTACCTTTACGTAGGTACTATAATATGTACCTATAAGAGAAAACAAAAATTATATAATAAGATACGGAGATAAAATAAACAACTCCATTATTTTTGCATTTACGAAATCTACCCTTTATCCAGGAGCACAAAATGTATCTAATAATAGATGCTTAAAATGTTTACTAAAGTTATCTATAACTTAAATATTTAACTTAGCCTATATTTATGGTGTTATAACTCGTGAAAATTTATATTTTTCTTGTAGGAATGTAAGTAATTAGAAAACTTTTAATACGTTAACAGCGGAAATTTTTGGTGTGAGCTAAATCTGAGATATCAAATTATCACTACCTTTTACCTGGAAGTTTTCTAATAAGATTGACGTTGGTAACTGACACGTTTCTCACTGCAGAGTACAAGGTAAAGCTAAGTAAAGCTAAACTCGTGTTTCAACTTTCGTCCATTTAGCGCAAATCTGAACAAAAGACAGTCGGCGGCGGTGTTCTTTGATGAACAGGATTACACTGATTACACCTTACGAGGAATGGATGAAATACTATATTTATTACTTTATCTGTGCTTGATAAGCGGTATCCTTTGAAGGAGTTAGTTTCTAACGCGCAATAAGACACTCAAAAACTTTTAAAAATTGAATCTACGTTGTCAGGCTCCCTCAACGACCTGATCCCCGTGACCTCTTTCCCGGAGGATCCCGAATACGATTAGTTGGATTACATCTCTCCTAAGGTTGAGAAATGTAGGTATTGGAATGTCGCAAATGTGCGTTATTTATTTCGCAAGAAAAGACAAAAGTGCAGGCTTAAAATTTTCATTGCCCTTGATTTTCAAACGGCATTTGATTTTCGGAGGTTAATTTTATTGTGTACGCTCAAAAACTTATTCTTCTACTTATTTTTAATTCATGGGGCAGTTATTAACGGTTTAATCGCACATTAAAATCCTATTAATGACCCGTGAAACGTGGCCGCCCTAGTCACCTAATTATTATGTCAGGTTACTATTTAATACGATAATGAAGTTTAAAATTTCATTTGTTTATTTTCTTAAATTCCATAGTCATAGTAACGTAATTAGCTACTACAATGGACTTTTACTTTCATGATATACTTATAACTAAAGCATTAGCACTTAAGTAGGTAATAGAAAATGCTATTTGTAGTTTTACCGATATGTGCCTACAGTGAAGTAGCTATCTCCATTTCACAAAATGTTCTATGGTTTGTATGTCCCTGAAATATCAACTTTTTTATTCTTTTTATTTTAATTCATGTATCGCACTTACTCACTTAGGTACCTATACCTATGCTTATAACTGTAAAAAGCTGAAAAATATATATTTTTTTAATGTCCAACGATTACATACATAGATCCTGGACCCTAACTAGGATTCCCTGTATCTTGGGACCCAGGAACTGCGAGGACCATGGTCCTACAACACCCAAGCACAGAACAAGTGTTTGCGTTTTTTTTTTCGGGCACAAATACTTGTCCTGTCGCGGGAATCGAACCCGCCACCTCCGGGTTATGAGCCGACTTGCTCAACCACCACACCACGGAGGCTGTCATTTAGTTTGGACAGACGGATAGACAGAACTATTTTACAGGGATTACAGGTACCCATAAAATCACTTAATTTATCATGATCAAGGAAGACAATTATGATAAAGATGACGATGACGTAAAGAATGCTTTAATTAAAACACTGTTATAAACATTCACGATTGTTTCCCTACATTTTCAACTCAACCAGAACTCAGAAATGATTCTAATCACGGTAAAGACTCCGTAAGTAGAGTACTACTTATTAAAAAAGCTTAATACACAATCTTTCTCAAGCCACTGGTTTCGGGAAGATCACGTATTTAGCCCTCTGAAAATCCTATTAGACGCGTGAAATATGGCCAACCTAGTACCTGACAGTTCTAGATTAGGTACCCTCATTTCTCGATCATTGATTGTCGGCAGGAAGCATGCCGATAACATTGAGTGTAATGACTCAAAGGTGCTCTTTGTAGTCTTTGTTTTTAGCTTAGGTATAGGTACCTACAGGCTTTATGGGCGGGGACTGTAAGTAATTGCGTGGAAAGAAGTTAGTTTTATTTTTACAGCGAAAAGAAAATAAAATATCAATATTAACAGCAGCCTAATTTCCCAATGCAGGCCACGGGCCTTAATTTATCACAATGGCAAAGCGCGGGTTGGTGGATGATAAATGTTCTCTTTTGTGACTCCTAGATATGCCGATTTCTGCACAATGATTTAATTTGATTGACATTGCAATTTTTTTCTGATAGTTTAAAATTCATCCATGTAAGGCCAATCGGGATTAGAACCCGATTGCTTCAGTTTACAAGTCGCACGGGTTACCGACTTACCGCCGAGGTCGCCGAGCTACAGCTGCTCGAGTCTTGCGAAATACCTATTCAAAAAGCAGCTAAATAAATAATAAATGAATAAATATGTGTATTGTGTACACTATTCACACAGCGCCATCTAGCCCCAAACTAAGCATAGCTTGTACTATACTATGTGAACCAGATAACTGATTTAATACTTAGATACTTTTTCACAAGTCCTTTATTTTCGATTACCCAGTAGGTAAGGTGGACCATAAAATCTCAGTTTCCAGGACAAATGTTAAGTTACGGTGTTGTCCGCAGGAGGCGCCGCGGTCGCACGACGAGGGCCATGCAGGGAGCTGCAAATGCGCCTGCGGCCCCCGCGGCTGAGCCCCCATCTTCTCAAAGTGAGTTACATTAACTTACGTAATGAAAGCTTCTTTGAAGTTACATTATATTAAAGAACAAAGCTGGTTATTCCATAAAATCGTTTTTTATACTTCATTTGTCTTGCGTTTGATATTACTGAACCTGATGCTTTGCTCGTCGTTGTCTAAATTATATAAATATAAATCGTATATTTTGTATAGGTTAAAGTATAGAAATTTTATTTTCCATAAAAATGGTTCGTAATAAAATTAAATGAATAAAGCAGTATAATATATATCAAATAATGTCGAGTTAAAGCATTAAATTTGTGAAACAGATAGTTGTCATGCTTGATAAAATCCATCTCGCACCAGGCAAATATTTAAACAGCTTTTGTGAGAATAATAACATACCTACTTTGTATGTAGGTAAGGCATAACTTATTATAACTGAAGATATGTTACACGCTAAACACCGCAGATTTTGATCGTAACCTTCGATATGTAGTAATTGTATTAATTGTTCTCGAGTGGCGACCACGAACCGGAAGACGCAGTGCAGGCCAGCCCTCCACTAGGTGAACTGACGATCTGGTGAAAGCTGCGGGAAGCCGATGGATGCAGGAGGTGAGCATCCGCTCAAAGTGGCGCTCCCTGAGGGAGGCCTATGTTTAGCAGTGGACGTCTTTGGGCTGTTAATGATGATGATGATGTTGATGATACTGGTTTAGTTGAGAATTTGAGCTCGTGCCAGTAGTTATGGTGTTGAATTACTTGTGATATGCTCAAGAGGTCCATCTAATGTAATTGTTATCATCTTAACCATCTGAGACGCGATCTCATCACTTCAGTGTACGCATTAGCAACCTGAGAAACTATTTAGCGCACGCGCATCGCACATCGTCCGACACCGGGCATTAAATGACTACCCTCATTTTATAGAGTCATTTTAGAACAGCTGATAATGTTTACGGCCTGGCATCCGGTGTATTCCATCTTGCTATTTCGAATTCTTCATCGCGAAATAATGTAGAAAACCTTGAAGACCTGCACAGTCTCTTTATAATCAGTCACTTAAAATATATAGAATTTCATTACCATATACGTCATTCTTTAATATGCATACATCTGATTATGATTATAGTATTGTAGCTGAGCTCAATTGTCGCACAGTTGGAGAAAACAGTAAACATGGAGTCAATAATCTTATGACCTCTATTGATGTAGTACATACAAGTTGATAAGTAATAATCATTTGATTAAATAAAGACATCATTTCATTTAAAATTATAATCTTTCTGGACTACATAATATTATATGAAAATATAATGCTAAGTCGCCAAAAAATGGTAAATCAGAACAAAGCAATGCTCAATACATCTTTAACGTTTGTCGGTAACTCCCACTCCAGACAAGGTAACGAGTGAGGCGAGAACTATTTCGAAACACAAACAGGCACAGAATGTCTCATTAAAGGTCTCATTAAGAAAATCGTCGCCGGTCGGAATCCAGTTTGCTCAGATGATCTCCGGAGAGCAAGGCGCCTACATCCTTTTGTGTGACAACACTTGAACAAACAGTGGCTACATCTGTAAGGCGATTCAGAAAACGTTTGTTATACACAGAGATAAATGAAATGGTATTGTAACCATACAGTTTTAACCCTCTGGAATACCGGCATTGAGATGACAATTGAATAACAATGCATACGTGTTCGACATCAGATCGCTGGGAGTTTAAGAGTTGAATACCTACTTTAGATTCTAACTTGATAATTAACGACTATTTAGACTGTTCAAAAATCTAATTTGAACATACTAATCTTATTGATCTTAGAAGCTTAATAAATTCACACAAAAAAACTAATTCACATTTTATTTTACTAATTTTTGTTTTTTTTTCCTCTGACGAATACATGGTTCCATAGATACTATAACATCTTATCTCTATTAGGCTTCCGATCTACCCAGAACGAATTTATCCGCCCGCTGCAAAGATCAGCATAAACCAACAGCATTAGCCCGTTCAAAGAACGAAATGTGAAATAATAGTAAACTAAAAAGTTTGTGACATTTTAAAATATGGCAACATGTCATCAAGCGAACAACTAGCGATTAGGTAACTTATACCGAACGATTGTGGAAAATATTACCAATTCAAAGAAAACTTGTCAATAAATTAGATCACCATTAGCTAATCTGTTTCCTTTTTACAACAGTCATCAATTTCATCTGTAAAGGAAAATCCAATGATTAGATTCAGAGAAAGATAAATATGAGAATATGACACATTACTCCCCGGTTAGGTAAATTACATAACTACATGGATTCTATTTCCTTTACACTGACTTATAAGTACTCGGATAAAATATTCTTGAAGTTCATTAGTTAGTATTCATTAATAAGTACCTACGTGAATCTGTAAGATGTTAGAAGCAATATAAAACATACGGTTGCCGTTTAATATTGAGCTTGACTAATTATTGACAAACATATTAATATGGCCGGTATAACTAGTAATTAAAGCCACATAATTATACTACCATAACATAGAGTTAAAACAGCAAAAATTGTTCAGATAAATATTCGGAAAAATGTGGAAGTTTTCAAAAAGAGAGTGTGAATAAATATTTCTTTTAGGTGAGTATTTTAGTATATTTGGCGAAATGTCGTAAAGGCTAATTAAGTATATAAAGTACATTGTTTTTTTTTTATGATATTGGTATTTTTTTTTTTAAATCTTGGGTTTTCTTTACTAACATTAAAAGTCCCAAGTACTCATAGTCATTTTATCTCTTTCGTTTCTAATAAGACCCTATTTTCCTGCTTCTTTCGTCCTATCTCTAAATGACGTTCCGAATGAGTACACTCTACCAATTGGCATATCTGTCAAAGGCGTATCATACTAACGGTACTGTTATCAGATAACCCATTTGCCGTGTCTTCCGGCCGTATAGTTGTTTACCAATTGGGCAAGCTGGCAAATTTGGACAATTGAAGCTCTGATAGTGGAGATGACTAACTTCACGATTTTTCTTAGAAATAGAATTAATCCGTCCTTTTTTCTTGTTGTACAAGGATCGATTTCTAAGCAGTTTGAAACTACCAGTTTCTTTATATGAAATGATGGCATCAAGCTCAAAGATCGTTTCAACCGTGCCTTGTTTAAAACATCTCTGCTCTACGTCAATTTTCTCGATATTTCTCAAACACGTGGAACTTAACGATTTGTATGATAAGTACGCTAACATTTATTAGTTCAATACAATAATACGTAGGTACCAGTCTCACGTCTGTACGATTTACATATTCAATTATAAAAAAACCTGCTATCTTTACACGACTCACACTTAATTAAAGCAAATCTCTATTTGAAACGAAACTAGTAAAAGTTAAACTGATAGTAAATGCCGCGAGTTTATTAACATTAGTTTAACACCCAGACGATGCTCCGGCTATAAAGAGAAGCATGGCTGTAATCAGGAGGATTTCTAGGGGTTCTTACTTTGCCCTCAATTAATTCATACATAACACATTTCTTAATCCAGAATGATCAAATTTTCTCACTAATCTCAGTAAGATTTTTATCTGCTAATGCCATAGATTCGTATTGTTCATTTTACTCGTTACAAGTAACTTTATCGACCCCCTAAAGAAAAGACCTTGCTGCGCCCACGTTTTATTATAATACTGTGGTTCTTTAGACGCAGATCACGGCTGGCGGCGAGCCGGTGCTGTTACCGCCATCTCTAGCCCTTGATGCTTAATATTCAATCATCTCTCAAAGCCTAATTGGTACGCCTTTCCGTTGGTGAAAGCAACCAATCGATTCAATTCGTAACTGTTTTTGGTACGCCTTTAGACCACGAGTCGCCTTCTTCTGGCTGCGTAGCTTTTCTGACATTGATTTCGATTCCAGCGAGCTTTGTATTATCTTTCTTAAGCCCGTGTTACGTACAGAACTATGCTCAAAGGTAGATTGGTGCTCAAGTAGAGATTCCATTCGTTATTTGATCATTTTGTGAATGAAATCTCGTCTTGAGCAGAAATTCACGACTGAGCGTAGTTCGTTATACGATTCTTAGGCTTTAGAGAATGATTCAAACTATGGAAGTTGTTATGACAAGTGCAAGCTTTTACAATGCCCATTCATCACAAATTATTGTAGGTACGATATAATACACATCATAATCATCAAAAACATTAGCACCTTCATTAGGAATTCAAATCAAAGCTTTCTAAAAATTTCTTTACATTATAATTATTTGTTAATACATACCTAATTATGACATATTCATCAAAAATCAAGTCAAAGCGTCAAACAGTCTTCGCCCCGATGTCTTTCAGGAGTAATTCGATCTTCGTAAGCTATAAATGGCTATAATCAACACCTGTACATACCTACTACATGGCAGTCAATAAGGTAACAAGAACTCCTGACGTAAGCTGGAAACCTGACCGCCGCTTCTCCATCAACATGTTCATTCATGAATCCATCGGCAACATTTCTTCATACCTCATCAAATAACAACAAGTAGATAATTGTATCAAGAATTCATTTTGCAATTTTACAATGCTTTGGTGTAGATTCGCGTGTCCTAGTTTCAACCTGCGCAGTAAGTCTAAAATATTTTGATTTGTGATAACTTGTTATTTGATATGTTTGTAGGGCACACATCGAAACAAACAATCTGCGATAATGATAATTGTTTTGAGTTAATCTACGTGTTATTATTTAGATTATTTTGATATGAGATAATTTGGATTGGAGGGCGCTTTTTTTGTCAAATATAAAAAGCACTTGAAAATAATTAGTTAGCAGAGATAGAGATTTTATGGTTATTGGACATAATTAACGTGACTTAAAAAATTGGAGAAGTTTCTCTATTGGGTAGTTTACTGTCTTTCTTTGCCGCATTTCTTTTGAAATCCTTTTTTTTAATTACAACTTTCAAGATAGTCCCAAAATTTCATCAAAATCCGTACATTGGTTTGATTTTAAAACCAAAATAACTATAAATAATAAATAAATAATAATAAATAAATAACGCCCAACGATCACATACATAGATCCTGGACCCTAACTAGGATTCCCTGTATCTAGGGACCCAGGAACTACGAGGACCATGGTCCCACAACACCCAGACACAGAACAAGTATTTGCGTTTTTTTTTTTCGGGCACAAGTACTTGTCCTGTCGCGGGAATCGAACCCGCCACCTCCGGGTTATGAGCCGACCTGCTCAACCACCACACCACGGAGGCTGTCAAATAACTGGAAATATATCATCTTTCACTTATTTATCAGTACCTATGGAATTAAAGTGATCGAAAGCTTTCTTTAAAAGTACATTGTAGGTACCTACTTATTTTTATGTTGCATTGAGGGCATTTTAAGTACATTTTCATTTTAAAGTATTATACCCTAAGATTTTTATTATGAATTATGATATTATCAACAAGTAACTTCTACCGTTAAACCACCACGGAAGGTGCGCTCCTGACCGGCATTAATGACGTCCAGCCAAGATGGCCGACCAGCCACAATTTATGAACGGTCAGATATGACTGATTTGTATTCCTGTGCGGGGACGTAACGGGAATGGTCAAGGAAGATTATGATAACTAGTTGGTACAAAAAAAGTCACCTGATCTGTGTTATAATATGTTCGATATACATAGACTATATTCCCATTTAATTTATATCTTTACTCAAAGAGGTATATGTACTACGTATATACCTTTACTCTAAGTATATTTCTTAAATATCTATAGGTTTTATTTCCTAAGCTCAATTATCACCAAAGTATGGCCAAAAACAGGCTAAAATTTTACATAATATTTATTGATTTATTAATTGCATAACACGACATAACAAATGAATAATGAATATATCCCGAAAACAACGCAAATGTTGCCGTCCTACAAATAATCTGTTTTAGATGACCTCTCACTGTTATATACACAAAAGACGAAACAAAAACTACGAAAGCTAACTATGTATTTTAAAATAACTTTTAAAACCATGATAAGAAACAGTCATTTATAAAAAAACGAGCGTCGTGACAAAATTGAAAATGTTGCAACTGCAAATTGAGCATAAAATTCTCATTTCTTACCGCACTTGATAAATTTTATTATGGCAGTTTTCCAAACTGGTTCTAATCTGCTTGTTTTTATAGCATTTTCGAATGTTTACCTGCTTAAGAAACGTATAAATTACCCAACTAAATAAAAATACTTTACAAATTCTGACAGTTCAGACGGGCATAACTGTTTAAAACATTTCCAAAAGTCTTAGAATAAAATTAAATAATTACCTTTATTAAATTTCTCCAAAGATACGAAACGAGTCCATCCAGTCGCGATCCGAAATGACCGCCCGAACGTCTGGCATTATCAATTTCTCGACAATAGCCGTTCCAATTTTAACATACCTATACTTTACCATCATCAAAAAATACTCCTATCTTGATGATATAAGGTTCAAACTTGAATGTAAACGTAGTTGAAAGTGATGGTAGACTGTAGGAGGTATGGTCAGGTAAATTGGCGATGGCGACACCATAAATGAAGGCCTGGAGATGGGTGTAATTGAGTACCGTTGACTCCATTGGAGTGTATAAGAAAGCAGCGGTACCGGCGACGTTGCAGACATATCAATCAAAACGCTTATGATATGCGCGCCGCCCACCGTTACGCGTGACCCATAGCCGTATCGGACTGTATATATAAGAGATATTATTGTGTGACAGTTTCGTTTAATAGATCCAGGGTTGCTATTTGTAAAAATAAAGTTTTCACCCTTACAATTATTGTTATAATTATTAAAATTGCATAAGCATCGTACGAATGTCTTATGGAGCAATATTTGGACAATAAACAATAGGTACCTATTTATCACATTGGAGCTTATTGCTATAGCTTATAACTAAAATATTATTAATTGCATTGTTAACATTGTGCTAGACGCCTGTACATATTAAAATTCATGGAAAATTCAAACAAGTAGATATAAAAAATACATTTCTTTTTATTTCATAGCTAAAATTTACCCAAGGAATATGGGAGGTGTCTCAACCTGGCAACCCTGCACGGGATGGCAATAGGTCGATTTAAATTCCGAATAAGCGGGAAGGAGGAAGTCACGATCCTCGCCGCATCTATGTCACACCTTTTCTCCGTATGTGAACCTGAATGAACTCAGCCGTTTGATTCGATGGATTTTATTCCGTGATTGTCCCGTTTTAATGCTTCACTGGTTGTGTTTTGAAAAATTAATAGGATCATTCAAAAGGTAGAATCCTACATCATTAAATTAATCGGTTTTTGGCTTGTTTTATGTATAAGTATATTTTCCAATGAGCCTGGCGCATCAGTTTGGAAAAAAATAACATGGTTATTTTCTGGGAGATGAAGCCTTCGTCTTACCACATCTCTTACCACTATTTTATTGAAAAACTATATAGTGAATAGTCAATTGCACCCAGTTTAGTGATCATTCATTTCAGATCATCACTAAACTTGAATCGTATATATGAAATGATTGAATGATGGTAAAGCCTGGACTTAAAACGTAAACATAATATCAACTTGGATTTGTATTGATTATTTAACGATATCAAACAATAAAAATTTCAAGTAAATCCAAAACAATGGCACTGCCAGATCATCATAATTGAAATAACACATAAATTAAGCGCACGCGTCTCTCAAAAACCTGCATTTCAGAGGCGATTTCCAAGAACTGAAACGTTTTAAATTTCGCCGTCATTTGCGACAATAACTGCAGTTATTTTCCGTGAACACGTTGCGTAAATTTCAGCGGTAAAATGCTGTAACGGAAATGCATTATAATACATTCACCATCAACCCGAAATAACGTCCACTGCTGACCATAGGTCACCCGCATAAACCGCCACTGCACTGAATGCTCCCAAATCGACTATTTTGAACGTGATTATCTCAAAAAGTATACCATTTCCAGGATTGAAAAAAATTCACGTTAATACTGGTCATATCTTCTTTTCATCTGCCGAAACCGAAACACGTTTACGAAAAAATTTCTCGTTAGAAAAAAATCGTGAACTGACCTCTAAAAAATCGTTCAAACGTCCTAAAATGTTATATTATAATCAGACACCCCATTGAAATAAATCATAGTGATAAGTTATGTTTCAATGCATCCGTCTATAAGCTTGTTTTTTTTATAACAATAAGCATTTCTTTTATAACTAATTATTTACCGATAAATGGAAAAGTAGAAGTGCAACGCAACGTAATCGCCATATTTTTGCTATGCATAAAGCGACCCAATTACGTACAAAATAAGTTTCAAGTTCGTCTGCTGCAATAAACGTGCTCGGAGAATTTGCCATAATCAGCACGCTTGGCAAGAGGCTTGGTGATAGCAGATTTTAATGTACAGAGGAAAATGCTGTTGCCCATTCCTTAGACATTCCCTCAGCCGGCTCTTACGGCACCCACGGGAAGAGATGTGATCTTTTCGCAAACTGAGGCTCTACGGCTATGCATAATTTGACAGCCTCCGTGGTGTGATGATTGAGCAGGTCGGCTCATAACCCGGAGGTGACGGGTTCGATTCCCGCGACAGGACAAGTATTTGTGCCCGAAAAAAAAGCGCAAATACTTGTTCTGTGCCTGGGTGTTGTGGGACCATGGTCCTCGTAGTTCCTGGGTCCCTAGATACAGGGAATCCTAGTTAGGGTCCAGGATCTATGTATGTAATCGTTGGGCGTTATTTATTTATTTATAATCATATACCTAATATATCTGGATATATTTTATTCATAAGCAGCAAGAAAACAGCTTTCATTCGTATCAAAATTTATAAAATCAATCAATGAATTAGGTACATACTTTAACATTGTGGGTTATACCTAAAACATACTTTTTGATTCTACTGCTCTTCTCTAATAAACTGTTACTATCTAAAGTTCTGTAATTTTTTTTTTTGGAAACAAATATCTATTTTAGAGAAATAACTTTTCTTTGTTATCATTTCATTTTAATGCTTAGACTATATAAGTCTATAATCTATAGAGATCTAAATAAGAACGATACAACATACACCGTTTTTATATAGGAAAAAAAAAGAATTTTTTTTTTTACGAAATTAACAAGAAAAACAAATCCATTAAACATTTACTGTGATAGATAAGTAGATAGTATGTCTCAAGGCTATACTAAAAAGACACAAACAACAGTAAACTTCATTTAATTATTGTTATTATTGCTTTTTATATGTGTTAGATCTTGCTTCACGCACGACAAAAACATGTAACTAATCATAAGTGTCATATAACGGAGCTCCGACATCTTATAAATAAGCTATGTTTCTAGTTATGAAGATACCTACTCAGATGTTACATCACTAGTTACAAACAGAGGGGAAAATTTCATATAACATATTTATTTATTTATTACATGCTTTCATACAATGTCAGTGTAACTAAAACTATAATACCTAGTTCTAAATAGTTCATTGTATGAGCCCTGTGAGGGCGTTGTACTTCAGAGTGGAGCTGGAACGTACATTTCCGTTAAATTATTACAACATTTATACCTATTAACTTAATATTATCAGTATTTGAGTACTGAAAATATTGTTATTACCAAACTAATATGTGGTTATAAACTTAAGAACATTCTTAGTTCTACTTCAGCATTAGCCTGAAGACTTCCACAGCTAAACCACGGCCTCCCTATATATAACACTACTTTGAGCGGCTGCCTGCCTATTGCATCAATCGGCTTCCTGCAGTTTTGACTTCTCGTGTCCATTTGGTGGAAGACTGGCCTACGCTGCGTCTTCCTTTTGAAGATCCTTTCTTCTCCATCGATTGTAGGTTCTGCCATTTGATATAATTGCCAATAAATAAAATTAGTAAAATTAGTAATCCCGATAGCTCAGTTGGTAGTAACCCTGCCTTCTGAACTGAGGGCTGTAGGTTCGATTCCTACCCAGGACAAACATTTGTGTGATGAACATCAATGTTTGTTCTGTGTCTGGGTGTTATATTGTATTCTATGTATGTATTTACAAACAAAAAGTATTTAAGTATTATATCAGTTATCTGGTTCCCATAGTACAAGCTATGCTTAGTTTGGGGCTAGATAGCGCTGTGTGGAATGTCCACATATATTTATTTATGTATTTATTTATTATCCTGGCTTATAAAACACATTGGTCACCCTACTTCAGTTCATCACGTTTAACGAAACTGATGTTTTTTTATTTGATCTAAATACCTTACTTCTGAAAACAGATAGGTATACCTGTTTCATTAATAAGTAGGTAAAACTACCCTGTGTTAATGCCGGATTAATGCAATATTATATTTTCTAATTAGCAATCGAGATACGGTGTCATATTTTTAGCACATTCAGAACATATTTTCCGGCTTGCGTAATCCGTGCGATGTTTTGGTATTTTATGACTTAATATTAGGTACCTATATGCATATAGATAGATACCTAAGTACCTACCTACTACGGCAGGTTACTTACGTACATAGGTGCCTATAGCCTACCTATAATACTAATTTGTATTTGTCGGTCCGCACATGTTTAGAGAGTTCAACGTTCATCATCAACAGCCTGAATACGGCACTGCTAAACATAGGTCTCTCCCAGAGAGCGCCACTTTGAGTGGCTGCTCGCCTCCTCCATCCATCGGCTCCCGCGGTTTTCACCAGATCGTCGGTCCACCTAGTTGGGGGCCTACGCTACGCCTTCCGGTTCGTGGTCGCCACTCGAGAACCTTTCTTCCCCATCGGTTGTCAGTTCTGCGAGCGATGTAGCCTGCCCATTACCATTTCAACTTGCTAATTTTAAGGGCAAAATAGAGGATAATAGGGGGGGGGGGTTGAACGTTCTATTCGTCAATATTTGAAATTCACATCAATTATTTAGGTACCCTCTAAGATTGATCAATTACATCAGCAGCGCTCCGATCAGTCAGAGCATTACATTTTTCTCTGCCGTCGGGCCTCGACTCGGGCCAGTTTGACAAGAAAACAGAAAATTCATACATACCTTATACTTCACAATTCCACATTCAAAAGTGACTCGGTCTATACATCGTCTCTCTATCCGTTTCTTTCCTTTTCTCTTAATATGGCAATGGGCAGGCCAGCACTTAGGAGGCAAGCAGCAGCTCAAAGTGCTATGGGGGCGATGTTCAGCAGAGGACCAAAACCGCAGATGATTGAACAATGACCTACACGAAAATGCCTTCCACGAGTTTTCACTAACAAAATTAGGAAAGGTGCCTCATCCAAGTCACTCATGACGTCAGAACAGTGTTATTATGATTAATGGGGAATTCAGATTGTTCATTCATGTATTATCTGCACTCTGAGGTTGCTTTGATTCATGTAAATGGAACTGTTTGGCTTAGGAGACCGCTGGCAAACAGGTACCTACGTAGGTTTTGGTGGTTACTACATAGCACTACTTATTAGTGATGGATTAATTAGCATTCGCATTAATTTTAAGCATGTGAAAACTCAATTAGCATTTCGCAAATGAAATGTGGTTGCGAAATTCTGTGAAATATGAAATTTCATTTCAATTAATTTAGTTCGTTTTGATTTTAGTTTTAAAATAATGTTTCATTTTATGTTTCATTTCATTTTTCATATAATTTTTATTTTATTTTTTCATTTCCGTTTTCATTACAATTTTAATTTCATTTTTCATTTCCATTTCATTTCATTTTAGCAAATAGCATAGCAATAGCAATTAGCATGTTTATGAAATTTACGCAAAATAGCATTAGTTTCCATCGCTACTACTTATTATGGCCATATACTTAACCTAACTAACAAAGGGCATTATTTAGGGCCTGTTTTTTTGTATCCTTTTGTATAAATTATAATAGGTAATCTATACATATATGTAGGTAGTGGTAGTCGGTACCTACGTTTTATATTTTTTATACTATATGTTTTGTATTCTTATCAAAAGTACCTAGGTACTTTTCTTCGTCAGGATTTCGAAGCAATAAATTCGTCAGTTGATGAGACATAACTTATTTATCTATGCGAATATATTGCTAAACACAATAAAAAAATACCGTCATAGTTTTTCACTGTGTGGACTACATAAAAGAAAATCGAATTCATATTATACTTACGTAGATTTTTGTATAGACAGTAAAGTAGTAGGTACTGTCTCTCGTCAGAAAAAAACATCAACTTCAACTTTTAGGCTATGGCCTTTGTGGAGAGGTGACCACAATTATGCCAATGTCACGTGGACTAAGATAGAACATCAAACGAAGATTGTTCAGTGAGAAATAGCACATGTAGTATGAAGACAGGTATAGCTGTAAAACATGTTTTTTCTTCTATAGAAAAAAACATGTTTTACAAAAATTCTAGCCCACATGTCATTTTAAATACTGAAACCGCAGAGCAAAAAAAACGCTTTGGGAAACGTCATTTGTTTCATTACTCTGTGACTGAAACAATCTTTAATGCTAGCATTAAAAATAAGCTCATGCGGCTTTACTACATCCCCATAATACAGGTATCTATATACAGACAGGTAGGTACTGCAGCAGACGGTCTGCGGCTAGAGGCGTCAGCCAGGCGGCCGTCTATCGATTTTCGCGCCCCAGCCTTTAGCGAACACGCCACTGGATACAAAGCCTTAAACGAACTCGATACAGAGCAATATCCAACACCCGAACCTTCAAACATGCCGTGTTTTAAAACAAAAGATAGTGTGATTCATCCAAAGAGAACTTTACTCTGCTATTCTTATACGTACCTATCGTTAATTATGATTTAATGTGATCTCTCTCAAAAGTTAACCCAATCAATGCTAAAGCGTCATTTGAAGACTACACTCTACCTACAATAAATAAGCCGCTATAGTCACTTGTTTAGGATTTTATCCTGAAATCACCAAGATAAGGTGTTATAGAAATCATTCGATCTTATGGAATAAAGATGCAAAACGATGATTCAGTTTCAGCACTCGCTGATAGGTAGGTGTACTGATACCGCTTTGGCACCGCCTCCTTGATAAGGATCTTTATAATTTTATAATTTTAATTTTAAAAAATAAGTAAAATATATTGGTATATAACTAAAGGCGCGGTTTCACCCAAAACTTACCATTTTCCTGCAGGAACCTCTTTTGTTCAGCAGTGATTATACAAATAAAAACAAACATACAAACTAAGAATAGTAAGAATATTTTATTTATAAAATTATTAAGGAATTAGTAGAGTTAGGAGCCGCAAGGTACAACTAACGCCATCTTGTGTTGAGTAGCAACAAAGCATACAAAGACGAATGGTAGCTGATACCCACCACCGCCGCCCCAAAATCTATTAGCTGATTATACTTATTACGATTCCATAGAAGATATTGTAATATTTTAATACCGCCACCGCAAGTGAATCGCCTGACTCATCTATTGTCGGCTTTTCTTGGAATTGTAAAATGAAAGCGTTCTGCGTTATTCAAACATAATCCGCAATCAATTGTAACGCGCGCTCTTTTGTTACAGAAATCAAAACAGAGGAGGTCATCAGCGAAGCCAAAGTCGAAGCCGACGAGGAAATGGATAGAATGAAATTCGAACGGCAGGAGTTGAGGGGCACTAGAACAACAAGCATCGACAGCGACAACCGCTCGGATAGGAGCGAGGAAGATGACTTGCGCAGAGCGAGAAAGCGAGCGGCCTCAACGTCTCCTTCCCACATTCCCATGGACAAAAGAATCGCGCGATTCGAATGCCCCAAATGCCACCAAAGATTCGACTCTGTCAATGCGTTCGACATCCATCGCTTTACCGTACACGGGGACGATTCGCGATCCGGCTACGAAGAGCTCGTTGACTTCTCCAACAAAAAGTTCCCGGAAATAAAAAGAAGCTTTGAGAGAAATCACATCGACAGATACCGATGCGATCTCTGCACTAGAGATTTTCCGAGTGCTCAAGTCTTGGATGTCCACAGAAAGACGTGTTCTCCGTCAAATAGAATACCTACTCCTGATCGCGACCGTCGAGATGAGTTCTTAGCCAAATTGGACCTAAGGAACAGGTCGTTTGGAATTCCGGGCACGCTGACTCCCCCGATGGAAAGGTTCACTCCAAATTTCGACAATGGTCATATCAGTAACGGCACGAGGCATATCGATGCTCCTCGAGACTTGGCAGACATTCAATCGATACTGAACGTCACGTCAGCAGGGAGCCTTTTAGAGAGGCTAACTGGCAGAGTACCGTTAGAAAGTTCTGTTTTGACACCACCAGATACAATCGGCAAAGAGCGTGATCAGGAAGAGACTCAAGATAACTTTGCAGCGGAGTTCAGACGAATGAAGTTGCGAGGAGAATTCCCATGCCGCCTGTGTCCTGCCAAGTTTCCCAATCTTCGAGCCCTGAAGGGACATAATAGAGTGCATCTTAGTGGGACTGGACCTGGCCCTTATCAATGCAACATGTGCCCTCACGCATCTCTAGACAAGGCAGCTTTAGTAAGACACATGAGAACTCATAACGGAGACCGCCCATACGAATGTGCTGTTTGCAATTACGCGTTTACAACCAAAGCAAACTGTGAACGGCACTTGAGAAACAGGCATGCCAAAGTTACAAGAGAAGACGTTAAACGATCCATCATTTACCACCCTTCGGAGGATCCGAATAACGATGAAGTGAACTCCAAAATCGCGCGAGACGAAGTGAAGAGACCACTTTCATTTCACACACCTGAACTCGATAGACGAATTGAAAACACTGGCCGTGACACGCCCTTGACACACTTTCCACCAACCTTCATGACCGACAGACACCCGGTTGCCGCATTGACAGCTAAACCTATAATTATTCCCGAGGCACCCTTAACTCCACGTGAGCCGGAACCACCTGTGCCTAGAATCAAAGTTAAAGGAATTGGGCAGCTTACACAAATACCAGAATTCAGAATGCCAGATATTTCATACAAGCCTAACGATGTTCCGAATGATGTTTATGATGAGGAAGAAGATGCACCCGTAGATTTGAGTACAAATGACAACAGCAACTGCGACGTACTTGATCTGAGTAAAAAGAAACGAGATTCTGATACTGATGAGTCAAAAATCGCTCCGCGTTCTTCGCTTGAACCCGAAAGTGCATCAGTGGCAGCAAGCGCTGCAACTGCTTTCGAAAAAACAAGGTTACTACTCGCTCAGCAAAGACTCTTTGAAAATTCCATTCCTAACATTGATCCTGCTTTCTATGCCACTCAGCTCTCTCAACTTTATGCTGGCGCAGTGCCAGGCCTACCTGGACTTCCTCTACCGCCGTCCTTTCCTTACTTTCTTCAACCTACGTTTTTTCCCCACCCATCTGATTCACAACAACTGGCCGAAATAAAGCAGCGCATACAGAAGGAAATAATTCGAGGTCTTAGCATGTCGGGTGGAAGGCTCGTCCCAAACGAACAGGATATTCAGCCGAAGCTGGAACCAGAACCTGAAGAAAGAGAAGAAAAGCCGGAGCCACAAGTAATTTCACCTATCCCATCGCCTCACTCTGAATCTCCACGCCCAGTCACTACCAACTTAGTTCCACAGCCGGATTCTGTTAAGATGGTGATAAAAAACGGCGTGTTGATGCCAAAACAAAAGCAGAGGCGCTATCGCACTGAACGACCATTCTCTTGCTCTCAATGCTCAGCGCGGTTTACTCTTCGCTCCAACATGGAACGCCATGTGAAACAGCAGCATCCTCAGCACTGGAGTGTGAGACGTCCGGCTCCTAGAGCACCTCCCCCGTACCCTTCATCAGATGCGTTAGCTGATCGTGTAAAGTTTGCTCTCCTAGCTCGTCACCTTGAAAGACCGCTACAGCCGCCGGAGCGTTCGCCCATCCGTCGTGACTCTGATGAAGTAGCTGACAATGAGGAAGACGAAGACGATGCGTTGGTCATTGATGAAGAACCAGAACTTGACCAAAAGGCTGAAGAGCACAGTGGTGCCAGACGTGCTGCCGCAGAAATCTTGATGGCCACGTGTCAACAAGAACTCAACAAAGATTTTGATCTCAAAATTGCCGGAAACCTAATCAACAAGCCTGTACCACTAACCACCGAAATAACTGAGACTGGTACTGATCCCATTCCGTTAAACATGCATGAGCCTTTACCAGTGCCTGTCGTTCCTACCCGCAGTGATGAAGAAGAAGATGAGGAAGGTTTGGTGGCATCTACTAGCGAAGGCAACAACTCTGGCAGTGATGAGAATAAGTGAGTTACTTCTTCTTTATTCTTGATTACTTTATTCTGGACATGTCCTTGTCCTTTGTATTTTTATTTGTATTGGATTTAAAAATGCTCAAAGTTATTCTTTTGTTTTCAGATCAGAATCCGATAATGGAAATTTAATACCGAAAAAGAAATCAGCGTACAGCCTGGCTCCAAACCGTGTCTCCTGCCCATATTGCCATCGGAAGTTCCCATGGTCTTCGTCACTCCGCCGACACGTTCTTACCCACACCGGGCAAAAGCCTTACAAGTGCTCTCACTGCCCTTTGCTGTTCACCACAAAGTCGAACTGTGACCGTCATTTGTTGCGAAAGCATGGAGGTTCAGCGAGATCTATTCAGGCCGAAACCATTCCTGAGGCAGTTTCTCCACCGCAGCCAAGTAATGATGTTAGAACTGTGCCGGAGAGGCCTTTCAAGTGTGCCACTTGTCCCACCAGTACGTTTTCCACGATGGAAACGTTAAAAAAACACATATCCTCACGCCATGGATCTGGGGAGTCTCAGCCAAACTCACCCAACCCTGAGATGCATGACGACAACGCTGATGGCTTAGTTTTCAAGTGCCATCTCTGCGAGGCTTCGTTTGGCGACAGGGTTGGTTCTCTGAACCACTTGGCTACTACTCATGCCGCGGAGTATGAGCAGCTCATCAGCAAGGGGGCTCTTGATGCAGCTAGTGACAAAAGCGAAAGTGCTGATGATGATGAAAGGGGAAAGTTTCCAGATCATGCTAACAGAAAGGTGAGTATTGGTAAATTATCCACGAATTTTTAATATTTACCTATAAAAAATTTACCTTGGATATAAGTTAAAACGTTACGTTTCTAACCTCCTTTTGTCCATTCTCAGGTAGTCTGTGCATTTTGCATCCGTCGTTTCTGGTCTGCTGAGGACCTTCGCCGCCACATGCGCACTCATTCTGGAGAGCGGCCATTCGCCTGCGACCTGTGCCGTCGTCGCTTTACGCTGAAGCACAGCATGCTTCGCCATAGGAAGAAGCATCGTGAAGAAATTACTGATGATGAGGAAGCTTCACCACCATGCACCCCTGAGGAGAAAGTTAATGGGTAAGTTTTATAAAAAAAAGCACGGAGAACCTAGTAAACTAAAGACCTGCAACTTGAAAACTTGGCAAGTTCCGAGTAGTTCATCAGTTACAACGAACACTGTCAAACACTGAACTGCTAGTTACAATCTGTAATTTTCATTATTTGCATTAATAATGGCGATATTGCAAGACAAGTAGTTCGATACTTGCTATAAGAGATGTCTGAGACATCTATAGATTTGTTTATGATACTTATGTAGATTTTATTAGGTACAATGCATAATGAGCTTGTTTGACTCGGCGTTTAACCACAAATACCTAATTGGCTGTCACGTTTCCGATACTCACCTACAAACTCAGTCCAAAGTTGAAAAAGACGTCTTTTTACAAACGAGAGTTGAAATCTTATTCATTATTTCTAGTCACGCGTTTATTTAATATAATCACATGATGAGAAGAAAACAAATAACTAATCATGATGTTTATAGACTGATTAATATTACGCATAACGAATTTCTAGCTCTGGTATTACGGCAATTCACTCATTCCCTTAAGCAGTTTAAAGCCAAGACAGTTGGCAGTTATTTTAATAAAGATATCTTATCTCATTGCTGATAAGTTATAATCCTGTTTTTTCACAGATACCACTACCCAGACGATGACTCCGGCAACGAGATCCCAAACAACGTAAATAACAACAACTCTCCACCTGCTGCACCGTTCGAAAAGAAAATAAAATTAGACATGACTTCGCGAAAATACTCATCTGAGACTGAAATCGACGGCGAAAACGGCAGCGATCTCATCGGGAAGCTTCTTGGTATTCCTGACAAAACTATCAACAAACTTCTCAACTCTGCGGATGAGGCTGCCAAAATCTTAGGTGTGAACAAATGAGAGTACGCCTTAGTCCTCGTAACGCCTGCTAGGCTCATTCTAGCACCGCGAGGGCTAAACATGCAAATTCAAACAACGAAAGTTAACGCAACGCCATCTGTCAACGAGTAGATATCACTTTTGTTTAATTATGGTTTTGGTGCGTTTTTTCAATTTCAGAGGGCATCACTGTAGGTTAGTTCTGATTGGTGGATGACGTGATGTTCTGTAATTGAAACAGTGTCGCCTCTAGCGGATGTCATATAATACTATGTTGATGGGATGTCATCACGATTTTTATGTATTTTTTTATCATCTAGGTGCCTTTAGCTGCCTTCAAAAAGTTCGAACCGTCCTATCTGCCTTAAGTATACTAGAGTGCTTTTAAAACGTATTGTGGGTACTAGCAACGAATTAGATTTACTTAGTGCAAAGTTTAAGTACATTTTTGTGTATATTTGAATTTAAAGTAATGTGTATCTTGTAATATAATTGGTGTGAAGTTATAAGCTAGTGTAGTTGTAACAAAAGCCAGTGGTAGGGACCTTAGAATGCACAGATCTTACGTAAGAAACTGTCGTAAATATAATAGCTATGAGCCATCCAAATTTGCATTTTCCATCTAGTCGAACTTTCCATCTCTTTCTCACAATTCTGTATTTTATTACCTACGCACTTTCTTAGAAGTAAATTTCAGCCAAAAATTTAATTTCGCAAATCCAAAATTATCTAGTCAATTTTAAACGATTTTTTTTCTTATCCTAAGCTATAATACCAAAATATCAGTAAAGTAAGTCAACACTTTATCTTTTAACGTAAGTTTTCAATGTAGTACCTAATA
Source organism: Ennomos erosarius (assembly GCA_963580505.1). Lineage (NCBI taxonomy): Eukaryota > Metazoa > Arthropoda > Insecta > Lepidoptera > Geometridae > Ennomos > Ennomos erosarius. Next base: position 5,428,798 of record OY756999.1, on the reverse strand, counting down.
ATTTCTTCTAAGTAGTAATTTCAAAAAAATATAATTTTAGATACTTATTTAGATACTTAATAATGTAAAGTAAATAAAAATATCTGGCTACCAATGAAAATACTGTTTAAACTTATAACCTTAACGTATTTTAAATAGTAATAAATACGTATATTATGTGAACAGAAACTTATTTACTTAAAAAATTTAATGTAGGTATATACATAATTATAATAATATAAAATTAGCCATTTTGGTTTCAGAGGTAGGTAACTAGATAATAACTAAATTATGTTGTCATCAATGTCGATTTATTATAAACTTTTTTCTATTCTTACAAAATTCTCGCACCTTACGTATTTTGCACCTAGTTTTAGATACTTCCCTAGTTCTCTTCTTTTTTTTTTTGTAATAGGTATATACCGTAGTATTAATTAATCTTGTTATTTTTTGCTCAAATACATGGCATTTCTTTAATCGTTGAAGACTAGATTGTAAAATTAAGGGAAGGTTAAAAGATCTCTCTCACTAAGACACGAGTGCTTAATATATGTAAGGAATTTTATGTCTAGGTACATAATCTACCAAATAATTTATTTGTACCCAAAGCTACTAATTTGGGAGAAATTTATTAAATTTTTATTTCGTTGCATTCGAAACGTTTTTATTTTTAGATGTTTATTATAATTATATTATGTTCATCGGCTCAGCAATATTATTAGTTCAAGGGTTTTAAACTCTTTAATCATTATATTATAGGTTATTTACGATAATAATAATTATAGGCTAGAAATATCAGTTGCCTTTAATGGCACGAAGATCATACGCTAGAATATACCTAAGTCCGAATGTGCTTTGTATATTTTATTACGCTAAATAAACCAAATATTATATCAACCATACAATATTATATTATTATAATATAAAACGTTTAACATTATAATAGTGTAAGAACTTCTCTAATATTAAATAAATAATAAATATTTCATTAATCTATTATATCTTGAGCCGGTTATATTAAGTTAAGCAAGTACATAATAATTAATATTGTATATTATTATTGAATTGTAATCCAGCAATAATATTGTGGTTTTCTATAATACATTTACCTTGTATAATACCAAAGTAAGTTAATTTTAAGTCTGTGTGTTGTCATCTTGTGTTATAAAAATACAAAATCCCGCTTCACGTCAATTATAGTTAATGAAAACGAATAATTTGATATTGTAATTTATATTTATTAGTTAATTTTACTTAAATTAATATGGTTACTAGGTTGAGTTGCTTCGTCATTTTGGCAAAAAAAATTATGAAAGTAGGTAAAGTAATAATAATGTCTTAATCTCGATACCCTACCGTAGTGTCTAGTTTTAATGAATATTTAATTACCTAAATAGGAGTATTTTTAAGAAATTGTGGCAACACCGCTTGGCCTTCAAAACGTAGTGTTCGTGTTTTAAATATTGCTCTCGTATTAATAATAAATAAGTTTTTAAATGATAATAATAATAATTATGATTATAAAAACATTTTATCGCCTTACTTTTTGGTATAGTAATAAGGTACTTATTAAAATAAGTAAAATTGTTTAAAATTCACTTTCTGCCTCTCTTACTTTATGCAATATGAGTGTCGATGTCGTTTTAAAAACGTTTTGTGAATTAAATGATGTGTAATTATTAAAATAAAATGTTGTTTTATTATTTAGTTCTAGATCGTTATACTACCTACTTAGATTAGAAAATTTAGGTACCTACCTATGTAATCTAATTCGGCTGCCCCTGTGCTGTGGTGAGGTCCGCTCAAAACCCGGGGGCAGTGGCTTCGAATCCCGCAACAGGACAAGCTAACTCTTCAGTGGTGGAATATAAAATCTTGTATATGCTAACCATTTACTGTTGCCGAAAATACACCAATCAGAAAATTTTCAGATTGTTTAATGCACCGAAATGCCATGAAATTGACAGGTAATGACTTAAAAAAACTAATTTCTATATGAAAAAGTTTTTTATCATCATCATCAGCCCGTAGATGTCCACCGCTGAATATAGGCCTCTCCCAGAGAGCGCCACTTTGAGCGGCTGCTCGCCTCCTGCTTCCATCAGCTCCCCGCGGTTTTCACCAGGTCGTCGGTCCACCTAGTGGGGGTCTGCCTACGCTGCGCCTTCCGGTTCGTGGTCTCCACTCGAGAACCTTTCTTCCCCATCGGTTGTCAGTTCTGCGAGCAATGCCATTTCAACTTGCTAGCTTTAAGGGCTATATCGGTCACTTTAGTCTTTAGTTTAAAAGGTCGCACGAACAATCCAACTCGGCTGGGCAGCGTTCGAGAAACTTCGACCTATCTTTTTGTCCGAAATACCGCAGAGCCTGATAACAAAGGTTTTCAATCAGTGTGTGTTGCCAATAAGGCTTTCATCCCGGGAGTCTCGGTCTCGAAAATTTCGAGAGTCTCGACGATTTTTTCGTATTTTCGAGACTCGAGACTGCTGCCTCCAGTCTCGGGAATAACGAGACTTTTGAGACTTGAGTCAAACTATTCAAAAATGTACTAAACCACGAGTATTTTTTATTCTGATTAATAATCTATAGAAACTACAACTAGCCTTTTTGAAAAATAGCATCGGTCTTGACAACATAGGTTTCTAGCATGGTTTGGTTCTGAGTTTTCATACTTATTTAATATTCAGAGTCATCTGTGGGTCTTGATCACAGGTTTAATAATCTAAGGTCTGATTATAATCATCATCAGCCTGGAAACGTTCACTGCTGGATATATAGCCCCCCCCCCCCCCCCCCATAGAGCAGCTGCTTAAAAATAATTATTTTTGAAAGGGGTTTGACTAAAGTCTTCTACAATGGATTTCAACTGAGAATAAGGAAGCTACCAATTGCAAGCTAGTTTTGTGGCACATAATAATCGCAAGGGGTATATCTGAAATAATGATGTAGGAAACTTTTCTTTTATTTTAAGAGACCTATTAAGGACGTGTGGTGGGCCAGCGCGAATCCAAGCCAAAGCAAATAATAAAAAAAAAATAATGAAATAATTTTTAGTACTAGGCCAAAGTTGGGGGGCTGAATGGCAGGGGTGGAGGTTCCAACGCGTGATAATTTTACGTAGGCAATATATTGCTACAGTGAATAATAGGTATTTTTAAAATCCATTATACATAAGACCTCCATTATATTTAGTTCAACTAAATACTACACAAAGTTTCATGACCGTATTTAAAGTATTCATTATTTATTTGTACGGTTTGGAGGTAACTTTGTAATTTTTTCCATCTAGAAAATTTTATTAACTCGTGTTTTTGCTATAAGTACATAAGACTTAGTCCTGAACTTTATCATTCTAAACTTATATTAAATTCAAAGTTATTGTTGCAATATTGTTGATAGGACGCGGGAATATGCTAAACCTTTTCAAGCATTTTGGCGTCCTATAGACTTGATGATTCGCTCCCTATTAAAGAGGATCCTTCGTACATTGAAATCTTCTGTGATTACCAGGCGCGGTGATTATGTCAAGTTCAATGATAAGCGTCGAAAGTGGCGTTTTATGGGGGAGGCCTATGTTCAGCAGTGAACGTCTTCTGGCTGTTGAAGTGAATACATGTCTTCGTAAAAGTGAAAAAAAAGCTGCGATGATAAATTAGAGAAAAATTTCGCAAATAGTTGTTATTTTTGCTTGTATTTGAGTTTTTAACAGATTTTGATTAGCTTGTAATCACTGCCTAAACTAGTTCAAACCTACTTTTGACGTAGTCTCGAAAGTCTCATTTTTCTCGGGAATTTCGAGACCGGGTCGAGTCTCGAAAAATTTTCCCGGGATTCGAAAATGTATCGAGATTGAAAGCCTTAGTTGCCAGTGATGACATATGGAACTGAAACGTGGTCTCTTACTGTTGGCCTCATTAGTAAGCTCAAAGTCGCGCAACGAGCTATGGAGAGAGCTATGCTCGGTGTTTCCCTGCGAGATAAGATCCGGAACGAGGAAAAAAGTTTTTGGCGGTTCCAAAATATACCACTGCAGAGTTAGCTTTGGCCGACTCTAAGTACCTATTTGTGCAGGAAAATAGTGCCAATGCGGGTTGTAGGACCAAGGTCCCCGTAGTTCCTGGGTCCCTAGATACAGGGAATGCTTGTTAGCCACTCAGGCGCGGTGCGGCGGGCCTAGGTAGGTCCCAAAGCGCTCCTCAAATAACGCGGTATGGTTTTGCATATTTACGGTTTATACGAATAAACTAAGCAGTGTTTCAAAATTTCAAAACTAGTTTAAGTAAGTAGCATTACTTGGCTATCTAAACAAATGCATTTTTACCGGTGTTGCAGTATAAAAAACACACACAACAACACTACACATAATAATTGATGCTCCGCCGTACCTAAAGGAAATTACTCCGTCGCCGGCGCGCGCCGGCTCGGCGCGAGATGCAATTTAGACTGAGGCGTTTTTTTTTTCTCCTGAACTATAGAGACTTTTACTTTATTCGATAGTGATGTTCAACTAGTTTCAATTTTAGTCGATTTATAACGAGTGACACCTCTAAAAATTGATTTCCATCCCTAGTAGCGCAATCAGCTGTGAGCCACAATTGTGGTGGGGAGCGGTCCACGTTGCGCGATGCCGGCCGCACATGTGGTTGAAGCGCCTGAGCATAGAGTAACTTTTTATACGCCTGAGCGGATAAGGTCCTGGAATCGATCGTTGGGCGTTATTAAAAAAAATAAAAAAACTTTATTTCACTTAACTTACTGATTCTTTATTTATTTTTAGGTATACATACAAGTTAACAGTAAAATTAAAGTTAGTAGTGCCCTAAGTCATCCTAATACAAAATAATTTAGTATTCCGTTTTTTTTTTATCCAGACAAAAATTATTTTTTTATGAGAATGAATGACGTGACGAGCGAGTCGTTCACCTGATGTTAAGCGACACGGCCGCCCATAACAGTTGCAGTGTCGCTCGGAACTTTAAAATAATAAAGTTTCTCATAACACTGCACTGCGCACGTCATCCTGAGACATCACACAGTCTAGTAATCCGATTACTAGACTGTGCAAAGCATGCAAAATCTCGTGTGCATGTGCAGCTTGCTCCTGTTATGAAAAGGCAAAAACGCTATAGCTCTGACTCCTGAAACACAGTGAATACCTACTAGTTCAAGAGTCTATGGATTCACTACATAAATTGCTGTAACCATATTTGTGTCAATAAATAAATTTGTATTTTGATTTGTAGTAAACGTGTTACGTTACCGCGTGACGTCACCCGCCGCAGTACAGACATTTGCTGCACAATGCGCTGCATATAGCATTTTATGTCGTTTTAGGTATAATTAGCTTTATATAAGTACTCCGGTTCCGACCTTGGGGCCGGAAGCACCTCCCTAGATTGTAGGAATATTAGAATAGTTACATCATGTAATATTTTATATTCAAAATATAGATTAAAATCGTTATAGAATCTATATTAGTTTCTCTTCTGCATCCTCCACCTGCAGCCTCCGTAACTAACGTGTGCGCAACTAAAGTTATAAGCTCAAAGTGATTAATATTATACTTTTGGTGTTATTTGTCATAAAAATATGAACCGTAGATTGGCGATATGGTGACAGTTAACTCAGTATAAAACCCTTTAATTTATGATTTATAGCGTTTTCAAATAAGGTGGGCCTTATTTGATTGCAGTACCTTATATTGATAAGTAGGTAATAGAATAATAAAATCGCTAAAAAGTATTTACCTACCTACTCTTTAAAAACAATGGAGCTTCAAAAACATTCCTATTTGTTTATTTTACTTATTTATTAATTACTAGACATGCAGGTAATCATAGATTACTAGCTAATCTACCCCGGCTTCACACGTGTTAATTAGTTGAAGATACCTACGTCCTAAAATTAATGTTCAATGTGTTCATGGGAAAGGAGGGAAGCGTAAGAGACTGCCGTGCGCCTCATCTTTTGCGTGTTGGTGAGGTATTGGGCTAAATGAATACACTGGACACGTAACCAGTAGGTACCTAACGTTCAAGACACGATCACTACACTTTTTTCCCCCCGTGCCGTGACATAATACTTTTCTTAAGCGCCATCTGTCAGTGGATAGCACTACTAATCAAAAACCATTTGCTTTTGCTTTTCCTACTCCACAACAGAGTGCAGCATCGATAAAGGACCGAACAAAGAAATATGAGCAATTTTTTTATTTTACTGGCCTGTCTCTTGCCAATAACAGCTAATCATGTATCTATCTATTATTAATTTATTAATATTATTTTCTGTTTACAGTACAACAAATAACGTTTTCTGTGATTCAACCGTATGCCATTGTAAGTCTGTGGTTCATTTTCTTTTTTTTTTTTCATTCAAATAATGTATGTCGAAATTTAACCTGTGGCTCCGTGATGACGGTAAATAGTTTGTGATGCCACATTGAAAATAGTGTCCCGAAAAGTGGGTAGAACGTAAACATCATACAATAAAGTTACCATCGTTCATCACCAAATGCCTAAGAATTTGTTGTTATATAATTTAGAATGACGGCCACATACCTGTTTCAATTACTTATTTCAAAATCTGAAAATATTAATTGATAAAAGAAACGCCGGCCGCCCGCCCTTCTTTTCTTTATGTTAACTCGGTATCCTAACAAAGGTATAATGATATAATCCAGGAACGAGCAGCAGCATTCTCCTTGGTCTCTAATTCTAATACAATTATAATAAGGGCTAGGTTTTAGAAATGGCTGGAAATTCGAATGTTTTTCATATTTATTCGTTAATGTACAGACTGTAGGTACTGGAATTTACTTAGATACAAAAATTTCTAATCTTAAAAATATACGATAGACATAGACACCAATAATTGATTGTTACAAATACGTACCTAGTAAGTGACTACGGCTATGGATGAATCAAATTCAATGGCTGTGAAGTCGCCTAGTCGGTACGAAACGCAGCACAGTAGAAAAAATTAGATATGCGCGGGCAAAGGTACGGGCCGTGCGCAGCGTCCGGGGGGCTTGCAGCACACTTCACATCCGCCATTGAGTTTGAATTAGCTCTATGTAGTATGATGTAGGTAATTAATTAATACCTAGACTGTAAAACTAGGTAATTGATAGTCTGCGCCGAATTCAATGATGGCTGTGAAGTCGGTGCGAAACGCTGCGCATTAGCAAAATCTAGATATGCGCGAGAAGAGAGGTAAGCGCGTAAGCGGTGCTTGCAGCGCACTTCACATCCGCCTAAACGTGTGGCGTGTAGTAACGGTTTTGTTACAAATTCGGGAATTTTGCTGGTTTAATCTAGTAACACTGAAAGCGCCTAGGGGCAAAAGAAAAAAGAAGTAATTTTGAAGAATATAAAAAGAAAGAAGTCGCTAATTTATTCGAATCAGTGTCTTTATTTTGAGATTCAGTTGCTTAACTTTTACGCTACCGTTTCGAAATATTACGTGGTGCCCTTGGATTACTGTTTACGATAAGTATTGAACCTCCATTGTAAAAGTTATTGTAACCAAGTGTGAGAAGGTAGGTAAGTACAAATTAAGCATCTTTTTTTCTAACGAATGACGTAGGTAAACTATACTTCTACAATTGCATTTCACTAAAAATATATTTTTACTGTTTAAAACCATGATGTAAACCTGTGAATATTTTTTAAACGGCTTGTTATGTAGGTGAAACTGATGACTTTCATATTTTTAATTTTTCAGAGGGCCAAGCATCCAATATGGGTGACCAACAATTTTTCCTGAAATGGAACGATTTTCAGACCAATATGGTTACATCTTTCAGACATTTGAGGGATGAGAAAAGTTTCACAGATGTGAGTGGTAATGTTGATGTTGTTTGTGTATAAACAATTTTTGTTATTCATAACCTCATCCTGCTGTTCTTAATGTCATAAACATTTAATTTAGGCAACTGGATGGGTGGAATCGAACTGTTTGTGTCTACTAATGTGGTTTCTATAACATTTGCAGGTGACATTGGCCTGCGAAGGTCAGACATGCAAAGCACATAAAATGGTGCTCTCTGCGTGTAGTCCATACTTCAAAAGCTTATTAGAGGTAAGATAACCTTGTGAACTTTTGTGAAAGGTAATTGAATTTACCTTAGATTTTGTTTATACTATCTAACATGTTATATAATGCCTAAATTGAATATTGATGAGAAGTTGAGAACAGTGCAATATACAAATAACAATAAAAACAATTGATTATGAATTATCAATATACTCATAAATCAAACTGCAATTATTTTCTTCAATTGTCTCTGATCTATATATATTTTTAGTTTTATTCTGTGAACTCTTAGATTCATATGTAGATCACTGTTGAGAATTCAATAATATAAACAAATGACTAAATATCCAGATAAAGAAATACATTCAACTTTGTTGGTTACCTATTAGGTAGGGATGCGCCAGGATTTTTAAACCGCCTAAGTAACACACATTATTCGATTTAAAGCTTACCAAACCGAATATTCAGCCGAACTATTTGGTCCATTTTACATGAACTTTCCCATACATTCAGTCACTATAAAACTTCAACAAATATTCCACTGCAATGGAAACAATTTTTATTATACTATCTTTAGCGCAATTATGTATTGTAAATGCAATTACTCACCTAAAAAAATATTCGAGTTAGATATTGGACCAATCGCACACTCTATAGGTCAGTAGTGCCTTTAGACAAAATATCATAGTTTTCTGGTGACCAAGCATTTAGGCCTAGATAGAGCATGTTATCAGTACCTCGAAAAACGAATAAAAAGTGCTAATTGTTCTGATTATCTTAGAATGAGTTCCCATAAAATATAATTTTGGAAGGATTTAACAAAAAGTATTTAATAAAATATTCGGTAATTATTCGGCACTTTAACCGAATATTCGGCCGAATACCGAACATAGAAAAACATGGCGAATATTCGGTATACCGAAAAATTACCGAATATTCGGCGCATCCCTACTATTAGGTATTTAATGTTAGTTTTAATAATTAAGTTTTCAAATGTTTCGGCTTTCTAATGTAATTGACATAACCTTACCTAAAGCTAATTGTAAACTAACCTACAATGAAATGGCAACAACCATGCATAACATCCTGCTATGTTACCAAAACATTTGTTTTCACATTGTATGCCATATTTGAGAATAGGACAGTCTTAAGTCTAAATACTATGCACAATGAATATGTGAACACCTAGGTAGTTGCTGGTACTTATTTGGTACAAAAAAACAACTTTGTGTGTGGCCCCAGATAATATAATACCTACAGAACAGATGCCTCATCCCATACAACGGAATAACTCGGGCTATTATACAAATTATTTTTTTTCTGTATAACGCAAGATTATCAAGCGACATTCATTGCTTTTAGGCGTAGAATTGGGCCAAATGAATACACTGGACACTAACTAGTAACGCTCGCGACACGATCACTACATTTTTTTCACGTTCAGGCCATTTTTCGTTTGTACAGGATTAGACCCCATGGTGCGGCATAATAACTCTCTGTTGCTTAAACCATTTGAAATTTGCAGGAGAACCCTTCAAAACATCCGATTATAATCTTGAAGGATGTATCATACCTTCACTTGCAAGCAATCCTGGAGTTCATGTATGCAGGGGAGGTGAATGTCTCGCAGGAACAGTTGCCCGCATTCCTCAAGACTGCTGCACGACTTAAGGTAACATTCTGCCAAGTATATATAGGTATAATTACTGGGCAAATGAGACTGGATTGTTCTCATAGTCTAGAAAACTTTAGACTGCGATGTCTCAGGATGACGTGCGCACTGGGCAGTGTCATGCAAATCTTTACTTTTAAGTGTGACACTGCAATCTGTTATGGGCGGCCGTGTCGCTTAACACCGGCTGAACGAAAAAATTGGTTTAACTAATTTTATTCGCTTTAATTTCATATTGCGAAACAAGTACTTCATCATACATATAGGACATTCTCCATCCGCATCTCTTCCCTTGAGTGCCGTAAGAGCCTGCTAAGGGAATATCCAGGGAATGGGGAGCAGCATTTGGTAAATTAAAATCTTCTGCGCCACTTTGAGCAGTTGCTCTCTCTGCATCGGCCCCCGCGGTTTTCACCGGATCGTTGGTCCACCGAGTGTAGGGCGGGCCTACGCTGCGTCTTCCAGTTCGTGGTCGCCACTCGACCTTTCTTCTATATCGGTTGTCAGTTCTACGTGCGATGTGGCCTGCCCATTGCCATTTCAACTTACTAATTCATCATCATAATCAACCGCCTGAAGAGGTCCACTGCTGAACGTAGGCCCCCAGAGCCACTTTGTTCGGCTCCTGCATCCATCGGGTTCCGGGCGGCGCGGTGTTGTGTATTATAACATTTTTATTGATGTTCCAGGTGAAAGGCCTTGCTGAACCTCCGCCGCAGATGCCGAATATCAAGCGGGAAGGCTAGCCGATACTCCAAGTGACCTAAAGACTATTGTGAACAGTAACACCAATGTTTAATGTACTGGTAAAACACGCCTAACTCTTTCGCACCTTTGTTGAACAGCTTCGTTTGGTTATAGTCGTTTTAGTTTACTGTAATTTGTAGTGTGTGCAGCACTGTGTTCTGGTTTGAAGGGCATTGAAGCTAGTGAAGTTACTGGGCAAATGAGACTTTATGACCGGATTTCACAATGTAGTAATGTGATTACTAGACTGTGTGGTGTCTTAGGATGACGTGCGCAGTGCAGTTTCACGCGAAACTATTGTTTTGAAGTTCTGAGTGACACTGCAATTGTAATGGGCCTAGTCGCTTTAAATCAGGTGGACGGAGCTATTCGTCCACCTGATTTAAAGCGACTAGTTGTCCACGTGACGTCATTTTTAACATTAAAAAAAAATTACCCAGTTCTGCACTCCGATTCGTAAACTATCCGAAAGTTTCAGCTTCGAAATTTACACTCTGTCTCCTTCATTCTGAATATAGATGAAAGAGACACGGTCTAGATTTCGAATCGAAAAGTTTTAACTCTACATCGGAAAGTTTCATCAACAAATAAATAGATGAGAAAGTAAAAAGTTTCAAATTCAGTAATTTAATATCAAAATGTATATACACGAGCATTATAATAACCAAACGACGGCCAATTTTATCTTAGATTCAGTAATCTACCCTCTATTTAGGTTTAGAACTTATGGCATAATACTTGCACAGCTGCCTTACCGCGTAACCATTCTGGTAATTAACATCGCCTGCCATCGCGCACACGCCAATTTACAAGTCCGTGAGTGCGAGCAAGAGAAGCACACGATTAAGATTGTCACCAACTTACGCGGTAAGGCTACGTTAGCACTCGAAAACGACTGGTACATAACATTACCAGGATCTCATTGTGTTGATAGAAATTTTGTGTTGAGAGATCATATGAAGTAATTTTTTTTTTGTGGTTTTTATTTTGTGCTCTGAATGGTGAATTTGTGTCTGTTTGAAGGGGGGCAGGTGTACTTATTGGCCTCAAAAAACATTTGAAATTAAATGACAATATAATTTTCTCCTTTGTAATTTTTGTTGTCTTAGGTGTACAATAAAGAGTTGATCTATCTATCTATAATATTTTTCAATACACATTTAATGTTTTTATTTGAAAGATAGAATTCTAAGAAAAAGTAAAAAAAATACTTTTCTACTTCCTTTTTATTATGTATTTTATTTATATGGATTTATAAAATCGCTGAAAGTATCCAATATGTGGCCACCTGCCTTCCTTCGTCACCTGCAAAATTGTTACCATTCAGTGCCAATAAAAAAAATATTTGCGTTTAAATTGTAACCGCCTTATTCATAAAAAGTTAAAAAGTGAAAGTAAAAAAAACATTTCACAAAAGATACATACGAAATAATTCATCTATGTAAGTAATATGCACAATTGCACATACAATGCATTATGCATGTTTCAATGCTGTTTATGTATTTATGATTTGGCAAATCGTAATTTCGTTAGTTTATTTCTTAGGATATCTTTTTTGCGACAATTTGTAATTATGTTACTTCAATTGAATACAGTTTTTACGTGCATTTCATTGTTACGTAAATAAATAGGTATGGGGAAGTAGTAATGAACAAATAGTCGAGTGAAAGCAACTAAATACAGTATGATTTACTTATACTTGTACTGTGCTTATACTGTGCTGGTTCTGTGCTGTTAGTGTGCTTGTACTGTGCTCATACTGTGCTGGTATTGTTTTGGTATGGTACTGGTTCTCTGTTCGTACTGTACTTGAGTTCACATCTTCACTCCCACTTTTCTACAATGAAAAACTACCAATAATATAAGTTTTCAACAAATACACGTTTGATGTGCTAGTTACAGGCGATTCTATGTATTTACCACTAAGTTTTCACACTCTTCACTCCGTAAGTTACCTAACACACCAAAGCTAAAGTTTAGATTTTAACATTCTTGTTTTGTCCCCTTCTAAATGTCTTAACGGATTCCGCGAGTGTTTTTTTGTTGTTAAATTCAGGATAATATACAATTATTTGGTACCTGTATCTGTGTGGCATAAACGTCTATTATGATTCTAAGACCTAACCATTAATTTTTAGTAACTGAAAGTTAGTACAATGAACCTCTGCAGCAATGAAAATATGGGCTTTGGTACAATGAACGCACAAATATTGGTGTACCTAGAACTTGCACAGGTTGCACTACAATGTTCAGGAAATATTCCTTCAATCTAAATATCATTTCATACTTGTAGCATATCCGTTTATTATATTCTATGATTAATAGCAGCTTTTTCATCCATTTGCAGATATATGATATACAATAAATTGCAGAGAAATACCATTGCCTACTCGTTCATTGTCAATGCGAATAGCATTCATTGCACCAATATTTTCGAGTTCATTGTTTCTCAAAAATAATATTCAAGCCACATTAGACAGTAAATTGCATAGAAATACCATTGCCTATTCGTTCATTGCACCAATATTTTCGAGTTCATTGTTTCTCAAAAATAATATTAAATCTAAGGCAAAACCATCATTCAATCCGCACCCGCAGTCCCGTTAGACCTAATATGAACTTAGAATCGCCTCTACTACATCCATACCCGCAATGAACCTTTTCGCCAATGGTTGCCTTAATATTATAAAAACAATTTATGTATAACGTCCTATTATATCGATTTATATAAGATTTCACGCTTACTAAGTAATATCATCACAAAGTCGATATAAAAGGTCATCGATATGAGTTTATTAATGAAGTATATTTGATTGGTATTATAAGGTCCGAGCTCTAATAGGAATGATGAGTTTTTTTTCTTAAATTAATAATATACTTACCTCTAAAGATAAACATTTGTGAAAACAAAAATAAAATATCTGAATAATTGACAAAGTTACAAGCATTTTAAAAACCGGAATAGAAAGACATAGCTCAAACGGCCAGTGACGTCAGAGCAAGGTCGTTCGTAGTACCTCATTACTAAACTGTGGGCATGTGACGTCACAAGTGGATTTTTCATAGTAACTGTGGAGGCGCTCTGTTTCGCGAGAAAGGGACACGAGATGCCCCTTATAGAAACTTTAAAAGCCTATTACTCTCTACTACTACTAGTGATTTATTTACCGATTTTACTTATTTTTTTAATTATTGCATTCATTTTTTTTATCTTCTTTGTGAAAGTAATATTTATTTGTTCATTTTGAATAGTATCATCATGCCTATTAGTGTATAATGTAGCGGGTGATTTCGATAATTAATATTAATTTTATTTACCATCGAATTTATATCGGCGCTGCGTAGTTTTTTAGTTAGTTAATACTGGAACAATTTAATGCAGATTTTATACATTTTTTTTATATTGTTATATGCTAATAATCATTCGCATGCTACCAACTAATGTGAATGCTAATGAATCCATTACCAGTTATTGATACCAATGCACCCCCCTTTCAGTATTGTGCAATTAGCTCGGACCGTATATTGTATTGTTATAATATAATAATGTATGTATAAAATGCCTGTATAATATATTCATAATATAATATGTATACATATTAGGCAATCCTGAAAGCAATATAATCGTATTTAGATGGCTTGTTGTATGTAAGACTTTTTTTATAATAGTTTTACGCTGCTTTATCCCGATTCAGACGCCACCGAAAAGGTAAAACTTCGAAATCTACACTTCGTCTCTTTCATCTACGTTCGGGGTGAAAGGGAGAGTAGATTCCGATGGACTTTGAATCAAGCGACTCGACTTGTTTCTAAAATATCATAATTGCTTTTAAGTAGAAATGAATGATTGATTTTAAATGCTTGCTTAATCACAAAAGCTTGGTAAAAATGTGTTAGATGAAATAGTTGCATTATTTCCATTATTAATGAAATTTTCAGAAATGGTGGCATATTTTTGAAAAATACTCTTTTAGGTTAGTAATATTTTTTATACTTTAAACACGGCACGGTTTAAACTTAGTGATTTGTTTTTAAATCTTAGCTGTTGTGCAGTTGGCCTGCACTTTTTATTGAAAATTTATAAGTTCCTTAATGACTTATAGTGACGATGCAGGGTGTTACAGGAATAAATCTCAAACGGAGTGAAAGTCCAGAGATCCTCCGGAATCGTGGTGTCTTTTAAAGACCTAAAATCTGGAAAATTTCTGAAAATATCATAATACAGGGGGTGGTTTTAGTTGCCATTGTTCTATCTGGACTCCTGCTCTTAATTTCCTGAGACACCCTGTATTTGCTGGTTGACCAATAAGGCGACAAGAAATTTGACAAAGGCACCACTGCCGGTCATATTAGGAACTAGTCTTTCAATAAACGTCAAAGTACGTTTTCGCATTAAATATGAAGCAATAATACACACACCCTCACTAACTTAAATATTAGAGTACGTAATATTAGAGAATTTTATGTAAAAATGTAAATCTGATATTTTTAGATGAACAGAGTTGTGCTGAATAATCACGCGAAACTAGTTTTTAATAATCGAAATTATGAAAGGTTTGTAATTTTAGATAATACAGATTAATTACAATAAGCCGCCATTTTATTTCTAACATCACCAATCTGAATAACAAAAATCACAATATCATTTAAAAAATAATTTATTTATTCACAAATAAACACATTTTTTTCGATGAAAGTAGCATTGATAATATAAAACT
Organism: Ennomos erosarius; assembly: GCA_963580505.1. Taxonomy (NCBI): domain Eukaryota; kingdom Metazoa; phylum Arthropoda; class Insecta; order Lepidoptera; family Geometridae; genus Ennomos; species Ennomos erosarius. Next base: position 5,413,648 of record OY756999.1, on the reverse strand, counting down.
AGAATAAAATAATTCCTGGAGAAAGCTTGAAAAAAAAATTACTAATTACTATAATAATTTATTTATTCACAATTAAACACATATCTTTGGATGAAAGTAGCACCGTTAATATAAAACTAGACATATATTCGCTTAAAATAAAATTAAGAATGCAAAAGGAATGATAAGTTAACAATGCCGGAATAATATTCGATTTAGTAGCTAAAGCACTTAAGGCATTTTCTTTAATAACAAGCAAATAAATCATTTGAAAAAGTAACAAAATAAAAAATGTCGTTAAGTAAAATATAGTACCTATAATAAAACTTAACTGGTCAATGTTTTTAATAATAAAAATTGGAAGCTTAATAAAAAGTAGCCTTTTCTCACTGGTAAATGCTTTGGTATTTCGCTTTGGTCAAACAAAAATAAATATGGCAAAATAGGAACATCCAGAAGTTCAGTTTTTAAAATGGCCTTCTTTGAACATGGCACAAACTACACTCTATAAAAAACCATACTCTCAATTTATACAAGGTGCTCCAAAAACAATGTCCACCCAAAAAGATTTGATAAATGGAATGATTTTGTTTGCTGCTTTATAGAATAACATAACACTCTGATAACTATGTCAAAAACTACATACTGTGGAGGCTTATTTTGAAATCACCCTGTACAAACTTGACAGTATCTCCTCTCCCTCTTGTATAAAAAAATGCGTATCTATCTAGCTCTTTCTAAATCCGTTAGGGTTCTCGCTCTGCCATTTCCATGTATCGCGGCACATATCGCCAAGAGTCCTGATAGCCCGCCAGCCTAGTAAGCGGTGCGATAATGCCACATCTGCGTAGTTAGCTGCTATATCCCCCGCTCGTCTCGCTACCAACCTGTATGGTATTTTGCGACCGGACGCCGCTTCGAACGCCGAAATCATTTGGAGAACTGAATAGCCTGTGCCGGTGCCTGTGAAAAGATTTTTGCATTAGATAAGTCAGCCGGTTAATATACAACAAAATAGCGTTAAGCCACGTCAAGCCTTTGGGCGGTATAAAAATTCTGAACCAAGACCTGCAGTGCAAGCACCGATCTACCGATCGATATATTTAACGAATTTTCATGTCAAATTTGACATAAATTATCGATAAAACGAAATCGGTAGCATGGAATGTATTTTTTCGACGACGATATAAATTCGATAAATCTTAACGAATATGTTCGTTCTATATCGATTAAACCGCGCATGGATCTAAATTTTGACATCTGTGATCGGTTTAATCTTGTCGATCTTATTGAATGTACCGAATATTTATCGGGTTCCTAAAGTTGCTCGATAATATTAACCAAACATTAGTAAAATGGATTTTGGCTATATTTTATTGTTGGAAGCCGAAAGAAGGACGCGGCGGGATGCCTTGAAGATCAACAGGCGGCGTTTAAAAGACCCCAATGATCCTCTCGACCTACCCAACGACCAGTTCGAGATTCTTTTTAGAATCAACAAAGAAATTGCCCTCGCCCTTATTCAAGGTGTTGAGACTGATTTAAGGGAATCATAGAGAAAAATAATCAACTCTTTGCCATATACAGGGTTACAGGAAAAATCGTGCTAGATCCGTTAAGAGCGTGGAGTACCCATCACTTCTGACTTATTTCACTATGAAACACCCTAGGCTAAACTTTACCCTTTTCGAGATATTCAATTTTTAATTTTTTCATTGAAATATTTTGTGTCTTCTTATTATTATTATTATTGCATTTTTACATGTGTAATAAGATGCTTTAGGACGTCAATCATTAAAATAGTACATAAGTTAATTGAATAGACCGTAGTAGACAAGTGAAAGTTAAGATATAAAAAAAATATTAGAAACTGTATTGTTTTCTAAGGGATATCTACAAAAATATTATTAGTTTAGCCTAGGGTGTTTCATAGTGAAATAAGTCAGAAATCATGGGTACTCCACGCTCTTAACGGATCTAGCACAATTTTTCCTGTAACCCTGTATATTACTTTTTTCTATGCTCTTTGCTACCAGCTATCAATATACCTTTTCAAAGAGTAATTTACTTCGTATAACCTTAAAAAATCCGACAAAGAGTATATAAAATCTACGTGAAACAAATAAAATCGGACAGCGGCTATCTCCTAATCTGTGGAAATTTCCGAAATATCGTGCTACTCTGTGAGAGTTAAGAACGAATGATCGATACGCTGTCGACAAAATAAAGCCCTCGAAAGACATTGACAAAATTTACCGATGTTAGATCCATGCTACATGTTACCGATAAGAACGATGAACAAAATCTGTTTATCGACTCGATATATTTGTCGAACCGAAGATCCGTGCTTGCACTGCTGGGCCATTATTCCGTATCGATTCCTTACTTCAAAACCACACGAATTCCTTGTCTTCCATAAGAAATCTGCGAAACTGTATTCTCTATGAAACGAAAACAAAACCGCGTGAAATGAATTTGGAATTGGCGCGATTTGAACTGTCAAAAATCGTATGTTTTACCGAGACGCGTTCCGAAACATCAACACATCAAAAGATATGACCACTTATGCCAATATATTTTATTCAAAATAAAGATAACTTGAATGTAAAGTGAAGGTTTATCTGACGCTGTGACACGATTTGAACAAGACACGATAACGACGTGGTTTCGTATCGTGTGGAATCTGTGTTTCCATAGAGAATAACGCCTTGCAGGTTATTCTTGACTCTCGGTTTCAATCGTAGTTTAGGATTTAGAACGAAATCACGGCATTTGGTACTCTTAAATCCGATACTAGAGCACGATTGGGATCTTCGTCCATGGAATTTTATGGAACTAAACGTAGTCGACTCATTTCTACGCCATCCGCTACCAAATTACTAAATTATTTTTACATTGGAATTCGGAATGATTTTGATTTGTATAGAATTTGAGTGAGATTGGGATTGGATTCAAGAGTAACCCTACAGACCACTTGCTTGCCTACACGAGACGAAGAATCTATAAACTTGGCGCCTGGCCTGTTAACTGAAAATGGATGCCGCAATGGGGGGTTTGTGAAGAGGTAAATACACATACAGAGTGCACATATTAAAAAATATATAGGTTGGAGTAACTACGTGTTTTATAATAAGGCCGCTAGCAATTAACTACCCGGAGGTGGCGGGTTCGATTCCCGCTACAGGAAAAAAATTTGTACCCGAAAAAAAAAGCGCAAGTACTTGTTTTGTGCCTGGGTGTTGTGGGACCATGGTCCTCGTAGTTCCTGGGTCCCTAGATACAGGGAATCCTAGTTAGGGTCCAGGATCTATGTATGTGATCGTTGGGCGTTATTTATTTATTTGATTAAAGTCAATGATTGCAAACACGTTTACAAGTCAAATATCAGATTAAAAAACCTAATCAAGTTATTTTTCTAAGCATATAAAATTACTAATTTCTTAATATCTAACCAGTGAAATCAGGTACAAACGAAAAATAGCCCGAACTTGAATAAAATGTAGTAATCGTGTCTCGAGAGTTACTAGTTAGTGTCCAGTGTATTCATTTGACCCAATACTTCGCCAACACGCAAATGTCGCTTGATAATCTTGCGTTATGCAGAAATAAAATTAATCGTAAAATAGCCCGCGTTATTCCGTTGTATGGGATGAGGCATCTGTACTGTAGGTATTATATTATCTGGGGTATTACTTAGTTGGATTGTGGGTTGCCAAAAGTTAGACTGCGCTTGTGAGATGTTAGACTGGTTGCGAAAAGTATCAACCTACCCAAGTTAACAGCATGGAATCCGCTAAACCCAGGTTGTCGGAACAGCGCAACAGCTTTCCCATGTCCTTCGGCAAGGTCGGAGACGTGGATATAGTCACGAACGCCGGTGCCGTCTGCGGTGGGATAGTCGCTACCGAACACTGACACCTCGTTCAACCTACCTACTGCCACCTAGGGGATAACAAATTTAAATTATTGTTTATTGTAATAAGAACGGTTACAGATACCAATAACACTTATTACACAAATGATTAAGTACAAAAATTAATTATAATAATTCTAAAATGCGCAGTATGTCTTTATTTTTTTTATGAGAAAAAAAAGATGTGATGAGCTAGTCGTTCACCTGATGTCAAGCGACACGGCCGCTCATAACAGGTGCCTTTATAGAGAGATTAAATTTAATACAAAACCTTTAGAAGTTTTGCCGGAAACGCGGAAATATTCACGCTGCATTGACTTATTTTTCAAATTAGAAGTTTTGCCGGAAACGCGGAAATATTCACGCTGCATTGACTTATTTTTCAAATTAGAAGTTTTGCCGGAAACGCGGAAATATTCACGCTGCATTGACTTATTTTTCAAATTAGAAGTTTTGCCGGAAACGCGGAAATATTCACGCTGCATTGACTTATTTTTCAAAACTTGTAAGTACTTTTTTTGTTTAAAATTGGTTACCTTAAATTACGAGCATGAGTGAACGCAAGTGATATAGTGTGGTGAAACGTGGTGTTTAGTGTTGCTTCTATAGTAAAATTGGCGCTGGCTAAATTCACTACGTGTGAGGCCAAAACACAAGAAAAACCTTTATTTGAATGTTCTAAAAGAAGATTCGTATTCTTCTCAGGAAATCCTTTAATTTGATTTTAATACCCAAGTCAGCGTAAAAATAACTAATCCACCATCTTGGGCTATCCGCCATATTGGATTTAGAATGACGTCATGTATTGTCATCCAAACTAATCGTGTACCTACAATGTAAAATTTCATCATCGACAGCCTGAAGACTTCCACTGCTGAACATAGGCCTCCCCCAGAGCCCCACTTTGAGCGGCGGCTCGCCTCTTGCATCCATCGGCTCCCGCGGTGGTATTTATTTATAAGGCCAGAATACCTGTGATATGTAAGGCATCAAGTTGTTAGGTATTCCTGTTGGGTCTTCCCCGATGCGGCCGCTTTGATGTGCGCCGACCGGGTTGAAGTACCGCAGCGAGATTACCATCCATTTCTGGAACGAACAAAGCATACTTTACACACACGTTTTAAAGACATCTCTAAAAATATTTCATGCTTATTTTTCGTTCATGTTTGCAACCGACTTTAAAGAGTTTCCAAATACGATTGTAAGTTTTAGGGTTCCGTACCCAAAGGGTAAAACGGACCCTATTACTATAAGGCTCCGCTGTCCGTCTGTCACCAGGCTGTGGGTGGCATGAACTTTGATAGTTAGACAGTTGAAATTTTCACAAACACAATAAAATAAATATTTAAGGGACTCCCATACAACAAACATGTTTTATTTGTCGTTCTTATAGATATTGGTACGGAACACTACGTGCGCGAGTCCAACTCGCACTTAAAAATAATAATGTGTGGACATTTCACACAGCGCCATCTAGCTCCAAACTAAGCATAGCTTGTACTAATGGGAACCAGATAACTGATACAAGGTGACCTTGAATTGATATGTTATCCCGAAAGGGGGTAAATCTACACCCCAAAGTAGACAATGTTTCTTCTACGACTTCACTAAATTAATAGTTTTTCATTGAAGAAATGCCATGTAAAGTTTACGTTCGAAAATAGCCTTAGCGCAGCTGGGTGGTTGAACTTCGTCCTTGACCGAGTGCACATAAATGAGTTTAACGACCTGTGTTTAGAAATGAATTTATAGTATCTTGTTAACTCTCGTAGCGATCGCACGTGCAATATTGTGAGTGAATTTATTTTTATATTTTGTCAACACCCAGTTTCAATTAAGGCTCACACAACTTGTAGGGTATCATGGTCCCAGTCCCCCCCATTTCAGGATAACATACCAATTCAAGGTCATCTTGTATAATACTTAGATACTTTTTGTTTGTAAATACATAGAATACAATATGACAACCAGACACAGAACCATCACCTATGTTCATCACACAAATGTTTGTCCATAGGAATCGAACCTACTAGAAGGCAGAACTACTACCAACTGAGCTATCAGGCTAGTCAAGGTTGAGCAGTATTTTAGAATTTACTAACCTTATCACTAATACAGATGTCCTTCATGATCTCCTCGCAGAAATACTTGGACTTGCCGTAAGGGCTGGTGAGGTCTCGGCCGGTAGGATGCGACTCGTTGATCGGCAGTGTTTGCGGCTCGCCGTACACGGTGCAAGATGAACTGTATACTAGTTTGTACACGCCATATTTTCGCATAACCTGCCATAGGTAGATAAACGCGTTTTACATCATCATCATCATCATCATCATCATCATTAACAGCCTGAAGACGTCCACTGCTAAACATAGGCCTCCCCCAAACAGCGCCATTTTGAGCGGCTGCTTGCCTGCATCCATCGGCTCCCCGCGGCTTTCACCAGATCGTCGGTCCACCTAGTTGGGGGCCTACGCTACGTCTTCCGGTTCGTGGTCGCCACTCGAGAAGCTTTCTTCCCCATCGGTTGTCAGTTCTACGAGCGATGTGGCCTGCTTATTGCCATTTCAACTTGCTATATCGGTCACTTTAGTTCTCTTGCGGATCTAAAGAAAGCTTTATTACACAAACAAAAACTAGTATCAAGTAACTCATTCATTTAAGGCATTCTCTTAAACATTTTATCATGAACATAAACTAAGCACCTTAAATAGGATTTAGTACAATGGACTACTTACTGACATAAACTTCCATTTTCTTTACTGATTAAGTAGCTCGCTCTTTAAATCGTAAAGAGTGTACTAGATAATAGTAAGTAGATATTTATATACATACAAACACCAACACAGATTTTGCAATACATTGATAATTATCAAGTGTAATATACATAATAGTACCAAGAAATCATTGTACAAATATTGGTCGATATTTTTATAGTATATATAGTATATAGCCCCCACTAGACGGGGATCGACGGGCGACGACCTAGTCAAAACAGCAGGGAGGCGATGGACGCAGGTCACGCAGGTCAAAGTGGCACTGTTTGGGGGAGTCAAGTGATAAATTTCTGAGTATATAGGTTATTATTTATCTGACTTTATTCGCCTACAGAATCAAAACATTTTTAGCATGCTATGAACAGCTGTAGAGCATATTTGAACAACATACTTCACTTACTATTAGGTCTATTTAAATGGTGAAATTATGAAATACTGTATACTTACAGTGTTTTATGAAATAATACCTCAAATAGTGTGCATGTTCCAGTGATATTCGCTTGATAGTATTCGAGAGGCTTCTGCACAGATTCACCCACTGCTTTCAGGGCCGCGAAGTGGATGACGCAGTAAATGTCATGCTGGAACGAAAAACGTCACAATTTACTATTTTTACAGTTAAATTGGGGGTTTTAAACCCACACGTTTCGCCGACTCTTTTATAATGCTAACTGCCCTTTGATCTCCTTTGGTAATTAAGTTTCATAATCAGCTATGATATTCGAATCTTTCTGTCGTTTTTCTTGGGAATGGAACTCACCCCCGACTTCATATCCTTTTTTATTTTGTTTTTGTCTAGACTTTATAGAAGTCTTAGGATGACGTGCGCAGTGTACTGTCACACGAAACTGTGTTAGTTTAAAGTTCCGAATGTCTCTGAAATCATCATCATAAAAAAAAATTGGGTCTCATTAAGAATAAAGTGAATAGGCTCCTCGTAGGCCAGATTGCAGTGTCACTAGGAACTCATAATTAAAGTTTCGCGTGACACCACGCACTGCTCACGTTATCCTGAGACATCAGACAGTCTAAAAAAGATTTCTAGACTGTGAGATCAGTTCATAAGTCTCATTTACCCAGTAATTTCACTAGCTACCATACCATACACAATAGGATAGCTTACATTTTCAAAAACCCTGCTCAACCCGGCGGCGTCTCTGATGTCGACATCGTAGAAGTGCACCGTCTTATTTGTTAACTCTTCGATTATCCTCAACGGTTCTGGCTTCTTTTGGCCCTGAGCCCTGAAAGAAGGCCCTAAAGTCACGGATATAGCTTTTAGATTAGAAAGTTGTAATTGATATGGGCAGGCCACATCGCTCTCGCATCGAAGAAAGTTCTCGAGTGGCGACCACGAACTGGAAGACGCAGCGTAGACCGACCCTCACTAGGTTGACCGACGCTTGGGTCAGAATGTCGGGGAGCCGAGGGATGCAGGAGGCGCGCAAAATAACGCTCTTTGAGACCTCTGTTCAGCAGTGGATGTCTTCAGGCTGATGACGATGTTTACCTGAATGAGTTGCTTAGATTGTCCACGACCACAATCTCGAAGTCGTCCGACCGCTCAAGGATGCTGGCCACGGTGTGAGAGCCTACGTAACCGGCCCCACCCGTCACTAGAATCGATGGGGACATTGCTGTTCTGTAAGAAGGATACAGTATTGCATTTTTTTATAGCATGGATGGACATTGGCGGCTTCGTAATCGTATTCAATGTACTGAGGGTACTGCTGCCCATGTCCTTGAAATTCCCTCACCTTATCTAAGTATTATGCGTGCGGCTTGGTAATTGTAAAAGATTTTAATGTAGTGGAGAGAATTCTCTTAGCTTACCTATGTGTATTTGTTCATACTAAAATTCTAAGCCTATACATATACAGGATGATTGGTTCGTAGGCCGTGTCGTTTCAGGGTGTGTCTTAAGGCTAATGACATAGGACATAAAACAATCGCTGAACTAATGTAAGTCTTAAAAGATAAGCTTAAGCACACCCTGAAAGGATTCGGTCTGCGAACCAATCAACCTGTAGGTTATAAATATAGGTTTATGTTACATTCATGACTATTGTATTAGAAATACGAATTATTACATGTTCACGTTTTTGCGATAAAGTACATTATTATTTCATACATTATAACTTATAACCAACTGTATTCATAATAAGTCTTGAAAGACAACGAATAGCCCATATAAATCACTACATTAGCTAAAGGCATCTAAGGTCACCTTTCGTTACGTTATGTGCTAGAAAATTTTAAATAGACTGAAATAAAATAAGAATAATACGCGAAACTATTCGCTTATTAATGCTTATTTAAAACTGCTATAGTTATATTATAAGGTACTTGCACTTATTGTCCAAGGCGACTTTGCATAAGCGCGTGAAGCGCAGCAGACTGCAGTTTATCGACATAAATAATCGGCCAAGTGCGAGTCGGACTCGCGCACGAAGGGTTCCATACCATTATATATAAAAACGAGCAAAAATCACGTTTGTTATATGGGAGCCCCCAATATTTATTTTCTTCTATTTTTTAGTATTTTTTGATATGGCGGCAACAGAAATACATCATTTGTCCGGCTATTACGCTTCATGCTATACACCCTGGTGACAGCTGGACAGACCGACAGACAGACCGACAGACGGACAGCGGAGCCTTAGTAATAGGGTTCGCTTTACCCTTTGGGTACGGAACCCTAAAAAGTACACGACTCGAACACAAAATAAATAGCTTTTTATTCAAACTTCATACACAGCTAACCATGAAAAGGTAATAGAGACAATACGATACAAGCTCTACTTATTCTGTGACCATATCATGTTTCCAATAGTAGAAAATAATGTAAGGGAAGTAAGAATTAATTCAAGTTCAATTAGGTTATCGCTCGTCGGCATCGCACGTGTTTGATATTACACACTTCACTACGATGATATATCATTTGCTACAATTATGATAAGAAAATAAGAGATCTATTCAATAATTGCAAGTCATTTGCATTAGCTACCTTGTCCTACCTATTATTTATTCTGTGGACTGGAGCCAAAAATATTCAAGCCTTTTCGGATATTTTAATTGCATGTGATAATTTATATTGCTAATATTATAATATATAATGCAGAGAAGTAACCAGGTATTTACATTTTTTTTTATTTTGTTTAATCTCGCAATTATCTCTAACTCTTTCAGCGTACATTTTATCAGTGTGGATTAAAAGCACCGTAAATAAAAGTAATAAAAGTATATCAGACTGGATAAACCCACGGCTACCACACGTTTGTTGGATTTATATATCAGTAGATGAAATATGCCTAGGTAGGCATAATTCATCTGACAATTAACGCAATGGTAATAAAAAAGTTACGCTACTGAATGATTTCACATTTTGCCGTATGACTATAATATGACACGACGGCAACGTGGCGCTGGCGAGCCACGAAGCAAGCTCCACCCTTTGTTATTCTGTGGCTTTCCTTTAGCACAGAATATAAAAATAGTGTAAGTACAACAGATAACGTAAGTACAGAAAATTCACATTGAAAAGAGATTTATATAAATACCGATGATCATCATCATCATCAACAGCCTAATCCATCCACTGCTGAACATAGGCCGTTCCAGACACAGCCACTTTCAGCGGCTGCTCGCCTCCTGCATCCTGCAAAACCTACCGATTACCTCGCAATAAAGTGCGGGTTAGCTCGTATAAACAATAACGCTGATAAACTAGAATTTTTAGTCGGTTCTCTTTTTATCTCATAATATTTTGTGCACCAGAACCAAAAATTAATAGCTACTTTCTAATTTAGCTGCTTTTGTTTGGCATACTCCTGCCGCATAGATGTTAATTGATAAATAAATGAACGGAAGTCCGCTGGACTTATCAATTTCCATATTATGTTGTCCGATTTTTGCTATTATATGGGCAATTTTTATCATTTTCAGGGCAGCATAGATAGGAATTCGGGTTATTTAGGCTTTTTTACGCAGAAGCAACCGAAATTCTAGTTATACTCACAAAAATTTTGGTGGCGACTAGACTAGCTAGACGTTGCTAAAGTTATCATCTTTATTTAGGTACCTACTTAATGTAAAAACAAACAGAATAAAAAAACATTCACTAGCAATGAGCCTAATATTATGGCAACGACTTGAAAACGGCATTAGATTAGATTAGATTTTTAACATAGAATAATAAATGGTAATATCTTTCTATAATTAATAATAATTATTTTTCTTATTATCTTTATTTAAATTTTATATTTTATCACACCAAAAATTGGAGAAGCGATAAAATCTTCGGACCAGCATAATAGGGATTAAAATTCAATATTTTCCTACATACTCTAAAGTAAATTTTTTATTAAGTTTAATTATTATTGTACTCAAATAAAGCATATTGTTGAGCCAATTTCGTATGACAACCAAACGATATAGTAAGGCCTACATCATGTAGAATCACAGAACACAGATAACTATACTAGTAGAATGCAGGTACATGACCATAATATGATCGCGATCACGCTCTATAATTTACTTACCATACCTACAAACGAAATGGTCAACCAGATAATAATCTATACAACATAATAAAATATGCTGTAACATTAATACAAAGTATTTTTGTTTAAAAGTGTTATTTTTATATTTATAGGACTAATTGTACAAAAAATTAGACGTCAGTGTAATATAATATAAAAAGTAATGAAAAAAAAAAAAGAATATTTAACTAATGAATATTATCATTAGTAGCAGCTGGTTTAATAACATGTCTGTTAATAATAATATAGTAATAGTAAGTAACAAAGTACATATACCTAATACTTAATTATAAAAAAAAGTTATATACGAAAAATATCAGCTGTGTTCAGTCAGCCTAGCCTAGAACTTAAAAAAGAAAACACATTTTTAAGACAATTTTACAGCGATCAAAACCAATTTTTCTTTGAATGCCTGAAAACTATTACGTGGCACTGTTATTTGTTCTGTAAACTACAGTATTTGTGAAGGTCATGTTGTTGAGCTGTTATTGTAAATATTATTCAGTTATCTTCTAAGAAAATTTCAAGATTGTAAGTAACTTTTTTCTGTTAAAATTCTTTAGGAATATAAATAATAGAATAGATAGAACATACTTTCATACAGGGAAATCAAATTCCCGCTAGAAATTCGAAATAAGAATGCACTAACTTTTTAATTTCAGTTTGCGGCTCGAGGGCGCGGCGACGTGGTGCGTCTGTCAGCCCGGTCGATAGGTCACTGAGAGTGGAGCCGAGTCCCGAGAGCCGATAACATGCATGTTTCTATTACAAATAGATTACCTTTATCAGCACTTATATCGCAGTTGTTGAATGCGCGATATGCTTGTAGCGCACGATAGCGGCGTAGGTTTTTTGTAATCCATGATTGATGGGAAAATATTACTTTTATGAATTATCTGTTTAGCATACATATTAGTTGATCATTCAAAATTAAAGACAACGTTAATATACCTACTCGAAGAATAATATACTGTAGACCACAGTGGTTTTACCATTATAATAATACAAACATATCTTTTCCAACAGCTTTCTAATGACATAAGTACTATATTATACAAGGTGACCTTGAATTGGTATGTTATCCCGAAAGGGGGTAAATCTACACCCCAAGTTAGACAATGTTTCTTCTAAGACTTTACTAAATTAATAGTTTTTTCATTGATGAAATGCCATGTAAAGTTTACGCTCGAAAATAGCCTTAGCGCAGCTGGGTGGTTGAACATCTTCCTTGACTGAGTGCACGTAAATGAGTTTAACGACCTGTTTAGAAATGAAATTATGGTATCTTGTTCACTCTCGTAGCGATCGCACGTGCAATTTTGTGAGTGGATTTATTTTTTACCATGGAGGTTTTGAAACACCCAGTTTCAAGTAAGGCTCTCACAACTTGAAGGTTATCATGGTCCCAGTCCCCCCATTTCGGGATAACATACAATTCAAGGTCACCTTGTATTGATTTGATCAAAAAATCTTTATGGTTTATAAAGATACTGACAATCAAACATGTCTACTGTCTATGCAGAGACCATATTCTTCAGAGTAAACTTCATTTAATTATTGTTATTATAACAATAATGATGTTAGAGTGGTGGCTACTGGCAGCTGGACCAGGACTGCAGGTGACAGAGAATTGTGGAAGCAGTTGGAGGAGACCTTTGTCAAAGAAAGGCAAACAGACGAAGTTGTTGAGGCAAATTAATCAACCATTATATATATTATTTCAGTGTATTGTTTATTCTACTTTGTCTGAAATAAAGGTTATATTATTATTATTAAATGAAGTTTATTGCCTCCTGCCCTGCCCTATTATTATAATATTAGGTATTAAAAAAACTACTAAAATATATATAATGTCGAGTGACGCCATGAGGTTCTGATCTACTCAGCATGAAATTAAGGTCATAATCATGGCCTCAAAAATTATAGAAATCTATTAGATCTAATAACGTTAAATACTAACATTGATCTAACTGGAAACTGAAAGCCTGAACCACCCGTTTGATCAGGTTAAATTGTAAAAGTAAAGTTTGAATCTCGAACGGGACTTGAACCCGCATCCTTTCATCCCTTAAGCCGAAATTACGCTAAGTAGGCCTATCCTGGTATAAAAATCAGTAACACCCATTTCTTATTTGACTATAGTTACACTGTAGTAAATTTTTAATTCTATTTAAAACATGGAAAATAAAGTTGATAACATATAGATATAAGATGTTTTAGCTATGTATATCTCGCATTATGTACTTACAATAACCTGATTATCGCATAAACAGTAATTTTTTAAACGAAAAGAGATAGTTAACCTAGATTGACAGAATTTCGTCCAGATCCGGCCGGATTGAAAATAACACCGGATTGCAATCCCTAGCGCTGATCAAATGCCATACAACTGACATACGCTAACGTTACACTTACATGCGCATAAATATTCATGCTAAGCCCACAGATGTTTTGCGCTAGCACTGCCGTTTTAAGAGCTTCTTTGTTTTTCTGATTGAGCAAAATTACTACCGCTTATTCACGATGATTAGAAGCCTATATATAAGATTATTGTTACTGCAGAATTTTATACAAAAAATCAAGCTTATTCACTTAGGTACAGCACACCTCAAGGGCCTCTTGATAGATTTTGCTATGGGCCCCGTTATGGCTTAATCCGGCCCTGGGAATGATCTACACTACATATACATAATATATATGATAAACATACAAGTACTTTCATAAAGAACATTTTAAGCATGGTACCAAGTATTGGTAGTAAATACCCACATAGATTAATACATAATAGAAGATAAGATTGCATATTTTGAATATTTACCCATTAATCTCCATTTATGTTTTAGCCACAGAATTCCCCCTATTACATAGGTTTTAGCCATAGAATTAGGTACCTCCTATAAAATACGTTACAGCACTTCCTCGCACAACGTCATAAATCCAAGCAAGGTTTGTATGTTCAGCAAGCACCGCTGGCATGTGATCTTGGAAGCATTGTCAGATTTTTCAGTATTGTTTACAATTTATTGCACAGAGCCTGTGAGTTCCAACCAGCTGTGATGTGTGCATGCTACGCTTGAAATAAAAGTAGAGCTAGTAGGAGTGCTTTATGATAAAAAATATTAATTTTAACTACTGTTTTCGCTTGCTTACAGCTAGCTAAAATCGAAATTATATTTTATAACAAGCACACATCACGATCACGAATTCCAACACAGAATACTATTATACTATTGTACTCCTTACCTAGCGGAGAAGAATGGCATCTTCATACAAAAAAAGTGGTTATGAAATTCAGTACTAGCGCCTTCAGTGGGACCCTTTGAAAACTTAAAAAAGGCGGAAAATTCAAATGTTCTATTCGTATAGATTTGAATTGATAAAAGGGGCTGTTCCAAAATTAGTAATAAATAGTAATAAAATAATGTCAATAGTAATTAATTGTAGAGCAGCCCCATTGTATTATCAGATAAACTATCTTATAATAGGGACAAAACTACATCAATTCGCAAAAATAAAAGCATAGGATTTTATAATTTTTATATTTATTGCATATATGACATTGTGAATAATAGATCAAGACCGATTTTATTTTAAAAAAAAAACTTAATACAAAATACATAATACAAAACTTTGCCCATGATAGCATTCTGCAAAACATAATTAACATGTTTAATTTGAAATCCACAATGAACTCAATAATAAGTACATAACCTCAAATTATATTGTATGAGTTTTGTGTAATTTACCGTTGAACAGACTTGGCTCTTTCGCTGATGATGCATTGCATTAAGCACATTTACGGCTATTGTCCTTCATTGTTTTAAACATGACATCACAATACACGAACACAAAAAGAGTCTCTAGGCTAAATAAAGAAGCACTGAAAATTCACGAAAAGAAAAGAACACGAGACCGGTGGCAATTATAACCTCAAAATCATTTTGTTGCCATATCTAAAATAAAATAAAAAATATTTTTGTTATACTGGGATCCCTATAGCATGCCCACCAACTATTACCATCCAACATCAACATAGAATCATACCATCCAATGTATGACGAGTTGAATGGGCAATTCCATATTCTAGTAGAAAAGTACTCTGCACCACAGATTAGGTAGTGATACTTGCACAGATTCAGTGTTGCCAACGACGACGGGACTCATCGCCATTTTTCTCAGCTTAAGTAGCCTAAAGTAGCCCAATTTCAGGTCCCGTCGCCTAAAAAAGTAGCCTAACATTAAAATATCGTGTTATAATGTTAAAATGAAGTAAAATAGTAGTTCTTAACAAACTTTTTTTTAATAGCTAACCCGGAGGTGCTGGCGCAGCTGCCTCCCTTCACGTTCACGCATTCATCCTATTCCTATATCTATTCCCTTCCCTTCTCTCTCGAACGCGAATGTTCTTCGGCGTTTGTGCAATTTTATTTCATTTTTGTCCATGGTCCATTTTTGTTAAGTTTCATTCATCTGGAAATTCGTTTGCAAAATGGATCCTTAGCCATCTTGTCATTGTCAAGAACAGAAAATCTGTAGCCAGTCAAAAAGCAGCCGTGAGAAGTCTTTAAAGAACTTTTCACGGCCTGGCCTTTTTGACTGCCACGAATAACTCCAGGTAATACAAAGAAAGACATAAGAAAAGGCCTGAGGGCGAATATTGGTCACTAACCACAGGGTCCCATCAGGTACATATGAAAAATAGCTCGAACGTGAAAAATATGTGGTGAACGTGTTAGTGTCCAGTGTATTCACATGGCCCAATACTTCACTATCGCGCAATAAAAGTAGCTTGATAATCTAGCGTTATGCAGGAATAAAATAATTCATAAAATAGACCGCGTTATTCCGTTGTATGGGATAAGGCATCACTAACAGACTGTACAAATAAACACCTGAGTTGTTAAGAATCAAAATACCTAAATAAAAAATATTTTTCACTAGGAAAATACGTTTTATGTAACTGTCATGTCGCTTGTGACTTTTCGAGATTTTTATTTGTTTACATAAAATATTATCTAAGATTCTGGAATGGGGCATAGTTCAATTATTTTTCGTCCAACAGCTATAACAAGACATCAATGTCATTTAGTTTTGTGGTGGTGGAAAATGTGCAAATTTTGGTTGATTTTCTTTATTTTGTTGGCCAGTTTTATACTAAAAATTTAACACTTTACAGATAATAAGCTAATTCGATATGATTTATGCTGTGAATTATGTTGACAGAACGAAGCTTGTTTCGGCAGTCGTTAAAGTTACTTTTACGCAAAATTCGCTTTAGATACATAGCTTTTACAATACAAAATCAATAAAATTACTTTCTCTAGATTTTTAGTCGCATTCACGTCATAACATCAACATACTTTCTTAATTTTTTATTTCCTTTTTAATATCACAAACCTTAAGGTGGCTATAAATTTTATGGAAGGTATTTATTTACTATTTGGCTAATTTAAATGACTTGTCCCTGAGGTAGCTTAAAAGGAGACCAGTCGCCAATCAGATTTTTACGTCGCTGATTACTAGTCCTGAGTAGCCTAAATGGCGATATATTGCCTACGTTGGCCACACTGCACTGCATACATAGAAAGAAAGAAAGAAAGAAAAAATATTTATTCAACACTCACAAATTATAACAAGAATACAAAATTACGCAGGACTAGTATAAAAGAAGTAAAAAAAAAAAAATGAATAAGAAATAAATACATTATAGGTACAGTGGTGTTGAAAAGGGCTTATCTCAGCATTCATGCCGGTGTACTCAACACCTGGCGCTGGTTTTCAGTTAAACCCTTTGGTTGACGGGTAAGTAACAATTAGTTGTCAGGTGACTATGATAAAAACAAATACGAAATACCTAATAAAATAAAAATATACATATATACACAACACAATATACAATAAAAATTATATATATTAATACACACAATACCACAAATAAAAAAAAAACAATAATAATAAACATACACATGAAAGAATATGATAAATGGTTACCTATGCAATGAATCAAATAAACCAAAAATAAATAATGTGGAGAAGAATGATGACAATGAATAGAAGAAAAAATTAAAGGCAAGAAGACTAAACTCTAGGTTAACTATGTTAGGGCCTTTTGTAATTTAGATATAAATTAAACCACCATCTTTTATAATCAACTCGAACCAAGAGAATTCTTTATTTTCGTACCACAGAGTAAATCGAATACAGTCAGAATCACCAAATTTTACCACAGACTAAAACTAGTGGCCGTAGAGTATAGATACATAAAATATTCTCAACATCCCCCCTTAATTTCAGAATGTTACAATACAATTTTAATGTTCTGAAATTACAGTAATTAACACTAAAGTTAAGAATACAAAAAAGCTTACTAAAATAAAAATTTTTGTTACTCATATTTAATTAATCTAACTGTTAGGTTTACCTACCTACCTAGCTTCTAATTGTTTACAATTTATCATTAATACATTTTAGTTTTAAGTAGTTTATAAGTTCCGAACACATCTTGTAACAAATCTAGTTTTAGTATACAATCTAAGTTTAAGAATTAAGAATTTAGGCTTCAATAGGTTTAAGTTTACAGACATTACTTATTATCTTACAAAATGACATAGCTGTAAATAGAAATAAATACTTTAGAAATACATACTTTAAGTTTTTTTTTTTTTTTTTTTTTACCTATATATAATATTAATTTTACATAGCTTTTATATACTTATATTGAATGTTTTATAGAATAAAAATCAATTACATCTAAAATATACTATGATACTTAACTCTATTTTACTTACACAATAAATGATTTATCTTGTATTTTATGCTGTTTTATTCTAAGGATAATGGAACAAAATACATGTTTGTTAGCTGGCAAAGCTTTTGTTAATATATCTGAGATATTGTCCTCAGTTGATACATAAGATACATCTATGATTTTCTTGTATACAATATCTTTAATGAAGTGAGCTTTTATGTCTATATGTTTACAACACTTGCTATTTTCAAAGCTTGAAATCATTCGAATGGCACTTTGATTATCTATCAGTAAATTAGCTTTAATATTAACTTGTGTCATAGTTAAGTCAGTCAAAATTCCTTTTAAGTAAATGAGTTCACTTACTGCACTTGCTCCGGCAATATATTCGGCCTCACAGGTTGACATTGCCACAGATGTCTGCTTTTTCGAGTACCAATGAATAAGATTATTACCATAGAATAATACACAGCCGCTGGTGCTTTTTCGGTCTGATTTGTCACCTGCCCAGTCTGCGTCAGAATATGCAAATAGTTGCTTTGAGTTATTAGATTTGACATATACTATACCTTTATCTGCTGTAGCCTTCAGATAACGTAGAACTCGCTTTCCTGCTTTCCATAAACTTGCTGTTGGTCTATCTAGGTGTCTGCTCAAAAATGAGACGGCAAAAGATATATCAGGTCGGCTGTTCGTTGAAATAAACAATAGGCATCCAATTAATTCCTTGAAAGGTACATTTATAACTTCTTCATCATGTGCTGGTGTAAAATGGGATTCCATTGGAGTTGATACTCCTTTACATTCCAACATATTAAATTTTTCCAGAGTTTTATATATCATCTTCCTTTGTTTAATTTCTAATCTGTCTTCCTTTCTTGATATTTCTAATCCTAAATATTCTTTAATTTCTCCTAAGTCTTTTACTTTAAATTCTCTTTTTAATTCATTTAATATCCCTTCATGTTCTCCGATCAGCAAAATATCATCGACATATATAATTATCCGTGTTGTTTTATTTCTATACAAGCAAAAGTCATACTTAGACTGTTCATATCCATTCTGTATCATAAATTCATGAAATCTTAAGTTCCAACATTTAGGTGCCTCTTTTAGGCCATATAAAGCTTTATTCAATTTTAATACATTTCCTGTTTTCAATTTTAATCCCTTTGGACATTTTATATAAACATCTTGATCCAGTTTTCCATTTAAAAATGCAGTTGGGACATCAAGTTGCTTTATTTTTAAATTTTCTTGTACTGCATGACTTAGTAACGCTCTGATAGTTGATGCTCTTGCAACTGGTGAATAATATGTCTGTTCTAATCCATTTACTTGAAATCCTTTAGCTACGATTCTAGCTTTTTTAATTCCATCTTGTTTCTGTTGAAAAATCCATTTTGTATCTATAGCTCTTTCCCCCTCCGGCAAAGTAGCTTCGCTCCAAGTTTCCAATTTTTCATGTGCATTTAATTCTTTATTCATGGCTTCCATCCATCCTTCATCTTCTCTTGCCTCTTCAAAGTTTTGTGGTTCTCCGGTTAATAAACAATATGCTATGTTAAGCTGCTCTTTTTCATTTTCTTCAGTTTCTTTTTCTGCTTCTATTTCATATTCTTCAAAATGTTTTGGTCGCTTTATTTCTCTTCCCGATCTTGTTGTCCTTCTCATTTCTGGTTCTCTACTTTTTCTTTCAATATAACTTATTTCTTCATCATCTTCTTTTTCTTTCTGGATTTCTTCTTGCCTTCTTCTATTTATATCTTTACCTCTTTGTTCTTCTGTCTGTCCCCTTTGAGTTGATTTTGTTATTACCTGGTCATCTTCTTTGTACATCTGTTTCTCATCCTGGTCTTCTATATCTTCCTCATCTTTAATTCTGTATAATCTATTACTATTTGTTGTCTGTTCTTCTCTTTTATATTTAATTTGTGTTTCGTCGAATCTTACATCTCTTGAATTGACAATTTTGTTTTCTTCAGGGTCCCATAATCGGTATCCACCCATAGTGTAACTCATGAATCTCATTTCTTTCGCTCGTTTGTCAAATTTACCTACTTTAGGTACTTGCACTACCCAAGCTTTAGAACCAAATACTCTTAGTTTTGATAAATCATTATATCCAAATCTGATTTCTGCAGGAACTTGATAGTTTATAGCATAAGATGGGCATCTATTTATTTGATATACAGCACACCTGACCGCTTCTCCCCATAAAAACTTTGGTAACTCCGTTTCAATCAAAATTGTTCTTGCTTTATTATATATTGTGCGATTCATTCTTTCAGCTACCCCGTTTGATTGTGGTGAATAAGGATTAGTAAATTGTAGTTCTATACCGGTTTTGCTGCAAAAGTCTTGTAGAATATGGTTTTTAAATTCACCTCCATTATCACATCTGATTTTCCTACTTTTATTACCTGTTTGAGTTTCTAAATGATTTATGTATTTAATTATATTTTCAGCAGCCTCGTTTTTCTTCTTCAGTAAATATACTACACAGAAGTGACTGTAGTCATCAATAATTGACTGAAAGTAAACCTCATTGTCAAGTGTTGGAGTTGTTACTGGCCCTGAAAGATCTGTATGAAGTAACTCACCAATATATCTGGACCTCGGCCGTACCACTGGTTTGAATGGTATACGTGTAGACTTACCTTCCATACATGGACCGCATGGAGTGTTAGAGTATGGCAGCTTCAACATTGCCAGATGTTTCCTATTAGCATGTCCAAGTCGTTGGTGCCACAAGTTATTATTAGTGATACTCGACATACATTGCTGTGAACTAAGTTTAAAATCAACAATATAAAGTTTACCTATCATCCTACCATTTATTACATTTTCTTTGTTATAAATACCCACTGAATCGTTTGAAAATTTTACATTAAATCTGTTTTCAATTAATTTCTGAACTGACAATAAGTTGTGTGACAAGTTTTTGACAATTAAACCGTTTATATTAATTATTGTATTATTGTAACTCACCCTTAGCATACCTCTTTGTTTTGCTATTAAATATTGACCATTTGCAACATAAATCTTAATTTCATCTTCCAAGTCTTCCACATTATTCATTTCTGTCAAATATTTACTTTGTATCAGATGTTCCGTTGCTCCCGAGTCGATGACAAACCGTACTTCATTTCCGTCTAAGTTCTTCTCTGTGTTATATGCACTACATGCTGTAAATGATACATCAGTATATTCTTGTTCTTCTTGAGCTCCATATCCATATTGATAACCTTGTCCTTGACCTCGATAGTTACTTCTTCCTCTAAATGTATGACCTCGTCCTTGAAATGATTGTCCTCGTCCATAAAATGTTTGTCCTCTTCCATGAAATGATTGCCCTCGTGCTTGAAATAATTGTCCTCGACGCTGTATTGATCTGCCTCGTTCATTTAGTGATTGTCCTCGTCCATGATGCATTTGTTGTCTTGGATAGAATGCCGTTCTTTGTCTGAAGTTTACATTACCGCTCCAATTTTGTGGTAGATGACAGTCAGCAGCTTTATGTCCAGGTTTGTTGCATATAAAACATGTGAATGAAGTTGCTATTGTTGGTATACTTCTTGATGACTGACTTACTTTTATTTCAGCATCTAATAGCCTTGCTTTCGTGAATTCCAACGTCAAAGTTTTCTCTGTTGATAATGTTTCTATAGAGGTTATAACGTGTTCATAAGCTGACGGCATGGCAGAAATTAGTTGGCAAACTTGATCTTCGTCTGATATCTCACATCCAGTAGCTTTAACGTCACTGACCGCTGCATCAAATCGGTAAAAAAAATCTTGTAAATTCTCGTGCTCGTCGCATTTTATGGTTATCAATTTCTTTTTCAGGTGAAGCTTATTAAATATACTCTTCCTTTCGAAGGTTTTCTCTAAGTTGGTTCATCATTTCTTTGGCGGTTGTGCTGGATTTCACAATTTCCAAGTGTTTGTCAGATAAACATTGCACTATAATAGAACGGGCTTTTGCGTCATCTTTTATAAAATTTTCTTTCTTCGTCGTGTCTGTAATGGCGTCTGCCAACAACGTGTATTGCACGCCTTTTTCTTCCAATATAAGACCAATCCGGAACTTCCAATTCGTGAAATTATTTATGAGTCGAGGTAGAAATTCTCTGTCACTCATTTTTACTTCCTTGTAGACTATTAGCGCAGTGGAAGCGTTTGTTAGGGCCTTTTGTAATTTAGATATAAATTAAACCACCATCTTTTATAATCAACTCGAACAAAGAGAATTCTTTATTTTCGTACCACAGAGTAAATCGAATACAGTCAGAATCACCAAATTTTACCACAGACTAAAACTAGTGGCCGTAGAGTATAGATACATAAAATATTCTCAACAAACTATATAAAAGACATGTCTATATTGACATCAGCATGCTGTGTCTGCTCGTCCAGAAGATGTTTTTTTAATCTTTGTCTAAATAAGCCAATGGTTCGATGTTCCCTGATTGGTGGCGGCAAATTGTTCCAGCATTTGGACGCCGCGTAACGAAAAGTGCCTGTGAAGGTAGCTGTACGATGCCGCGAGGTAGACAGCTGCTGGGAGGCATGCCTACGTGAGCACTGCCTGTTTCCGGTAATCCATTTGAGCTTGCGATGTAAATACGATGGACTTTCGTAATTGATTACACCGAAAAGCAGACATGCTAAATGAAGTTTTCGACGCGATTTCATTTTCAGCACGTAGTGCTTACTTAAATAAGGCGTAACATGACTTCTCGGTGGAATGTTAAAACAAAACCTCGCGCAGGCGTTTTGCACTCGCTGGACCAGACGCTGCGTTCGGGAAAGCAACCGAGGTCCATACACTGTGTCAGCATAATTAAGTTTAGAGAGTACTAGCGTCTCAACCAGCTGTATGCGTAGCTCTTCGCTGAGATAGGGTCTTAAATTATACAGCGTTCTGAGCCTAAAGAAGCAATTCTGCACAGCGTCTGCTATGTGTCTCTCAAACCTCAGAGCCGCATCAATTATTAGACCCAGATTCTGCGCTTCGTAGACTCTGTCCACCGCCTGACCCATTAGCGAGACTTCAATATTTCCGGGTAATTGAGCTAGTTTCTGTTTACTACCTAGTACCATGAATTTGGTTTTTAGAGGATTTAGCAATATACCATTACTTTCAGACCAAGCTGAAATACGGTCTAAATCCTCGTTTAGGTTTTTTAGGGTGTTATCTAGGTCACTTGGCTTGAAGTGTAGATATACCTGAATATCATCCGCGTATATGTGATATTTTGAGTGTTTAATACTATTAATGATATCTGCACTATAGAGAATAAATAAAATTGGACCCAAAGTAGACCCTTGTGGGACACCCCTTTTTACCTCAACAAGGTTTGATGATGAACAGAGAGAAACATTAGCTTGCCGTAACTCCACGAACTGTCGACGATACATAGACATAGAATCATATGGACGGCGGACATTCACAAAACGCCTGTCCATTTTCTGTTGGTGTGAGTATTTAAATATGCATTAGTATGCGTGAGTAGGGAAGTGACCCCTATTACACAATATATCGATATATAATAAACCTAACCAAACAGTGCTGCAGAATTTCGATACTTTTAGTTTTAATACAATAAAGAAAATTAGATATTTGTAAAACCAGAAGATGCAGCTTAGGCCGGCCCCCACTTGGTGGACCGACGACCTGGTGAAAACTACGGGGAGCTGATTGATGCAGGAGGCGAGTTGCCGCTCAAGGTGGCACTCAATGGGGAAGGCCTATGTTCAGCAGTTGACGTCTTCGGGCTGTTAATGATGATAATGATGATGATGACCCTAGTAAAAGTATATTGAAACATTATATGAAATAACGTTTGTAAGTAACATTTTTATATGTGTGTTGCCAGTGATGACATATGGAACTGAGACGTGGTCTCTAACTGTTGGCCTCATTACTAAGCTCAAAGTCGCGCAACGAGCTATGGAGAGAGCAATGCTCGGTGTTTCCCTGCGAGATAAGATCCGAAATGAGGAGATCCGCAGAAGAACTAAAGTGACCGATGTGGCTCTTAGGATTAACAAGTTGAAATGGCAATGGGCAGGCCACATCGCTCGTAGAGCTGACAACCGATGGGAAGAAAGGTTTTCGAGTGGCGACCACGAACTGAAAGACGCAGCGTAGGCCGGCCCCCCACTAGGTGGACCGACGACCTGGTGAAAGCCGCGGGGAGCCGATGGATGCAGGAGGCGAGCAGCCGCTCTAAGTGGCGCTCCCTGGGGGAGGCCTATGATCAGCAGTGGACGTCTTCAGGCTGTTCAAATAACATTGTTCCATAATAGTTAGTTTTTATTTTACATTCGCGTTTTCTTATTCTATTCATTAAAATGATGGTTAAATTTGTAAAAAGGGTTCCGTACCATTATCTATAAAACGAGCAAAAAATCACGTTTGTTGTATTGAAGCCCCTATATTTATTTTAGGGAAAAATATAGGGGAAAAGGATGAATGGATGGGACGGGTGCACCTGTCTCCCTTCGCCGTCCCATCTATTCATCCTTTTCCCCTATATTTTTCACTTTTGCTTCTCTCTTACCCATAAACAGGGTAAGGCATAAAACTTAAACCCGTGCGAAACCGGGGCGGGTCAGCTAGTTTATTATTCATTTCATAACTCATATTGAAGCCAGACGACACTGGCCTACCTATTGTATTTTATAAAAGTAGGTTAGGTGCCTATATTTAAATTGCCAGATTTACACCTACTTTTTCATTCTGTTTGCACTTTGATCTAAATCCATTCAGCCACTTTTAAGGAAAGAGATTTTCTACTTTTTAATCTCCCTAAAACCAAAGTAATTTTGTGCAAATGTATGAAGATTTACGAATATCGACAAAATGTAATGGACAGTGTAGGTACATCACTATTCGAGAGGCGTAAAATCGCCCATCCCAAAAATATCAATTAAAGCATTAAATCTTTCAGTAATTGCAATCGCATGGTAATTATACGGTGGAAAAAACGTATATTCTTAATATGAAATGCATATTTACTTCGAAACTTCGATGTTTAACATAAAAATAGCCAGTAAACTTTAACGTATAAAATGATGATTCTGGTTTTCCTTCGACTTCTCGGGTTACTCTTGATGCACAAAACACAGCACAACATGACACAATTTCACTATTGATACAATATTTAGCCCTAATAACAATATAATCACTAAATTTTCACGTTTTATGCTCTCGCATTTAATTTCATGACACACCAAACTGTCGGAACATGACACGCGGTGTCGGTAAGGTGACGTTGCCGACCGACATTCGCTTTCTCGCATACTCTATGCGACGATTCGTGTATTAGACAGAGATACAAGACAGTATGTTTACACGAAGGATGCGGAGCGGCAACGCCGCATTGGCAGATTTTGGCTCTCTCCATAGACCTCCATGATGCTATGATTTTATGTTGATGCATGATGTTCTACTAGGGGGTCAAAGCACAGATAACTTAGCTAGGTCAAAGAGTATATTCATATAATGTAGAAAAGTACTTCAGCTGTTTTATTTGTATAGTCTGATAGTGATCAACACTCGCTTGCAGGCTACTTCTTGTTTGTCTCTGTTTGTACACATTCATCACCATGAGTTTTCCGTGACCTTCAAAGATTTTCCGGGGCCGGTTTTTGACTGGCGATGGATTTTCGGTTCTTGACAAGGTCCTTGAGATCGACAGACCCAGTTAAGGATCCATTTTGCGAACGAATTTCCGGATCAAATTTATCAAACTTACTGAAAGACAGACCAAAAAATCACAATAAAATAGCACAAACGCAGGAATTAGAACATTCGCATTCGAGAAAAACGAGAAATAATGGCAGCAGATTATGTCCTCTTGAAAATGTTTAGAACCTCTACCAGTATAATAAAATATTTTCTACCAAAAATTTTTGATTATAAAATTTTATAGAACAGGTATTTCGTCAAAATTAATAGTACAAAATGAAGTTTGTTCTGCAAGGTGACCTTGAATTGGTATGTGATCCCGAAATGGGGGATTGGGTCTGGGATCATGATACCCTTCAAGTTGTGAGAGCGTAACTTAAAACTGGGTGTTTCAAAACCTCCATGGTATAAAATAAATCCACTCGCAAAACTGCACGTGCGATTCAAACGAGAGTTGACAAGATACTACAAATTCATTTCTAAACAAACTCATTTATGTGCACTCGGTCAAGGACGAAGTTCAACCGCCCAGCTGCGCTAAAGCTTTTTTCGAACGTAAACTTCACATGGCATTTCTTCAATGAAAAACTATTAGTTTAGTAAAGTCGTAGAAGAACATTGTCTACCTTGGGGTTTAGATTAACCCCCTTTCGGGATAACATACTAATTCAAGGTCACCTTGTATAATTGATCAGTTTACTCCCAGAAAAAAAAATTGTATATTGTTTTCGTCTAATATAGTAAACTACCGATATAAAAGATATTTTGTGCACTGTTATCCCCTTTGTTTACATAAAATATCTAAGACTTATGAACAGGGTATAGGGGTCATAGCCCATAGCAATAGAGGTGATAAAATCAAGCGATGATTTTAAAAATCGATTATTCTTGATCGTTCATTTAAATACATGTATGTGTTGTGTGTGGGGGTGGGTGTGTCGTCGATACATTTTTGGAGTTAGCGTGAGGCGTTAGCGTTAGCAATTGGGATCTCTGCTAGACCCCCTTGTTCCTGGGGTTCTAGCAAAGATACCTACCACTAACGCTAACGCCTCACGCTAACTCCAAAAATGTATTGAAATGACATAAGCTGCGGAAAAATTAGCGATTTCCGAAGTGTCATTTCAGTACATTTTGGAGTTAGCGTTTTGCGTCAGCCTTAGTGGTTGGTATCTTTGCTAGACCCCGTGAGCGCGCAGGGGGTCTAGCAAAGGTACCAACCACTAACGCTAACGCCTCACGCTAACTCCAAAATGTACTGAAATGACATTTCGGGAATCGCTAACTTTTCCGTAGCGAATGTCACTTCGATACATTTTTGGAGTTAGCGTGAGGCGTTAGCGTCAGTGGTTGGTATCTTTGCTAGACCCCCTGGAGAACCTTAGATTTTTTTCTCTAATCTGTGGGGTAACCCGGTTTTAGAACTGTCAGCTGTCAAGTGTCATTTGTGTGTTAATGTCAACCACAGACAACTGTCAAAGTGGAAATGTCATTCATTTTGCCGTAAGGTTGCAGCATTAATAATTTACCAATATCGAGGTAAAAAAAACTACCACAAAATTTTAATTATTTTTTAGTAAGTTGTGTAGTTAGTAGCATTTAGTAGTATACTACTACTAACTATACTACTATTGTTGTTATCTAGTTGTTATTATTGAAGTAGTTAAGGCATCATGACCCTTATTAAAACATATAAATAATGTATGTCTACATAAGCATTAGGGTAAATAGTTGTTTCATTGTACATAATGTTTTTATGCTTTTTAAAGAGTAAAGCGTGCAACTGAAAATATTTTTTAATGTGATGATTTCGGTAGGTACATGTGTTCGTAGTTTACACGAATGACTTTGATACTTTTTATACTATTCGTTAACATGTATGTAATAATTACGAATAGTGGATACCTCCTTTTGAGTATTGTGGCAGTTGATTAAGTAATTTTTCATCAATACTAAACAGTAAATATAAATACTAACAATTTCTCAGAATAAGTATGAAATTGAAATAGTCTGATACAATGCATGTCTAATTAATAGGTTGAGTGTAGCAAAACAATTAACTTTGTAACACCAATACTTTCGTAGTAATATAATATATTTAACGTTAAATTTTGAAACAAATATAATTTTTCCTATTTATTCACAGACATCAGCGTGGTTCTGTGTGTAGTGTGGTAGGCTCGTAACCACACTGTATCACACTAGATAGGTATTTCTGTATAATTGTTTAGGTATTTAAAATAAACTTTCGCTAGGTTATGCCTGAGTTAATTGAATTTAATTTTATATATACTGACATCGTCTCGACAAGTATAATGAAATTATATTATGAATTATATATTTGGTGGCTTGGGTGTTCGTCGGCTTCAGGAAGCTGGCCCTTCCGCCTTTCTCGCCTCCTCGTATGGTACCGCGGAGCTAGTCACTCGCATTCTTCCTACTCACGGTGACTTGATCCGCGTCCCATTTGTAGACGAGGCTCTAGGCGTTTGGTCAGTTCTTTGTCAGGACGCCAATCCACCGAAGAAACCAGAACTTCAAAGAAATTGGGATAACATCAGCTGCAAGGGCTTACTGACACACATGCGCGATGTAGGCTTGGGCGCCGAGTTGGCCCGTTTGAACGCTGCTTCTAAGCCAGAGTCTGGCGCCTGGTTGCTTGCCTTGCCATCTCCACATATGGGCACGCTCCTGGACAATGACTCCCTTAGAGTGGCCACGGGACTCCGTTTGGGGTGCATGGTTTGCGAGCCCCATGTGTGCATCTGTGGGGCATGGGTGGAAGCGACCGGCCACCATGGGTTAAGTTGCTTGAGGTGCGCGGGTCGGCGACCTCGTCACCACGCCATAAATGAAGTCATCAGGCGTGCCCTTGTTTCAGCCGAAGTCCCATGTGTTTTGGAGCCCCCCGGTCTGTCCCGCTCAGACGGCAAACGGCCGGATGGATTAACACTGGTTCCCTGGCGGAGAGGGAGGTGTCTCATATGGGATGCAACGTGTGTTAGCACATACGCATCTTGCCACCTCCCTGCTACCCAGCAGTGTGCCGGTGCCGGTGCTGAGGCTGCTGCTAAAGTGAAGCACACTAAGTACGCTTGCCTGGAGTCGGCGTACGATTTCGTGCCCTTTGCTATCGAGACGGCTGGCCCGTGGGGGTCTGAAGCAATCAAGTTTGTTCAGGACCTGGGGAGCCGTCTGCGGGAGAAAGGTCGCGATCCCCGGTCGGGTTGGTACCTAATCCAACAAATTTCCTTGGCGATCCAGCGGGGCAACGCCGCCAGTGTATTGGGTACTTTTGGCCCAGGTCAGTGCGCGGGGGATCTTTAGTTTTAAGTTTTAAATTTTTGACAAATTACATCATGTTGTATGTAAGAATTTATGCTTAGATACTTTTTGTTTATAAATACATACATATGAATTATATTATATTATGAAATGATATTATGAATTTATGACTGTATGATAATGATAACATATTACCCACACAGTATGACGTCACGATTCGTCAGGATCGGGACTTCGGGAGTCTGGGAGCCTGTTGTTTAGGCTGACAACACTGTTCATCTTTCTCTTTCGCTCCCGTACAGTCTTGAAGGTAGCTGATCTTGTGGATTTCTATGAGAAATTTCCAATTTTAATGAGTTTTCCAAACAAATACTAAGTTTACCTCCTTCTAAATAAATCTAGCTAGATATTTGTGACCATAATTGTCGATTTACGGTAAAGATCACTTAGATAAATCTTGGTGACAAATCCGCTCTTTCTGTGACCAACGTTGTTTTGGTTATTACAAGTGATGTAAAATGTTGTTCCCACCCTAAGTTATAAAAGTTCTCTGTGCTAAAGGTGGTGTTTAAGCTGCAGGAGTGATTTTAAGTGATTGTTTATAAACTCATGTAGTCCGGACGTGTAAAGTTTTCTAACCTCTAAGCGACATAATCCCCTGCTGAAAGTGGTATTTGGGTGTTCCAGATGAGTACGAAGATCATCAAAGCCGGCGCCGCCGAGGCTGATGGGTTTGAGACCTCAATCTCGCAAGCCCTTGTCGAGTTGGAGACCAACTCTGACCTGAAGGCTCAACTTAGGGAGCTATACATTACTAAAGCTAAGGAAATTGAACTACACAACAAGAAGGTGAGGTTTCGACTGTCTTCGATGAACAAGAAATGTGTTTTTTCATATTTTCTTATAATTGAAACTGTGAAATAAAGATTGATACATTCATCAAAAACAAAACTTTAATGGTTTTTACATTTAGAATCTAAAAATGTATGTAATAATATTTATCAATTGCTATTTTGATTATCATGGTTCCATTTCCTGTTAACTCAGTAAGTGGCTAACTCTCGGACCTCTGTGTGTTTCTAAGGATTCAATAGTGTTATTGACCCTTAGCATAGGGGGTGGTGCGTGCAAGACCTAACTAAAAGTTTATGGCGTGATCTGCGTGATTGTTCATTGGTCCAACATTTTATTTAGAGAAGAGTTTTGTTTATAATGCTCCAGTCAACTTCACAGTGGCTACACTTCATTTCCATCACTGTACCACAGATTACTGAATGTGTTACTATGTAACAGATAATCACTCGCATGTACTACCCGTCCAAAAATCGCCTAATAATAATAATATAATAAATAACACTCAATGGTCACATACATAAATCCTGGACCCTAACTAGGGTACTCCCTGTCTATGGACCCAGGAACTATGTGGACCATGGTCCCAAAACACCCAGTCACAACAAGTATTTCCATTTTTTTTCTGGGCATAAATACTTGTTCTGTTGCAGGAATTGAACCCTCATTATGTAGTAAGTGTTTCATTCGCATTGAACCATTGTTCTATTTTGTTTCCAGTCAATAATCATCTACGTGCCGATGCCCAAATTGAAGCAGTTCCAGAAGATTCAGATCCGTCTTGTCCGTGAGTTGGAGAAGAAGTTCAGCGGCAAACATGTTGTCTTCATTGGTGACCGTAAAATCTTACCCAAGCCCAGCCATAAGACACGTGTAGCTAACAAACAGAAGAGGCCCCGTTCCAGGTTAGTATCATGATCAACCCTATGTGAATTATGATCAGGATTTGATTTGCACACATTTGACCCTTCCATTAAAAGTAGTAAAGTAAACATTTCATATTAAAATTTTTGGTTTTGTGATTGAAGTGAAGGTTCTTCGATTAGTGGCTGTTAAACGCTGTTTGGTGTTTTTCTGCCAGTTACAATTTGCAATTCAAATCCTGTAGTGAGCCTTATTTTGATTTGTAACACACACAATCAATCACATAAGAAATGAAAACATTGGTAGGTCATTTTCTTAAGTCTGTACGGCTACTCAAGAAATTGCTCACCCAATCTGGGACAGCCTGCATTTTGAACTGATGCTGTACTTATTATTTCTGAAATCCTGAACTGAATGGCATTTTGTTTTTTCATCTGTGATCGCATTGTCAGATCTGTCATGAGTGAGATGTTATATTATTTTTTGTGTTAATAACCTGCTAGGGTAGTGTTTCGCCATAAGTGATAATACTGCTGTCATGTTGCGAAATTCAATTATTTCAAGATTTTGATGAAATGACAGCAATAGTACAGCCTTACTATGTTGTGTTGTATTTGTTGACAAAAACTAATTTTAGGTTAAGTTACAATAATGATCTATTCTACGGTGGTGTACCTGTTTGCCACATCTGTGATAACTCAGCAGCTGGGTTAGCACAGATGGTAGACAAAAATGTCTGTCCTGTTATTTTCCACTTGACAAGGAAGCAATTAAGAAAAAAAAATGTTCATAAAACATTGAAAGACAATTTTGTCTACCATCCATGGTAACCCAGGATTGGATACACTGCCAAGTACTTTACAGCAGGTTCTGGTAGTTAACCAGACAAGCATTTGAAAATGACAATTTTCCAAGCCTTCTTAATACTCATCTCTACTTTTCAGGACACTTACATCTGTATATGATGCTATCCTTGAGGACCTCGTCTTCCCCGCTGAGATTGTTGGCAAGCGTATCAGGGTCAAACTGGACGGCTCACAGCTGATAAAAGTGCACCTAGACAAGAACCAACAAACCACTATTGAACACAAGGTCTGTATAGTGTTTCATTTAGATTCCTTACTGGTATAGATTATGTATATTCTAACACACTTTTTCCTGCCACTGCTTTAATAGCAGGGCCATTATTCTGTATCGATTCCTTACTTCGAAACCACGCGAATTCCTTGTCTTACATAAGAAATCTGCAAAACTATTCTCTATGAAACGAAAATAAAACCGCGCGAAATGAATTTACAGTTGGCGCGATTTGAACTGTCAAAAATCACATGTTTTACCGAGATGCGTTCCGAAACATCAACCACATCAAAAGCTTACCACCACTTATAACAATATATTTTAAACAAATAAAAATAACTTTATGTAAAGTAAAGGTACTCCTAACGCTGTAACACGATTTGAACAAGACACGATAAAGATGTGGTTTCGTATCGTGTGGAATCTGCGTTTCCATAGAGAATAATCGCCCAGGTATATTTTGGATGAAGAGAAAAAGTGTTAATTCAGATCAGGCGGGATGAACAGTGCTGAAATCAGTATGTTTCATTAAAATCTTATCCAATAAGAATGCTGCATACTATTATCAGCTTTGTCCGGATGGAATAAGGTTGATAATATTTAATTACCACTTCCAGTCCCTATGTCCTTTTTGCCACAACATAGTGCATATTTTTGATGGGGAGAATAGGAATATGTTCTCACTGCCAAAAAGTGGAAAAAGCCATGCTTCTCGACTTCCACTCCTGATTAATGGCCTTTGTGGAGGGGTTGTCAATGTTTTGTACAATGCATCAAGATTCAATGAGAAATTTCAGCACATGAAATGGAGAAGTATTCCTCCTAGCCAGACCATAATATTTCAAACATAGGCATAGATTTATATATCAGGATATGCCCGAAGGAACATTTTATTTTGTCAAAATGGCGTGGGAAAAGTCAGCGCCATCTATTAGATTTCGCGTGAACTACGACAAGTTGAGAAAATTAGGTGCCTATCGCTGCCATTATGTCCGTCAATGTTTATGATTATTCCAAATATAAATTCGATTATTTTGTTACAAATTGTGCAACCCTTCACAATACAACTTGGCATATTTTGTTTGTGACATTTGACCGATGCCTTCTAACTTCCATCACAGACTGAGCGCTAGTGGATGCCAATAGCTCCCACTTTGAAGCGACCTATAACCAGTCATTAGGCCTGTCCTTAATATATATGTCTATGAACATAGGTCTAATTATAATGTTTGTTTGCCCACAGGTTGACACCTTCCAGTCTGTGTACAAGAAGCTAACGGGGCGTGAAGTCACCTTTGAATTCCCCGAGCCCTACTTGTAAATTAGATTATGACTTTACAATAAAACTAAAATCTTAATGACCACTTTCATTGTAACCACTGTAATCAAGTTTTTAGAAAATTGAGGCAGGAGAGGTCATCGATAGGCTAACATTTGACGCGACGGTCTCGCCTGATGATAAGTGACGACGTGGTCGACTGGAGCATGCTTGCCTAGAAGATACCAGCGAAAGTTAAAATTGACAGCTCCGAAGACGTATCGTAACAAATTTTAAAATATATTTTGAGTATGTGCTATAGATAAGACGAACTTAACAAAAATAGCTGTCAACCTTTAGTGCAACTGCAAACAGGCATTAGTATAATATCTAGAAGCATAAGAGCAACCTCTAAAAATTAAACATAAAGCTGGCATGATGACTAAAATTTTTTTGCATAATTTAAAAATATCCCTCAAAAGATAAACATTTGTGAAAACAAAAATAAAAAATCTGAAAAAACGACAAAGTTACAAGCATTTTAAAAACCGGAATAGAAAGAGATAGCTCAAACGGCCAGTAACGTCAGAGCAATGTCGTCATAGTACCTCATTACTAAGCTGTGGTAGCTTTTCATGCTAACTACTACAATAATAAAAACTAAACTGAAACTAACTACACTACACACTAACTAGCTACACTATACCTACTACAAAGAACATATGGACTGTATAATAGACCGCGATGACCTATCGACAGTCCAAATGCTCCAGCCCACTGCCGGTAGGCAGCGTACCCAACATGCTGGCAGCATTGCCTCGTTGAATTGCAATGCTGATGCGTTGAGCCAAATAAGCGCCAGCATTTTGGTCACGCGTCGCATCGACCCGGCGTTCTGATAGACTTTGGAAAACGCGGTGAGCTTCCGGTCCCCACGGACCCAGGGTCTCAACGCCAAACGGCTCAAATATACAGGGTTACAGGGAAAATCGTGCTAGATCCGTTTAGGGCGTGGAGTACCCATCATTTCTGACTTATTTCACTATGTAACACCCTAGCCTAAACTTAACCCTTTTCGAGATATTCGATTTTTAATATTTTTTGTGAAAATTGCCGATTTTTAGGCTACAAAATTTAATTTTGTTTATTTTGTGTGTCTTATTATTATGATTATTGCATTTTTACATGTGTATTAAGATGTTTTAGGACGTCAATCATTAAAATAGTACATAAGTTAATTGAATAGACCGTAGTAGACAAGTGAAAGTTAAGAAATACAAAAAATATTAGAAACTGTATTTTTCTCTAAGGAATATCTAAATAAAATATTAAGTTGAGACTAGGTTGTTTCATAGTGAAATAAGTCAGAAATGATGGGTACTCCACGCCCTTAACGGATCTAGCACAATTTTTCCTGTAACCCTGTATAACCGCTACCGAGGTTACTATATTTGCGCCGCTTTAGCTGCTCAGCCGAATTAGCCGCGGCGCCGACCCTAACGTGCGTCTCGGGAAGGTGTGACGGCGCCAAAGTGTCGACGCAAGTAGCGTCCCACACTAAAGGCCGCCCATCTTCCAGGGAACCAGTCATTCCGTCAGGTCTTTTACCATCGTCACGCATAAGACCATTCGGTTCGAGAATGGCTGCAACATTGGCGGTAATAAAAGCCCGGCGAATCGAAATTCGACCAACACTTTTCGAACACGAAAAAATGACCGAGCTGATACATACTTTTCATACAATCTCTTTGGCATGTGACGTCACGAGTAGATTTTTCATAGTAACTGTGGGGGCGCTCTGTTTCGCGAGAAAGGGACAGGAGATGCCTCCTGTAGAAACTTAAAAGCTTATTACTCCGTGATTTATTTACCGATTTTACATATTTTTTCAATTCTTGCATTCATTTTTAATCTTCTTTATGAAAGTATTATTTACTTGTTCATTTTTAATAGTAGTCATCATGCCTATTGAAAAGAATTACCTAAGATTAAAAAATTTACAGATTAATAAAATTACTTTCTAATTTATTCTGTGCTTCCATACAGACATTAGAATCAAGAAAAGGTGCAATAAAAACATATTTTTAAAATCATTATTATATTATCACTTTTCATAAACAATAATTACCTACCCTACCCAACAATCATAAAATGCAGAGAGCCTGCTTATAAAATGATTTATATTTATATATTAATATCTATTTACAGGAAAAATATGAATGATACTTATAACCTACAAAAATGTAATAGAATTTAGAAATGCAAAATACAGTCGAATATAATTAAGTGATAACCAGCATAATATTAACAAAAAATTACCAGCTGCACATCTGCACTAACATATATTAAAGTACAACTTAGCTAAGCACCACTTTACCCAGGTTCTCGTTTCTTTGTTAAATTCGTGTCGATCTGGCACACCAAATACTGAACGCTCATTGAACGCCTGTTGATCATTGGCTGTCAACCAATGAGTGTACAGTATTTGGTGTGTTGACAAAACACGAGTTTGTCAAACACGAGAAACTGGGCTAGAACAGAGATAAGTGCGTACTTAGGATCTGTTGAACTTTGGTGCAGATGGGCACGAAATAAATGTTTTTGTCTGGTATGGAAAGTTACAATTTGGCTCAGTTAATTAATCTATTAATATAAAATTCAAATGAACTATTAACCACAACCCCATATTGGATAATATCAACACACAGCCTAAACCGCTGGTCCTAGACTGGAAATGCAATATAAACCCACATTTTAATAAAAAAATGCTTCTATTTAATTTCATATAATTAATTAATTATCATAAACAATTAAGAGTACTTACATAATAAATGAATAATCCATAAATCTGCTCATGACACTAGAAAAGTTCTCTAAAGAGGATATTGCTATTTCTCTCTCTCCTACACATTTGACTTGTAGGTGAATGAAATAACCATATTCTCAGTCTTCAGCTTTCATCCGAACCCCTTTTTAATGACCAGATAGTTACAATAAGTGCAAACTTAACAGAGCCCTGACGATAACTAGAGTATTATTATTTTATTTTTATAGTATAAGCCTTCAAAAATTTATAAATAAAGATGGCATGGCGTATCCCCCTGCTGTAGGCCTAGCACGAATATTTACGCACGCGTAAGTGTAACGTTAACGTAAAACCCCCTTATTACGATTGCGTCTGCCGCGCAACTGCTGTCAAAGTTCATACAATTTGACTGCAGTTGAGTGGCAGACGCGCGTCAGCAGCGCTGCTAGCTTAATCGTAATAGGGGGCAGCTCAAATGCCATACAACTGGTTTACGTTAACGTTACACTTACGCGCGCGTAAACATTCGTGCTAGGCCCACTGGTCATATGGCGCTACTTGGTCATATACATTATCATAGTGTCACATTATATTCGTTCACCTGATGTTAAACAACACAGAGAATGACATTACCTGCGGAAAAGTTTACCGCAAGGGCTGTCATTCCTATAATATACAATTTGGGGATATCGTTTGGCGTTAACGCCAATGGAAAGGAGTCTGCTAGACCCTCAGCTCAATTTGATTGCTCCATGCTTTTAAGTATATAACAAACACCACACTTTATAACTCAAGTTTATCCAAATCCTCCGTAACTGTAGCAGCCAGCTTTTCATCTTTCACTATACTCTCATTGGGTTTGACAAGTTTTATATAATTGACTGGTACTAAACCAGCTGTCTGTCTATCTGTAGTACCCATCAGCCATCCAGAGTTCCACAGCTGGCCTTGCAAGTGTTGAGGGGCGAGGGTTAACACTTGGCTGGAGTTGAAGCTGATCTCTTGCGGAGAGGTGGCTTGGAAGTCGTGGTGGGCAACCGCACGGATCGGGTTTTGCCAGGTTGTCGGGTCGTTTACTGGAAGAAAATACATTAGGAACTTAAAATCGTCAGAGTATTAAGTAGGTAAAGAAAATAATAAAGTAAAATGACTTTATGGTCGAGTGAAGAAAACCATACAAAAAAAAATCTCAAATCGGCAACTAGTAGTCTACTCCAAATTTTATGGCGGCTGTGAAGTCGGCGTGAAACGCTGCGCAATAGCAAAATTTAGATGTGCGCGGGCAGAGGTAAGCGGTGTGCGCAGCGTCAGGCTTGCAGCGCACTTCACAGCCGCCACTGAGTTTGGCTCGAACTATAGTGTTCATAGCGAAGCAAGACTAGCCGTTTCTAATTCTAGCCGATCGGTAATATTAACTTAGTTTTTTGTATATTATATTTATTATTATATTTATGTATTATAAGATGAACCTTGAAGAGAACTAACTCTTCCCACAGACTCAGGGTATCCTACCGTGGGAGCTAGTGACTTATAATTTGTTATCTTTTATTTATACAAATAAATAACTTTCTTTCTTTCTTAGTATAAATCTATACTAATCCTATTCTACTTACATCTCTCGTGTATACTATTGGTGAGTCCGTTCATCATTCGTAGAACGATGTAGGGTGCGGCGGCCACAACCCCGAAGAACAGAAGTACGGGCCAGCTCGAACCGCGCGCCTTCTGTTCAGGGGTCGCTGACCCCGACTGTGTGGCGGCCACCGCCTCTGCCCACGCCTGGGGATAAAAAACATAAGTAATTTAAAAAATTACACTTTACACTACACTCTATCTAATGTAGAAATGCGTTTGACAGCTACAATAAAATAGTCAAAAGAATAAATGTTTCATTATAGCTAATGTATGATTATGCGCTGCGATGGCAATTAATGCGATATTGCGTAAATTTCATAAACATGCTAATTCACGAGTCTTAGCATGCTAATTGCTATTGCTATGCTATTCGCTAAAATGAAATGAAAATTTATATGAAAAATGTAATGAAAAATTAAATGAAACATAAATTAAAAATGAAATGAAACTTTATATTAAAAAATAAATTTAAAATCAACCAAATGAATTGAAATGAAATTTCATATTTCATAGGATTTCGCAACTACATTTCATTTGCTAAATGCTAATTGAGATTTCGCTTGCTAAAAATTAATGCGAATGCTAATTAATCCATCACTAGCTACCACCCAACCGATAGAATTATTACCAAAAATCATCCGAATTTTCGGTTTTCGTTTAGATTTTTACTATTTAATTGTAGCTGTCAGACGAATTCTTACATTAGATGGACAATAATTACACTAATATTGTAAAAGCGAAAGTTTCTATGTGTTTGTTATAGTTACACCTTCACGCTCAAACGGCTGAACAGATTTGGATGAAATTGGTAATAGAGATAGCTTACTGGATTAACATATATACGCTACTTTTTATCAGCGGGACGTAGTAGCCAGTAACATAATTTAGAGCAAACCCTACTAATTATAACCACAAACTGTAGGGTTTGCTAAAATTGTACTATTTTTTTTATGTTTCACAATCATTATACATAGGCCTACCCCTATTAATAACCGCCTAACTGAAAATGCCTGAATTTATCAGCTCATCAGCAGAAAAAAAAATTCATTCAGCATTCTAATGCTCTGTGGTCCACTGGGGAGCCGGACCACGCTGCGTGTTCCGGTTTAATACTTAACTAAGATTACATGGGATACTTTAATTTCCGGAAAATAAAGACTGAACTGTGAGGCGCCACTTAGCTATTATTATGTCTATCTAGCTACCAAAGGTTGATACCACGCTATCTAAATAACTGATAAGTTTGTCTAACAATAAAAGTAAGATAACAAAACATAGATCTAAGATAGTGTTTGGGATAAGTTATAAATTGATAACGAAAGGAAAGTTTTTATTAGCATAACATTGAGTGTTCTGAATATTATATGTATTTGGCAAAACAAAGCGGTTATGTATTGCTCTTCGTTTGCTAGGTTCCCGACTACTACCAAATTTAATGTAAATAGTAAGCTGATTTATCGATAAATTGGTAATTTTGTTCGTTAGAAAACTTCCGCTCCTGAATGGATGAATATATATTTTGATTTCTTTAGGGTTCCGTACCCAAAGTGTAAAACAGACCCTATACTAAGCTCCGCTGTCCGTCCGTCTATTTGTCTGTCTGTCCGTTTGTCACCAGGCTGTACCTTTCTCATGAACCATGATGTTTAGAGAAATGCAATTTTTACAGATGATGTATTTCTGTTGCTATAACGACTAATACTAAAAAACAGAACAAAATAAATATTTAAGGGGGCTCCAATACAGCAAACGTGATATTTTATTTGAAAGGTGACTCGATCGAGTGTTCATAGAGTATAGAATTTAAGAAAAATATGTCCTGCCGTTTGATAGTCATCGGCTCTTTTCTATTTCAAGAAAAGGACGGGATTAATTACATTTTGACAAAAAGTTACTTGCCTACAATGTGTGAGAAGCAGCGCTTGTTACGTAGTTGCTTCCGAAGAACCTTGACCACTCTTATAATTAACAATTAGCATTTTAAACGAGTATCTTATAATGAGTGATGCGCTGCAAACCAGAAGATAGGTATTTAATTAAACAATTAATTCCAATGTATTCAAACCTGATCGCGTCACGAGCTATGGCTTGGTGTTTCCCTGCGCGAACCAATCAGGAGATCAGCAGGAGAACTCAAGTGCAGTATGTATAGCTCTTAGAATTAGCAAGTTGTAATGGCAACGGGCAGGCCACATCGCTCGTAGAACTGACAACCGATGGGGAAGAAAGGTTCTCGAGTGGCGACCACGAACTGGAAGACGCAGCGTAGGCCCCCACTAGGTGGATC
Organism: Ennomos erosarius; assembly: GCA_963580505.1. Taxonomy (NCBI): domain Eukaryota; kingdom Metazoa; phylum Arthropoda; class Insecta; order Lepidoptera; family Geometridae; genus Ennomos; species Ennomos erosarius. Next base: position 5,373,930 of record OY756999.1, on the reverse strand, counting down.
GCGGGAAGCCGATGGATGCAGGAAGTGAGCAGCCGCTCAAGGTGGCGCTCTGTGGGGGAGGCCTATGTTCAGTAGTGGACGTCTTCAGGCTGTTGATAATGATGATGATGATGACTTAGTTCATTGTTGTCGACAAGCATGTCTGACAAACCTAACCTAGGTTTAAGGGATATTTTTACTGAAGAGTAGCTGTATTTTGCTGGTTAAAAAAATGGTACCGGGACTTGGACGGGCTCTATATCAATGAAATTATAGGTAGGTAGAGAGTTAGAGACCAACAGCATTAATCTGTTAAAAACTTAACGATTTTATCATACATATAAAATTACACTAACACACTGGCCTTACGAAAAGACTAAACTGATAATGATAAAAAAGTTAGACCCATTGATAAAAAACCCGTATAATTTTATTACAGTTTTAAATGTTCAATGGCCAATAGTATGATAGAGATTTATCGCAAGGCATCGAGTTGCATAATTATTAATTGACTATTCGAGCAACAGTTAAAATGAAGTTATAATTTCGTATCAAGTAGGTAGGTTATTCTAAACCTGTATTGTTTCTCATAGCCCTAACCTCCTCGGCTTATCTGCTTCCCTATTTCAAACCCATCGAAAACAGTTTCGTTTCGATATCAACGTTCTCTGTCTCTTTCATCTACATTCAGAATAAAGAAGACAGAGTGTAGATTTCGAATTGAAACGATTTCTATTGTTTGGGAATTGGAGTTCTGTATTGTTTCTTATTAAACCTCCTTAGTGTGTCTGGTGTCCTGGTCTGGTACTTAATGCTTAGAAACACAAATGGTTTTTACTTTTTACGTTAAACTGTACCATAACATTTACCGCCCTGCGCCCAACGATCACATACATAGATCCTGGATCCTAACTAGGATTCCCTGAATCTAGCGACCGAGGAACTACGAAGACCATGCTATCACAAAGACCTAGTCATTAACTGAAGACGGTTGGAATGGAAGTAAGATAAAATATTGTTCCAGCAATGGGGCCGGTTAGTGGAAGCCGAAAAATGAAAAACAAAATAGAGGGACCAACGCTTCGTCCACGTCCGCCCTAACTTCAGTGCCCTTTAAATTTCACGTCACGTATTCATTGATAGCAAGACAATGTTATCGAGATAAGAAATAGTGCAAAAAGTATTGATAAGCAATTTATTCTTAACCATATGTTTCGTTTATTGACTGAACGAGCATAGTCTCCGCTTCAACATGAGAAACTTGGTTTTTCTGATATAAGTATGTTGGCACTCGCGTACAGATCGTATCTTTCAACTAATCGTGACCAAACTTGGTATAAATGTTCCACAATTACATAGATTCTTTTTGTCGTCGGCGGTTTTTGGTTGGAGGGGTATTTCTCCCAAAAAGCGGATAAGTTTGCCGACGCGCCTTCGATATCATTCGCACAGAAACATTTGGTACCTATATATAAGTAAGTACTGGATTCTAAGCATGTATTTTTTATCTAAGCGTATGACGTGCCGAGCTAGTCGTTGGCCTGATGCTATGCGTCACGGCTGCCCATAACAGATTGCAGTATCACTCCAACTCTAAATTATAAAGTATGAAAAAAAAATATGAGCAGAAAAGGTTGTCAAGATATAAGGTCATGAGGTCTGAGTTCAGTAGGCCTAGCATGAATATTTACGCGCGCGTAAGTGTAACGTTAACGTAAGGCAGTTGTATGGCATTTGATCTGCCCCCCGTATTACGATTGAGCTAGCAGCGCTGCTGACGCGCGTCTGCTGCTCAACTGCTGTCAAAATTGTATGAACTTTGACAGCAGTTAAGTGGCAGACACAACCGTAATAGGGGGGTTTTACGCTAACGTTACACTTACGCGCGCGTAAATATTCGTGCTAGGCCTACAGGACGTAATACTACGTATAATAAACGACACCACTGAGCAGTGAATTTTGATAATATTTGGTAGCTAGGTAACTTATAAAATCAAATTGTAAAAAGTTTGTGGTTGCAAGGTCTACTGCTTGCAGAACTACTAGTTATGCTAAGAATGGATCTATCGGTTGTTACCTTAAATTCAGTCTCTGTTCTGATGCCCAACATGACCATTAGTTTCCTGACCAGCCAGTTGAGACCTCTCACCACAGCAAAAGTTGACCAGAACTGTGCGAACAGGGAACGCAGGCGACCAAAGTTCTCTGCTACACCTGGAATGAGTACAAATTGGTTACATCAATAATTCATTTGGACACACACATCAGAGAAACCACGGGGAGCTGATGGATGTAGAAGGCGAGCAGCCGGTCAAAGTGGCACTCTTTGGGGAGGCCTGTGTTCAGCTGTGGACATCTTCAAGCTGATGATGATGATCCAATAAAGCCAAAGGGTTGTCCATTAATGACATGATGTCTTTACGGCCACTTGATAACCCCGCTCCTCATCAACCCTGAATTGAAAAAAATTAAACATCTGTAATTGTGTACATATTAGCTCTTTGTATTAGGCAAAAGCAACGCATCAGTGGCCCATCTACTAGTGTCATAGTTGTCCATATGCTAAGGTAACCTCTTCGCAACAGGGGGTCATATGCCTGTTTGCTACCTGTAGCAGCAAATAAATTCAAAATGGGTACCTTCTAAAAAATTTAATGTTGCAGTAAAACTTACCTAAAATAGCTCTAAATGAACTGGTCAGTGCAAAGAATGTGTTCTCCAGCATCATAGCAATGCTGCCCACAGCATGTACAAGGCTTTGTATGGAGTCAAATGTTGGCCGAGTGTTCTCCTCTGCCATTTGAATAAATCTGGAAGAAATGCACATGTAGTCATACACAATAAACAGGTATATCTATATGCATCACAAAAATGTTTGCCCTGGGAATTGAACCCATAACCTACAGAATGCAGAGCTACACCAACTGAGCTATGAGGCTAGTGTACATAAAACACATCAGTAAAGTCTGTCTGTCTCTCTATATATTTTACTTAGTCTTTTAAATATAGATCAAACCCTGTAAAAGGATATGGTATACATTTTATTGCGTCAACTGTAGTCAGTTTATCCATTAATTATTGCAAGTCATAAAAAAAATACTTCGAATGTAAATAATCCAGATATAAGTACACATAATGAAAAACTTCCAGTAAAACAGCATATTAGTGGTATGTCTAGTCCTACAAATGTCCATAAGCTATAGTGACTTCTTTTCATCAGGTCTGTATCCTTGCTTATTATTTATAGCATAAAAAAATATACAAATAAAATAATGAAACATACCTGCTCTCAATGTCTCCTCCATACATGGGGGACCCCATACCACCCATTCCATACCCTCCCATACCCCCCATTCCATACCCTCCCATGCCACCCATTCCATATCCATATCCACCCATACCACTCATTCCATATCCTCCCATACCCCCCATTCCATATCCTCCCATGCCCCCCATTCCATATCCTCCCATACCATTCATCCCATAGGAAGAATACTGGTTCATCCCATAGTTTTGGTTCATGAAATCAGGTCTGGGTGGTAAAGCTGGTGGTCCTGAAACATAACAAAATATATAGGTACAAGTTTAATCTGCTGAGCAGCCTGTTTCAAGGATTTCCAAGAATTCCATTCTGGTATCTCGGCTTGAGCCATTGCCAGGCGAGTTGAAGAGAGGATCAAGAAGAGTGGACTCTAGCTAGCATACAAGTATTTCCCCAACATTGTCAGTGAGGTCAGTGTCTGATTGTGAAAATAAAACAGGCAAGTTGGTAAGGTAATGATGACAGAGTGACGTGAATGTAAAGAATCCAAAGTGCATGGTCTGCTAATCTTGATAGCTTGTAGTAGGTATAGATCAAACATAAAAGTGAAATTATTATTGTTTTAAAATACACATACATACCTGTGAGTGGAGTAGCTGTCGAAGTGGAAGGAATTGTATTTCTAAATGACGGTACGTCGCCAATACTTGGCATTACACCTGCATTGCCCAAGCTAGAGTCAGAATTGCAGCTGGATTGTTTATTATGCTCACTCATTGTACTTATTACAAAAATCGATTACGAACAGCAGGCCCCGAGGAGTACCTATTACGAAAAACTTTTATTTTTTCGCGATTTATTTACGTGTGCCTTCACTTTTTTGAATAAGAAAACACAGAGTAATGAGTATATTAATTTAATAATTGTGGCATGATGGCATTTGCAGTGTTGCCAACGGCGACGGGACTAATATCTGACTAAGACTAAGCTTAGCTAAGACCATATTATTTTTATGCTGTGAATAATTATGGCTGTTGACAGAACGAAGCTAACTTTCTTTTGCCAGTCTTTGATGTTACTTTTACACACAAAATTCGCGTTTTTTACATAGCTTTTACAATACAAAATCAATAGAATTACTTTTTGTAGATTTTTAGTCATGTTCACGTCATAACATCAACATTTTTTCTTAATTTTTATCTTCTTTATTAATATCATCACAGACATTAAGGTGGCTATAAATTTTATTAAAGGTGTTTATTTACGATTTGACTAATTTAAATGACTTGTCCCTGAAGTAGCCTAAAAGGCAACCAGTCGCCAATCTGATTTTTACGTTGCTGGTTCCTAGTCCAGGGCCATTATTCCGTATCAATTCCTTACTTCGAAACCACGCGAGTTCCTTGTCTTACATAAGAAATCTGCAAAACTCTATTCTCTATGAAACGAAAACAAAACCACGCGAAATGAATTTGGAATTAACGCGATTTAAACTGTCAAAAATCGTATGTTTTACCGAGACGCGTTCCGAAACATAAACACATCAAAAGATTTGACCACTTATGTCAATATATTTTATTCAAAATAAAGATAACTTTAATGTAAAGTGAAGATATATCTGACACTATGACACGATTTGAACAAGACACGATAACGACGTGGTTTCGTATCGTGTGAAATCTGTGTTTCCATAGAGAATAACCACCCAGGGGGTTTAGCAAAGATACCAACAACTAACGCCTCATGCTAACTCCAAAAGTGTATCAAAATGACATTCGCTACGGAAAAGTTAGCAATTATCAAAATGTCATTTCAGAACATTTGGAGTAAGCGTGAGGCGTTAGTGTTAGTGGTTGGTATCTTTGCTAGACCCCCTGAGTAGCCCAAATGGCTATACATCTTCTTTTTCTTTAATGGCTTTCTATCGCTTTTTTGCAATACTTCTGCCAATGTCAAGTGAGTAAAATTTGTACGGTTATGTCAAGTCAAAGTCATAATTTGTCAGTCAAAACGCCAACAGTAAAATGGAGGATATTTTACTGAAGGCTCTAAAAAAGGCCGTTGAAGCAACAACGAAAATGCATGGTTTTATAATCTTAAAACCATTTGCCAACACTAGTGCACGTTCACGAACACTTAACGGATAATAATTTACCCTTATTACACATTAAAGTTCAAGATACACTAGTTTTGAAAAATAAATTCAAAATTCAAAACCGCCATTGTCGGATTTTCTTCAAAGACCCAAATGGCTATTTATTGCCTACGTTGACAACACTGGGCATCTGTTTTTTTGACCGTTTTATGTCAATAGGTGCGTTCCAGTTGGACTGAATTAACGTTATTTTCAAACACATGCATAACACAAGACACAAAATCGTTTCACTAACACTGCAATTCATAGTCAAGGTGGGGGCTTCTCTAGAGGATGATTCAGGCGCTGTGCGGCAAATTCTAGCTTTATGCATTTCATAAACAAAAGCAGCCCCCATTCTGGCATGATCCGAGGCTGGATGCTGATTGTCCGAATTTCGTCAACCAATCGGTCCACTTGCTTTCATTTCGTGTTATTTTATTATTTTGTGAAGTGTCGTGACATTTAAAACACGAATAAGGTATATCGGTACCGTTTCTTCAACATTTACCAGTTAAATTAATATATTTAACACAAAATATGCACACAAAATATACAAAAATAATATTTCTTTCATAGACATATATGTAAGGACAGGCTAAAACGCCACTAATTTTAAACATTAATACTGAAAAAAGCACTAGTTTTGAGAAATAATACAATGCAACGACGTGAACATTTCCGCGTTCCCGCCAAAAAAATTCCAACTAGTTTTTTTTTTTAATAAAACAACAGTTCCGGCAGCTGATGAGATGTAGTTCTACAGCCAATGATAGATGGCGCTGACAAGACATGGCATATTTTTTGCGCAAAAGGACTTGCCTTCTGTAATTTTTTTCTGTAATCTGTGCATAGAGTTTTGGCGGGAACGCTGAAAAGTTCACGTAGTTGCATTGTATTATTTTTTAAAACTTTTGCTTTTTCCAGTGTTAATGTTTAAAATTGGTGGCGTTTTACGCATTAAGTGCTGAATTACGAGCATGAGTGAGGGCAAGTGATATAATGTCGTGAAACGTGATTTTTCGTGTTGCTTCCAAAACTCCATAGAAGCTTCTAGTAAAGTTGCCACCACTTTGCTGGAGCATCACTTAGATTGGACTATGACTATGACTAGGACATGACTGCGTGAAATATATTATATAACACGATGAAAATATAATACTTGATACAGGCTAAATACACTATGTGTGGGCCCAAAATATAAGAAAAAAAAACTGTGCATAGTGCTCACTACAGTGTCACTCGGTTCCTTTCACTCACTAGTGTGAGCAGTAGTTATAGATTTCTGCCATTTTGGCAGACTACTTACTTAAAAAAAAATAGTCATCATGCCTATTATAGTTCCCATGAAAAGCGAAAAATAAAATAGTAAGTAGGTATAGGTAACAGTGGTATTGAAACGAGGCTGTGGCACAAATTGTAAATGTTATAAAATTTGTGATAGATTTTGGAGTTTTGACAATTTTGAAGTAAAATCCAGTAATATAATATATTAATATGAAATCTTAATTCATTGATTTCGATATTTGGTTAGAACCGTTGTGTTGTTTGTTACCACTTGTGTGGTTATTGAACACTATAAACAAAAATGCACAAAGATACAAATTTATAAAACAATGGTAGAACAACGGGTGGCCTTATCGCAATAAGTGATTTCTCCTAAGCTACCTTTGTATGGACAGGTATTAAAACAAAATTTACGGTTGCTGTTGTAACATTTACAACTTACGTACCTATAACCTACATAATTATAATACTTATTTCCAATTAATAAAGATATTACAGATTTTGATAGATTTTTAGCATATTTAGGGCAGAAACAACAAATTACAGATGGTCACATCGACCTAGCATAAGGATTTACTTTTTTTTTCTTGTAAGATGGAGTACGTAGGAGTTTTGGCGGGAACGCGGAAAAGTTTACGTCGTTGCATTATATTATTTCTCAAAACTTATGCTTTTTCCAGAGTTAATGTTTAAAAATTGGTGGCGTTTTACGCATTAAGTTCTGAATTATGAGCATGAGTGTGGGCAAGTGATGTAATGTGGTGAAACGTGGTTTTTCGTGTTGCTTCCAAAATTCCATAGAAGCTTCTAATAAAGTTGCCATCACATTACTGGAGCATGACTTAGACTGGATTATGACCTGACTTAGACTGGACTATGACTATGACTAAGACTTGACTTTACGTGAAATATTCTAATAACATGATGGAAAATTACAACACTTCACACTGGCTAAATACACAATGTGTGGAGCCAAAGTATAACAAAAAAAAAAGAGGGAGTAAAAAAAATAATTACTACATAAATACTTGAATTGAATTAATGTTATCGTAAATAGTTGGATAATTTCCATTTTCCAGTGTTTCAGTTTCACCTTCAGTGCCAAAACGTATTACAGGGGTGGTAACGAAACTGTAAGTTTCATTTTTTGTCAACTTCTGTCGTATGTTTTGAATGTGTGACTGTGTTGATATTTTAATTGTATCACATTCTAGTTTTCCCCAATATCTCCGAAAATTAACATGTCTATTAGCTTATCCTTCGTATAGAAACGGTTAATAAAGGTATTTTCGTATGTTACGGTTACGATGGCTTACAAACTGAGCTTTCGGACCGGTTTTCTATGGCAAAACATCGTTGTACATCGTAAATTACTCTGAAATTGCAAGTGTCTGCACGTATGTAATCATTACTTGCTCAGTGATACAGTGACCCTGACCACAATATAAACAATGTTACAAATAAACTACAGCAATGAGCTGAAATGCAGACTACACAGTGTTTGGACTATACTTGTTAGATAATTTATGTAATTATAAAGAGGGCAAAAATAATATTACTCAGAATTTGTACGTACAAATAAAATACACAAAAAACAGTACAAAATACATAATTAGGAGAGGTGAAATAGTACCAAAAGAGCTTAGCTTATACCGCTTGTCATGTGATGCTGATTTTCAGTAATCAAACCTATGTTATTTATCTATCAAATAATATTATAACAGTTATTTGTAATAGTCACTCTATTTTATTTTTGATAACTTACTCTTGATTTCCTAGTCGACTTGTCTATTTAGAGAAAATATAGGTATGTGATAACATTATTGAAAAATGATGGTATTGCTAGCTAAATAGAGTCAATTTTTATAACTTTTTAATTTCGCTTCTAGTTTTTTTCTGTGTTTTTTCTATAAGTATAAGTTACTCCACAGCAAAATGTTGCCCATAACACAAAAAGGACATATAGCCCACCACCCCATATATTATATAATGGTACAGTACAGATGCCTCATCCCATACAACAGAATTGGGCTATTGTTTGAATTATTTTATTTCTGCATAGCACAAGATTATTAAGCGAAACTTATTGTGTGTTGGCAAAGTATTACGCTAAATGAATACACTGGACACTTAACTAGTAACACTCACATTTTTTTCACATTTGGTCAATTTATTGTTTGTACCTGATGAGACCCCATGGTACATACCTATAAATCAACAACATAATTCGATTCAGTGACTTATAAATAAATTCGATTCAGTGACCTATAAATAAATGAACTCCTTTATATTTTCATAATAATTTCAGTACACAGTCAACCCTAGCATAATTATACAGTTTGATGAAGTAATAACGTTTTTGGATAATGACTTTAGTGGTTTGGTTAGATATTATCAGAACCCTTTATGTGGCCAAATTTGTTTTTGTTAGCCTGTGTCCTGTACTTATTATTATAAGAAAAAGTGATACAATTAAATATAAATTACATAAAAATATCAATCTACAATGACATGACAATAAATATCTTTTTATACTGAAAATATGTGCAGTGTTGGAGGGGGTCATGAACAACAGCCTAAAGATATCCATTATAGGCCTCCCCCACCTTGAGTGGCTGCTTGCTTCCTGCATTGATCGGCTCCCCGTAGCTTAGACCTGGGGCCGTACTGTGAGCTCTTAGTATGATTCAAAATTGAGCCAATATTGGATCGCTTGTCAAAATCTTCATACAAAAAAAACGAAGCAATCCAATACAGGCCCTGTTTTGAATCGCACTAAAGCTCACAGTACGGCCCCAGATTGTTAATCCACCTAGTGGAGGAGCAGTCTGCATTGTAGGCTTTAGATGATGCTTTACATGACCATTATTTATAGGACTACAATGACATGCACTGGCACAGCATTGTTTTAGTAAACTAAAGAGTATAGGTTGCAATCAGTACCTTGCTAAGTTCATCGCCCTCAGCTCTGATTTTCAGACAGTTATCTGAAACTGATAAGAGTGCTCAGCCAACATATAAAAATAAATTGTTCCTATTTCTATATTGATTACGAAGCGTACAGTATTCAAAATTAAAAAAATATTCATTGTACAGATTTAGCCAGTTACAGCATTATTATTAAGTTATTGCGATGTTAAAATATTAAAGTGACTTTTGCCACATGAGCACATTGTGATAAGCATTTAGTAATATCAGTCATCCTTTGTGTGGTAAGGATGTTAATATATTATCAATACTAGACATGGAGGGATTTTCCCTTGCATCAAAAGTGACTATTGTTGTAATGTATTGTATTTCTTATATGAATAAATGACTATGACTATGACTATAATGTAGTTAATCTATGCTGCTACGCCGCATATGGTCAACTCAACTAGGAATATTATTTAGTCTAAATCTAACTCAGGATTATGACTGTTTTTAAATCTTAAATCAATTTCAATATCTAGGTCCAAACTAGTAAGGAAAAAAATTATTGTACCCAATTCAGCCTCTTATTGTCGTCTATAGTCACCATGGAGCGCTGGGACCTTAGAGCATTTAGAAAAGGAGGTGGAAAGGCAAGGCGTTCCCCTCTGCCGGTCATATGGCGTTACTTGGTCATCTACAATATCATAATGTGCGTGTAGACACTGCGTAACTACGCTAGTTTATATAACGGTGTGCGTGTTTTGAGATGGTGTGCGGCGTGCGTTTACACGTGTTTTTTTTGCTCTGTGGTTAAACCCTTTGGTTGACAGATAAGTAACAATTAGTTGTGTGTGTGTGGTTTATGGCGGGAACGCTGAAAAGTTCACGTAGTTGCATTGTATTATTTTTTAAAACTTTTGCTTTTTCCAGTGTTAATGTTTAAAATTGGTGGCGTTTTACGCATTAAGTGCTGAATTACGAGCATGAGTGAGGGCAAGTGATATAATGTGGTGAAACGTGATTTTTCGTGTTGCTTACAAAACTCCATAGAAGCTTTTAGTAAAGTTGCCACCACTTTGCTGGAGCATGACTTAGACTGGACTATGACAATGACTAGGACATGACTTTGCGTGAAATATTTTATAACACGATGAAAATATAATACTTGACACTGGCTAAATACACTATGTGTGGAGCCAAATTATAAGAAAAAAAAACAATTAGTTGTCAGGTGTGACGATGATAAAAACAAATACGATAATACCTAATAAAATAAAAATATACATATATACACAACACAATATACAATAAAATTATTAATATATATAAATACACACAATACCATAAATAAATAAAAAACAATAATAATAAACATACACTTGAAAGAATATGATAAATGAAACACTGTTTTAAACTTTCACGGTTGTTTACTACGTTTTTAATATTATTTACGGGATATTTACCGTGATTAGGATCATTTTTATCATGATAAATGGTTACCTATACTATGAATCAAATAAACCATAAATAAATAATGTGGAGAAAAATGATGAATAGAAGAAAAAGTAAAGGCAAGAAGATTAAACTATAAGCTAACTATATAAAAGACATACGTCTATATTGACATCAGCATGATGTGTCTGCTCGCCCAGAAGATGTTTGTTTAATTTGTGTCTGAATAAGCCAATGGTTCGTAGTTCCCTGATTGGTGGTGGCAAATTGTCCCGAAATTGACCCGATTTTCTAGTTTTCAAACCACAAAATTACACCGCATTGTGAAAACTGCACGTTAAAAGTTGAACACTGCACTTTAGGAGTTGAAAACTGCATGTTAGAAGTTCAAAACCACACATTCAAAGGTCGAATATCATTATATCACACACAGCATCTGTGTGCCCTAGGCCTCAACTAAAAGTAGGTCTGGCTAGTCCCGACATTTCTCGTGCGCTATAGTGTAACAATGACACAGTTGCATGCTTGTATAGAACTAGGCCATCGGAACTTCTGCGACCACCGGAATGTTGTCGACACTCGGTTTGAACTAAGGCTTTCAGTCTCGTCATATTTTTGAGTTTCGGGAAAAAAATTCGAGACTCGGCGCGGTCTTGAAATTCCCGGGAAAAACGAGACTATTGAGACTACATCAAAAGTAGGTTTAATACCTTGAACTAGGTATTTAGGCAGTAAATACAAGCTAATTATACTGTTAAAAAGTCAAATACAAGCAAAAATACACACAACAATACCCTTCTACGACTAGAAGACGTCCCCTGCTGAACATAGGCCTCCCCCAGAGAGCGCCAACTTGAGCGGCTGCTCGCCTCCTGCATCCATAGGCTTGCCGCAGTTTTTACCAGATCGTCGGTTCACCTAGTAGGGGGCCTGCCTACGCTGCGTCATCCGGTTCCGGTTAAGAACTTATAGGACGCCAAAATGCTTAATAAGGTTTAGCGTAACTCGTATCTCAATGATATTAAAGTTTCCTACATAATTATTTTGTCAGATATAGGTACTGCTTGCGAGATTATGTGCTACAAATTAGCTTGCAGCTGGTAGCTTGCTTATTCTCTGTTGATAGCTACGGTAGAAGACTTTAGTCAAAACCCTTTCAAAGTTATTATTTTTAAGCAGCCGCCTCGCCCTATATTTAGCAGTGGACGTTACCAGGCTGATGATGATGATGATGATCAGGCTTTAAATTATTATGCCTGTGATCACGACTCTCAGACTCACCCTGAAACTCTTTGAATATTGAATAAACTGAATGTAAACTTACACTAAAAACCATGCTAGAAACCAAGATAGTCGAGACCGCTACTATTTTTCAAAAAGGCTAGTTGCAATATCTCTTTAGGTTATTAACCAGAATAAAAAATACTGGTGGTTTAGTACATTTTTGAAAGAGTTTACTCATGTCTCAAAAGTCTCGTTAATCCCGAGACTGGAGGTAGCAGTCTCGAGTCTCGAAAATACGAAAAAATCGTCGAGACTCGAAATTTTCGAGACCGAGACTCCCGGAATGAAAGCCCTAGTTTGAACCTCTGAATGAAGGTAAGCCGGTGGAAAATAGAGGAAGCCCGGAATAAATAAGTTAGCTATATTATTTTATAAAACAAAAGAAATAAAACCGTCACAATTACAATGTAGGTACCACAACAAAAATCAATGAGATACTACCAATAAGGAGCTTTGGCGGAACGCGGAAAAGTTCACGTCATTGCATTGTATTATTTTTCAAAACTTATGCTTTTTCCAGTGTTAATGTTTAAAATTGGTGGCGTTTTACACATTAAGTGCTGAATTACGAGCATGAGTGAGGGCAAGTGATACAATGTGGTGAAACGTGATTTTTCGTGTTGCTTCCAAAACTCATAGAAGCTTCTAGTAAAGTTCCCACCACTTTGCTGGAACATGACTTAGACTGGACTTTGACTAGCTGACTTAGACTGGACTATGACTATGACTAGGACATGACTGCGTTAAATATTTTATAACACGATGAAAATATAATACTTGACACTGGCTAAATACACTATGTGTGGAGCCAAAATATAACAAAAAAAAAACTACCAAAAAATACAAACATTTGCATTCGTTTCTCATCATCAGCCTAACGATGTCCACAGCTGAACATAGCCTTCCTCCATACAGTTCCACTTCGATCGGCTACTTGGCTCTTGCATCCAAACGTCTCGCGTCATAGTCGCGTACTTTTTCAGATGTCATCGGTTCTCATTTGCCTTATGCTTGTATGGTTGTTTTGGTTCCTAATAAAAGTATTTTACTAACTTCACAAAATTTTCTCCAAGGCACTGCGCTGCATTTGCGGTGGAAGTAGGTCACCAGGATCCGATCCCGTCTCTCGGCTTCCGAGACACATATTGTTGGAATATCGGGCATTGAATGTCCAGCCGTGACTCGAAGTTGTTCTATGAGTCCGACGCTACAGTTGGAGTTGGAAGCTTTGTTATCCAACTGACATAGTATTATCACAGATATTAAAATATTAGTTTATCTATCCTTCTGCGTAGGTTCTGTCATTTATCGTCCGTGCTGTTAGATTACCATCTTCATCATTATCATTATCGGTGTTTTTGTAGCTACCAACTCTTGTTATTGTTAGGGCCCTAACAGTAACCAACTGTAAGGGCTAAAAAGCTCGTCCTTAAGGCAATCCCAAACCTTTGATAAAATAAAACGATCACTAGGATTTTCTACCTACTGCTTCGTTTGAGATCTATTTTGCTCTTGAATACTCTCGTACTTACTTACATAAGAATCGGGTAGAGATCGGGATGGAATCAATAGCTTAATTACCATTAAGTTACTGTTCGCCTTATAAATAAATGATTTATTGCAACCCTCTTGTCAGAGGACATATTATATTTGGTTACTCTAAATTGTTTACTTAAGTACTAAGTTTTTATGTAAATAAATAAATAAATAAATACTGAAAAATAGAATGATTTATAATTAAGTCTATTACTACACCCTTTTCCTTTATACCCAGGACTACTTCTTGAACTAAAATAGTTCGCTGCAATCAAAAAAGCGCACGTACATGTTTCTGTTTATCCTAAAAGATCTTGAAATATGGAGCCATTAGGATTGTTTAACATTTTTCCAGAATGATCTATTTTAAAATAACTTTGTTTATCTGTTTCAGGTGACTCTATCCTGATTTCCAGAGCTTTCCAGTTGGTAAGTGCGCAAACGACTTTAATAATTTGTATTAATTAATAAGTCTAAGGTTTCTTATGAGTTAAATTATTTATAAGTTGTAAAATATGCATAAAATATGCTATTTATCGTTCAGGAATTAAACCTGTGTAATTTTTATAACTTTAAAGCACTGTTTTCCGATATGGCTATAAACAAAGTTACTTCATTATCAAATTATAACTTAAACACTTCTAAGTAGAGAGTTACCATGTTACAGATATCCTCTAAATAATTATGGAAGTCCATTCCTGATCTTTCTACCCTGTTTCCTGATTCCTGATCCTGTCGCAAGAAGAATTCACCGTTTCCTATACAAAATGAGATGCCTTACCTATATCATGGGGTCTCATCCGGTACAAACGAAAAATAGCCCGAACGTGAACAAATGTAGTGATCGTTACTAGTTAGTGTCCAATGTATTCATTTGGCCCAATACTTCGGCAACACGCAATAAATGTCGGTTGATAATCTTGCGTCATGCAGAAAAATAATAATTTGTAAATTCCGAGTTATTCCGTTGTATGCGATGAGGCATCTGTACTGTAGGTATTATATTATCTGGGCCTATATACTAACTGAATACGGTTGTCCTAGTAAATTAAAATCTTTTATAATTATTTGTAGTTCTTGATTATACCTCTACCTAACTATACTTATTGATGGTACATAATTGTATTCTGGCATTTTTATCGTGTAGGTACTTATTTATGTAAAAGGGCTAGACCTATAATAGGGACTTACCATAATTACGTATTTAATTACCTGGGTAGTGGTCAAGCTCAAGTCTGTCACAATAAAAAAATGCAAGTATAAAATAGGTATACGAAGCACAAAATAAATAAGAAAACTTACTTTTCTCTAGATCTCACAGAGGCCGCGCAATTATTAGAGGCTGGCCCAGTGACCTAAAACGCCTAGAAAAGCACCTACCTACCTACCTACCCACAGAGCACTTAAGCACGCGCGAACATTGCGCGGCAGTCGGCACTGTAGAAAACACGTTTGCACTCACATTTTTATGTCTTAATTTTTCGACGTGGGATGAGGGATTGCGGATACGGGGATACGTCTTGCTTGCCAAGTATGCGACTGTGCGTGTTGGGGAAGTTGTTGTGTTGTAGTGCACGGTAAAGTAAGCAATGCTCCTTTTCATGCCAAGCTCCTGGTCCCAGAGACTTTAAAGTTATGATTTATAGGGCGCACTCGTTTCTCCGTCGACCTTTCGGAATGACTATGCTACGGGATTCGGTCGATGTTTCAAAGTTACAGAGAGTAGTGCAGTGACTCCATCAGTCCTTATACCTGCAGAAACATCGGCTATCGTATACCGAACATATGCATTAGACATGACCAGTTTTCAAGTAGACCAAGCCCTGGATGTTGATTGATGTTCTAGTTTATCCACCACACAGCTAACAATCTTCATCAGGCTCAGTCTAGAAACGCTTTGCCATTCTCTAATCGTCCGTCACGAGTTCACGACGGAGCTGATGATCAGACATAAGTCACGCAATTCCCCGTATCGATACCATAACAATCGATTCGTCACATCCATCCGTTTCGCTTGGATTAGATGACCAGTGTGTCACCGGTGTGTGATTGGGAGAGATATAAATTGTTATTGCAGACTTTTGCTTTTGGTTACTTTCTTGTCTAGTGAGCATTAAAGACGTGGTAGTAATGTTTATCGTTTGCTCATATCGATAACAGCTTCTGACAAGGGTAATGGAGTTTGATAACCAAGTCATGGAAATCTCGCCAGGCAAACTACCTAGCTCCGCTAAAGTCATCAAGTAGGGTATCGATTAGTATGTTGTCGAAACTGTTAGCCAATCCGTATTGTATTGTAGTATGAACATTTTCGATAAAAAAAATATATTAGAGCAGACGCTTGGCTAGGCTCTGATCTGCTGACAAATAAATGGGCCTAAATACCAATGTCGCCTATTTTATGGTCAAAACTTTTCGTGCGAGTATTTGATATCACGACTTATTTTGCCATGGAGGAGCGCTTGAACGCTTTTATAAGATCATCATTATTCATTATCTCTTCGCTATGTTCAATACAAACTAAATAGGTAAGAGGTACCTTCCTAGTTAACCCTTCTGGAACTAACAGCTAACCGCATTTGAACTCGGGACTTTCCCTCGAGGGTAATCTTTCAAGATAGTATAATAGGGCACGCGATTAAAGGTTCTAAAGACCCTTCAAGTTTGGAACGCTAAAAGCATTCGTTTGTTGAATTTGACTAAACTACAAACTCAAAATTGGTCGTGGGTGGGTACCGGAAGGTACCTCTGTATAAGTTATTATGATATATGTATGTGTGTCTATATGTATTCAGCTTAACCGAATTAAGTCATTGAAATCATCACACCGCTCGTTGACGGAAGTGACCACTTAGACATAATTCTGCCTAAAACAAGGGGGAATGACACCGTAAATATTTGAGACTCAACTCCTGCCTGCTGACAGTTTCTAATATCAATTTATCAATACCTTCGAATACGAATAGAACAATCTGAATCTACTTAGTCAATAACAAGACTGATGCTGATTCCTAGCCTTTTTAACGAAATAAGCATAATCATCCATACCGTCAGATAATTATTACCTAATAAAATGTCAACATTACATAACAATACCACCATACGCATTTGGCATTAGTCAGCTCAGCACAAAAAAACTGTTGAACCGCCTTTTAGGTACTGAAAAGTTACCTGCACATCTACATCCTCGGTATTTTATTGCCTTTTCCAAGCCTTTCTTGACATGCTATAATCTACTGACTAGTCCGGTCTAGAAATAGCTTAGTCAATTTACAAAACATTCATTTTGACCAGGAAGGTAGACCAAGACAATGACGGTTAGTCATGCCTACACTGGTCACAGTCAACATCAAAATAAAGCAAAGAACAAAGTAATTACATGTGTTCTTTTGCTAATAACACTGTACAGTTAAATTACTGTTAATAACAGCATTAGCACCACATCAACCTACTTTGCGATGAATCAAACAATGACTTGATGGGAGATTTCGCACGTTTTTGTCCTGCCTGATAGACAATGTATTGCTAGGCCTGTGGTTCTCAAAGTGGATGTCAATGTAGTAGGAAATAGGATTTTTGGAAGTAGGATCACAGAATATTAAAAATTCAATATCGTACCATAACTCTGACGAATGAGTTGCGTTTGTGATTTGTGACACAATAAAAAATTACGATCATAATAATGTAGGCTAGACCTTTGAAAGAATAGCTTTTTTTTTGTTAACGGGCTAATGCTGTTGCGTCTCTACCGACCTTTACAGCGTCACCGGGCGGGAGGGCAGGGGCTTAAGGCCACCAGCCGACAAAAGTGGAAGCACCCCTGGGGTGCGAGCCTCGGCTTGGGCTGTTGCCGGGCTAAGAGGATCGAGAAGGCTACGTCCGCTGGAAGAGTGGACCCTATGGAAAGTCGCGACCATTCTAGCTAACCTACGGGGGGTACGTCGACCTCGCCGGCGGGGTCGGTGTCTGATTGTGTTACGCTGGTATCCTATACCGGTGCCGAAATCGGTACCTGAGCCAGAAGGGCTAGACTGGTCCGGTGATCCTAGCGCAGCCGAAACAACGGCTGCTATAGGATCTTCCGGGTCGCTCAAGACGTGTCTTGGGCGGTGACGACGGAGTGGACCAAAAGAATAGTCCGACTTGAAATACATATAAGAAAGGGCGCGCACATAAAATGCGAATCATTGTAAAAAAGTGGTTTGGGAAACATTTTTTAACCTTTTTTATTACAGGTTGTCAATCATTCGATATACGCTTGCGTTTTTGGCTGGCATTTATTACCTACCAATTCTTTCTTATTTTGATAAACACACAGGCAATATTGGAAGCCTTAGATCGGAGCGAAATCTATTTAACGAAAAATCAATGGCATTCGATAGTTAACGCCTGATTAAATCGGCGTGTATTATAACGTGCAGGCTTTTGCAAGGCTCTTGTAGTGTAGCTCAAGTTGAATAGTCCAATTCCAAGAGCTCAAACTGTCTCGCTCGGCAGATATTAAAAGCTTATAATGCAACGTAAATTAAACGCTATTATGTGTAGTTTTGCCTAGAATTCCCACGACTTGCGTCGCGGAGCGGAACGCGGGTTCTTTCAGGCGATTCGAGGCGACAGTCTAAGCTTTTGTGCCCCGGATGGAATCTTTAAACACAGTGAGTTAGAGACAGGAAACTGGTTTACCTTCGTAGGTTGAAAGAGAACGGAACGGAAGTTGGGGCTGCGTTAGACGTCCGCACGTTCGTATTCGTAATTCATAAGCCTCATATCATTAGAAATTGATAGGTAAAGTATCTTCTACTACGCGACACGATACACGGTGGAATGAAACAAAGATTTAAGGTAAAATATTTATCATGCATGAAGAACGCTGTTTTGTATCGTATCGTAGGTGTCTTATTCACACTAAACTCTACTATATATCTAGATGTCTAGACACACATCCTAAAAAGGAGCACAGGCCTCTCGTTTTGCAACCATGGTTGATGGTTGTCACCGAACATGCGCCTACGCTGCATTTCTTCTCTTAGTTATGGGTACTTGTATTTCTAATGTTTTATTTGACGAAAATGAACCCGAAACTAAAACCGTTGCAACCGCACTACCTATCCAAACTGGACTATTACGTCTATTACCACGATGTTTAGGGGTACCTACATAATAGCACAGATATTAAAATAGTAGTAGCTTTTTTGATGATGGTGTGACGATAGATACTGTTGTGATAATAGCCTAGCTTATCAACCATAGCTACCTTACTGTTCTTTCTACACTGTGGTTTCAGACGGTCCCGCTGTATAATTTGCTATTGCGGTTAACGCTCTTCGTGGAATTCGATTCCGCTGCAAAAACACCGCTTGTTGGCAAATAAGCAGAGGCATAGTTATGTCATGATTATTAACTGCACATTTGTGGATTAACGAATTTCTGCCATGGGTACTGGGACTTAATCATAATGTATTAGGTTATGCGGGCTGATGATCGTAAATTAGAAAGTAGCGGTTCAAAGCTGGGCTGTTTGTTCAAAGCTGGGCTGTACGGTTGAGTTGTTAAAGGACACGAAGACGGAGTTACTGTGTTGTAAGGTATACAATATGAACTGGCCACACCTAAAGGTCTTTATTCGCATAAAGGTGCATATTTTCTATTCAAACATCAAGCCTTTCTCTGAACGTCCGCAAAGTGAAGGTACATAGAGCGTGATCTTTCTTGGTTCTTGAATGCCATTGAAAAGTCATTTAAATGTTGACAAATCCGTGCCTAAGTAGTAATAGGTAAATGTTACTTAGTTGTAAGTTTTACTGTATTCTACTTAGTTGCAGTATTCAACCTATTGAACTCATAAAAAGTACAATTTAGCACGATCATTTCTATTAATAAACCACAAATTAAGTTTGACCTTCTTCCAATAAACACATTGCTTCATCATGCGTGCATGGGTCAACGTATGTCAAATTATCTTTAAATAGAACATTGGTCTTACTTAGTCATAGCGTCTTCAGTGCAATGGATTTATTTCGGTAAGTATCTACATATGAATTCATTTGGTAGATACTTATTTACTTTTGAAGTCACAAGACCAGCGTAACGTAGTGTTCGCGTAATGATCAATGCCACAATCGAGGATAAGAATTGCAGCGGGATACAGATCGTTAAATCAGGTGTAAGCTCGAATTATACTTGATATGACATTTTCTGGGAGATATTGCCCATCAATTTTGATATATGTTAGACATTACTTGTATATTTGCAGTGCTTTTGGAGTATCTAAATCCCACTACTTGATTGCCCATGTCACAATGTCCTTATGAAGTCTTCGAATAAATAACAATAAAGAAAAACCAATTAAAACATTTTTCTTAAATGCAAAATGTACCCACTTTAGATATTATTATCAGACAGTAAAAATCAAATAGTTATGCAAAACAAACTCCTATATTTCCAGTCGAACATTAATGCAAATAGTTTTGCAACCACAATCTTGGTATCAGTTATCGGATCCGTGTCTCTTTAGGTGTTGAAATTAGATCGTTCCAAGTCGAGGAGGTTTAGAAATGCACTCACAGTTGATTTGTCCAAGACTACATAATGTTTTAAAATTAGGTTTCATTTTGATATTCTAAAAGCTCTTAATTTGAGCATTGAGTTATTTTGGTGTGCAAGAATTTCTTGATCGTAAACCAAATGAGTGTTAAGTAGGTACCTACTTATTTTATGCTGGGCTTTTACTCCTACTTCTCCCTTAGGTATAGGTACATCTTGAAATAATATCGAGCTCAGATATTTTTGCGTGTCATACGAAAGGATTGCGTTCAAAAAGTTAACACATGAGTTCGTTAAAATTACCTTGTTGGGCATATTAACTCCTTTCTTGTATTGACTCCTCTCATTTAACTCCATTTACTAAATATTCTAAATACGTACTATTTGGTACTACCTACTTACTTACTTACTTACTTACTACACATTGTTTCAGTGGCATGTTTATCATCTAATTAACTTATTCGTATTGCGTACTTATTATTAAGTATTTATATTTGTCATATTGCTATTATTATCATACCCATATGGTCGCTCTGTGATGATTTCTCTTTATGTGGTTTCCTCCTTTTGAATATGACTCTTTCAATTTGTATCAATAAAAACAACTGCGTTTCATGCGTTCGCAACTTTTTGCATTTTTGGTAAGCAATTTATTTCCAAACTTACGATCAAAGGATTCCATATTTTACCATTTTAAAGCCTGTTTATTACACCGACTGGCAAAACTTTTAACATTATAGGTACCTCAACCTATAAAGAAATCTGAGATGCTGATGCGTTTCGATTTCAAATTTGCTTATTAGCGTTTTTGGACCGATTTTGCTGCGAAATTGGTGAAAATTCGCATCAATTGAGGGAGCAGAGGCGGAAAGATGTGTTGTCCTGTTTCAGAGGCATCGATTGGCGCTCTTTGTATTTTGTGCTGAATTATAAACCCTACTACCCCGATGTTAAGGTTTTAAATGGGATGTTTTTCGAGGGTGTTTAGGTCGTAAGGGTTCCGAGGAGGAGCAGCACGCGGCCGGCCGGCTCCGCAGTGCCTCGCCGGCCGCTGGCACCAACGCTCGCGTCACCCTCATCCGTGTGGATTCGGCAACGGCCGTCGCGTTGCGGTAGGTTTCGCAAAGAATTCGGTACGCGTGCCCGAATTTTTTTAATGAAGTGAGTGCGTAACTATGAAATGTTTTGAAATAGTGCGTATTATGCAGTGAATGTTTTATATTTAGCGTTGTTAGTGGAATTTAGTGCAGTTTACCTTGTTTAGTGGTGATATGAAGCTTTTCTAAAGTTTTGCGCAGTGGTTTGTAAGTTAAGAATGTTTTTCTTGGTTTGGCTTCTGTTTCCACAAACAAAGCGTATTTGCTGCCGTTTATATTAAGGAAGAGTAAAGAATTAAGAAACGATTAATAGATGGTACCCACTGTAGGTACTTACTTTTAATATCTAGGTTTAGAATTTAGTCCGGAAGTTTCCGTGTAGGACTGCGTAGGTAGACCCTCTGCGCTGCGGATAATGTGCGGTGGTGTGCCTGACAGACGCCCCTGTAGGCTGTAGATTTACCTAGGCTTTGTACGTTGTGAGGTAGGTACTTAGTACCTACTTAATAATATTTCCTTCTAATTGTACTTCGAATTTAATGAGGACTGGTAAGTGTTATTTACTCTCTATACAGTAGGTATTATGGGCGTCACTAGCACTTAGGTACCAGGAATTACCTGGAGCAGATGAAATTGTACATAAAGTATCCCGAAGTTTTCAATCTACTACCGTAGTATGGACCGCAAGTGCCGTAACGTAAACATTCTCCTTGTTCTTGAAACCTGGTTCTTTGGGTTGGGCAACTCTAACGCCGGGTTTTTTGACGATGTTCAATAATGTTTCACATTCTGTTTATTATTTAGGACAAAAAGGTTCACATAGAAATACCCCTATTTCATTCTTGCCCGCAGCATAGCATGCGAGGACTGCAAACCTATCTATTGTGAAGCATAGAGGAGTGTTATATTTCTAGGTTGTGAAGGAAATGGCCTGGTCCTACATCCTTCCACAGCTATAAACTATGTCCACACCAAAGGGTTCCATATCAGAAAAGTTATCTACGTACATGCACGCCCTTTAAAATGGCGCTGTGTTGTGCGAACTACATATTTTATGGATATTTTTTGGGCATTTCTATACAAGGAATACGTAGGTATGCGAATTTTTTGCTAGTAGCATAGGCTACTAGCAAAAAATTCGCCCTATTTCTAAGTCTATGGCTACAAGCAAATGTCCATTAAATTAACGAAGATAACTGAACTCCACAGCTTCACTGCACAGCTGTATCGATCTAAATTCTAAACGCACTGCATTCGGGTCATAAATATGCAAACTGAATTAGAAGTTAGTACTCTGTCGCAATGGGATTCCTCCACGTTTATTTAGAACCTAAACTTGATTTTGGACAAAAATATGGATTGTGACGTATAAAGTGATCTTTTTTCTATGAAGGCGATACGTGGCTGCAAGTTCCTGGGGGTCTAGCAAAGATCCCTCACGCTAACGCTATCGCCAAACGCTAACTCCAAAATGTACTGAAATGACATTTCGGAAATCGCTAACTTTTCCGCAGCGAATGTCATTTCAATACATTTTGGAGTTAGCGTTAGCGGTTGGTATCTTTGCTAGACCCCCTGTTATAGGTAAACCTATAATGTTATATCTATAGTAAAAAGTCGGTCCAGGGGGTTTAGCAAATATCCCTTTCTATTAGCGTTGACGCCATATGAAGGGCTCAGGGGAAAACATGCAATGTCACATTTTTATGTTTTTTTAACTGGCAATGCCATTGTTGTGGCAGAACGAAATGCACACTTGCAGTAGCGTGCATAGTTTCGGAGTATTTTTCACTCAAAAATCAATCTTTGAAGTACTTCTTCCAGGGTTCTAAAGTTTAATTTGCGATTTTCTCAGTTCATTGTCTATGTGACAATGCATGTTTTTCCCCAGAGCCATTCATAAGTATGATAACTCAAAATGGAATTAAATTACCTGCGGAAAAGCATTTCAGCGGGTAGGTAATGTCATTCCCATACATTTGGAGTTATCGTTTGGCGTTAATGCTATGGAAATGGAAAGCGATCCTTGCTAAACCCCCAGAACTTACTATAACATTTAGGTAGGTGGTCAGCGTATTATTTTCAGACAGAATGTCCAAATCGGTCAAAAATTCCTGGTCACCTGTCTGCCTACGACAACAACTTGGGCCATTGACTTTCAATGTTGCCAAAATGGTATAGTTGGCGATTATGTATCTAACTAACTAATAATCAACAATAATAATAACTTATGAATTAATCTTTGAAAATTGAAAAAGATGTCAAAGTGGGACTATTTTTAATTGTTCCAAATATTGTCTAGCGATCGGAAAAGGCAAAGTGGTCACAAACCGTCTTATCTATTACGACAAATTAATAACTCAAAGTACCTAAATAGGTGCTTATTAATTAAAAAATACTCAATCTCACTAATTGTAAGCGGTACAATAATATATCTAAGGTCGATGACCCGTCGCGGGGGCTATACTAGCACATTGTTAGTATGTTCTCTATACAAACTTACTTAATTGATACAATGTGTGTAGTGAGCTAATGAGTAACTGACGATGGAGTTGTATTATGAAATAACCTGTAAACGTGTTTTTGGTAAAAGAACAGATGTGTTTGCCAAAATAAACTGATTAAACTTTAACCAGGGACATCTAAAATTGTTGAATTGGTTTTATCATTTGACCGTTATTTATTATTCATCAATTAAAAATATAACTATAGCACCTTTACGTAGGTAGTCGGGTTTGTAGGGTTTGTTGTTTTATATATAGGTAATTTAATGTAATATACTTAGTTTGAAAAATAGCGGCCAGGTGTAAATTCCATGAATTGAATGAAAAAGAAGAGATAAGAAGTATACACCACCGATCGACGAATGATTAGGTACCTACCTACCGTCAAAAACGAACAAAACTTATCTAAATTACAGAATTGACGCCTACTTATTAAATAAGTAGACCTACTAAATCTCTTCGTTTTTGTCCTTTCTCTGTAACGTGAATATTTAATTCGTAGATTATCAATTTATCACAATAGTAGAGTCATCATCATCAACTCGACGTGTTTTATAATACAGGATACATTTCGTCACAAAATTCAATATAGAACAAACCGAATGTTTTCAATCGGTAGTGTGTCAGTGTCATCACGATAGCAGCACGTCTTTTGCTTTTTCCAGTGTTAATGTTTAAAATTGGTGGCGTTTTATGCATTAAGTGCTGAATTACGAGCATGAGTGAAGGCAAGTGATGATATAATGTGGTGAAACGTGACTTTTCGTGTTGCTTCCAAAACTCCATAGAAGCTTCTAGTAAAGTTGCCACCACTTTGCTGGAGCATGACTTAGACTGGACTATGACTATCTGACTTGGACTAGACTATGACTATGACTAGGACATGACTGCGTGAAATATTTTATAACACGATGAAAATATAATACTTGACACTGGCTAAATACATGTGTGGAGCCAAAATATAAAAAAAAGTACAGCGGGAAAATAATATATTGTCACACAAACTATTTCAACAAAAAAAAATCCTAAATTATAATTTTCATGCTCATTGTTAATAACACCTAGACACTGCTTACTAGCTATTATTTTACGTAAATAAGTATGTTAGGTATCTACCATGAAAGCACTGCAACGTACCTAACCTAGAGCTGTGTATAAAATAGCTCATAATAAGTCTGCTGTAACCTTGCTGCATCCTAAAAATTATAGATTCTCTATCAATTAAAATAGTTCCTGCTTAGGCTGAGTGTCCACTTGCAAGACAACTTCTGCAAGAAGCTTCCGACTGATCAGGCTGTTTACTTGTACGTGTATTGTAGAAGTTTAGAGTAGAAAAGCGGCCCTAACTATTATTGTTAATGCAAACCGAATAAATAAAACTAATGGTCTATGAAGCAGTAAGTAGGTCCTCACTAAATAGTACCAGCCTACCACAGATTAAATAATATGGATAAGTACTACTTGCATTGCATTTATTATTTATTTTGTCCTCCACTGTACCAATCGTAGACCGACGCTATATTTAGACTGCGACCTACAAGCACTGTTAGGCATTGTCACTGTACAATAACTGCAATTGTAACTGTCAACGATAAGAGAACGGCCACGGGATAAATTCGACTAATTAGTTAGGTATCTCTATATAAGACACAGTAAGTATGTAGATATCTACTTACGTAGGTATATATGTATCTAACTACTTATGATTTAAAAGTAGGTAAGTATCATAAGTTTCTTCTTCTCGTGTAGGCAAGTGGTCTGCCCTGGTGTCAGAATGAAGGCCGCTCAAAGGCTTTTGACTTGGCTTAACGACTAAGTATTATAATGAAACAAGGGCACTAGGTGTAGGCACAGTTTATAAGGAAATGGAACAGGACAATTTGTACACTGGATCAAAGAGGACAATAATATAAGTTTAAGTAGGTACTAAAACACTACCTATGGATCTTATTTGTATAAAAATTGCAACTGGGTAAAGCTGAAAAGCGTTGAATTATGCCCAAGTACTATAGGTACATTACTTATTTTAATGCTTCAATCATACTACGAAGCAAATCTAATGTTCAGAGAAGGCGGATGCCTGAAATGTCAAACAAAGCACGTATTTTGCAGTAAAGGTATAATTATTTTCTTCAAATGCATTGCTACAACAAAAAGAAGTTAAAGTTAGAAGTATGTATTTGTGTCATACGTACATAGGTAACTAAAGAGGAAAAGAAACATTACACATACTATTTACGGAATACCGAATATATAAAGACGTCGTGAAAAGCATGCCATTTCGCCAACCATCTGCTCACCTTTGATCATCAAAATATTATTTCATAAAAGTTATGTAGTGAGAGCCTTTCAGCTGCACCAAAGCGTAATCTACGCTTCTGCTTCCATTGGCTATCCAGATTATACGTACTTACTTGTACATCATGAATCATGAATCATTCATAAACGTGTCCGCTCGAGTACCTAGAGTAGGTCCACGCAGGCGTGTTCGAGACACGAGAATCACGCGATTATAGATTACCTATGGACATTTTTAGTTTTTAGTCATAAGTAACTGGTAAATCTAGTTTTTGGCGGGATTGCGGAAAAGTTCACATCCACAGAATTTCCCCTATTACATAGGTCCAGAACCGAAGTCTCCATACTTAACCTTGTTTGAACATGAATCAAACCATAGAGCACATTTTTTTTTCTTCTAATGTCAGTTCCTCTTTCAACATACCATACAAATAGTATTACCCGATTTAGTCGGGTACCTAAATAAAAATCTAGCTAGATGTAAAATGTAAATAATAAAAATTATATAACGCCTACATTAAAAAAATATAAAATAATAAAATTACTACTATCTATAGACAAGAGAAAGGTCTATAGATAGTTCATGCAATCTTTTAATAAAAAGGATTCAAATTAAGTAAAACCAGCAGTTTATCCAACAATTATTTTAATAACTCGCGAGTTTTTCAATATTACCAAGTTAAAGGTATTAAAGAACAACAGTTATGTAGGTACAGGGGGTCTAGCAAAGATACCAACCACTAACACTAACGCCAAAGGCTAAATGCTAAAGCTAAAAAAATGTACTGAAATGACATTTCGGAAATCGCTAACTTTTCCGTAGCGAATATCATTTCGATACATTTATGGAGTTAGCGTGAGGCGTTAGCGTTAGCGATTGTGATCTTTGCTAGACCCCCTGGGTCTCAACCAAAATAATGTTTCATATTTTAGGCCAAAAAAAATAACCTTAAAAATGGGAAAACAGTGGGCGTCCACGCGCACGTTTATAGTTGACAATAAAACTATTATCAGTAATTGCACTTTTGTGTTATGTGTGTTCTTTACTATAGAAATGCGCTGAACATATTGTTGAGCGAGTATTAGGTTTCCACCAATCTTCATTTCGACTTTTTCGAACTAGAAAAAGAAAATCCATACAAAAAAATCGGGTAATTATTCAGATGTCGTGTGGCAATACTGATTTTGACATGTCAACTTTTTATTGTAAAATGGTTCTAACTCTTCGTCAAATAGAAATAATTAAAATAATCTTATAAAAATACATGATTAAGGCCACTTACAAGTGAAATGTGATCGTGTGCTTCTGTGATTCGTGCCTCGAGTGATTTCGGCACAGTTTTATCACGCAAGACGGCATTTTTTTTGTATGTATTCAAAAGCACACCCAAGTAACGGCTGATTTTGATTTTGACAGCTGAGAATCAATCACACCCAAAGTGGTGTGTACGGTTTTGCCCTGCTTTAATTTCGTATTAGTGGTCTGGATAAAAAGTCTTTGTTCACATCGTTGCATTGTATTATATCTCAAAACTTGCGCTTTTTCAGAGTTAGTGTTTAAAAATTGGTGGCGTTTTACGCATTAAGTGCTGAATTATGAGCATGAGTGAGGGCAAGTGATATAATAATGTGGCGAAACGTGGTTTTTCGTGTTGCTTCCAAAATTCCATAGAAGCTTCTAGTAAAGTTGCCACCACTTTACTAGAGTATGACTTAGACTGGACTATGACCTGACTTAGACTAGACTATGACTACGTAAAATATTCTAAAAGTCGATGAAAATATACAATACTTGACACTGGCTAAATACACTATCCGGGCTAGCATGCGCACCGCGACAAACATTTCTCGACACTTTATCTCGTGAGAGACCGTGACAAGTGTATGGTAGCGCCTGAGTGTGTCTCACTCTAGCAGCGACGACAAGTTTTCTCGCGGTGCGCGTGCTAGGCTACTATGTGTGGAGCCAAAACATAAGAAAAAAAAAACTGGTAAATCTATAGGATTTATATTTCGTCCACAACAACCTACTGTACGTGTAGAATAAGTGTGGGTTTTTTCACCAATAGTTAAGGTAACCTTGGTTAAAAGCTCTAATAAATTACCATTAGTTAAAATTTGTTAGCGTTGTCAGAACTATTGGTTCTCTTAACTATTGGTCAATAAACCCACCCTAAGTCTATACTAACGTGCTTTGATCAAGTATACTAACGTATCAATCTTTTTGGTCTTTTATTGAATGCCGGGAGCCGATGGATAGAAGAGGCGAGCAGCCGCTCTAAGTGGCGCTCCCTGGGGGAGGCCTATGTTCAGTAGTGGACGTCTTCAGGCTGTTAATGACGATGATGATGATGATGATTGAATGCACCTTTTAACAACCTTGATTTAGATATTAGCCTGATCATTGGCCTTTTGGTCATATGCCTCTTGCTATGTTAAAACTCAAGTTCCCAGGATTCTCAAGAAACGTTCATAATAATACAAGGTAACCTTCAGAATTCGGTACCTAAAAGTAGCTTGACCTTAAGTCAAAAATGGGGATTAGACTACCTGCTTTTGTATTCCTTGGAAGGTCAGATTAGATCGCAAACTTCGACTTTAAACTCATTTGCTTAATTGTAATGGTCGATTGGTTTTTAACTCTTGACAGACAAACTTGATAAGTATCACAGAATTTGCCCTACATTTAACCTTGGATATGTTTTTTTTTTATGAGAATGAATTACGTGACGAGCTGGTCGTTCACCTGATGTCAAGCAATACGGCCGCTCATAACAGTTGCAGTGTCACTCGGAACTTTAAAATATTAAAGTTTTGCGTGACACTGCACTGCGCACGTCATCCTGAGACATCACACAGTCTAGTAATCAGATTACTACATTGTGTAATCAGGTCATAAAGTCTCATTTGCCCCGTAATTTCACTAGCTACAATGTCCTTCAAACCGGAACGTGCTTGCACACTACTGCTTGGCGGCAGAATGACTGGCAAAGCGGTGGTACCTACCTAGACGAACTTTGCAGAAAAGTCCTACCACCTAGTACATATATGTAAATGCTTATTAATTTTTTTAACTTAGCAATAGAGCCTTGTTTATTCAATTTAGCCAAAATAGAGGGATTCCGAAATTCAAAAACTTGCAGAAATAAATAGCGGTGTACCTGCGGGTGTCCCAGGAGGATTCTTGGACAGGCTGCATATTCGTTAAAATTCAACCAATTTCTAATTCGGTCAAAATTGATTGAATCGGAAAAACGTGCGGATGAAATCGCTGGATGCCCAGCCCATAGCCTCCATCCATTAACTGAAATTAGATCTTTAATTACAGAATAAATAATGCATGCTTTACTCATAGAAGAATAATGCTTCCTCTATGGCTTTACCTGGCAAAAAATAAAGAAAGCTCCTGTTAAAACCATCGGTAGCAGAACCGAGTCAATACGTAAACACCTGCCTGACTCATTCGCGCCAGTGAAAGTGCGTTTAATTGATTGCTCACACCCGTGCGCGCGTTTACCATCGACCCGTAATTAGCAACTTCCACTCGATACTCAGAACATGGATCAAGGTACTTTGACGCAATAAGTAGGTACCTACATTTGAAGTACCTACCTAAGTATATTGAGAAGTAATTCACTTTCAGAAACATTTAGATATACCTCCTCTACAATCTGGCACTACACGGCTGCACAGAAAAGAGAGATAATTTACCTACCGTGTTACCATTATTGAGCCAGATTGCTTATTAATTATTATGGTTATTGGTTACTATGATCCGAAGGGTTTTGTACGCGATATTAATGGCTATTTTAGCGAAGCCCACTTCCATCCGGCCATTTCATCGAAAGCCCACATCTTCAAAATGCCATATCCTCCAGAAGAATGGTAGTGTGATCCGAAAAGCGAATATTTATCTAAAAGGATTCCTGTCAGCCCGAAATGTCCTACAAACTTGATTTAGCCCCATACCAAACCACCGTAATTGAGTTGAACACAATGCCCCACGTTAACTATCACTCACTATATAAAACGTATTTGTATGTATGTGTGTCACTTTGCATGACAAGGGAGCCATTTGAATGGCTCTGGCTGAATGTGGTCGAAATTGTAATGCGACCTTCGTGCTTGCTGGCCCTTGGAAAAACAAAAATCTTTACGGTAGATATCAGTGACGATAAATAAAGAAACGATACCTAGTGTACATAAAAAAAAATTTTTGAGGGCAATATGCCTTTATTACTCGAGCTAACTACTACAATAATAAAAACTAAACTAAACTAAAACTAACTACACTGAAAATTGGTACCTACTACTTATTTTTTTAGGGTTCCGTGCCCAAAGGATAAAGCGAACCCTATTATTAAGGCTCCGCTGTCCATTTGTCCGTCCGTCTGTCACCAGGCTCATGAACCGTGATAGTAAGAAAGTTGCAGTTTTCACAGATGATGTATTTCTGTAATTCTGTTGCCGCTATAACCACTCAGGCGCGGCGCGGCGGAGATTTTTTGATTGGGCATTTCTAAGTATTCCTGAACTTTTTTCTAGATGGCCTTTGTTGTTTTTGTAGTTGGATGATTCTATATAAGGTATATAACTCTTCTAGTTAGATGTTTCTATTATTTGGACGATTTTCTAGTAATTTTTGTATACTTAATTGCTTTTGGTTTTGTTTTTTGATATTAGTCGTGCTAATCGATAGGACTGTCTCACGATTTGTGACTGCGCTAAATATCCAAAAGAAATCTACCTTGAAGATTACATGTTCCTGCACCCCGTGCCTCGCATAACTTAATTTTTCGCAAAGCGTGGGTATGACATCACCAGAATCGATGCCAGAAATGCAGTAACTTACATTGTTAGTATTGTGGTCCGTTCGCGGCGCTGTTTGCAAACAACTTGTTTATTTTGACAACGTAATGATGTTATTAAAATAAAAATATTCTATGTGGACCTTATACTGATTCATTTCTTATTTACTCTACTTTTGAAGTTTTCAATCTTCAGCTTATGCTTGTTTCTGCACATAATCCTAAGCTCGGCTAGTCGTAGTAGGCGTACAGTAAGGGTGAGTTTTTCATCTGTAGTAATGGTAACCATGGTTAGAATTCGTTGGAATTTTTGTCCATGGGTTACCTTAGCCCTTAACTACCGATCAAAAACCCACCCTATGCTGGGTACGTATTTAGTACATAAGAGATAATAGAGAAAGGGTCCAGCAATTAGTTTTGTGATAGTTCTTAAATGCGATTCTGATTTCTGTGTCTCAACGTCACGGTCCAATTGTAGATGCGTGACCGAAAACCGTATCCAATATGTTCAATTCAATGCCATAGGTCTGTTTGGTATCAGATTTAGTTCATGTTCGAGTAGAGATCGTCGGGGCACTGTCAGAAAACCATACAATTCCAACAAATTGTTGGTCGATGGCCTGATTATTCTGTAAATCCGACATAGTGTTACTCGCTAAACAAATCTAATTTACCCGCCATTTGTTTACTTAAAAATACTTCGAGCAATAGGTAGTGTAGCTAGTAGCATTTAGAGTAGTAAGTAAGTAGTTGATATTATTGTAATGGATATATGTTTGTGCCGTTTGGGGTCGAAACAAAGGGACCGTGGGGACCAGGTGCTTTTGAAATTTTCAGGGACTTGGCAAAACTTGGCGGAGGCAACCAGTGACCAGAACGCTGGCTGTTATTTTGCCCAAAAAAATCAGCATTTCCATTCACCGTGGCAATGGCAATGCCGCCAGCGTTCTGGAAACATTCCCCTCCACCAAGGGCCTTTTTGATAATTTGTGATTTTTTATTTTATTTTATAATGTTCTAATTTTAGGTTTAGTATTTAGTTTTAGGTTTTAGGTGTAGTTTTAGTTAAATAATAATGGGTTCATGTTATTTTTTTACGTATCTTCCATATCTCAAGAGTATATAATTTTCTACAAAAGAATAAAAGCAGAAAAAAGCAAAAGCTTGTCTTATAAAGAAAGCAAAGAGAAGAGCGAAGTCCTCAAGGATTTAGAATAAAGCAACAACCTAAAACGACCAAAAACCAGATGGTAGGGAATCAATAGAAACATTTTCAGGATAATGAAGGTTGACCGTATTCTATGCGATCATATAATAAAGTTAATTTCGGAAATCGGCGAATGAAACATCACGGCAACTATATCAGCAGTAAGGACACTAATAATGAATCAGCTTTATATCGCTATTAAACCTCTTACACTAGCAAACATGTAATAGGTCCGTTAAAAAATAATTTCTAAGTAGGTAAGCATGGATGAAATAAATTAATAGCTCCATGTAGGTAAGTATTAGACTTTTAGAATTCGACAGTCTGAAAATAATTGATTGAATCAGGCGTGACCTCGCGGAAGTTCATCTTAAATACAAAATGAAACAAGAATATCTAGTGTAGTGTAGTGTAGTGTAGTGTAGTGTGTGTGTGTGTGTGTGTGTGTGTGTGTGTGTGTGTGTGTGTGTGTGTGTGTGTGTGTGTGTGTGTGTGTGTGTGTGTGTGTGTGTGTGTGTACACGCGCGATATACAAAACGACGATGGCCATGATGGATTTAGCACACTAGCAGCCAACCTAAGCAGATGTGCCAGACTGCCAGCACTACCTAGTACCTACTGTGTTCCGCATTGACTATAAAACCAGGTGTTCCGGTTTGAAGGGCATTGCAGCTTAGTGAAATTACTGGGCAAATGAAGCTATGACCTCATCTCAGTCTAGAAACCTTATTTAAAGGTTAAAAATTCTGACACCAAGGCTGACCACCTGCCTACACAAGAAGAAGAAGATTATTAGACTTCTTAGTCTTCTGTATCTTAGTTGTTACTACTTATTATGGAATTTCTTAATTATAGACTTAAAAGATCCTACTCATTTTGTTTCCAACCCCATTTAACTCGTAATGAAAGTTTTGTCAAGTCGTTATAATTAGCAAATAATAATCCTATCTTCAGAAA
Organism: Ennomos erosarius; assembly: GCA_963580505.1. Lineage (NCBI taxonomy): Eukaryota > Metazoa > Arthropoda > Insecta > Lepidoptera > Geometridae > Ennomos > Ennomos erosarius. The sequence goes on along the minus strand of OY756999.1, from coordinate 5,340,669 downwards.
TTACGTTACCTTCCTTGCTCTTTCTTGCGTATCTTCTCAAGAATGTGGACGACTTTCGTAATTATTGTAATTGCTATTTTATTTACGTTTAAATGTATGTACTTACACCTTCGTACCACAGATTTACGTGGAGGATTTATTATCAAAGTCAAATGATGAAATATATTAAAATAGTAATTATGAATTTTGAACACATTGGCATGAATCTTGAATCTCAAAGGCATGCGTAGTTATCCTGAAAGAAAATATATGTCCCAGAAAGCCTAACGAGCTAAATAACGGTAGTTATCGGAAGCCGCATCAGCTTTTACCACAGAGATAGCATCTAGCCAATTGTGTGGACTGTTCTCACGAGACTCCCAGGCTTGTATTCCTCATTACTTGTCTAAAGACAGCCTTCCGCAATCTTGGAGACATATATTCTAGACTATCGGACCCTAAAATATTTGTTAACAAGTATTCCTTTTGGAATAAATAATCATGACATCAGTAAATGGGTAATTGTCATATTTGTCGGACATCAAATACCAATGGTTTTGCGACTTTTATTAACCTTTCTAGTTTCTATTACGGGGTTACCATATCGTTGAACAAACAAAAAAATACTAGCAAAGCTAAAGTCATTTTCAACTTCCAACTTTGCCAATTAATAATAATAGATGATCAAACGATTTTCTAAAGTGAAGTTCGATCACTATTATATGAATAGCTCCATTATATTATTAGCGAAGATATAGGAAATATAATCAAATATATGTGACTCGAAAAAAGAAAATCCCAGCTATTTCCTGAGCACCCTCGTCAAGCTATCCGAGTTGGTTAAAGGAGGTCGAGACGAGACTCCAGCCGAGGTATCTAGTAGCCGAGACGAGACTCCGCTTCAAGTATCTAATAGTAGACTGGCTGGCCAACGTTATCCTATAGGTATAACCGAAGTATCTTTTGTATTCCAATCACATTTCATTTCAAGGAGGAACCTTAATCATTCTTTGAAATGCAATAAATAAATAAATATCGGTGGACATTTCACACAGAGCGCCATCTAGCCCCAAACTTAGCATAGCTTGTACTATGGGAACCAGATATAATAGATTAGATTTTTTCACCTCATGCGTCATCGGCCTAATACATTCCCACTGATGGGACATGGGCCTTATCCCACATAGAGATTGAAGAGAGTGTAGGCCACAATCAATCGCGATGGCCAAGTGCGAGCTCGTGGATTATAGGTGCCATGGCAAAATATCAAACAAATAAGAAAACATTGCTGGTAAAATACAATTTTCTTTCAAAACCGATTATAATATATAATTGATTTCTCATGATCTAAAAACTTTGTTCTTCCATGGTTCATTGACTCAGTAGCCACTATAGCCACAACAACTAGAGACAGAATAAATAACTGAATTTTTAATATATTTCAACCATTGCGTTTATCTTCCGTATAATAAACTCCCCTCAGTGACTGGACTACGCAATGTAATTTAAGATATAGCTCTACCTCTGAGGATGTAGGCACAATATAGACAGTATGGACGTATCGACTTATGTATTAAAATACATTCGAAGCTCTTATAGGCTAGACGTGCGCATGACCGCGACATATTTCTCGTAACTTTTTCTCATGAGGTACCGTGACAAAACTATGGTAGCACCTAAGTGTGTCTCTCTCAACAGCGACGACAAGTTTAGTGTGGTGAGATCAAGGAAGTAGTACGTATATTTCTAGTAGTATGGGTCAAAAATCTTTGGGTAAGATATCGAGATAGAGTCGTAACGTAGAGGTTTCGAGGTGTAACCTCGAGCTTCTTGGCATTACTCTGTCATCTAACCTCAACTTTGGGTCATTTATAGAGTCAAAGGCTAAACTAGCTGCTAAAAAGCTGGGCGTGCTTACTAAGGTTAGGCAGTACTTCGTACCTGAACAGCTTCTTAATTTGTACCAAGCTCAAGTTCGATCGTGCATGGAGTACTGCTGCCACCTTTGGGATGGGTCTGTTAAGTACCAGCTGGAAGCCTTAGACTCTATTGAAAAGCGTGCTAAGAAGCTCATAGGCAACGACTTTTTTGAGGCTCGTCTAAAGAGCCTTGAACATAGACGAAAGGTTGCCAGTTTGTCGGTCTTTTATCGTCTACATTTTGGGGAGTGCGTACTGGAGTTGCATAATCTGATTCCGCCATCACCGTTCCACCATCGAACAACCAGATGTACAAAAAAACGTCACCGTCGAGGTCATCGAGGTAGCGTCATTAGAAGTAGACTTTATTGCTACGAGTAACCATGTCTAATTGCCCATACTGTTCGTATTGCTGGCAGAGAACGTTGCTCTGGATGCAATTCATGCAATGCAATTTCGCCAGGCTATTGAAGTTTTTAAAAGAAATTGGAAACTTTCTTACTTATGTTATAGAGTGAAACTTGAGCTATGTAAATAATGATTTGGGCGTTTTCTTTGATGGGTGCGTTCTATTGGGAAAAACTGGCGACTGAAGTTTTCGGTTTTCAAACTTAGTTGTAAGTACAAAAAGACACCCTTAGAACAATAGGTGAACCATGGACATGTTCCACAGGTATAAAAAAGCATAACAGTAGGTATCGCCTGCTGCTCTGTTAGTGATTCAAATTTTTCGTAATTGAAAATTAATCTGTTGATTAGTCAGGAACTTTTCACTTGCCGAAGGAATGCCATTTGAATGCAATAAGCCTCTAAACTAGGTACCTAATAGTACCAATTGAGTAAACTGTCGAACGTGCCTGTGCTCCGCCACTGCGGATATAGCAAAGCAACCAAACAATGATAAATAAACGTACACGACCGTTGTCCGTACCGTACGTTCGGCCAATTTCTCTCTATTTGGTCACAGCGACAACCGTGGTTCGAACCACTTCGGGGCACGTGCCGGAGTCACGAGCCAGTCGGCGGGTGGCTTTATGTCGCTGGCACACGGGAGACAATGAAAGATTGCGAGCGAAAAGCAGTCTAATCGAATTTATTTATTTATTTATTTATTTATAAGGATATCTCACACGTCAATTTTGATCATATTAATACTTAAAAAAAGTACCTACATAATATTTCAGTCACGAAAAATCTGTAAAAATAATAATAATAAAAATATAAATTGTCCAACAGTTCCCTGTGACATAGTTAAGGTTGGATCATGGATCGATTTGTCTGTCAGGAATTCATCTACACTGTAGTAAGCTTTCTCAAGCAGTAGCATCTTGAGCTTGCAGCGGAAGGAGCTGTGACTTTGTGCATCAATTATACTCTTGGGGAGAGTGGGTATGGTGGGGTGGTGAATAGGTGGGTGCCTAGATTTTTTTTTAAATTGTATGTTTGTGCAACTGTCAGATGTGAAATGAGCTTCCTCCGGCTCTCTTCCCAAAGCTGCAACAAGTAGAATTTTAAAACGAGGTTTCATAGGCTGTGGTGACCTCTTCCCATGAGAAGGGCAGTTTACTTATTTTCTAAAAAAAAAAGAAAAAAGATATACCCGTGAGTTCTTGTAGTGTTGGTAATTTGGTATCTCACTCTAACTCTTCAGGGTGGCTATCCAAATGATGCCTCGCTTAGGGTGGGTTTTTCACCAATAGTTAAGGTAACCATTGGTTTAAAATGCTAACAAATTCTAGCCAAAGGTTAAAAGAGTTTTTAACCACTGTTTACCTTAACTATTCGTAAAAAACGCACCCTTAGCTGTTGTGAGTTGTGTTGTGTTTGACGGGCCCGATAGCTCAGTTGGTACTATCCCTGCCTTCTGAACTGAGGGTTCGATTCCTACCCGGGACAAACATTTGTGTGATGAACATAGATGTTTGTGCTGCGTCTGGGTGTTATATTGTATTCTATGTATGTATTTACAAACAAAAAAAGTATATAAGTATTGTATCAGTTATCTGGTTCCCATAGTACAAGCTATGCTTAGTTTGGGGCTAGATGGCGCTGTGTGAAATGTCCACACATATTTATTGTGACGATAACGCCGCATGACGACGGAATGAAGGTGGCAAAGTTCTGCTCGAATATTATTAAAGTGTAAGACAGACATACATAAAGATGTTGGCATTGTGGTATCATGGATCTTTCTAGTCCTTATATTTTCCTGTAGCGTTGGGTTTCGACCCCGTTTTCCGGGTTGGCCCACTCCACTCGTCAGCGCCCTAGTCTCGTTCAGGAAATGAATTTAAGAGCAAACTCTTAGAACGCATTACCTTGAATCGACTTTCAGTGAAACGGATTTTTGATATTGTTCCTTGTCTTCATTACTTATTAAACTTCGAGTAATTTTGTAAGAGCTTCGTTCAATGCCTTTAAAATGTACAGGTTGTTCGCTGCCGCTTTTGGAAAGTGTAATCTACCCTGCAGTATACTTAAATAAGAGTTTCGATCCCAACTCTAGAAAGCGTTTAACTGGTAAAACTGCAACAAATGGTTTATGACGGGATCCGTGTGATTCATTATAATATTTCTTCTCTCGAGAGAGAAGAAATATTATAATGTCGATTTTTGCGCTCGTACCCCTGAAGCTCTTACTTTTACCGTTTTATTCAATGCTAAATGTTTCTTTATTTAAGTACTTATATCCTTTATGGTTTTATCATATTATTTAAATAAACTCTGTAATCATAATTATGAATTAATAACCCAATATAACAACATCTGAAAATAACCAGAAACCGTGTAGTTTCATAATACAATTAAAAATTGTTTTTTATTCTTTCGTAGCTGTTTTGTTTTAATTCAACACGAGCATTGAACATCGACGATTCCATTGAAAATTGTCCGCGAACAAAACGAATTCATACCAACGAGTGCCATTGTCCTTTATAATTGGACCATTCGTCATTTATTTCGCTATTATTTTGCTTTTCCGTTAAATACTCAGCTTTTAGTTAAACTGCCATCCCGTTTTCAGTTATTCGAACTTTATTATTTTTGGATACCCTTTGTGGATGTCCCTGCTGCATTTAATATTTTAAATTATCCATCATATTTTGTCTGGTTACCCTAATTAATAAATAATAGGTAGGTACACAGAATTTTACATCCCAAATGACCCTAACTAACCCATCGAGATAATATAACTAGACAGCATTCACAACCCTATCATCACCGTGTAACCTCTACTGGTCTAAAATTAACACTATCCTTAAAGGAGTTAACTGTATCACTCTTCAGTTCAAAGGTACTTCTAGGCTAGTCCTTCGGTTACGTAGTAACATATTAGTGATCTGTTTTGGGAAGTATGTTGTATATTATTTTGATATTTGAATATTTATCTCATTGATCTCCGACCTCCAACAGCCTACTGCACACATGTAAACGTGCTAAGCCTCAGCATTATAAATCATAAATCTAGTGTTATTGCGACTGCGCTCGACGAGTTACTACAGCTGTCATACAATTCCGGAATTAAATTAAGTCTTAACTTATATCAAACCGACAGAATAGATAGACAAAGGCGGCAATATTCCTTAGTTACCGCAGGAACCACGTTTTAAGTTTCCATGACAACCTACAGGGTTGCCAGTCTCCATTTCCCACAAGGATTTGTAGGGTGGCTAGTATCTATTTTCCCTTGTATGTTGTAGTTCCATGACTTTCCCTGAAACGGTGACTTAATTTTATTTTAATGGCTCCGGTAAGCTAGAGACATATTTCCCTGGGGAGAGCAATAAATTTATATCAGTGGGGTCGTTAAACTAAAGGTTCTTAGTAATAAATAGCCTTAATGTACTTATTAATTTATTAAATAAAAATATGTTCTACTACATCTTATTGTTGGGTTTTGTTCGTCATAAAAATAACATAAAAGTTCAACATGTAACTAAGTAGTAAGTCTTTATTTAGGCTACAATAATTAAAGCAATCTTAAATAAGCAAGTTCTATTAAGTAGTATCCAATAACATCCTTTTTTGGCTATGTATAAAGTAAGTTTTAGAAACTAAAGAATGCCTAAGCAACGTTTTGCTATGAATTGTAAATTCGTAAGTAAACCCATCGTTTATATATTTTCTTACGTTGACAACCCTAAGCAGACAGCGTTCCAAATGAATGATGAAAATTATTCGCTGAGAAAAGGAAATATAGAATTTCCCGGGAGACCGGATTGCGCTGTTTGTCCCTCCTTTTTGTTTGTGATTAATTTTATATCAATCATATTTATGTTGGTCGTTCGAGAAATCGGAAATTAGGTTATCATGGAGTTCCTTTTGCTTTTCTTTTTTGTCATTGGTTATTTGATATTTGATGATAAAATAATGTGCTAGTGTAGAATTTCAACTTTTGCTTAGATTTACGGCACAAACGGGAAGAAATGGGTGGTCCTATTCTCACACGCCGCCGGGAGCACATATATCTATAATAATCCATATACTTAGACCATAAATCAAACTCACATCTGGGTAAATGCCAAGATACCTTCCTAGATGGAGCTGCAATCCCAAAAATGTTTTTAAACTTTTTTCACTTGCCAAGCGCGCTGGTAATGCTTTCAGCATACTCTGCCGGATTATGCTCATATTTCAAGCTGGGGCGTGCCATATCACAGAGTTTATATTACAGGTTTGAGCTTCACACGATATGCTTGGTTTGGTATTTTTGCTGAAATGTTTCACATCACGGAGGTACTTGTGGGAATATAAGATATTTTGAGATTAAAGTTTTTGAATATCTTTTTATAACGAGGGTTCTTAAAAGTGGTACATAGTTTGCTTAATATTTGAAGTCCAGGAAGGTAGCCACAACCACAACATTCGTCAAATTAGTTTTTGGTCAAATTGTTGATTTGTCAAATTGTAGGTACCTACATTTGTCATTTTCGGAAATGATATCGTTTGAGTTTTAAAATCTGGCAACTTTCTCAAACTTTAGAGATACATTTGCTGCAGCGGTAGGGATTAGTTTTTGTTTTTCCTTAAAAATAGTGAATTTACTAAGGGTATAAATAATTACATCTGGGTATAAACTATTTACTGACTCTAAATTATTATGAATTTTCATTTTATAGTTTCATTTCATTAGAAATGCGGTGTAAAATATACCGATAGTGTAAATTTTTTTTTATGTACCTTAAATCAACATTATCAGCTAAAATTGTAGGTACAGTTAGTTATTTTTTGTCATGGCAATACTTTTTTTTTCTTATATATTGGCTCCACACATAGTGTATTTAGCCAGTGTCAAGTATTATAATTTTTCAGTGTTATGAATATTTCACGTTAAGTCAAGTCTAAGTCATGCTCCAGTAAAGTGGTGGCAACTTTACTAGAAGCTTCTACGGAATTTTGGAAGCAACACGAAAAACGACGTTTCACCACATTATATCACTTGCCTACACTCATGCTCGTAATTCAGCACTTAATGCGTAAAACGCCACCAATTTTAAACATTTACACTGGAAAGCACAAGTTTTGGGAAATAATACAATGCAACGACGTGAACTTTTCCGCGTTCCCGCCAAAAAAAAACTCGGCAATACATCTCTTGGACATCGTTCCTTTGATATTAATTAAGGGCATATTATTACTTTTACTGCCCTTCCCTAGCTTTATTAATAACAGCTGTAAGGGGTGAAATGCTCCGTTTCAACAAATTTTATTGCATGCGTTGTGGTTATTAAATACAATAGCCATAATATAACGTTTTATTGCCTATTAAAGTAGGTTTGGGGAGCTGTAATAATTTAGTTTTGATTATTGTAATTTTAGTTGATTTGATCGCAACACACGATTTTTTGAAATAGATTGTCAGGACTTTTGGACATATCGTTCGAAATATTTTTAAATCTATTAAATACTTATGTACTTTAATTCAAGGCAAGTTATGGCTAGATTGGCCAGGTTCCTAGCCTATCAAATTATAAAATTGCCTTAGTAATACTGCACCTGGAAACTTATTAACGGGCGCTACTGGCAACTTTAATTTATTTATTGTTATTACTAATTTGTTTCTAAATTATTATTACCCACGGCAAAACGAAGGAGAGGGCAATACCTTACCAAGTAAACAGGTGCCTAATTACCTACGTATACCATGTCATACCTACTTTAACTACTACTTTTACCTACTTTTACTAGGTGGTAGGACTTTTCTGCAAAGTTCGTCTACCAGTTATTCTGCCGTCAAGCAGTAGTGTGCAAGCACTACTGTGTTCCGGTTTGAAGGGCATTGTAGCTAGTAAATTACTGGGCAAATGAGACCTTATGACCTGATTACAGAGTCTAGTGATCTTAATTACTAAACTGTGTAATGTCTCAGGATGACATGCGCACTTGCGCAGTGCAGTGTCACGCAAAACTTTATTATTTTAAAGTTCCCGAGTGACACTGCAACTGTTATGGGCGGCCGTATCGCTTAACACCAGGTGAACCACAAGCACGTCATCTATTCTCATAAAAAAAACTTACTTAAAATACCTAATACTTTATTAATATTAGTAAGAATCGCAGGTCACGTCTGAATTATCATCAGACTCGGTATCTATCTCATTCAAGTCACGTCCCAACACCAAGTTCGATGACACAAATGCATTTGGCTGTAATTAGTAAGCAGGCCCAGTTACTGCCCGTTGCAGGCCCTAATGGACGAATTAAGGGTACTGAGCGCATAACGGGATGTCCTAAAACTGGTGCGGGAAGCCCTTGATAGGAATTTAAAGGAGCCGTTGGAATGACGATGACTTTTGAGCATCAAAAGCGTGTCTAGAATAGTTATACGTCAATTGTTTTTCTTTTATCTGCGGTGAAGAACTGGCATTTTTGTGACATTTTATTTTTTTCTTTTTGTGGTCAGGGTAGGTATTTAGGCAGTAAATTCTTGCACTTTTGTGACTAAAGTTCAGCTAGGGTGACAGGACAGATCAACACTATTGTAGTATGGGAGCCCCCTTAAATATATTTTATTCTCAACATCATTATACAATAGTGTCAGTATATTAGCAAGGAAAAGTGGAAGGGTAGCCGGCACATGATGGCAGACACTTTGTTCGAGACAGCAATGTCTAGACTGAGATCCACCCCAAGACACTTCGACAAAGGTCTCTGACTTATCTTTCGGTGACAACAAAGTCAGATACTGAATCTATTGAGGTTTTTACTGTAATAGACGTAGGTAGTGTAGGTAAACGAGCGCTTTCACGTTAATTTACACGTTTTGAATCATATTCCCAGATACTGCGCAAAACAATTAAAGGAGCAGACAATAATTTCCCGTTCAAAGCTTTGAAATTTGTATGTCAGGGAAGGAACCTTAATTGTTCCTTCAGGTTTCATCTAGAATTCGCGTCTAAGTTTACCTTAGTTTTCGGAACATACATTTTTGGCTTCTTGAACCTTCTCAGAGCTTTTCAGTAAATTGGATAGTAGCGAATCTTTTATCCGAATATAATGAAAAAAATAACAATATTATGTATTATAGGTGGTGAGGTATGATTATAGGTGTAGGTATCTACTACGACCAGCTAGGCGGTTATGTAATTTATTTGAAAACTACAGAAACTCAAATCTTTATGAATTCGACAATTTCAATACGCTGTATATATTGTGCTCTGTCCCACCAGTGGGAAGGAAGGGTTAAAATAAAGAGAAGATTTCACTAGTTACAATTAAAATTACGTGTTTTGATTGTTATTAAATGCCATGTTGCGACAAGTGGCATTCTTTAACGAATAGATTAGTTTATTTTAGTGGCGATACCGCCTAAATTTCATCTAAAATACTTTAAAAAATCCCTAATCAAAGACAAAGAGATAGTGTTTTATTGCAAATAGGCTCTTTATAGCACTTTTACTCGTAAACTGATTACGTTCGACCTCACGATTGATCGATATCCATTGTTTTCGCTAATGACATCGTAGCCCAGAACAACTCTATTATTAACTAGCGCTATTGTTATCGAGGCTCCTGGATGATATCATACTCACTGAGGCTTCCACACGAACTCATTTCCTTCAAGCATTTACTTACAATCACTACTGCCATATGTGAACTTATGCTACTACTGTGTAGTTTGTCTTTAAGTTTAAATAGTCTGTGAGGAGACCTTTACCACGGATTACTGAATATGTTACTGCGTAACCTTTTTTTTTTTTTTTGGTCCACACAGTGTATTTAGCCAGTGTCAAGTATTGTTATTTTTCATCGTCGTAATCCAGTCTACGTCATGCTCCAGTAAAGTGGTGGCAACTTTACTAGAAGCTTCTATGGAATTTTGGAAGCAACGCGAAAACTCACTTTTCACCACATTATATCACTTGCCCACACTCAAGCTCTTATTGCGTAAAACGCCACCAATTTTAAACATTAATACTGGAAAAAGCACAAGTTTTGAGAAATAATATAATGCAACGATGTGAACATTTCCGTGTTTCCGCCGGAACTCCCTACGTAACCTTTACTATTAACCTAAAAAGTTTACTCGGCTACTTTATGTATTCAGTTGTTTTGGTCGTACATTTACTTCTATTTTTATGCAATCAAATAAAAAAAAATAACAGGCCAACTGAAAGTCGGCCTCGCGCACGATTGTAGTATGGGAGCCCCCTTAAATAACTATTTTATTCAGTTGTTTTAGTGTTTGTTGTTCTTGTTATAGCGACAACAGACAACAACATCATCAGTGAAAATGTCAACTGTAACTATCACGGTTCATGAGATAAAGCTTGGTGACAGACGGGTCGTTGAAGAAAATCCGAACATGGCGGTTGTGAATTTTGAATATATTTTTCAAAACTAGTGTATCTTGAACTTTAATGTGTAATAAGGGTGGATTATTTTCCGTTAAGTGTTCGTGAATGTGCACGAGTATTGGCAAATAGTTTCAAGATCATAAAACCATTCATTTTCGTTTTTGCTTCAACGGCCTTTTTTAGAGCCTTCAGTAAAATATCCACCATTTTACTGTTGGCGTTTTGACTGACAAAATATGACTTTGACTTGACATAACCGTACAAATCTTTACTCACTTGACATTGGCAGAATTATTGCTAAACAGCGATAGAAAGCCATTAACGAAGAAGAAGAAGACGTTGGTGACAGACGGACAGCCGACCCTTAGTAATAGGGGTCGCTTTAACCATTGCGTACAAAACCCTAAAAAACAGTGGAAAGCGTTTTTACCCCTTTCTTTCCACATTCACCCTCCACCCCTCAAAGAATTCAAACTAACTTTAACCACAGATTACTAAACATGTTACTACGCAACTTTAACTACCGGCACGGTAAAAAACAGTACAGAAAATCCCCGACAACGATAGACAACAACAAACATTCGTCTAATTCCGTCGGGGTTACAAGCGATTTTATACCAAACCATTAGCCGTCGTCCGTCGACCCCGGCGATCTCGCTAGACTGGGATACATTGTTTACTGATGTTGCCAGTTACCTTACTTTATTGCAAAACTGATGTCATTAGTTTGATGCACAATATTATATAGGATATGGGAGCCGAGGGTGTAATGAACAATGCACACGCGTGTCATACGACGTTTTTCATCACACTTGCGAGGAAATAAACAGACTCTTATTGTCTTAATTATTAAAACAATCATTGAAAGTACCATTCTCAAAATGATATTGAATTGATTTTGATGGCATTTGTAAAGTTTGAGAGCTTGATAGTTTATTATTATTTCATAATACTGTTCGGTTATTTTATCCATTGTATTACCAGCACTTGTAAGACAATAAATGAAAGCGTTTAAATGGGTTACATTTTTGACAGCTGATATCTCAGTTTCAATTTTGAAACCTTATTATTTTCGTTTGTAATTGATGCCATGACCTGACATCGTGACATGCTCTAGACAAATGATTTTAAGTATTTGAAATCTTATTTTATTGAAATGAAAACTAGGTAATTTAGTCTGTATGGCTCTGTCGTCAACTGAAAATAAACCTTGCCCTTTTATAATAACGGAAGATACCTTAGGTACTGCTAACGCTTCTCCACCTCGTTGTTTTGCCTTCATTAACTACCACAGTGTACCTAAAAGCATACTGGTGACGTCACGGACCTCATACAAGTTAAATACAATCGTAATAGGCTGGTGGCAAATAGAACACGCCAAGGGCTGCAGAAAGCAAAGTTGACTTATTTATTTCAAAGGATTCATTATTATTAGGTAGCGTTTGCCAAAAAAGACAAACAAGATAATTATCTACGCCTGATTGTGTGGCTTCAGTTTGTATTTTTTGTAATCTTTGTGCTTGAAAGACATAAAGTCATAAAAGCTATGGTAAAGCAGTGTTGTCAACCCTAGCAGTAAAAAACAGTACGACAGTCTAAAAAACCCAGTAAAAAACAGTAAACATATTATTTCATAATAATAAATCTACTGTTTTAACACGTCAAAATTCATAGAAACGGTGTTTAGTTTACAATGTATTTAGTTAACAATCTACATGTTCATACATTATTTTTATTCCAAAGAAAATTAAAAAAGTGCTCAAAGAAATTAATTACATTTTTAATCTTCTTCCGAAAGTGAGCCGTGATAGGTATTCAAAGATGTATTATGCCACAGATATTAAAATAGTAGGATTATGCTCAGCTATAAAGCAAGCCATTTTGACTTCACTTTCTTTTGCTATTTTTTATGGATTTTATGATTTTTGGACTTTAGTTCGTATTTAATACCTTTTTGTGTGTTTAGGGGGAATTGGTCAAAAGATAAATCAATACTCATTGTTTTAAAATGGTACCACTTTCGAAAATACGTAATAATCAAATTAATTGATCTTGCTTCAACTTGCCGAAAACAGAGATTGTAATAATGATTTACAGGATCTTCCCGTATAATAATAGAGTAAGTAATTAAGTAGCAGCAACTTTTCTATGCGCTATGTTGTATGTTTATTGCGATTTGTATCGGATGGCCCTAAAATTATAGAAAAACAGTAAAATTTGTACCTCAAACAGAAAACAGGGTTGCTATCAAAAAACAGCAAATCTACTGTTAAAACAGTAGGGTTGGCAACACTGTGGTAAAGCAATAGGGCGTCTGCCTGCCCTACGTTCTACGTGGTAAAGTAGGTAGATACCAGCATTAGTTCGTTCACAAGCAAAATACCGTTAACGTCAAGCTTTACCGCATTCCATGCCATACCAGGAATGCGGTAGGGTTTACTTAAACACCGTTTGTATTGATTTGAAAAATTCAGTGCAATTCAATAAAACCAAAGGTACAAACTTCATAGTTTCTACAGAAAATGCCCAACCACATTAGCACATTTAACTGCACAGTTATTGTTATGCCCAAGTGAGCTGTGAAACACACCCAATCAGGGACTTAACAAATAAGGATCAACTTTGCATAACCATTAAATAATAAACGCAGTTAAAGACCTCAAACCCGTCAATTACCATAAAGAAAGCACGTGTAAGTACACCGAGTGAAAGACAAGCGGAAATCTTTAAATTCATGAGGAGATCTATCGGGTGCCTTTCTGAGTACACACCTGTTTCGGTGGTGTTTGAATAACAACAGCCGTGGACGGGTCGTAAATAAATTTGCGTTTCATATGAAATAAGTACATAGATACTGTAGAAAATAGCTGTTTAGAGTAAGGCGCCATTTTCCATTTATCTTATCTTTTTTTTTATGAGAATGAATGACGTGATGAGCTATTCGTTCATCTGATGTTAGCGACACGGCCGCCGATAACAGTTGCAGTGTCACTCGGAACCTTAAAATAATAAAGTTTAGCGTGTCTCTTCACTGCGCACGTCATCCTGAGAGATTACACAGTCTAGTAATCAGATTACCACAATGTGTAATAGAGTCTCATTTGCGCAGTAATTTCACTAGTTACAATGCCCTTCAAACCGGAACACAGTAGTGCTTGCACACTACTGCTTGGCTGCAGAATAACTGGCAAAGCGGTGGTACCTACCAAGACAGCAGAAAAGTCCTACCACCTAGTAAACCCACAAACCCAAAAACCCAAACCCAAAGGCTGAATTCTTTTGTACGTACTAGCTAGGGCAAATTATACCTATATAGTATACCTACGGTTCGTTTAGAACAGTGGAATGCCGGCTCGAAAAGTTGCACCCGACACGCGTAGGTTTAATCGTTCATTTCTCATAGAATGTAGGTGTATCTATTCAAGAGCAGAGTGGACAGGCATCTTCTGTGGGTAAGCGAAGCGGTGTCCCATCTTCGGCTTCATGTGAATTTACCATCAGGTGAGACACGGCCAAAAGCAGCCACGTCTTATATTATATATACCATTGTCTCATTGCTCTAAGCATGTGATACGCACATACACCTATAGTACATATATCTCTATGCCTACAACTAATAACAAATTGTAATACTAGAACGAAATTAATTGCCGAAGTTTGAGCTTGTCACGTCAGTTCCCAACTATACCTACATACTTAAGCTTATAATAAGACCTGGCAAGCGTGGTTGTAACTTCTTGTTAGTTTCGTCTTATTAGTTGCCACTGGCAGTGGCATTTAGTGTGCGTGCATTTTAGACAGCTCTATAGGTTTTTGAGCGTTTGAAGTGTTTTTTACGAGGACTAGTAGTAATGGCCTACAGAATTTGAGGATTGCATTTGTTTTCGAGCGTTTGGATTGGAGCGTGAAAGACTGGATGCTTAAATCCACGATCCATGTCATCCCTGTGATTACTTACTTTGATTTTGAAAACGTGACATCATTGCTATCACATCGGATAGAATGTGTTTTCTATCAACCAGTTTTTGTTTCTAAAAGTTAGTATACTTTGCAAGAATGTAATTTTCAAAGTGCAGACTTTAAGCTCATTTGTTTTTAGGAAGATCTAATAGATCAGAAAGCTATCATAGTATTCTTCTGCATCTAACTCCTATCTCTCCGCGAATGTCTCGCAAATAATTTTGCTATCGTCCAATATTAAGTTCCATATTTTCTTCATGTTCTGTTTTCGTGAGTTCGTTTTCGAATTCAATTCTCTTGGTATCCGTAGTTGTTTACGTAACTGCACTTTGGAAACGTAAGGAAGCAACTTCGGTAACATAACAAGTATTTTCGGGGTTGCTCCATAGTCTTCAATACAATACAAAATTCTTCATTGTACAACAGACATTAAAAATAGATATTATTTTCTTACAAGTACTAAATAACATATGAAACCATTATTACATTAAAGTAAAACTAGACCTAAAAACTAAAACTAAATACTAAACCTAAACTTAAAATATTATAAAATAAAATAAAAATCACAAATTATCAAAAAGACCCTTGGTGGAAAGGAATGTTCTCAGAACGCTGGCGGCATTGCCACGCTGTATGGCAATGCTGAATTTTGGGCAAGGCCAGCGTTCTGGTCACTGGTCGCCTCCGCCAAAAGTTTTACCAAGTCCTTGAAAATTTCAAAAGTCCCCACGGTCCCATAGTTTCGACCCCAAACGGCACAAACCAGAATACTGATTGTTATTTGGCCCAAAAATAGATACAGTACAGAAAATTACACACTACGAATCACACATCACATATTATTACATATTATATATGAATTTCTATAACACTGACTACTATCGTTTTGGTATGTGCGTAGTCTGACGTAAGATCTATGAATCATCTCATTCCTCATCAATCGTTATTAGTTTTGTATGACCTCTTGTTTGGCCAAATTGGGATGTTTATTACATTTTTATGCGTTCAATACACTAGCGAATACCGCTTTTCTAACTGTCATTTAGCACGTGTAATATTTTATGGTAGTGGCAAATCATCGAATCGTAATCGTGTCAATAATCGTTCTTTTTTTGTAAATTCGACGATTTCGACATTGTTTGTTTTTCTGCATGAAACTTTGTTGTTTGTATTTTAAATTAGATACACATAAATATCGGTTACTTAAAAAGATGGCTTAACTCCTTGTCCTTTATTCGAGGGCATAGAAGCCTTTCTGAGCAAACAATAAGTTATAGGCTACGTTGTAGGAGCCCCGTGACACAGAATAAAAAATTAAGTGGTCGTGCCCGAAATGAGTGCCAATTACCCAAGCTAAGCGTCAGCGTGCAGTAGTCTGTGCAATTACCAATATCCAGCCATGTCCAATGTGTAATGTGTAGGTAACTGTCAAGTGCGTGGGTCGATGCGCCCGCGATTTGGTATTCGTAAGACAGGTGGCGCGCGTGGCACCTGCTTCCGTTGAATGCGCAAGCTTTTGGAATGCAATGTCCGTCTGCTTGCGGTCTGTCATTGGAGGTTTCTTTGTAAACTAAAGCTTCGGCCTCATCGGCGCGTCTGCGAAGCGGCAGCGTCAGCGACGCGAAGCTATGCGTTACCCATCGCTCCTCGCGGGGATTGTGGCGCGGCCGTTACGAACACGGACAGCGATGGGTGCCGAATGGCCGATTTTAACGCTTCACTGACGCAACTTGACGCGCCGGTATGGCCGCAGCTTAACTCCGCTAAAACAATTTTTTTTTTTTTTTTTTTTTTTTGAACGGGCTAATTAATGCTGTTGGTCTCTAACGACCTTTACAGCGTCACCGGGCGGGAGGGCAGGCGCTTAAGGCACCCAGCCGACAAAAGTGGGGGGCAACTAGCTCAAGGGCACCCCTGAGGTGCGAGCCTCGGCTTGGGCTGTTGCCGAGATAAGAGGATCGAGAAGGCTACGTCCGCTGGAGGAGTGGACCCTATGGAAAGTCGCGACCATTCTAACTAACCTACGGGGGGTACGTCGACCTCGCCGGCGGGGTCGGTGTCTGATTGTGTTACGCTGGTATCCTATACCGGTGCCGAAATCGGTACGTGAGCCAGAAGGGCTAGGCTGGTCCGGTGATCCTAGGGTAAAGTCGTTTTGTATTTATGATGAACTTTCGCGAGGACGCCCTAGACCTAGACCATCGAGTTTACTTAGGGTGGGTTTTTTCACCAATTGTTAAGGTAACCAATAGTCATTGTTAGAGTTTTTAACCATTGGTTACCTTAACTGTTGATCTGGGCTATAGGCGAAAAAACCCAGCTTTAATCCATTGTTTGTAAACAGTCGGTTTTATGATCACGGTAAGTGTTATCGAAACGTGTTCAATAGAGCAGACTTAACTCCGTCAGCGCGCTATCTTTCAATGGCGGACCATCCGGGTGGCGGTACTTCCGGAATGATAATATTTATAGTAGGATGATGATGGTAATGAGATTTTTTGCTGCAAAATGGGATGTTTAAACAATTTTAAATTTTTATCCGTTAGACTGCTGTACTTGTAGCGTATAAGGTAGACTGACATTTTGGTTAAAACCGTGGGGAGCCGATGGATGCCGGAGGCAAGCAGCCACTCAAAGTCGTGCTCTGTGGTGGAGGCTTAAGCTCAGCAGTGGATGTTTTCAGGCTGTTGATGATGATCTATAGGGCTTATAATAATTATAAATAATTATATTAACTTGTAAGTACTGAAGTAAAATGACAGGTTGGATTAAATAAATTGAAATAAAAGACCAATGTGACCTAGTGTGACCTTCCCTTTTTAGATAATTTGTGAGTGTTAGGTATAGATTGGCAAACAAACAATGGATTTCATACAAAAAATGGGGTATGTAAACTTATAAGCCGTGCGCAAAAATGTCGAAGCATGACAGTACCTTCCCGACCCAAAGCCATCAATATTGATGTCTAACATCTTGGGAAAGAGTTCAAAGGTCCCTTTTCTTCGGAGGGTTCTAGATTCATATACTTTTATGTGTGAACGAGACATTCCTAAAGAAAGCCCTTATTCAGACGGTGAAGACAGTCGGAATGTTGAGGTCAATCGTCCGGAAATTACGGGTTTAACCTTTTATAACATCGTATTGTAAAAGTTTGTCGGAGAATGATATTGACGTTCGACAGGGATGACAACGATTTCCTTTTACGTGACGGGTAGTACGGATAAAAAATGATGAAATCTGGTTCGTAGGAATTTACATCTATTTTTTGTGCGGATGTAACATAAACTACGTAAGTATACTTAACTATGTGTGTAAGTACGTACTACCTAATTTCAAACTTTCTACCCTGCTAAAACAACTTATAATAAGTATACTAAACGGCAGCAAATACGCAACCCTTGTCGAAACAAAGGTCGTTGTATGAACGTCATCTAAATGTTATTCTAACCTAAAACCCCTTTTTTTCAGGAAGTTAAACGCCAAAAAACAGTAACAACTGTGATCGCCTACAGGCGTTAAAACTCAGTGTTAAATTCAGTGCTTCTCTACCTAAAATATACCTTGTAACCAATATCCAGCCTTAATATTAGAACATACCTTAAAGGACCAAGTAGTCTTTTATAACCTTTTTAGTGTTAGTCATACAGACATCGAGTACCGACTACGTTTAGTTTTACTCAAGATTAGTCGCGCGGCCAGACTAATGATTAGTCGCATGGTTAGACTAGCGGGTAGTCACACAGTCAGACTATTGATTAGTCACTAAATGGACTAGTTTAGTCATAAAACAGTGTAGTGTTTTATGTACAGCCTTAACTTTTGTACGAAAATTAGTGCAAACTGAAAGTAGTGCGCCTTTTTACATTTTTGTACTTTTCTAATAAAACAATGGTAGAAGTGGAAAAGTGCGTTCAGTGGTGGCCACGAGACGACGTTAGGTGGTAACTGTGGTGATTGTTGGATTATCCTGTGGAGAAGCCTGAAGATGGAGCGGTGCGATGGATTCCTGGTCTACCGCAAGCCGGTCTATAGGGTGTTCCAGTATTTAGACACGTGAGTATTTAAGTAGTATTAATAAATAATCAGATTATGAATGAAATTTAGTGTCATAGTATAATAGATACTGTCATACTATGACGGTAACTT
Organism: Ennomos erosarius; assembly: GCA_963580505.1. Classification (NCBI taxonomy): domain Eukaryota; kingdom Metazoa; phylum Arthropoda; class Insecta; order Lepidoptera; family Geometridae; genus Ennomos; species Ennomos erosarius. The sequence continues at coordinate 5,321,870 of OY756999.1, read as the reverse complement.
TAAGTTGTTCCTAAACGCGTAAAGCGCTTTAAAATCAACGCTTAACGCAAATGCTTTAAATAGCACTTCAGCACTGCAGGCTCACTGCGAGCACTGCGGCTGCGAACAAACAATTCCTGGGATACCATGTATATTTCTGCAATAAACACGTTGTACAAAAGTGCAAAATTAGCAACTACAGTAAAACCACTTCGTCTAGTTCCTTCTCAATGAATAATTCACACGCCTAAACTCCTCCAAATGAGCGGTGCAAATTGAGACAGTCTTCCTATTAGTGGCATTGACCCTGGCGGCGAACACCTGAAACTTTCATGAGGGACCGACCGCGGAGGTAAATCGTTTAGTAGGCTTTAGTTGATTTAATACTTGTTTAGTTATCCCTGTAGGAAACTGAATTATACCCTCGTAAGTTCCTTATTACCTAACTACCTGACCTAGTAAAGCGTTACCTATTGCAAAGGTCACAATCATAGTGCCCCTCCCTCATCTGAATCCTCACGGCTTTGATTCATCATCAACAACCTGAAGACGTTCACTGCTGAACACAGGCCTCCCACAGCTCCCAAGCGCCTCTTTGAGCGGCTGCTCGCCTCTTGCAACCATTTGGTCGCCGCGGTTTGACAGGTTATTTAACGACGCGCGACGCCGCGCGGAGCTGATGGATGCAGGAGGCGAGCAGCCGCTCAAGGTGGCGCTCTATGGGGGAGGCCTGTGTTCAGCATTGGACGTCTTCGGGCTGTTAATCATGATGATGATGAATAATCACTGCTGTGAAGATAAGTAGGTATCATACATATTAGAGAAAAAAACAATTAGTTTATCACCAATGTTTCACCCACTAGTTTTTGCCAGATTTGAGATTATAGAGCAATTTATGATTATAGAGCAATGCAATTGCAAGTTAAATACCTAGTACTTTGACTTGGAGGCCTCAATCTTCAATCCTTCGGTTCCAGACTCGATCGATGCTAATGTCTGCGTTAACTATTCCATGGTTACTTTCAGAATGCAATGAAGTTCGCCGTAACTCTATTAGCAGTAATAAATGGGTGTTTCTTCCTTCCTTTTGCATTTTAAAGTCTTTTATTTTGCACTAAACAAAGCAAGGCTTCTGTTGTTCTCTACTAACTTTCCTTCAATACATCATTCAATTATTTATAGGAAAAAATTATGATATTAATGCAAAAAAAGGATTGAAATCTCACAAAAACTATATTCATTTAAGAACTGAAACTGTGTTGGGTCCACAAAAACTATTGTCCCTGAAAAAGGCAGTCTGCCTGAATGGCCCTCACCCCTCACATTATCTTGTGTTTGACAACCCGCCACCATTGTAGCGCGGGGATGCGGGAATGGATGGATGTGACACTGACATGTATTGAACCGGGCCTATCAGCTTAGACACGACCATTTGTGATGGATAATGAAGGTCGTATAAATGGAATATTGGAATTGGAACGCGTATACCTACTAATGGTCTAAAATTGTTAATTAGGGTTCCGTACCCAAAGGCTAAAACGGACCCTATTACTAAGACTCCGCTGTCCGCCCGCGTCTGTCACCTGTAGGCATATTTCGATGCCTGTAGGCCTAGCAAAAATATTTATTTACGCGCGCGTAAGTGTAACGTTAACGTATGGATGGCAGTTGTATGGATTTTGATCTGCCCTCCTATTACGATTGAGCTAGCAGCGCTGCTGACGCGCGTCTGCCGCTCAACTGCTGTCAAAATTGTATGAACTTTAACAGCAGTTGAGTGGCAGACGCAATCGTAATAGGGGGGCAGATCAAATGCTATACAACTGCCTTATACACTTACGCGCGCGTAAATATTCGTGCTAGGCCTACAGGCTGTTTCTCATAAACCGTGATAGTTAGATAGTTGAACTTGTCACAGCTGGTTCTGATTTATTTCTGTTGCCGCTATAACAACATTATACTAAAAAATAGAACAAAATAAATATTTAAGTTTAAGTTAAAATAAATAGTTAAGAGCTCCGAAACAAAAATCATTTTTGCTGGTTTTTGTATAATGGTACGGAACTTTTCGTGCGCGAGTCTGACTAGCACTTGCCCGGTTTTTTTATTCGAGATATCTCTTTGATTAGTTTTATATACAATAGGTAAGTATCACAGAATTCACAGAACATGAAGTAGATATTAGTTATTTTTATTACGTATGTCATATAAACTATTATGCTTTCCATTCCCCTTGAATTGCTCCAACGAGTAAAAAACATTCTTCGTAGTCCATAAATAATTAGGTTGCTCTACAGACATACCAAGACAACACAGTAGCCAGCAAAATGCAAAAGCTTCGTCAGTAAACTTATGATACTGAATGTCTTCAGAATATAAATGCAAGAATTTAGCATAGAGTAGCTGTCGCAACTCCAGACAGGATCTGCATAGAGATGTTATATTTGCAAGATATTTCAAGAGAATCCGGAGGAATTATAATGTTAGGTATATTATTACGAATTCTTGCAGCTGTTACATTAACTTGGCTAGCATGAGCTATAGAAAAAGACATTCTCTTCTCTAGAGAAAGCGCTTGACCAATGAATGATCACGCGGATCACGTCATAAACTTTTCTTGCGTTTTCATTAGTCAAACGCTTTCATATTCGTATTCGTATTCGTATTTTTATTCGTATTCGTATTCGTATTCAGATTCGTATTCGTATTCGTCTTCGTCTTCGTTTTTTTAGTTTTGTTGTGTGTAACAAAACAACTTAAAAGACTACGATTGTCTTTTAAGTTTGTAAATTAGTAACTTGCAGGGCTATCTTAGCGCTGCAAGTTTGGCCAATGAACGATCATGTCATAGACTTTTGTGACGATTTTATTGGTCTAACGCTTTCTGGAGTCGGTACAATACTTAGAGCATTTAAAAAAGGAGGTGGCAAACCAAGGCGCCCCTATACCGGTCATATGGCGCTAATTGGTCATCTACAGTATCATAATGTGCGTGTAGACACTGCGTAACTACGCTAGTTTATATAACGGTGTGCGTGTTTTAAGATGGTGTGCGGCGTGCGTTTACACGCGTGGTTTGCGTGTGTGCTATACGTGTTTACCTCGTCCCCCGTAGAAATTGGCAGAAAATTATGCTTGCAGATTATAACGTTAACATCTCCATTTATAGATGCTTTATGGGACAATATGTCTATTTATATAGCTCATGGCTCATGAGCTAGCATCTAGCCCTGGGGGTATAGCAAAGATACCAACCACTAACGCTAACGCCAAGCGCTAACTCCAAAATACATTTTCTAAGATGACATTTCGGAAATCGCTTACTTTTCCACAGCTAATGTTATTTCAATACAGTTTTGGAGTTAGCGTTTGGCGTTAGCGTTAGTGAGTGGTATCTTTGCTAGACCCCCTGCTCCGTATTTCATAAAGTATTTTTACTATATGAAAAGCATTCGGCTGATAATTATTGGTTTTGTTTGTCGCTTTATGAAACAGGGGCTGGCCTTATAGGCGTCATTAAGATCTCCCTGTTTTAAATTCTCATCTGAAATCAATACTGACGTAGCTATGAAGATATTCATAACACAACTCGTTCATGTGGAAATGCTTAGAAACCAGCGCGGCATATAAACATCATACTGTTTTGTTTGTAATACATACATAGAATACAATATAACACCCAGAAACTGAACATCTATGTTCATCACACTAATATTTGTCCTGGGTAGGAATCGAACCCACAGCCCTCAGTTCAAAAGGCAGAGTTACTACCAACTGAGCTATTAGACTCGCTAGATTATGTACCTATATCTACCTATGAAGTATCAAGCGGTAGTCGCATTGAAGTAACGTTCAAACAGAAGTGATGGAGTGCTCTTTTTTAAAGTAAAAGGGTGAGGATGTTTTCATAACGCAGTTTTAAATATAGCCCTTAAAAGGGGCGCTAAGTGTTTTGAAATGTGTTCGGGAGTTTGTTTTGAACGCGTGAAGGAATCCGCCTATTAAAGTTTAATTATTTATCTTGTACGGATTAGTTTTACACTTGGACTTTTTCGGACCCCTGTCATCTCATTTCCTATGCCTTTTAACCGATTAAAACATTATGTTGACTGTGGGTATGTTTTTATGTATATTCGCCGATTTCTGCGAGATTTAAGGACTGGATTGATTTTATATTGTTTGGTAGATGAACCTTGCGTGGTGGTTGCATGTTTGGTGAAGAACTGATGAAGACCTGACGGGTCTCTCCAGTTCCAAGTTCTTCTCTATATGAAGTTAAGGCGAAAGAAGTCGAACGCCTTTTTAAGTAGGTTTAATACTTTTTTAGATCGATATTTAGGTACTTATCGTAGAGTGTGACTCAAATTTAATGGCGGCTGTGAAGTCGGCGTTATACGCTGCGCAGCCAGAGATCGTATGCAGCAAACAAGAATTAGGTGTGCCCGGGTAGGGATAACCGGTAAGTGCAGCGTGCGGGGGGCGTTGCGTTGCGAACGTTGCTAGCAGCGCACTTCGCAGCCGCCATTAAATTTGAACCACACTCTAAATAGTTAAACCGTGCCGTCTAGAAACTTAAAAAGTAAAACGTTTACAAAAAATGTAATAATTGGAAGTTGCATCGCCCCAGCTGCCGTCGGTTATCGATTCAGAATCGGGTCATAAATTCCCCCGCACGGGCACATTAGCGCCCCGCGGCTGATACGACGTCGTTAGGGTTAAATTGAGGTTTGATGTTACGCTTCCACTTTCAGTGTAAGAAAAATGGCCTTCATAGCTTTTAATATACGAGTGACGGGGAATACAGAAATATACTGACTCTATGTGACGGGAAAATACTTGCTATAACATTTGTTTCTGCTAATGCTAACCACGAAGCGCGAATAGTGTGATTTCACGCGTAAGTTATAGCTTTTTAACCTGTGACAGATTGACAGCTGTCATCGAAACTAAACTGACAAAATGAAAAGTCTCGGTCACAGAACACGATAAAAAATATGCTTTGCCCCTGCGCAATGAACTTGAATGTTAAATGTATATTCCTATACAACTGAAGGATCAGGTATTATAACAATCGACTTTCTTTAATTGGCTACTTTAAATAATACGCTACTTTAGCTAATTCGACACTTTCCTCGATTCGGCACTTTTCTCGAATCGGCACTTTTCTCGATTCGACACTTTACCATTTAAGCACTAGTCAACTATAACCTTCTGTATTTCTTAGTGATGTCAATAAAATGCGTCACATAGCCGACCAAATAAGGGGAGGCGCGTCACTTCGCTCCCCTTTAATGCAAACATAATTTTCTAAAACGGTTTATTCGGTAGGGTTGCCATATTGCTGAAAGGATAAACGCATTTGCTTTCTTTCTTTTCATAAATGGAACCTGAGAAAATGTTAAAAGAACTAATAAAAGGTGTTAAATAAAATACTCCGTTTGATTTTGATAGATATTAGTGACTACTAAGCTTACGTTTTTTAAATTAAACCAATATGATTAGTTTTAATAATATTTAATGGCTATTATTTATTTAATAACAATTCAGTTAATATGTGTTTAATTTATTTTAATTTTGTCTTTATTATTAGTATGTAGTCTATGTAGGTAATTAGTATAATATTTCATTGTAGGGTAACACCAAAATGTGATTTATAAATAAAACCTTTGAGTACAGTTAATATGTATTACTTTAATAGATATACCATAATATATAATAGTTAGAATTACTAAACGAATCTTCTGTAAAAATAACAATTTGTTGCGGTTTTTTGATTTCTTGCCTATTTGAAATCCGAGCATTTCCTACTAAATATTAGGGATGAATATATTTCCCCACAAACCGGGCAATAATGATACATGGTAACCCTCAGTCCACCGGTAATTTAGCTAATGGACTTTGAAACTCCATCTCTAATTAGCTTTCGTGAAATTATCTCTCCGTTGTGTTTATTTATTGCATCCATTTCGTTCTTTTTGATGGCAACTTTTTAATTACGTAACGGACGGTGGAGTAGTCTTTTCAGATGGATCAAATAACCTTATTATAAGATTAATATCTAATTTAGCTGGCTTGCTAAAAGGGCATTTTGTCCTTGGCGTGGATTGAAATATTTAGTATAAGTACTTATTATCAATTTTAAAGTTGGTCATAAGTGGATTTCAGTAATGTTGCCAGGCCGCCAAGCAGCAGTGGGCAAGCACTATTGTGTTCGGGTTTGAAGGGTTTAACAAATATAAAAAACGATGATGCCTAATCGATAAAGAGCAAATCACAGCACCAGATTGTTACTATGGTATTTAATATTTTCTGTTCGATATCACATCAAACTATGCTAATGACTACGACTACCTAGCCTGCCGAGGGAGGTGACTACTGGTGTACTCTACTCGCGACATGCATTGCTTTTGTTAGTCTGCAGAAATCAATGAATGTGCAATATGTGTCGCTACAAGGGCATTGTAGCTAGTATAATTAGTGGGCAAATGTGACTTATTTCACAGACTTGAAATCTTTTTTAAACACTGATGTCTCAGGATGAGGTGCCAGTGTGTGGTGTCACGCGAAACTTTAATTTTTGAATTCCGAGTGACACTGCAATCTGTTATGGGTGGCCGCGCGCTTAATACCAGGCGAACGACTAGCTCGTTACTTCATTTGGCCGATATTTGAATGAATACCTACCACAACTACTGTGTACTATAGAGCAAGTGTTGCTACATGCTACGCTCCCTATAATGTTATTCTGTGGTATTGCGTTTCGGTGGCACTACTGATAATTTATGGGCTGCCCGTAGAAAATATCCTAAGGATTGTGTTCAGAACACGATTTTCTAAAATAAATATAATAGGTATGATCGCTAAATATTTTTTTGCATAAATTAATAATATTCCTCAAAAGATAAATATTTGTGAAAACAAAAATAAATTATATCATAAAATTACAAACTCACAAGCATTTTAAAAACCGGAATAGAAAGAGATAGCTCAAGCGGCCAGTGACGTCAAAGCAAGGTCGTTCATAGTACCTTAATACTAAACTGCGGTAGCTTTACATATACTTTACATACAATCTCTTTGGTATGTGACGTCACAAGTGGATTTTTCATAGTAACTGAAGGCGCTCTGTTTCGCGTGAAAGGGACAGGAGATGCCCCCTACAGAAACTTTAAAAGCTTATTACTCCGTGATTTATTTACCGATTTAACTTATTTTTTTTAATTATTGCATTCATTTTTAATCTTCTTTATGAAAGTAATATTTACTTGTTCATTTTTAATAGTGGTCATCATGCCTATTGATTGATTGATTATGTTGTAAGGTTGGTAGGTAGTTAGGTACTTATTATTATTAGAAAAAAATAATGATCACTTGACCCCTCTCAATTAATGATCAAATTACAATTCCAAACAATATGCCATAATGGATGATAGAAATGGTTTCCCATCACGCCTTTATAAAATTGAACCCCATCGAGTGTATTAATATCTATAATGCACCCCGCGGATCAAGAGTAATGGGGTTGGTTAGGGGTGCAATCTGTCGCAGACTTGAAACGACATAACCTGAAAGAAACAAAGAAAATATTAATATTGAGGAGTGACTTTGCCAATTATCATCATCACCTTAAGCAGCAGCAGCCGTCCACTGCTAAACATAGGGGAGGGTTGCCATAATCACGATTGGCAGGCGTATTGATGATCGCAGATTTTAATTTACCGGGGAACCTTCAGCTGCCCATTTCCTAGATTTCTACTAAGGTAGGACTTTTCTGCAAAGTTCGTCTAGGTAGGTACCACCGCCTTGCCAGTTATTCTGCCGCCAAGCAGTAGCGTGCATTGGTGCAAGCACTACTGTGTTCCGGTTTGAAGAGCATTGTAATGAGACTATGACCTGATTACACAGTGTAGTAATCTGATTACTAGACTGTGATGTCTCAGGATGAGCGCAGTTCAGTGTCACGCGGAACTTAGTTATTATAAAGTTCCGAGTGACATTGCAACTGTTATGGGTAGCCGTGTCACTTAAAATCAGGTGATGGACAAGCTTGCCACGTCATTCACTCTCATTAAAAAAAAATCGCTTAGCCACCTCATACAGCACCCACGGGAGGAAAGGGTGGGGTCCTATGCTGGGTACAAACGGCCCAAAATTTTCGCGCCGATCCATTGACTTATTATCTTTGTGTCGGTCAGTAAATACGACAATGTTACGCTCTCGGGGGTAAATATCGCACGTGTAGAGGACTTTCGTTTCACACATGGTTGGTCAGAGTATTGTTCAGTATTTTATTGTTAATGCAAAAACTTAAGTTCCCTTCCAATTCAATAAATGAAAAATCAAAAAAGTCTTGGATTTTGATTGGAAGTTGCAGTAAATTACTAAGTAACGTTGCATGTAGTTGAGTTGCTTGGTAAGATGCTACCGAGCTACTTTCTGATAGCGGGTCGGATACTGCTAGAAGTTTTCTTAAAAAAAAAGTTTATTATCACTGTCAACACAAAAAGAAATACATACATTACATTCTTGCAAGTGGATACCCGGTCTAAGCCTATAGTCTGCGCCAAACTTAATGGCGGCTGTGAAGTCAGCACGAAACACTGCGCTATAGCAAAACTAGATGTGCGTGGGAAGATGTAAGCGGTGTGCGTAGCGTGCGGGGGCTTGCTCACTACACAGCCGCCATTGAGTTTGGCGTAGACTCTACCTCACTCCTTATACTTACAGCACAGCCTAGCTCCACGTCAAACATCAATAAACTGACAAGTAAACTAGTACCCGCAGTTAGTCAGACGAGCGATAGTCTACGATCACGCGAGCGTACGTGTGTAGAAGTCCTTAATTATAGCCCAGATAGCGGCTGCACGGATTACAGCCATTAACTAGAGATTAGATAATCACTCAACACTCGTGTCTAGATAACCCTGGTTTAGCATTTGGTGACCTACATTTCTGGGGCGTTAATGGAGTTTAAAGTATTATAGAGAAAATCGATTGACTTAACATGGACTTGTGATGAGGAATGCATGAAGGGATTCGAAAACCTAAGGAAAGGATGGATATCGTATAAATAAAGGATTAATATGTGGTAATGTAAAAATGATGGCTAACGGAGGAGAGTAGAAGAAAAGACATAGGCCGATCAAAAAAAAAAAAAAATGGACCAAGAAAAATCATATTGGATTTGTAGTTTTTAAACCTGAATTTCTGCTCTTTCTATATAGAGCACTTTCAGGTTAATGCTGTATCCCTATACATACATATATTATAATATTTATTTTATGTGACGTCCGATGCAATTTCACAATGACTTATCTACATATACATTAGAAGAATCATGAAACTTTCAAAATATATACATGTTGTTATTAAGGCGCTGACAGGACCCAATGCGAGCACGTTTATTACAGCAGGCGAACTTGAAACTTATTTTGTACCTTATAGGGTCGCTTTATGCATAGCAAAAATATGGCGATTATGTTGCGTTGCACTTCGACTTTTCCATTTTTCGGTACAAATAATTAGTTATAAAAGAAATGCTTTTCGTTATAAAAAAATAAGCTTATAGACGGATGCATTGATACATAGCTTATCACTATGATTTATTTCAATGGGGTGTCTTATTATAATGTGACGTTTGAATGATTTTTTAGAGGTCACTTTTTCTATCGAGAAAACTTTTCGTAAACGTGTTTCAGTTTCGGCAGATGGAAAGAAGATATGACCAGTATTAACGTGCAATCCTGTAAATGGTATACGTTTTGAGATAATCACGTTCAAAATAGTCGATTTGGGAGCATTCAGCGGCTTAAGTACACACACACACACTTTGGAATGCCCTCCGAACTAGTATAAATTAAACTGGTAGGTCGCAATGAATCCCAATTAGGGACGTCGGACGAGCATCGAATCCACATCAAAGGTTGAAATACCGTTTTTAGCACAACAAACCGGTACTAAAACAAATTAAAAAATAAAAATCCTCCAACGAGTTTATAAATATAAGTTTTAAACTCCTTTCGATCGCTTAATAAACCTTAAAGCCACGAACTAATTCCTGTAAGCCCTAACAAAGCTTGCAGACTTTGAAATCGATGAGCTCAATGAGCCGTGAGCCTTTCAACAAACAACCCTTACTACGGGCTTTACAGATCCCCATTACAATACAGAGGACTATATTTATTTTTAGCCACGTTGAAAAGAGGGAAAAAATCATGGGGAGTTATAGGATAACTGATTAAATACATAATTATATAATAATATCTTAATAGTATAATTCCGCTGTAAACACCAGCGGTTATCAGCGGAATTATAAATTAGATCATTTTACTTATAACATTTTATATTTAAGATGAACACCCGAGAAGTCACATCTGAATCAATTGAATTTTGTAACGCATTAAACTTTGATTATTACCCATTTTTTGAAGTTTGAAGGCAGCTGAACACTTTGAGCGGCTGCTCAGTTAGTTCCTGCATCCATCGGCTCCTTGCGGTTTTCACCAGGTTGTCTGTCTGGGCAGTCCTTGTACTATCGCTACCTATTCCTTATTGTCTGTCAGGAAAGTTTATTTCATTTTTTATTATGTAGGTACCTAAGCTAATAATAAATGTTACGTGAACTAGACTGCTTGCACACTGAATGTAAACTCCATTTTCCAAGTACAAGCCGCTCAGTTTGCGCTCGAAGTTTGCTGAAACAATGTAAAGGGTGCATTGAGTCGGTTTGTTTGAGCGCTCACGGCTCATTGAGTGAGTCGATCGATTTTAGCCTATGTATGCTTTCTATGGTTCATTATGGATAATAAATTATTGATGAGCTGTATTGTATTATCAAGCTATACAAACATATCTGAAATAAGTAGTAAGTTCATGTTTGAGTTTATAGTTAGATGGAACAATGTATGAAGTTAAATGTTCACGAAGCTTGCTACGTCTCCTAATAACGTACATGTCGCACACACTATCTACCTATTATTAATCCATTTTTTTAGGGGACAGTGTTTATGCCAGCCCCGTCGTAGCTCAATACATACACTCTTTACAAATAAACACATTAACATTAAACATTTCAATAATTTAAGTACGACTTATGGGCTGGAGACAGAGTGTTGCCAGCTCATAATACATTTGGGCCTCATTAGATCTGCAGTTCAAAAACACTTCGCCTTTTTGCCTGGTTTCGGACATACTCGTATCAATATGTGAAACACTATCCACCTTACAAAAACATTGTGTAGCAGAGATTCCATCCACAAAATGCAAAGAGTATATAATTTACTACGTAGAACAAAATGTTCGATTTGTGAATGAATCACAGAATGGATATATTGTCTCAGCTTGAGCACAGATCTTTACCAATGTACTCTGTGGCACAGATCATTGACTGAGCGCCGTTTTATTTGTTTAACAAACGCGTCATAACACTATCACTCGGATTCGTTGCAAGATAATGATTGAATATTGTACACAACGTATGTACATAATTATTTCCTTAGTTATACCGAAATTAGAAATCCGCTAGTTTCCAGCCTCCACGATGTATTGACACTAGACATTTTAATTAAAATGCACCAAATGCCATTCGCGCGCGGCCACATAATTGTTTAAAAGCATTGAAACATTTCAGTCTCGTTCAGCGGCATGCAACCCTTTGTTTACTGCGGGTATGTAAAAGATTTTGAACTTTTACGGTTCGCTGTTTTAATTTGAGTTAGCATAGCAGATGCTGACGCTTGAACTATTACTGATAAGTAGATAAAACTTCACCTAACTCCCTTATATCCTTAACTTACTTAATAAGTTTCGTTGTAAAATTCGTATGTATGAGTTGTGGATTTTGTTTCATAAATAATAAACATTATTCTTAGCTATGAATGTTATGATCCAAGATCCACTCACTCTCGCCCTATGGGCCACAAGTTGACCATCGCAGTGTTTGCATATGCTAGTGAGTGTAGCTGGGGACCGCTAAATGTAAAATGGAAGGAAACGTCCTCTCCAGTTGCTCCTATAGCGGGTTTTTTCTTTTTTTTGTTCATACCGGAATTAATGAAAAACGGTCCGCTCCAGGCTATCCTGTCCGCCTCACAATACTGCCAACCGTATTTTTAAAACGTTCGATTTTATCTGGTCTGTGGGACTTTTGTATTTTTTTATAAGGATTTTAAGTATAGCATTACATTTTTCCTAGATTTTTTAATTGGTTTCGAAGAAAGGCGTGCCACGGGCCACCACGTTAGATCGCATTAGATTATAGTTAAATAATTAGACAAACTTACCTAGTCTGTGTTATTACATAATATGCAGACCGAGCCGAACTCTGCTCAAATCGGCTGATCAGTGATCATTTCCCTGGATGTTCCATAGCCGGCCCTTGCGGCACCCGTGGGAAGAGATGGCGTGGTCCTATTATTACGCCGGGTCCACACGGATCTGATGTACCTACCTAGATATGATGATTAGATTTTTTTCAAGATTCTGTCTCTTTGGGTGTGGACCTGAAACCAGTGTCTACTTATTTCATTCACGTCATTTATTTACATTACGAGCGTCAGCAGGGCGATTATTCTCTATGGAAACACAGATTCCACACGAAACCACGTCGTTATCGTGTCCTGTTCAAATCGTGTCACAGCTTTAGATGTACCTTCACTTTATATTAAAGTTAGCTTTATTTTGAATAAAATATATTGACATAAGTGGTCATATCTTTTGAGGTGTTGATGTTTCGGAACGCGTCTCGGTAAAACATATGATTTTTGACAGTTCTAATCGCGCCAATTCCAAATTCACTTCGCGCGGTTTTGTTTTCGTTTCATAGAGAATAGACTTTTTCAGATTTCTTATGTAAGACAAGGAATTCGCGTAGTTTCGAAGTAAGGAATCGATAGAGAATAACCACCCTGGTCGTGTTGCTCGTTATTTTGTAACACGACTGCACGTATAAAGAGTCTACTTAAATATCCATTGTTTAGAACAAAGCCTGTACATATATGCCACATTAAAACCGGTCTGACACCTTTTGACGTGCGATAAGAATAGAAAATAAATGCCTTGCTTGAGCGACGAAAAAAGCGCGTCGAACTGCCAGTAGGTCTAGCACGAATATTTACGCGCTAACGTTAACGTAAGGCCCCCCTATTACGATTGCGTCTGCCGCTCAACTGCTGTCAAGGTTCATACAATTTTGACAGCAGTTGAGCGGCAGACGCGCATTAGCAGCGCTGCTGGCTCAATCGTAATAGGGCAGATCAAATGCCATACAACTGCCTTACGTTAACGTTACACTTACGCACGCGTAAATATTCGTGCTAGGCCTACAGTTTTTCACTTAGTAGGTTTGACTGAAAAACGCCTTATTTTCGTGATTGATTACGTTTGACTCGCTTTATGTCATTCAGCCAGTAAGTATACCTACTTACGCGATATATCATGTATAGATTCCCTTTGTTATCCACAAAGACACGATTATCCCTTTACTATTGGTAGAATCAACACTCCCATTCCCGCTCATCCAATAATCTACACGTTACAGCCAATTCTCTTACACCGGGAATGACAGTAAGAAAATCCAATAACATCGAGACGCGATCTCTTCCGACTCGGTTATTGATGGGTGACGACATTACCGCGGCTTGGTATTGATCTTGGTGTTGTGTTTTGTAGGGTAATAACCGGGAAGTCTAATACACGAGGCTAGTTTCAGAATCATCATCATCATCTTCATCATCAGCCTGAAGACGTCCACTGCTGAACATATACTCCCCCAAAGAGCGCCACTTTGAGTGGCTGCTTGCCACCTGCATCCATCGGCTCCCTACGGTTCTGACCAGGTCGTCGTTCCACCTAGTGGGGGGGGGGGGGCGGCGCGTCTTATACGCTGCGCCTTCCAGTTCGTGTTCGCCACTCGAGAACCTTTCTTCCCCATCGGTTGTCAGTTCTACGAGCGATGAACCAGAACAGCAAGGTGATGATATTAAGCTAGCAGGCTAGCATAACTAGCTTCATTTCTAGGCATAGTTAATATATATCCTGGCCTTACTAACTCCGCCTAGCTGGCGAAGCTAGTTTTTGATGGCCTAGATTAGAGCAGTTAATTTTACTTCACTGGTGTATGGTACCTAAGTAGTGGCTTACAGCTCATCATCGCATCGTGGCATCGTTTAACAGCACTTGCATGTGTCAAGTCAGGGTAGGATACCGCTATCCTAGCTTCGTATATGGCGGACATAACCATAAGTAAGGCCTTGATGATAATACCGGAGGTTTTGACGTCAGTTTTACCTAGTAGATTGTTTTTTTCTTTAATCTGCGGTGTCACCCCAGCACGGCTGATAAGATTCATCTACCGTCTAATGTGTTGACCGATGCTAACGGATGAAATCTACCAACCGACCCATGACTACCAAGCTTGTGATTTTGTGAATGACGATCATTCAGAGTAACCGTATAATGTACCTGTACTCCTTATTATTTATTTTATGGTAATGTCTCTATCCTTTTTGTCTATCATTATCGGTATAGTCGGTACGACCACTGACAGAAGTTTTTTGTCTTTCACATTTTCAGTGCCAGCGCTTCAGTTAATTTTAAAAAACAAACCGCTACAAAAATTTCGAGTTGTTATTCCTCTCCATGAGAAAGCACCGCAAACTGCAGTCAAACATTTCATATTCCAGTTGAGTTTCAGTAACTTTTATTCACGTTTTCGTGGTGTCAGCTTTGGCCTTTGCCCGTCAGTTATAAAACGCACTGTAAATTCGATGGAACTTTTGTCGCAGCGGTGTTGCTAGGTCTATGGGACTTTGGCGTTTATAGTAGTTTTTGGTTTAGTGTTTTGTTATGTTGTGTAATTAATTACTAAACGCTCACTTTGTCACCCCACGTCTGGTCATTAATGTTGCGAGGTTTAACGTTAAAATCAATGTTGAGCTATTAATTATTAGGCGCCAAATTAAACAAGTTTAGGATAGCACTAACTAAGCAAAGATCTTGGCTATGCGCCTAATTAGCAGCGAATTCATTCATCTGAAATGAAACGCATATGTTATGGTTATGCCAAAAAAATTATATTATTTTTGAAAAAAAAAAACCTTTCGTTTTAAAAAAATTCTTTACCATTTGGCACATCGTTGAGTTATTGCGTAGCTTGCTTCCATTTTGCGCCGTGAATCTGGCACAGTTACTAACAAAAGATTTTATCACATGTGCTCAAGCAAAAGTCCGGGGCTCCGAGCTCCGGGCTCCGGGAAAAAAGATCTCGGAAAATTGTACGAACCGCACCAACGGTATGACGCTATTAAAATATTTTATTATCTTTGTTACAGCGCACTTTGTGTAAAAGCAAGAGCTGGTGAAAATGTATTGGGTAGACGGGAATTATGGAAAAGGTTTGAAGTGGCAATGGCAACCAAAATTGGGAGCTTTACGCGGAATGAAAAAAATCCAAATTCCAATTCTCTCCAAACTTGCTGCGCCCGACGGGGTCCATATGAAACTAGACTTAATTTTATATTCCATTGTACACTATGGAAGCAATAAAAATCTGAATCTGAATCTGAAATTTTGTATCCTGTGAATATTTTGTGCTGAAACAACCCTGTGGTCCTTTGTCTGATGGTATTTATGTGTTTTTCTATTTATAATATACTGTGCCGTACGTATGGTATAGCATAAGAATGAAACGATAATGTGGATTTTTGCTTTGATGAACTTAAAATATTTTTTAGTACGCCGTTTCTCACTTAGCTCATTTTATCAGTACGTAGCATTATTCATAGTTCCAGCGTCTTACAACCCTTTGACGAGGCGTGATTAAAAAACTTTGGCACCCCCACAAAGGGTTGAAGTTACGCAATATAATTACAACTTCGCACCCGGCTTGTGTTGTACTAATTAAATGGATCGAATTAAATCTCGACAAGGCTGTCGAAATACTTGACACAGGTTTGTACGAGTTTAAGAGTTTTCAGCCTAGACCCAGAGGGGGTGGAGACAATGCACAATCCGAAAAAGAAAAAAAACAAACTAATGAATCTTAAAAAGGTAAACTTAAGGATTAAACTTAAAAATCGAAAATACCAAAATACTTACATATAAACAAACATACATACATAATTATGGAACTAACTAGACACTATATTCTTGCAGCAGCGTCATGCGGCTTTGCCGAACTGTCATCTATTCTTACAGCAGCGTCACGTGTCCTTGGGGTCAAGCAAAGCTCCCTTACGCTAACGCTATCGCCAAACGCTAACTCCAAAACGTACTGAAATGACATTTCGGAAATCGCTAACTTTTCCGTAGCGAATGTAATTTCAGTACATTTTGGAGTTAGCGTTTGGCGTTAGCGTTAGTGGTTGGTATCTTTGCTAGACCCCTTGTCGCGCTGTCATAGTTTTTGCCACGCTGTCACCTATTTCTCCGCAGCGTCACCCGTCTTTGTCGCTGCGTTACCTATCCTTGGTGGGCTATCTATCACCTTTCCACTCTATCACATTTACTAATATCGCCTATTCGTTCACTGTAACTATCCGACTCTGAGCAGGAACAGCTGTGGCTAGCGCCAGAAACTATTATGATTTCAATGATTTAACAATGGAAATACAGCCGTGACAATGGCCATGTTGGAATATATCAGAATTCATGTTTTTCCTGAAACAAAATTGTAAAGAAATGAACTTGTTTTTTATTTTAATATATTGTAAGCCTATCCTATTGTTAGGCGGAATAGTTGGTAAAATGAAAACCACCTGGTTCGTTAAAAGCTGCGATGCTCGGCTTTTTACGAACCATGTGGCAGCTTTTTGTGACACACATAATAAAAGTATTGCTTTTATAATAAAAATTAAATATGTTCTTACCTATGAGGATAAGGTATGTTCATTCTGAAGTGAACTTCTTGTGTCTGTGTTTATCATTGATAAAAATAATAAATTACTGAAAAATTCTAAGGGTGGGTGTTTTGATGCGTGGTCCCTAACTGCTACACTTCACAACTGAAATCCTCTGAACTTTGCACAAGAAACCTTACGTCAAAGTTAGTGGCAAAAGAACGGAGTTCTACCGCTAAGCCCTGTAAAGCCCGTCTAGTCGCTGGCCTATTGAGCTTACAACTTATATTGAACACTGGAAGTTTGAACGGAGCTTCCTGATCTCTGATTACTGTTCTACACCAGCGTACCTTGAACTGGACGTAGCGTTTCAATGTAAAAATGGAGGGCTTATTTTAAAATGCCTTTTTTCGTTATGCTTTCTAACAAGTTAGGGTGGGTTTGTTGAAACGAAGTAGGTATCTAATCAATGGTCCATAATACCAACAAATTAACCAACGATCATTGTTAAGTTTTAAATATTGGTTGGCCTAAACTACGAAAAAAAAAACTACGGATCTCAGTGGGTTTTTGACCTTGTTATATTCATACATGCATTTAGGAGTTATTGCGCTTTGTGCCTCATACATATGCTTCTAAGAATGGCCAATAGCGAGTATATACATTAATATCACATTTGTACCTAGGGGTGATTTTGACCGCTGTTTCCTCGTGGTCCTACCTCTACCAAACCAAAAGCAAGCAAATAAAAGCAACGAGTAACACACAAAACCTAAGAAAAATAGAAAATAAACATATCTCCTCGTCCATTATAACCTCAGTTCCCATGAGCAGTGAACAAAATTCTATTAAAATATATTGTAGAGATAAAACGACGAACGTATGAAACCTCTATGGTGGGTGGAGGAGGGTGGGGAGAAGATAAACAACGAAGATTCTTCGTAGAAAATAGGGAAAAGCGTGCAAAAGGAAAATTGTATTAGAGGTAAACAGGTAAAAACTAAAATCGTTATTATTGTTCACGACGTTTAAAAATAATCTATTATTAGTGCTGTCTCTAACTTAGATTCATTCTATCGAGCCATTGGATTATTGCCACCACTCGCAATAACAAGATAATAACTAAAAAATTAACATATTTTTATATCGCAATATATTACGCCATTGAAGCATCATACCAGCCTATTTTTTAGTGTTGTGCAAAATTATAAAAAAGGAATGGTTTCTAATCATTTTCTAATATTGCTTTCATACTAATTTTAAATAAATAAATAAATAAATATGTGTGGACATTTCACACAACGCCATCTAGCCCCAAACTAAGCATAGCTTGTACTATGGAAACCAGATAACTGATATAATACTTAGATACTTTTTTGTTTGTAAATACATACATAGAATACAATATAACACCCAGACGCAGAACAAACATCTCTATTCATCACACAAATGTTTGTCCTGGGTAGGAATCGAACCCAACCCAAATCATTGAAATGATTGAATAAATAAAATATACGCGCCTTCACGCGCTCTATTCACTTAAAAATTGAGTGTTTAAATTGTAACTTGTTCTGTATTTGTTTTCATGCGAATGATGCTAACAAGGACTTCAGTTAGTTAGTACCAATGTACCACGGATATTAATCGGCCCACTCAATCATCCTTATCCAAAGTAATCAGCATGCCATACGTAGATTTTACTACTCATAAAATTTCCTTGGGTGGTCTCCAGCACAATTACGCATGATCCATAAAAACACCAAGTAATTTCTTTAATAAATTACTTCTACCTACCCTTCGGCTAGGAAAATCATCACAATATGTCGACGTGTTTGTACCTTATCGTTGTGAATATTGTGGGTTTTTGTCTTGATTGTTCGGCAGCTTTCTTGGTTCGCGAAAGTGATTTATTGCGGCAAGGTACTAAAGGTCTAGGTCACTTTTATCTAGGTCGGTAGAGAGCATATAAACTCATGTTTACCTTCTCGCAATAAACTTTATGTTCATATTCAACAAAATTGAAGGGTTGTTTATTATGACAAGGTTGTTGAGGTGGTTTGTTTTTGATCTACTGATCGATATTTAATGATCCCTTTGTTTTACCTTCCTCATCAAGTGGGTAATTGGTAGTGTATAATTATGTGATTATAATGTCAAGTATAATTTTGCAATGTTCTTAAAAAAATGAAAGCATCTTCCTTCGACCTTGTAAATAATAATAATTCTTATAGTTTTACAAACATTTTTTAAAGTTTTTATATCGAATAGTACCACATACCTGGCTTCTTCTTTCTTGGATGCAAGAAGCGAGTAGCCGCTCAAAGTGGTGGTCTCTGGAGGAGGCCTATGTTCAGCAGTGGGCTTTTCAGGCTGTTGATGATGATGATGATGATGATGATTATGTGATTGGGAACATTTTTATTCAATTCTTATTATTTTGTTATTGTTGTGTGCTCATATTCTAATCTGAATAAATATTGCCAGTAGCCTTTTTTATCTATGTTTCTGAGCTATGTTTTTTGAAGTCTCTAGCTCATCTAGGAAAAATTTTTACGTAACATTCTAAAACGTCTACGTGTGTAAATCGTTCATTTTGTGAAAGAAATCTCTTGGCTTAGTCTCAACAAAATGAATCTCGAAGTTCTACTTTCTTAAATGAACTTAAAAAAAGTAATCCATTTCACAAAACCTCACAGTCTTCCGTGCCGTGGTGGCATTGTGGTCTGCGTCACGCTTCCCGGACAATACACGGACGTTTGCGGCTAAAGTGGACAATACTTGCCTTTGGTTAAAGTGCACGTCGGGACAATGCGGGTAGTTGGTGCATTTCTATGCCAGGTGTCAAGTTCAAATAGGGTTGCCAGTTTAACAGTAAGGTACTACACAATGACACTGACAGTAGACACAAGTCCAAGACGTTATTATAGAAATGGCATTTATTTATTTTATTCGACTACTGCGAAAAACCAATGGAGAAGAAAAGTTCTCGAGTAGCGACCACGAACGAAGACATAGCGTAGGTCTGCACTAGATGGACCGACGACCTGGTGAAAACTGAGGGGAGCTATGACACACATATGACGGCACAGACCCAAGTATATAATGTCTGTAATCCTAAAAATGAGTATAATATAGTAATTTTTATGTTTTATTAATTATTTATTTATTTTTTTGTGTTGATTGCACTACATCTTTATTTGCTATGTGTTTATGCCAACTCTGGAGTTCGTGAAGTCATGACTAAGGGTTCCGCCTGAAAATCAGTCGCTTAAGGTCACGAGCTGACCTTAATCATGTGCTGAGTCGGGACCTGGGTCATGACATTACACAACCTTACATTTTTATCTTTTGTTTCTCTAGTGTAAATTTTAGTGTACGTTTCCTATAATGTAATGTTGTGTGATGTCCTGAATAAATGTTATTTTCTTTTCTTCTTTCTTTTCTATGGATGATGAGTCAAGCAGCCGCTCAAAATGGCGCTCTGTGGGGGACGTCTATGTTCAGCAGTGGACGTCTTCAGGCTGATGTTGATTATGAAGATCTTCTAATTAAATTAAATCAAAAGAATTAATTACATACCGCAAAAGCAGGTTCATTAAATGACAAAATGTATTATGATAATAAGCGTAAATGCACACTACACTCCAGACAAAAGCTTTCATTTAAAACCGGGCGGTGTGCCAAAACCTGATGCGAGTTCCGATCCGGCTGGTTATCCGACAAATAGCGGTTAATTTGCCGGATTCCGAAAATTTTAAATGCCGCTGGATGTTCTGTTTGTATTTATGATTTGATATTCTGAGACATTATTTTAATATTGTGAATGATACGTACCATAACAATACCTTCGATTCCAGTTCTAAAAGTAACCGTCCAGGACAAACATTTGTGTGATGAACATGTATGTTTGTTCTGCGTCTGGGTGCTATATTGTATTCTATGTATGTATTTACAAACAAAAATGTTTATAAGTATTGTATCAGTTATCTGGTTCCCATAGTACAAGCTATGCTTAGCTAGATGGCGCTGTGTGAAATGTCCACACATATTTATTTACTTATTTATTTATTTATTTAGTCAGTGAAGCCGATAGGTGAGTTTTCATTCACGTAGTGTCTGGAAATTCTGGAACGTTCTGAATTCGGTCCACTCTCAATACTGTTCTGTTGCCGCCATCATGTTGAAAATCTTTATATATAAAATCACGTCACTGGTGAAAATTCAAAAACGGAATTTTCACGAAAATCTGTTGCTGAGAATCCTATGTTGAGCCACAGGGTGAATTCTTTGCTTAGGCCATAGATTTCATAATAGTATAGATTTTTATTTGTAGCCTTTGCAACATAAAAACGTTTCGAAATAGGTACTTTGACGTTTAGATTTTCTTAGCAGCAGACCTAATCTTTTAAAAAGCCTATTTAAGTCTAGATCGTTTAATTTTAGCTAATTCAATAATAATCAGTAGACGAAAACTGTGAAAATAAAGCTCAAACAAAACTCTACATCAGAAAAATCTGATACAGAAGCGTGGCGGCACGTAGGCAACATAAAATAGGAGCAAAAAGAAGGGTAAAAAGGTAACATTTGTTTCACTTAGAAAATAGGCGAAGTGTGCTTACTCTGCATAATATTGTAGGGCTTAAGCGATTCTTGCCAGCGAAATTTCAGACATAATACCTTAGTTCTTTTGAATGGTCCGCACAACTAAACATTTTTTTTTAAATATTATAGGTAGTGAGTGCTGCCATAAAAGTAAGCAATTATTCTACCACCTATCCGTGTATAATAACAAATAATGAAAATATCAATTTATTGTTATGATTCTTAACTACCTAAAATACCGAAAAATAATTTCAAGCAAAGCTATCGAAAATATTTATATTTAGTAACTTTCTAGACCTCTTCAAAGTTTATTTTCCCTCATTTATTTTGTAAACAATTTCCCCGGGTTGACGACCCCTCTGAGTTTTCCTTCAGACCGTCTACACCGTTTCTTATAAATTGTAGGTGTACCTACCTAGTTACGCCCCGCAGCATTGTCAGGAATTCAGCCATCATTATTACATTTTAAGCTGCTTTTTGTTAAGCTTAGGTTAAGCTTAGCTTATTTTAGTTTTCAGGGAAGATATAGATGTTTACAGTTGGTACGTACTATGTCTAATAATAATACAAATCACTTAGGTACCTACTATGTTAATCAAGGATATGTAATAACGGAGGTATATCGGTGGGGAAGAAAGGTTCTCGAGTGGCGACCTTGAGCCGGAAGACGCAACATGCCGATGCCAACAGGCCGATGGACGCAGGAAGCAAGCAGCCGCTTAAACGCGCTCTATAAGGGAAGGCTTATGTTTAGAAGAGAACGTCTTCTGGCTGTTGATGATGAATATCAACTATTATACAAGGTGACCTTGAATTGATATGTTATCCCGAAAGGGGGTAAATCTACACCCCAAGGTAGACAGTTTTTCTTCTACGACTTTACTAAATTAATAGTTTTTCATTGAAAATATGCCATGTAAAGTTTACGTTCAAAAATAGCCTTAGCGCAGCTGGGTACTTGAACTTCGTCCTTGACCGAGTGCACATAAATGAGTTTAATGACCTGAAATTAGAAATGAATTTATAGTATCTTGTTAACTCTCGTAGCGATCGCACGTGCAATTTTGCGAGTGGATTTATTTTTTACCATGGAAGTTTGGAAACACCCAGTTTCAAGTAAGACTCTCACAACTTGCAGGGTATCATAGTCCCAGTCCCCCCATTTCGGGATAACATATCAATTCGAGGTCACCTTGTAGAAATACCATATATCCTCAAGGTGGGAGTCTGGATATTTTTTTTTTTCAACTATAAGGGCTGCAACACAAACTTTATCAAACCGGCGCGGTAAGCGGCCCGCTGGGACGATTTGTTCCAGTTCAACCTTATAAAGCCTGATTTCCAGTTTTCCACCTTCAATAAAACTTCTGCAAGCAGGGTCTGACCGTCTATCAGGAGTTTAAACTAGCGTAAGCTACAATAGTGTACGCTTTCAAGCTACAGTCTGATAGATAGTCGGCCATTTCTTTAGAAGTTTTATTGCAGGTGGAAATCTGGTCTTAAGGCCTATATAAACCGGCACGTTAGTCGCTACCACTGTGGGTAGCGGCAAATACCGCGTGAGATTACATCGCGTAGAGTGTGAAACATACTCAAAGCCGGCTGTGAAGTGCGCTGCAAGCCCCCCGCATGCTGCACACTCCGCTGACCTCTTCCCGCGTACATCTAATTTTTGCTACTGCGCAGCGTTTCGCGCAGACTTCACAGCCGCCATTACCTTTGAATTGCACTCTATTTTGTATCAAGTTTTGTTCTAGCCGCGGAACTCCATACAGAATACTTCGCGAAATCCCTCGTGGTATTTACAACTACCCACTGCGGTAGCGAATAACGCACTGGTTTGAATAGGCCTTTACAAAGCAGCTTGTACTATCAGTTAGGCGTATGTTTTCCCCACTCTTCTCGGACAACGTCTAACAAGAGTGCTTGAAGAAAATGATATTCCAGTAACGAGGACTCGTAAGGACTTCCAGTGACACTTGACTTTGTACGAGATGCCAATTTAGCTTAGCGTTTCTTGGATACAGTTCTTGTCTATCATCCTATTTTTACAGTTTATTTTTAATTAGCTGTTCCTCGCGGTTTCTCCTGCGAATAAAATGTATCTTAATATGTTAATCCAGCGTTAGCGCGGAAGCTTTTTCTGCTCCAAATTTTTTTTAGGCAAGCATTTACCGTTGTTCGCGTTGACATTTTCTATTGCGTGAGATTGGTCAACTGCGGGCCGCCATTGAGTTAGTCGCTGTTGTTGTAAGACAATAGTCGTTAATAGCGATGGCAATTAATGCTATTTTGCGTAAATTTCATAAACATGCTAATTCACGAGTCTTAGCATGCTAATTGCTATTGCTATGCTATTTGCTAAAATGAAATGAAATGGAAACGAAAAATGAAATTAAAATTGGAATGAAAATAGAAATGAAAAATTATATGAAAAATGAAATGAAACATGGACAAAAACTTTATTTTTAAAATTAAATTCAAAATGAACTAAATTAATTGAAATGAAATTTTATATTTCACAGAATTTTGCAACCATATTTCACTTGCGAAATGCTAATTGAGTTTTCACATGCTAAAAATTAATGTGAATCCATCACTAGTCGTTAAGCCAGAAGCCTTTGGGCAGCCTAAAATTTCTGACACTAACGCTGACCACTTGCCTACACGAGAAGAAGAAGATTGAGTTAGTTACAGTTCTCCATTCTTTCATCGGACTACAAGGCGCACAGAACCTCGGCTCGGCATCCTTAGCCCTCACATTAAACTTTATCGTTTGAAGTTGCTAACATCAAATGAGTGGAGAAGGTTGTCTTTGTTCTTGTTTCCAGCTAACTATAACTTGGGTGTCTTCAAGTCAAGGGTGAACAGGTATCTTCTAGGCAAGCATGCACCATCATTTATCATCAAGTAAGGCAGTGGTCAAATGCAATGCCTATAACTGATTAAAAAAGTAGGAGTAGGTACTCGCTATCGAGTGCCCCAACTATAGCGGTAATTATACGTATCTAAAAATTTCACAACAATTTAATGATCACAATATCGAGTCTAGTTAATATAAGTACATTCTAATAAACTCGTACTAGGGTACAGAAAACCAGTAAGTACTATTTTGTGGCTGAAACGATGTCTCTTCAAGTCCTTTCCCGCTGAAGTATCCAATTAGCCTAGTGACTCACTGACTACCCTCATTTGGATGAATAGCTGAGCGCTTAAGAGTTGTCAGTTTCGCTTTTCCACGTTGAATAAATGTGGTTTAAGAGGTAATTACTACATTTACGCAAGCTTTTCGATGACGTTTTATGTTATTTTTATGAGCCTTTTTTCACAATTTATGAATGTATTGATGCTGTATTGGATCAACAAATACCACCCGGATCAACAAGTGAAATCGGATCAACAAATTACTACCTATATGGCACGTCTGATCAACTAAGTGCCCATGGGGGAATCTATATATATATATATATATATATATATATATATATATATAATACGAAATATTTGATAAAAAATGTTTAAAAAGGGTAGTTACTTAGATATAATAATTAATATGTAGGTATTCATTGTGGCAATAAAATTGTATCCTCGAATTAACAACATAGCGCGTAACGTTCGTTCGTTTTTGATTTGTTCTTCTTCTTCTTCTTCTTGCATGTTGAAATAAGTTTTTAATAGTTAAAATATTTTAGACCTGTGGGCTTTTAAATAAACCACGGGAGCAGAAAATAATTGATTACTCGGTTACTTCAAGAAGGAGTTATAGTAGGTAAGTTACTTTGAGTGTTAGTAATAATTATGTAATGATGATTTAACCTACTTCCTCACTTTCATCACTAGGTAGGTATGTTGGGAATGAGACAGCGTGGAAAATAGTGGACATAATAATAATTATAACTGTCGATTCTTTAAGGAGTGGTGGTTTAGTGTTTGTAATTCCTAATTAGTATTAAGAAAATTAATTATGTACGCGTCGTACAGGTAAATGCATATCTCCAGCAATTTATAAACTTATTATTGACACTGGCTATGTGTAGGTAGTTAGGTACTCAATTCGTATGGAACCAAACTTAAGAAGGTAAAAAAAATGTGGTAAATGGAACAAAAAGTGCGCGGATAATATGTAAAACTGAGCAAAACAGGATCATCGTGTGTGATTTTTCCATATTTTTCTAAACTGTACCTGCCTGCTTAGGTAACTACTACCTAAACAAAACTTACTGAAACTTCTGTTAAAGACCTGAGTGAAGTGATGATGATTTCTTTTTGTTGTAAGCTGAAGAGGTACTTATAAAATTGTAGTTTTTTGTTTGAAACTTCTTTTACTGTTATAAATCTATATTAGACTCAAAATATTTAATTTTAGGTAATGGCTTAAATAGCTTCTACTCACGGCTATGCTTGCGTTATACCTATACCTATGCTAATACAGGTTACTGTGCTCAGCTTCGCAAAGATTTAGTGGATTTTGTTGTTTGGTACGAAATGCATGATCTATTATTAGACTATAACGTAAAAATAACATAACATAAGCGTGCGAAGCCGCGGGCAAAAGCTAGTTCTACAATAAAAAAGAAAAAGAAGTCATACGTAATCCTATAAAAATAATGCCCTTAATTTAAACTGAGTTTTACCATTAAATAACTGCATTCATTTGAAATTACCTGAATTATGTCCTTTTCTATATTCTATAAATTTTTTTAAGTATGCAGTAACTACTTTGCAAACTTAGCCGCCCCTTCGGAGTCACAAAGCTGAACCCACAAAGGCACGGTTTTAAAAAACATCATTAACTCGCAAATTACAAACACCCTCCGAACCTACGACAAACAAACGTAGATAAAACATCTAAAGGACGGCGAGGAGTGCTTGAAAAGAGCAAAGGCTTCAGTCCAAAGCGGAGAAGAGAAGAACTATGTCGTATCAACACTAATTTCAAAGAGTTATAGTTAGTAAGGAGGATATTCCTTTAGTTTCATGTTTGTTGACGTCCTTCTTTAGTCAATTCTAATTTTAGGTCACCGTGACCTCATCATAGCACGACTTTTCTGTGATTTAAAGTGGTGCGGATTTGGTCAGACTAATGCATAAAATGCATTGGTCTGCCGCCTACTTTTTCTGTCACTATCAGTTTTTCCATATTACATCCTGATTTGCGTGTAATATGACCGAAAAATTGGAAAATCTGTCGTGCTTTGGACAGTCGAGGCATCTTTTCTATCCGACAAGGGGAGCTGATGCCCATGTTGGTTTTGTGAAGAATATCCCCCAGCAACACGCGCCTACGTGTCGGCCATTTACAAGATAATGGAGAATAGTTTTCTCTATTTTCTTGTTGCGTATCTGGCAAGTTTCTTTTTCGTCTTTAAGGATATAATGCGTTCTTGGAATGCATGGTGTG
This sequence comes from Ennomos erosarius, assembly GCA_963580505.1. Taxonomy (NCBI): domain Eukaryota; kingdom Metazoa; phylum Arthropoda; class Insecta; order Lepidoptera; family Geometridae; genus Ennomos; species Ennomos erosarius. Next base: position 5,295,053 of record OY756999.1, on the reverse strand, counting down.
GTTGATTCGTCCAAGACTGCGATCCCTCAACAATGACAAAACCCTTTGTTGACGCAGCGCTGCAGGTTATATCGGGTTGTTTTTAAAACATAGGCTCGACACTGGCGGAATACATAAAGAGTGCGTTGCCAAAAAAATTGCGCGGTAGAAACCTCCTTTTACCCGAATAAGGCAAAATGTTGCCATACTTGTTTAGTATTTCTGCCATTATAATATTAAACCCTTTTACATTGTAACTGTTATTGAAGTTCTTGATAATTTGAACCTTATTTTGTTTCAGGTAAGAGCTCGTAGTGCATCAAGTGCATGGCATGTTAACTAAACGTGTGACATTCACAATCTCACTGCCACGCCTCCGGTAAGATAACCATAACCTATTAATTACTTGGTGGTGGGTAATTAAATAATTCAAAAACAATAAGACGTTATTATACAAAAAGAAACAAAAAAAAGTATTAAAAAAAAAGTCTTATAAATTTCCACCAAAAAGTAACGACTATTTTACGGTTAAAGAAACTTTATTTTCTCAAAAGAAATTTACATTTCACTGCATGAGAAATTACACTTAATTTACGTACATAATATTATAAACAATGAGCAATCGAAGCTTGCTTAATAGGTTTAAAAACAGAAGCAAATTTTACCAAAGTGTTTATGTAGTACACAAAAATTTATGTGTGCTCTTTTCAAATTCTATAATGACGCGTGTGTATTGGTATTTATTATGTACCTAAGCGTCTCTAAACCCTTTTACGCCACGCTTTGTTTCAACACAATTTATCGCTTCATTGCACATGATTAACAGATTATCTCACGTTTTGTATTTAAATAATTTAATGGTTAAATACACACCATGTCAGTAAACGATCTTATGATTTTTTCGAATTTATCTTTTGTGCTCTTAGCCTAAAATTAAACATTTTCCTATAACGCGAATTGACTAGAAGCAGATTGCTTAACCCATCGCTACGAAGAGGGTCACTGGTCAGCTATGACCATTGATCTATGTTGCGTGCACTTTTTGTTAAATATACGAAAATGACTAAAGTTTTAGGTCATTTTGATACCTAAGTTACTACAGCGCAGTATATTTTTTTTTTTTGCTTTTTATTTAAGTTTGTTGTCTATGTTCGTAAATAAATGAAAATTTGTATAAAAATTAAATTGTAATCTTATGATAAAGTGATACGTAATGCAAACTTTAGGTCAGCTTCGGCAACTATCTTCAATAGTAGGTATAAAAGAGTTCTTTTGACTGAAATCTTAAAAAATAAACTTAACTTAATTTTATATTAGTAGGTAGGTACTGTCACAGGATTAGTGAAATTAAATGCAACAGAATAAAGAAACAGCTTAATTTTAATTAAACTATTAGTAGTACTGTGTTCAATTACATTGTACAATGAATTCAAATTCATTATTCGTATCAAGTTGAGTTACTGCACGAGATATTTATAGTGTAGCTTTATGATAGAGCTTTCTTTAGAATATCTCTAGTTTACAGCTCATGAGATTATAATCTGTAACCTTTGGTATTAAAGCTCAAAATCCAGTGCCAATGATTAAATTAATAAATTGAAATGCAGTTCGTTCATTACCTTCTAAGGGTTGATAATAGCGTGAGTGTTGCATTTTATTGTCATTGCTGTGTTTAATGCGTTAGGTATTTTTATAATTAATAAACAAATGTTTGTTTTATTAACGAATTTGACCCGACTTTGAAGTTTGAACACTAACTACTACCTAACTTCAATGGCTGTAAGTAGAATTTAGATATCATAATTTTATTTAAACTTGACCTAGGTTAAATGCGGTGATCAAGCTAAGCTAAAAAAGTTTAAGTAGGTACTTATTATTGGCTAATTTGACCTGGCTTTGAGGTTGAAATATTGAATGGTTTTATTTAGAATAATAAATACACTATGTGTGGAGCCAAAATATAAGAAGAAAAAAGAGGTAGACCATAGAGAGATTAGATTAGGAATGGCGAGTACAGTGCCACCAATTTATCTGTTCCGGTCGTTTTTCGCCATCTCTGTTTAATAGTTCAAGCCTCATTAAAAAACAGACAGTTCACACTGGCGCTGTAGCTACGGAGATACCTATAAACTGGTTCAACCGTAGAACCCAATCCTTTCAAATCAAGCCAATCGAGTAGTTATACTATCAACCCCTCATATCCTGGATACACGTGCAGGAAACGTGCGTTGAGGGAGAAAATGCAATATCCTAGCGAGGGTTGTTTGGGGTGACAAGCGCAGGCGTGCTACTATGGAACCAATGTCACTGAAGACATTGGCAAAATTGTGCGAACCCGCAAAAGCCACAAAATAAAAAGTTTTAGTGACAACAAGACATTGAACTTAAAAAGTTTGTAACGAATATCGTTTTCCGCCGTCCACAATAGGCATGATGACTAAAATTTTTTTATGCTTAAATTAATTATATTCCTCAAAAGATAACCATTTGTGAAAACAAAAGTAAAACATCTCAAAAAATAACAAAGTTACAAGCATTTTAAAAACTGGAATAGAAAGAGATAGCTCAAACGGCCAGTGACGTCAGAGCAAGGTCGTTCATAGTACCAGATAGTACCTCATTACTAAGCTGTGGTGTAGTTATTTTAAGATTATAGCTTTCCCAGGTAATGAATTATTACGTAAAATTAATTCAAAAGTTTACTAATCGGTTTTGTTTATGCTAATATGATATGGCTGGGATTTACTACCCACGTTCTTGATACTTGATAGTGCTTTACCATATCTATATTTTTAATTACAATTCCAAATTAATAATGTCATAAAACGCAAGATATATTTTGTGTAACCCTAAACATGCTTACATTATAAATTTGTAAACTTCAACTTAATTTTTCAGTAATAGTTTATTTATTAAGTATCGTAATTATTATCTCACTAAGTATAAGTAAGCATAAACAGCTCTAGTTTCTAAAGTAGTACCCCTTATTGATTGCATCACTCGATGCACTACCCCTTTGGGCTAGTAAATCTAGTAATTGTCTCGGTGTAGTTTTGCTAGGAAATTAATAACTGGAGTGACATAATACAGAGGGGTAGTTGTTTTGATTTGATCAAATTCTTTAAAATAATTTTATAATTATGAGTTCAAGTCCCGAAAGTTTATGAATGTTACTAATTGATAAGACAATAATATAAATTGATGCTGTTTGATCTAACATATTATTGCTAATCTAATAATCTGTGTAAGCAGCAGCTAGAGGATGTCACTAGGCATCCTTTTATAACTGTGGGTTTATCGTTTATTTGCATTTGTCAATTTAGAAAAAAGACAATATTAAAGAAATTCGTATAAAAAAATCGATAACAGACTAAGTTGCACCGTAAAAACGCATCCAACTTGACATTATAAATTCAGAAACAATAATTATAACCTTAAAACCTTACATTAAAGTTTTATAGGTCTAAATTCCCTGAAGTGATAAACAGCAAGAACATATTTAAGTTACAAAATAAGTTTTACTCAATAAAGTCACAATATTTAAGAAATTTACGAACGTAGCGGTTTAAAGGAGCCATAAACAACATACTGTCGATTACCATGTGTTTAATAGTGTTGTCACGCAATTGTTTAACGTTTTTATAAATATCGATACCTATATTTACTTATATTATTACAAAGAAAGTATTATAAAATATATGTACCTATTTCTAAGGTTCTACAATGTGACCTTGAATTGATATGTTATCCCGAAAGGGAGTAAATCTACACCCCAAGGTAGACAATGTTTCTTCTACGACTTTACTAAATTAATAGTTTTTCATTGAAAAAATGCCATGTAAAAGTTGAGCTTCGTCCTGGACCGAGTGCACATAAATGTTAAATGACCTGTGCTTAGAAATGAATTTATAGTATCTTGTTAACTCTCATAGCGATCGCACGTGCAATTTTGCGAGTGGTTTTTTTACTATGGAAATTTGGAAACACCCAGTTTCAAGTAAGACTCTCACAACTTGTAGGGTATCATGGTCCTAGTCCCCCCGTTTCGGGATAACATATCAATTCAAGGTCACCTTGTATAATTGAGTAGTTGATCCGCCCCGGCTTCGCGCGCGTTGATTAATTTTACGTCCTAGCCCTGTTTATGGGTAAGAGTCCCTTTCTCTTCTCTCTTACACATAAACAGGAAGAGGTGAAGGAAGGCCGCCTCCCTTCTGTTGCTGTCCCATCCATTCACCCTCTTCCCCTATCTTTTACTATTTTGCTTCTTTCACTCCTTTGACATTAAAACTGGCTCAAAAACATCGATATTACTCCTGTTACCGATATCGATATATCGCCCGCCCTACAGCCTTGGGTAATAGCATGCGCGCGCGATAACTTATCCATTCGCATCCGCCCGCCCACGCGCTAACTTTGTTTTGTATCGTGAAGGGCGTCTATTGAAATGTTATTATCTGTTTTGACAGAAAACTGTTAGTAAACCAGCTTGTTAATAAAAATGAGCAATAAAATTTGAAGTTTTTTTAAAATGAAGGCGATTTTTATTGATTTCAGTTATTTTACTAAGTAAATAATGAACGGAAACAAACAATTTTTATCGCAATATTTTTATTTTTTATGAAATATTGTGTAAGTAATAGGTACAGGTACTCCATAGCTCACATAATCCAACACTTAGCAAGGACCTTCCACCCCGCTTATAAAAAAATGCTAGAAAACTTTACAATGTCAAAATCTGCATTATGCATAATATAACGTAAAATAATCAAATATAATACGACATACCAGGCTCGGACAAAAAGAAAAACTCATTTTAGTCTTAATTTTCAGCTTGGTGAGATCACTGAGAGCACATCATAATCAACAGCCTGAAGACGTCCACTGCTGAACACAGGCCTCTCCCAGAGAGCGTCATTTTGACCGGCTGCTCGCCTCTTGCATCCATCGGCTCCCCGCGGCTTTTACCAGATCGTCGCCGTCGTTCCCCCTAGTGGACCGGACTACGCTGCGTGTTTCGGTTCGTGGTTGCCACTCGAGAACCTTTCTTCCACATTGGTTGTCAGTTCTACGAGCGATGTGGCATGCCCATGGCCATTTCAACTACTTATTTATACCTATATAGGTAGGTAACCTATCATAACATACTTATAGTTATTATAGCATTAACAATCAACAAATTATCTAATCAGTAACCAATTTGCGCTAACCCACATCGACATTATAGTTGACATAACTCCACGCATCACCACTCATCTATAGGGACACATATTTCAGATACAAAGGTCATTGACCGCGCCATTGTGCAAACTCAGTGTTCTGTGGGCAAATACTAAACAATGCAGATAAGCAAGTCGGTACAAGTGGTCGGCTAGTTTCATTTTGATAAGATTTATAGCTAAAAAGCGTCATGCTGTCAGGGTTACTTAGGTTCTATTATCTGTATGATGCATTATGCAACTTTGCTAAGTTACATCGGTACTTGAAGTCCTGGTGAAAGTCACATTTGGGAGTATTTTTACAGTCATCATCATCAACAGCCTGCGGACGTCCTCTGCTGAATATAGGCCTCCCCCAGTAGAGAGCGCCACCTTGAGCGGCTGCTCGCTTTCTATATCCATCGGCTCCCCGCGGTTTTCACCAGATCGTCCTTCCACCTAGTGGAGGGCGTACGTTGCGTCTGGTTCGCGGTCGCTACTCGACCACCTTTCGGTTGCCAGTTATAGTTAATTAAAGGAAACGACTTTTTTTATCATACTCGACATATTAAGTACTGACCTACATTTTTTAAAAAAAAATTTTTTATGAGAATGAATGACTTGACGATCTGGTCGTTCACCTGATGTTAAGCAATACGGCCGCCCATTACAGTTGCAGTGTCATTCAGAACTTTAAAATAATAAAGTTCCGCGTGATACTGCACTGCGCACGTCATCCCCACATTTATTTTTGCAATGAGAGGTAATTTGTGCCTGGCCTCGGGCTCGAGCTTAGGCACCTTGAAACATAAAAAGCCTTCAATACCTTAAACATGCACCTTCTGCGCTAAGTTTCTCCGTCCACAATTGCACGTCTGGCAGCGCTCCAAAAGCGAGCCAATTTTACAAAAAACAATTCATAGCTAACTAGTGTTGTTAACATCTGTTGCGTTGCAAACATGTGCCATTACTGTTACAGTTTTGTTAATTAATATGCATGCTTGTTTTCTTACGGTATAAGTAGGAAATATAAAGTACAAAATAGACTTTCATAGTCCATGGCAAGTCGAAATAATATTTGGCCACCTTATACGTCATGTTAACATTCTAAAATCTTTAAGGGAGGTAGAGACAAGAGGAAGAGAAGAAAACTAAAAAATCAAGCTAGGTATTGCAAATAGGATAATTAGAGAAGTCTACAGATCAGATAAAATAGATCAATTTCTTGTCGTAATGGGGAAGTGAAAAAGCTAGCTGAGGATAAAGAACGAGGACGACAACTCCACAGATAAGGGCTGTGACCGAAGATATTTAGCAATATGACATAATATAAGTTTTAGGATCCTTTTCCGTTGTATGCATGTATTAAAAATCCTGAAATAGAATAAGAAGACATATTTCAAATGTCATTTCTCTAGCGACTCTAACCCCCGTATTCCAAAACATTTCTCCAAAAATCCTTTCGCTTGACTTCTACTTAACTTTGAGGGAAACTCAAAATACATCGCGACGTACCATGAGTTGACAGTTGCTTCGCTTCTCTCGTTTGAGAAAAATTGACGCAGTAGTGTCAAGTTGATTACTTATTGTCAACTAAAAATACCAAAACACAAAAATGAGGTTTTTCGAGGTTGAGTTGAGTGGAGTAATCTCGAGGTAACGTCTTAGAATATGGGGGTACGTGCACTGGTTAGGATTGTCGGTTGTCTAACTGTCACTCTACGCGAAGCTTTAAAGCTGTATCTTATAGGTAAACGTGCTCCACTTTAAACAACTTCGTCACTTACCATCTGGTGAGTCGTTGTCAAACATATGCCCATTTTAGCGAAAAAAGAAGCTGTTTATTGATATACATTTGTATTTGTTTTCTACTGAATTCCTTCAGAACTTACAGACTATCATAACCGAATGAATGGAAGATAACACCGGGGTACACGTTTAATCCTTCCTCACGCTCTCGCTAAACTGTCCGGGTTCGAGGAACAGCATTGAATTGAATGGTACACAATAGTGCGTAGGCGCCGGCGTCCTACGACATCAACATTCATATAAATACATAATAAAGTATTGAAATTGAATGGAGTGGTCATCGACCATGGACATTCTGGGGCTGGATGGAATAGGACACTAGCATACCCCTAGCAGGAATATTTGGTTCATTCTCAGTAGATCCATAAGCCAGATCTATGATGGATACGCGCAAGTTAACGTAACGGTAACGTAAGGCAGTTGTATGGCATTTGATCAGCGCCCCATACAACTGCCATACGTTAACGTTACTTACTTGCGAGTAAATATTCGTGCTAGGCCTACAGAGATTCTAGGACCCTAGGTAAACGTGGAATAGCTTTGAATTAGTAAAACTTTTGTCTTTTATTGTTATTCGAATATCGAACTTGATTCAAAAAAGACAAAAGGTGGTTTAACTAGTTTAAACAAAGCTTCTCCACGTGTATTAATAAGACCGTGTCAGCCTGGGCGGTTATTCTCTATGGAAACGCAGATTCCACGCTGTTATCGTGTCTTGTTTAAATCGTGTTATAGCGTTAGGAATACCTTTACTTTACATTTTTTTTATAACAGGGCCATTATTCCGTATTCATTCCTTACTTCGGAACCACGCGAATTCCTTGTCTTACATAAGAAATCTGCGAAACTGTATTCTCTATAAAACAAAAACAAAACCGCGCGAAATGAATTTGGAATTGGCGCGATTTGAACTGTCAAAAATCATATGGTTTTACCGAGACGCGTTCCGAAACATCAACACATCAAAAGATATGACCACTTATGTCAATATATTTTATTCAAAATAAAGATAACTTTAATGTAAAGTGAAGGTATATCTGACGCTGTGACACGATTTGAACAAGACGCGATAACGACATGGTTTCTTATCGTGTGGAATCTGTGTTTCCATAGAGAATAACCGCCCTGGATAGGCCCGCATTTAACGTAAAGTTATTTTTATTTTTAATAAAATATATTGACATAAATGGTGGTAGGTTTTGATGTGGTTGATGTTTCAGAACACATCTCTGTAAAACATGTGATTTTGACAGTTCAAATCGCGCCAATTTCAAATTCATTTCGCGCGGTTTTGTTTTCGTTTCATAGAGAATAGATTTGCTGATTTCTTATGTAAGACAAGCAAGTCCCGTGGTTTCGAAGCAAGGAATCGATAAAGAATAACCGCCCTGGGCCATTATTCTTTATGAAAACACAGATTCCACACGATACGAAACCACGTCGTTATCGTGTCTTGTTCAAATAGTATCACAGCTTTAGGAATACCTTCACTTTATATGAAGTTATTTTTATTTTGAATAAAATATATTGACATAAGTGATGGTAACTTTTGATGTATTGATGTTTCGGAACGATTTGACTGTTCAAATCGCGCCAAATCCAAATTCATTTCGCGCGGTTTTTTTTTTCGTTTCATAGAGAATAGAGTTTTGCAGATTTCTTACGTAAGACAAGGAGTTCGCGTGGTTTCGAAGTAAGGAATCGATACAGAATAATGGCCCTGAACGGATAAGGGGTAATCTCTATCTTTTTTAAACGACCAGAAATGCATTTTATAAATTAGCTCTGCAACTGTCAAGATATCGGAACAGTGGTGCCTACTGACCAAAGGTTACAGAGCTAGCTTCAAACTTAGTAACTAACTTAGTTATCTACCATCTTTATATTCCACAGCGATGAGAGCGGACTTTATGGCTACTGTGATAGCAAAGTGTTGAAGTTACTTTTACGATGCTACTACTAAGTTATAAGCAACGTTGTCTTTAAGTTAGGTTATAATTTAGCTACTTTGTAGTTAAAAGCAAGCAGCAAGTATTTTTAAGGTTCCGTACCCAAAGGGTAAAACGGACCCTATTACTAAGCCTTCCGTCTGCCTCCAGGCTGTACGTACGTACACATGAACCGTGATAGTTAGACAGTTGAAATTTTCACAGATGATGTACATATTGCTGTTGCCGCTATACTATTAACAAAATACTACAAACAGTTACTGTATAAAATAAATATTTAAGGGGGCTCCCATACAACAAACGTGTTTTTTTTCTCGTTTTCATAAATAATGGTACGGAACCTGCGCGAGTCAGACTCGCGATTGGCTGGTTTTTTTAACTGCTTACTAATACCCCAGATAATATAATACCTAACTTTCACCATAGGTACATTCCATACATTACCTACTTTTTTCACATTTTTCTACAATATGTTTGTATATAATTTATGTATGTTTATAATAGAGCAATGTGCAATTATTCAAAGGGCAGCTAAAAAAATGAATGATAAAATAATTCTTTCATACCAAAATATGATTTAAATGGTACCTACTTAAGTATAAAATTTACGATTTTACAACGCAAACTTCGTGTATTATTCAAATGTACATGCCGATGTTTAAAGCTTTGCCTAAAATGGAAACTGAACCTAGAGGTACTCACTGAGGTAGAGTTGTGTGATGTGTCTTCATTATTTTATGTTTTTAGGGTTCCGTACCCAAAGGGTAAAGTGGACCCTATTACTAAGGCTGCGCTGTCCGTCTGTTTGTCTGTCTGTCTGCCCGTCTGTCACCAAGCTGTACTCATGAACCGTGATAGTTAGGCAGTTGAACGTGACGTATTTCTGATGCCACTATAACAAAAACTACTTACTAAAAAGCTAGAAATAATACTAGAATACTAGAAATACTAAAAATAAATATTTGAGGGGCGTACAGCAATGGCCGGTTTTATCAAACTAAGTTTACATTGTTTTTTTTTATTGTTGAATAATTACTCCCGAGAAATAGCAACCCTAGATCGAGTCGAGCTTCGTATCATGTAAAATATGATCGTAATGCCATAAAGTTATGGTCCAATAGTTCATGGATAATCGTTCGTATTTTCTGGGTTTATGAATTTGTTTTTCGCGATGAGAAAATTTGAAGTGATACGGCTTACGTGCTAAGCTAAAGCCTAGTTAATAGTTATGAAGTTACAGAACTAAAATTTTATGGTTATTCCTTCTAGCTAACAATTTGTTACGACATTCAATTAATTAATGATTTTTATTCATATTTACCTTCATTGTTTTGAACCGACATAGTACGAAGTAATAGACAAAAGAAAATAAAGAAAGAAAAGAAGAAAGAAAAAATGTTTATTCATGACAACTACAACAATTAATAAACTAGTAAAATATTTTTATAAAACAAATAGATAAACAACTATTGCCAATTGCCACAAATCGGTCCCAACTCAGCATAATGCTGGTCGTAAAACATTATTCTTCCGTTGGGCCGTTTCGGTGTCGTCACGGCTCAGCTTTAAGATGAGGCATGTCCTCGCATTGCGCGGGGAGCCGATGGATGCAAGAGGCGAGCAGCCGCTCAAAGTGGTGCTCTCTGGTGGAGGCCTATGTTCCGCAGTAGACGTCTTCAGGCTGTTGCTGATGATGATGATGATGATCGATGGCTGGCTGGAAATTCTCAAAACAGTTGTGTGCTCGAGTGCGATGACGTCAAATCTCGATTACAAACTGACGACCGTATGGTCGTCATTCGTCATTTTTTTGCTGTGACGAGTTTATCCTAAGAAGCGATTTGCAATTTAAAAGCCATAGAATTTACATAAATACTTAATTCAATACTAATTATCCTGTATCCATCAACCTAGTTAGATTATAAATTACACAATAATTTGCTTGTCCAAGAGAACCAATCACGATTACCATAAATAATTAATCAAGAAACCTCAAAGATATTATAGTCCTTAAAATTTTAGCAACCAGCGGGATTTGAACCCGCGCCCTCCAACTCACCGGATTGAACCGCTCACCGCTCTACCAACTGAGCTATGGTTACCTGACCGCTAGCTGCAAAAATCTTAAGGACTATGTGTTTTTACTGACTAAGCCGTCGTGGCGACACCTATTGTACCTATATTAGACAAGTAACTACTCATTAGTAGTGGTTGTTAAACTTTTGACTAAGTAATAATGTTTTGTAGAATGAAGAATTAATATTGTCACGTTACATCCGTTCCTTTCGTGAAAAAGGTAGAATGGAACGCTACAAGTTAATGAGCAGCTCCTCCCCTACCTAAACAGTGCCTAGGTTGACAGGATCCTAAGAGCTGAAGAGAAAAAAAGGAATTGGTAACAGATATTTATTTTCGTAAATTTTACAAGCTTTGTAGAAAGCAAAAAAAAAGAGTCTCTAGATGATGCGGAAGAACGCGAAATTTAAGTTGTTTACGGCCTACAAGTTATCACGGTAGAATTAGAATGTTATTGGATCCAAACAAGGCCCACTTCCGGGTCTTCAGATAAACAAAGCCCGCTTCCGGTCTTCAACGAGGCCCACTTCCGGGTCTTCAAACAAACAAGGCCCACTTCCGGGTCTTTATTCAAACAAGGCCCACTGTCGTTATAGAGACTGAGGAATTCGTTGCCTTTAGTTTGTCCGACTTCCAGAGTTCAGCGGCTAGCTCATTCAGTTATTAGCTTCTGGATCCAGAAGAAGATTCTCGTCCTTCCACCGTCGATGAAGTATTATTACGCAGCTCAGATTCAAGATGCAGCAGCAGGAGACACGCAGGTATTAGTCGTCAAAGCTTTGACGGACGACGGGCCGGAACATGGTGATGAAGTTATATTGCCACTCAATGTTTGAAAAAGGCAAGCCGGTCGTCTCACTGGTTGACGCTCGGCGATAGATTCGTCGTGGTAGATACGGCGGCCGACGGTGACAACAGATGTAGTTTCGGCGATCAGCTCTCGGCGATAGATTCGTCGTAGTTTCGCGACTGGCTGTAGCGGATGTAGCTCGGCGATCGGCGATTTGACAATGGATATGTCGTGGCGCAGCGATTGACGTAGATGGAGATTCACTTCACAATTTTGGTGTTGGATAGCCAAAGATGGTTTTTGAAGGCGTTCTTGAGTTCCCGGGCCTTGCCTGGCCCGGGAATGGCCTTATATCAATTTAGTGTTCCTCGTTCGAGGAGTAAATTGAGACTGCCATTCCATAGCGACAGCTTTTCTAAAGAAACCTCGCTAGCATTCCAAGGTTCTAGATTTTTGCAGTTTTCAAAATTTTGAATACAGAATAGTAAAAAAATAAATCTAGAGTCAAAATACATACAATCATGGCCAAACTATAAAATACCTCACTGAAATTGACAGTAGAAAAAGAAAAATATGAATTTGAAGAGAAACTAAATTCGAAACAAAAAAAAACAGTTTCAAAACAACTGCCATCCGAGCAGTCGTGTCTAGAAATCGGGCCCGTGACCCGCGCGCAAAATCGATAAAGTGATGTAAAATTTACGAGAAAAATCAAGTTTTTTTGTGCTTAAATTACTGTGAAAAGGACTGTCAAGTGCTGTGATGTGAAAGTTGTGAATGAATAATAGAAACCAGGTAATATATTATGATATATACATACATGTAGCATTACATATTTCCCCCACGACCCCAGAAAATTTTCAACTCCATTGAAAATTTTGAAGGTTAGGAATAAAACCTTGCTCTTTCATACTTAAATCTTGCACTTCTTCTTTTACTCGCTCACAAACATACTTAGGGGATATGGTTCACATATTTGATGACGCATACTCCACAAGGAACTATTCATTATACATAACGAAGGCTTATTTTTTTTAATTAGGTGTCGTTATCCGCACCTTTTTGAAAACCCGAGTAAAGATAATAAGTATTTACAATTAAGAAAATGTACAACACAAAGGCTTATTTAACGAGTTGTGTACCGCTCTTTAAGAATATTACACACACCCTTGGGTATTGAAGATTTCAAGGAAATTAATATTCAAGAACCTTGTATTTAAGAAATTGCAAGGAAATTAAGATTAGAGTAACAACATGTGCAACTAAGAAAGTATAAAAAAAAATGAGTAAACACAATGGCTTCTTACCCACACGACTCGTGTTATAAGATAAAACAAAAAGAGTGAAAAAAAAAAAATAATAACGTTTGTAAAATGGATTTAAAAAAAATAAGCCGAAAGGGTCTAGTTTCCTTGTACAATACAAAAATAATATACGCTAAAGCTATTTACAGAATAGGTATACAATTTAGAGAAAAAAACAGAATACAACCGCTACACTATTTACACTTTAAAATCTTTTACATGCCACTTTCCTCTTAAGCCGTTAGGATCCTCTAAAATAAAGACGAGAGGTGAGAGCTTCTCAACAACTGTGCATTTGACATATTTGGGAGCCAACTTTGAACTGAAATATGCACCAGCGTTACTCTGGACGTAATTTTTACGCCAAACTGTGTCGCCAACGTTGAACTCTTTAAAGGTGTGTCTCGTGTTGTAATGAGCAGCATTTTTTGTGTGTGCAGTGTGTAATGCAACCTGTACTTTATCGAAGATGTTAGATAATAATCCTAAATTAGCGGCGTAGATGTCACGAGGAAGAAAAATGAAATTATCAAGGTTGGAGCAGTTAGTGTATAGTGAACCACATGGTATGGTTTCACGTCCAAAGACCAGAAAGGATGGAGAAAACCCAGTTGTAGAATTTACAGAACTGTTGAGTGCATATTGGATTTTCTGCAAATGTTTGTCCCATGAACGGTGATCATCTCCGACCAACTGTGAAAGTGCGGTGATAATTGTTCTATTATACCGTTCTGTGGGGTTTACTTGAGGGCAGTATCGAGGTGAATAAAATATAAAAGGAATTTTATACTTATTCAGAAAACTTTGAAACTCATTAGATTGAAATTGTGAACCATTGTCCATGATGATGGTTTGTGGCACACCGTGTACCAGAAACACATTATTTTCCAAATACATGATGATATTTGAAGATGTAGCGCGCTTGATAGGGAAAATAAGGCAATACTTTGAAAAAGAACATGTAACCACTAGTATGAATTGATTACGTTGTCTTGTGAGTGGAAAAGGGCCCATTAGATCTAATGAGAGGCTTTGAAAAGGTCTTGAACAAATTTTTGGTTTACCCATAGGACCATATGGAGAATGATTCGAATGCTTATAAGAGAGGCATGTTTCACAAGAAGAACACATTTTAGCCACATCTTTAAACATACCAGACCAATAGTATCTTAAAGAAAGCTTCTTGTATGTTTTGAAAATGCCAGTATGGGGATTACTTTCTGAGTCACCATGGCAAGTTTTGATGAGATTCATTCTCTCAGAGGGAAGTGGAACTTCTTTCCAAGCAAAATCTTCATTTAGATAATCAGGTGAGTTATTAAAACGGTATAAATTATTGTTGAGAATTTTGTAATTTGGATAAGCATCAGGATTATCTCGACAGTTAGTAAAAAGTCTATTATATAGTTCCAATTGTGATGCATTGTCTCTAGATATGGGTTCAACACCACCAATAATAGCAGTATCGGGTATTTTATGACGCGACAGAAGGTCTGGGACAACATTTTCTTTTCCTTTTTTATGTTTTAGGTCGAAGTTAAAACAAGACAGACGAAGACTCCATCGTGCCAAACTGCCAGAAGGATTAGACAAATTTTGGAACCACTTTAATGCTGCATGGTCAGTGTATACTGTAAATCGTTTACCGTTATCAAGATAACAACGCCAATGCTCAAGTGCAGTAATGACAGCTAAAGTCTCACGTTCTGTAGTTGAATAATTCTGCTCATGCTTGTTTAGAGATCTACTCATATATGCAATAACAACTTCTTTATTGTCTTTTTCCTGAGTCAGCATAGCACCTATCCCAAAGTTAGAAGCGTCGCAGTGAACGGAAAATGGATAGTCAAAGTCAGGGCAAGATAGTATTGGTGTTGTAGTCAAGCATTCTTTTAATTTAGCAAAAGCAGAGTCAGCCTCAGCATTCCAGACAAATTTTTTTGGAGATTTTTTTCCAGATGACGTTAATTTACAGAGTGGTGAAGCAATAGTACTGAAATTAGGTATGAATCGGCGAAACCAACTGCACGTACCTAAAAATTTTCTTACTTCTTTTTTAGAGGTAGGAGCAGCGTAAGCTAGAATCGCTTCAATTTTACTGGGATCAGCCCGCAATCCTTGCTCATCTACTATGTAGCCAAGATATTTCAGTTCTTTGCGAAAGAATTGACTCTTTTCAAAGTTAATGGTTAGACCAGCATAAGAAAGTTTCTGATGAACTTTAAGTAGGAGTGAAATATGTTCCTCAAATGTCGCACCTATGATTATTATGTCATCTAAGTAACAGAACACTTTATTCTCAAACTCTGGAGTGAATAAACTGTCCATGAGTCTTTGTTGAGTTGCTGGAGCGTTTGTCAATCCGAAGGGCATAACAGTGAATCTATACATTCCTCTACCAGGTACGTAAAAACCAGTTTTATCTCTGTCTTTGGGATGTAATGGAATTTCCCAAAAAGCCTTTGCTATATCGATACTAGACAAATATTTAGCATTTTTGAGGTTATCTAGTATCTCAGAAACAAAAGGGAGGCTGTAGGCATCTTTACGAGTAATTGCATTCAGCTTTCTGCTGTCGACGCAGAAACGCCATTCTCCGTTCTTTTTTGGAGTGATAAGTACTGGAGATAACCAAGGACTCTCACATTTTTCTATAACTTTTAATTCTAGCATTTTATCGACCTCATTGATGAGTGCTTTTTGCTTTTCTGGAGAGAGACGATAACAACGTTGTTTTATAGGTAAAGCATCACCAGTATTGATCCGATGACTAACTAAACTAGTACGGCCTAATTTACCTCGTTGTTCAAAAGAAATACTTTTGAAACGCTTGATTATGTCATTAGCAATTTCTACTTGATTCCCAGACAGATGATCAAATGTTGATATTTGATTTTCAACAGCACAAGTTGTATGATCTTTAGATTCGAGATTGAGTTCAAGAGAAAGTATCTTTGGGGAGAGTTCGAATTCTTTCCAGAAATCCCACCCAAGTATCAAAGAAGGATAAATATCAGGGAAAACATAAGCTTTGATAACATGTGTCTGATTATGAAATCTCAATGGCAAATGAAAATAACCAGAAGACATTGCTTTTTGTTTATTAGCAACCATAACTTGAGTTGGAGACTTGAATAGTTTAAAGCCTAACTTTTGGATATCTTTATGAGAGTTATTACCTAAAATAGTTATACAACTTCCACTATCTAAAAGACCGGAAAAAGGTATATTGTTTATAGACACGTTAATAAAAGGTCTGTTAAAGTCTTTTTCTTTGTCGTAGAAAACAGAAGTTGTTTTGTAGCAAAACATAAAATTTCGAATAGTATTTAACCATTGATTCCAGTCGTTAAGATCAAAATTATTGTTATGTGATTTAGTGAAACCATTCAAGTCGTCAGCTAGTTTTTTTGTTGATTTGATGGAGCACATTTTGGACATTCGCTGATTCTCACGCCTTTACGACCACATTTAAAACAAATGAGGTATCTAGGCTTAGTACAAGTTTGTAAAGAATGGCCTGTGATACGACAGCGATAACAGAATTCTTCTTTAGAAATGTCATTAGTTTGAGATGACGAGCGTGGATGTTTATCTTCCTGCACTGCATTAGTGTACCTTACGTTTGGAGACGCTTTAGGAAGTGAAGCTTTAGAAAATGAAGGAAGATAGGCAAATTCAGCAGCACAAGAAGTGTCTTCAGATCTAGGCTCATGAAAATTTTTGTCTCGTTCAGAAATGCGTTCGTAACTTTGACAAGTAGAAATTAAAGAATCTACCGTTTTAATATCTTTAAGTGCAACAAAAACGGAATAGCACGGTCTTATATTATGGAGTAAAATCTCTAATTGTTCGCTCTCGCTAAGTTTCTTTGAAAGACGAGCAAACATACCGAACATAATTGAGACGTAAACGATAATGGTCTCAGTTGCTCCTTGCGTTCTATTCCTTATAGCTTCCAACAGCTTATAGTCGTAATCATGTATACCAAAATCTCGAATCAGCAATGTGCAAATATCTTTCCACGATAAGGTAGGATTTCGATTATACTGAAAACGAAACCAATGAAGGGCATCACCTGTGAAAATCTCAAAGGCGTGCTTGCAAAGCATACCTTCCGGAATGTTTCGAGAAATCCTAAACTCGTCCAATCTTTGAAGAAATGATCTAGGGCACGATTTTCCATTGAAAGAAAACGTTTTGAGCTCCTTCACAAAATTATCCGAAGTGTGATAGTTTTGTACAGACTCGGAAGCCAGTGGTATACTAGCCAGAATGCTTGAAGGTAAAGTGGGTTGAGGAGTACTCAGTACTTCCAAAGTTTGATTGGTTCCAGTCATAGGTAGTAATTGATAAATCGAGGGAGGGCTAGGCTGAGTCTGAGGACAAGGATTGTGAATGTCAACTAACACTTCTTCAGAAGATCCTGAATAATCTGAAGTTAAGACTTCAAACCGTTTTTGGAGCGTGAAGAAGCGAGATCGTATGTTTGAGCATGACTCAACAAATGGTGGAACGGCGTTAAAGCGTTCGAGGCGATAATGAAGATGATTTACGAAAGATTCAACTTTCCTCAGGTTACTTTTATCATCCGTGGCTTCGAGGTGCGAGATTTTACCCTCGACGTAATTAAACGTGATCTCTGCTTGGGAGAGGTCATGTTTGAGAGGTATTGGAGAAGATTTCATGTCCTCAGGTTGAATGTGACTCAATTTTGCCAGCTGCTCCTTAAGAGTTGTCAAAGTGTCAGCTGGTTTTTCACCTCTGATAGTCACTTCATATTCCAGTTCAAGTTTGTTTAGAAACGAGTATTTAATTGGTCTCGCCATAGTCACAAGTTGAAGTCAATAGTCAAGGATAAAATCAAGTCAAGTTTAAGTTCGTTTAAGTATTAAGTACTATGCCAGTGTTGTAGAATGTAAGTGTGATGTTCCGCGTGTCCTGCCTGTATAAAAATAAATTAAGCAAGTACCTAAGATATTACGTTAGAGCCAAAAGTCAATATCAAATTTTAGCCTACTTGAGTAAGTATTATTTTAGAATTTAGAAGAATGTTTTAGAGGGTTCATTTTAGTTGGGCGCCAAACTGTCACGTTACATCCGTTCCTTTCGTGAAAAAGGTAGAATGGAACGCTACAAGTTAATGAGCAGCTCCTCCCCTACCTAAACAGTGC
Organism: Ennomos erosarius; assembly: GCA_963580505.1. Taxonomy (NCBI): domain Eukaryota; kingdom Metazoa; phylum Arthropoda; class Insecta; order Lepidoptera; family Geometridae; genus Ennomos; species Ennomos erosarius. Next base: position 5,276,774 of record OY756999.1, on the reverse strand, counting down.
CTAGGTTGACAGGATCCTAAGAGCTGAAGAGAAAAAAAGGAATTGGTAACAGATATTTATTTTCGTAAATTTTACAAGCTTTGTAGAAAGCAAAAAAAAAGAGTCTCTAGATGATGCGGAAGAACGCGAAATTTAAGTTGTTTACGGCCTACAAGTTATCACGGTAGAATTAGAATGTTATTGGATCCAAACAAGGCCCACTTCCGGGTCTTCAGATAAACAAAGCCCGCTTCCGGTCTTCAACGAGGCCCACTTCCGGGTCTTCAAACAAACAAGGCCCACTTCCGGGTCTTTATTCAAACAAGGCCCACTGTCGTTATAGAGACTGAGGAATTCGTTGCCTTTAGTTTGTCCGACTTCCAGAGTTCAGCGGCTAGCTCATTCAGTTATTAGCTTCTGGATCCAGAAGAAGATTCTCGTCCTTCCACCGTCGATGAAGTATTATTACGCAGCTCAGATTCAAGATGCAGCAGCAGGAGACACGCAGGTATTAGTCGTCAAAGCTTTGACGGACGACGGGCCGGAACATGGTGATGAAGTTATATTGCCACTCAATGTTTGAAAAAGGCAAGCCGGTCGTCTCACTGGTTGACGCTCGGCGATAGATTCGTCGTGGTAGATACGGCGGCCGACGGTGACAACAGATGTAGTTTCGGCGATCAGCTCTCGGCGATAGATTCGTCGTAGTTTCGCGACTGGCTGTAGCGGATGTAGCTCGGCGATCGGCGATTTGACAATGGATATGTCGTGGCGCAGCGATTGACGTAGATGGAGATTCACTTCACAATTTTGGTGTTGGATAGCCAAAGATGGTTTTTGAAGGCGTTCTTGAGTTCCCGGGCCTTGCCTGGCCCGGGAATGGCCTTATATCAATTTAGTGTTCCTCGTTCGAGGAGTAAATTGAGACTGCCATTCCATAGCGACAGCTTTTCTAAAGAAACCTCGCTAGCATTCCAAGGTTCTAGATTTTTGCAGTTTTCAAAATTTTGAATACAGAATAGTAAAAAAATAAATCTAGAGTCAAAATACATACAATCATGGCCAAACTATAAAATACCTCACTGAAATTGACAGTAGAAAAAGAAAAATATGAATTTGAAGAGAAACTAAATTCGAAACAAAAAAAAACAGTTTCAAAACAACTGCCATCCGAGCAGTCGTGTCTAGAAATCGGGCCCGTGACCCGCGCGCAAAATCGATAAAGTGATGTAAAATTTACGAGAAAAATCAAGTTTTTTTGTGCTTAAATTACTGTGAAAAGGACTGTCAAGTGCTGTGATGTGAAAGTTGTGAATGAATAATAGAAACCAGGTAATATATTATGATATATACATACATGTAGCATTACAATATATACATTTTGATACAATAGAACGAAGGAATAACATTGATTTTAAATTTTAAATCCCATCGGAAAATAGCTGTCATGATAAATTAATCCGTGAACTTGGATCCCTTGGAAAATCACGCCGTTAAGTTTACTCAGATATAGTGAATATTTATTAGAATTAAACTGAAACTCGGAATCCTTTTTGCTTACCAGTAAATGATGCATAGAAGCACGGGGCCAGCATAGTAATTCTAATCAAGGAAGAGATGTCTATGTTGTTAAACTGATTTTATCTGACTGCGTCTATCGTTTCCTGTGTTGCTTGTAATTCTGATTTTTCTGTTTAGGTTCCTGATATGATTTTGATTATGACGTTATTAGGCGTGAGGCGTATTTATCGTCACAGGTAAAAGTCTACTGATAAAAGAAAGTCAAGGTCAGTCACAGTGACAAAATACCTCCGGGAGCAGCGACACTGTGACTTGTGCGCGAGTCTATGAGAGCGTGCTAAAGTCAAGTAATAGGTGCATCCTTTTCTCGCGAACGCGTCTGTAGCGTGTCAGAGAGGGACAAACCTAGTATTGTTTTCACTGGAGCTGTGACAGCGACATGTTTTGCCAGCCGCGAGTTCAAAAGTAATAGGTGTCATCCTTTTTCACATTGGCCTCGGTATTGGTCTAGAGAGGGACGCACCTGTTATTTTTTCCCAGGAACTGTGATGGAGTATCTTCATTATCGCGTGAATATTTATGGTGAGTTTGCGCGCAAAAAAATCTTCATCGGCTATACGCGATGTTTTAGTAGCGCGCCAATATTAGTGTCTTCTGGACACACGGTCAATTTATTTGCCTTCTGCGCGGCCGAAGTGGGCTAAATAAAATGGAGAAAGCAGTGGCGTTGTATTGTACGTCAGGAGATAATTATTTGTTAAACTGTACGAGTATTGGGTATTTGTATAATCCCTTTGTATCCCATTAAATCCCTTATTAATATTAAGTACTTATAACCATTTTGTTTATTATTTTTCTGTCTGTCCCTTTGAACATGCATCACGCTACTACTAGACAACCACAAACTACTAGATGGATTTAATAAAACTTAATATATTTATAGCCAAATTTTCAGAATAACATTAAGAATACTTTTAACTTTATTGAGGTATGTCCAAGATTTCTCGACCTTCATTTTTAGGGTTCCACACCCAAAGGGTATAACAGACCTTATTACTAAGACTTTGTTGTCCGTCCGTCTGTCTGTCTGTCCAGCTGTCACCAGGCTGTATCTCATGAACCTCATGAACCAAATTTTCACAGATAATGTATTTCTGTTGCCACTATAACAACAAATACTAAATAACAGAATAAAATAAATATATTTACGGGGACTCACATTTTCATTCATATTAGCGACATGTTGTGCCAGCCGTCAATTCAAAAGTAATAGGTGCATCCTTTTTCCACATAGGCGTCAGAGAAAGACACACCTATTATATATCTACGTCCTGTAAACGTGACTTGTGTCGCGAGTAAAAAATACTCGTTAGTATTTATTCACAGGTATTTGTCACAGGTATGTGACAGGAGTCACAGTCACAGAGTCACCTAGTATCTCGATTTACCTAGTACGACCCACCTCTAGACGTTCCCCTGTTGTAAGTAATTATGCCCGTTTTCACCAAAGATCTAAGGTAGAACTTGTCATTATTCTGAGAATCAGATTCCAGATGGGCTTTAATGTACGTAACCAAGATCATTATTTCAACGCGAGACCAAAATTATCTCCCTGCATTCTATAAACCCAGCATTGAATATTTGGTCTTTCTGATCTGACTAAGCTAAAACTGCTAAACTGCTCTCTAAATCTCTTGGCTTAATGTCGAAAGCTTTTATGGACAATGATTTAAACTTAGCCAATAGCAGGATAACTATGACAGCTGCTCCGACAAAGGTATCCCACTAAACAAATCTATTAGCATGGCAAAAGCCTGAACGATCGAATCATGAATTTGCAATCAGCTTTCGATAAACATTTTAAACTTTATATATAGGAACATAGATTCCGAAATAGTTTGTTGCATGCAAAATTAATATGCATTGAAATGTTGCCATAATTACATATTCTGCATGTGGGTATTGCAATTGCAGTAACTTTATTAAGGTTATTAACTTCCTACAAGGTGCTCTATTTGCCGGTGAAATGTATGGCTACGATTATCTATAAAATCTAAAATGAAAAAGCTATTTAATTTTAGGATATCAGTGAGCATGAGCATATTACTTAAAATAAAATATTAGACCAAAGCCCACGTGCTACACCTTCGATTGCGTCGTCGCTTAACATATGGTGAGCTGCAATCGATCGTTGGTCTATATGTACATACAAAAAATCCTACGGAACTTCTCCTGCTCCTCAATGATAATCAGCTTTGTTAATCTGAAGTGTGACTATTTCACCCCTGAACCTGAAGGAGTAGTTGCATAGACAAATATATTAAGGACAGACCTAATAACAGGTTAAAACGTCGCTTCAAAGTGGAAGCCAATTTCACAGATTGGCATCCACTAGCGCTCAGTCTGTGATGAAAGTTAGAAGGCATCGGTCGAATGTCACAAACAAAATATGCCAAGTTGTATTGTGAAGGGTTGCACAATCTATACTCAAAAGTGCAGTAAAAAAAAGACAAAGTTCAGAAGATTCTTACCTCAAGTAATTAAATATATTCAATATTACACTCTGTTTTGTAACAAAATAATGGAATTTATATTTGGAATAATCATTGTAAACATAAACATTGACGGGCATAATGGCAGCGAGGCACCTAATTTTCTCAACTTGTCGTAGTTCACGCGAAATCTAATAGATGGCGCTCACTTTTCCCACGCCATTTTGACAAAATAAAATGTTACTTCGGGCATATCCTGATATATAAATCTATGAGTAGTTGTCACCTGTTGGACGGTTTGGCTAAATATTAGCTAGATACCTTGGAGACTATAGAGACAAGCCAAAGCCTTGATGCGCTGCTTAAAGTTAGACTGCATAGCCTCGACGCAAAGTTGCTAGTCTTTCGGTCTTCTGTAGGTTTACTAATTAAGTAATTACATTCCGGTAACGGTGAGTGCAATGGAATTGCTTGATTTGATAATTTGATCTCGCCACACATGGTTGCCATGGCGATGCCGCCAAGCTTTACTGTGTTCCGAGTATCTAATGAAATTACTGGGAAAACATGTGATTTCTATACTTAAATCATAATTAATTATTAGACTGTGTAAATATTTTATGAATGACGTGCGCAATACAGTACTTTTAAATTCCGATTCTTTAGAGATTCTGAGAGACTTTAGTTCTGTTACGAGCTGCCGTGAAGCTTAATATCAGACGACCGGCAAGCTGATCGCGTAATTCGTTGACATAAAAAAATGTAAGTAATTTCCTCAATAAACATAATAAAATGGTACAACATAGTAGTGCGAAAGCAAGGTGTCGAGATCAGTGCCTTGAGCATTCCATTCGCGCAGATATGATAAATGGTCGACTCCAGAGGTGGTAGCGATATTTATAATAGGTATGAAATCGAAGAGCTTTACAAGGCGATCCGTCGTTAATAAATTTTCATTAATTTACCGATGCCTACGGCTTTATATCTCTGATTTATGGATTTATTTAGTTGATTGTTGTCTACTCGCTGCTTATGGAAAGGAAGTTAAAGATACCACCTCTGAGTTGGTTTATGGATCACTTATATGGAATCTTTTGCTTAATCATCGAAATAATTCAATTTTTAATGACGTGATGAGCTATAGTCATTCGTCTGATGTTAAGCGCCCATACCAGTTGAAGTCCATCGAAGGATAATCGTCTAGAAGTTGCTAATTTTAGAGCTTCATGAAGGATTAGGGTCAACATTATACGACTGAACCAGTACAGCCTTTATAAGGCTTTTGAACTGTGAAACTCAAATTACTTGAACTCGTGCCATCCACCCACTTTAACATCGTGTAAGATGACAAGGTTTAACTATTTATGCAAAAATTGAAGCCAATAGGCGCCATCACAATCAACGCCAATAGTTTCTTTTGAATATGCCCGTCCGTCCGACAAGGAACCAACTCCGAACGATCATATTAGGGTTCCGTGTGCAAAGGGTAAAGTGAATCCCGTTACTAAGGCTCCTCTGTCAGTCTGCCGGTCTCTGTCACTACAGGCTCTATCACCTGAACCGCGATAGTTAGACAGTTGAAATTTTCACAGATGATTTATTTCTGTTGCCGCTATAACAACAAATACTAAAAAACAGAACTCGTTTTACAGATGATCGTACGGGACCCTTCGTGCGCGAGTGTGAATCTCACTTGGCCGGTAATTTCCTATTCACGTCACTTAAAACGTACATATACGTAATATCGAATAGTATATCTTCCACATCTTAGATCAGTAGGTATTACCGTGTCCTTCCTTGTACGGTGGTTCCATGCCCTCTAAAGTGATTGGAATGACCGTCTCCATTCATAAAAACCATGTGTGTGGCTTACATAGGTACTTTAGGGTCGAGGTCAACGAAGAGGCAAGAAAAACAATAAATAAACATACGTGTATGTAAAACGATATTGGACGATTTATCGATGATTGGGTTGGGCGTGGTGGTCACGTTTTGGAGCTAAATACAAGGTATATAAGTAAGGTCTTACGGAGTGTTAGAAAAATAACCGGCCAAGTGTAACTCGGACTCGCGCACGAAGGGTTCCGTACCATTATCTATAGAAAACGAGCATAAACCACGTTGATTGTATGGGAGCCCACTTAAATATTTATTTGATTCTGTTTTTTAGTATTTGTTGTAAATTGCCGAAATTTAGGTTGTTTTGCAAGCACCATGATCACGGACGGACCCAGACCCATGTTCGCCCGTGATCGTGGTGCTTGCGATTGCGACGATAGGTAAGATACCGAAACAACGGCAACTCCAAACAAATAAATTTACTACTTACTTGTTAATATCTCGTTCATAAACAATATTTTAGCAATATTCCATATTTTTGTTTTGTAGATATATCAAGCAATGAATTACATTGATTGGTGTAACTTTTCCATTACGTGCAGTTAGGTGTAGGTATAGGTAATCTTGGGGTAGATACTAAGTAAATGCGTCAGTAGCTAGCCAGAAACTTGTTAGTAATAGGCTTTCCCTTATACTGAACCTAAAACACCCGCCGCCGATGACTACCTACTTTATTGGGTAGTGGGTGACTGGTACTGACTGAATGGGTAACTTCGTCGTTAAATGTTTACTTGTGAATAGGTAAATGTGCCCTCAACCCTTAGTTACTCGCGCCTAAAAACTTACGTAAGTACTCGCGTGGGGTGCTTTACACCCCGGTTTTAGAATTAGAAAACAACAACCAAGTACATCCAAAATTAGACTTTTGTTTATGATAATCATTCGACCTAACGATTAATTAACAGATAAGCACTTTCAGAAACAGATTGTGCCCTTAACATTTTCTATAATCAACTCTCTATAGGAACTAATTTTCTTCATTGCATTTCTGACATGTCGGAATGACATGGTCATTACACACATGTTGATGTCATTGATAACATAATGTTTTGGATTTTCGGTCCTTTGTTCTTAGACAAATATGGACACAAATGTAAAATATGTACTGAATACGTAGTACAAATCTAAGTAAAGATGAACTACGTAAACCCTCGTCTGGGTTCTTTACACCCCAACCGCACTTTACTGCCTGAACCTTAGGCTACAGAGTGTTTTTGTGATTAAATAACAAAGTTCCTCTCGTTTTAGGAAGCTAGAAAAAAATGCGCTTGAAATTTAACATTCCAATAACTAGAGACGATCAAACGCGAGTAATTAAGGGTTAAAATTAGCAAGTTGAAATAGCAATGCGCAGCGTAGACAGACCCCCCACTAGGTGGACAGACATCCTGGTGAAAACTGCGGGGAGCCGATGGATGCAGGAGGCGAGCAGCCGCTCAAGTGGTTTTCTGGGGGAGGCCTATGTTCAGCAGTTGATGTCTACAGGCTGTTCATGATGATGATGAGGTAAATGTGTACTAAAGTCGGTATGTTAAAACTTCTATTGTCCAGAAGAAATAAATCTATGTTATTTTGCTTATTGGGGTTCGCGCTAAGCTCATTTCTGTGTGTAACTTCATAACACAAATGTTTGACTGTAATATATCTCTCGAATATTCTGTCCTTATATTGAAAAAGTTTTATCCCCTGATACATGCGTCGCATAAAGCAATATCGAAATACTAGCATATTTACGTGAGTTGTGAATATTGTTGGTAGCTTTTCGGAACACTTTCAACATTTGTGTTTGAAACTGTTCCAAACTTTTTAGAAGAACATGAGCGGTCTATAGTTATGTCTAGGCTAGAACTAAGTTCTATAACTTTATAGATTAGTGCCTTGGGTAAGTCTTTCATATCAAAGAAGAAATTTGCCACCTAAATAATAAATGTAATACTAAGTACTACTTACTTACTACTAGATTAATGAATGTAGGTAGCTAAAATACTTCATTAATATCTGTTAATACATAATCAAATTAGGATTAGCCAGTTGAAATGGCAATGGGCACGTCACATCGCTCGTAAAACTGACAACCGATAGGGAACAAAGGTTCTCGAGTGGCGACCACGAACCGGAATACGCAGCGTAAGCCGGCCCTCCACTAGGTGGATCGACGATCTGGTGAAAGCCGCGGGGAGCCGATGGAAGCAAGAGGCGAGCAGCCGCACAAAGTAGCGCTCCCTAAGGGAGGCTTATTTTCAGTAGTAGACGTCTCCATGTTGTTAATAATGATGGTGACATAATCACGTCATACATCAATCAATTTGGACGTAACTTGAGAGTGTTTAGACCCTCAATCAGTAGTACTTACTCAGTCCTCAGCTTGCTAGTAGTATTGCTCCATCATCACCCGTAATACGTGTGTTGAGATCTCTCACCAAACGCCATAATATACTGTTGATAGATACTGATCAAGATTTTACATTATGTAAACTTTCACCACTAACCTCGACTATAGAAGGTGCTGACAGGACCAAATGCGAGCACGTTTATTACAGCAGACGAACTTGAAACTTATTTTGTACGTCATAGGGTCGCTTTATACATAGCAAAAATATGGCGATTACGTTGCGTTGCACTTCGACTTTTCCATTTTTCGGTACAAATAATTAGTTATAAAAGAAATGCTTATTGTTATAAAAAAAAACCAGCTTATAGACGGATGCATTGAAACATAGCTTATCACTATGATTTATTTCAATGGGGTTTCTTATTATAATGTAACATTTTAGGACGTTTGAATGATTTTTTAGAGGTCACTTACGATTTTTTTCTAACGATAAAACTTTTTGTAAACGTGTTTCGGTTTCGGCAGATGGAAAGAAGATATGACCAGTATTAACGTGAATTTTTTTCAATCCTGTAAATGGTATACGTTTTGAGATAATCACGTTCAAAATAGTCTATTTGGGAGCATTCAGCGCCTTAAATATCATTTTGGCCCAAAAATTTCCCGTGTTTTATACACGCTTAGGTTTCAAAGGTTAAATCTCTTCAACATTGTTATCAACATAATTTATATGCCCATCTCCACCACCCCATTAATCTAACGTCAAATCAACTCATAATAAAAATGAAAACACATAATTAATTTAAACTGCGCTCTAAAAACAAAACTATTAAAACTATACGAACAGTTAATTTTGGTATTCAGAACCGGTCACGATTTTAAATCACGAACTCCGTTTTGTTATGCCTATATAGCTATATGTGAGAAAAAAGGGTACACTCGTTGTTATAATAATATTATATATTGTTATATTATAACCTTAATTAACTTCTGTGGCTGTATACATATTCTTAAACCAGTTTTAATCCACTAATAGATGTAGGTCTCTCCCAAATCACGCTTGTCTTCGACATGTTTTGTTCAGTTGCTCCTTCTGCGTTCTCTTGGTGCATCCAGCAGTGGGCCTAGCACGAATATTTACGCGCGCGTAAGTGTAACGTAAATGTAAAACCCCCCTATTACGACTGCGTCTGCCGCTCAACTGCTATCAAAGTTCATACAGTTTTGACAGCAGTTGAGCGGCACACGCGCGTCAGCAGCGCTGCTAGCTCAATCGTAATAGGGGGGCAGATCAAATGCCATACGCTTACGTTAACGTTACATTTACGCGCGCGTAAATATTCGTGCTAGGCCCACTGTTGCACCATCTATTCAAAATACGTTACTGCGTGCTATAAAATTGTCTATTGCTGTGCTGTGTGTGTATTGTGTATGTAAATAAAAAATGGTAAAGGAGCATAAGTTGGGAATGAGATGATAACGTTGTCGCGTGAACTCTCCAGATTTACCCAAAACTTGAGGAACTGGATGGGACTCACACAAATTCGAATATGTCATCCAAAAGGTTTTTTTTAATGAGAATGAATGTCGAGTGAGCCGTTCACCTGATGTTAAGCGACACGGCGGCCCGTAACAGTTGCAGTGTCACTCGGAACTTAAAATAATAAAGTTTCGCGTGACACTGCACTGTGCACGTCATCCTGAGACATTACACAGTCTAGTAATCAGATTACTACACTGTGTAAACAGGTCATAAAGTTTCATTTGCCCAGTAATTTCACTAGCTACAATGCCCTTCAAACCGGAATACAGTAGTGCTTGCACACTACTACTTGGTGGTAGAATAACTGGCAAAGCGGTGGTACCTACCTAGACGAACTTTGCAGAAAATTCCGACCACCTAGTAAGGTATACATTTGAAATTAAACTAAAGTGTTAACCCAGATAATATAATATCTACAGTACAGATTCATTTATGCCTCCTGATGAGATCCGTGGCGTCACTCAAGTTCCTACATCATTTGGAGAAACGTATAACGAGATTGTAGTTTGACCCCATGCGACTGAAGACTGAAGTGAGTAATAAATATGAAAATGCAGATTAAACCATTATTTATTTATTTATTTATTTATAAAACGAAACCCAATAAAGTAATTTCAGCAAGGAAGCACTTACTTTCAGAATTTGCATTTAATTTTATGTTGAAGCCGTCCATCTAGAATTTACTGGTATCTTACTATCAGTGCAACTATTGTACCGGAATTTTAAACCTTACAGTAGAAATATATGGTGGAAAATAGATTGAGATAAAAAAGTGGACCGGTAAGGTAAATAACTGCCCGATATGAGTCATTTTTAATAATCCATAATTCATGTTTGTTTGTACGTAACGAGTAGTGAGTAGTGACCTCTATTTATGAGGTTGACACTCTCGTTTCCGCGTAATATGCATTTATTCATCTAAATAATGTTTCCACTTTTTTGTGCGATTCTATTTCTGATAATATATTATTCTCAACCTTTTTGTTTTCTACGTACTGTTGTTATTGTTACTTTTCCATAGTTTTTCCTTCGCGCTAATTGTTCACTTTCCGTATTGATTTCGTGCAAAAAGACCTGGCATCCCTAAGATGTCAGGCAACTTAGTAGTTTTTAACTAGCAACCCCGTCTTGTTGTTTTCACCGCCATTCAAGGGCGGATCGTTTTTCGTAAACTTATTTAATTTTCGTGCTATAATAGCAGTTTGTCGAGGGCGAAGCCCTATTTGTTGTCGTTATCGCTTATTAAACTATCGCGAGAGTAAATTACCACCTAAATACACTATTTCGAGACTGTGTGAACACCGGCCGGCGTACGCGCTTGACTGGTCAGGTAACCCAAGCTAAGTCCGTGGTAAGTGATCGAACCAAAGTTTAGTGGAAGGTACCGAAACTCCAGTCCAAATCCGCCACAGCGGATTTCCTGGTGAGTTGCACAGTCTTCTTACTTAGATCCTAAGAAATTCTCGTTTTGTTCACCCAATTTTTCATCGTCGCATACAGTCCACAAAAATCGAAGAATAAATGATAAAATAACAGCTTAATCATACATTTTTTTTGGCCCTTCGGCCGTATCTCTTGTAGTAGTGACAGTTTTTCGCGTTTAATAGTGTTATTTTATCGAATTTTGTTGAAATTTGCACATTTTAATTCCCTACCCTAGATTCATTTTGTTAGTGAAAAATATCTACCTTCCCATTATTTTTATTGGGCGTTGGTAGAAAATAGTAGAAATAGTAGAATTATAATTTAATTAGTTTGTTGTTGGTGGGTTGGCAAGTGTCAAGTTGTCGTTATACTTAGTTGTCAAAGTCGTTTTAAGTCAAAAGTCAAAATGACAGAATTGTCAGGTTCATCAAAAATTAGTGATGGAGTTGCCGCTGCCGATTCTAACCTTATCGCGCGCGATTATGCAATTATGCGATTAGAAATGATCGATCACGATCAAGGCTTGGATTTGGCGGGCTACACGGAACAGGATTTGAATGAAATAGCGGCAGATTTTCATGCGGCTCAGCGTAATCTCGACATCTAGTCATGATCGTAAAACAGAAGTGTCGGTTACTATTAACTTTGAGAAGAAGTTTCGTCAAATTAAAAAGCGTTTGTTATCGTTAAATGTGTCCGTGAATAACAATAATATGTCTGCGAGTTCGTCGTTCCCTGTTTCTGCGAAATTGCCTAAATTAACATTGAAAACTTTTGACGGTAAAGCAGATAATTGGATTAGTTTCATTCAATTATTTGACTCTTTAGTTCACAAGAGAGATAATATGTCCAATGTGGAGAAGCTCCACTATTTATTGTCGAGTGTCGAAGGTAATGCATATAATTTGATAAAAAACTTTCCCTTAACAGATGATAGCTACTTAGATGCATACAATACTTTGAACAAGTACTATAACAGGAAGAGGCAGATTGCATTCACCTACTATGATAAACTTTTAAATTGCGAATCAATCAAAGCTAAATCTAGTTTAGAATTAGAGCGTGTTCATCGTACCTTTGCAGAAAACTTAGCAATTTTAGATAAGTATAAGTTACCTGATAGGAACTTCATGTTGTTTCATTTATTGTGGTCGAAATTAGATAGGTTTACACGTGAAGCTTTCCAGTTAGAATTTAACTCAGATGACATACCTATGTTTGAACAATTGCAAAGTTTTCTTGAAAAGCATTATCATGCCTTGAATATTTCTAATATCAAACCTAGTAGTGGTAGTGGGACTACTAACAATAATATTCGGAAGGGAAAGTCCTCATCGTTTGTTGTGGCAGCTACCAATAATTGTTTGTGTTGTACTGGACAACATAGCCTTGACTCTTGTGACAAGTTTCTGAAATTATCGACTCAAAATCGGTTTGACTTTGTAAAAGAAAAGAAACTTTGTCTGTTGTGCTTATCGCCTTCACATATAGTGAAAAATTGTCGTTCTGGTTTTAAGTGTAACCAGTGCCAATATTCGCATCATAACTTGCTACATTTTGAACGGAAGACTTTCAACAGTGGTTCTGCTGACAATACCAAAAATCAAAATACAGTTTTAACTTCAACAACAAAGAGTGACAATGTGTTGTTTGCAACTGCTAAAGTTTTAATTAGGGACTGCCATGGTGAATTCAAGCCTGCTAGGGTCCTATTGGACTGCGCTAGTGCTAGTAACTTTGTGTCGGAATCTTGTGCCCGGTCTCTAGGGTTGCCAATTTCAAAAGGACACCACTCGGTTAATGGTATTGGAAATGTTGTAGCAGAACCAATGGGGTCATTGTCCTGTAATGTCAAGTCAATGAATAGGAATTTTAGTTTGGATTTAGAGGCTTTTGTGTTACCATCAATTTGTTCGGATCAACCCGCACAACAGATAGAGCCAGCATCATGGTCTCATCTTATCGGATTGACACTTGCGGATCCTGAGTTCAATAACCCAGGTCCTATTGACATGCTGTTAAATGCAGATGTTTTCTCGTCAGCGTTGCTACCTGGTTTGAAAAGGGGTAAACCAGGGCAGCCCAACGCACTGAATACCAACTTTGGTTGGATTTTGTTGGGTGGTTGTGACTCTAGGTATCACACCACCAATTTTCGTTGTCGTAACCCCCAAAATAAAAATTGCTTTTTCGTATCGAATTTACTGTTGGATGACTCTCTCAAAAAATTTTGGGAAGTAGAGCAAGTTGGACCTCAACCTAAAGTTTTGTCGAAAGAGGACCAACTGTGTGAGGATTACTTCACTGGTCATCATTGTCGTACGGATGAAGGAAGATTTGTCGTTCCTTTACCCTTTGTCGATCCCTTGAATAAACCGAATTTTGTAGAGTCACGTGCTATCGCTATAAAAAGATTTTCGTCAATTGAGAAGAAACTTCAGTTGAACCCAGAATACAAAAGGGCTTACGTCTCGTTCATGGAGGACTATGAAGACTCCGGTCACATGGAAAAGGTAGAGCCACCTGTTGTCGATGATGGCCCATTCTACTATATCCCTCATCACGGAGTTTTGCGTCCGGAAAGCAAAAGCACGCCTTTACGCGTAGTTTTTGATGCTAGTTGCAGTGATCGTCAGTATCGTTCGCTGAATGATACTTTGTTGTCGGGGCCAAAACTTCAAACAAATATTTTCGATTTGTTGGTCCGCTTTCGCTGGCATGCAATCGTGTTCACGGGCGATGTGAAGCAGATGTATCGCCAAATATTGGTGCCAGAGGCTGACGCTGATTACCAGCGCATCGTGTGGAGGCCGTCTGCTGATGAACCTCTACAGGACTATAGGCTTCGTACCGTTACTTACGGAGTTTCATCAGCACCCTATCAAGCTCTCCGCACCATTGCGCAACTGGCTGAAGAGTCTCGCTCCGATCATCCTCTTGGCTCTGCGGTACTAAGTAGAGACATTTTCGTTGACGATGTCGTCAGTGGAGCTGACTCTATCAGTCAAGCTCTAGAACTGAGATCGGAGCTTACTCAAATTTTGTCGTCCGGTGGTTTTGATCTCAGGAAATGGACGTCGAATCATAGAGATTTCTTCGTTGACCTTCCCTCTACCGATTTGTATTCTGAGGATTTCAAACGTTTCGAGGACGTTTCCGATGTCTCGCTGAAGATTCTCGGACTCTTGTGGTTTTCGCATTCGGATTGCTTTCGATTCAAGGTTGTCGTGGAGAATCATAGATGCACCAAGCGCACATTACTCTCGGAGCTCTCCCGCGTCTACGATCCCCTCGGTTTTCTCGGACCAATTACCTTCTACTTGAAGTATTTGGTACAGCTTTTGTGGATTTCAGGCGTCTCATGGGATGATGATGCCCCTAAATTTATCGTTTCGGAATGGACGCGATTCAAATCGCAGTTGTCGTCGTTGTCGTCTATATCCATACCTCGTCGTATGGTGTCGTCATTTGTCGTTTTGCAAGTCCACGGATTCAGTGATGCGTCTGAACGCGGATACTGTGCCGTGACTTACGTGCGTATTGTCGATACAGAAGGTTGTTGTTCTGTATACTTTTGTTCCGCACGTTGTCGACTTGCACCTCTTCGTAAACTTTCGATACCCAGACTGGAGCTCCAGGCTGCCGTTTTGTTGTCTGACCTGATGACTGCTGTCGTAGAAGCACTCAGTCCGTTTCATGCAGTTCAAAATATAGTCGCGTGGTCTGACTCTACAGTCGCCTTATCGTGGATCAAGTCTTGTCCATCCAAGTGGAAGACTTATTTGGCAAATAGAGTCAGCCACATTCAGGAAAAAATTGCACCTGAGTTCTGGAGGCATGTGGGTACCTCGGACTTTCCCTCAGATTGTGGTTCCCGAGGAACTCTACCTATCGATTTGGTAGAGCATGCACTTTGGTGGAATGGCCCAACCTGGCTGTCTAAGCCTGAGGTTGAGTGGCCTGTTTCGTCTTTCGCCACGAATTCTAGTGGCGTAGAAGAAGAGCAAAAGATTTACACTCTCGTAGTTTCGTTGGAAGTTGATGTAGTCGATCAACTTTTGAATAAGTTTTCGTCACTTTCGACAGTCAAACGTGTGCTTGTGTATATTTTTCGATTTCTGCACAACTCGAGACCTAATCTCAATCCCAAGGTTGTCGGTGCTTTGTCCCCTTTCGAAATCAAAGGGTCATTGATGTTTTTGATCAAGCACGCTCAACAAAGTGCATTTTCGATTGAGATAGAGAAACTTAAATCTGGATTTCCAAACTCTCTTCCCAAGAGTTTGCGAAAATTATCGCCGTTTCTTGATACCGCGGGTCTTTTGAGGGTGGGCGGTCGCCTTGCGCACGCCGATTTAGATTTCGAAATAAAGCACAGCTTGCTTTTACCACGTGACCACAGACTTAGCTTCTTAATCATTGACGACTATCATCGAACCTTCATGCACCCTGGTGCACAAACCTTGCAAAACCTTCTTGCTCAAGTATTTTGGATATTATCGCCCAAGCGGGCCATTCGCGCAGTTGTTTCGAAATGCTTGAAATGCTTTCGAGCGAACCCGAGACCTGCTCCGGCTCCGCTTATGGGAAATTTGCCGTCCTATAGGGTTAACCAAATAAAACCTTTCTCTACCGTATGCATCGATTACGGTGGACCATTTGACATAGCTCTCGGTCGTGGACGCGGAGTTAGGACATTTAAAGGCTATATCTGCGTGTTCGTGTGCACAAGCACAAAGGCCATTCACTTGGAATTGGCTTCGGAGTTGTCAACGGAGGCATTTCTTGCTGCGCTAAAGCGATTTATTGCGCGCCGCGGTCGTTGTAGCAAAATTATTTCGGACCAAGGCAGAAATTTCGTAGGCGCGAGTAATTACTTAGGAACTTTGATGAAAGATTCCGCTGAGTCGCAGGAAATAGAGTTCTCGTTTAGTCCTCCTGGAAGCCCACATTTCAACGGCCTAGCAGAGGCGGGTATAAAATCTGTTAAAATTCATCTCGCGAGAGTCGTTGGATCGCAGAGACTTACTTTCGAAGAATTTTATACCGTACTCGCACAAATCGAAGCCTTGTTAAATTCTCGACCACTGACACCCCTCAGCTCTGATGTAAATGATTTTTCGGCGCTCACACCTGGACATTTTCTGACGCTAGAGCCTTTGTCGATTCTTCCGGAAGAGCGACTCGTTGATTTAAATATTAGTACTCTACATCGCTGGAAGCTACTTCAGAAAATGCACCAAGATTTTTGGCGTAGATGGCATCATGAATACATCCATACTCTACAGCAACGGATGCGCTGGAATAAGATTCGCGGAGATGCAGCTGTCGGTACTCTCGTTCTCATCGTAAATGAACAATGCCATCCGATGCAGTGGAAAATGGGTCGTATAGCTGCCCTGCACAGAGGAGCTGATGGAGTTTGTCGTGTCGCAACGGTTCGAACTGCGACAAGTGAGTATAAGAGACCGCTTGTCAAACTTTGTCCCTTGCCAATCTCATATTAATTGGTTGTTTCCCCACTTTTCGTTTTGTAATTTATCGTTTTCAGTAAGATTTTCGTTTAGTAACTTAGTAATCTTATTGTTTCTCGTAAATGTACCCATTTAGGTGGGCGGAATGTTCACTTTCCGTATTGATTTCGTGCAAAAAGACCTGGCATCCCTAAGATGTCAGGCAACTTAGTAGTTTTTAACTAGCAACCCCGTCTTGTTGTTTTCGCCGCCATTCAAGGGCGGATCGTTTTTCGTAAACTTATTTAATTTTCGTGCTATAATAGCAGTTTGTCGAGGGCGAAGCCCTATTTGTTGTCGTTATCGCTTATTAAACTATCGCGAGAGTAAATTACCACCTAAATACACTATTTCGAGACTGTGTGAACACCGGCCGGCGTACGCGCTTGACTGGTCAGGTAACCCAAGCTAAGTCCGCGGTAAGTGATCGAACCAAAGTTTAGTGGAAGGTACCGAAACTCCAGTCCAAATCCGCCACAGCGGATTTCCTGGTGAGTTGCACAGTCTTCTACTTAGATCCTAAGAAATTCTCGTTTTGTTCACCCAATTTTTCATCGTCGCATACAGTCCACAAAAATCGAAGAATAAATGATAAAATAACAGCTTAATCATACACTAATAAAAGAATCACAAAAAAATCTGTTTTCATAAGATCCTTAACGTCTAATGAATCACTAATAATCAAGGATGTTGATTGTATATGAAACTGCTAATAATCCTATCGTCTCTGTCTAACCAATATATTTCTAAAAACTCTTGATTGCCCTACTGATTTTAGTATTACTTACTAAAACGGACTTTGGTTACTTTCAAGTTGATCTCTTATTAGGATTTATGAGATCCAAAGAATCAGTCCGTCATTCTTGTCTAACAAGTTTGTTAAAGTTAAATTAGTTTCATATCCTTTCGTAAGTAATGCCGCGAATTCCAGTTCAGCATTTCTACAAACGACATTATAATTGTTAAGTTGTTTCTACAGCTGTTATTGCCTTGCACTATAACATGAACAAGGTTTAATGGGCCTTGTTCATTAATTTTTATAGGGTTACTTTAACCTTTAAAATATCCATAATACCTTTATGGGCCGGCTTGTCTTAGAGTGTTATTGGTTTTTAATTTCATATTTTATCCTTATCTACCAATCAAAATATATCTTTAAAATTCCCGTAAAGTTGTGGTTATTTTTAACGGTTTGCTGGTCGATTATGTTTGTTATTTAACTCTTCTATATTTAGAAGTGAAGCCTCTTTTTTTAATTGTCATTTGTCATTAAACTGTATTGCTTTAAACTGTATTCAACCGCTTTACTTACGGTTCTTGTAATTTACATAGAACCGTTTTCCCTAAATATTCTTTTTCTATTATTCCCTATCCCTATTAATATTAAATTCATAAACTGGTTTATAGTCGTATACTCGTATTGTATTGTTTATCTCTATGAACTGCAATTATCTTTGATAATAATTATTATTTTGATTATCTTTGATAATTAAAAGTGAGTCAGTTAATTTATTTATGAAGGTAATCCAACAGCGTGAACAATACATATTCAGTAACAAATTTTACAGACTTAAAAGAAGGCCAAACAGGATTACACAAATTAACCGCTATTAATATTTAACAAAAAGTGTGTTTACTAGCTTGTAATATAAATTGCATGAAAGCTGCGTTCGTGTATATGTGTACTACTCAGATCAGAATGTACTATATGTGAATATTTTCAATTTGCAATTCACCAGTTATCTATTATGTGTTGACATTTCAATAATCATTATGATAATCCTCACTTTATATACTATTCTTATACCTATACCTACATCCGTTCCTTAGTTCGGTATTCATTATTTTTTCTTCTCCAAGATCATAGATAGAGTCGGTTTCAGGCCCACGGTTATTACGATGAGTTTGCCTGCTGGAGTCTTTCAAACAACTCCGTCCACATTTTAACATAAAATTGTTGTTATTATTTGCATATGATAATTTGTTAACCATAAAATATCCGTTAAAGCCTCCGAACGCGGATTAAAATAAACCAAATCGCCTGCCGATGATACACGCGCATAAATTCCAGATAGACAGCTGACATTCTACAAAAGCGTTTTGTTTTATATTTGTTTGGTTAATGTTGTAAATCGTCCTTGACGTGCGAAAGCACCCACATGATCTAGGTAAAAGCATCAGCTAAGATTTTATGTCCTTGTTTAACAACAGATAACTATGTGGATGTGAGGGGGATGGCAGATGAAGGTGAATGATGCTAGTGGCTGTCGTAGCGTTGAGTCTTGACTCCAGCCAGTCTCAGGCCGCTGCGCGTGCGGCGCGGTACGCGCGTGAAAACGACCCGTTCGACTTTTCAATTCAACGAACTTCGACCGTTCCGAATTCAAAATTTTCAATAGAAGTTTATCGATGTGCCTTTGTTTTGAGTGGTTTTTCTGTGAACTGTGAAGTTTGTTTTTTTATGGTCTGTAAGCAAAGGATCTTCATTGTTACCTGATTTATTAGTCACTGATTTTTTATGATCACCGCCTTCCTGTCTAAATTGTTGTTTGTAACTTAGAATTAATATTCTAGCTGGCTAGTATGTGAGTTATCAGAACTTGTATTTGTTATAGTAGGATTAGGTGTGCTATTTTTATGCGAAATAGCTATTTTCGCGTCGTTCAAATCTTTGCTTTCTTATTTGAACTCGGCATCTGTTACCAATAAAATTATAATACAGGATACAGCTTCCTTAAAAATGACACAATGTTGATTTTCCATCTATTTCTTTTCTATCAAAATATTATGTTCCTTTTCTTTGAATTTCTCTTTGGCGTAAGTACATATACCTACTTACTAATATGATCAATCCATTTACTTCTCTTTTTCATCATCATCATCATCATCATCATCATCATCATCATCATCAACAGCCTGAAGACGTCCACTGCTAAACATAGGTATCACCCACAGAGCGCGACTTTGAGCGACTGCTTGTATCCTACATCCATCGGCTCCACGCGGCTCCTATTTTTCAGACTTCAAAATATTTCAGTGATTTCTCTGAGATTCTTAGGTACTGAATGTTTTTTTTGTAGAATAATTTTGCTTGACGCCATGTCTTGGTGAAGATCTGATGAAGATCTCAATTTTAAATCAAGGTGATTAAATTCAGAATAGTGAAATGAAATGATGATGATGATGGTATATTTAAGGAATTATCCTCTTAATATATTTTTATCAATCGTGTCCGTGTCATGTGGAAACCCAATTAAACAGATTCGATGTGATTCAAGGAAATAACGTACTTTTCCTTTTACTATTTCAGGTTCTCATTTTACGTAAAATATCGAAGTGTTTGGCAAAATACGGATTGGATGACATGTTTTTGTCATAATGAACATTTAATTACTGCAGTTAAGAGTAATAAATAATAAGTACCTTTCATAACTATTCTATCCATGAAAGATTTAACATGGTCAACTATACTGCCTGTGACGTCACTTCCCATATCGACAATGAAGGCTTCTAAAGTAAAAAACCCAAAAGCCAAGTCTACTTTACAGGTAATATCGAAATATTAAATTTAAAACGTTCATAGATAGAAAATCGAAAAAGTCAATAGAACTTCCTTGGGACAAGTATAATTATGTACATTAGAAATATTTAGGTGTGTTTTTAGTTTGTCTATACTAAGATATAGAGAAATAAATAATAAATGTTAATTTATTAGAAGCTCCGGATATCGAGCCATTATGTATAAATTTTTGTAGTTGTCTACTATATCAAAATGTTTTCTAACATCTTGCATCGTGCAGTTAAGAGCATTCGAAATTCAAAACGTCGTTAGTTTCTAAAATAAACGAGACGTTACAACCGCCTTTATAACTAAATTAGAAACGTCAAGACGTTCGACGAACTTTTATTTGGTTTGGATGCAAGTGTTGCCACATGGTTTTACTCTCTAGAACTATTAAAAACTATCAGTACTTAGGGGCATGAACTAAATACCCTATAATTTTATCCATAATTATAACCAAATAAAAATTTCGTTATATTTCATGAATATATATTTTGTAAATTCGTAATTGTATTTCGACATTTCACACAGCGCCATCTAGCCCTAACTAAGCATAGCTTTTACTATGGGATGATTAGGAAGTGATCATTTTGAACTTGTGGGAGCTAAATTATTATTGTAATGAACAGAAATCGTCAATAATAAAGATAACCGCAGACCATTTTTGGGTTTAGTATTTTTGCACTCAATCATTGTTGCATATTAATATTATCAAACAAACTTTTTAACACTCTTCTCTTTAAATTATTTTCTTACGAAAAAAATAATCACGTTTTTAAATGCTTAAAATAAAGGAAATTTACATCCTGGCAACACAGCTAAGCTTTTATTTATACACAGTTTGTTATGGTGATCTTTTGGGACACATGTGATCATAAAACTAGGAGATGGGGACACATCTATGAACGCTTTTTGTGAAGGGAAACACACTTTTTACATAATTTTTCGTAATGATTGATTAAGCCAAATCGTTTTTTTTTTACTGGAGTGTTTAGCCTTTGTTCTGTTTCTCGTTGTTTTGTTAAAATGTCACCGTTTTCCTTTATAAATGTATTTTTTGCTGCAAGATTCTTGATCTTTGATATTGCACTCTAAATATCAGATGTTTTGTCCTAAGCGTTTTATCTATGTCAAGGGTTAAACGGCTTTATGGAGATAAGTCTGTGTTGAATGGTTAGCATTAATTTTCTTATGTTATGAATATGGCAAACAACCAAAGCCTGCCTGATGGTAACCGTGGACATTTACAGCCGTAGTCGTGGATGCGTTGCCTCTCCATTTTGGTTCTAATGCTGTAGTTCAAAAAACCTCTATCAACTTATTATTGCCATAATCGCCCGTTTATTTTTTGACTTTACCGTGACATATTATGTTATCTTAAAATGCATTTTTTATTATATTAATATTTAATAACATATAATTACTGCGTCAAATTATATGCCATATTTTTTCCTGATATCTCAGTCTGATCTCTCGGTAGACCTTGAAGGGAGTAAGTGGGCGAATATTTTTAATAATTTACGGTTTTACGCACGCCTATGACAGCAACACTGTCATAGGGAGACAACTGTTTTCGTACAAATTTTCGAGCACGGAGTAACTGACTCACGATGAGACTCGGTTTAAATTTAAACTGGTCTTTAACTGTGAGTTGGCTAAGTATCGGATTACATTAGGGATGTTTTGGTTTGATTTTTATTTTTAAGTGCGTATTTCCATAATACTCTACATTGTAAGTTTCTTCTTCTTTCGTGTAGACTAATGATTGGTGTCAGAATGTCTACGCCGCTCAGAGGCTTCAATCTTGGCTTGAAGACTATTCTTTTCTGACAACAACGTAGGCCGAGTGAAGCACGGTAGCGCTCATTTG
Source organism: Ennomos erosarius (assembly GCA_963580505.1). Taxonomy (NCBI): domain Eukaryota; kingdom Metazoa; phylum Arthropoda; class Insecta; order Lepidoptera; family Geometridae; genus Ennomos; species Ennomos erosarius. Next base: position 5,254,638 of record OY756999.1, on the reverse strand, counting down.
TAAATTACCACTTAACTAACCCTAATTAATATTATTATTATTTGTTTTATGTGGCTTAGTAATATAATAATACCTAGCCATTTTACGGCAATTAAATGATGTCATATACTTACATAGGATACATAGGTACCTACCGTAATACGGAAAATAATTCGTAGGCAGGTATATAGGACGCAGCGTAGGCCGGCCCCCCACTAAGTGGACACTGGACAGACCTACTACGGTGAAAACTGCGGGGAACCGATGGATGCAAGAGGCGAGTAGCTGCTCAAAGTGGTGCACTCTGGGGGAGGCCTATGTTCAGCAGTAGATGTATTCAGACTTTTGATGATGATGAAGCATCTACCTACTTTTGTAGCTATATAATATTTCTTCCCATGGCTAGAAATAGCAAAAACGGCTTATAGAAAAAGGAAATCATAATAAGTACATACTTCATCATTATCAATAGTCTCCGGACGTTCACTGCTGAACCTGAACATAAGCCTCCCCCACAGAGCGTCACTTTGTGCGGCTACTCCTAGCGGGTGGCTGACACGCTGCGTCCTAGATACCAATAATTTCCGTATTACGGTAGGTAACTGTGTATCCTAAATAAGTATATATCCCCATTTAATTGTACATAGTTAAATATAAATAAGTAACAATTATGTCAACCAATTTGCAAGCCGGCTTAAAGAGCAAGGTCGGTGCGATAACTTCACCGCCAACGACGTCGCTTTATAGAGAGGAACTAATTTCGCGGTTCCCAAATAAATAATGAAAAAACACCTCGTTTACAACTTTACATCAATCAACCATAAATATCAAAGATATTTCTTATCAACGGCTAAGTTCGTTGACTTTATAAATCTATGAAGACGGCGCGCGGCGTGATTCCAAATTTTTATTAAATAGCTTTTCTCTGCGACACGCAGTGTTGCCATTCTTCATTATACAAGGTGACCTTGAATTGGTACGTTATCCCGAAAGGGGGTAAATCCACACCCTAAGGTAGACAATGTTTCTTCTAAGACTTTATTAAATTAATAGTTTTTCATTGAAGAAATGCCATGTAAAGTTTACGTTCGAAAATTGCCTTAACGCAGCTGGGTGGTTGAACTTCGTCCTTGACCGAGTGCACATAAATGAGTTTAACAACCTGTGTTTAGAAATGAATTTATAGTATCTTTTTAACTTTCGTAGCGATCGAATTTTGCGAGTGGATTTATTTATTACCATGGAAGTAACCCAGATTCAAGTAAGGCTCACACAACTTGTAGGGTATCATGGTCCCAGTCCCCCCATTCCGGGATAACATACACTAATTCATGGTCACCTTGTAGAACCTCGACGTTTGTATTGTACAGGTATTCATTATTACCGAAATCATTACCGTATCAGTTCATTTACCGACGTGATAGTTTTGGCGCCAGTTTTTCTTCTTTTTGGTCTTGCGCGGCAATTTAAATATAATTTTTCAATTAGCCCGCCTGACTTGACAGCTAGCTGGCCTTAGTGCCGGAACAGATATAAATAAAAACATCACAATTATTTAAATGTTTTTTAATTGTTGTTGATCTGATAGTGTTGAATGCCCATATCTAAAGTTGACGATGATTAACTTTAAATTTTTGGCGTTGTATTTTTAACAGGAGGGTTTACATATGCAAGTTCTGTTTTCTACTAAAATGAGAATATGCCTAATCCTTTAATTTTACATTATTAAGTATTTAAAGACTACCAACCCGGGACAAATAATTAAAAATAGCATTTGAAATTTGAAATCTCATAAAATTGTAAATGCAATCAATCAACATAATATACTATAAAAAATATTATAAACTACACCTAAATATTCATTTACATAATTAGTTACAAGAAAATACGTCATTTTGTTTAATATTTATCATGTTTATGTGTTTCTTATAAATATTAATGATATTTTTTATTGCTTCCAAAAAATTACACCCAGGTTAACTCTCTAGCATTAAGTTCGCCTATGTGCCTACATTTTTGTTGATTGTGCAAGCATTTTCTATTTATCTATCTATCTATCTATCTATTCCCACATTTTCCTCTTCGTGTAAACTTTTCCCGGTAATTGGAGAATTCATTGTTAAATGACAACTTTTTAGTGTTCTTTTTTAACCAGTTGGTTTAGGTTACATTTTGATTGTTAGATATTTTAATTAGGTACCTACTTAATGCAAAAACGCGCCATCTGTTCACTTTGCAATCTGGCAAATAGCATCACAGAGAAGTACCACTACCTAGTTTGATCTCTGACATCTCATCCAAAAAACAGAGGTTAGAGACGAAAATTCACCTATTTGTAAAATTTCGTCGGGTAAAAAACGCCACTCCGAGTAAGTACTCCATTCAGCCTTCCTGAATTCCCAGCATTTCTTTTGCAATTCCTATAGCTTTTATAAAATCGTTATGTTGTCCAACCATTTTACAATTTCTATGGAAAATTATTATCAAACTTACGATAATTTAACCACCCGGAATTGTAGCCAAAAATAAAATGTTTGCCTCGAACTGGGTTGTCGCTTGAACATTCAGATTAAGTTATCAAAGACCTTGTCAATCTTGTCATACAATTAAATAAGTTTATTTATGCCGAAAATGGAGCAGATTTTTTTGTTTCTTTTTATCATTTACGTATTTTATTTACCTACTTTTTTTTTGCCGACGTGAATCGTTGTGAATTTAATAAATTGTGTGTTCCTTGTTAATATGTTTTTGTGTTCTTTATTTATTTATTTATCTAAGATTTACAGCTTATTACTATTTCCACTATAATACAGTTATATGCTATGCTGAACTTAAGCCAAATCGAATCTACTTTTTGTATTTTTAACCCATTTGTTTTTTGAGCCCTTTTTACAACACCATTATTATGTGTAAAATCCGTTATTCAGCATAATTATATCTTTATCCTCAAAACACACAAGCATTTCGTGAAACAACTTTCTCCGAAGCTCTTTACGATGACAATTTTATAATTTGAAGACAAAAATGTAAAATTTTTTACATTGTTTTTTATCAAGACGCATAAAGTTGAAAGATCGCAATAATGTATTACTAATAACCGTTGAAAGGTTAAAAAGATAATCAAAGTATTTTTTATAATACCCAATACCTAACGTTCAAATAAGTATTTTTGTGGCATGTACAATTATACATAGACAGATAACTTTCTATATTTTTCGCATATTAATGTGACTAGTTGGAGTAAGTGGCACTTGCAGTCAAATCTGAGATAAAATAGAAACGTTCTAAAACTCCAATAAGTATGGGAACTACATTATCTGCGTGATGTCGCTTTTCTGCAGGTAATGTCATCCCCATACTATATACTATATTTGAGTTATCGTTTGGCGGGATGGAATCTTTCCTAAACCCCTAGGGCACACAGCGCTTATTATACTGTACCTTCGCTTCCTCCGCATAGGTACACGAAATGTATGAAACTTCTACTGTGGGCTTCCTTTTCTACTCTACAATAATTTCGCGGCTGAACCCACCGCATTGTTTCACACGAACAACTCGGCAATTCTCTTCACAATGAGAAAAGGGAAGTTAAACTAAAAACAAATCACATTTTACTTCCCACGACAGCATTCACCTGTGTCAACGGCGTTGATTCTCAAGGAACGTCTCGTGAAAGGAAGCACAATGACAAGAAACACCAACGTTACACGTGGCGAAAAGGCTGGTCTTTAATTGGCCTAATAAGCATTGCCATTAACGGGGCAATGCCGCCAGCATTTTGGGAACATTGCCTACTAGTTGAGGGATCATCTACAGCACAGCATCTTTTTTTTGTTTCTGTGCGAATAGCAAGTTGAAATGGCAATAAGCAAGCCACATCTGTCGTAGAACTGACAACTGATGGGCATGAAAGGCTCTCGAGTGGCGACCACGAACCGGTAGACTAAGTGCAGGCCGGCCACTAGGTGGGCCGACGATCTGGTCAAAACTGCGGGGAGCCGGTGGATGCAGGAGGCGAGCAGCCGGTAAAAGAAGCACTCTCTGGGGAAGGCCTATGTTCAGCAGTAGACGTCTTGAGGCTGTGGATGAGTAGCGACCACAACCCGGCAGATGCAGCTTAGGCCATCCACTAGGTGGACCGACGATCTGGTCAAAACCGTGGCGAGCCGGATAGATGCAGCATGCAAGCAGCCGCTCAAAGTGGGGCTCTACGGGGAGGCCTTTATATTCAGCAGTGGATGTCTTCAGGCTGTTGTTGATGATGATGATTGTTTTCAATTTTGAAAAGAAGACATTAGGTTTCAAAATGTTTCTCTTCATCACCATGCCTAGTGTTGTCACGTTAATAGTGATTAAAGTCTTCCATGTTGCTCCAATTCCACGAGCCGCGTCCCATTAAATAAATTGCTTTAACTAAATTTGACACAATAGAAATGAGACGGTTGCTCAATTCGGAACATGACAAAAGAAAATAGGTCTGATAAAATCGTGTATAAAAATAGTAATTTACTTTTTTAAGATCTTCAACGTTCTTCGAAGCATGTGCTTATCTCTAAGAATTGTAGATCAATTAGTAAAATGTTTTTTTTTTAACTGACCACTTCAATAATACGAACTAACTAAATGCCACTACATTACCTACTACAACAAACAAAACATTTATTACTACTAGGAACTACTGTAGTACTTCTAGCCGCGATGGTCTATAGACAATCGAAATGCTCCACTCCAGCTCACTACTAGTACCAAATTCATTCCATTAGTTACATAGTTGAATGGACATTAGAAAAACAGTTATGAAAGAAAAAAACTTGTAATTTAGGGGCCCAAATCATAATAAACATTATTTTCACTCCAATCGATATGTGCCGTGCCTGACACATACGTAGATTAGAGCGAATTTTATTTATCACTGTTAATATCAAGACCAATATACGCTTTACAACGCAAGAAATAAGACATACAATCAACGTTTAAAACGTGTCTGCAATGAAAAAGTTTAGTTACTGTCGTGAAGTACAGGGTGAGCTAACCCAAGGCTTGCGTGCCTGTTGTTTTTGTAATTGTAGCCAGAACATTTCCCGCATTTCGCTAGTACCTAACATAATTAAGTTACGTGTTTTTCAAGATGATAGAAGATGTAGATGTACTATGTCAATGAGACAGCACAGGTACAGCTCGAAGGACCAAACTCACAAATACGTATTGTATGAGTTTCGTCCTTCGAGCTTTCTTCTGTTCTACACATTTTCCTTGTTCTTTATTTAATAGGTACGTATGCTCTAAGTTCTCTGAAAATAGGTTACACACTGATGCTCTGCCCTTCAACAGTTTCTAGAAATTGTGTGTGTGAATTTCACAGTTCACTTGGATGGATCGATGTTGACGTAGGTACCTACTCTTTGTATGTAATTTTTCTCATAACATCTGAAGCCTATTTCGAGTGGTTCCGATTTCGAGTCGTTTCCGATGGATTGTGAAATCTACCCTCTGTCTCTACCAACATTTTTTTGAATACCAATAGGCTTACTTTTTTTATAGCTTAGCACTAATCGGGCTGCTGATTTCAGACCTTTCATATCGCTTCTCAAATAGACATAATAATATGATAACCATCAAAATACAATAGCAGACCAGCAGATAATGGAGGTAGAGCTGGCATGCCAAAGTTGCGGCCCTCGGCCCTAAAAGTTTACGGTCCGACCCACTTTTAAGAAAAGCCTCCTTTCAGGAAAACGATGAACAGGAAAGGGATGATGAATTGATGACACTTTCTTTTGTCTCCAAGCACATAGAACGGTCCTTTTAAATTATTAATATTGCAATAACACAAGACAATTGCAGACTTTTTGGCGGGAACGCGGAAAAGTTCACGTCGTCGATGTATTGTATTATTTCTCAAAACTTGTGCTTTTTCCAGTGATTGGTGGCGTTTTACGCATTAAGTGCTGAATTACGAGCATGAGTGTAGCCAAGTGATGTAGTGTGGTGAAACGTGAATTTTCGTTTTGCTTCCTAAATTCCATAGAAGCTTCTAGTAAAGTTGTCACCACTTTACTGGAGCATGACTTAGACTGGACTGTGACTACCTGACTTAGACTGGACTATGACTGTGACTAAGACTTTACGTGAAGTATTCAATTAACATGATGAAAAATTACAATACTTGACACTGGCTAAATACACTATGAGTGAAGCCAAAAATAACAAAAAAAAAAGACAATTGCAGCCGATTTACGATATAAATCATTAATCATCATTACTCCACATAAATATGTTATCTCGGGTGTGAAACGTTTTATTACCGTCATACGTCTTCAGAATCACAAACGCCAGGAAAAGAAACAACTATTACTCCCAACTGTCATTGGCCTTTACGCTCCTTATGCGTTTACGCAAGCATGAGACATGCAGAATTAATTAATGTTTAATTAAACACGGAAAACTCATAACACTTATAACACTTCCAATGATAAAGTGCAATGTATCGGTTGTAGCGCAGACAACACCAGTAGGCGATCTGATAAAATTGTCTTATTATGTACTTAGTTAAAAAAAAAGTAAGATAGAAAAGGTTTTGATGGTCAAACCTTTCCATTTTTTTAAATATAATTCCGGTTTATTTGATTGTAAACCGAAATTTTATTTTTGAAAAAAATTGGTTCGTTTTGGACCGTCTATCGATAGCGTGATAAGGTTTTCGTTCCAGTACTATTTCGCAATAAAAAATAGTACAAATAAATATTTAAAGCTTACATAAGCTCGTATTACAGAACAGCGCTCAGTCGTATATTTTGTGCTCAAGTTAAGATTTCATAATTATCAGAATTCATAAAGTAATTTTTTGTGACCGAAATTTTGACTTGAGCATAGACCGATCATTGGCTGAGCATCGTTCTGTAATACGGGCTATTATCTAAAAGTAAAGTCTGTTGGTTGTCTACTGGTGCTATACACTGTGATGTAGGAATTCCCTCCACCTGAGTCATGCAGTCCTTTGGAGGGTTGCCAGCTCGTAACAGACAAGAGCTTGTTTGCATCACACGATGTGGTGTCGTTAAATATGAATTATCTGTCAAAATGCTGACAGATTTAAGCTTAGCTTGAAGTACTTATTTCAGACATGAAACAATTTGAAGTATTGGGCCAGGCGTTCCTTGAGGAAATTCTCTGATGAAAGTACTTATACTTATGTACCTAATTCAAATCGACCAATGGGTCTATCAACAGGTCAACATTTTCACTAATTGGCTAGTTTTGATCCATTGCTTTCGCTAATTCTACACTTTTCTTACTGGACATTTAACTATTTTAACCACCTTCAGATCACAAGTCAAATCACTGCTAAATTTTCATCGCTTCGACTGTGTCTTTTTCTATTGATCTGAGGGACAATTCTGACAATTCAAAGAGAAAACATAGCTATACTGACTGTTATGCAGTGCTAACGTGAATTGGACTTCTGATGCAAGCGTGACTGTTCATCAATTAGCTCAGAATGAAGCATTACAAACGGCAGTAGACGGCCGCTCAGAATAGTTTTTCAATAATTGGATATGATTCAAAGAATGTCCCCGTTCTATTACCATTTGCTCTCGCAATATACTCGCATCCAATGAAAACGATCGTGGCATGAAAGCGAGCTAACGACTCTAACAACCAATCATCGTAGTATAAATAACCACGGCAGCCTATCGCCATCGAGATAAAATGGTGAAGAGGATACTAAATGTGCGAAAAGTAACCGCTTCTAGTGTAATGTTTACACTATGTTGAACTAACTGCTGAATGTCCTCTAAAGATGAAATTTTATATTGTCTATCGTGCGTCGTGTAACCTCTTGTACTTTTAGGTTATATTATAATGTTTTCATGCAAATTGAATATGACAATTCTGTAGGTGTATCAAATATCACTGTATAATACAAAGATAAACCATTAGCTTCCATTTACTAGGGAATAGCAATGTATGGATTCAATTTCCTCGTTTGTGTACATTGTATCAAGGCATTGAACTCGTTTTGATCTATTTTGTTTACAACGAATTTTATAGAGTCGTAATTCGTATCTATTATAGTTGTAGGTTGTAGGAAAGAGATCGATGATTTATGTATTATACATTGTTATTGATAAATAATTATTGCGATATGCGCATCAAAAAAGAAGCGCTGTATAAAAAAGGGGAGCAGAAATATATCCGTAAATATTTAGACAAACAGTACCTATACTCCAAACCGCTGGACACAGAGACTTGGTTTGGCACCTTACTTTTGAGACATACAAGAGTACAAAAAAAGGATTTTTTCCAAACTAGTGTACGAAGTAGTTAAGATTGTTGACGCACCTGCCTCCTTTCACCTTCATCCATTCATGCATTTCCCTTATTTTACTTTTTCCCTCCCTTCTCTCTTCCTTGAGGCTGGGATAAGGCGTAAAACTAATTAACCGGTGCGAAGCCGGGGCGGGTCAGCTAGTCGTAAATATTGCTAAGTTCGTAGTCATAGAAAATCTCCACAGCGACCACGAAGACACTCCTAATTCTCAATTCTCTAGCTAAAATGTTTATCTAAGCAATTATCCAGTTTATGCTTGGATTAGATTGAAAGTCACGATCATTTCTTAAATCCTAAAAGTCGGTGAACTTGCTTTTAACGGGGCTTTATGTCTTTCTGCAGAAATCTCCCTTTCCTTTGTTTTAGAAGTAGAAAAAGATCAGTGGGAAGTAAGAGGATTTTCATTTTATTTTCAAGGGTTGTTAACCTTTGGCAGCTATGGGAAAATAACCCTTATCGTCTTCAAAAGGGTTTGTTGATTGATTAAAGAGTAAATTTTGTAAGAAACAGGAATTTTCAGAAGCTTTGTTGGAATTATCCGTTATCCGTCAGGTAAAGTTTGCCTAATTCTCAATTCTCTAGCTAAAATGTTTATCTAAGCAATTATCCAGTTTATGCTTGGATTAGATTGAAAGTCACGATCATTTCTTAAATCCTAAAAGTCGGTGAACTTGCTTTTAACGGGGCTTTATGTCTTTCTGCAGAAATCTCCCTTTCCTTTGTTTTAGAAGTAGAAAAAGATCAGTGGGAAGTAAGAGGATTTTCATTTTATTTTCAAGGGTTGTTAACCTTTGGCAGCTATGGGAAAATAACCCTTATCGTCTTCAAAAGGGTTTGTTGATTGATTAAAGAGTAAATTTTGTAAGAAACAGGAATTTTCAGAAGCTTTGTTGGAATTATCCGTTATCCGTCAGGTAAAGTTTGAAATGGAAGCTAAAAAGACGCTGAGTGTTTCCACCGTTATTCAGTGTTTATTAGTAAGAGAGATAGAGTCCCTTCTAGTCTTTTCTAGAATCCATACTATATCCCTTCAAAAAATCATGTTTCCCCAAGTGGTTGTTTACGTCTTATAATAAAGATTTCAAATTCCGAAATGAGTTTAATAAATCAATTCCGTAAACCATTGTCAAGTTTCGTTTCAGCCAGAACTAAACATTTCGTCACGAGTGACATCTGCGGGGCTTCCTTCACATGTCCATTGTGAAAGTATGTCTATTTCTGTTCGTAGCCACTTGTCGCGTTCCAGTTTCCATTCCAGTTTGTTTACCACTCGCCGGGATAGTTTACAAACCAATCTAGAAATGTAATCTGTTGGTAGGGTTGCTTCTGCTGTTTACTTGAAGTAAAATTTTTGTTGTTTGATTTTCATCTATGTTGTTGTGTATGTTCTTATTAAGTTATAATAAACGATGTGGTTCGTAATACACTTGACTTAGAGACGATTTTCCAATGGCTGCTAAAGGTTATCGGACTAATAAATTACAACCCGACTAAAAGAAAAAAGATTCCTTCTATTCGCTTTACACATTTCACTTATTATTTTAACTGTGTTTTGTTTTGTCAAATTAAGAGCATTTATCTGATTATTAAAAAGCTGCACCTTGAATAGTCTGAACTGTTGCATTATTAAGGCCCTGACAGGACCCAATGCGAGCACGTTTATTACAGCAGACAAACTTGGAACTTATTTTGTACGTAATAGGGTCGCTTTATGCATAGCAAAAATATGGCGATTACGTTGCGTTGCGTTGCACTTTGTTTTTTCCATTTTTCGGTACAAATAATTAGTTATAAAAGAAATGCTTATTGTTATAAAAAAATAAGCTTATAGACGGATGCATTGAAACAGCTTATCACCATGATTTCTTTCAATGGGGTGTCTTATTATAATGTAACATTTTAGGACGTTTGAATGATTTTTTAGAGGTCACTTCACGTTTTTTTTGATTAAACGTGTTTCGGTTTCGGCAGATGGAAAGAAGATATGACCAGTATTAACGTGCATTTCTTTCAATCCTGTAAATGGTATACGTTTTTAGATAATCACCTTCAAAATAGTCGATTTGGGAGCATTCAGCGCCTTAATGCTAAAAACCTTTGGACTCCCTACATTTTGTAGGTAGAATTTGTAAATAGTTTTATCTGCGTCTGTCACAGAGCTATGAAACAAATGACGCTTCGTAGAGAGAAGCGTTTTTTTTGCTCTGTGGCGTCTGTATTAATATAATAAATACCTCGAAACGAACAATCAAAGTAAAATACGTTACCTCTTATGTCATTTGCTCCCGACTTTGCTATCACATCAGCTTTTCAGTGTTATAGAAAAAAAACTGTTAGATTTTTTAAGCAGACTGTATTCTATAGATTTTCCCTGAAAACTTTTTTTTATCATGGCGTAAATTGTATTGGCAGCATGGCAACCCTATCAACGAGTTTTTCATGAAAGCGTGAAAGCACGGATTTATTACCGGTTTAATGGAAGTTGCGAACTTTTTAGGAAGCAAGGCTCTAACGAACACTCTTTGTAATGTAAATGTAATGCAAACTTCGAGATTTCGAAATAACAAAGAGTATTGTTGGGCTTTATGAATCGAAACGGAATTTGGATGGCTAGCAGGTTTTAACCACAGATACATCTTACTTGCGTTTTATTTGTAGATAGATTGTGTTTTAGTAGATTTTTTTTAAGTACTATACTTACCTACCTATAGTATTATTTGCACTATTTGTTTTTTGTTGTTCTGGAAGTTTTGAGCCATTAAATTTACTTAATAATTATTAATATTAATCTATGGCTGAAATGGCCATATTCTACAATGACCTGCTCTAAATTCCACTGTAACCACAGATACATAATTCACGGTGCAAAAGTTTCAGAATGCTTAGTACGTTGGCTGCAATCTCAACTCTCGAATCTGGAGCATTCAATTCCCAGTACTCTATGCTGTAACAGTAACGCAATATTTGATTCTCGTGTTTCTTTTGAGACTGTATTGCCAGCTTTGGGATTTCCTTCATAATGATGATTTTTATTGCTGTTGGAACTAGTTTTTTTTTATCTAAGACGATAATATTTATATTTTCATTATGATTGTTTATAGAACAATAATTAGGACTGTTTTCCAGTTTTTACTTATCATTAGCCGGAAAGCGTCTATGAACATAAGCCTCGTCTCCTATATAACGCCACATTGAACGGTTACGCGTCTCTCAGTGCACTATGCTCAACCAATAATAAGTTGTTTCTTAATTACCATATTTGAATTTTAGTTACTGCTTTGCTTGCATTCTTTACAACTGAGCTGCTTAATACTTCTTAGTATCGGTTGAGTGAAAATACAAATTCACACTAGCAACATTACCACAAAACTCCAGTCTGTTTGCCATACTGTTTCACAACCGACCGGCGTTATTGTGCAGCTGTGAACGAAACAGCGTACGGCGGTACGGCCTGTGTAACATATTCAGTAATCTGTGCTGTATGTATTATATTGTCTGTGGTACTGGTACGTTCATCTCACAAGCACCGTCACAGTGTAGATCATAGTATGTTTGGTTTTCACAACGAATAACATTTTTCGTACATATTCATGGGGCTTAGCAGTTTGGGCATGACTTACTGATATTACGTCATACACCCTTGTTTATAGAGTTCACTTTTGAAAGTGCTCGCAAAACGTAATACGCAAACTTAAAAATTTAGGGAACAGTGTTTCTGTCGATTTCAAATTTCATAGTTCAATCGAATGTTGAATATAAAATCAAACTGCTGCCGATGGTAACATGAATATTTGGAACAAATAAGACTTGATAATAAGACTGGACCAATAAAGCTTGGACAAAATGAGACTTCGACATAAAATAATACTTGACATTTTTTTCGGACTGTTAAAATGATTCTTCTGCAAACTAAGATTTTTTTTGAAGCAGGATTCAAAAGCGTGGGCGTCTTCAGGCTGTTGATGATGCTGATGATGATGATGATGATTCTTAGACCAGTACCACACGGCACACGGTAATTTCTGAGTTCACAATGTAACACTGTACCTACTGATCAGTAGTCGAGTGTGTGGCAAACATTTGTGGTTAGTGGAACGTAAAATTTAAAGATTTATTCATTGCATTGTGTTGGTTTGTCATGTACCGGTGTACATGTGTCGGTTTTATCGGTAATTTCGGTACGTTAGGAACGGTCAGTGATAAAACTGGTCAAGCATGTCGTAACTTCTAACTTGCTTCTACCTGTACACGCATAATTTATATTATAAGGTAGTGTAGTAGCAGTTTATTTTGGGGCAGAGTTGCTGATATTTATACAAAACTGTAACTAGGCTGAATCAGTTACATAAAAATTTTTAGAAAATTTTAATTGCATCATTTTCTATCGATATAGATGTGAAACATTTTTTATATTTTTCCTTTGAACACGCGTCGAGCTGGAACTACTGAACGGATTTTGATGAAAAATGGCATGGGTAGCTAATTTTTGAGAATAATATTTAGAATAAGTACTTGATCATAATTTTGAAGATAAAGAATAGGTGATAGAGAACATCGAGGAACTAACCCCTCGATGGTTTGTTCCTAGATGATAGAGAATGATCAGAATCAGATTGGATTGAAAATAAACAGAAAAACATAACCCTTCCTTGGCATTTAGGTAAATAATAAATACCCAAGCAATCTGTATCTGGCTGCTGCCAAAACACTTTAAAGTACTTCGACACTCCTGCAATATTCAGCCGTCACTGCACTGCCAATGAATTCCTCACGTGCCACAAGACACTGTGCGTGTCAGCCAATTTGTTTATATCTTGCGACACTGAACCCAATCTCGTTGTGTTAAACTTCAATTCGCCTCGAAGGAAGCTGAACAGACCAGTCAGCTAATATCTAGTCGAGCTTTTCCATTCAGCACCATGTGTCATTGAAATTAGGTTCAAAATTGACTGCTTTTTCTTACGAAATAGGTAACATCGTGGATCTGAACTTTAGCGCATCATGACTAAGTTGAAAGTCGTAGAAATAATAAGCAAGGTCCAATTACCTTTATCGTTTTCCTATTTGGCACCTTTACATCCAGGCATAAAGTTTAAAATTGCGTGTTGCAAGTGGCTGAACCTGGCTGAAGCTTGCCGCGTTGTAATATGGTCTACAATAGCAACCACTCTACCATGTCATGTCACCTTCCGGCCATTGTGTGGGGTTCCTAGTATCCTGAGTGCTTGGTCGGTCTCTTCGAAGAAGTTTGCGAAGACAATTTGTTTGATAACATGTCTGGATTGATGATTCGATAAGATGCTTTCCTAAGGTGGAGCTGGCGACCATTCTAATTGAAAAAAATCGGATGGTCTTTAGAGACGGAACTATCAACAGCATACTTTTTTAAGTTCAGCCAGTTGAGTTGAAGAAAAATCTATGTCGAAAACTAAGAAATTCTCAACAACTCACAAAACTAAAACTAAATATTTATCTGACTTGCGTAACCTGTGTAAAACGAATATGGGCTTATTTGTATACCCTGATAAAAACAATTTAAAAAAAAAAACATCTAAAACGTTTACAAAAACTAGTGTTCTCTAAAATATTATGAACAATCTGTAATTTTTTTTTATGTTTTTGTATACTTACCACTAATTTTCATAGTCTGATTGATCAAACAGTAATGTCCAAGATATGAAAGAGTGGTTATACATACAAAATAAGGAGAGAACCATTAGCTTAGCATCTTCCCCACCGAGAAAAGAAGGCCTACCCGCAACGACTCTAGTTTTGCCTTGCAATAAGCACTCAAGAAACGCGAAAAAAGGTAATGACAACAAGCATAACTTATCTAAGCTCCTCATTTTGTCCTGTGTCATTTTTAGCAACAGTAATCATCATTACGATGGCATCCTCGCTAAATATATCATACCAGATGAACATATTACGCGATAAGCTTCAGACCGGATAGGAAGCTCGCCATAGTCATGGGGCATAATGGGTAACATCGGATGTCTCTGCTTTGCATGGCATACTAAACGAGGAAGCTTATGTTGAATATAGCTTTATGTACAAGCGGATATGCGTACAGGTTATAGCTTATGTGGATATGATTGTCTATTGAATGCGATAATCAATAGGTATCGTATAGGTACTGAAATATACTGGGCTCCCGGTGCGCAAATCGAGACCTCTTGCCAGCCGAGCTAGAAGAACAGTTTGTAATTAACAAACCTAATTAATATTTGCCTATGGCTTCGAATATCTCACAAAACGAGTGTAAACATGCTTTGTTGACATTAATTTCTTAACAGCAATAGCCTAGAGGGCGTACTGGGGCTCGCCTGCCATTTACTAGCTTCTCCATCACAGAGCAATAAAAAAATTTGCTTGTGAGCGGCGTCATATTATTCATAGCTCTGTGTTCTCCGTGGAAATATTAAGAATCCAGCATAAAATATGTATCCTATTTGGATCTCTGTAGTGAAAGCAAGCGTACAGTTGCCGTCAAGTCGTAAAAAACTGTGATAAAGGGACAGTGTAAGCCACATAGAAAAAAATAAACCGACCACACGTTTTCATATGAGCAGCATGTAGAGTTTAATAAAGTCTCAAACAAGACCCTTTCCGACTTATTACAAAACGAAAGTACTGGGTTGAATTAATCCATCCATATTGTACAAGTCTATGGATTAAACCCTGCATTTCGTTACTCTACCTCTTGTTATAAGGCCCTTCATGTCTTCCAACAGTTCCAACCCACACATTCAAACATTGTCACATACAAACACACTCATGCTATCGATTCCTCGTTTGCGGTACTACTATGCTGACTTGCTGGTGTTGAATCAGATATTAATTCGGCTTTATAAGCTCTACCATGTATAGATAAAGGCTCTATCACATTAAGCTTGGATTGGCACATACCTGTGCGACCTACACGTCTGATCAGCAGAAACGACTCTTAGTCGCATATGGATGTATATATATATTGAGCGCATATTATGCCGTACAGGCTAGCTCTAGTTTATGTATAGTTTAGTTAGTCAGTTAAAAGTGATACGGATTGCAGAAACTCCTTTCTTCCAAGCCGCTTCTTTCTTCCTTTCGTTCAAGGTCATCGGAAGCTTGTTGGATAAACCACAGATATTAAAATAGTAGTACTTACTAGATAAACTAATAAAAATGTTTTAGCAGCTAAGTTCCGGACATCGCGTCTTGGCTTGGATAATATGTTGTTCCCTAGAAGGCTTCTAGTCGCTGATTTGCATTGCGGTCGCACTGTTCGTTCAGGTGTGATAGCATATTAACATTAGTATATCCCACAAATACATTTATTATGTAGTACTGATATACAGGTTGTGTAGACGTATTTCCTGTGATGCAAGTGGGAGCTTCCTGCATGTCCTGAATTAGGCATGTTTAATTCTATGCTATTGTGCAGACAGTTTTCAGTCGTAAATCCATTGTTATGCATCACTCCGATTCGAAATTTACGCTCTCCGTCTCTTTCATCTACATTCAGGATGAAAGAGAAGGAGAGTGTAGATTTCGTTTTCGATAGGTTAGAATCGGGATGCAGTTCTTCAAAACTCCACGAGGAAAAGAGCTCTATACATAAAGTTCTTCCACTCTTTTCATTAAATGCCATCATAACTAACGATTATATTGACCTCTTACCTTCGACAGCAGCTCATAGATAGCTGTCTGCAAAATGGTCAACTGCTATATTGAAAACCTAATGCATATGTAATGATACCTTATAATATACACGTTTGGTGTCAAGGTGACAAACGCAAATTGACTAACGCGTTGCAATCTAGACTATCTCGTTATATTGCATTATGAACCTGTTTCTGACGAAAAAAAATGGGCGTGTTTGTTGTGAATCAGTGCTAAAATATTGGCGATTCTGCCGAATATTTTGTTGAACGTAACAAATCATGCCCGGTATTCGATTCGGCATGGAAATCCTTGTTAAGCTCATTATGTCCAGATGTAGCTTTCATAAGACATGACTTCTTGGTTTATGGCTTCTGTGGAGCTTTCATAAGTGAACCAGTAACCGAAATCAACACCATGACAGATATCTACTTAGTCATCAACATCATAATCGTCAGCTTTAATGCCTACTGCAATGTTTTTCAAATAAACAATTTATAAGTAAGTTTTTATAGCTATACAAGAAAAATAGAAAACAACTGACATGCGTTGCAAAGGGAATAGGTAAAAAATAATAGATATGAAAACGTATAATAAAATAATTGTATCACCTATATAAAACACTATACCGCCCAAAATTATGTTACGTTTAAAGATTCTGTTTTTTATGATAAAATGTCTAAGGATGAACAAGTTTGCCCGTGAGATGCCCATTCACTCTTGACTTGAAAAGACCCAGGTTCAAATATAAACGCATCACAACCAAAAGCATTGTCATTCATCAACGAGGCAATGCTGCCAGCATGTTGGGTACGCTACCTACCGGCAGTGGGCTGGAGCATTTGGACTGTCGATAGGCCATCGCGGTCTATTATACAGTCCATATGTTCTTTGTAGTAGGTATAGTGTAGCTAGTTAGTGTGTAGTGTAGTTTTAGTTAAGTTTAGTTTTTATTATTGTAGTAGTTAGCTTGAGTAATAAAGGCATATTGCCCATTAAAAAAAGCATTGTCTTTAATTTTTCTGCAGTGACGACAAAATGCATGTTTATTTCCTGGAATAACGTTTGTTCATACAGTTCCAGGAATTTGTTGGCACAGTAGCCTATAACTTCCTCATTATGGAAATAGGTACCTATAATTTTTGCTTTTTATATTTATTCTGTTATTAGTATTATCATTATCATACATTCTAGTAGGCTAGTCATATCTTTTCTTTACAGGTAATCAACGTGTGTTGGATCACGCCTAATGGATGTCCATAGGTCTCTGCTGTTAGATGACGCCATTTCTTTGTTTATTATTGTTTTGCTTAATAATTGATTCTAATTAAATATTCGATTGACTCGGGCGTGACCTTGCGGAAGTGTACGTTAATCTTCGCCGTGTCGACCGCGGTTTTTATTAATAAATCTATTGTTATGCAGTTCTTTGACATTCCATATGTTAAATTCGATTATTTTGTAGATACACAATTACACATATTCATAAAAAATATAATTTGCCTATGAAAAACTGGAAGCTGTAAGGGAGGAATATTATTGGAGGCACCTGTATGGTTATGTCATGTCTGTCTGTACTTCTTTATAGCTTTTCGATGATATGGTGATGTGGAAATGGTCTTCATTAAAATGGCTTGTATGAAACCCAGCACAGCAGTCCCTCGCAAACTATTACCTAGTTATTTGAAAACGTATAGTTTGAATCATAGAAGCTGGAACATAAACGTTAAAGCCATAAAATAACATCATGATAATATTCTCTGATCTTTAACAATGCAATATTTATCATAAACTGTGAACATACATCCTGTAACAAGAATACTAGTTCGTTGATCTGCCATTATATTGTCCTATTATTCGGTTATTGTCCTTGATTCACTTAATTGACTGTTGCTAATATTTGTAGATATATTGTTGAACATATGAGCGGCCATTGAGGTCGGGCTAGTTTATGTCATTGAATTAGTCTGATTAATAATAATTTATGATGCAAATTCCGTGAAAACCTGTTGTAGTAGCTATTCTCAAAACTATAATGTGAATAATGACCAGTTATAGTGTTATTTACTGCATAACAAGTTGTTTAGTTATATTTTGTAACAATAAGCGTGTTTTGAGAATTAGGTACCTACGTTATTTAAACATACCGATGCTAAATTTATCTTCTAACGAATTAAATACCGGTTTAACAAGGACGTAAATCCGCATGTAGAAATATGTGTCATAGCATTCTCCAAATTTAAATGCTTATCTAACGCGATTAGATACCCCGAAGTGATCTCCAAAATCCGTAACTTCATAATAAAAACAATGGAAATGACAATCATTATCTAATTCTCGTCGATCACTACCGCTTGACTCATTCATAGATCATACGCGGTATAGTTTATCTTTGCGTGAATGGTTGCGTGGGAGGGGACATGCACCTTTCGTTTCAATCCCACAGTTTATAAATCGCGTTCGATCTCGGCAGACGCACTGACTATTAACTATCGCTTACTGTTCTATCAGCGTAATCATTTTTTGTATCAACTACGAAATCTGTATTAACTTCTTCAAATTCGAGTATCAGAGGATCCTTTGCTTATTTTTCGTCTGTTTTATCACAGTGTACATCGATAAAGTCAAATGCTATTTCGACTTGCGTTTTGTGTTAAAATTTAGTGTTGTGTTCAGAAGTGTCAATCGAAAATGATGATGGAGCCTGCACAGCCGACGGGCCGATTCTGGCCTCTGTCACCTCGCCTCTGGCGTCGAAGCAACGAGTACTCTAAAGTAGTTTTCGAGCCTCGAAAGCCACCGACATCTCCAATAGAATTCCGGAGAAAGGACAGGATGGACAACGCTCCTGATCTGCTCCGCTCGAGAAGCTACATCAAAGATACTGGTAGATTAGATCATTTAGACTTAGAAGATTACGGATATAATGACAAGAGATGGAGCGTAGACTCAAAGAAGCCGCCGATAAAGGAAGCAAAGAAGATAGAAGAAGTAGTAAAGTTGAGAGTGAAGAAGCAAAGACAGCCTAGACCTAACAGTCTCCAGTTGCTGCTGTGTCCGTCCAATTCGGGACATTACAGCAGTAATACTTGGAGGTATACCAGGGTCCGGTCAAAGAGGTTCGTACCGTACGTATAACCTTTCTATATTTTATAATCAGAGCAATTTTCCTTGATGGTGAACTTTTCGAATTAATTTAATTTTCAAATCTCTGTAAGAATTTTAATGTTAGAGTAGGGCTCGCGTTGGCCGTTTTCCAATTCTGATTTTAACTACTTTATTAGCATCTACAATCTACATACGCTCTCGGATCATTTTCTACTTTTGTTTTTTTATCAAATAGCATTGTTTTGTAGAATTTTGTTTGTCGCGTATTCACAGATTAGAGAAAAAAAAACAGTATATTTACTAGTGTATTGAATTGACCTCTGGAATACCAGCATTGAGATGATCATTGATATTGGGCATGCGTGTTCGATATCGGGTCGCTGGTAGTTTAAGAGTTAAAAGTGTGTAAACGAAACACCAGCAAGCCTGATACTAAATTTCGAATTGCCCCATTAATTTTGAAACCTTGTCCAAAAGGCTATACTTTTTTAAGGAGATTAGCATCGTCGTCACTTTGTTTGGATTTAAATATAATATATCGCATAATAACTCAAAATTAAAAATCACCTATCGAATACACTTTAATTGATAAAGACAATGAAACGTGACTTTTTAATTACTAAACGATCATTAGGCTCAAATTAATGGTCCGAAGTCTCCAACCGTTACTAAATACCTTTAATTAAATGAACAAACCTTTCCAATGAGTTAACGATAGCTTTTATTGTTTCACAAATTGCTTGAGCCTATAAAAATAATGAGGGGTCTAGGAAGAAAGAGAAAGTTCCTTTTTCCCTTTTTGTTGGGAGTGAAATTGGTTTTATTGTTTTGGGTTTTTCAATTACCGTGTTTCAATTAAGAACAATCTTATGGTTCACGTGTTCTGTGTTTTAGTATGGTTGTTAACAGTGATTTTCCACGTTTTTATTACGAAAGAGGATGTTTTAGTTAAAACTTTTAAGATTTAAAAATATGTTATGATAATCTAGAAAGAATACCTTGTTATTTGGTCCTGAACGTAGGACTGTCCCATAAAGCGTCACAAGCTACGTTTTCCCTTACTCTGCATGAAAAATAATTTATCAATCTTTTGTTTTTTCTTTAATATTGCTAGAATCGAGTTCAATGGCTCCATGAAATTTATCTAGTCATTTACTCATTACTTTATTTCATGACAGGTTATCTCTAACATTATGGAATCGAATTGCAAGTTGTTGGTAAATTGTATGTGCAATTATATCGGTTGTGTAACTCCGTTCATTGAGCTGATTACTTAATTATTAATGCTCTTTAGGTACTTAATTGGAATAATGTTATGTTATAATTAATCTCCGTGAAAGGGCACTTTGTAACTGCGCAATTTCAACGGATAATTTTAAAAGACATGATAACAAATAAATATTTCTCGTAAGATAAGAATGCATTGGTTAATTTTAATGACTTCATATTATGAAATAGTGAAATACGTGAAAGTTCGTATAGATAAGAATACGCCTTGCATAATCAAGATCTGAACAATGTGACCGATAGTGATAATATAGTGAGTATCACCTATATTATTAGCTGACCAAAAGCTGGTAAAGTCCAATTTAGCGTAAATATTGTCGTGCTTATCTGTATAATAAGTGGATTGATTGAGTTATTCATAAAAGGCTTTCATCAACTCATTTCTTGAGAAAGGTAGATATACTAAAACTAAGTATACCTTTTTTAGGAACACATCTCATACTATTTGTTTTGCTGACGTCTCCTTGTTGTTTATTTGGTACGCAATGCACTTCATCTACGTTCTTTCTGGGGCGGGTCGTAACGCAAGCTTATTTTTATTTGTCAATGAAATACCAGAACCTTGTAAAGGCTTCCACACGTTTCACCATATGATTCAATCACTTACGTGGGAAGCACGTGGGTGTAATGTCCTCAGTCCGGTCTTCAACCAGTGGTTGGTTATCTTTTGCAGACCATCGCCCCTTGTATTGTGCAATGGGCTTTATCTTTGCATTTTTGTGGAGTTTCTGATTGTATTGTTTCTCGAGTGTCATTATAATAATGCTGGTTATACATTGCAAATTTGCATTAATGCGTAGGAATACCGAACGAATCGAATTTTGTTCGTTTGTGTATATTTTCGATTTAGTCAGTTTTCCCTACATTTCATCGTCTGTCTATCTCTGTCTACAAACGAAAGATTAATTGTCTTTCAGTATCCCTCTTCTATCAATATCATCTCATCGTCATTTCAATACGTAATTTTACTACTTTTCTATTCGAAAATAACAAAGTTAACCAAAAAATAATATTATATCGCGAATTTATTTTTTCTGCTCTTTATCTCTTTTGTCCTTATGTAAAAGACCAGTGGCTCTGACTGAATAAATGTATCAGAAGATCTTATCTATTCCTGATTGCGTTTACATCTGTTAGCATAGATAAGCTTCTGTTTGTGTAATTGTATTGGTTTGATAAGGAGTTCGTAGTTGTAGGCCGTTCTAGGCATTAACATTACAACATGAATTTTATTTTACCACTACTTTGGCTATGCTAGTTTTATTTTTAGTATTTTATCTTATCTTTTAAAACAAAATATTAATGTCGTAATACCAACAAGTCTTAATTTAACTTAAGTTAATAAATACTTTGATATTTTTAAAATAAATAACTAATGTATTTTACTTCTTTCAATAAAGGGGTTAGTTCCTCGAGTTGATTTTCAAAAAGTATTTGGCTTGTGTTGGTTCAAATGAAATTCATAAAGGCAAGATACATATTTGTGTGTTTTGATGGTTCTGTTATAAATAAATTCAGTACGCATTTTGTGCTGACTAGGGAAAACTCCCAGAAACCGCGTGGCCTAAGGTTATAAAAAGGTAGACGCAAGCATGGTTTCCTCCAGTCGCAAAAAAGCCAGTGAATCGAATCAACCTCGTGAATAAACTCAGTAATTTTTCCAGCAGTAAAAAGTGTTTTTTTTAAAAAGGACCCACGGAGCGCCATCCTAACAGTTCGAATGAAGTCACTTCCTTTTTACTTAGTCAATAAAAGATTCCCCTAAAGCTCATATTATGTCCTGAGAACATGAATTCTGACATAATTTTACAATGAATTTAACATACAAAGACAAACAAATAAAACGAAAAACAAACAACAAACCAATCTCAAACGAATAATATGATGATCAGACAAGCTGTGAAATTGTATGCTCGTCAGCGGCGTGGAACTTTTTTCTAAACAAACTTAAAAGCTGTAGGTGTATTTTATCTCCACTATATTTTGTAATGAAACCATTCATTCTTTGCATCACGCGACGCGAATAATAAAGCAGTGAAAATGTATATGCTAATAAGTTTTGATGAACTCAAATGTAACTTTATGACGTACAGTGGGTGTTGATTGAGGAACGGTACATATGGCTTGACAGATTTCGTAGTCATTGATGATGTTCTGCATTATATACTGATATTATTTTCTACCTACATTAAGTACATATTGATCAGTCTACATTATCTGTTCACAAGCCTGTTTCGTGTTTTCAGGGTGATTTGGTGCAGTCGAAATGAGGCTAGTAGTAAAAAAACAATGTTAATAATTACATTAGGTGGCGCTAAAAATAATTAGTCACAGAGGCCACATAGGAAGGGGATTGGCATAATTATTTTACGCGCTAATGTATTTTGTTAGCCACACCTAGCTAAATATGCGAATCGGCCGGTGGCGTTTTTGCTAAATTAACCGTCATTGTTTTATTCGCAGTTGTACTTAGTTATGCCATAAAGCTTGACGGTTGGAATTGCTTAGTCATCATTGCTCTGTTTCTCAATGTCATTGCTGAGTGGGTAAACAATCTCAGACACAGGTGATGGACATGTTATGAAATAACATGACCGACTGTCGACGTCTAGACTAGTGTCTGTTCTCAAAAAGCATAACGTTCATGTACTTGACATAATGCGAAGAGCTGAAAAGCGAGTTCAGTGCCACGCTATCGAAGAAGCCTTCCTCCGACAAGTCGATTGAAAAATAAAGCCCGATGATTATGATGAATACGATGAAATCCTTTCCGTTTGCTTCTAAAATAAAGAGCCATTTGAAAACAGCAAATGAACCCCAGAGGAAATAACTTCCGATGACGCAACCGGAAAGGTGACAACTTTATTCTTCAGTAAATCTATCTCGAAACTTTCTTTATATTCACGAACCATCGCTCGTCTTAAACAACGAAGAACATGAGTGTATGATTCACTGCACGTAAATAATAACCGTCAAGCGATACCAACGGACGATATTCTTGCTGGCCACGTACGACCGTTTCCGAAATTGCTATGTGTGTTGCCATTTGTATAGATATTGGAAGAACAACTGGGTGCAACCAGAACCTTGCTAAAAACACTGTATTAGTAGACATACCTTTACATGATTGTGATATATTTGCCAGAGAAGTCATGTCATATTTTGTATCGGTAGTGGTGCCTACTAGTTAAGCTACAGGGCTAGTACCATCACTGTTATGCTTCACATAAAAGTAATAGAGATGTCATGAATTGATTATCTTGTATTTAATAGCTGTATTATTTGTGGTCACTTCTTTTTTTCTTTGAGCTCAAATAGCAATCATCGACATGCCGTTGTGTGGCATCATTAGTCAGAAGACGTCCACTGCCGAATACATGCCTCCTCGATAGAGCACCACTTTGATCGGTTACGTGCCTCTTGCATTCGACATCTCAACGTGGTTGTGCCTAATATGTTATCGGTCTACCTACGCTGCGCCTTCAGATTCGTGTACGCCACTTGAGAATCTTTCTTCCTCATCGGTTGCTGGTTGTGGTTTACTCAATGCCATTTGAACTTGCAAATTCTATGAGCTATGTCCTTAACGATACTCTCGAAGTTGTCGACAAATACGTCTATCTAGGGCAGACTGTCCAATTGGGTAGGTCCAACTTCGACAAAGAGGTCGCCCGAAGAATCCAACTCGGCTGGGCAGCGTTCGGGAAGCTTCGACCTATCTTTTCGTCCAAAATACCACAAAGCCTGAAAACAAAAGTTTTCAATTAATGTGTGTTGCCAGTGATGACTTATGGAACTGAGACGTGGTCTCTAACTGTTGGCCTCATTACTAAGCTCAAAGTCGCCCAACGAGCTATGGAGAGAGCAATGCTCGGTATTTCCTTGCGAGATAAGATCCGAAATGAGGAGATCCGCAGGAGAACTAAAGTGACCGATGTAGCTCTTAGGATTAGCAAGTTGAAATGGCAATGGGCAGGCCACATCGCTCGTAGAATGGACAACCGATGGGGAAGAAAGGTTCTCGAGTGACGACCACGATCTGGAAGACGCAGCGTAGGCCGGCCCCCCACTAGGTGGACCGACGACCTGATGAAAGCCGCGGGGAGCCGATGGATGCAGGAGGCGAGCAGCCGCTCTAAGTGGCGCTCCCTGGGGGAGGCCTATGTTCAGCAGTGGACGCCTTCAGGTTGTTAATGATGATGATGATGATGATGATGTCCTTAACCTTAGTTCTCTTTTGGGTCTATTTATTCTGGATTTTATCACGCAAGAAAATCGCAAAGAATAGCCCTCTCCACAGCCGGGTGCGCGATTTTAAGCTTACCAATGCGGCCAATAACCTAATAGCATAAAAAGGCACGTTTTCCATTTTCCTGCTAATCTATTTGCTGATGGCCCATGCATGTGTAATATAACTGAATACATCAAGTTTTGCAGTCGAGTCAGAGCAAAATATAGTTACTGTTGTAACTCACACCTTTTTCTAGTTGTCATTCAATTTCTGTTTCTTCCTGTCTATAATAAACCATTTTGTTTAACCATATCTACTTCCCGTCGCCAACTTTACACAGAAACTATCTGCAATGCAGGACATCTTTCCAATTGGACGGCTGGAGCCGTGTCTTGAATATTCATTTAGTTTTATGAAATACATGCTGTTCGTTTTAGAACACATGGGAAGGTATTACAGCGAACCACAGAGCAGGAAAAAATTCAGTAAATTTTTTTGCTCTGTGCAGCGCAACCATAGGTTTTTACTTAATGAAGGTTTCACGTGTAATTAAAAACACTATAAACTGCCAATAGAAGCTTTTTTAACTAAAAAAAAATAAAAAAAATAAAGCTATTAGTTACGCTATTCATAGGGAAAAATTACGTTTTTTGTTGTTTGTTTTTTGTTGATTATTATAATAATCTAATTATAAAATATTATAATCTTTGCATTTTCTGAATAAATTATAAGTACAGCTCTCTTATTATAAAGTTGACGATAATAGGCTATAACAGGGTTATCCACCGCGTCCAATCATTTGTATTCACTACGCTATGCCTATGACCATTGAATATGGAAAACGTAGTACAATCGTAGATTTAGCTGCTAAATATAAATCTGACATACAACCTAGGAATCTAGGTATTGGTGAGACTTAACAGGATTTGTAAACGTGCAATAATTTTATTGAGATAGGTATTTAAAGTTACTAGTAGGAGTAGGCCATTGCTTGAAATTTTTAGTAATTCTTTGCTCTGTTGGGATTGTTATTTTAATTTATGCTTATGGTTGTTATAGTCTGAATCGTCTGAAAGTCTACCCAAAAATATTTTACTAAATGTATATATAAAAAATATTTCAGGGGCTAGAGTTTCCTTTTATACATTTTTAATTTATTTACGTAATGTTTATTATCTAAAAAAAAGCAGTTATAAACAACACTAAACACACACAAAAGATACATCACAATAAAAAATATTTGCCATGCTGTTTGAAACATAAACATTTTAAAAGTAAACGCCGCGTTCCTGACCTATATACCCGCCCGTGTGTTTTCAACGCCCGCGTATGTTTCTCCCAATAAATATTGATAGTTTTGACGTTAAAAATGAGTAATGGCTTTGAATATTTAAAAGTTCTATTTTTTTATTCGCATTCTATGAAAGGTCAGTGAACTCCAAAAAACTGAGACGCCACCATTATTTCATCAATGGACGCCACGATGAATCATGGGTGAAAATCTAGTGTGAATTCTGTGGTGAAAATCTAGAAACGAAAATAACTTTCGGTCTCTGTTTATTTGTTATTATAGAATAGAATAGAATAGAATAATTTTTATTGTTAAGCTGTGTACAACATGATCTTAGGGTGCTAAATTATTCAGTTCCAGCAGTTTTGTCCATTTCGAACGTACAATATTTTAATTATTATTATTATCCATTTCGATTCTCGGGTCTAGCCCGGACATTTGAGAGGCATTGGTGGGGCCGAAGCTAACACCAAGAGGCCTTTTTGAATAAAAAGATAACTATAACACGGTCACAGTATCCCTGGACGTGACGTCGATGGTTTGCATTTCAGCGAGAACCAAATTAATGTGACCGTGTTTTACATATTTTTTTCTTACATGTTGGCATATTGATATAACTATTTTGTATAATATGAAGGTTAAAATATCTGGGCTATTTTTGTGAACTTATTGATGGATTATTATGATCTGGCTTATGGGATGAGAGAACGGCACCTGCCAATTTTGTCTCATATCAAAATGTTTGAGGCAGGTGATGACTTGCCACCCATTAAATGGGCCTCCTGTAGTGGCTACCGCATATTGGTGCCGAGGAAGCAACATTGGTGTGGGTGGCTTAGGGTGTCGAGAGGTGTGCTGCACTTTCACTGAACGCTACTCGCGTTTAGTGAATTATTATTATTATTATTATAAAAGAAAAAAATAGGTAGGTAGTGACAAAGAATGTACACCGACACTAAACATTTTTACAATATTATACACAATTATTACAGGAGAAGGATCTACATAAAAAAATCGGGAAATTACTTCTTGACTAAGGGTGGATTATTTTAGTACCTGCTTGAATACTGTGAGACTGTAAAGCTAATTGACTTAATTATTGAAGTACTCATTGAGATTATAATAACCTTTAACGATTAGCCATTCCTTTAGACTGCGTTTAAATATATTTCCAGTTAAATGTTTAAGGTCGGTGGGTAAGTGGTTATAGATTTTAATACCGTTTATGAAAGAACTCTTATGGTACATTGTATTATTAACCTGTGGGATACACATATTACACCTGTATTTACTGCGCAAGTTACCAGCACGACTGGACTGTGAGTTAAAATAGGTATCTTCATTGTTTTTAACAAATATACACAATTCTAATATGTAGAGACAGGTGAGCGTTAAAAATTTGTTTTCCTTGAAGATATCACGGAGGGATTCAGTATCCTCCATGTTATAGATATTGCGCATGCATCGTTTTTGTAGCAGGAATGTTGATTGTATATTTACAGAATTGCCCCAAAAAATTCAGGAGTAAACCAATCGACCATAGGATACTTTTTATTGTGATGAACTGTAGACTAGTCCATACCATACGAAGCCGCGGACAGCGAATGACAAGTGCCATTGCCATCATACCTTGAATCGCCATGGTCATTGACACCGATTATTACAGTCATAATAAGTTTTATTGACTTGTGGTATATGTTGCGCAATCTGATTCATGACATGTTGCACAGGTCCGAACATGTTTGGCCTAGATGGAGCACTTGTGCCTCCCACATTTTTTTCAAATTGATAAGACATAAACATCATAAAACCGGCCTAGTAGTAGACCTAGCATATTTTGGAGTAAACAAAACATAGGTCAAAAGATTTAGTTGATATTTGATTTGGTTTTGTTTAATTTGAGGAACATGCAAGAAAAATTTGCAAGGGCCTAAGCTTAACTAAAAATTAAATTAAAAGCTAAGCTTTTACACGAACTAGTATTTTCCAAATAGCTTATAGAACCCCCTACACGCCAACCACGTTTGGCTAACCCTCTACCAAACACCCTTATCGAAATGTCCATAGTACTTCGATATACCTCATATATCTGAATGTCTATTGTCTATGTCTAGGCATCTTATCTTATACGTACCTAGAGTACCATTGTGTGTGATTTCAACCTATGCTATGACTCAAACTCATCCCACCCTTGTACGAGATAGGGGAGACCGGGGACAATTGAAACAGGTCATGATTGAAACAACTTTAATTTTTCGAAAACTATGATACCTACACGTGCCGATATGATATTCAAATTCATTCTTTGTTAAAAATGATAATACGCGATTGGTGGTTTCTGAAATATTTATTACAGTGTTTCATTATCCCCACATACTGTTTCAACCGTCCTTGGGTTGAAGTCAATTGACCCCGGTCTCCCTTACTACCTTTATCCAAATGTATATAAGTAGAGAATCGATATAATTTGCATGTCTAGGCCTCCTATATGTATCTATAGGACACAAAGCACCGTGCATTTGCATGCAACGAACTGTTTCAATCGATATGTGTAGGGTGAGGGGATGGGGTGGCGACTCGAACATACGGACCGGACAGTCGTGTGGCGATAATTAAAACTTCCGATGTGATGACGAGGTGATTTTACAATTCTTTTAACTAAGTACTAGCAGATGCTGTCCTGTCCTTGCACATACAAAGACGTTCAGTTATTCCCGAATTTTCTGAATAACATTTCCAACTTTTTTCTTTGAAATTGAATTCGGACCATCACGGTAATTTAAAACCAAAAATGGTCATGTTGTTCCACCTGTTCTCCAACGAAACAGTTTCAGCGACAGAATTTGTATTATGAAAGTAAAATAAAAAGGCTTATCAAGGCTTGATGCATTGGACTTTAAGCCTATGTCCGTTGTCAATTGGTGAAATGAGAAAAGTTACTAATCTAAATAATTCCTAAAAAGTTGGGTACGAATAACCAGGTTTTATTGTTTCTCCAAGATAACATACTAGTCGGGAGTTTTGGCGGGAACGCGGAAGAGTTCACGTCGTTGCATTTTATTATTTTTCAAAACTTTTGCTTTTTCCAGTGTTAATGTTTAAAATTGGTGGCGTTTTACGCATTAAGTGCTGAATTACGAGCAGGAGTGAGGGGAAGTGATATAATGTGGTGAAACGTGACTTTTCGTGTTGCTTCCAAAACTCCATAGAAGCTTCTAGTAGTAGTAGTTGCCACCACTTTGCTGGAGCATGACTTAGACTGGACTATGACTACCTGACTTAGACTGGACTATGACTATGACTAGGACATGACTTTACGTGAAATATTTTATAACACGATGAAAATATAATACTTGACACTGGCTAAATACACTATGTGTAGAGCCAAAATAAAAGCAAAAAAAAACATACTAGTCAAAACAACTAAAAGCTAATTGCACAAATAATAAAATTCATTATCGTAACCACAGAGCATTGAAACAAATGACGCTTCGCACGAAGATTATGTTTTTTGCTCTGTGATCGTAACATTTACTTAGTAATCTAAGAAACGTTTCGAAATAACCCGGAATCAAGCACTAAATCCATCGCAAAACGGGCCACAAAGTTCATCAATCAACCCGCGTTTCATCTAACCCTATGAAACATTCCGACGCTTAATTTGATCCGAGCTGACTCACCGCAAATCCAACGCTAAATTGTTAGTTTTAGCTTGTTTAATAACGTGGTCTTAGCATCTGTGTCGCGGTTAACTTCTCTGGATCCTATGTTTGAGGAAAACGATTCAATTCAGAATAACTCGCTTTATAAATTATGTTCTTTAATAACGGCGCTCGTGAGTATTTAGGTACTAATTTGTGGGTTTCCCTTGCAAGGAAGAAATAAAAAATGAGAACGAAAAAGAAGAGGATAAAAGCATTAACCTGGTGATGAAAAAATGAATACATTATAGGTACCGGCAGTAAATACACATCGAGCTAAAGAGAGATAATCGGCTAGGTGTCGCCTACGTAGAGCGTTTTCATTTTCCTTCATCATCATCATTGACTATAAATCCAGTTGACCAACGATACAACTTCCCCTCGTACGAAAATTAGTAGTGTATTTCAACTGCTAATCTTACGAGAGGAAGCAGGACACCCAATGTGTCTTTTGTTCCATCCTGCTTTGTCCTTGGTAATTTCGTATGACTTTGTCTCGTTTTGTTACCTCACCCCCTGCCCCCGTAGGTGAGTCGTGTTTGTACGAGAAAT
Organism: Ennomos erosarius; assembly: GCA_963580505.1. NCBI lineage: Eukaryota > Metazoa > Arthropoda > Insecta > Lepidoptera > Geometridae > Ennomos > Ennomos erosarius. Next base: position 5,224,513 of record OY756999.1, on the reverse strand, counting down.
TATGTTCACGAGCTATCAACGGGCTTTATAATCTTTGATCATCATCAACAGCCTGAAGATGAGCACGGCTGAACATAACCTCAATGGTGACCTTAAGATTACACATATTTTATGCCTCTATGCCTTAAGTGTGGTTTACACTTAAAAATCAATTCCATATATCTCAATGATCATTAGAATTATTAGTTTGGCGGAACTTTCTATAGCATAAAAACACGAATAATGTAATAAAACTACGAGTACTATGACCGCCAGACATAGTCAGAGTCTGACCCATCAGTCATACGCTGTTTTAATAGGACACCCATATTGGCATAAAATATAGCAAGTCCTGCAAGTTTAATGTCATGAATCATAATTCTGCTTAGTTTGATCTTGGCGCCACGTAGCCACCTACACGGTTCTCACATACCACAAAAAGATAAGACCCTTTGAAAGTATAGTTAGTAGGCCATAGTAAAGTTATTTTTGTAAAGACGCCTGCTCTGATTCTACACAATTGAAACTTGGGGCATGCCATGGAAAATGGAAACGACATTGTGTCTTTTGAAGGTAGATCTTATACCTAAGTAACAGAATTCATTTTTGAACTGGTTGGCTCGCACAACAAAGTACCTAATTTTGGAATTACCGAATTGGTGTGCCAAAAATATTCGAGGGCTTAAACCATAGCTCTGGCGAATATAGGTATGCAGATTAGCAAATGTACAATGTATAATATGGATCAAATTCAATTTCCTTAGTACCAGTACTACCAGTGTAGATTGCCATCCATTATTAGGTGTTCCGTGTCTCGCTTATATCCTGAAATCGGTGTGGTTTCACCACTCTGTGATCCACTGATGCCTGGACGTAATAGACAGGTAACTTTCTAATTACGAACACTCTTGAAATTGAATTGTCTTTGTCTCACACAGGTGATATCTGCAAATTCTATTAGAACGTGAATACAAAATTTTCTGACCATTGAGTTTTTGAGCAACAAAAATTAAGGTTTTAGAGAATTTAGTTTGATGCCAAACTATTAGACAAAGCCTAGGTTTTTTCCTTCTACTAAGAATACCATCGATCGAAGTATTCAAGTTTTGTACAAATATTCCGTGGCCGAGTGGCCGTGGAGGACCATTTACCGCCTGTCAAACCCTAGCTCACGCTCGAGTGGCTTGCTGAAATATGCTGTTCTTTGCATAACAACGATTTGTTTTATATACCACGTCAATATTAGTCCTACAGAGACCTAGTAGATTTTTTTTTCTTTAATCTGTGACAGGGACTTAGGATGGAGAAACATTCTGTATTTTTTATAATATACTTAAGTAAATGAATATAAATGTGTGGACATTTAATTTTCACACAACGCCATCTAGCCTTAACCTAAGCAAGCATAGCTTTTACTATGGGAACTATCTGATAGAATACTTATACCTTTTGTTTGTAAATACATACATGGAATACAATATAACAACCAAACAAATCTTTCTCTTCCAGTGTCTTCTAGAAGTATTAGAAATAATAAAATGATTAAATTAGATCTTTTTATTGGGTTGGTGTCGACTGGGGTCTGGGGATGATGGGGCACGCGATTTACAATCTATTAGAATCAGGGTGCTGAGGTCAATAGGCGCTCCGACAAGTCGCGTCTTAGAGCATCTATAAATGGAGATGTTAACGTTATAATCCGCAAGCACAATTTTTCTGCCAATTTCTACGGGGGACGAGGTAGACACGCATAGCACACTCGCGAACCACGCGTGTAAACGTACGCCGCACACCATCTTAAAACACGCACACCGTTGTATAAACTAGCGTAGTTACGCAGTGTCTACACGCACATTATGATACTGTAGATGACCAAGTAGCGCCATATGACCGGCAGAGGAGAACGCCATGCCTTGCCACCTCCTTTTTTAAATGCTCTAAGAGTCGCGTGTATACAGCTGCTGAGCTGTGTGATATTATTTTAGTTTGATAAATATTTTTGCAATTAAGGTCACAATATCATTCCGCCAACACTTTCCGCCGCTTATCTCTATTGAGACCGTAAATAAATCATCACGAAACATAATCGAGTGGTTCGCTGACGCTGACAGTACGTTTAACTTTGGCCTAGTTCCAGTTTCAAGTACTTTGAGACCGTGGTTGAATTTTTATAAGATAGTACAACGCATCAACATTGCAATTCAACGGGGCAATGCTGCCAGCATGTAAGATACGCTACCTATACCGGTTGGGCTGGAGCATTTGGACTGTCTATCATTTCTATAGGGCCAGCGCGGCCAAGTATACAGTCATAATGTTTTGTACATGGATGAAATAAAAAAAGAAGGATTGAGTTTTGATTGACATCGAACTGAAGCCCAAAATGGCGGACATATTACATATGTGTGTCAGATGAAAGTAGAGCGATCGGCTTCCTATGATGTGAGTGTGTGCGTGCCCCGCTCGTACATACGAAGCGTTCCGGCTTCCTAAGGGTGCTTCAGTTTCGGATCAGACGGGATTCCCTCCTTCTTTTTTTATTAGCTCCATGGTTTTGTAGTAGATGTAGCTATTATTATTATTATTTAATAGTTGAGTAGTATTAGCAAGTAACATATTCAGTAATCTGTGGTATTAGTAGTTAGTATTATTGGCCGTGTGTTCCCGGCGCGTGTGAGTATAGGACCACCCCAACTCTTCCCACCTTCCCACGGATGCTGTATGAGTCAGGTAAAGGAATATCCAGAGAATGGGGTTACATTAAAATCTGCTATCACCAAGCCGCCTACCAAGTGTGATGTGTATGGCAAACCTCAATGATGAAGCGTCCAAAATGGAGTTATAATGCGGCCTGTGTTAAGCAGTGAACGTCTTCCGGTTGATGTGATGTTGTTTATGAATTGTTTACTAGTAGATTACTAACAGAGGTGTTCCTTGTTACAGCCATGAGCCGGAGGGCGGTGGCGGCGGCCGTTGTGGCGAGGGGCCGTTAGCGCGCGCCATGCATCCCGCGCCGGCGGGCGGCTCGCCGAAACGCCACGCCACGCCACAACCACAACATGGTAAGCAGATGACACGTAAAACCCTATCAAAGGTGGTGATGAACTAAAGGATCATGAGGATCGTCATTCTACCAGGTACCCAAGCCTGCTTCTTTACTATTGCGGCTACATGACCATTTCGACAAATAGGGAATTTCTGTTAAACTACATAGCTAAAGCATACTTAGATTCTACAGCAAATAGTTCTAAGTTTAAGTACATAAATATCCCCATCTCTTCCCGAGGATTCCGTAAGAGTCGGCTAAGGGAATATGCAAGTAATCAATCAATCAATCAATAAATCAATTAATCAAATATTTATCGATAATTTAGGTACAAAAGTTTTATACGAAGCCACCGGTTTCTGAACTGATTTTCGGGGTAATTGTGGGTTATTATTAATTATTATTATTAATTCGTCATTATGGGTCTTCTCCCATAATGAGGCACATTAGTTGTCAATAATAACAATCCATAAAGGAAAGCGGAGCAGCAATTTCCTCGGTACAATGAAATCTTCTGCGATCACCAATACGTCTGCCAGGCGGGTTAATTAAGACTAGACTCTGATTAGCTTCAAAACTGGCGTTTTATCGGGGAGACCTATGTTCAGGGCGGCTATTCTCTATGGAAACACAGATTCCACACGATACGAAACCACGTCGTTATCGTGTCTTGTTCAAATCGTGTCACAGCGTCAAGTATACTTCACTTTGTACATTAAAGTTATCTTTATTTTGAATAAGATATATTGGTATAAGTGGTCATATCTTTTGATGTGTTGATGTTTCGGAACGCGTCTCGGTAAAACATACGAATTTTGACAGTTAAAATCGCGCCAATTCCAAATTCATTTCGCGCGGTTTTGTTTTCGTTTCATAGAGAATACAGTTTCGCAGATTGCTTATGTAAGACAAGGAATTCGCGTGGTTTCGAAGTGTGGAATCGATACGGAATAATGGCTCTGTAGTGGAGGTCTTCCACTGTTGATGTGTGTAACAGTGGAGGGTTCTCATCCAGCATAGTATTGCCATAACATTTTGTCGGCATCATCTGTTACAGCTGTAATTAAACGTCTCCTAAAACGAGTTTCGGGTGGCATACGCTTTCCAAAGTCACTTTATAAGTACTTACGTTTAATTGGACGTGGACGTGCCGCCGTGTGATATCTCGTTGTACAATCAGCAGCATTAATATCCTGGCAATTCTGATAGTGTCTCCGAAGTGGCGAAAAGATATTTTTATTTTAACACTTTTTACACATAATTGCGCCTATCTGATTTTAAGCTTAATATATACCCTCGTTTTCCTTTCTTTGTCATGTGGGCAAGTGGTCAGGTAAGGGCCTAATCTCTTAGCTTAATTCAACTGAAGATCTGAAATGAATCATACAGGCGTGACTTTGCGAAACTTCCTATAATAACATGATACAGAAATATTAGCTGAAAACAATAAATAGAACATTTATACTTATTTGGCTGGTTTTCTGTGTAGCTATTAATTTTAGGTCTAGAGTTGTGGTGTCAGATTGTTTGAGGGCTTCTGAAAATATTTTAAAATAAAGGAAACCTGCCTCGGTCCTACTTCATCACCATCAAAAGATTGGCAAAAATTTCTTTTAACACTGTATTAAAATAATTATTAAACACCCTTATAGCTCAACATAATTGTGAATAAACTCGTACAAGTCGCTTTTCTTTTGAACCGCTGCGTAATTTAAGGCTTTCGTCGTAAAATATAGTCGGCGATATATTCTCGTTCCGACGCCGGCGGTCTCTCATTTGTCCTTTTTAATGAGGTAAGTATTACGTTACATTACCTCGTATTTCTGCTCAGGATATGTGAGGAAAAGAACTAGAGTTTAATTAAAACTACTGGACTCATGTCCCTTTTTAGGAGTTTGTATACGGAACCTTAAACCCTCTCTAGGAGCCCTGTTCACATACGAGGGGCGGCTGATAAGTTCGCGCCCTAAGGTACTTAGCGAAAAGGTATCATCTCGTTACTGATAGCACAACTTGCGGCACTTATTACACAATAGTATAAATAACACCCATTTGTTCAATTTGGTTCATTAACACTTCAAACCTGGAACAAGCAACAATACCATGTCGACCGAAACTGAAAATTCTCGCAATTTTGAGCACCGCGCAGTGATTAAATTCCTTGTAGAAAGAGGAAACTCGCCGAAAGACATTTTTGAAGAAATGTCATCGGTTCTTCAGAATTCCGGGCCATCATATACAATGGTAAAAAAATGGGCTCGACTTTTTAAACAAGGAAGAGAGAGCTGTCTAGACGAGCCCCGCCCGGGCCGCCCTGTGACAGTATTGACCGAAGAAAATGTTAAAAAAGTTGAAAAATTAGTATTGGCTGATCAAAGAATAAAATTGTGGCAGATAGCTGAAGAGTTACAGATTAGTAAAGAGCGAATCGGAGAAATTTTACACCAAAATTTACACATGAAAAAAATTTGTGCGCGGTGGGTACCGCGAATGCTCACACCATTCGACAAACAACGACGACTGGCGACTTGTACGGATTTTTTGGAGTTGTGTCAGAACGATTTGGATGGTGTTTGTAACCGCATTGTGACAGTAAACGAAACCTGGATTCGTCAGTATGATCCGGAGTCCAAACAAGAGTCTATGCAGTGGATTAAAAAAGGAGAAAGACCACCAAAGAAGTTTAAAGTGGAAAAGTTGGCCTCTAAGATTATGGCGACTATTTTCTGGGATTGCGAGGGAATTTTACTAATTGATTACTTGCCTAAAGGAACTACTATGAATAGTCAATACTACGCCAATTTATTGGGTCAGGCACGTGAAGCAGTGGTACAGAAGAGACGTGCCAAATTGGCACGCGGTGTGTTGTTTCTGCAAGACAACGCGCCCGTTCACACCGCTCGCGTTTCGAGGGATGCTTTAAAAGCCACTGGGTTCGCAGAAATTGACCATCCCCCCTATAGTCCGGACCTGGCTCCCAGTGACTTTTTTCTTTTTTCGAAACTGAAAAAGGAGTTAAGGGGGCGAAGATTTTCGGATGACAACGAAATGAAGTCAGCCGTGGATAGTCATTTTCAAGAGAAATCTTCAGAATATTTTTTCAATGGTTTAAAGGCATTGTATTCACGATGTGAGAAGTGTATTTCACTTGAGGGTGATTATATTGAAAAATAAAAATTAAAAAACTAAACTTTTCTTTCATTAAGTAACCTAGGCCGCGAACTTATCAGCCGCCCTGGTAAGAGTCATTTCTGTTTGTCTGTCTCTCTGAATCTTTTATTAGCCTTTTAGCTTCCTAAATTATAAACGTATACCTACACAAATGAAATGCACAAAGGTATTTTATGTAGAGCAAGGAAGTTATATATTTCTATTGATGTAGAGATCTTTACAATAAATAAATATAAATATTGTAAAAAGGGTGAATTCTGTGGTTTACTCTATTATTTAATCTATTTATCTTCAATACGTGTAAGAAGGGATGTTTTTCCGGACGTGTACTACGTTTGGAGTTTCGATGTACCTATATTAATATTTTTATAGTTATGACGTCGCAAATAATAATTATGATCCTCCCCAAATCTTTACTCGTATAATACGTTACGTATCTTTACTCGTATAATACGTTACGTATCTTTACTCGTATAATACGTTACGTATCTTTACTCTTATAATACGTTACGTATCTTTACTCGTATAATACGTTACGTATCTTTACTCGTATATTACGTTACGTATCTTTACTCGTATACTCGTATAATAATATTTTACTTTTTTAGTGTTGGTTTCCTCTCAGGTGGGAAAGGTTTTACAGCTTTCCCAATATAGATACTCTTATAGTTTTTATTTTAGCGGAAGTAGGTACACTAGATATTCTCGTTTCATTTTGTTTTTTTTATATTTTATTGTTTCTTTATGTTAATTTGGAGAATTGGCTTTTTGTTACTTCGTTTATTTAATTAAGAGTCAGGTTGTAGACAAGTCTGTTTATTATATTCATGCTGTGTTTGCCTCTTAGTGGGTTGTTACATAACACTTTATAACACTGCCATCTAGTTATTAAGACTTTACATAAAATGTATCAATGTGTTGGTAAACCAATAAAAAAAAAGGATGTACTCGTTTTCTTACCGAGACGAGTACGTAACCGCGGGAGTTGTGGAACGACACTAATAAGAGTAATAAGTGAAAAAAAGCCAAATATGCCGCCAGGAATCGGAACAATTTAGAAGCCGACTTCATCATCTGCACAATTTCGTAAAACAAACCATGTGGGAAGAGTTTATCTCGTTTATTATCAGTCTACGATGCAATCGCTCTCCCCTATGGGTAACAATGATGTCACCGACCAATACCAACGAGTTATTTGCATGGGACGTCCATTATTTTATGACAGGTCTATCACTCGTCGCGACGAATTTATTTGTCTGCCGCCATGTAAATGAGAAGTTCTATTTGTGGTGTGTATCGGAATGGGATGATTAAGTTGAGCGAGTCACGAAACTCGCGAGTGGCGCTACCTCGGGCATGCGAAATGAGGGTAGTCGTATAAAGCTGCGGCCACGTTGGGCCACAACGCCGCCTCAAGTAACCAGCAACATACTCAGTAATCTGTCAGTAGTACTTACGTAGTTACGACGGGCCCGATAGCTCAATTGGTAGTATCCCTGCCTTCTGAACCGAGGGCTGTGGGTTCGATTCCTACCCAGGACAAATATAGATGTTTGTTCTGTGTCGGGGTGTTATATTGTATTCTATGTATGTATTTACAAACAAAAAAGTATATAAGTATTGTATCAGTTATCTGGTTCCCATAGTAAAAGCTATGCATAGTTTAGGGAGAGATGGCGCTGTGTGTAATGTCCACACATATTTATATTTATTTATAACATATTCAGTAGTCTGTGGTAGTACCGAATAGTTTCACGTCGCTGATGCGGGCTTTTTATTTTTTTGTGAGGTTGAAGCTTAAAGTAGGTAGTAGTGTTTAACCCGCAAGTACTTAGGTTGAATCTAAATGGTTACTTAGTTATCAAAGTCACTTGATAATAACTCAATTATGTATATTAATGTTAATTCTTTTACTTTCTGCTTCCTTTCTAATCCTTTAAAGCGTAAGCCGATGCATTATTCATTTGCTACTTTACTTACTTCACATACAATCCCAAAGGATCTCTGACGCTGACACCTATAGAAATGTTTCGACCAATAAATAAGCAGCTGTGTCGCTTTCCACCAATCACAAGAGTCAGCAAATACGATTTCCTAATATATACGATTTTCAATATTTAGGATAGATGCGCTTTCAACCAATCAATGGATAATGACGCCGTCCTTACCCAGCTCAACTAACGAACGCCATTTCAAGTTTCTACCGGTGCCTTTTTACGATGACGTTGAATTATGGAGCTATTGGCCCTTTGGGAGATGGTTTGGCCCGGTTTTTTATTTTTCGATTTATGATAGGGTTGGGATTGGGAGGAAGAGGTGGTAAGGGGATATTTTTGGGGTACGATCACGTTTTGCGCTTCCTTATCGGATTTACGTTTGATTGCAAATCATTAAGGGGGTCATGGTAACAATCTTATTTTTTGGGACGAAAGTCTTCTTCAGTTCAGAAGTCTTAAGTTTTTTTCGCGCTAATAAGCTACTTCAATGTTTCAAAACGCCACCCAATAAGCTTCAATCGTTTTGGTTTAAAATTAACTGCTCCCAATTCTACAGATTCTCATGTCTACTGACGCCCATTTCTAGAGATTCTTGTATAATAGTACAGTAGAGTAATACATAATAATGTAATGAGCTATTTACATTAATAATTAACCAGCTAATTTCTATAGGAATGATTATATCTACAAATGTAAAGATGAGAATCATATAATAATGTGTGATAATAGCACTTTGAACCTTGTGATTTTGACGTTTCAGGTCCGGGCGACCAGTCCACACTAAAAGTCCACCTCCCCAACGGTGGGTTCAACGTCGTACGAGCGTCAGCAGACGAAGATGTGAGATCAGTGCTGCGGTTACTAGCTGCAAGGTTAGCTACTGGAGACAGAGTCTTCTCTTCGTGTTACGCGTTGCGGGCGAGGCGGCTTACCACAGGGAAGGTAGATATTCCTAGAACTTGATGCGTCTGATAAAAAAACTTGTTTTTGGCGCCCAACGTGGGATATCGGTCAATTCACCCATTCAAGAGTTATTGCCTTTTCCACTGACTTTTAAAAAGGAGGAAGTTCTCATATCGGTTGTATAAGTTTAAATGTTCGTTTTCATATAACTTCTTTATTTATTAACCGATTTGGTTTTTTTATACTTTCAATGGGTCGCAAAGAAATTTATTTAAAATTGGTTCCGCACTCTGTAGATGAACATAATTATGACTACTGAACCCCAGGTCCATGTGAGATCAAATTTAAAATGACAGCATTGAAGTATGCAACTGTTATGGGCGGACGTATTGCTTAACATCAGGTGAACGAATAGCTCGTCACATCATTCATTCTCATAAAAAAAAAAACAAAAAATAATGTATGATACACAAATGGCAGTTGTGCTGTAGGCATCTTTTTAACTACTTGATCCCCTCTACTCTCTTCTCCCTTCTTCTTCTACTTTCTACAGAGCTCGTCTCTCGTTCCAGATCCGATGGATCCACCAAGACACGCCGGTTTCGGAGTTGATAACAAAATGGCCGGCGAGCGAGTGGCGGCTGGAGCTTAGGGTTAGATATCTGCCCGCCAACCTACGGGAGTTGTGCGACGCGGACCGTGTCACCTTTCATTACTACTACGATCAGGTACCTTTTTTTTGTTAGGCGTTTTGACTCCTCATTTATGATTCGGACAGCAAAGGAATGGAACACCTTACCAGCGTTACTGTTTCCTGACAAATATAATCTGGGAGGTTTTCGGTGAACGGCCGGGTTATTGCGTAACTCGCAACAAGTTTGCAAGTGCAACAGGCGTGCTTAAATTTCGCAATCATTCCTGTCAAACATGACTTTGGCAGAGGAGTGACGTTTGACAGCAATCGATGAACTACAAAGTTGGAGTTTTGGCGGGAACGCGGAAAAGTTGACGTCGTTGCATTATATTATTTTTCAAAACTTGTGCTTTTTCCTGTGTTAATGTTTAAAATTGGTGTCGTTTTACGCATTAAGTGCTGAATTACGAGCATGAGTAAGGGCAAGTGATATAATGTGGTGAAACGTGATTTTTCGTGTTGCTTCCATAACTCCATAGAAGCTTCTAGTAAAGTTGCCACCACTTTGCTGGAGCATCACTTAGACTGGACTATGAGTAGGACATGACTGCGTGAAATATTTTATAACACGATGAAAATATAACACTTGGCACTGGCTAAATACACTATGTGTGGAGCCAAAATATATAAAAAAAAGGTGCATTCAGCTTCAGGCGAGCAATAGGCGGATATCTTGCGATCGCTTGCTAAGTGTTCGATGTCGCTTTGCTAACTGCTGTTCCTTTGCTATTGCTGGTGTGATTTTTACGTAAGACAGTTACCGGTACCCCAGGTAATATAATACCTACAGTACCGGTACCTTCTAGGCGAGCATGCTCCTTCGTCGACCGCGTCGTCACTTACCATCAGGTGAGACCGTCGTCAAATGATAGCCTATACATGATAAAAAGGTAAACTTAAGTCCTCGACAAGTATGAAGTTTAATAGGTTATTATAATATTATGTTACTTATATCGCTATGTATGTGATCTAGTCAAAGTTAAATGAAGCTGTATTATTGTAAATATATGTAAGTAGTATATAATTTTTTTTGTTTCGTATTTCAGGTGCGCCATGACTACCTCAATGCCAATCATCCCATGGTGGACCAGGATTTGGCAATACAAATATGTTGTTTAGAAATAAAGTAAGTTTTTTTCTATGTAAACTCATTTCGTGACCAGCTAGATCAATCTAACGTTAGATTGCAGTATGACTCTGCAACATAAGTAATAGAAAAAAATTGCATTACTTCGTTAGGTAATTTTTTTTATGCGTGGACATTTCACACAGCGCCATCTGGCCCCAAACTAAGCATAGCTTGTACTATAGGAACCAGATAACGGATTATAATACTTATATACTTGCTGAATATTTATGCGAAAGAACTGGTAGATACCACATACTTAACAGAGATATACCTGCCGGCTGCCTTTAATTTAATCTGTAACACCCCGGACAACAGCTTCAACGAAACGAAACTAGATGGCGTTCTCAACCCTTAAAACACGCAAGCGTTTCGTTCACAAAGCACGAGGACCATCTTAGTGGTGTAACCGTAAATAATGTACCATACGTCCGAATAAAGTAATTATTCATGCAACTCCCCGCGCGCCCTCTCTTACAAATCATATTTTTTTTAGTTGAAATGAAAGAGAACAAAAGACTACTTACTCTAACAGCTTACAAATGCTAAGTACTATATGTATTATTAGGAAGTAAAATTTAGGGAACTAAACTGACCGATATAGCTCTTAGAGTTAGCATGTTGAAGTGGCACCAACCGGAAGACGCAGCGTAAGCCGGCCCCCACTAGGTGGACCGACGATCTTATGAAACCGCGGACAGCCGATGGAAGCCAGCAGCCGCTCAAAGTGGCGCTCTCTGAGGGAGGTCTTAGTTCAACAGTGGATGTCTTCAGGCTGTTGATGATCGTGATGAAAATTAGGGTATCAATTGACCTTATGTTTTCTGTCAAGCAACTTTTGAACCTATGATTTAACCTAGCTTGTCTATTTACAGATACTTTTGCAAGGATATGCAGATATCGCTAGACAAGAAATCCAACATAGAGTACTTAGAAAAAGAGTTCGGCCTACACAAGTTCCTGCCAAAATCCGTATTGGACGCTATTAAACCGAAGGTGCTCAAAAAGGCTATACAGCAGCATTTTAAAAAGGTAATAAAATCTTTCTATTCTTATCAATAGGTACTTCCATCGTATGGTGGTAGGACTAGGTAGGTACCACCGCTTTGCCAGTTATTCTGCCGCCAAGCTGTAGTGTTCAAGCACTACTGTGTTCCGGTTTGAAGGGCATTGTAGCTAGTGAAATCACTGGGCAAATGAGACTTTATAACCTGATTACACAGTCTAGTAATCAGTTTACTAGACTGTGTGGCGTCTCAGGATGACGTGCGCAGTGCAGTGTCACGCGAAACTTTATTATTTTAAGGTTCCGAGTGACGCTGCAGCTGTTATAGGCGGCCGTGTCGCTTAACATCAGGTGAACGACTCGCTCGTCACGTCATTCATTCACATAAAAAAATATTAGTTAGGCTTGAAATTGAGAGCGAGTTTGTCTCAGCGGTGGTATGTGTGACTTTTGAAAAGCACCTAGGTTCGAATCCTGCTCGGCCCTGCACCAACAATTATTCATGTTTTGTGAGAATCTCCAAGTGAAAAAATAATCTTTCCATAGATGATTAAGACTAAACATGGTACATGGAATCAGTAATTGACACAGTAGGTAGCTTAAAAAAATCAAGTCGTGGCTTTTACGTATCTTCTCCAAAGGGAAGGCTTTAAATCTCGTTTGTGATTCGTTCCTTTACATTAAATATTATTGGTTGATTACGCATTACGCTATGTAGCCGATTCGGAATTGTTTCTTTTAGGATTTTTTTTTTACATTTTTTTAGATTTATCTATAAAATCTTTTTTTTTCCTTTTTTCACTTTTATTTTCTTTTTTATAAGTACGTAATGATTTTTTCACTATTTTCAGGTTGCAAGTCTCAGCGATACGGAATGCATGCTCAAATATCTGGAAACGATGCACACGCATTACGGGTACGACCGGGAAACGTTTACGGGAGCGCTGGGAACCGGCTGGGCCATACCGGTTGAACTGGCAATCGGGCCGGATATTGGTAAGGAATAACCCATACTATAAAAATTACAATGAACATATGACAAGGACTTTTGGTGGGAACGCGGAAAAGTTCACGTCGTTACATTGTATTCTTTTTGAAAAATTTGTGCTTTTTCCAGTGTTAATGTTTAAAATATGTGGCGTTTTACGCATTAAGTGCTGAATTACGAGCATGAGTATTAGTGTTAAGTGATATAATGTGGTGAAACGTGATTTTTCGTGTTGCTTCCAAAACTTCATAGAAGCTTCTAGTAAAGTTGCCACCACTTTGCTGGAGCATGACTTAGACTGGACTATGACTATGACTAGGACATGACTGCGTGAAATATTTTATAACACGATAAAAATATAATACTCGACACTGGCTAAATACACTATGTGTGGAGCCAAAATATAACAAAAAAAACATATGGCAATTATTTTGTGGACATTAAACACAGCGCCATCTATATGCAAATAAAACGTAGTGATTGCGTGCTCTTTGTAAGCGAAGCACCAGTGACGTTGTTCCAAGGAAGTTATACGTATACATACTATACATTTTTTTTTCCTTTTATTTTGGCTCCATACAGTGTATTTAGTCAGTGTCAAGTATTGTAATTTTTCATAGTGTTATGAATATTTCACGTTAAGTCAAGTCTTAGTCATAGTCATAATCCAGTCTAAGTCTGGTAGTCATAGTCCAGTCTAAGTCATGCTCCAGTAAAGTGGTGGCAACTTTACTAGAAGCTTCTGTGGAATTTCGGAACCAACACGAAAAAACACGTTTCACCACATTATATCACTTGCCCACACTCATGCTTGTAATTCAGCACTTAATGCGTAAAACGCCACCAACTTTAAACATTAACACTGGAAAAAGCACAAGTTTTTAGAAATAATACAATGCAAAGACGTGAACTTTTCCGCGTTCCCGCCAAAAACCCATACTATACATTATATTAAGTTCCTTGCGTTATTCTTAATTCAATATGGCGGAAGATACAAAATGGCGATTTATTATTTTCACTGAAACTCCTATGATATGGAATGGGTATCAAATGGAAGGGCTTGATAAGCGTAACACAATTGGAGACGTCATTATAAAGCCAATATCGGGGTGATAATAATAATACCTTTTAAAAAAATTATATAATATTAGGTTCAAAATTTTTTTTCCAAGTTTTTTAAATGAAAGTCTGTATTCCCACACACATCATATATTCACTGAGTACCTTTTTATAAACAAGAAATACAAACATGGCGTGTAGTAGAAGTGTGCCAGGCTGCTTCTCTCTATACATATTCAATATTCATATTTACAATACGTGAGGCCACTGAGATTTGCGACTATTCACGTTATTAAAAACTACATATTAATGGTCCTACCGAGCCGGATTCATTTTGCACTATTTTGTAATAAGTTCAGTAAAAACATTATGATGAAACGACACCGCGAGCTAATTATTCTACTAGCGCCATCTATTGTTAGTTCGTAAAATTAATTCGATAAGTTTCACCTACCGATGTATTAGAAATACCTTTAACTTCCTTGCCTCCACTGGACTACTTGCGAATTTGATCGAAGTTTACGAGGATTAATGATAAGTATAATACTATACCTATTTACCTGACCTATACCCTATTTTCTAATGAGATGGAGTTAACTGACATTACTGACATTTATGATCCGAAGGCCTGTGTTTAGCGTCTTCCAGCGGTTGATGTGTGAAGTGCGATGGGCTAAAAAGTTTTTTTTTTTTCAGATATATCGTACGTGTCGCATAAAGCCGGGGAGCCGCCTACTTACACCAAGATAGCATCGTTCAGTGATATAGTCGCAGTACAAACCCTAAAGTCCAACTGCACGCAAACGCAGCAGTCACAAACACAGGTGAATTACAGAATAGATTAGTAGTACTCATATCGACGATCGACTAGCAGTTCTTATCCGGTAAAATTAAGCAACGTTCGCTGCTCACCACTTGGATGGGTGACTGGTACAAAAGGGGGTATCACCTACCCCGCATAAGCTGGCTGCCACTGCTGAACATTAGTGGTCTTCCCCATAAAACGCCTGGTACATATAAGCCGCAATGATAAGCGTCTAAAGTGCTTATCATTGGGGCTTATATGTACCTAATTATAACCATTGTTTCTATTTTACATAATTATTATTTCACTGTTACCTTCTCAGTATTTCTGGTCTTCTGGTACTTTTGAGTTTCATCATCATCATTAACAGCCTGAAGACGTCCACTGCTGAACATAGGCCTCCCCCAGGGAGCGCCACTTAGAGCGGCTGCTCGCCTCCTGCATCCATCGGCTTCCCGCGGCTTTCACCAGGTCGTTGGTCCACCTAGTGAGGGGCCTACGCTGTGTTCCAGTTCGTGGTCGCCACTCGAGAGCCTTTCTTCCCCATCGGTTGTCAGTTCTACGAGCGATGTGGCCTGCCCATTGCCATTTTAACTTGCTAATCCTAAGAGCTACATCGGTCACTTTAGTTCTCCTGCGGATCTCCTCATTTCGGATCTTATCTCGCAGGGAAACGCCGAGCATTGCTCTCTCCATAGCTCGTTGCGCGACTTTAAGAGCTTAGTAATGAGGCCAACAGTTAGAGACCACGTCTCGTCTCTTTTGAGTTTATAAACCACTAATAATTACGATCGGGGCGGTACATTTATTATTTACTTTTACTGGGTGATTTAAGGATACCGAATTGATAATTTGAATCGAGTCGACAATGATCACCAGGGTGATCGGGTTCGACTCTCGTATGACACTAAAGAGTATCCAATGATCATCTAGGTGATCAAAGTGGAATAGACCAATCACCGTGCTTGGCAGGTGGCTTGGTTGATTGCCACAGAGCATTGAAACAAATGACGGTTCGCACCTACGAAGCGGTTTTTTTGCTCTGTGGTGATTGCAGATGATTTTAATGCACCGAGAATCCTGCGGCCCATTCCCTTAGCAGTTATTTTACGATTGCAGGAAATCGTTCCTTTAAATTCTGAGCACTCTTTCCTCCAACGGCTTATTTTAAGTTATTTGGTCTACACTTTAGTTTTCTATTAAGTTTTATGAATAACTTAGATACCTATATTTTAATAGTATATACGGGGTTTTTACTATGATTTAAATCATCAAATCATCGTGACTTTTTGATCATCCATCCCATTAAGAAGAAGAAATCTACCCGTGGGCATGGTGCATGCCAAAATATTGGGAACTTGAAATGATTCTAATCCCGGTAAACCTTGTAAATACTGTTAAGAATGTAGTGAATAACCATAAATTTTTAAAACAGTGTTCTAAATAGTTTCTTTAAATGTTTGTTTTTATTTATTTCAGAGCGGCAAAGACTCGTCGTGTGGCAAGGCGGCGTTACAGCTCCGAGTGAAGGGGGCGACAGAAACGTTGACAATAACGTGTAGCAGTGTGGAGGTATATTTTAGAAACATGAAACTATATTTATGATTCTCATTTTTCCTTTACAAATTAATCATGAAAATTTCTATTGTGAGAGGTGTCGATTGTTTGTACGGTTACTTGTCAAAGTAAAATGTACCCACATTCAAATGTTGGATATTTTACTGAAAGCTCTGGAAAGCCTTGATATTTTTCACCTCACAACACAAGCTCGGAGGAGTAATTTTAAAATAGGAATCTTCCTATTCAATAATTTTCTATACCGCCACTGACTTTTAGTACACTGAAAATTCTAGTTATCTGTAGAAAAACTGGAAACTTCGTTATTACTTCTTTGTGAATATACTCAAAAATAACTATTGATTTCAGGCCGCAGAAAGTTTAGCAGATTTGGTGGACGGGTATTGCAGACTAGTCACAGAGTCACAAACATCGTTATGGAATAGAACGAGTAAGTTACTAACTTACCAGGTTGGCTGGTAGATAATGCTTGATAGCATAAACCCCTCCTCGTGATTTTATGTCCTGAAGAAAACACTCCGTTAAGACCGCTCATTGTACTAAAGTTGTTTTAATTTAACGGTTCAGAAATTAGCTAAACTGTCCAACGAAACGTTTAAACGTAAAGTTTACGCTTATCTATCTGTGGCTAAACATAGATGTCGCCCCTTGTTTTTTTAGTTCTGAGATTTTTTTGCAGTGGTATTCATAAACAAAGGTTGAAAACCCCCCCAAAATCTATCATTCCACTTTTACCTAGAGGTGAAATGCTGAATCATTCTTCTTTCACCTTCATAAACAATCGCTGGAGAAACCCCTAACTGAAAAGCATTTTAATTAAATACTCTACGATTTCAATAAAGTTGTATTTGAAAATTCTGTCGAGTGTCATTTTGACGCGACTTTTGAACTATCAAAAGTCGCGCCAAAATGTCACCCATCATACCAGATTAGGGGCTGCTTTTGTTTATGAAATGCATAAAGCTAGAATTTGCCGCATAGCGCCTGATTCATCCTCTAGAGGAGCCCCCGCCTCGACTATGAATTCCAGTGTTAATGTACCTATGATTAGCCGTTGTGCGCTCTAATAATGAAATAATAATGGCTTAAAGAATTAATTTTCAAACATAATTTTACCACCAGCTTCAAAAATGTAAAATGTTTTTCTTTTTTTACAAGCAACCGTATCGAAAAACCTGCATTGTCAATGTCAAAAAAGTAAGTTGATAATACTATTTTAGACTACCAGTTTTTATTTATTTTATTCAAAGTACCTAAGTTAAAAATGACAGACACGTATTTTTTCATTTTGGTTTTAATAGTCTAGATTTTTTTAATGGCTAATTGAGGCTAAATGAAGATTTAAGGTAGAAGTCGGGGAAAAAAAGTTCAACGCCTTTGTAGTTTGTTTTGTATTTTTATAGTCATTTAATAAATTGGCTTCACACGTCGATTGTTATTTAGCCTCCCTTTTTAACAATAGCTTGAAAAAACTGAATATAAAATTACGAGGACTTTAAAGGAAATGTTTTTCGCATTCTACCTCGCAAATAATGAAAAGTTATCCAACGTTTAGTTAATAAATTAGAATCATGTAATTAAACAAACAATTTCGGTTTTACTAAAATAGTTATCTCAATAAATAATGTTTTATTTTCTAGCGGAGATGAGCAGTAGCTCGTCAGAAGGCAAGAGTTCGTGGGAGGCTAACACAGCGACACTACTGTCTGAGGACTACGCGGAAATCGTTGATGATGATGCAGACTATTCAACACCTGCAGGTAAATAAAAACTAAACGAATTCCCAGGAGATCTATGGATGACCGAATATTCAAGTAAATCCCCAGCCGGCGCGAAAGCCTTTTTATGAGAATGAATGACGTGACGAGCTTGTCGTTCGCCTGGTGTTAAGCGACACGGCCGCCCATATTAGTTGCAGTGCCACTCGGAACTTTCGATGCTCGGAACTTTAAAATAATAAAGTTCCGCGTGGCACTGCACTGCGCACGTCATCCTGAGACATCACACAGTCTAGTAATCAGATTACTACACTGTAATCAGGTTGTAAAGTCTCATTTGCCCAATAATTTCGCTAGCTACAATGCCCTTCAAACCGGAACACAAGTGCTTGACTGCTTGCACACACTACTGCACTATTGACAGCTATTTTGGTAACTAGTTCTCCTGCTAATCTCTTCATTCCAAATTTTATAACGCAAGGAAATCCCAAGCGTGGGCTTCTCCATAGCTCGTTGCGCAACAATGGATAAATCGCTATAATTTCTATTAATTATAATTATTATAGTAATATAATTAGAAATCGTGTAATTTTACGTTCGTGTTATTTTTTGTTTTTTTTTTTATTATTTTTGTTTGTAAACTGGAATTGGAATACCATTATTTGTTTGTTTACAGTTCGGGACTACGAACTAGTTCGTAATCAGATAGAGCTGACTGGCATCATTGGAGAAGGACAGTTTGGCGATGTACATAAGGGTAAGGTTTCCAACTAATAAATCTGTATATACATTATATTAGGTATACAAGGTGACCTTGAATTGGTATTTTATCCCGAAATGGGGGGACTGGGACCATGATACCTTACAAGTTGTGAGAGTCTTACTTGAAACTGGATGTTTCCAAACTTCCATGGTAAAAATAAATCCACTCGCAAAATTGCACGTACGATCGATACGAGAGTTAACAAGATACTATAAATTCATTTCTAAACACAGGTCTTTAAACTCATTTATGTGCACTCGGTCAAGGACGAAGTTCAACCACCCAGCTGCGCTAAGGCTTTTTTCGAACGTAAACTTCACATGGCATTTCTTCATTGAAAAACTATAAATTTGGTAAAGTCGTAGAAGAAACATTGTCTACCTTGGGGTGTAGATTTACCCCCTTTTGGGATGACATACCAATTCAAGGTCACCTTGTATAAAAATTTGATCTTTATAGAATTAGTTCGAAACCTTATTTTATTTTGTGGGACACCCTGAACCACTCTCTTGTATGTTCCGCAATTTTTATAGTTTAAGAGCTACAGACATTTCTAGTTATAAAATAAAACGACTGTAGCTGAATGAATAGCAACACAGCACATAGTGGGTATTCATAGACCCACTACGTGCTATGTCTACCTGTTGATCGGCCGGAACAGCTAATACAGCCAATCAGAATCACGCTATTTTCTATACTATAGAAAATGGCATGCATTTGTCGTCGATGTGTTGAAATCAATCAGCATTCTCAGCTAGACGATACGAATCCTTAGTATTAGCCCAGGTATTAGTAATTATAAGTGTAATCTTCCAGCAAAATTTCACTAGTTTAATTTTTTTTCTTATATTTTGGCTCCATACATAGTGTATTTAGCCAGTGTCAAGTATTGTATTTTCATCGTGTTATAAAATATTTCACGCAAAGTCATGTCCTAGTTATATTCCAATCTAAGTCAGGTAGTCATAGTCCAGTCTAAGTCATGCTCCAGCAAAGTGGTGGCAACTTTCCTAGAAGCTTCTATGGAGTTTTGGAAGCAACACGAAAAATCACGTTTCACCACATTACATCACTTGCCCTCACTCATGCTCGTAATTCAGCACTTAATGCGTAAAACGCCACCAATTTTAAACATTAACACTGGAACAAGCAAAAGTTTTGAAAAATAATACAATGCAACGACGTGAACATTTCCGCGTTCCCGCCAAAACTCCACTAGTCTTAATTTCTCAGGGACATGCAAAGTGACGTCAGCCAACCACCCGTCGCTGCGACGTCAGATCGCTATCCAGAAGCAGCGCGGTAAGGGTACCACAGGCGAGTACACTCTGCCCGTCGCTGTTAAAACTTGCAAGATGGACGCAGACCTTGACACCGCCGAGAAGTTTCTGGAAGAAGCTTGTAAGTAGCTTTACTAATTAGTATATTATTTTTTGCTGTTTCCTGGAGTACCCATTAAAATAAGCACTCTACCAATTTTACAATCTATGGGTAGATAGCTTTTGGCTAATAATAATTTAAATTCAACCTAAACTTTTAGAAATTTTACTAATATAAAAATATGTCCAAAAACACTTTTTTTTATTATTTTATTAACTTTTCTATTATTGGGTTCATATCTCATATCATTTTAAGAAAGTGCAAGTAGAATCCTTAAAAGATTTCCGTTACATTCTAATCGTTTGTGACCGCTATTACAATATAAATAAGAACTATTATACATCGAGCCCATATCGTAGCTGGTGATTTAGTAACTTTATAGAAAAGTATATATGGGTCTGTTCAAATTTTGCTTTACTTTTGCCACAGATTACATGTAAAGCCTGTGTTAAGAAACTTTGGCATTTCGAAATACTTAATTATAATTACCCTATAATGTTTTAAAGAACCATGTAATATTAGCCAATTAGATAAAAATTCGAGATTAAAGTTGACATAGACCGTTTGAAGTTAACTTAAAACCATTTTACACTTTGGTTTACATATATATCAATCTTATTCCTTGTTGGTTAACAGACATAATGCAACAGTTCTCGCACCCACACATCATTGGACTAGTGGGTGTCTGTAGTTCACCCCCTATATGGATAGTGATGGAGCTGGCAACACTGGGAGAGATGCGAGCGTATTTACAGCAGAACTCGCACAGGTATGGCAACCCTTTTGTATCAGTTGCCCAATTCTCAATAGGACATGGCTAAAGTGACTTAGACTTAAAAAAAGCTGCCCAATTCAAATCGCTCGACTGTTATTTGCACCACAGCTGTGCGCTTTTAACTGTTTATCTATTTATTATTTTTGAAAGAGTATCGCCTGCTCGTAATCTATAGATCACTTATAATGGTAAACGAAAGAATTTAATCACAACCGGGCTTTGAACCCGCATCCATCCATCCCTAAAACCGGGACATGCTTTACTTAAGCTACCGTGAGAAGTGTTGTCCCAGGCGAGTAGCCGATCAAGGTGGCGCTCTCTGGGGGAGGCCTGTGTTCAGCAGTGGACGTCTTCAGGCTGCTGCTGCTGATGATGATGATGATTGATGGTTCCAGTCACATCAAGGTGTAACATTAAAAGCTTGAAAACTATTATTAAAACCTATATGTTTTGATACAGGCTAGAAACCTGCACATTGGTGCTATACATCTACCAGCTATCAACAGCGCTCAGTTACTTGGAGAGCAAAAAGTTTGTACACAGGGATATTGCCGCGAGAAACGTGCTCGTTTCAACGCCCACTTGTGTTAAGGTAATTATGGCTTAAAGATAAAAAATATTCCGGACATCACACCAACAGCCGTATTACCACTGCTAAACATAGGCCCAACTCATAAAACGATACTTTGGACACTTATCGTAGAGGTTTGACGTAACCACCACACTTTTATTAGGTGGTAGGACTTTTCTGCAAAGTTCGTCTAGGTAGGTACCACCGCTTTGCCAGTTATTCTGCCGCCAAGCAGTAGAGTGCAAGCACTACTGTGTTCCGGTTTGAAGGGCATTGTAACTAGTGAAATTACTGGGCAAATGAGACTTTATGACCTGATTACACAGTGTAGTAATCTGATTACTAGACTGTGTGATGTCTCAGGATGACGTGCACAGTGCAGTGTCACGCGAAAATTTATTAGTTTAAAGTTCCGAGTGACACTGCAACTGTTATGGGCGGCCGTATTGCTTAACATCAGGTGAACAACCAGCTCGTCACGTCATTTATTCTCATAAAAAAAAACTTGGCAGTGGGCTTCGTGATCACAGATATCGATGTACCGAAGAGAATGCAGCAACCAATACATTTCTACAACTCTATACATTTTGCTTAGCACCCACGGGAAGAGATTCTACAAATAAGTACATAGATTTTTTACAATTCCAAGTCCAATAACAGCCAAAAAAACTAAGCCCAAATAATAAAACAAAAAATTAAGTTTCCAAGGCTGAGTTGCACCATAATTACGGGTAGTTACGGTCAAGTTTTGACGTTAGCCCGCCCCGCGAAGCATGGAATGGTTATAGTTAGCGTTAAAGTAAGCTGGTGCAACTCAACTTAAGAAAAAGGAATATAAAACACTCTTAAACTTTCACGGTTGTTCGCTACCTTTTTACCAGTTACTTACGTGATTCTAATCACGGTAAAGATCCCGTAAGTACTAGTAAAAATGGAATGCATTAATAAGATGTTTTCAGTTGGCAGATTTCGGCCTGTCCAAGATGGTGGAAGACAAATCCTATTACAAGGCGTCGCGCGGAAAACTGCCTATCAAGTGGATGGCGCCTGAGTCTATCAACTTTAGGCGATTCACATCCGCCTCAGATGTTTGGATGTTTGGTAAGTTTACTAGCCCCAGGGTCCATAGATTAAAAGAAAACCACAGATCAACACAAAAATAGTTTGGTCTTTTGTAAGCTTACTCGAACGTAAGACTTGCCACAGTAAGATTTTTTCTTTTCTCTTGAGTTTGCGTTATTAATTTGAATTGAAAAATCTTGACAAAAAGCCGGATATTCACTTAGAATTACAAAATGAAGTCGAAAATTCTACCCTCGGTGAGATATGTATTGGAGGGGTACGTGGGGATGTGAGGACCGTGCCATTTGTGATCCGACGTCTTGATGTTTTCAATTTGTACCATTTTGCACCAGCCTTCATTGTACTCTGACACAATATTGTTTGTCGAAGTTGGACCTACCCAATTTGACAGTCTGCCCTAGATAGACGTATTTGTCGACAACTTCGAGAGTGTCGTTCCCAACAATTACCGGTATAGGTGGAACATGGGCATTTGACATGATTTTCGTCAACGAGCTATGGAGAGAGCAATGCTCGGTGTTTCCCTGCGAGGTAGGATCCGTAATGAGGAGATCCGCAGGGGAACTAAAGTGACCGATGTAGCTCTTAGGATTAGCAAGTTGAAATGGCAATGGGCAGGCCACATCGCTCGTAGAACTGACAACCGATGGGGAAGAAAGATTCTCGAGTGGCGACCACGAACTGGAAGACGCAGCGTAGCCGGCCCCCCACTAGGTGGACCGACGATCTGGTGAAAGCCGCGGGGAGCCGATGGATGCAGGAGGCGAGCAGCCGCTCTAAGTGGCGCTCCCGGGGGGAGGGCTATGTTCAGCAGTGGATGTCTTCAGGCTGTTAATGATGATGATGATGATGAATGCGGTTCTTAACCCGTCCACCCGCGCAAATAATGTGCGCATAATAAGCGCGAAAACATATTTTCGCATTCTGAGCGAAAAGGATTGAGACGACTAGTAGATGACACCGCACTAATTCCAAAAGGATTAATAAAAATCGTATACAGTTGAACTTTTTTTAATAATTATATTTCACTCCTTTACTTTTATCCAGGTGTGTGTATGTGGGAAATACTCATGCTTGGCGTAAAACCGTTCAGTGGTGTCAAAAACAACGACGTCATTGGAAAGTTAGAGAACGGAGAGCGACTGGCGTTACCTCCCCGGTGTCCCCCGAGGTTATACTCTGTGATGTCGAGGTGTTGGGCGTACGAACCTTCGCAGCGACCCACCGCGACGCAGCTGAAGGAAACTCTGCTGTAAGTTGGTCGCTTTAAGGTGGTACGTCACGCTCAGCGCGCCAAATTCAAATTTTCTTGCGTTTTTAAAAACTAATTTTGTCTTGGCTTTTCAGTCTATTGCCAATTGTTGCTAAACCAATTATATTTAGGTGATACTTTTAATCATAACTTGTTGATACATTCTATTTATTTGCGGCAAACTAGTTTTCATGTGATTGCGTTGAGTAATTAAGCTGTAATTAGCAAAAAACGCAAGAAAATTTGATTTTGGCGCGCTGAGCGTGACGTACCACCTTAAGGTATATGTTTGTGTGGTGGGAGATTTCATCAGCTTGGTTTTGCAAGGTAAAAAATGAAACATCTTGAAATATGATGTAGTTTTTGACAATTTTCCATTCCTAATAATTAAAATTAAAACTTTTTCAGCGTTTTGTGTAGTTATACACAGAACGGCTGAATCGATTTAAATGATTTTTCACATGTAACTACAAAAGCTGTGGTGTTTAGCAAACCTCTCTCTAATTCTGCGTTTTATTTATCGTGTGCGGTGTCCGTGACAATATGGGTAGTCCCATACATATAATAAAAGGACTAAATCTGTACATTGATTATTTTTGATTTTTTTTTTGTTACATTACACTACTTTACCGATATATTATAGAAGTGGAAACAAAGAAAAAAGTTATTAAATTGGATTACATTAATAACTTTTTACTTTGTTTCTTGTAAATTGAGTACAATTTCAAATGAAACCCATTTGTAAATTAAAATGAATCGTTAAAGCCAATTTACAAATTACTTAAACCAACTTGTAAATGAAGTTAATGTGGAAAACAAGCTAACTTGTAAATCTTAATGAAGTCAACTTGTAAATGAAGTCTACTTTTTTTTTCTTATATTTTGTCTCCACACATAGTGTATTTAGCCAGTGTCAAGTATTATATTTTCATCGTGTTAATATTTCACGCAAAGTCATGTCCTAGTTGTAGTCATAGTCCAGTCTAAGTCAGGTAGTCATAGTCCAGTCTAAGTCATGCTCCAGCAAAGTGGTGGCAACTACTACTACTAGAAGCTTCTATGGAGTTTTGGAAGCAACACGAAAAGTCACGTTTCACCACATTATATCACTTGCCCACACTCATGTTCGTAATTCAGCACTTAATGCGTAAAACGCCATCAATTTTATACATTAACACTGGAAAAAGCAAAAGTTTTCAAAAATAATACAATGCAACGACGTGAACTCTTCCGCGTTCCCGCCAAAACTCCTGAAGTCAACTTGTAAATGAAACAGAGTAACTAAAGGTGGGTCCCTATTCCAGCGAGATACTTCACGAGGAGCGCGACACGGCGTGGGACACCATGCGGCGCGAGAACCGCCGCGTCGCCGCCGCCTCCTGGGGCGGGGACCCGCCGCCCAAACCCACCAGGCCTGCCAACATCACTGGTCAGTGGCTTTAACTATACAACCTGACCTTGAATTGGTGTGTTATCCCGAAAGGGAGTAAATTTACACCCCAAGGTAGACAATGTTTCTGCTACGACTCTACTAAATGACGACACTGAACCGGCCCCAACGGAAGACCAGCGCTGGTTGTACGACCAGCACCATGCTGAGTTGGGACCGAATCATGGCAACGGGCAACAACAATTTTTTTTCTCATTATCTGTATAAATTACTTTGTAAATTTGCATTGATTTCGTGCCTTTTGTCAGGAATAAATATATTTTATTCTATTGTATTTCTATAAATTAATAGTTTTTCATTGAAGAAATGCCATTTAAAGTTTACGTTCGAAAATAGGCTTAGCGCAGCTGGGTTGAATTTCGTCCTTGACCGAGTGCACATAAATGAATTTAACGACCTGTGTTTAGAAATGAATTTATAGTATCTTGTAACTCTCGTAGCGATCGCACGTGCAGTTTTGCGAGTGGATTTATTTTTTACCATGGAAGTTTGGAAACATCCAGTTTCAAGTAAGACTCACACATCTTGTAGGGCATCGTGGTCCCAGTCCCCCCATTTCGGGATAACATACCGTGACAAGTGATATCTTGTCCGAATTTATCCTTCACCTTTTTACAACCAACTTACGGAGTTATATGTGTATTTACAAGCCCTTAACTAATAAACGGTGTGTACCGGAAGAATAGTTATTTAGTGTTTTGACTATCTCTGTTGAGTATGAAATGGGCGATGAAAATCGAGAAAAAACACTAAGTAGCTCGTTATGTTGCGAGCTAAACCTATATACTACATTTATTTTAACTTATTTAAACTGTAATATTTCTGAAGTACATTGTTTCACATACTTAATATAAAGTCATAAATTTAAATCTTTATTGCCTTCCACTTGTAATGACACTTCCTCAAATTCATATCAGCATGCGACCCTAATGCATTCCATAGTTTTTACGTCTCTCGCCTAACCTTTTTTTGTCAATTTCTATTTTTTTACTTTGTGTTCATTTCTTTGTGTAACGTATTAGTAAGTTAGTATTAAGTTAGCCATGAAGGCGATTAAACGTCTATAAAAGGAAAATTATTTTTCTTTAACAACACCCCGCTCCAGCCGCCTTATAGATGCCCGCGCAACTTGTCTGGCGCAGCCGGTAGTGGATGCTAATACGTGTACTTTTTTGAAGAGAAGCCTAAAGAACATTTTTGTTCTGGTGGATCTGGAGTTTCACATAGCGTCCAGGAACCAAATAAATAAGACTCCCGCGTCGCGCAAAATTTGGTACAAAGCTGGAGTTGGAGCAGACGTCGCTGGCAGCTTATGCTCAGGAGGGTCTGGATGGCTTGTGAGTAGATACCAATCACTATTCCTTGTTCTGTCCTACCTATTCCGTGAACTACGTAAATTTGGGATACCCATCACCCATTTTACCCAGTTTTCGTGGCATTCTGCACTAAAAATCGGCGGGATGCTATACGAAATAGTTAAGGAAACTAGATAAATTAAGAAAGTAAATTTGCTCTATTTAAATAATAAATTCGCAAATAGAATCAAAATAGTTAAGAAATTAAACCAAATTACATAAATCGAATTTGGTTATACTTAGTAGTCGCTCTAGAATTAAATTCAATGTAAATTAAAATGATCAGTAATTAGATAAAAATTATAATCTGATTTTTGATTATTTTTGTGTAAAAATAGTTTTATTGGACAATTGAATTCAATTATTCAACATTTGTGTAATTAAATATTTGTGTTAGATTAATATTGTAGTTCGTTCATATTAGGTAAGTAAAAAGATTAGATTAAAAGTTTAATCTAGTGATCATTATTAGGTATTTTGTATCATAATTAATCATTTTTATTGCTATTGCATCGTGTTAGATTTAACGTAATTTTAATGCGTGTAGAATAAATAGTATATTAAATATAAATGAATAGTATGCTAATCTAGCAAAACGCTGATCAAGCTGAGACAAAAACCATTATGACAAAACCACCAGAATTAGTCGCTGCTTTGTACAGCCTAATTCCTGAATTTGACGGAAATGAGAGTTTAAGCCATTTCATATTACAGTGCGAGTATGTAGTTAACGAACTAAAAGAAGAAAATAACCGAAAACGCGATGAATACATCTACAACATGTGCGCTAGCAAACTTTGTGGTAAAGCAGCCGAAATAGTTAATGCAAACCAAAAAATTAAATCTTGGATTGCATTAAAACAATTACTGACAATAAATTTCAGTGACCCCCGAAGCGAAACTTACTTGGCAGTACAATTAGAAACATTAAAAATCAAACCAAATGAGCCATATGAAATGCTTTACAACAAAATCAAAAAAATTAAAAAACATTTGAATATTAAAATTAATTTAATCACAGATGCTCAACTAAGAAATTTCAAGAGGGCTTACTATTGCGACATGGCAGTGAACACATTTCTTAATAACGTGCCTGAATATATAAGAAAAACCTTGAAGTTGATTGAGCCCATGTTTTTAGAAAAGGCCTTATCTCTTACAATTGCTGAACTAAACTTTCAATATCAATTAAAATCTTCTCAATCAAACCAAGATTCTAAATTAGACAAAAACCACGCCCAGTGTAATCAATTTCTACAAGAAAAACCAGGTGAACTTTATAGACCACCTATTAAAAATAACGGCATACCTAATCAAGGGTTCGTAAAAGGATTTCCCGCAACTCAACAAGGGTATCAGCCGCAATCGCAGCAAAGTAAACAAAATAATATTCAACCTCAAAAATCCTCTGAGAATACCAATGTCACAATTCAAACCGTATTGCCATTTAAAAATGAACTTCCCTCGATTTTAAACAAAAAACAAGACTTATTTGATGAAACAATTAAAGTAAAATACACTAATTCTTCTGATCAACATTACAATGAGCACAAACAATCAGATCATTACAAAACAAAGACAACAAATAAAAATAATGAAGAACTCCCAGTTCAAAACAACAATAACAAAGAACCTGTTAAAAACTATCCTGGTAAGGAAAAACCATTGATTGTTGTAAAGGACGCAAATGCAGATTTAAGCAATGTCAAAATAGTTGCACAAATAAACAACTCTGATGTCAACATCTGTTTGCCATCTACATCAATGAGCAGTATAGGCGCCAACACGACCTTACTGACTGACTTGTGCAAAGAAAAAATTGTCACGGAGCAAAAAAAAACAGGTAGTTTTGACCGTGCTCCCGACAGTCCCAACGCACCGATGCATTTCGAAAACCATGATGTAAAACTTGAGACAGATAACACAAATAACAACAACAAAATCATAATCAAACTGAATGAATTCGATTCTGATAATACCATTGAATGCTCAAAAGAATTTACAACAGGAAAACACAAATCAGGTAAAAACTGTGACTTTGACTCTGGAAAAAATCAAAACGAAGTAAAACCTCAATTGACTGACTCAACCAATATTATAGAAAATTTTGATAAACAAACAGAAAACAATGAAAAATCAATTCCGGCTCAAAAAGAAGATATTAATAATACAATTAGCAAAAACCTCGACCCTGAAAAGAAACTAACGAGAATTACAGTTTTTAGTCAGTCTAACAAGACTCTTCTTTCTACTTTGGATAGAAACGAAGTTTCTTTAATCAGTCAAAATCAAAGCACCTCCAAAAGAGAATTAAAGTCAAGTACGACAGCCGACCTTACGAAAAACTGTGCGAGCATGATTAATATTGAAAATCAAAATTACAACCGTCGACTGGCCTCTAATACAGTTATCAAAAAGAATTTAGCCACTCCACGTTATCTTCGTTCAAAAGGAATCACTTAGATTACCTTTCTAATAAATTTAATAAACAGTTACGAAACTTTTAGAATAAAATATTAATTTAGTTTAAATAAATAAAACAGATAAATTAATCCTTTAAAATATTTATGCGGGTCCACTTCTAGATAATTACTGTACGAAAATTTTACTAATAGAATGCTAGACCTTTCTCCATGAAATTCAACCAACTTTATCAGCTTGTTTTGTTTGAGTTTGAACTCATAATATTTTGTCACAAGTAATTATAGTATTT
This sequence comes from Ennomos erosarius, assembly GCA_963580505.1. Lineage (NCBI taxonomy): Eukaryota > Metazoa > Arthropoda > Insecta > Lepidoptera > Geometridae > Ennomos > Ennomos erosarius. Next base: position 5,195,101 of record OY756999.1, on the reverse strand, counting down.
TTGTTGTTATTTTATACACAATCATTATATTCGAATGTTATTTTTTATTAGTTTACTGTCATAATTTTATTACTAAAATATATTGTAAAAGTAGAGCAAATTTCAAGTTTCAAATTACAAATTTTAAATCATTTTTTTTATTGCCGAACGAAATCCCAATATTAATAAAACGTTCAATGTTTGTACCATACCTTGTCCAAAATACCATATTTACCTCTCCTTATACCCTTCCTTAAAAGTGAAAGGATCAATCTGAGCCATTGAGATTTAACAATAACCACAGCCAAACACAATTTTGGAATGAAACCGAATGAAATGTGCTTGTCTTAAAGCAGCAATGCAAACTACTGAAAGAAACCAGAGATAGGAAATATTGATTTCCATCACATTAATACCATGGATGTTCCGGAAGTAGCTGCAAAGGAAAACCTTTATTTACTTAGAAGTCAATTCCCAGTTCCCAGTTTCGCAAAATATTTATGTGAACACGATAGAATCAGTGATCAGTGAAAGTCAGTTTAGTGCAGTTAAAATACCCCGATAAAAAAGTGATAAAAAAACCACGTCGTATTTCTGCTGACAATTAATCAATTGGACAATTACTTATTTAGCTTTTAAGTTCTCACATTTTGATAACTTTAATTTTCGTTTTGTGTGTATTCAATAATTATTATTGTGTAATTTTCTATTTCGTGTATTTTCAAATTTTGTTCTGTTTGTGTAATAATAATATTTTCTGATTTCATTTTGTGTAATGTCATTTTCATCTTTGTGTATTTTTTTATTTCGTTTTGTTTGTGTAATAATGATATTACCTATGTTATTTACGTGTGTATGTTTTTCTAATTTCATTTCATTTGTGTAAAAAATGTGTCATTTTAAATTAATGTTTTTTATAATTTTATGATTTTCTTTTATTTGTGTTATTGAAATTCTCTGAATCTTTCATCTTCAGATAATTTCAATCTTAGGAGGGAGACGTTATGTTGCGAGCTAAACCTATATACTACATTTATTTTAACTTATTTAAACTGTAATATTTCTGAAGTACATTGTTTCACATACTTAATATAAAGTCATAAATTTAAATCTTTATTGCCTTCCACTTGTAATGACACTTCCTCAAATTCATATCAGCATGCGACCCTAATGCATTCCATAGTTTTTACGTCTCTCGCCTAACCTTTTTTTGTCAATTTCTATTTTTTTACTTTGTGTTCATTTCTTTGTGTAACGTATTAGTAAGTTAGTATTAAGTTAGCCATGAAGGCGATTAAACGTCTATAAAAGGAAAATTATTTTTCTTTAACAACACCCCGCTCCAGCCGCCTTATAGATGCCCGCGCAACTTGTCTAGCTATTCCACTGTTGCACAGTGTTTATTGGTAGGGGGTAATACTTTGTGCTGCCGGTCACCATAACAATGGATTTATTGTATTTACTGCAAAATGCATTGAATAATTTTTATGGCGGCGTCCATGCACAAATTTTATGTTTTTTAGGGCTGTAAAGGCTTTGTTCGAAGTCGAAAATAGCCGGCCTGCGCTAGCTGTGTTAGTTTTGTGGGTTATATAGTGACGTTTCAAAATTTTGACCCCCTGCCTGTTTTTATTGGTTTTGTTAAAATTGTATTAAAAATAACCGACGCGTATTTTTTTTTAATGAGAATGAATGACGTGACGAGCTAGTCGTTCACCTAATGACACGGCCGCCTATAACAGTTGCAGTGTCACTCGGAACTTTAAAATAATAAAGTTCCGTGTGTCACTGCACTGCGCACGTCATCCTGAGATATCACACTGTATAGTAATCAGATTACACGACTGTGTAATCAGGTCATAAAGTCTCATTTGCCCAGTAATTTCACTAGCTACAATGCCCTTTAAACCGGAACACAGTAGTGCTCGCACACTACTGCTTGGCGGCAGAATAACTGGCAAAGCGGTGGTACCTACCTAGACGAACTTTGCAGATAAGTCCTACCACCTAGTATGATTTTACTTTGGTTTTACCGCGTTAGTTAAACCTGTAATATTGAGTTATTTAAAAATAATACAATTATTAGAACCCAAAAAGAAAGGAAAATAAAACGCCTTTGTGTTTAATTGATGGTGAAGTCTTTTGTGACAGTAATTATTAAGATATTCTTCACACGTCGATACCGTACCGTAACAATTCAAACAATTTAGTATTTTTAATAATAACTTGAGAAATACTGAATATAAAATCTGATATAAGAATAAATAAGAATAAGAATAAATTTATTTCTCAACATAAAGGGTTACAGAAAGATTATAATTTTTATACGTTGGTATCTTGACGAGGTTTACAATTTTCTGTTAAATAAAGTGAATAGGTAGCTTATTATTATGTAACTAATTGCATTAAGATGTAAGATGTTATTAAAAATTAAGGGACCTAATTTATTAATTAACGTGACAATGAGATGTTGCATTGGGTTATTACCCAATGCAACATCTCATGGTCACATTGAGAACCAAGCTAGGAATAACCTGTGTTATGGCCTACAACGCTCCCCCTTGAGTTTCACTAAGTTTTTTAACATAGGATAGCGACAGCAAACGGTGACATTAGCATACCTATTAATATAAATAGGTGATACTTAATTATTTCATTAAAACGAAAGTGAATTTATACGAATAAATTTTTGAGGGTAGTTTTTATTTTTTATTTTTTTTTATAAAATATATGTGTGGACATTTCACACAGCGCCATCTAGTTGATTAACAATGTTTGATTACTTTAAGACAATAATATAGGATGACTAAAAGTAATCGAATTTCGGTATGTTGCATAAAACTGACCATTTGTCACCAGGTGGCGATTCGACCGCCGTCCAATCAGCAGGTGCAGCGCCACAGACCTACATCGTGGCTCAAAACCCGCTCGTCCTAGCTCACCTCTTGCGAGAGAACCAGACCCGGTCGCTCGAACCTCACGCCTACACCACCCCCGCATCGGTATTCAACACCGTCAGCGTAGACTTCGCCGAAACGCTACCGGAGAACGACCCAATCGTCGACAAGATCATCCATCCAAAACCGGACGAGAAAATCGACATTCCTTTACAAACCGCCCCCATTCCAGCTCACAGCTTGCACAAACTAGACCCTATCGCGCCTGAAGAGACTTTGACCGTAGTTGTCGCTTCCCAAGATAGTTGCGACAACTTGTGTCAGAACACTCAGAACGACGAAGAAACGGTTGAAGAGTATCCTAGTCGCGTTAGGTCTTTAGAACGGAACCCTAGACTATCAACCGCTGAACGCGCTACTCGTGTCGGATCATTAGAACGAAACGCAAGAGGTAGCCTTTCTCACAGAGGATCCCCAATCCCAATAGCTCCCTTTGCTAGACAGCATTCGGTCCCAGCGTCTCCGCCTCCCAGAAATCGTCGAGAACAAGATGTAGGGCAATTCTCAGTTCAGGGTACCACCAATTCGCAGTTAGCTGCCAGTGTCATGAACAAAATGCGGCAGCAACCCGATCCGCCTTTAGTTGAGGAGATATACGATTTTGGGGGGGATAACGTTAAAAGCTGCGTGGCGATTGCCGCTCAGAAAGCCATGTCGAAGCCCCAGTACCGACCACAAAATATCTCTAACATGTCGGCATCTCATCCTTCTTCGTATAACGTCCCGGTTGGGATCGTGCAAGGCGTTCCTTATGCTCAAAGTCCGAAGTCGAAAATGTTCCCGCATTCAGCGAGCCCTCAGTTGTCTCAGTACCCGCAAGTTTATCAATACGGTCCGAGTAACGTGGTACAGGGTCCGATGTATCGTCCAGCGACCAATGCTGGTTTCCAAGCAGTGCCGCGGCCTCAGTTCGCTTCTGCGTCGTCAATGGACACGCAGTCGATCTATGCGTCGCGTCAGGAATGCGCGCCGGTACAGGGGCCTAGTTCCGTTCAGGTGATTTTTTGAGGGTAGCATGGGTTTTGTAGAAGTAGTTTGTGTTTAAAAGTAGAGAGCATGCTTTGTTTTCGTGTTTTCGGATTTGGAATAGAGAAAAACGAATAATGATTGGATGGAAGTATTTGTATATTTTCCGTTTGCAAATATTGAGGATTTTTTTTTATTGTTTTGTAAATATGTATGATTTTTGTAAATATAACCAGTTCATTTTTGTTTGTTCATTTGTTTATTATCTTCTGTTTACAGAGTGTTTTGTTCCTTGGGTTCTCCGGTAGAGTTTTGGTTTTTATTATTTTTATTTGATTTTATTTATTTGCATTTTTGAAGTCGCTCATGAAAAGTACTGTAGTTTACATTTTTTGCACTATTTATGCTGATTTTTCGCAAGTGATTTCAATGCATTACTTACCTAGAGAATTAACTTTCTGTTGGTGTTCCTAAAACGTTCAAAAAACGGTGATTGGTATATTTTCCAAAAGTAACCCGTGTTCCTACTAAAAATCTCCTATGTTTATTAATGTAATAATAAATATTTATATCTTTTATAAATTTTATTTAATAAAAATATATTTTTATTAAATTGTTAACTAGAAAGTTGGTTCTTTTAGTTGCAAATATATTTTTATGGTATTTGTCCCATAGATAATTAGTAATTCATAAAATCCCATTAAAAAAAAAGTTACCCACGGTATTTTAATAATAGTTATTTATTATTTAAAAAACCAATTGTCTTTCTCTATTTAAATCATTATTATGAACAACCGAGCCAACAAAAAATTAACCTTATTACAATACTCACAGAGTCCAGAATTCGACACGGAACAAGCAGTGGAAAAGCGACTACTAGCAGAGTTAGCGAGACAGCAACATCAAAGTGAGGAGGATAGAAGATGGCTGCAAATGCAAGAAGATAACTTGGTTAAAACATAATTATTTATTTTTTTAATTTAGACTGATTTGAATTCAATTTTATTATGTTACTTGACTTTTTACTACCTCGGCTTCTCACACATAAAAAATGACTCTTCGTAATGTTGAAAATAAAAACAAAAAAAGGATAGAAAATTAATTTAATAAGTACCGCTCGTGAAACAAATTTATTACGCCAAATCTAAGGCGAAATCCAAGCTACTTAATTATATTTCTAATCTGTACAATGTACTTTCAGAAAAAGCGGGTATCTAACGTGCAACTGTCGACTGAGTGTGAAACAGGCGAGGTGCAGAGTTTAGAAGGACAGAGCGGTTCCGCGCCAGAAAGGGCTTCTAGTCAGCCGCAGTCAGGTATGAAAAACGGTCTACGATCACATACTACACAAGGTGACCTTGAATTGGTATGTTATCCCAATTTGGGTGGACTGGGACCATGATAGCCTACAAGTTGTGAGAGCCTTACTTGAAACTGGGTGTTTCCAATTCTCCATGGTAAAAAATAAATCCTCTCGCAAAATTGAACGTGCGATCGCTTCGAGAGTTACAAAGATACCATAAATTCATTTCTAAAGACAGGTCGTTAAACTCATTTATGTGCACTTGGTCAAGGGCGACATTCAGTCACCCAGCTGCGCTAAGGCTATTTTCTAACGTAAACTTTACATGGCATTTCTTCAATGAAATACTATTAATTTAGTAAAGTCGTAGAAGAGACATTGTTTACCTTGTGGTGTCGATTTACCCCCTTTCGGGATAACGTACTAATTCAAGGTCACCGTGTTTAGTAGTTTTGTGTACAGTATGACATCGCGAGCACAACCTTTTAATATTTCTTTATCACACCATATATAACTTTAAAAAAATATACTAAATTAATATTTTTAACAATAATAATAACGTTACCTCGTTGAATGGCCAAACTTAGTTTGGCATGATAGATAGCCAAAATGTTTTCTCAATCTCATGATCTTGACAACCTCTTGACCAATTTGTCTCATATTTGGGTAGCTTAGAATTGAGTACCAAATGTTTCTGCTGAATATTATTTTTAAAGGAAATAAATCTCAGATCAAAAATGATCGACGACAAAAATCAATGAACCTAGCCTGTAGGCCTAGCACGAAAATTTACGCGCGCGTAAGTGTAACGTTAACGCAAGGCAGTTGTATGGCATTTGATCAGCGCCCCCATTACGATTGAGCTAGCAGCGCTGGGCGGTTATTCCACACGATTTGAAACCACGTCTTTATCGTGTCTTGTTCAAATAGTGTCATATCGTTAGATATGCCCTCACTTTAAATTAAAGTTATCTTTATTTTGAATAAAATATAGTGACATAAGTGGTCATATCTTTTGATGTGTTGATGTTTCGGAACGCGTCTCGGTAAAACATATGATTTATGGCAGTTTAAATCGCGCCAATTCCAAATTCATTTTGCGCGGGTTTGTTTTCGTTTCATAGAGAATAGACTTTTGCAGATTTCTTATGTAAGACAAGGAATTCACGTGGTTTGAAATAAGGAATCGATAGAGAATAACCGCCCTGCTGAGGCGCGTCTGCCGCTCAACTGCTGTCAAAATTGTATTAACTTTGACAGAAGTTGAGCGGCAGACGCAATCTTAATAGGGGGGTTTTACGTTAACGTCACACTTACGCACGCGTAAATATTCGTGCTAGGCCTACTGATGTACTTATACAAAGTTTTGTTAAGATTAGTAAATGTGGAACCTGATGTACTTATACCAAGTTTCATCAAGGTTAGTTAAAAAAATACGGCCTGAATCGACATGCATCCGGACAAATGAAAGCACATTTTTGAGTCAATTAGATCTTAGATATATCAAACAACTTAACACGCACAGAAGGTTTAAGAGTTAATGCGTTAAATAGAGAGGCGACTAGCATACTTATTCTAGTTAATTTTAAGCTCGTAATGATACGAGAGCTAAATTACACTTTCGGTAGGTAATGCCTTGTAACAAGATTTGTTATTATACCACGTACACAGTACCTCAGTAACATTTAAATGTCAATTACTTAGTTACATTGAAAGCTTATTATTTACTTCCAGCGGCGAATTCATCGGAAACCAGCCCTGCGAATACCGTGAAGCCGATGGAGAAAACACCCAGCGAAGAGGGAAAGGTATGTATTTTATTGAACAGCAATAATAGCATTTGACCGCGGTCTCATCTAATGTAAATAAGTGATGGCGAGGTCTACGATAGTACATGCTTCCATAATAAGATACCTATCCACTCGGCTCCAGATTGTCATCATCATTAACAAACTGGGCCATTATTCCGTATCGATTCCTTACTTCGAAACCACGCGATTTCCTTGTATTACATAAGAAATCTGCAAAACTCTATTCTCTATGAAACGAATACAAAACCGCGCGAAATGAATTTGGAATTGGCGCGGTTTGAACTGTCAAAAATCGTATGTTTTACCGAGACGCGTTCCGAAACATCAACACATCAAAAGATATGACCACTTATGCCAATATATTTTATTCAAAATAAAGATAACTTTAATGTAAAGTGAAGGTATATCTGACGCTGTGACACGATTTGAACAAGACACTATAACGAGGTGGTTTCGTATCGTGTGGAATCTGTGTTTCCATAGAGAATAACCGCCCTGAAGACGTTCACTGCTGACCGTCCCTCCCTTGCGTTTTGTTTCACGCAAAGTACTTACTACCTAGTGTACGTTGGTTTCAAATAAATGATAAAATTATAATAATATACTAAATTTATTGTATTGTATATATATATATACTTGAGCGGCACTGGTTCATTTTTAGAGTTCCGTATTTCAAGGGTAAACGAACACTATTAAGGTTGCCATTGTTCTTTCTACGCACGCCTTCCCATCACACCTGGGTTACACGGCTTCATGAACAACTTCGGACCAATGTTTGCTTACTGTAGTATCCCATTCCAGCGCCCGATCCAGTCAAACGACCCAGTCTACTCGGCAACGACCGCAGTGGTCCGTTCCGTGATGCGACTCGCCGCGCTGTCGCAGCGGGCCGCGCTCCCGGGCGACACGCTCGCGGCCGTGCGGGCGGTCGGCGCCGAGCTGCGCGCGCTCTGTGCCACCGTCGACTGTGTCGTCGTGCCCTTCCCGCACCGGGCGCAGAGGTAACTGTACAGTACGCTGTGCCACCGTCGACTGTGTCGTCGTGCCCTTCCCGCACCGGGCGCAGAGGTAACTGTACAGTACGCTGTGCCACCGTCGACTGTGTCGTCGTGCCCTTCCCGCACCGGGCGCAGAGGTAACTGTACAGTACGCTGTGCCACCGTCGACTGTGTCGTCGTGCCCTTCCCGCACCGGGCGCAGAGGTAACTGTACAGTACGCTGTGCCACCGTCGACTGTGTCGTCGTGCCCTTCCCGCACCGGGCGCAGAGGTAACTGTACAGTACGCTGTGCCACCGTCGACTGTGTGGTAACATATTTCTATTGGTAATAGCTCTGCTTTTTTCTGTGGGTGGTTCGATTCCCACCCTGGACCAACTTTCGTGTTGGCGTGCCTGGCTGTTATATTGTATTGTACAATAAATATGTATTTACAAACACAGATTATCAGGTATTTAGTTTCAATAGTACAAGCTTTGCTTAGTTTGGGCATGTTTGGGGCAAGATGGTGCTGTGTAAAATGTTCGCTAATATTATAATTATTTATTTGATCGCAGAGAAGTGGAGATGGCGCACCAAGTGCTGAGTAAAGACATGGCGGCGCTCGTGGAGGCGATGCGGCTCGCTATACAATACGCTAACACCACGCTGCTACATGAGTACACTAAGTAAGTACTAGGTGATAGGAGGCCGTGTGCTCCCTGCTTGAGAATAGGACCATCCCATCTCTTCCCGTGAGTGCCGTAACAGCCGGCTAAGGTACATTCTAATGAGATCACCAAACCCCCTGTTAAAGCGAAGAGTAAGGTCAGATAAGCAAATCGAAATTCGTTCCTTTACGTCGTAAACTCAAATATCAATTCAGTCTGAACTTCCGCGTGGCGCTTATGACAAAGACAAGTTTTTAATTAATATCTATGTTTGTGTATAGTATTTTCCAAAATTATGAAGTCATCGCATTATGTTAATGTTTGTTGGGCAGATACTACTTTTTTTTAAATATATTCGATAGAAACTGAATAAAATTCACCAAATACAACCAAATTGTTTGAGGTATGTTTGCAATTTTTTTCTACAGAGCTGAACTTATTTGTCTTATATTTGCGGACGCTTCGGAATGCACAATACGCAAAATGAACACGACACGCAAAATGTACAATCAAGACACGCGAAGCGTTTTTTGCGTATTGTACATTTTACCCCGAAGCGTTTTGCAAGTTAATAAAATGAATTACATGAGATATTAAATTTTAAGCTCCACGTGCTTTAATTACGCCAGGAAACGTGCCGAAAACACCTTGTTAGCCCTACCCTTTGCCTTAAATAGCTATGGTATTAAAAATCCAAATGTTACTTGATCCTAGGAGCATGCTAGCAGCAGCGCACGTACTAGCGATGGACGCGAAAAGCTTATTCGACGTCGTCGACTGCATCCGCGAACGGCACCCCACCGTCGACTGGCGCGCCGCACTATCCCCCGACCAAACACTCACCTCGCAAAACCAAAACCTCTCCTCACAAAATCCACAAAACTCACTAAACCAAACATTCACACCCCAAAACCCAGTTCTGACCACCCAGTCCTCAATCATAAGCAACCAATCATCGGTTGAGGAAATACCCTCGCCGAAACCGGACTTCAAAATCAACCAGCCCGTCACAACCAGCCAACTTTCGATCGAGCACGTTAAGGAACATAGCAGTTTGCCCGCCACATCCAACCGCGTTTCAGCCCTAATTCATAATTACAACTTGTATGGAAACGTAAGAGAACCTCAACATATTTACGGCAATACCGACTCCCTCCAATCTTCATCGAGTATTGACGAAGCCAAGATAGATTCAGCTCCGATGGAATCCGTTAAGACCAGAGTCCAAGCGCTTTCAGGAAAAGGAGAGTCGCCCCCGATATATTCTGTCAGCAAGAAGATGATCGACCAAAACGTTGGTCCCGATCAGGGGTGAAGCCTCTTTTGTTAATTCATGGTTTCAGCTTTATTTTTTTACGGCTATGATCGCAGTTATTACTTATACAGCATTTATTTTCCAATGCTTTTTGGGGTAGTGCTTGCTCGGAAAAGACAAAATGCTCAATATAACCCAGTAGTCTATGGTCAAATTTAGTTTGAGCCAAATATGTCTAAAGTTATCCTCGTATACCTGTAATCGTTTCAACTAACTTCGGAGTTTATTCATATACATCACCGATTTATTTACACAGATTTCTATGTAAATAACACAGTATATTCGCTTCTATGATATAAAATTAGTGTGCTTCAAAAGTATCAATTTGCATTTCATTTTCGTTGCTTTGACAGAAATAAAGAATTTTCCGTAATCGTTGGCTTTTCTCCAAAATTGTGTTATTTACAAAGAAATCATGTCGATATGTTGAGTCATTTAGTGATATTTATTGACATATCATCAGCATTGTTGTGCTTCATATATAAAAAATATGTCTTTCGCATCATAATTACAATCTATAATAATTATATTATTATACTCGCACATTATATTTGTATCACACACACGGTAAACAGACTACAAACTACAGAGATAATCAAGGAACTTATATAGTATACGTACATACATACAAGTTCCTTAGAGATAATAGTGTTGACACACGCACAATCATACATAGTTAACATAAACGTCGCCATGCTCGCCAAGCATGAAAAATAGGGTTGCCAGATAGCGCGCAAAAAAACGAAAAAACTGAATAAGAAATCTTAATTGGATACTGGCCACAAATATTGATTTCTTGCTACTTTGTGTAAGTTTGTTTGCTGTGTAATAAACACTCACAACCTTTTATTTCATTTTTCGTTATAAAGGCTCAATGTTGATACGTTTCGGTTCTAATTATACCTCTGATGTCATAAAAACCTAATTGTGAATTCTGATAATATTGATTTGTGATATTATTGCCAATAAAATGACCTAATTTGAATAATTTTAATATAAGATCAAGTATCACAGTACGGAGCACATTCCTTGAATTTTGCACCTAACAAGTAAGTTTTGTAATTTTTCATACAAATTTTATATTTTTGGTGTAACGATGTTACAGGTTTTTTATACTGGTGTATAATGTGTAAGTGAATGAATTCTTCCATAAAACAATAATCTTTTGAAATTAATTATTAAAGTATTATTTTTTATTGTAAAGCATATTGTATATTTTTATTTAGGTAAGGTATACACTGTCACAAGTTCTTATAACATTTTGCATTTAATTTCTTAACATTCACACTCAGTATTCAGCTGGATAATGGCTCAAATACAAATGCTATATAGCAGCATTATATCATGTTATAATTATAACATAATATTTTAATAGCGTTCCTGGGTGCGACTAATAGCAAGTGTATTTAGGCCAATTGTTTTTTTTTTTGTAAAAAATGTACAAATCGTTTGTATTTAATTTTTTTTATCCAAAGTTTATTATAAGCTTAGATCTCAGATTGAATTTCTAGAGTTGTAGTGAGTTTCGATTAGTTGTAAAACCACAGAATTTTATTTATTGAAGATTCATCTTTCATAGAAATATACGAACAGTAAGGGGATTCACGTTGGAATTGAAGCTCATTATTATATATTTGATAATTTAATATTTTATAATATTAGCATTATAATATGTACATTTTTCTGTTTTAATTTTTAATTTTATGTTTTTCTACAGTTGAAGCATTTGGTCAGTTGATTTGTAGTAGGTATGTATATGATTTACGTATTATAAAATGGAATATTTTGTGTACTTTTTTCTAAAATTTAAACCTAAAAATTGGATAGCTTCGAATTTCTTTTACTGTTTGTATAATTTTTATTCTTTTGTAAAGTTAATTTTCCTATGCGTTAGTGTATAAGCGGGATGTCATTCCAAAGTATGGTATTTGTAAGCAGATAGTAGTCCATTGTATCGTAGTAGTGCGCCTGAGATTGTTTCCCGAACATCCGACATGTGGACCGGTTTTTGTTTACGCAATAAACTGAATAAAGGACAGTGTTAAGTTTTATTTTTACCCACAACTTTTCTAACCTTAAGGACGTATACTACGCGCATGAATAGGTATTTAGCCGCACTAATACACGCGCACGGCATTACGCACACAGCGACGGGATAACGGCGGGCGAGATTGACTAAACCAAAATAATTTGGTCCTTTTATTTATTTAATTTTATTTTTACTCGATATGTGTATTTCCTTTATATTGTTTTTTAGGAATATGTTATCGTAGGATTGTAGATATATTGTATGTATCTAATTATAGGTGGGTAAAAATTAAAACCGTTGTCGATGCGGGGCACCGATGGATGCAGCAGCCGCTCAAAGTGGAGCTCTCTGGGGGAGGTCTATGTTCAGCAGCGGACGTCTTCAGGCTGTTGATGATGATGAAGAATTAAAAAGATCATCATCATTCTCGTCTCCCGCATCCATCGGCTCCGCGCGGTTTTAACCAGGTTGTCGCCCTACCTAGTAGGGGGTCTGCCTACGCTGCGCGCTCCGGTTCGTAGTTGCCACTCGAGAACCTTTCTTCCCCATCGGTTGTCAGTTCTGCGAGCGATGTGGCCTGCCCATTGCCATTTCAACTTGCTAATCCTAAGAACTATATCGGTCACTTTAGTCCTTCTGCGGATTTCCTGGTTCCGGATCATACCTCGCAGGGAAACACCGAGCATAGCTCTCTCGATAGCTCGTTGCGCGACTTTGAGCTTACTAATGAGGCCAACAGTGAGAATACGTTTCAGTTCCATATGTTGTCATCACTGGCAACACACACTAATTGAAATTCTTATTAAAAAAATATATTTTTATTTCCATATTTTTAGAATAATTTTCACGACAATGTTATGTTATGAATGTCCTCATGAAAGAATTTGAGGACTTCATCTAGAAATCATAGAGAGGTAGAGCTAGGTGAACCGAGCTTGGGCTCGTTTTGTTAGTGATGAAGAGATCTTTCTACCGAAGTAATTGGACTGACCTCATGGTAGACTTTGAATATTTCATTTTTTTTATCAATGGTAGGGAAAATAGATTACCGAGTTTTGATTGGGTAAGAGGTTATTCATGAAAATGGTAAAAATGGTAAAAACTTTGTATAGGACCTATGTTTTTCTTGAAGAATCCTGGTTAGTGCTACAACTTGCCTGAAGGTTGTATACCAATCAGACCTATGGTTTACGAGTTCCTTCGAAAATGAGGGTTTTTGTATGGGCACCAGGTATTTTTTTTTACATTATAATTTTGAATGTTTATTACTACAATGTTACGAAAACATTACACTGATCCGTATTATAGTTTCTGACCATTATGATGAGTCACTTTTTATTGGTAATTATGTGACCTATTTCTATACTTTTGTAGTACATTGTCAAGTTGTCAGGCAGTTCCTTCTTAGATATATACATCTTCATTTTGTTTTTGATAAGTCAAATTTTTTGTATTAGTGATGTATAAGATTTTTATGTCCCTAAGATCGTCTCAGTTAGTTCTACAAGTTACCAAAACATAGTATATCAAATGGACTTATAGTTTACGAGTTCCCACAGAAGGCATGTTTTTGTATAGGTACCTAGTTTTTTCTGTTTTCAAATAACTACCTTATCTGTTGTTTAAATTTCCGAAAACGGTAATATGATCCGAGGTATAGTTTCCGAGCAGTAGGTAAATATCAAAAATAATGTTGTAATAAAAATAGCATATTCAAAAGGGCCTCTTGGTGTTAGCTTCGGCATCAGCAATGCCTTCCAAATGTCCGGGTTAGACCCGAGAGTCTCTATGAAGAGGGTGATGGTGACGATGGTGAAGAACATGAAAAAGGTAACAAAAATGATAATCATTTTGAATTTTTGTTTAGGACCTATATTTTTTTTTAACATTTCTTGAAGGATCCTGGTTAGTGCTACAACTTGCCTGAAGGTTGTATACCAATCAGACCTATGGTTTACGAGTTCCTTCGAAAATGAGGGTTTTTGTATGGGCACCAGGTATTTTTTTTTTACATTATAATTTTGACTGTTTATTACTACAATGTTACGAAAACATTACACTGATCCGTATTATAGTTTCTGAAACCTATGAGGGTACTTTTTTTTTGGAGTCACTATTATGATGAGTCTCTTTGTATTGGTAATTATGTGACCTATTTCTATACTTTTGTAGTATATTGTCAAGTTGTCAGGCAGTTCCTTCTTAGATATATACATCTTCATTTTGTTTTTGATAATAAGACATATTTTTTGTATTAGTGATGTATAAGATTTTTTTGTCCATAAGATCGTCTCAGTTAGTTCTACAAGTTACCTAAACATAGTATACTAACCGGACTTATAGTTTACGAGTTCCCACAGAAGTCATGTTTTTGTAAAGGTACCTGATGATGAATACGGTGATGACCATGAACATGATAATGACGACAATAATTGAAAAGATGAAGATGATGAACACGGTGATGATGATGACCACAATGATGACGACAATAGTAGTCGATGATGATGATTTATTAATAAAAAGAGAAATACTTTTCAGAAAACCAAACCGCCTAAATTCTTCATGACAAGTAGGTAGGTAGGTAGGTAGGTACCTAAGATTATGTAGGTACACCTACCTGCAGGTCAGACCAACCTCAATAAAAAAGATCAAGAAACAAGAAGATCTGATTACCACTATTAGCCATCTTTGGGCTCGATTCATTAAATGAATCGAGCCCAAAGATGGCATGTCTAGCTCTACACGTCTAGGAGTTCCAGGTGAAGTCTTCGAAGTCTACCATCAGGTCAGCCAGTCCAATTTCCGCGCCCCGGTATCAACCGGAAATATCGTATCACAACTAATGAAACGAGCTCAAAGTCGGCACCGAAGTTCTACCCGTCATCACCACCATCCACCATCACCACCATCCATCATCAGCATTCGAAATCTAACATCAAATTGGTCATTACGATTTACGTCTATTCCGAGAAAGAATAAATACTAATTATTCAAAATGGGCAGAAATAGGTAATTCGTTGTCGACGATCTTATTTCGAAATTATTTCCAATGCCTAATATTCATGTTCGTACAGCGATGTTTTCACCAGGAGCTGCTGATGTCAAACGGCACAATGTCTGCTCTCGATGGCGCCCAAGCGCACTGAGAATTCGTTTCAAGTGTTCGTTGATTTATATCAAAAACGAGACACAATGAGCAAAGCAAAACCAACCTTATCTTCATACAGTTAAGATATTGAAGTTTGGCAAAATATTAGGAAATCGTATGGAATAGTGAAATAAACTGTTCTTTTTTTCTTGAGTGTCTATCACATTTTTTTTAAATATTTGCCATTCTATATTTATAGTCGAGTATATCAGCTAATTTAAGGTATTTTTTTAATCAATAAAATATTACAGTTGTTTAGATATATGACAGAGATCTAGACCCTTTTTCGTCATTTTCATAGGAGGACTCTTCGGAAAATGAATTTTATGAATTATTGGTTAAAGCCAGTGAAAAACTTTCATCCTATAATTAACGGCATTGGATTACCCTATCTATAGATAATAATAACATTTCACTTATTATCACAGATAAATGGAAACAAGGCTTTAAAAAGTGACAAATTGGCCCATCCTCGTAATTGCAGCCTTAACGAAATCCAAAAAATAAATGTGTAAGTAAATAGCAAGAAAACTGAAAAAAACTGTAAATTTGTTCTAGGTGTGACACACTTTTTTATATATATTAGTATGGATATGCATTCTGTTTACATCACTGAATGCCACGAAAGCTGCTTGTGTGCATAGTATGCGGTCGCTACTTGGATGGGTGACCGCTACAAAAAGTGGCATTGAGAATCGAGTAGAGAGTTAAGCGCGCCAGTCCCGGTATAGTCGTTTAGCCAAGTCGATAATATGACAGAAATTAGTTGACACCAAGTATAAAGGATAACCTAGGATAAGATAACCGGCATACATAAGAAGAAAATACCTACTGTATATTAATTCTGTTAAGGCAGGTAAATATTTTAAAATGAAACACCATCATAAATCACTTTACAGTTTATTAACAAAATTAAAAAGCGATACAATGTACGATTTGGTTAATGTTATTTATAAGCCACTTTAAAAATAAATAATGAAACTTCGCCATTGAAACATCGGTTCAGACGAAAACTACAGATTTTTCTCTCTAATCTGTGGTCTAAAGGTTACCTATAGAAGTGAAACACAATAGTCGGCTTTGCTAAAAACGGAACGTGCCAAGATACTAATAAAAATCTATGCACATCCTAGCTACACTTACTTGAAATTATCATTATAAGTATATTATTCTACAGTTACAATATTATACTACAAGTTCATAAATAAAAGTAAAAAGTTACGAAAAATTGAAGGTAAGCTAGAATATAGACCAAACAATATTAAGCAGAACGTACATACAGTGCAAAAAATCAACAAAAATAGTTTTCTTTTATTTTAACTTTTAATATTAGGTGTGCTTCACACTGTTTTAAACTTTCACGGTTTTTTCTGTTTTTTACTTTCATGGTGCATGTAACTGTGCCGAAATATCGGGCGATTCTAATCACGGTAAATATCCCGTAATAAACTAAGTACTTTATTACTTGTTATAATTTTGGGAGACATTAGATTTCTAAAGTAAGTAGGTAGGTACCTATATACCCAGTATAACTATAGTATACCTAGTAGGTAGTCATTTTATACGGCTTTAAGATACCCACAAAAACAAGTAATACGACATTTTTGTAATTCATATTTAATAGAACCGAATATTAAATAATCTATCCATATTCTATAGTTCCAAAAAAACAATCTAAACAGTTCTAAAATGTTGCTTTCTCTTTCATTAGTAAGGCGAGACGATAAGGACCGCAATTAAGGTTAGCTTAAAATCTCTAGTAAACCAATCCAAGCTTTGCAGATTGGATTGACACAAATTGATAGGCAGCCGCGAGAACGAGACGAAAACTACTATGTACAATACTTGAAACTACCTTCTCCTCCTTTCGCTCCCATTAATATTTTAATGACGAGAGACCAAATCATCATGACTATTTTGATAGAGATCCGTGCCTTGATACCATTTTTTGTCTCGTAACACTATTAATAAGTAAGATCAATTAGACGAATCCTATGGTGAACGCACACTAAGCCACGCCGTACGCATAGCATTTGAAATACCCACCTTCGGGGCAAGCAGACGATTTCGTTTATTTAACCTACGCGTGTCGAGCGCTCAGTTTTATTCATAAATCCAATGTTATGCAGTGCGCTGACACTTAGCCGGTTATTTTGTTTTTCAAGTCGCCCATTTTTGTCAGCTCATGTGGTCATATTCATATATTATTCATATTCATTTATTGTGCTCACATATAATACAGACTATATATTTAACAGTTATATGACTTGTCCCTTGACTTTGTCTTATATGCATCACTGCTCTTTTCGTGGCTTCTGTAGAAATTACTGAATAATTTCGCCAATGTCGCGTACTACGGTCTACGCAACGATAAACCACCAAATGAAAGATTGTTCGGTCATTAAAAAACATTTTAAAGTGTCATCAAAGGATTAACAGTTATGCAAATATTTTAGTCACTTTTGTAGTCCGTGTCGCTTTAAAAAAATGGCAGAACTTGTAAAAAACAAACGCAACGCGTTTGGCTTGGATAAGTCTGAATCCACCATTGTATACATACAATTTTATTTTACATGCAATGCAAATATTTTATTGTAAAATATCGACATAGTATGCGCTATTATAGAAACAAATTCGAAGAGAGCTGCTACATACAAACACACTGTCACACTTGCCAAAAGTGTACAATAAAAATTAATAGCGATCGTCAACTGTTTGCAGACTATTTTATTAGCGCGATAGATGGATTTTGCAGGTTCATTTAACAGTCTAGGAAATTGGCGGCCATCAGAAGTTCCAGTGCTATTTCCGGAGCGATGGGGAACTCTGGAATCTCTGTTGAGGAGTTGGTGTAACGAACCCTGTATGTGAAGTACATGCACACCTTTTGTAGTACGTGTGATCTGCGAACAAAAAAATTCATTTAAAAAGTTGAGCAAGCCAATTTTACTTTTAGGGCAGGGCATTACACGCAGAACTGACAATCGATGGGGAATAAATACATGAATAAAATACATGAACTATAAAAGAAAACACATTCCATATATATATGTTTTATCTTTCGTCTAAGTAGCTATCAGATAATTCATCTTATCTTATTATCATCTATGTATATTTTATTTATTATAATTAAATGTAGTATATCTATTATGAATATTATTATGTATTATGTCTTTGTAGGATTTTTTATGTAATTATGTATGTATTTAAGATATATTTATTTATGTATATATGACTATACACAGCGTTCTTTTTTGTATGAATACCACCGTCCATGTATTGCTATGTCATTCCTTTCCGTACAAGGTTGTCTGGAAGAGATCGCTCTGAGCGATAAGACCGCCAATTGATACACTTTTGTTAATTTTGTTGTTGTTAGCTTTTAATCATTTGTGATGTGGTGTTTCAATAAAGAGTTTATCTATCTATCTATCTATCTATAGATTAACGACATCCAACACCACCCAGCCGAAATATCGTGATACTTTCGCCAACCGTAAAATAAAGTAAATGTGGTAGTGCAATCTGCATAATTCTATCCAAATCAGTTTTACTGTGATAGCAGCACAATCAAACAGACATGTTACTTTTATAAAAAGCTTCTTTTTCTTCATGATTGTTTGTTGATTTTACATTCTATGACACAAACACTGGATCTGTTATGCCAGCACCCCATAGCCATACTCCATTACTTTATGGGCTGGCGAGGGAAATGCAAAGCCTTACCAACACATCAAACTAAAATTATAGCTAATAATTTGGTAATCACACCAATGCACACAAACTCATGGCCCAGTCGATTGCAGAAAGAATAAAAATTGCAAAAAAGAGAAGATAATACAATTGATTATTGGTTTCGCAGGTAAGAAATACTCACGGAATCTCCCTAAAGTTGACCTCATTGGCCTCGTTCTCAGCAAACTGCCCAGGTCCGCTCAGCATGGCCTTGATAGTGCCTGAAGTTAGAGCATGCTCCCTCTTTACAATGAACTCGTGACCATCTGAAGATACCAGCTTAACATACATCGCATCTGGACCTTCGCAGCCACCAAAGACTTTCTCTTCAGTGCCACTGCCAGCTGTGGTAACTGCAACAGTTATAATGCACAATTTTAAATGGTTACAGTAACAATCTTAAATGATCACTAAAACAACTATTATTTCAAATAAGAGCTGCAACAAATGGTGACTGAAGCAATACCAAATAGTTAATGAAATAATTTCAAATGGTGACTGAAGCAATTCCAAATGTCTCGGCAGTATGAGAATAGGACCACCTCATCTCTTCCCGTGGGTAATGCAAGAGCCGGCTATAGGGGAGGCCTAAGTTCAGCAGTGAATGTCTTCTGACTGTTGATGTGTGATGCAACATAACACTAAATCTATAACATATACTTGTATAAATTTCAAACACAACAATTATAATTATGGTTACATTAATCAATGCTCCAGTCTCCAAAATTATGACAACAGTGCTGCCACTCAAATAACTAATTTGTTTGGTCGTAATTTGAGCCATAAGTGAGAAAAATGTAATGGTAAAGCTGTAGCTGGCTTGAACTCTGGTATTTTAAAGTACCGCAAGCAATTTTGTGTTGCTTCAATTATCCACAATAATTAAAACAGATAAGGGTGACCAAAAAACATTTTAATTTATTGTAGATATAATCCCAGATAATATAATACCTACAGTACAGATGCCTCATCGCATACAACGGAATAACGCGGGCTATTTTACGAATTATTTTATTTCTGCATAATGCAAGATTATTAAGCGAAATTTATTGCGTGTTGGCGAAGTATTGGGCCAAATGAATACACTGAACACTAACTAGTAACTTTCAAGTCACGATTACTATATTTTTTCAACTTCGGGCTATTTTTCTTTTGTACCTGATGGGACCCCATGATATAATTTAAGCACCACAAATCTACTTAAGACCACTCAGATGATTTTGCATCAATTCCAAATTTTTATAGTTATATCCATCTTATTGTTATAACAATTTACACAATACACACCAGAGCCTGCTGCAAGGCTGCCACTGCCAGCGACGGCAACGCTGGCAACATCTTGTGCCGACACAGGGGCTGCTAGAACATGTTCAGCAGACATTTTGCCTGCAATAACATGGAAGTTTACATTGATTTTATTATAACTAGTTATTTATCAATACTTGCAGTGTTGTCTTAAAGAATAGAACAAATCCATCTCTTCCCATGGATGCTCTAAGAGCCTACTAAGGGAATAATAACCAGAGAATGGATTTCAATCTTATTCTAAGTGGGGGTGATAAAGGCCTGCACTGACATCCTGCATTTACTCCCGCCAGCCTATCCCACTAGCCACCCTAACTCCTTGGAGTAGCCAAGGCCGTTCTCCGTGTGCCAGGGGGCACAGCTGTTCCAGTGATAATGATAGTGAAGATGATGCTAAGGCAGGTGATGCATATATGGATGTGCTAGAGCATGACAATGATGATGATGATGATTATGGGTTTTCTCTATGATCTTTAAGATCAGACGGCCCATTGCGTAGACCCGTTTTAATTCTTATGTCTAATACTTGCAGTGTTGTCTTGAAGAATAGAACGATTACACTATCACTGTTACAAAAATAAACTTTAGAAGTGAATCCAACACTGGATACAGACACATCAGCAGTCATGCTGCTGGTCTATCAACCAACAATAATAATAATAATTCCATCTCTTCCCATGGATGCTCTAAGAGCCTACTAAGGAAATAATAATAAGAGAATGGGACGCAGCAATCTTCGTCTGCCCAGTGTGGTAAATGTTAAGGAAAACACCCCCTTTAAAGAAGGAGACGACTCTCTAAAGCTGATGATGATGTGAACTTGTGAAGAATAAATAACAAATACTGAAAAGCAGACATTTTTGAGTCAGCTTGCATAATATACTTAATGTACAAGTTTTATCAAATAAATTAGAGTAATATATTATCAATTAATCAGTAAAACACAGCATATTTGAGTCTTATTCGAGCGTTTAAATAAAAGGGATTAATTGATACGATAAAAATGTACAGTCACTGCTGCAGGGTCTTATAGCATTAAATGAGACTATCACTCATAAGTCATTAGATGAGAAAGTACTTACTAGAATATTACAGTGGCTCGCGACAAATTAGTAAATGTTCAAGATGCACTAAAATTGGAGTCAACTAAAATAAATAATTGAAAAATTAGGTTAGATTTCGTTTACGCCAGGATTTTCCAAAGAGTATATGCGTGTTAGTCTTGGCCGTTATTAAAAAAACGATGCGGGATATCGATGCCAGTACCCGATGCCGGCATCCGATTCCACAAATATAGATAACGGATGCGCACCGTATGGATCGCGTTGCGTTGCCGCGATGCGGAGCGGATTGCTCGATGTGATGCGGTCTCGTTCGCACGCACACCGATACAATCACCGATGGGCGATGATGCCGATATTGACCGAATCGTGCGTGGTCTCCACCGTGGAGTATCTTTTAACGCCATCTATTGGATTTGCCTGTAATTATTCGGTTAAGAGAATTTATTTTTTAACTTTTTTGTCGATAATCAAGTATTGATAAGCAACTAACAGGTGGCAGTAATTGCCAACGCGAAAACTAAACCAAGTTCAAGGTCATGTTTGTTAGTTGTTTACGTTTTTTCATGCGCTAACATTCTTTCGCGCCTCAACTCTTCTAAACATTATTATCTTTCAGTGTTTCATAGTTCGTGTCTTAAAACATTGTGGTTTGAGCATATTAGTGTATTCACAGTAGTGTATATATAAACTGTAGCTAGGTATAAGTATAAATATATAAATTAGTGAATAAGTGTAGGTAATACATTAATTAGGTACCTATAAGATATCGAAACGACGAGAAAATCTGATTTGGGAATATTACACTAAAAAAAATTAAACGAAATTTAAAAATGTAATAATAAACGTACCTACCTAACTGATTACTAACTGAATTATTTTTAAGTGTATTTATTTTACTTTAGAAAATTCAGTAAAAACGCATAAAACCAAAATATTGTTGTGCATCTATTCATATCAATCAAAAAGTAGGTAGAAGCAACGCACATCGCCTAGGTAGGGATCCAACTTCCAAGCCAATCGTATCATCTGCATCAGTTTACAATATACCGTAACCAGAACACTGCGCAACGATGCCAAAAATAACGATGCGGGAATCGGATGCCGGTGCCCTGATAACGATGCGCATCGGTATCAAAAAATAGCGAAAACGCCCATCACTAATGTGTGTATAGTATAGTGTTCTTTTTTTTTTTAAGGCTGTGGATTCTTGTCCTTTAGCCATGTCTTATTGTGTTCACTTCTTGGTTCACTTTGTTCTTGAATAAGCTTTGTTCACATTCACTACTTAATTGGTGTTTTCCATCAACATAGAATCATATGGACGGCGGACATTCACAAAACGCCTGTCCATTTTCTGTTGGTGTGAGTATTTAAATATGCATTAGTATGCGTGAGTAGGGAAGTGACCCCTATTGCACAATATATCGATATATAATAAACCTAACCAAACAGTGCTGCAGAATTTCGATACTTTTTAGTTTTAATACAATAAAGAAAATTAGATATTCGTAGAACCAGAAGACGCAGCTTAGGCCGGCCCCCACTTGGTGGACCGACGATCTGGTGAAAACTACGGGGAGCTGATTGATGCAGGAGGCGAGTGGCCGCTCAAGGTGGCACTCTATGGGGAAGGCCTATGTTCAGCAGTTGACTTCTTCGGGCTGTTAATGATGATAATGATGATGATGACCCTAGTAAAAGTATATTGAAACATTATATGAAATAACGTTTGTAAGTAACATTTTTATATGTGTGTTGCCAGTGATGTCTTATGGAACTGAGACGTCGTCTCTAACTGTTGGCCTCATTACTAAGCTCAAAGTCGCGCAACGAGCTATGGAGAGAGCAATGCTCGGTGTTTCCCTGCGAGATAAGATCCGAAATGAGGAGATCCGCAGAAGAACTAAAGTGACCGATGTGGCTCTTAGGATTAACAAGTTGAAATGGCAATGGGCAGGCCACATCGCTCGTAGAGCTGACAACCGATGGGAAGAAAGGTTTTCGAGTGGCGACCACGAACTGAAAGACGCAGCGTAGGCCGGCCCCCCACTAGGTGGACCGACGACCTGGTGAAAGCCGCGGGGAGCCGATGGATGCAGGAGGCGAGCAGCCACTCTAAGTGGCGCTCCCTGGGGGAGGCCTATGATCAGCAGTGGACGTCTTCAGGCTGTTCAAATAACATTGTTCCATAGTAGTTAGTTTTAATTTTACATTCGCGTTTTCTTATTCTATTCATTAAAATGATAGTTAAATTTGTAAAAAGGGTTTCGTACCATTATCTATAAAAACGAGCAAAAAATCACGTTTGTGGTATTGAAGCCCCTATATTTATTTTAGGGAAAAATATAGGGGAAAAGGATGAATGGATGGGACGGGTGCGCCTGTCTCCCTTCGCCGTCCCATCTATTCATCCTTTTCCCCTATATTTTTCACTTTTGCTTCTCTCTTACCCATAAACAGGGTAAGGCATAAAACTTATAAACCCGTGCGAAACCGGGGCGGGTCAGCTAGTTTATTATTAATTTCATAACTCATATTGAAGCCAGACGACACTGGCCTACCTATTGTATTTTATAAAAGTAGGTTAGGTGCCTATTTTTAAATTGCCAGATTTACACCTACTTTTTCATTCTGTTTGCACTTTGATCTAAATCCATTCAGCCACTTTTAAGGAAAGAGATTTTCTACTTTTTAATCTCCCCAAAACAAAATAATTTTGTGCAAATGTATGAAGATTTACGAATATCGACAAAATGTAATGGACAGTGTAGGTACATCACTATTCGAGAGGCGTAAAATCGCCCATCCATATCAATTAAAGCATTAAATCTTTCAGTAATTGCAATCGCATGGTAATTAGACGGTGGAAAAAACGTATATTCTTAATATGAAATGCATATTTACTTCGAAACTTCGATGTTTAACATAAAAATAGCCAGTAAACTTTAACGTATAAAATGATGATTCTGGTTTTCCTTCGACTCCTCGGGATACTCTTGATGCACAAAACACAGCACAACATGACACAATTTCACTATTGATACAATATTTAGCCCTAATAACAATATAATCACTAAATTTTCACGTTTTATGCTCTCGCATTTAATTTCATGACACACCAAACTGTCAGAACATGACGCGCGGTGTCGGTAAGGCGACGTTGCCGTACCGACATTCGCTTTCTCGCATACTCTATGCGACGATTCGTGTATTAGACAGAGATACAAGACAGTATGTTTACACGAAGGATGCGAAACGGCAACGCCGCATTGGCAGATTTTGGCTCTCTCCATAGACCTCCATGGTGTTTTCAGATTGGCTTGGCATTTACATTCATTCTATATTTTGACACTTGTTACGTAGAACGACAAGTACATCGTACGTACCGCATATCGCGCTACCTAGGCATCGTCACCGCCGTGTCAGCGTGATTTGACAAGGCACCAGCAATAACAAGACAAGGCTTTCGTCAACGTTATTTAATTTTTTGTTAATGGAGGATGGCAAATTTTGGTTGATTTTCTTTAATTTGTTGCCAGTTTGGGCCAGATTTTTACCAAAGCTTTTAACACTACAGATAATAGGTAGGCTAAGGCGATATGATTTATACTGTGAATTATGTTGACAGAAAGACTAAGGACGACGAACGAGTTTTGCCAGTCGTTCAAGTTACTTTTACACAAAATTCGCCTTATTTACATAGCTTTTACAATACAAAATCAATAAAATTACTTTTTGTAGATTTTTTAGTCGTGTTCACGTCATAACATCAACATTCTATCCTATTTTTTTTCTTGTTTATTTGATATTTCAGACCTTAAGGTGGCTATAATTTTTATGAAAAGTATGTACGCCCGACAGACGATACGACGCCTAGGCTATTGACCAGTTGTACGTGGCGTACTTTGTTATAATGACGCATTTTGCTGACACGAATATGAACTCTAATGCCACAGCTTTAAGGATTAATCTTATCTACACTAAAATATAACAGATTGACAGTTATATTTTTTGGTCATGTGGATTTTGAGCTGGCAAATATGAACTCTCACGCGATAATTATAAGGTCGAATTTCATCTACATTAAAATATAACGATTTTAAAATATATTTTACGTTTGAATAAAGTTTGAAGTTTGTATCTTTTATGCAATAACATCGGGATAATATTTTTATCTATACTAAATATAACGATCGTAGATGATGATGTAAGTATTACGTACGCCGTACGATACGATCGAGTGAAGTGAGCATAGATTTATATATCAGGATATGCCCGAAGGAATATTTTATTTTGTCAAAATGGCGTGGGAAAAGTCAGCGCCATCTATTAGATTTCGCGTGAACTACGACAAGTTGAGAAAATTAGGTGACTATCGCTGCCATTATGTACCGTCAATGTTTATGTTTACAATGATTATTCCAAATATAAATTCGATTATTTTGTTACAAAACAGAGTGTAATATTGAAAATATTGTATTACTTGAGGTAAGAAACTTGGTCTTTCTTTTTACTGCGCTTTTGAGTATAGATTGTGCAACCCTTCACAATACAACTTGGCATATTTTGTTTGTGACATTCGACCGATGCCTTCTAACTTCCATCACAGACTGAGTGCTAGTGGATGCCAATCTGTGAAATTGGCTCCCACTTTGAAGCGACGTTTTAACCTGTTATTAGGCCTGTCCTTAATATATAAAAGTGAAGTGAGTTCATTGTGAGATTTGCTAGAATAATTTGACTCGATTTTCGTTTGACTGTTGTTGTTATTTTTAAACAACAGTCAAACTAAAAATCTGTTTTAATTGCAAAAGAAATTAAGTTACTGCGTTCGTTGTTTATTACTTTGTCGTTAAGTTAATAGTAAATTGGAGTGATTGTAAATAAGTTATTAGTGTAATACATACATATTTACATCCATATTTTATTTTTTGGCTATACATATTTTTTGTGGGTAAAATACTTAATTAGTTTTGTGTAAATATACTGAAAGGTATACGTACCTACAAAAATTCATAATATAATTTATATTACAGCACTTTAAAATAACTGTTAGAAATATACAATATAATGTAAATTAAATTATTTAAATATAGCAGTAAGAAAACAAACGCTATGCTAAAAGGATTTTCCTAAGAAGCACAGACTAGGTAGGGGACCATTAGGGGACTAACAAGTCATGAACAAGTCACTGATTTTTTTTTCTATAGTCTGTGTAACAAGTCTAATAATGTCTATGATCACAGAGTATAGTAGATTTTTTTTCTCTAATCTGTGTCTTTGATAGAAACTGAATAAAAATGTATCAAGTAAATTATATACTCTTTGTTTCCTAAGGACAGACTATATTAGATTATCTTTTAGAGTTATTATCTTTTAGAGTATCTTTGCTAGACCCCCAGGGGGTCATACCAACTCTTTGAATGGACCTGGAACCACAGAGTACAGAATGTACTGGAACCGAGTATACATAATATAAGTTCCTTGACTGGAACAATGGCTGGAATCGGAATATGGAATGGTCTGTTACAGACAGCTGACGATTTGGATTTCTTTCGGCGGACTTTTTTTGACATGGCTTTTGGCTTCATTCCATTATTTTGACATTTCGTGAATTTGATGTCAAGCGCTACGTATTTCTTCGTATAAAAAGAGATTTTTGCAGTTTTTCATCGTTTCTCAACGTTTTTAAATCGAGTTCAACTATAGCAACGCTATATCAGACCGCCGTTGCTATTTAACCGACAGCAAAGTTAAGAAAATCCGCGAGAACCATGTGACACGAATACGAAAAAGGGCTTCCAGATCGTCAATGTGACAGAAATGTTTTCTAACATCGGGACCGTCCAGCGCCACAACACAGCCGCAACGAACGCGAAGCGCGATCCACGGCCGGAGATATAGAGCAAGCAGGTCAAAAATGTGCGCGAGATGGCCAGCTCGCCTCCGAACCCTAAAGAAGGCGAGGAACTCGGAGCCACCCCCGAGCTCACGGAGGAAACGGGTAGCGAACGCGCGCCCGCCGCGCAGAAGAGATTCATAGCGCCGCCCGGGTCGCAGGTACCCTCGCGGTTGCACTTTGTGTCGCTGGGCCCCACCGGGCCTGCCGGCGTCAAGTCGACTTTCCGCACGGTGAAGAAGGCTCGCCACGTGCCCACGCTGCCTCGCAAGCTGACGGCTGCGCCCGGCCCGGCTGCTGCCTCGTCGGGCGCCGCCACGGCCGCCGTGCCCTCTACTTCGTCTCCCTTGCCTTCTACCTCTACTTCCGTGCCCATCACCTCGAGTGCCGTGCCTTCCACCTCGTCTCCCTTGCCCTCCACATCGTCTGCCCCGCCTGCAGCCGTGGAGCCTCCGCGCCGCACGCGCCGCGACCAGGCGAAGCGCCATGCCTGCGACACCTGCGCCAAGCGCTTCACCAGCCCCGGGAAACTCAGCCAGCATGTCCTCTCCCACACCGGTGAACTGCCCTTTCCATGTGAGTTTTGTGAAAAGCGATTCAATTCTAAATTTAAGCTTGCTCGCCACAACCTCATTCACAGTGAAGCCAGGGCGTTTGCTTGCAATGTTTGCGGAAAAACTTTCAATCGCAAAGACCATCTCACAAATCATGTTAGAGTACACAACCCAGTTAAGAATCTGTACACATGTGAGAAACCAGATTGCAGAAAGTCATATACCTCATTGATGAGCTATCGCAAGCATGCAGCCCTGCATTCAGTGGAAGAGGGTAACCTGCAGTGTAAAATATGTGATAAAGTTTTTACAAACCGTCAGGACATTGTCTATCATCTTAAGATCCATACCGGCAGTCGTACTGTGAAGAATGAAACAGATAAGAAATTCACATGTAACTATTGTGAGAGGAGGTTTTTTACTGCAAAAGACGTGCGGCGTCATCTGGTGGTGCACACAGGTCGGCGGGATTTTTTGTGTCCATACTGCCCTCAGAAGTTTGGTAGAAAGGACCATTTAGTGAGGCATGTGAAAAATGCACACCCTGATGAGTCTTGGCGGTCTGCAGCTGTTGGCACATCCAGCGAACCTACACCAGAGGCTTCTGCTTTTGAGGAGACATATACAACTGAGTTTCCACTGGAGGGTACCGAGTTTGAAATCTGGAAACATCCCTCACCCAAAGAGGGCACATCAGAGTCTGGCCGAACGAGGGTACCCTCAATGGAGCTCATAGTAGAGGTAGAGTCATCGAACCTTGATATCAAATTAGAGCCTGATGTAGAAGTGAAGGTGGAAGGTGGTGATCCCCTCATAAAGCTGAAGTCACCAACATCGCCAAGTTGTACTATGCTGCCGGTGGGGGCGGAATGTGAGTTTCCGCTGGTGTATGTAGTGCCACCGCAGTACTCCCAAACGCCGTCTGACTTGCCTTATCTGACGACGGAGGAGTTGCCTGATACAATGGAAGCGCATTTGCTTGACCCTGATGTTGAGCTTTTCAATCCAGGCGAGGGAACTTCAGGACTGTCTACTCAGGTGCTACAAGGCCTTCTGGAGGAAAGAGAGCCGACGTATGCAGCTGAGGAGAGCAGCAGTAGCAGCGGGCGCTCGCAACAACGCCTGCCAGCCTTCACGCAGGCATTCCAGACTGCCCAGAGCTCCAAGCCACCGCCGCCTCCGCCCCCGCCACATTAACCTCGCCTCACCTTCTTTGAGCCTCGCTACAATTCCGGATTGACCGGTCAGCTCAACTAGGAGTAAGTACAATATTTATAGAGCTTCTTGGTCAATTTGGGATTGGAACAGGCTGAAGCGTGAGATTCCTGCATTTAGCTTATGTGAGTACCGAACTACCTCACTAGGTAAGGTTGACCTAAGCTGTAAATAGTCTCTATGCAGTAGTAATGTTGATTATAATAATTTTGGACTTGATATTTCGATTTTGTAACATAGGAACTCGGGGGTGAGAGCGACCTCCAGTCTAAATTGCCAAATTGTATATTCGTACGTTGGTTATACCAAAATATTTCCGAATTCTACATGAATATGTGATCTAGTCATGTATGTACTTTCGGAATTGTATATTGTTAATTTATAGTGTACATGTTTATGGGGGACCAACTCTGTAAGCTGTTAGAAGGGGTACGGTAAAGTGGTTAGTTCATGATTGAGTCCTTCGGGAGAGCCCGAAGTCAGAATGTTTGTCAGTTACAGAGCAGAACTGCGAGAATATGGCTCTTGAGGGCAGCGAGCTATTATAATATGTTTTAGAGAGGTTCGCTGTCTTCCACGCGATATAATACAACAGAGAGCATATATCTTAAAAAACAATAAAGTAATTTTCATTCTGCCGGAGTAGGTTAACACCAGATCTGTTAAATTGTAAAGTGTCTATCATCATAAGTGTTAGTGTTCAAAATGGAGATACAATTGAAGGGTATATAATTTTAAGATATGAATGAACAGAGTACTGAGAATCCATAGATTCAATATAGCAACAAAATGCAATAAATATAAATCAGAATTACCTCAGAAGCAATACTGCTTCCTCATAGAAATAAATAAATAATAAACAAGACTTAAATAAAATAGATCAAGTTAAGCTCTTTATGAACAAATGTATGTACGTCATGTGATACAATATGCAACTATTTCATTTTAACAAAAAAATGTGCCAAATGTGTAAATCCTAATAGAGAGCTAAGAACCCCGCAGAATTTCTGCTAATAAAAAAAGGTGGCTGCATAGCCCTAAAAGTAGATTATAACTGATCGTTTTCGTAAAATCATACAGTAAGTTTTATGACAAACTTACAACCTCCAGATAAAAAAAATTGAAAATATAAAAAAAAGTTTATATAATTCTCCAAAAATCTTGAGAGTTAAAGAAACAAAAATTTTGCTGTGACGCAATTTAATTGCTGACGATTTGCGAACGTATTTCTCAAAATTATACACATTATAAAAAAAAAGTGCAAAAGCTCTTCAGAATTGAATTCGCTAGAAGCTCGTAAAACATGTGATTTGCAATCAAAATGTTACTTGCTTAGTAACGCACAAAAAAAAAAGATTTTCGTTACCTTTCATAAAATCATTTGTCTTGGCATATGTTTTAGAGTTATGAGCCAAAACATATTAATTGTTTAGTAGTTTACATGTGTCCAGATGGTCGATTACACAGGACTAGTACTGATACAGCATTTGGTTAGAATGAAATGGAAGGATATTATAGCAAAATTATTAGGTGCCTTGCATTTCTGGTCAGGTTACAGCACACACTTTGAATTGTATATTAGAAAGGGTATCTTTTCCTTTGTTCAAATGTTTGATTAATTACCTGTCTTAATAATCAAAAGTCCAAATCTAAATTTTGAAAACTACCTGATTTAATATAATTTTCAGGAATGTTTTCATGTTATCAAATAGGTAGGTACTTCAGGATAACAAATATTGAAGGAAAAAAAAAAATCATGGCAATGAAGCACACAATGTACCAAATTAGTTTTATATATAACAAGTATATGAATGAGCTTTTTGGTGCATCGGCACTTCGTGGTTGACCACGTTAAATTATATCGTGTCTGTGATGCTTACCACTGTCATGGGGTCCCATCAGGTACAAACGAAAAATAGCCCGACCTTGAAAAAATGTAGTGATCGTGTCTAGAGAGTTACTAGTTAGTGTCCAGTGTATTCACTTGGTCCAATACTTCGCCACGCAATAAATGTCGCTTGATAATCTTGCGTTATGCAGAAATAAAATAATTCGTAAAATAGCCCGCGTTATTCCGTTGTATGGGATGAGGCGTCTGTGCTGTAGGTATTATATTATCTGGGCCACTGTATAAACGCAGTTACCTGAAGAGAGTGAAAAGATACCTTTTTAATATTTTAAAATATAGTGTAGGTATGGATGACTCAAGAACATTATTGTCGATCAAAGACGGTTTTTATTAGATGTAAAAACTTACATAACACACATTATATTTATATACTAAAAATAAACCTAAAATATTAAATATAAAACTCGGTGGCGAGAAAAGTTCTCAGAATGCTGGCAGTATTACCACGTTTAATGGCAATGCTTGTCCAAAATAGAAGCCAGCATTCTGGCCGCCTGATGCCTCTATTAAACGTTTGGCCAAGTCCCCGTACGTTTCCATGGCAGCGAGCCTCCACGGACTCATTGTCTCCAGTCTCCACCCCAAATGGCACAAATATGTAGGCCTTGGGAAGGAGTGCATATCTGTGCCGTTTGAGGTTTTCGGCCTTGATGGCGGCTGCGCTGGCTTCAACTATTGTTAAAGGGAGATGGGACAGAGCCAAGGGGCCTAGAATCTAGGGGATGATGGTCATCCCGTCGGGTCTTTTGCCGTCAAGTCTAGGATTTATAAGATAATAATATTATCGTTCAAGTCGGTGTGCCGCGGTGTTCATCCAGTACTTTTTATACGGGACAGTCCTTGAAGTCCGAGCCCGCCCACCATTTCACCACAAACAGCAATGAGGGACTTGGCTAGGACTTGATCAAATGAATGTTCGATATTACTAATATCTTCTATAGGTACCTCAGAATCATGGATATCTATTGTCATCTTCAATTATCCCTTTGATATTGTTTCGAAAGAATCTTGATTTATTATTTTGGAAATTGCGAAGTCTAAGATCAACTGCTACTTAGACCCAGTGAAAAATATTGTCGAAACATGTCAAGATTTTGAATATTTCATTATGCCGTCGCTGTTTCCCACTTAGAGCATTTACAATATGCTCTAAGGTTTCCCATGTTTTCGGTCCTTATGTGCCTACATGAGCTAGGTTCCTAGCTTTAATTATTCTATGCTTTATTGCTTAAAAGTTTGAAACTATTTCTATAGACCGAGTCCTAATTGTAGAATATTCATTGATCACTTCGCAGTCGCGGTAAATAATACGAAACAATTTGAC
The DNA here is from genome assembly GCA_963580505.1 of Ennomos erosarius. Taxonomy (NCBI): domain Eukaryota; kingdom Metazoa; phylum Arthropoda; class Insecta; order Lepidoptera; family Geometridae; genus Ennomos; species Ennomos erosarius. Next base: position 5,162,941 of record OY756999.1, on the reverse strand, counting down.
TTTTACAAAAGCGAATAATAATTCAAGTATTTTATGTTAATAATTAGGAAATGACAATAATGCTCTTCGAGTGGTAGAAAGTCGAAGTCTCATTCCTGGCACATTTTAAGTAAAAATATAATATTAAGTTTCGATTATTGGTTTTTTATAATTCAGTTACTTATAAATGTTTGGCGTCTAGTAATGGCAAGGATAATACATACAGACAGAAGATCCATTGTACACGCTGCATACGTAGATTATTATGTAAATATTTCTAATCTTTTTTAGGTTAATAGGACTGTAAAAAAATTTAATCTACCTCAAAAAAAAACTTATCTTGTAGAGTATGTTAGGTTAGTGAAAAGTTAGGATTTTTCTATATTACGCGAAATACAGGCAACCTAAGGGCAGGTTCAGATACTTTTCGGAAATAACAATCACGTATATCTAAATAATATTTTTTATAAGTTTTGTGTGCTGCATATCGAAATCTTTATTGATATAAAACCTTATATATATGATTATTTTTAATTTCGTGCTTTATTATTTTTATATTATGCTCTATAAGAGCCTCTTGATTTCGTTATTTGGGATAGTTTTCGAATCAAGTTAAATATTACGTGACAAGTATCCATTCGACAGAGATCTGGGTTTAAAAGTTTCAAAAATACGTAAATAATTCAAAAAATACTAAAAAAATATTTAAATGTAAGTTTTATTAATTCGCACATCTAATGCATCGTAAGCAATAAAAAGAAAAGATATTTTTGATATTGATTATTACATTTATTACATAAAATATATATCCCGAATGCAAACATCAGAAAATATTTCTGCAAACATGTTTTCATAGAAAATTTCAGCGGTTAGCGTTTACGGGTGGACTGCTTCAAAGTTCTAATTTTGATTGAAAACATTTTTGTCAAATCCTCAGGATGATGGCTACAGTAAAATTATTATGTTCTGTATATTTATGAACATTGTTTTGTTATCAGGCCCGTATCCTTATCCACTAGTCATACACAATAGCAGCACATAATTTTAATCTCAAATAAAATAGACAAATAATAAACAAGTGATATCCACCAATCTGATAATAATCCACCAGGCTATTCAGTAATTAATAATTGCAAATCAAGTACAAAATGTATAGTTATATTATATATCAATCGGCTGTGGAATAAAATTCAATAAGTCTGTCTTCTGGTTTCTGGTACGTTGGTCGAAGTTAAGCTCTTGTCAACCTTGAAATACTGAACGCTCATTGGTTGCCTGTCTGTCATCGGCTTTTTTCAACCAATGATCGTTCAGTATTTCAAAATTGACACGAGTTTAACTTTAACAAACTTACCAGAAACCGGGGTTAAGTATTTGCATTTAATCAATCAATCATATTAATTCATGACTACAAAATTGTTTTTCGACTTATTGCATTTTGCTCTACACCCCGTGGATGTTATATTTTGATATAGACACCTTTGTATTATACATTAGTATTGACACAGAAATATACAACGACATAATGCAATATTATATATATTTTTTAATATTTTAGATAGTAACTCTTTTAATGGTTAACATATCAAAGACTACTGTAGCATAATTATCTGAAAAAACTAGGTAGATAACAGATTTCATTTTTAATGTTGTTTAGGCGTAATACAATAATTGTTACATAATATCTTTTATTGGAATTCCAGTTTTCGCAGAGCCGGTCACTGTCACTATACTTCCTTTTTATACTTAATCTTTAAAACTTTGTTACATTTGACTTTGTGCTTGGATATGTAATATTGAAGTTCGTTACATATTTTTATTTAATTTATTTTACAAATGTCAAATGACGATAAAATGTGTAACTGTTGTTTAAAACACTAAAAGTGTTCATAATATGCATGTAGCTCAGATATTTTAGAGAGTCCCCATAATGGCATAGAAGCTAACAAAAATATAGATACATAGATTTTCGCAATCTAAAATTGCTGAGATTATGGGGTCAAAACATTGCTATCATTATACCTTTAGAATGTTTGAGCTCTAGTGTTGATGCATAATTATTTTTCTAATCTTTTTAATTCCACCTCCAGTTTTTTGTACCTAGTTTTATATTTTGACGGTAATTCGAGTTTGACTCGGTGTACTTTTGTTGTGTAAAATACCAAATACTTACTTACATAAATTTTTTATTTTTTGCTTACATATTTCGAATATTTTTTTGATTTTTCTGTTTGTATGTAAGTTGTTAGCATCAACGAAAAAAATTACGAGTAATATTAACTTGTGTTCATTATAGCGCATAAAAAATGTGCGTGAATAACAACAAAATCAAGGAGCTAGGAAGTAAAGCTTGATAATGCGATGTTACAAATATAAACTGTATTTATATTTATCATAATAAAAAGTTACTGCTAATAGGTATTTGTATGTTGTCTAACAACATACAAATCATTAATAAGTATGTTTTAATTCCAGCAAATTTTTCAGTTGATTTTTTTTTCATGAAACAACTATGTTTTCAATTTCAAAGATGTGTAAAAGTAAAAGATTTGACTTATCAGGTTTCACTTATAAGCCGCCTATTAAAGTTTGACACAACGAGTATAATTAAAAATTATTTGGAACATCACGAAAACTGTTTACGATAACTTAATAGGTTTTAGATTCGGCATAAATACAAAATACAATAAAAAAATGTTGGATTTTATTTTTGTTGGTTAAAAATGGCTATTTCAATAACAAGGTGTAGTTTCGCTTATAAAACCATCGTCAAGCCATAAACATCTAGTAAATTTTACTCGTCGCTATTTAAAAAATGTTTCAATTATTATTTCAACATGGATATACTATATACGTAATTTTGGTACATAACATAGGGGCCTTATTAAATAATATTAATAAAATTTATAACGAGAAAATAATATTAGAAATCTATGGATATAAAAATGAATATATTTTTGTTACCTACGCTTTTATGAGTTATGCAATTATGCATTTCATATTGATAATAAAATAAAATATGAGTCAGTAATAGGTTTTTATAGAAAACGGGTAACTGGTGTTAAAATTAATTGGTGTAACACTTCAATTTTTTTATTTGATTGTGTCAACACTATCGAACACCTGTATAGCATACCATTTGTTGGTACATATATTGCATAGTAGATATGTCACCGCATTATTATAAAAACCGTTTATAAAAAAAAATGCGGTTGTTAATAAGCTGTTGATTTATTGCAAACGGGCAATGAGTTTCACAATAAAACGGTCGATATTTCGGTTGTTTATAACAAATGAATCGGCATCACTTTGTTTTTTGTAATTGTGTACTTCTAGTGTGGTCAAAACTAACCTACAACTCCTCCTCGCTTCGCTCGTCGTACGTCGGTCACTAGTGGCTAACCTACTGGTTAGCCACTAGTGACCTTAGAAAAACAATAAATTACAGCAAAAATTGGTGCATTGTTCACAATTAAACGCTGCTTAACCCCGTTTTTTTATATACTCGCCGCTGGGCACCGACTGTTTATAAATAATCGAAATATCATCCGTTTTATTGTAAGACTTTGTGTCAGTTTGCAATAAATCGACACTTTATAAATAACCGGTTTTATTTTCGTTTTTTATAAACAAACTGTTTTTACAATAAGACGGTGACAGATATATTTATTTTGAAAAATAAATAAATAGTAAGGAGTCAACTGTTTCATGTTTTTGAAATAGGTCAGTAACCTAGAATTTAGTAGAACCGATATTTCTAGAATCTACAGAAGTTCATGTCAAAAAGTCCGGATTTAACACTAGTGACCCAACCCCATAGATGCATTTCGTACAGTAATTATTACATTTCAGTACTAACAAAATCCTCACAGGATAAACCTACTATATAGTAAATTACAAATTCTGTACCTGGTTGATTACGATGTAAAATTTTTCATTGTAATAAATATTTGGAACACCATTATGTTTCTTGTTTTATTTTTTTAGTTGTTTCCAGCTATTAAGGAGGTAGGGAGTTTTTCTCGAACAAAAGGACCTAAAGAATATTTTTAATTCAGCTAGTCCGATCACATTATGAGGGCATCCATAATATCTACGCGTATCTGGGATTTCATATAATTATTTTACGATATCTATACCGTGGTGGACCGATAATGTTAGAATTAGCAAGCTGAAATGGCAACGCCCACGCCACAGCTCGTAGAACTGACAACCGATGGGGAAGAAAGGATCTCGAGTGGCGACCACGAACCGGGAGACAAAGCGTAGGCCGGCCCCTACTAGGTGGAGAAAACCGCGGGGAGCCGATGGATGCAGGAAGCGAGCAGCCGCTCAATGGCGCTCTCTGGTGGAAGCTTATGTTCAACAGTAGACGTCTTCAGGCTAATGATTTCATGGTGTTCGATATCGACTCGAATACAATTATTATATTACTGTAGTAGTATAAAAATTCGAATCTCGTTAACCCATTCAATGCCGGCGACCCTCCAGGAGGGTTCACCTTCACCGCATTCGCGGGCCCAAGAACCCTCCTCGAGGGTCCATCTTAAAAATATGGTTTGTATCGTAAATACACAATAATAAAATCAGAAAAATTATTACAGCGTATAATTTAACAAGACGAATTTAGTGCACACATTGGTTTTCAGGTTTAATTTAAACTACATGCTGGTGTCAATTTGTGCGGTACACAATAATTGTGCGTACTTATATAGATTTGTTCCATTAGACGGGAAAAGAAATCAGGGAAGACAGAGAAAAAGGTGGAGAGATATTTTTACGGAAATATGTGGACCAGACTGGATGCAAAGAGCTAGGAAAGAGAGGAATGGAGAAGGATAGGGGAGGCCTATGCCGCAGAGGCAACTTCTGCAAAAATGTAAAAGTAATTAAAGTAGTGTAAAAACGTATTTTTTGTATGCAGTAGAAATAAAGGCTTTTTATTATTATTTATTATTATTATATAGATTTGTGCGACTACAAAGATGGCGAATAATGCAATTGCGAATGTTTTAATATTACCTATAAATACTACTAATAGCTAATCACATTAGTTCCATTGATTGTATAGTAAGACTTGGATGAGGTACTGCTGACTAAGCATGGTACATTTCACAAGGAGCAGGTGAAAAATCATGACTATATAAATCATAAATCACTCTGCTACTTTTTGGAACATACTCTACTAACTAATCACAATGTGATTAATCACACTTAATGAATCGTGGCTTCGGATTCCATAATACGAGAGAGTAGCATCAGCGGTGAATATCAAAACATTTAGTTTTGTTTATGCTTCAGAAAACAAACTTCAACAGATTTCTTAGGTATTAAAAATCGTGGGAATGTGCACGCGGCTATCTCGCTCGCACGCTCGTGCAAAAACATGCAACCGGTAACTAACCTACCAGAGACTATAACCGCTAACACTGAATAACCTACCCACAGACATTAAATTAGGGTGGATTTTTTCACCAATAGTTAAGGTATCCAATGGTTCAAAACTAACAAATTTAGACCATTAGATAGAACTTATTAGAGTTTTTAATTATTGACTACCTTAACTATTGGTGAAATAACCTAGCCTTAGATGTCTGTGTACCTACCGTGGTGAGGTTATCGACCTCGCCGAGGCCGCCCGGTGTGTATTCTGAAACGGCAGCATATTTTGTTTTACATTAAAAAATAAATACCTAATTATCTAATGCGTATTTAAATAGTTACCTTTGATGTTAGGTTGTTCCCTCAGTCTGACCATTGGGCGACGGAGATAAATAAAAAATGTGCCCTATCTCCTCACTACGCAATTCTTGATATATTTTGCAGTGCGGAGAAAGGGTAAAGCCAATTTCAATGTCCCAACTGACTTGAAATATACCAACATATTATTTTCAGTATGGGTTTGTGTTTGCAGTTACCTACCTCATTCATCTGATTGAAGTTCAGTTTTTATTTCGTAAATACTATTTTTCTAATAAGTAAATAAAACGAAATAATGCAGCCATTATAGATGAATTACATTTTTATTGCTGATCAAATCTTTAACAAATAACACACTTAGTACCAGAAATAACGAAATAAATACCTAATCCACGGTAAACAAGAAAACAAAATGCAGTCAGAAATAGTTTAGTCTATACACGAAGTTTCTATACACAGCTTATACAGTTTACTATAATTTTACAGATTATACACGTAAATATACACCAACGGTTATTACACGAATAACGTAAATTTTTCTATTCAAGTATTTATAGACTTGGAACTACGAACCTGAATTTGAACTAAATTAAAATTGTACTAGAATACTATTACCCTCCCAAGTAAGCGCGACGCTCACAAATAATGAGGCGTTTTATTAAAAAAACTAAGCTGTAATTTTATAAAGACCCGATAGATGGCGTTAAAATGGGGGTTTTATGTTCTGTCATTGTTAAGATAATTATGTATCGAGTTTAGTATTCTATCCTTATATTATGGAAGGCATAATACTCAAATGGCTTTCTATCGACAAATCGACAACGTACGCTGTGATCCACTCAACTGAATTTGACTTTTCCTTTTACTCCGTGGTTTGTAACTACGACCTTGTTTGAAATACGTCGTTACTACGCCATCTAGTAACAGAAGCGGAACTTAGTTTTTTTTTTAAATAAAACGTCTCATTAGAAAATAGTTCGCTCCCTAATAAGATACCGATATTTTAAGAACAGTAATTTGTGAAGACGCAATTCGATTTTTTTACCTTTCTCGCTGCTCATGAATTTTAATATAAATTACGACTTTTTTTCGGTAGATGCTTGTGGGTACCATTATGTACATAATATATTCAAAATCCCCCCTCAAAATTGTTGCTCGTTGCATTTACGTATTACATGCGCAAATAATAAGGTTAATTTTACAATGCGTTCATAGTAAATCGTGAGCAGTCGATTTTTTTTTATAATCACATGCGAGCGAGGACGTTCTACGAATTGTTTTCACAAGTTCACTGTAAATTCGCGGCAGTACCAATCACAGAGCAAAAAAATCGCTTCGCCTCTACATGCGGAACGTCATCTCTGTGGTACCAATAAATGCAAGTAAATTAACACCAGTCACCGAATAGAAGGAATGTTTATACATTGTCCCTGCGCGGAGGCGCGACCATCTGTTTCAGTCTGTGAACAAACTGGCACGCGACAAAGAATCATTTCACTGTCCGTTTTTTCATTTTTCTCACTTTCCCTGATTTCGGGGGGTTCTTGCTTTTTAACGGAATGTCTTGTCTATCATTTGGTGCTTCTGAATCGGAGGGTCTGTCTGACTTTTTGGTATATACGAGGTTATCATTGGCATCATGGTCTGAACTGTCCACACCGTTTTCCATTCTAACGGTATTAGTATAATTTCTCGTTGGACTGACATCCATATTGTCATCCGAGTCATAGTTTCCGTTGGGCTCATGCTTTTTGTATTGGAACGAATGCCTGTAGTTGACATCTTCATCGGAATCAGCTGTTCTAGATACTTTGTATCGTCGGTTAATGTGTTGCAAAGACTGGTTCTTCTGCAACTCCCCTTGGATTGTATCTCGAATGTTTATTTCTGAGATGGATTTCGTGCAGTAGTCTTCCTTGTCCGACTCTGAGTATTTTCTGGTGAGATGCCTGTCGAAGATGGGGGGTTCCGTGGTAGGTAAAGGCTGTACGGGTGCCTTGACGAACACTTCAGGTCCTCCTCCGTAGATTTCTGTGAAGAACGTCCAAAGCTCTTCGCTGAGTTGAGCGTGGTCGGAGCCCAGTTTCAGTTGGTGAATTGTGGTGCCGTCTTTTTCCTGTAATTATTTTTATTTTATTAAAACAGAGTTTTGGAAAAATACTAGGAAGGCCGTGTGGTCTGTGCAAATAGGTCCCATCTCTTCCCGCAGGTGCCATAAGAGTTTGTGATTAGTATGTTCTGCGATCACCAAGCCGCCTCTCAAGCATGGTGATTATAGCGACCTATGATAAATAGTCCAAAGTGGCATTTAGTGTCACTTTAGATTCTGTATTTATAATTCGAACAGCAATGGAATGGAACACCTTCGTAACAACTATAGTCTTTGAGTTAGAATATTGGTAATTTTATTTATGATTTTTAAAGCAGTATCGCCTGCTCAGCGTAATTTACAGATTAATTTGTAAAGGAAAAATTAGAATCACGAGCGGGGATTGAACCCGCATCCATCCATCCCTCAAGCCGGGATATGCTTTACTTAAGCTACCGTGACAAGTGGTCTCATGTCCGAATTTTTCCTTCACCTTTATAACCAACTTTCGGACATGAGACCACTTGTCACGGTAGCTTAAGTAAAGCATATCCCGGCTTGAGGGATGGATGGATGCGGGTTCAATCCCCGCTCGTGATTCTAATTTTTCCTTTACAAATTAATTGGTAATTTTGTACAGGAATTATTACTTTTTAGTTTGCCGTACCCAAATGGTAAAACGGACCCTATTACTAAGGCTTTGCTGTCTGTCTGTCTGTCTGTACATCTGTCACCGGGCTGTATCTTTCGAACTGCGATAGTTAGACAGTTGAAATTTTTACACATGATGTATTTCTTTTTTCTGTTGCCGCTATGACAAAAACAGAAAAAAATATATTTAAGGTGGTTCCCATACCACAATCGTGATTTTTTTGCTCGTTTTGCGCGAGTCTTTCTCGCTCTTGGCCGGTTATTATTTATGTTTAGCTATAAATAATATTTATTGTTATTAAATAATGAAAGAATCTCACCAGTTTGCTGACAATCCCTGAGTTATCGACGGGCGGTGGCGGCGTATGCGTCTTGTTCCTCACGAACGCTTGCCATTGACGGAACCAATGCATGCTGATGGCGTATATCGCTCGCGGACGCTCCTGCGCCTGTAATGTTACCACAAAATACTACAAGGTGACCTTGAATTGGTATGTTATCCCGAAAGGGGGTAAATCTACACCCCAAGGTAGACAATGTTTCTTCTAAGACTTCACTAAATTAGTAGTTTTTCATTGAATAAATGTCATGTGAAGCATAACAGTTGCAGTGTCACTCGGAACTTTATAATAATAAAGTTATGCGTGACACTGTTTAAGGACCTGTGTTTAGAAATGAATTACTAGTACCTTGTTAACTCTCGTAGAAATCGCACGTGCAATTTTGAGAGTGGATTTATTTTTTATCATGAGTGTTTGGAAACACCCAGTTTCAAGTAAGGCTCAATTGCTACAACAACTTGTAGGGTATCATGGTCCCAGTCCCCCCATTTCGGGATAACATACCAATTCAAGGTCACCTTGTATACTTTTTGCCTCCTGTGCACAAATCACTTGTCCTATTATCGAACCGACCGCTTCCGGGTTATGGGAGTATATTTTGACTGTTCATCATCATCATCATTCCAAAGGCGTCCATCGCTGAACATGACTGTAGAGCGCCACTCTGAACAGCTGCTAGCTTCCTGCATCCATCGGCTCCCTCTGGTTTTGACCAGGGGGGCAACCACAACGTCTTATAGCATTATTACTTCAATCATACATTGATGAATGACGTAAAAGTAAGAATAATGTTGCAGAGCCAGAGCAGTTTTGATGACGTCATGTTAAATCGTTCACTCGAATACAACTGTCATGTCATACCTTTACATCATGTTGACACTGACGTGCGACAGTGATAACGCCATATAAAAATGTAGACGTCTCGTTCACACGCAGGAATACTTTATCAGTTCATGGTACGAATTCGAACAATATTATTGTAACTTTGAAATAATAATGCCATGAAACATGATGGTTTTGTATTAGCTTGTGGTAGCCCAGTACCTGGAAGGCGGCGTGGAGCGCGCACGGTACCTGGAAGGCGGCGTGGAGCGCGCAGAAGGCGGAGAGCTCGCGGGCGCGGCGCGTGCGCAGGCGGGCGGCGTGGAGCGCGCACGGTACCTGGAAGGCGGTGTGGAGCGCGCACGGTACCTGGAAGGCGGCGTGGAGCGCGCACGGTACCTGGAAGGCGGCGTGGAGCGCGCAGAAGGCGGAGAGCTCGCGGGCGCGGCGCGTGCGCAGGCGGGCGGCGTGGAGCGCGCACGGTACCTGGAAGGCGGCGTGGAGCGCGCACGGTACCTGGAAGGCGGCGTGGAGCGCGCAGAAGGCGGAGAGCTCGCGGGCGCGGCGCGTGCGCAGGCGGGCGGCGTGGAGCGCGCACGGTACCTGGAAGGCGGTGTGGAGCGCGCACGGTACCTGGAAGGCGGCGTGGAGCGCGCACGGTACCTGGAAGGCGGCGTGGAGCGCGCAGAAGGCGGAGAGCTCGCGGGCGCGGCGCGTGCGCAGGCGGGCGGCGTGGAGCGCGCACGGTACCTGGAAGGCGGCGTGGAGCGCGCACGGTACCTGGAAGGCGGCGTGGAGCGCGCAGAAGGCGGAGAGCTCGCGGGCGCGGCGCGTGCGCAGGCGGGCGGCGTGGAGCGCGCACGGTACCTGGAAGGCGGCGTGGAGCGCGCAGAAGGCGGAGAGCTCGCGGGCGCGGCGCGTGCGCAGGCGGGCGGCGTGGAGCGCGCACGGTACCTGGAAGGCGGCGTGGAGCGCGCAGAAGGCGGAGAGCTCGCGGGCGCGGCGCGTGCGCAGGCGGGCGGCGTGGAGCGCGCACGGTACCTGGAAGGCGGCGTGGAGCGCGCAGAAGGCGGAGAGCTCGCGGGCGCGGCGCGTGCGCAGGCGGGCGGCGTGGAGCGCGCACGGTACCTGGAAGGCGGTGTGGAGCGCGCACGGTACCTGGAAGGCGGCGTGGAGCGCGCACGGTACCTGGAAGGCGGCGTGGAGCGCGCAGAAGGCGGAGAGCTCGCGGGCGCGGCGCGTGCGCAGGCGGGCGGCGTGGAGCGCGCACGGTACCTGGAAGGCGGCGTGGAGCGCGCACGGTACCTGGAAGGCGGCGTGGAGCGCGCAGAAGGCGGAGAGCTCGCGGGCGCGGCGCGTGCGCAGGCGGGCGGCGTGGAGCGCGCACGGTACCTGGAAGGCGGTGTGGAGCGCGCACGGTACCTGGAAGGCGGCGTGGAGCGCGCACGGTACCTGGAAGGCGGCGTGGAGCGCGCAGAAGGCGGAGAGCTCGCGGGCGCGGCGCGTGCGCAGGCGGGCGGCGTGGAGCGCGCACGGTACCTGGAAGGCGGCGTGGAGCGCGCACGGTACCTGGAAGGCGGCGTGGAGCGCGCAGAAGGCGGAGAGCTCGCGGGCGCGGCGCGTGCGCAGGCGGGCGGCGTGGAGCGCGCACGGTACCTGGAAGGCGGCGTGGAGCGCGCAGAAGGCGGAGAGCTCGCGGGCGCGGCGCGTGCGCAGGCGGGCGGCGTGGAGCGCGCACGGTACCTGGAAGGCGGCGTGGAGCGCGCAGAAGGCGGAGAGCTCGCGGGCGCGGCGCGTGCGCAGGCGGGCGGCGTGGAGCGCGCACGGTACCTGGAAGGCGGCGTGGAGCGCGCAGAAGGCGGAGAGCTCGCGGGCGCGGCGCGTGCGCAGGCGGGCGGCGGCGCGCGCGCACGGACCGCACTCGTGCACGTGCGACACCGCCGGCCCGCCGCCGAAACTGCAGGTGGGAGGGAGACGGACAATGTACACCACCGATACGGCTCACTCATACATGCATGTTATAGTAGTAGCATATATAGTAGTGCAATTTTGGGAATGGATTTATTTTCTACCATGGCGATTTGGATACACCCAGTTCAAGTACTAAACAAACTACCCTTTTCGAGACACTAGTTCGTAGTTATTTAGAATATTGTCCCAGCATTTGGAATCCCCATTACGATTGTCATGTACAAAGTATTGAAAGAATACAGAAACGATTTTTACACCTTATGACAAGATCGATAGGCAAGAGAAATGAGCTGATACATTACAAAGATAGGTTGAAATATTTTAAATTAACAAACTTGGCTGATCGACGTCGCGTAACAGACCTCACTTTTTTGTATAAATTACTGAATGGACATGTTATGATTCCAGATATCTTAGCACTTATTAAATTTACTATTCCGCGCCCCAGCTACCGTTGTTGTAATTACAACTTTTTCTTTTTATAAAGCGTCATAGAACCGAAATGGGTAAACATAGCACTTACAAGAATGTCAAAACTTTGTAACCAGCTGTGGTTGGATCGCGGGATAGATATTTTTGAAAATTCACTTCGTGTTTTTAAAAAAAGGGTTTTTGTAACCCTGGAGTCGTGAGACTCCTATGCGTTTACATTTTTACTTTTTTATTGTTGGTTTCCTCTCAGGTGGGAAAGGTTTTTTGCAGCTTTCCCAATATAGATACTCTTATAGTTTTTTTTTTAGCGGAAGTATGTACACTAGATATTCTCGTTTCATTTTGTTTTTTTATATTTTATTGTTTCTTTATGTTAATTTGGAGAATTGTAAAAGCTTTTTGTTACTTCGTTTATTTAATTAAGAGTCAGGTTGTAGACAAGTCTGTTTATTATATTCATGCTGTGTTTGCCTCTCAGTGGGTTGTTACATAACACTTTATAATACTGCCATCTAGTTATTAAGACTTCACATAAAATGTATCAATCTGTTGGTAAACCAATAAAAAAAAAAGTAAGGCTCTCACAACATGTAGGGTATCATGGTCCCAGTCCCCCTATTTCGGGATAACATACCAATTCAAGGTCACCCTGTATAGAGACTTACTCAAATAATTTATTTTATAAAAGATCACTTTATTTACAATCAGCTACAGTAATAATATGGTACAAAATATTGTATTTAGTTCATTCAGAATGAACTAGATGGCGTTGTAAAGTCACAACGTTTGGCGCAGTGTGTAAACAAAACACGACAGATAATTATAATAGATTAATACCGAATAAATTGTATGACTAATTGTATGCTTATTCAAGCTGTAATGAAACTAAAATGTTATTTATATAAAGACCGAATTGTACCAGATTTACTGCAATATATTTGTATTTGTTAGGTTTAGTTTAGGTTTATTTGGGCTTTGACTTCAAGTTGAACCTAAGATTGACCCAAGAGCTTCGAGGTTTGACTATAACATATTAATATTCCCTAACTGTTCAAGACAGAGGTTGCGGTATGACGGCCGCAAACATGTGAAGGGAACCGTGTGTATAGGATCGAAATCGTGGCATTTGGTACTCTAAAATCCGGTACTAGCGCACGATCGGAATCTTTGTCCATGGAATTTTATGAAACTAAATGTAATAGTTGGCCTCATTACTAAGTTCAAAGTCGCGCCACGAGCTATGGAGAGAGCAATGCTCGGTGTTTCCCTGCGAGATAAGATCCGAAATGAGGAGAACTAAAGTGACCGATGTAGCTCTTAGGATCAGCAACTTGAAATGTCAATGGGCAGGCCACATCACTCGTAGAACTGACAATCGATGGGGAAGAAAGGTTCTCGAGTGGCGACCACGAACTGGAAGACGCAGCGTAGGCCGGCCCCCCACTAGGTGGACCAACGACCTGGTGAAAGCCGCGGGGAGCCGATGGATGCAGGAGGCGAGTAGCCGCTCGAAGTGGCGCTCCCTGGGGGAGGCCTATGTTCAGCAGTGGCTTCAGGCTGTTAATGATGATGATGAAATGTAATAAACTCATTTCTACACCATCCGTTTTTTTTTACAAAATTATTTAACATTGGAAATTGTGATTGATTCGGATTAGAATTTGAATGAAATTGGGATTGTGTTCAAGGTCCTATTGGTCACAAAGCCTCATTTACCCAGTAATCTCACTAGCTACAAAAATTAACTCACTGTTCGTAGAGTAGCTCCCACAGAGGTTGAGGAATAACGGCCGCGAACATGTGGAGGTGTGACGCTCGATCCGTTCTGACGCCGCCGTGACAGCAAACAAAGTCACTGTTGTCTATGGGACCCGGCTCCGCCCATGTGTTGAATCTACAATCATGGGGGTCCCATCAGGCACAAACGAAAAATAGCCCGAACTTGAAAAAAAATTTAGTAATCGTGTCTAGAGAGTTACTAGTTAGTGTCCAGTGTATTAATTTGGCCCAATACTTCGCCAACACACAATAAATGTCGCTTGATAATCTTGCGTTATGCAGAAATAAAATAAATCGTAAAATAGCCCGCGTTATTCCGTTGTATGGGATGAGGCATCTGTACTGTAGGTATTATATTATCTGGGCTACAATAGAAGAGACGTTGTTTAGAAACAGATTTTTTTAGTCAAAATAAATATGTGTGAATAGGCCAAAACTTCTAAGGCTGAGTTGCACCATAATCACGGTTAAAGTTACGGTCAAATTTTGACATTAGCCCGCCCTGCGAAGCGTGGAGCGGTTATAGTTAGGGTTAAAGTTACCGTTAAAGTAAGCTGGTGCAACTCAGCCTTAGTTACACCCAGGTTAACTGGAAGATAATGCTCGAGTTTTGGCGGGAACGCGGAAAAGTTCACGTCGTTGCATTGTATTATTTTCCAAAACTTTTGTTTGTTTCAGTGTTAATGTTTAAAATTGGTGGCGTTTTACGCATTAAGTGCTGAATTATGAGCATGAGTGAGGGCAAGTGATATAATGTGGTGAAACGTGATTTTTCGTGTTGCTTCCAAAACTCCATAGATGCTTGTAGTAAAGTTGCCACCACTTTGCTGGAGCATGACTTGGACTGAACTATGACTACCTGACTTAGACTGGACTATGACTATGACTAGGACATGACTGCGTGAAATATTTTATAACACGATGAAAATATAATACTTGACACTGGCTAAATACACTATGTGTGGAGCCAAAATATAAACCAAAAAAAAAAAGATAATGCTCTGATAATCATAATGTATTAAGTTCGCGTATGTACCTACATTTTACTTGATAGTGCAATAAAGCATTTTCTATCTATCTATCTATCTAATAAGCCAATAGAGCAAACCCCAACCCCAAAGAGAGGGGCATAAATACCCCTTTTTACGTGACGAGCTAGTCATTCCCCTGATGTTAAGCGACACGGCCGACCAAAACAGTTGCAGTGTCACTCGGAACTTTAAAAAAATTAAGTTTCGCGTGACACTGCACTGCGCAAGTCATCGGACGGGCCCGATAGCTCAGTTGGTAGTATCCCTGCCTTCTGAACTGAGGGCTGTGGGTTCGATTCCTACCCGAGACAAACATTTGTGTGATGAACATAGATGTTGTTCTGCGTCTGGGTGTTATATTGTAATCTATGTATGTATTTACAAACAAAAAGTATATAAGTATTGTATCAGTTATCTGGTTCCCATAGTACAAGCTATGCTTAGTTTGGGGCTAGATGGCGCTGTGTGAAATATCCACACATTTATTTATTTATTTATTTATTTATTTATTTATCACTACACATCGATGTTCATCACACAAACATTTGTGTTTACTCATGTTAACATACCAAACTCTCAATGGTTGACTATAGTCGATGATCAACATCCGACCAATGAGCGTTCACTATTTTTAAGTTAACAAGAGTTTAACTTTAACAAAGTTATAAGTGTTTTATCATACTGGACGGGCTTCAGCCCAGTGGGCCTATTGTCTAGTACCGGTCGTCTTCATCCATCGAACTTCACCACGTTTCAATGATCTTCATTACGATTATTTGATGCCGATTAAAGGGGATTGTCTATGAGCTTGGATCGTAATGGACATGAAATGAACTACCAGAATTGAACACAGAATGAACCCAATTCGCCCCCGATTTGCGTTTCGTTTCAGCAAATAAAAAATTAAGGGGCACGTGGGGCTTGACATGGGGGCATTAAAATAATGTCGAAAGATGTGGAACAGAGAGTTGTAATATGATTATTAAGCTGTAAGATGAGCTAAAGTATGTTAATATGTCTACATTTGCCATGTAATGCGCTTTAAATTTTTATCCCGAAATTATAGTAATATCGAAACGCTTTTTCTGTCCCGACTGTCAGTGTCAAAAGTGACCTACTGTTGTTGTCAATCTTCTTTTTTTATTTTTGTATTATGCGATATGCGTATGCTGCCAGTAAATGAATAATATAGCTCAAAAGGCCATTTTTAGCTATAATTTGAAAGTAAATAACTTTATTAATATTATTATATTTATGTACTTTCTTTACCTAAATCGAAAAATGTGGCCGAAGCTAAAAAATTCACATTATTTTTATATATCAATAACAGATATTTTGTGGTTGAAAAAGTTTGTGCTTTTGATTAATTTATTATTATTAATTAACTAAATAGCCCCAGGCCCGGCTTTACACTAGTCGTGGGTGAATATGAATCATTCGTATAATCGATTTATTTGCTATTACTAATGTTTATAATCGATTATGAAATTAGCAACTAATTCACTTTCATAATCGAATTACGTTACCTATTTGTACTACTAATTCTGTTTTAATACGTCGAGAGATCGATAGGTACGACAGTTGCTTTTCACAGAACAACGTCGTATGTTTTGTTTTATTCTAGTGGTAGTGAAAGCCGTGACGCTGTTTTGGTGGATTTATTTAATACGAACTTTACTTAATTTAGAAAGAAAGAAAAAAAAAGATATTTATTTGTTTTAGTTTTTTTTTATTAATATGTAGCTATTGATGACATGATGATCATTGATTGGGGAGGAAAAATCGACTTTTTAACCATCGATTATATCTTGACTAAAAAAAAACGACTATTCCAAAAACGATTTAAAGAGAAATAAATCGATTATCCTAAAATCGATATAAAAAGTCGATACAAATATCGGTTTTCTTGTAATGTAATATTGTATGTAATATTCGATTATTTATAGAACTATATAGTCATTTAAAAAAGATCGATAAGTATATAAAAAAAAAACTTTGAGTACCTACATAAGTAAATTATTTTCAGTTTCACACCTTTGGTTCCATATTCGCGATGTCTGCTCCATTCACTGCTCCACTACCATATTCAATCAAAACCAAAACGTTTGTTTTGATTGAATATGGTAGTGATGTTGCCTTATTATAATATTATCCCAGTAGAAAAAATTTAAACCAGAATAGTAAAATCTATTTTGAAATAATCGATTTTTTGATAAATTAATAGACCAATAAAAATCGATTTTAAATAGTAATCCACTTTTTAATAAATAATAATTGACCATTAAAAATCGATTATTTTTAATATCCCTGGACTTGTTCTCAACGAAATCTTGCTTCACTGCAACGCACCGTAACACGCATTTGGCCGTTTTACACAATTACTTAGCTATTCTATTGTTTTGTTGACTTGGCAACACTAACAAATTAGGCAATAGCAAGAATTGTTTGCAAAATGATATTTTCGAACTTTTCTATTAAAACTCTTACATCTAGTTAAATAATTGGGTTAGTGTAGGTAATTAGGTATTCTCTTTCAGCTTTTATGAAAATACGATATGTGATTTAAGTGAAGCGTGAAGCATTCAAATGCTGATGGCGTTCAATATCACTGGGCGGCGTTATTCTTCTATGACGAGGCAGGCTTCCGATTCAACATGATTCGTCCTTTTTTCACATCGCAACTAATTATACTGTGACATGGCTGTGACGACGCACTTGCAGTGCTGATTCGCTCAGAGGTTGTAACGATAAAAGGAGCCCTTCCGAATGATAAAAGGCTATAGCCTTCAGTTCAAGGTAGGCACCCATAAGCCAGAGAACTATACATTGCATTCTGCGTTTTATAAAGCTGCAAGTCTTGCACTTGTAGTAAAATACTGGCAGCACCACACGGGTGTTTTCTATAGCCACAAGACAATTCAAGCGGGAAAACGAGGCAGAACATTTAAAACAGACTAACTTTAAGTGGTGTTTATAAGGCCCTATTTTGTTATAGGTATGGATTAGTATGACTGCACCTGCATTTCTATATTCTGTGTAATAATTACAGCTGCACAAAGCGTTCAACTAGAAAGTTGGTGTGCTGCGCTGGCAGGGGGATTTAGGAAATACATAGTGCATCTCATACCTACCTTCAAATCTTCATTACATAGATAGGTACTCCTATTCTATGAATATGTAGGTACCTCAATAAGCTATATTTTGTTACAGGTATCTGAAAAAATACTATAATTATAGATGTGGATTATGTGGATCGACTATGGATTAGTATGACTGCATCTGCAATCCTATATGCTGCCTAATTAATTATTATAGACACACAATGCGTTCAATCAGGAAGTTACTGTGCTGTGCTGAAGGAAGATTTTGGAAATACAGAGAGCACCTCCATATCCCTGTCAGTGCATTGCAGTCATGAAAATCTAGAAATGGTGCATTCTAAGTATCTTAACAATTTCATTCTAGTATTTAAGTCTAGAGTACAAATTGATATTGTAACTTACCTACAAGGATAACTAAAACGATAAATGATATTATTAAGTAACCAAATTTACTTTATTTAATTAAACCTAAAATAAATGGTTTATGGAAACAAAAAGTATATTGTTTTACTTTAAAAAAATAATAAAAATAACATAAAAAAAGCCTTTTATTTCTTGCATTTCTTCTAAGTAGGTACCAAACGTGGGAGCTAGTTATGTTCATAATTTGTATTTTTGGATTATTACTTTATTGATTACACAATTATTAATATATTATGAAAAATTTGATTTGTTTTACTTACATACCTATTAATTCTTTATCTTTTTAACATGTCCCCGGTTCATAAAATAGGCAAGACAAATTTGATGTAGGCAGTTAACCTAAGTACTTTTAATTTTATGGCTGTATAGTTTTGGCTTAGTCGCATCAGTCTTCATCAACAGCAGTGCCAGCACTGTAGACAAGATAGTAGAGGTGTGTGTGTGATGCCTGAAATATAAGTATATTAACAATTGTTATATTATTTTTGCAATATTTAGTCAAAAAGGGTTGTCAACACATAATAGATATGATTATTGTCTGGGAAGTGGGGCCTGGCAACCTGTGATACAGACTGTTTATGCCTACATCAGGCATCTTACACAGGTTTGCAATATGTATTCTAATAAATAAATGATTAGGTATTTGTAGGGTTAGTATCCTACTTCCACTTACTATCTACCATGTGGGCTGCCTGTCTGCCCCTTTACCACTGATAATAACATTTAAAAAATAAATAGGTGTAGTACCTACTAGTATTCAAAGAAGTAGTATACATAGCTTGTCTATTCTCAGTAGTCCTTTTAACAATTCAATTGATTGAACTACTGAGATGTTTTAAAGCCTACCTCTTATAGATTGGCTATTTACATTAACACTACCTCTCTGCTTTTAGTATAGGTACTGGTAATGTAGGTAAAAAACATAAATATATCAATAATTTTTTACCTGAATTATACATATTATAAAATAAATGAATTATATTATCCTGCATGATGATTATGAAAATGTGAAAGCTTGTGCGGGTAAACTGTATACAGTATATTTGATGGTTTAACAGTTTGGTATGTTAACTAAAGATTTTAAGCTAACACATAGGATTTTTTAAACTGAATGTTTTAGTTCCACTGACTATTAATACTTTGGAAAAAATTCACTGATAGAAAGCTACCCAGTTGCTCCCACACAGATACACGCTATCTACCCATCTTTGAATAAGCTTAACATTATAACAGTTTGTTGAAGTTGGTATACTTACCTGTGTATATAATAAGTAGGTACGTATAGATTAATCCCCTTAGGTATAATTAGTAGTATCAGAGGAATAAGTAGTTAACCAAAACCCCAAAGAAAGCATGTATTAACTATTCCAATTTTATGCAATGTTTACCTATAGAAGGAGGTTGGCGTAGAAATAAAGACTAGGTACTTTTATTATAATATTACCATGCCTGCAAGTACTGCAAGGTCTTGCTTGAGCAAAGTTTACATAGTATACCTACCAGCAACTGTGGTTTTTTCAACAAGTTAATTGCTATTTTTCATCATTGTGTTTAAAGTCCTTGGACACTTATAACTGCGATTTTCATGATGAACCCACAAACTTCGTTTCAGGCAAGAAAATATATCGTCGTAGAGCCACAGAATTCACCATATATACGTATAGAGCCCTCGATAGAGCATCGATGTTAAAAAGTCCAAGGACATTAGAAGACTTCTGCAACTGTTATTGACATTTTATTCATGCAGCTGTAAATTCCACCATAAGTTTCTGTAATTCTGTGGGATAGGTATGTAGGGTGGTAGACATACTTAAATGGATAATTTGTAGCACTTATTCATTGTTTGTTTGTATTCATTGGAATAGGTAGGTACCAACGTCCATTTTAGTTCGGTGTTTTCACTTTTTCCATATATCAATGTCGAGATGCTTAAAATATCACAATAAATCTAATCAAACTTAGACCTAAATCTACACTCGTCAAATGAATAAAAAATGGAGATATAACCGCGAAAACATATAATAATACTTGAAGCCCATACCGAAATACCTGCCAGTTTCATTTGACAGATTGATTCCGATTGAGTACTGTCATTGGACTTAGACGGTACGAATATCTGTCAAAAACACTGCTTTTGTTCACTCACTCTGAATGGAGTTCGATGCCGATCGGTGGAAATCATAGCCGGTACGCTGAAGCCGACTCATCGCTTGTGATTGGCTGGCCGGCAATGAACTTCAGTACGATGAAGATCGGAATCCTTCCGCGGTAAGCCCGCAGGTCCCAAATCCCTTTGTTTCTCTCGATTTAAAATAAAAACATTTAAATAAAAATTTAGCAAAAATATATAATTAATCTCATGACATGAAAAACATTGACAAGTAAAAACATCACTTTTTTTCTCTTAATATAAAACGAGGTCCAAACACATACCTACTTAAAATAGAATAGAAGAATGCTTTATTGCACACCAAATATACACTAAGATACATAACAACACGAAAAATTTGACAAAAGGGTAGTAGAATGGGCGGTCTTATCGCTTAAAGCGATCTCTTCCAGACAACCTACTTTTGTAAGTATTCTATGTTACCTGGTTCCCCTAGTACAAGCTTTGCTTAGGGCCTAGATAATATAATACCTACAGCTTAGGGTGAGTTTAAAGACCTGTATTTAAAGTGACCAATGATTAAAAATTCTAAACATGGATTAGAATTTGTTAGAATTTTTAAGTTACCTTTAAAACTGACCCTAAGCATGATACGTTGTTTAGATTCAGATATTTTTAACCACTGATCTCAAAAAGTTTTGTTTAAATTTGTGTATAGGCAAACGTTTGGCTGCAACTAGTCGCTGATCTTTTTTATTGTTTGACTTACTTGTTGATCCACTGTTTGGAGATGTAAAATTTGATGTCGTTGGGTTCAAAGGTGTCCAGGATTTCGGCCGCTTTCTGCCGCAACACTGCCATCTGAGGGTTCACTTTTCTGTAAGTATTGCCATACTAAGTTAAAGAAAATCTCCTTTTTAGAAAAAGGATTATATCGACTTCAATTCCATTATGAGAAGTACTTGGGTGACATATTTTTAGTTATTTTGAGCTAAAACTACTGAGTCGATAAAAATAACATAAAGTAATATCCTGCTAAGGAAAATATTCAGGAACTGGGCAGCTTTCTCGCAAAGCACAAGGGTTACTTTTAACACTCAATTTCAATCGTAATAGCCATGATGACTACTTTTAAAAATTAACAAGTAAATAATACTTTCATAAAGAAGATTAAAAATGAATGCAATAATTGGAAAAATAAATAAAATCGGTAAATAAATCACGGAGTAATAAGCTTTTAAAGTTTCTACAGGAGGCATCTCCTGTCCCTTTCTCTCGAAACAGAGCGCCCCCACAGGTACTATGAAAAATCCACCTGTGACGTCACATACCAAAGATATTGTATGTAAAGCTACCACAGCTTAGTAACGAGGTACTATGACGACATTCCTCTGACGTCACTGGCCGTTTGAGCTATCTCTGTCTATTCCGGTTTTTAAAATGCTTGTAACTTTGTCGTTTTTTGACATTTTTTTAGTTTTGTTTTCACAAATGTTTATGTTTTCAGGAATATTTTTAATTTATGCAAAAAAAACACACGTGATATGCCAAGGATTGTAATGTAAAGCCACAGCTTAGTAATAAGCTACTATGAAGGAACAAGTACTGACGTCACTGCACGTTAGAACTGTCTCTTTCCATTCCTGTATTTTAAAATGCTTGTAACTTCAGATTAATTTGTAAAGGAAAAATTAGAATCACGAGCGGGGATTGAACCCGCATCCATCCATCCCTCAAGCCGGGATATGCTTTATTTAAGCTACCGTGACCAGTGGTCTCATGTCCACTCGTGTAACTTGTTAATGTTTTGGCATATATAATTTTTGTTTTCACGATTTTTTTGAGGAATATTATACAAAAATTAATGCTCTTAGAATTAGAAAGTTGAAATGGCAATGGCAGGCCACATCGCTCGTAGAACTCACAACCGATGGGGAAGAAAGGTTCTCGAGTAGCGACCACGAACCGGAAGGCGCAGCGTAGGCCCGCCACTCTGGTCAGAACCACGGGGAGCCGATGGATGCAGAGGCAGCCAGTCAAAGTGGCGCTCTCTGGGGGAGGCCTATGTTCAGCAGTGGACGTCTTCAGGCTATCCATGTTGATGATGATGTTTTTGTCACAATATTCTTATTAAAATATGTTACAAAAATGCTTTAAAAACCGTTGTTTTTTAATTATTATATTATGTTACCTGTAGAAAAGAACATAAGCCTCGCAAGCCGCGAGCTGGTGTAAAGGTAACGGAGACACACTGGCGTCATCGAACGTGTACCAGGATCGGTTATTCTTCGCGCTGCAAGTGTAATGGCCGCCACCAGCCGTTCCAGAATGACATATCACTGCACATAACTCGTACCGAGTGATCTTTGATGTGCAATCTGAAAGAAAAAGTGGCGATGGTGGTGGTTGTGTCAATAAATACATACGTTCTCTGGAAGAGATCGCTTTAAGTGATAAGACCGCTCAATGTACTACTTATGTAGTATCTATGTGTGTATTTTGGTGTACAATAAAGTATTCCCCGAGCCCCAAACTAAGCATAGCTTGTACTATGGGAACCAGATAACTGATATAATACTTAGATACTTTTTGTTTGTAAATAGATACATAGAATACAAATATAACACCCAGACAGAGAACAAACATCTACGTTCATCACACAAATGTTTGTCCCGCCTGGGAATCGAACCCACAGCCTACAGTTCAGAAGGCAGGGCTACTACCAACTGAGCTATCAGAACAGTCAAATAATATATCAAAATAAGTAATAAATATTGAACGCCCAATGACCACATACATAGATCCTGGACCCTAACTAGGATTCCCTGAATCTAGAACTCAGGAACTACGAGGACCATGGTCCTACAACACCCAGACACAGATCAAGTATTTACGCTTTATTTTCCTGTGCACAAATGCTTGCCCTGTCGCGGGAATCGAACTCGCCGCCTTCGGGTTATAAGCTGACCTGCTCAACCACCACACCACGGAGGGTGTCAAATAGACATTTTATAGACTTTCAAATAAGTAGACATTTTAATTTTATAGGATTATACAGGATGTAATTTAATTCATTAGCATAAATTAGCATACGGAATCAGTTACTTCATACGTGCTCAAGCTCCGCAGATCGTGCCCGCCTCTTAGCCGTTGCCAAGTGGGAATCGGGTTTGTGGCTGCAGGCTCTCCCTTCGCCCAATACTGGCACGCTAATCGATTCGTCGACCTTCCGAATCGCAGCATCCCTTCGTTTGGGCGCATCGTGCTGTGCTCCGCACCGCTGCCAGTGTGGCAGTGCCGTCGATCGGCTTGGTCACCACGGTCTATCATGCGTTAGAAGTGCTGGGAGGATTTCTCGTCACGCTAGTCTCAACGATATAATCCGTCGAGCTTTTGTCAGCGCCAACTGTGCGGCCATTCTGGAACCCAATGGCCTCGTACGTGACGATGGCAAAAGACCGGACGGAATGACCTTGATTCCATGGAAGATGGGGCGGCCCTTGGTTTGGGATGCAACATGTGTTGACACTCTCGCGCCGTCACATCTTCCTGGAACACAGGTTGAGGCTGGCGCGGCGGCCGAATCCGCAGAGAACATGAAAAGGCGCAAATATAGTACCCTGGACAGTGGTTACTTATTTGCGCCTTTTGGTGTCGAGACGCTGGGGCCGTGGGGATCAAGTGCTCACAAAATTTACAAAAACCTTTCGGAAAGACTGATCGAGGCAACACGTGACCAAAATGCTGGTCTCTATATGGCGCAAAGACTAAGCATTGCCATACAACGGGGCAATGCTGCCAGCATTTTGGGCACATTGCCCACTGGTAGCGGCTTCTTAGATTAAGTTTATTTACTTTAGTTTTAGATAGTTCATTTTTGTTTAGATTTAATTTAGTTTAAATCGTGTTTAGAAGAATATTTTTTTTAGCATAAATTGAGCTCATGATAGTACATCATTTATAGATGATTATTAAAGAGTAAAGAGTGTAAATGAAAATATTTTTATTGAAAATTATGAAGGTTGCCGCGGCGCTTAAGGCGCTGAATGCTCCCAAATCGACTATTTTGAACGTGATTATCTCAAAACTTATACCATTTACAGGATTGAAAAAAATGCACGTTAATACTGGTAATATCTTCTTTCCATCTGCCGAAACCGAAACACGTTTACGAAAAGTTTTCTCGATAGAAAAAAATCGTGAAGTGACCTCTAAAATTTCATTCAAATGTCCTAAAATGTTACATTATAATAAGACACCCCATTGAAATAAATCATAGTGATAAGCTATGTTTCAATGCATCCTTCTATAAGCTTATTTTTTTTAAAACAATAAACATTTTTTTTTTTTATGAGAATGAATGACGTGACGAGCTGGTCGTTCACCTGATGTTAAGCAATACGGCCGCCCATAACAGTTGCAGTGTTACTCGGAACTTTAAAATAATAAAGTTTCGCGTGACACTGCACTGCGCACGTCATCCTGAGACATCACACAGTCTAGTAATCAGATTACTACACTGTGTAATCAGGTCATAAAGTCTCATTTGCCCAGTAATTTCACTAGCTACAATGACCTTCAAACCGGAACACAGTAGTGCTTGCACACTACTGCTTGGCGGCAGAATAACTGGCAAAGCGGTGGTACCTACCTAGACGAACTTTGCAGAAAAGTCCTACCACCTGCAAAAACAAACTAATTATTAACTAATTATTTGTACCCAAAAATGGAATAGTCGAAATGCAACGCAACGTAATCGCCATATTTTTGCTATGCATAAAGCGACCCTATAAGGTACAAAATAAGTTTCAAGTTTGTCCGCTGTAATAAACGTGCTCGCATTGGGTCCTGTCAGGGCCTTAACGCAGTTGGCGCGGATGATTTTGATACATTTAAACGTTTTTATATCTAGTATGTACTATGTAAAAACAGTAATTCTTTTAATGAAATTTTGTATTGTAGCATTTGATAAAGTAAGTTATTCCATTTTTTGGAGTTATTATTATTAACAAACCAATGTGTTAGAATTAAAAAATTTTGGTCCACACGTGATCGGTATCAGGAGTAGGTACTTAGTTTCAAAGGATGCTAATGAATTCAATTACACCCGGTATATCTCAAAACGATCGCAGGCTGCCGCTAGAGGCGAGCAGCCGCTCAAAGTGGCTCTCTTTGGGGGAGGCCTATGTTCAGCAGTGGACGTCTTCAGGCTGTTAATGATAATGACAAGTAAAAATTGTACTAAATTTTACGTTCTTCCTAAAGATTAATTTTATGTTATTTACCTTTATGTGTGTAAGGCGCCATGTTTAGATCGTGCACGGGGAATGAGACCCGAGCAGCGACTTTAGCGCTGAACATAAGTTCATGCCGGAAACGCTTGAGATGTACGCACAGCACTTCCGGTAGTCGCACAACTCCGGACAACTTCACGCCGTTGCGGAGCTTGTTGCAGCGGGAACAACTGGGAAATAAAAAAAAATATAAATAAATGAAAAATACAAAAAGTAGGTGCGAAAACTTTGTTTCGTATATGGCGGGTATTTTAAATATACTTAATATGGTTTAGAAGGGGGTTTATCATTATCATCAACAGCCTGAAAACGTCCTCTGCTCCCCCCCCCCCCCACAAAGCGCCACTTTGAAATGAAATTAATTTATTTGCATGAAATATGGTAAATGTAGGTGTATAATATAAAATGATCAGCATATTCCACCAGGGCCATTATTCCGTATCGATTCCTTACTTCGAAACCACGCGAATCCTTGTCTTACATAAGAAATCTGCATAACTCTATTCTCTATGAAACAAAAACAAAACCGCGCGAAATGAATTTGGAATTGGAATTTGAACTGTCGAAAATCACAAGTTTTACCGAGATCCATTCAGAAACATCAACACATCTTAAGTTACCACCACTTATGTCAATATATTTTATTCAAAATAAAAATAACTTTAATGTAAAGTGAAGGTATTTCTAACGCTGTGATACGATTTGAACAAGACACGACAACGACGTGGTTTCGTATCGTGTGGAATCTGTATTTCCATAGAGAATAATGGTCCAGAACTGGCATACAAAAATTATTACAAATGATAAATGTTAGGTGTACAAAATAATTCAATGTTAATCCATTTGGTAAAATAGTCATGCAGTCTACGTAAATAACATAATAAAAATTTGAGCGGGCTGCTCGCCTCCTGCATCCATCGGCTCCTTGCGGTTTAAAACCGCAACGTGGCCTGCCCATTGCCATTTCAACTAATTTTAAGAGCTTAATATGTCACTTTAGTCTTTCTGCGTATATTGATAGAATTGTTAATCCATACCAATTAATTAGCCGTAAGCCAGCCCCTAATAGGTGGACTAGGTGGAGCGACCATCTGGTGAAAGTCGTGGGGAACCGATGGATGCAGGTAGCGAGCAGCCACTCAAGTTGGCGCTCTCTGGGGGATGCCTATGTTCTGCAGTGGACGTCTCTAGGCTGTTGGTGATGATGATTAACTAATTACCTGTACATATTATCGCCTTTGAGTTCGTCCGCGCTAAAGAAAGCCGCGAGACAGTCTTGTAACGAGACGACCGGTCCGTAGAACCAAGATCGAAGCCAGCTCAGTACCCACCACACCTAAAAATACAAACGTAATTATTAAATTAACGACTATTTTTAGGGTTCCGAACCCGAATGGGTAAAGCGAACCCTATTACTAAGACTTCGCTGCCCGTCTGTCCCCAGGCTGTATCTCATGAACCGTGATAGTTAGACAGTTGAAATTTCCACAGATGATGTATTTCTGTTGACGCTATAACAACAAATACCATAAAAACAGAATAAAATTAATATTCTGTTTTTATCATACAACAAACGTGATTTTTAGCTCGTTTTTATAGATAAAGGTTCGGGACTCTTCGTGCGCGAATTCAAACGCACATTTTTTATGACTTTAATAGTTCAGGGAAAAGGTCTTCCGGCTGATGATGATAACAAATGAGTACAACCATAATCCCCCCCCCCCCTCCCCCGACCTGAACACGTTCACTGCTGAACATAGGTCTCCTAGACAGCGCCACCTCGAGCGGCTGCTCGCTTGCTGCCACCATCGTTAACCTGCCGCCAAGCACACGGCAGAATAACTGGCAAAGCGGTGATACCTACATAGACCATTTTTTTTAGAAAAGTCCTACCTCCTTTTAAAATATCTACTATCCAATGGTTCACACAAAAATCAAAGAATTCACAGAAAAACCAATTTAACGCAATACAATATATCCGAAAAATTACTAAACAATCTGTAAGTATATTAAATTATTGACTTTTGTTATCATTACAAATAATTGTGTTTCATTTATGAAAAAAAATACAGTTAATTTCCGGCTAAATATGACATAGCTGAGTTTAAGAGAAGAGTGAATAGGTATTTATTTACTTAGCTAGCATGCTGCACCTTCGATCGCATCGTCATATTCCAGGTAACAAGAAACACGAAACTGTTCCCCGACTTAATATGACAATAGTGACGATGGGTGATGAAGCGATAATTACCCAGGAGTCCTGATGATGATGCGGTGAGTGGTGAGGTTGTTGGCACCGTAACACAGCAAGGTGTTCCCGGGAAGGGATCGGCAAGGATAGGTCTTGGAACGTCTCCACTCGAGTCGACACCTGGAACAAACATCATGATGAACTAAAAGGTAGATCCGAAATGAGGAGATCCGCAGAACTAAACCGACCGATATAGCTCTTAGATGACTAAAATTTTTTTTTGGCATAAATTAAAAATATTCCTCAAAAGATAAACATTTGTGAAAACATAAATAAAATATCCCAAAAAACGACATAGTTACAAGCATTTTAAAAACCGGATTAGAAAGAGATAGCTTAAACGGCCAGTGACGTCAGAGCAATGTCGTTCTGAGTACCTCATTACTAAGCTGTGGTAGCTTTACATACGATATCTTTGGCATGTGACGTCACAGGTGGATTTTTCATAGTAACTGTGGAGGCGCTCTGTTTCGCGAGAAAGGAACAGGAGATCCCTTTCTCGCCTCCTATAGAAACTTTAAAAGCTTATTACTCCGTGATTTATTTACCGATTTTACTTATTTTTTCAATTATTGCATTCATTTTTAATCTTCTTTATGAAAGTAATATTTCCTTGTTCATTTTTAATAGTGACTACTATTAAAAATGAACAAGTAAATGCCTATCATGCCTATTAGCAAGTTGAAATGGCAATGGGCAGGCCACCTCGCTTGCAGAACTGACAACCGATGGGGAAGAAATGTTCTTGAGTGGCGACCACAAACGGCAAGACGCAGCGTAGGTCAGCCGGTTCTGACCGGGTCAGATAGCAGGAGGCGAGCAGCCGGTCAAAAGTGATGCTCTCTGGGGGAGGCCTATGTTCAGTAGTGGACGTCTTCGACTGCTGCTGTTGGTGAAAGGTGATCAATGATTATGATGACAAAACCCTTACACATCAGCCGGAAGACGCACGCAGTTGAACATAGGCCTCTTCATAATACGCCACTTTGGACGCTTATCATAATTTTTTTTCTTTATTTATTTATTCCACAGCTCTTATCTTAATAAACATAATAAACCAATTCTTACTTAAATTTACAGCCAGCTAACAGCAAAAAAGGAATAATATTTTTTAAAAGATGGTACGTCACGCTCAGCGCCACAAATTCAAATTTTCTTGCGTTTTTTGCTAATTACAGCTTAATTACTCAACGCAATTACATGAAAACTAGTTTGCCGCAAATAAATAGAATGTATCAACAAATAAGCAATAGACTGAAAAGCCAAGACAAAATTAGTTTTTTGCCAATTGTTGCTAAACCAATGATATTTAGGTGATACTTTTAATCATATTTAGTTGATACATTCTATTTATTTGCGGCAAACTAGTTTTCATGTAATTGCGTTGAGTAATTAAGCTGTAATTAGCAAGAAACGCAAGAAAATTTGAATTTGACGTACCACCTTAATATTTGTGTTCAACGACAAGTGACTTAGTACCTGCAAAGCCTAGGTAAGTAATTAAAGAAAATTATATTCAAAGTTCCTGACGTTACAGTTAGGTAAAACAATGTAATATTATATTATACATATACACAAATATTAATAAATAATTTTAAATGTTTTAAAATTGAAAGTACTTGGATAAAAAATACTAATAATAGCTTTAGTTGTGTTTTTGTAAATATAATTGCGCGTGAAATTAAGGGTGACATGTGCATTTTAAAAGGGTATACATATAATAGGGAGGCATGCGTGTGTTATGTGTAAGTACTTGTGTTCTATTGGCCTTTGTTTTTAAGGATTTTAATTTACCGAGTAATAAGCTGCCCGTTCCCTGGACATTCCCTTAGCCGGTTCTTACGGCGCCACGAGAAGAAATGGGTGGTCCAATTGTTACGCTAGGACCACAGGGACTTTATTCCCTATGACCATTCAGACACGTAACGCGGCGCGTTACGATATCTGCGTGGAATGGTTGTGAAATGCTATTCTGTATGCCATTTTCAATTTTGACAAACGCGACAAGGCTCGTTACACGCACGTTATGAACTGTCAAAATAACGTGCTCCAAGTTGGCGCGTTTATCAAAACTCGGATGCAAAATGATACACCGGCCAAACATTTACTCTCCACCGATCAATCTTCGTCGTTTATTTTCTCTCTATCCACGCGACATTGGCGTTAAAAAGTTGAAATTGAGTTTTTTGTTGGTTATCCTCTACTTGGTGAGTTTCACTATTTTTGTGATTTATTTACAAACAATTGGTCGTTCACCTGTACCTATAATATTTTATTTATTTGCTTTCACTTCTAGCCAAAATGAATGCTAGTGCCAGTCGTTGCAAAGCCAGCCCAGCGCAGCTCTGCTATTTGACTGACTACATGAAGAGCTTACTACATATTTTTATGAATGGGAGACTAACTGCATGTTTCGTCCTACTAACATTATAAGTGCGAAAGTTTGACTTAATCTTTGTTACCCTCTATCACCATAACTACTAAACTGATTTTGATGAAATTTGGAATGCTGATAGCTTATACGCTAGATTAACAAATAGGATACTATTTTATCCGCAGTGCGCAACTAGACTAACAGCATGTTCCAGTTTGAGTACTCATAATAAATAAGGAAAACTAATCAAATGTTTCTTTTTCAGATTGGTAGACGTGCTGCATGAACTTGTAAATAATAATAACTGTAAACAGTACAAGTTGTTTTATTTCGTTCCTATTGTCCTTCTTATTCTTATTTACTGATAGGAGTTAGAAAGAAATGCAGTTTTAATAGGTAGGTACATAACATTTAATTTATTATAAAATTAATTTACAAGTGACAAAACTCTCTCAGCAAGTTGAAATGGCAATGGGCAGGCCACATCACCACATGGTTCAGCACAGGGAGGAGATGAAATGCAAAACTTAAACAGTATATTGAAAATAGGCTAATTTTAGCTTTTTTACAAGGAAAATGATGACGATCACATCAGCAGTAGATGTCTTCAGGCTGATGATCGGTTTTACCACAAAATATCAATCAACTGCTGCCTGGCATGTGCATCGGTAAAAGATTCTGTTGGTATTGGGCCAACAGGATCATCATTGGAGGTCGAGTCATCAACGAAATCAATTTCAACACCATCATTCAAACACAAATTATGTAACACTGCACAGGCATCAATAATTTTTTTTGCACACTTTGTGGGCAGCGTATTTTATACTAAACCTGGCTTCTGTGGAAATTTCTCCACAATATCAAATTAGATAGAAATGCTATTGGTATCACAATCTCGAGTTTTATTTTATGTA
Organism: Ennomos erosarius; assembly: GCA_963580505.1. Taxonomy (NCBI): domain Eukaryota; kingdom Metazoa; phylum Arthropoda; class Insecta; order Lepidoptera; family Geometridae; genus Ennomos; species Ennomos erosarius. Next base: position 5,131,679 of record OY756999.1, on the reverse strand, counting down.
GGTTATGTCAAAGATTTCAGTATATAGCAAACTTCTCTGTGGTCAAAGAGTAAAATACCTAGGGTTATGGCATATGTGTCATTGATATCATTTTCGTTCCTAAACTAGTCTATCCGTATCATATTATAATATTTTAAAAACACTACTTCGGTAGGTACCATTATTCTTCCTTATTTTAAATTGAATAAATTAGCAACTCTAAGATTTTTGGTATCCTTTATTGATGATAAACCAACGTATTATAAAGATAGGAAGCAAAATTCTTCAAACGTACAAGAACCGGTATTTTTCCGAATTGAATGAATGCAATGTTTATGAACGCATCGCGTGAAACCGAAAAATAGAAAACACTGGGCATAGACAACCTAACACGCGGCATACAGAATACAGTTTTTCAATTCCACGTCGTGGCGCGTTTAACATCCGCGTTTATGTTTAGGGCACGTTATGACGTCACGCGTTATTAGCAAGGAATCTCATGTGTCATAGGGAATAGGGCTCGAGCAGGTTAACTTACCCTGTTACAAATGAGACACTGCACAGAGGATAATAGCTTCCCGTCGAATACATCGGACACAATGCTTCGATACCGAGTGCCGCCACTTGTACCATCGCCGCTTCCGCAACCGGCTGATTTGCTGTACGAAAGAAATGATAATGTAATAAACATGTTACATTATCGCTTTAAGGCGAAGGGTAGGGCCAGATAAGCAGGTCGAAATTTATTTTTATTTTATTTTATTTTATTTTATTAGGACAACCAACAGCTTTCTTATTAAATAATCTAAGAACAGGAGAACGAATACACATAAGCCAAATACAGGTTATCACTCTTAGAATTAATAAATAGGTGTTTACAATATATGGTTTAACATTAACGCAACATTAAAAGTGTGACATTGCACAAGAAATGGAAAAATAAAATATATATACAGGGTTACAGGGAAAATCGTGCTAGATCCGTTTAGGGCGTGGAGTACCCATCATTTCTGACTTATTTCACTATGTAACACCCTAGCCTAAACTTAACCCTTTTCGAGATATTCGACTTTTAATATTTTTTGTGAAAATTTTTTAGGCTACAAAATTTAATTTTGTTTATTTTGTGTGTCTTATTATTATGATTATTGCATTTTTACATGTGTATTAAGATGTTTTAGGACGTCAATCATTAAAATAGTACATAAGTTAATTGAATAGACCGTAGTAGACAAGTGAAAGTTAAGAAATACAAAAAATATTAGAAACTGTATTTTTCTCTAAGGAATATCTAAATAAAATATTAAGTTGAGGCTAGGTTGTTTCATAGTGAAATAAGTCAGAAATGATGGGTACTCCACGCCCTTAACGGATCTAGCACAATTTTTCCTGTAACCCTGTATATATGAAGTGAAAACTATTATACAAAGCCATACAAATATTAAGTAGATATAATGTTTTACACGTAAGTATAAAGTTTTAAAATATATATATATGAAGTGAAAACTATTATACAAAGCCATACAAATATTAAGTAGATATAATGTTTTACACGTAAGTATAAAGTGTCTAACTAACTAGTCGATTGTATCAGGTTGTATGCTGTAACAACGAATCTAGTCAAAGAACAATTTAGTACAAATAAACATCGACCTTAACGTCGTAGACTTAAATATCAATTCAGTCGGAACTTTCGCGTGGCGCTTACGACAAAGACAACGCACGAAATGACTTATTTTGGTTTTTTATTAATATCTATGTTTGTATAGTATTTTTCCAAATTATGAATTCATCGCTTTATGGGGACGTTTGTTGGGCATACACTATTATTATTTTTTGTATAAATATATCCGATAAAAACTGTATAAAATGGGTACAACCAAATTTTTTGAGATACGTTAGCGATTTTTTTCTATCGAACTGAATTTATTTACCTTGTATTTGCGTTCATCATGATATATATTAAATTCACTGCTCCCATGCTCTAACTTCATCAGGAAACGCGCCAAAAAACACCTTGTTTACCCTACCCTTCGCCTTAAGCGTCAAGACCGCCCCAATGGGCGAATGGGGCGGCACAAAAAAAACGAAAAATACAAAAAAAAATACGGCAAATTATAAAAAGGGTACAATTGCAAACATAAATAAAGGCGGGAACTGCATTTAAACTTACGGCGGTCGCTCCGGCTTGTTTGATGGCACGTCGCTCGCTCCGCTCGAACAAGTCTCGTATCGCTCCTCTGCTTCGCTCGACCAAGACAACTCGGATTCCGAACCAATATCACGCGGGGACGTTTCTGTTGGACCTGCGTAATAAAATTATTTATTTTACACTTTTAACTTTAAAGAAGAAAGTTGTACCAGAGAATACATAAGAAATTAAATAGAGGAGTCCAGGTGAGGGCCAACACTGGAACTCACCTGGATCCTTTATCTCGCTTGCACGTTGTGACATTATTGTAAATATGAAAGAAAATGGCTAATACCGAATACCGGCCTTTAAGAATTACATTAAAAATGTTCAACAAAAAATTCAAAAAACTTTTCATATATAAAAACAGGATGAAAAGAAAAAAAAACTTTTTGAAAATACAAGGTGTTCTTGAATTGGTATGTTATCCCGAACTGGGGCCATGATACCTTACAAGTTGTGAGAGCCTTACTTGAAACTGGGTGTTTAGAAACCTCCATGGTAAAAAATAAATCCACTTGCAATATTGCACGTGCGATTGCTACGAGAGTTAAAAAGATACCATAAATTCATTTCTAAACACAGGTCGTTAAACTCATTTATGTGCACTCGGTCAAGGACGAAGTTCAATCACCCAGCTGCATCAAGGCTATTTTCGAACGTAAAATTTACATGGCATTTCTTCAATGAAAAACTATTAATTTAGTAAACTTGTAGAAGGAACATTGTCTACCTTGGGGTGTAGATTTACCCCCTTTCGGGATAACATACCAATTCAAGGTCACCTTGTATAGGACTGTTAGGCCATCGCGGCTATTATACAGTAAATACGTTCTTTGTAGTAGCATAGGGTCCCATCAGATACAAACGAAAAATAGCCCGAACTTGAAACAAATGTAGTAAGCATGTCTAGAGAGTTACTAGTTAGTGTCCAGTGTATTCATTTGGCCCAATACTTCGCCAACACGCAATAAATGTCGCTTGATAATCTTGCGTTACGCAGAAATAAAATAATTCGTAAAATAGCCCGCGTTATTCCGTTGTATGCGATGAGGCATCTGTACTGTAGGTATTATATTATCTGGGGTAGTAGGTAGTGTAGCTAGTTTAGTTTTTATTATTGTAGTTAGCTTGAGCAATAAAGGCATAATAAGGCCTGCCTTCTGAACTGAGGGCTGTGGGTTCGATTCCTACCCAGGACAAACATTTGTCATGAACATAGATGTTTGTTCTGTATCTGGGTGTTATATTGTATTCTATGTATGTAAAAACAAACAAAAAAAGTATCTAAGTATTAAATCCGTTATCTAGTTCCCATAGTACAAGCTTAGTTTGGGGCTAGATGTCGCTGTGTGAAATGACCGCACAAATTTACTATTATAATTTAAATTGCCCGTTAAAAAAAAAATTTAATCTTGTTTTTACTAACATTATATTTTGGATGAACCTTATTTTATGTATTTTAAGGTTTATTTTACCTATTTCACCATTCACTTGCTGTGTGAACACATTGTAGGCAAACTGTTGTGTGCCGGCGAAACTAGCAGATCGACGGTGTCGAGACGCTTCTTGAGATACCCTGCACAAACAAACTATACTACACTCATGGAATGTTAAATGTACGACACTCGTGCGCTTTTTAAATCAACAACGCAACAGATATACATAATCTGTGAAAGTTTTAACTTTCTAACTGACACGGTTCAGGAGATACAGCCTTGTGACAGACGGACAGCGGAGCCTTAATAATAGGGTTCGCCTTACTCTTTAGGTACGGTAGGCCTAGCACGAATATTTACGCGCGCGTAAGTGTAACGTTAACGTAAGACAGCAGTTGAGCGGCAAACGCGCGTCAGCAGCGCTGCTAACTCAATCGTAATAGGGGGGCAGATCAAATGCCATACAACTGCCTTACGTTAACGTTACATTTACGCGCGCGTAAATATTCGTGCTAGGCCTACAGAACCCTAAAAACGTACCTCAGATATCCATCTGTTCTAGATTCACTGTAGGACGACGCAGCCGGCGATTTCCGTCGCATCCGAGCGAAGAAAGGTGCATCGTTCGCTGTCAATCAAGACGTAACATAGATTAAAAATTATTGTTCAAATGAATCACTCTTATTTTTAGGGTCTATCATTCAAGTGCAAGATGTTTGTTAAATTACTCTTTTCTTAATATATATTTTTGTGTACAATGACGACTAACATTTTTTTTGGATTAATTAATAATATTCCTCAAAAGATAAACATTTGTGGAAACAAAAATTAAATATCTCAAAAACTGACCAAGTTACAAGCATTTTAAAAACCGGAATAGAAAGAGATAGCTCAAACGGCCAGTGACGTCAGAGGAAGGTCGTTCATAGTACCTCATTACTAAGCTGTGGTAGCTTTACATACAATCTCTTTGGCATGTGACGTCACAAGTGGATTTTTCATAGTAACTGCGGAGGCGCTGTTTCGCGAGAAAGGGACAGGAGATGCCTCCTGTAGAAACTTTAAAAGCTTATTACTCCGTGATTTATTTACCGATTTTGCTAATTTTTTCAATTCTTGCATTCATCTTTAATCTTCTTTATGAAAGTAATATTTACTTGTTCATTTTTAATAGTACCTAGTCATAATACGTATTCATATAGCGCCATCAACATTATATGCTCAACGTACATAAATATGATGGGAACTGACAACCGATGGGGCAAAAATTTCTCGAGTGCCAACAGCCTAAACACGTCCACTGCTGAACATAAGCCTCCCCCACAGAGCGACATTTCGAGCGGCTGCTTGTCTCCTACATCCATCGGGTTGGTTTTAACAAGATCATCGGCCAGCCTATTGAGAACCGGTCTATAAAACTTGTTAGGAAAACATCATAAAAAGAATACGTTACCTCCCGAAGAAGCAGCCCTTCGTCGCACAATAGGTCTGCCGGTCTCTTGATGATGGTCACCATCAGCTTCAGAACCAAGCTTGTCTTCTGCAGCATTGTCCCACACCTACAGAATAAGGGACTACCTTCAAATATTTGACTCAGCATTGTCCCACACCTACAGAATAAGGTACTACCTTCAAATATTTGACTCAGCATTGTCCCACACCTACAGAATAAGGTACTACCTTCAAATATTTGACTCAGCATTGTCCCACACCTACAGAATAAGGTACTACCTTCAAATATTTGACTCAGCATTGTCCCACACCTACAGAATAAGGTACTACCTTCAAATATTTGATTCAGCATTGTCCCACACCTACAGAATAAGGGACTACCTTCAAATATTTGACTCAGCATTGTCCCACACCTACAGAATAAGGGACTACCTTCAAATATTTGACTCAGCATTGTGCCACACCTACAGAATAAGGGACTACCTTCAAATATTTGACTCAGCATTGTCCCACACCTACAGAATAAGGGACTACCTTCAAATATTTGACTCAGCATTGTCCCACACCTACAGAATAAGGTACTACCTTCAAATATTTGACTCAGCATTGTCCCACACCTACAGAATAAGGTACTACCTTCAAATATTTGACTCAGCATTGTCCCACACCTACAGAATAAGGTACTACCTTCAAATATTTGTCTCAACATTGTCCCACACCTACAGAATAAGGGACTACCTTCAAATATTTGACTCAGCATTGTGCCACACCTACAGAATAAGGTACTACCTTCAAATATTTGACTCAGCATTGTGCCACACCTACAGAATAAGGGACTACCTTCAAATATTTGACTCAAAGGCAGGAAAAAACCACACATGTGCGAGTCCGACTCGTTTCCGTACCATTAACTATGAAAACATTCTTTTTTGTATTTGTTGCTATAGCGGCAACAGAAATACATCATCTGTGTACATGCATAGTAGTATGTTTTGTATGGCGCCAAAAATTTATAATAAACTGCCCGAAGCATTAAAAATGTGTAACATTACTAATTTTAAGATAAAACTAAAACGGCTGTTAGTCGATAAATGTTATTACAGTATTACAGAATTTTTAAATGACTCCGGATTGGCTATGTCATAATGACTGTGCTGTGTTTAGCCTTGTAAGTTACTTACCTACTTGATATTGTTTTAAAATTATGACTAAAATATTTGCATGCCTACCTGGTGAGAATGTATAAGGGACATTAGTAATAAATATTATCATTTTCTGTAATAAGTACCTACATTCTAACAAATAAATTGATTTGAATTTGAATTTGTGAAAATTTCAATCTGGTGAAGGACGGACAGACAGGGTTCGCTTTACCCTTTAGTACGGTACCCTAAAAATAGCCCGACCGTGAAATGAATGAAGTGATCGTGTACCGATTGTTACTAGTTAGTGTCCAATGTATTCATTTGGCCCAATACTTCACCAACACGCAATAGATGTCGCTTGATAATCTTGCGTTATAAAATAATTCGTAAAATAGCCCGCGTTATTCCATTGTATGGGATGAGGTATCGGTAATGTCTGTGCTAGCGTATAGCTTCGATCACATCGTCACTTCCCATTAGGTAAGAACGTGAGATAAGCCAAAAGATTTGGTAGTGTAAGGCTCTTTTGATGATGATGGTGGTGATGATGATGATGTTACTTACCTGTTCTTTAAGCTCCTCGTGTAGTTGATCCATGAAGCACCTGAGGAACTCCTGTGTATCATGTTGGTGGTACCCTCGGAACATTGGGTGTACCTGGCAAACGAACAAAATTGTATTGTAAAAGTGCTAGAATTAGAACTAAAATTAGCTAAATTTTACCGAACTTGCCAGGTGATAACTGGTTTGATTCTTTTGTGAATTTATTTCCAATGCATAATATTTTTGTTTTTATCATCAATCAATAAGCTACTTTCAGAGCCAGCTCCCACAAAATTACCATAGATGGCGTTGGATGTCATCATCAACAGCCTCATGGCGACCACTGCTGAACATAGCCCCCCCAAAGAGCGTTACTTTAAGTGGCTGCTCGCCTCCTACATCAGTCAGCTCCCCACGGCTCTCACCAGATCGTCAGTCCCTAGTGGGCGGCCTACGCTGCGTCTTCCGGTTCGTGGTCGCCACTCGAGAAGTTTTCTTCCCCATCTTGACTGACATCTTTCTGTTGTTGCAATTTCTTCCACAGAAATAAAACATAAGCAAAGTAAACTATTCTATCATCATCATCATCATTAACAGCCTGAAGACGTCCACTGCTGAACATAGGCCTCCCCCAGGGAGCGCCACTTAGAGCGGCTGCTCGCCTCCTGCATCTATCGGCTCCCCGCGGCTTTCACCAGGTTGTCGGTCCACCTAGTGAGGGTCTGCCTACGCTGCGTCTTCCAGTTCGTGGTCGCCACTCGAGAACCTTTCTTCCCTATTAGTTGTCAGTTCTACGAGCGATGTGGCTTGCCCATACTACTATTCAACTATTCTATAGAAAAACTTTATTACTTACATTTCTTATTCCATAAAGAATACCGTTAGGTACAACATAGCCTCTTGTTTTTCTGCTCCACATTTCTTTGATTAATTTTTGGTATGCTCTGTAAAATATAACAAATCAATCACTCTCATTGTGGCTTCCACTGCGTCCCACGGTTTCACCCTCATTTTTCCAAATACCAGTGTAAGATCTCCGTTTTTCGAGAATAGAACTGCTTTATGCGTTGGTCTCAATAGTTTATATAATCTGTATTTAAAACATCATACGGTTTAACCGAAAACAGATACTTAAAGAGTGTTAAAAACATAAAAAAAGCGCAAAAGCACCATATCATCCGCTAACATTTGTTGCCGAACGTGTCATGTCGAATGTCAGACTAAAGACATCACAACTAGAAAATGTACCTTAATTTAAACATTACATACATTTCTCTTTCCTTCTCGATTAAGTAAAATACCGCGTGCTAAAACGAGACAAAGCACACCACACTGCCTTAGACCCTGACAAACATTCAATTAGTAATCCAAATAGTTTTATTCATATATTACAAAGAAAGTTAGCCACTTACCGACTAATTCCCGGCTTCTTGTCCGCCGATAGCACAGCGACCGCTGCAGCACATTCTAGAAAGTACGACGAGAGCGGTGCTGTGTTGCTTAGCGCTTGAAGCGCTGCGTTCATATAGCACGTGTTACCCATGTTTTGGAGGCCGACCAGACCTGGACAATACCTTATTGTTAAGAAAAGAAGACCTTGTTATTAGAGTATTAGATTCTAAATTGGTTTGGTGAAGTTTGGAAGGTGGAGACGTAAAACGTTTGGAGATTTGGTTTTTGGTTATTGAAGCTATTCAGAAAGGCTATTCACCTTCTGCAGAATTAGACCTTAAATCGTTGTTTTAAGCTTGATTTCACTGATAACTTTTTATTTAGCATGTGTAAACCATATTTTGGAGGTCGACTGAACCTGGACAACACCTTAATGTTAGGGAAACTAGACTTTGTCAATAGAGGATCAGAGGCCAAAATCAGTTTGATTATATGGAAGCTAGTTATAGAGATGAATTAAATATATGTTTTTGTAAAATTAGACTTTAAATCGTTATTTGAAAGTTTAATTTGACCTGATTATGTGGTTTCAAAAGCCCTGTCTGTATACTTATAATAAAACTGTAACAGGCCCAATTCTGTACGTTGAAGATAATTTGCAATATTTTTTTTGTAGAGGTCAATTGTCCATGCTGAAGCCATGAAGGTGGAGGCCACCGTTTCGTCCATTCATCCTTTTCCCTTATATTTTTCTCTCTTCCTTAAAACTGGGATAATAAACTTATTAACCCGTGCAAAGCCGGGGCGGGTCAGCTAGTATCTTATAAAGCAAATACATAGTGCCAGTTTTAATCATTCGAAGATCTTAGACAAAGCCGGCTTTAGCCACACTTTAGTATATTATGTTCATGAAAAAAATAAAAGGGGAAACATCGATCGGTGGCATTCTCGTAAAGATCTGCGTCAGTGCAAAACACTTCAAGATTGCATAGGTCAAGGAGGCACAACCACGAATCCTTGAAAGCGGAACCGTGCGTCATCAACATAAACCTTATCGCCTTGGGTTAAGGTTATCTTTTTGACTGATTCCTCATTTTGTAGGTCTTCACCACTGATAGTTTTTATGCTGATAAGATTGATTCTAATCTAAAATTGAGGTAAAAATCAATTCTGCCGTATGTCATTTCTTCTAAGTATAGACATTATATAATGGTGTGTTTTTATATAATCAACAAGTTGATTCCTGACTAAAACTGTTGATTTTTCGAAAAACTCAAGATATAGTTTTCATAATCATCATCAGCCTGAAAACGTCCACTGCTGAACATAGGCCTACCCCAAAGAGCGCCACCTTGAGTGGCTGCTTGCCTTCGGCGTCCATCAGCTCCCGCGCCTCTGTCGGATTCACTTATGGTTTTCCTTAAAATCGGGCACAAGATTCCTTTGGAGTACTTTTAGCTTTTGCCCACAGTTTCGGATTTGGCCTACCACACCCACCAGAAACATTGACGGATATCAATCCAGAATATCTAGATTTTCGGATCGATTTACGTCACATGCGTGGTGATCTAGTGAAGATCTTCGGAACGCCTGAATTTAAAGCAATCGGATTATCCCTTTTCGACCGAGCGAGCCAAGTGAGAAGAGATAGAAGTCTCTGCTTCAACTTGCCAAAATTTGCTTTCGTCTGTCTGAATGTACGTACTCTTATTATTGTACGTAATCTTATGTATATGTTATGCTCGCTCAATGCTAAACAAGTATATCAAATATGAGCCGAATCAGTCAAGAGGTGGTCGATATATAAGGCCGTGAAGTTCGGGACATACAATATCATGGAGAGTGGTCGCAAAACCGTTTGTGCTCGCGAGGTCTACCGTTCGCGGTTTTAAATATTATTAAGTAGGGATAGTAGTGATTCTAGGTACTGAAAATGACAGAGATAGGTTACCTATAGGACGGTTGTCATCATCATAGTCCATCTCATCCGGGTCTAGGTCGCCGTCTGGGGTTGTGCCAAGTCCTATTGAGTTGAGCCGCGTGCTGATTGACTCGTCTATCGAGGTTGAATCCGGACTCACCTGAGAAAAAAAATAAGGTATTAGATGGCTACTGCTGGGCGGTTATTCTTTATGGAAACGCAGATTCCACACGATACGAAACCACGTCGTTATCGTGTCTTGTTTAAATCGTGTTACAGCGTTAGAAGTACCTTTACATTACATAAAGTTACTTTTATTTTGAATAAAATATATGGACATAAGTGGTGGTAGGTTTTGATGTGGTTGATGTTTCGGAACGCATCTCTGTAAAACATGTGATTTTTGACAGTTCAAATCGCGCCAATTCCAAATTCATTTCGCGCGGTTTTATTTTCGTTTCATAGAGAGAGAGTTTTGCAGATTTCTTATGTAAGACAAGGAATTCGCGTGGTTTCGAAGTAAGGAATCGATACAAAATAATGGCCCTGAATATAGACCTCCCACATTCAGGGAGAAGGCGTTTTAGAAAACTACCACTACTGCAGGCTTCCTGGTGATCGCAGAAGATAGCCACCATATAAGGTGCGTTCCACTAGTTGCTAAAAATGCCAAGAGCGAAAAAAACGAACACATTCAAACTGTAAAAGACTCTAACAATTATAACTTTTAGTGCTAGAGGAACGAGCTTTTGTGATCGACAAATATCAAAACTAACGCCAACTGGAACCGATCCTTAATAGTAGATGGTAGGAGATTATAATGTAGACGGAAACCGCTGCTGCCCAATCCCTGGATATTCCCTTGACATCGCCAGCCAGAAGACATCTACTGGATATTCCCTTAGGCCTTAGTAGGCGCTTATAATACAAAAGACGAGAAGAGATGGGTTGGATCTATTATGACCACGCGGAGTTAAGGTATCATCATCATCATAAACAGCCTGAAGACGTCCTCTACTGAACATAGAACCCCAGAGAGCGCCACTTTGGGCGACTGCTCGCCTCCTGCATCCATCGGTTCCCTGCGGATTTCACTAGACCGTCGGCCCAACTAGTAGGGGGCCGGCCTACGCTGCGCTAAGGCATGGGATATATTTAAAAACAAAATATCCATTCATTTTCGTAAATGACCATTACCTTCGATGTTTTTGTTTAGATACGTAACAGACATATATTATGGTCTGTCTGTAGACCTCGTCATAATTTATTTAATTTACATTTATCTATGGATCTTTGTGTCTGATAAATAAACGATTTATTATTATTATTATAATGTGGCCATTTTGGCGCTTACGGTAGTGAAATGGTGGACATCCACGGTACTATTTACTTGAACAACTGTCAAACTTCCATACAACCAGTGGTGCGTTCCAATTCGCGTTGCGTTACTTTTGCCATTTTCGTTATTTTCGATCACAAAAGTCGTTCCACTAGCAATAAAAGTGATCACTGTGGGAGTCTTTGACAGTTTGAATGTGATCGTTTTTGGCGTTCTTGGCATTCTTAGCGAGTACTGGAACACACCCCAGTTCTAGCAATGGTTGGTTAGTACCATAAAGAGTAGAGTGTACCAAACCTGGCACATCATTTAAGTTTTAATGGAAAGGGAAAAATAAAAAGTATTTCATACTTACAGCTGCATGGGCGATTGCTGCTCTCACGTGAACTTCTTTTTCGCACATGTAACACCATATCCGTTCAGTTGACACATTCATATGCACGCAATGAGTGGAAAATTTCTGGAAAATGAAGAAAAACATAATTGAATTTATTTCACTTATTTTTTATATACACGATTATAATATATAACAAAAAAGTTATCGACATATGGTTGTTATAATATGGTGTACCTACGTAGAGCATGATTCAAACGTAATGGCGGCTGCTAAGTCGGTGCAAAACGCTGTGCTTTGAAAATTAGATGTGCACGGGCTGAGTGATCACACTCTACTTACTTACAAAGAAAAAAATATTTTATTAGTTTTCAGTAGTACAAGCTTTGCTTAGTTTGGAGCTAGATGGCGCCGTGTGACACATTCACAATTACTTAAATAATTATAAAATAAAAAATTCGATGGTTTACCAAAACATTCAAAAGGAATCTTACTTTTTGGTGTGAAGTGCTGTGATCATTCTTGACTTCGGAGCAGCCAATGTGGTGGCAATCCGGCTGCAAACATATCCACAGGTTGGGACCAGGGCACCCACAGTCGAAGCATGTGAGTGTCTGAAACAAAAAGATAGGAAATTGCAAATTATTTATTTTTATGTAGGTGAAGTAAATAATGCATTAACTTATTTGACTCTAAAATTAAAGTATCAAACCTACTCCTACTCAAACTTGGCCTATTATCATTATTATTTAAGAAAATTAATGAAACGACGTGCTGGCCGCCCATAACAGTTGCAGTGTCACTCGGAACTTTAAAATACCTAATAAAGTTTCGCGTAACACTGCACTGCGCACGTCATCCTGAGACATCACAGTCTAGTAATCAGATTACTGTGAGGTCAAGTCATAGTCTCATTTTCCCAGCAATTTCACTAGCTACAATGCCCTTCACACCAGAACACAGTAGTGCCTGCACATAGTTGTGCTTGCACTTACTTAAAGTACACACATTAATACCTAATGATATTTATAGCTAGGTTCTGTAGGTAATGGATAATTGTGTGGCTAAAATGTGATGTCATCCCAGACAATCTTTAATTAAGTCACAGAATAAAATAACAGTACCTATAGACAATATACATTAAAGTTAGTAAACAACAAAGGGCTAACAAATAACAGTTTTTTCTAAACATTATTATTGTCTCTGAATGATGTTTTCATGTTAGGTAATGTTGGTTGATTGCCAAAATACGGATAAAAATTAATCATTTACTTATTTCCTTTTTAGAGCACTTGGCAGCATAATTATCTTGAGAGAAATAGCATGCATTCTTGGAACTATGCCATATAGCCATCTTTTGTTCATACTTTTTTTTTACAAACTTCATGGATAATAAATACTAAGTACTAAAGGTGTAGGCCGGCCCCCCACTAGATGGACCATTGATCTGGTGAAAACCGCGGGGAGCCAATGTATGCAGGAAGCAAGCAGCCACTCAAAGTGGCGCTCCTTGGGGGAGGCCTATGCTCAGCAGTGGAAGTCTTCAGGCTGTTAATGATGATGATGATGAAGTACTGAAGGCACTTGATTCACCGGTGTTTTTTCAAACAATCTAATACCTCATATGTGATCCCATCAGGGGTTGAACTTGCATGTAAATATCTCTACAACAATAAACTATGTAACCATAACATAGGTAGCTGCATTCGTAAAACAGCACCCCTATTTATTTGAACAATATGCCGTAGGTAGTCGGCGTGAGGGACTCATCTGTTGCGTACTAGTATCTTCTGTATTTTTAATAAGATTCCCTCAAGGTTACATACTGAGAATGACTTGGTTTTCAAAAAGAAACTTAATGAGTTGTTGGTGGACAAAGCATATTATAATATTGACAAATTTCTGAAAGATAAAATTTAATTTTAATGTTAAAATCTCAACAACTGTTATGTATAGTAAGTATGATTAATATTTAGATAATTGTATAATTGGACATTAAGCAGGTATAATTAATTAATTAATAAACTAGGCTGTGTGAACTTGGCACCCGACTTTGGAAAAACCATTTTTTTTTTGTGTTTTATTACAGATTTCGGTAGGTAGTGGATAGTAGTAAAACTATTTTCGTTTGTAGTAATTCCAAAAAAAAAATAAAAAAAAAATAAAAAATAGTGTCCCCCGACTTTGGAAAAACTATTTCATTTTCTGTTTAACGACAGATTTCGGTAGGTAGTGGATAGTAGTAAAACTGTTTTCGTTTGTAGTAATTCCAAAAAAATAATAATAAAAAAAATAAAAAAAGTGACCCCCGACTTTGGAAAAACTATTCAATTTTCTGTTTAACGACAGATTTCGGTAGGTAGTGGATAGTAGTAAAACTAGTTTCGTTTGTAGTAATTCCAAAAAATAAATAAAAAATAATATAAAAAATATGTCCCCGACTTTGAAAAAACTATTAAATTTTCTGTTTTCCGACAGATTTCGGTAGGTAAACGATTTACGATTACTACAAACGCTGAAATTAACGAAGAAATGTTAGTAGAGGTTTGTAGTGGATGAATTATTGATTGTAGTTAACAAATTATTATCAAAACCTATCAAAATAAGAAAACTTTGTTCAGTCGTCATTTTTAGTGAATATCTCTCGTTTAAAAAGATCTATGATTACTACAAACGCTGAAATTGACGAAGAAATGTTAGTAGAGGTTTGTAGTGGACGATGTTTTGATTGTAGTAAAAAAAAAATTGGATTAAAATCTATTAAGTTAAAAAATAAACATGTTCAAAACGATTTACGATTACTACAAACGCTGAAATTAACGGTGAAATGTTAGTAGAGGTTTGTAGTGGAAGAATTATTGATTGTAGTTAACAAATTATTATCAAAACCTATCAAAATAAGAAAACTTTGTTTGTCGTCATTTTTTAGTGAATATCTCTCGTTTAATAAGATCTATGATTACTACAAACGCTGAAATTAACGGGGAAATGTTAGTAGAGGTTTGTAGTGGACGAAACATTGATTGTAGTAAACAAATTATTATTAAAACCTATCAAAATAAGAAAACTTTCTTCAGTCGTCATTTTTACTGAATATCTCTCGTATAAGAAGATCTATGATTACTACAAACGCTGAAATTGACGAAGAAATGTTAGTAGAGGTTTGTAGTGGACGAAGTTTTAATTGTAGTAAAAAAAAATTAGATTAAAATCTATTAAGTTAAAAAATAAACATGTTCAAAACGATTTACGATTACTACAAACGCTGAAATTAACGGGGAAATGTTAGTAGAGGTTTGTAGTGGAAGAATTATTGATTGTAGTTAACAAATTATTATCAAAACCTATCAAAATAAGAAAACTTTGTTCAGTCGTCATTTTTACTGAATATCTCTCGTATAAGAAGATCTATGATTACTACAAACGCTGAAATTGACGAAGAAATGTTAGTAGAGGTTTGTAGTGGACGAAGTTTTAATTGTAGTAAAAAAAAATTAGATTAAAATCTATTAAGTTAAAAAATAAACATGTTCAAAACGATTTACGATTACTACAAACGCTGAAATTAACGGGGAAATGTTAGTAGAGGTTTGTAGTGGAAGAATTATTGATTGTAGTTAACAAATTATTATCAAAACCTATCAAAATAAGAAAACTTTGTTCAGTCGTCATTTTTAGTGAATATCTCTCGTTTAAAAAGATCTATGATTACTACAAACGCTGAAATTGACGAAGAAATGTTAGTAGAGGTTTGTAGTGGACGAAGTTTTGATTGTAGTAAAAAAAAATTAGATTAAAATCTATTAAGTTAAAAAATAAACATGTTCAAAACGATTTACGATTACTACAAACGCTGAAATTAACGGGGAAATGTTAGTAGAGGTTTGTAGTGGAAAAATTATTGATTGTAGTTAACAAATTATTATCAAAACCTATCAAAATAAGAAAACTTTGTTCAGTCGTCATTTTTTAGTGAATATCTCTCGTTTAAGAAGATCTATGATTACTACAAACGCTGAAATTGACAAAGAAATGTTAGTAGAGGTTTGTAGTGGACGAATTATTGATTGTAGTAAAAAAAATTAGATTAAAATCTATTAAGTTAAAAAATAAACATGTTCAAAACGATTTACGATTACTACAAACGCTGAAATTAACGGGGAAATGTTAGTAGAGGTTTGTAGTGGATGAATTATTGATTGTAGTTAACAAATTATTATCAAAACCTATCAAAATAAGAAAACTTTGTTCAGTCGTCATTTTTAGTGAATATCTCTCGTTTAAGAAGATCTATGATTACTACAAACGCTGAAGATGACGGGGAAATGTTAGTAGAGGTTTGTAGTGGACGAATTATTGATTGTAGTAAACAAATTATTATTAAAACCTATCAAAATAAGAAAACTTTCTTCAGTCGTCATTTTTACTGAATATCTCTCGTTTAAGAAGATCTATGATTACTACAAACGCTGAAATTAACGGGGAAATGTTAGTAGAGGTTTGTAGTGGACGAAACATTGATTGTAGTAAACAAATTATTATTAAAACCTATCAAAATAAGAAAACTTTCTTCAGTCGTCATTTTTACTGAATATCTCTCGTATAAGAAGATCTATGATTACTACAAACGCTGAAATTGACGAAGAAATGTTAGTAGAGGTTTGTAGTGGACGAAGTTTTAATTGTAGTAAAAAAAAATTAGATTAAAATCTATTAAGTTAAAAAATAAACATGTTCAAAACGATTTACGATTACTGCAAACGCTGAAATTAACGGGGAAATGTTAGTAGTGGTTTGTAGTGGACAAATTATTTATTGTAGTAAAAAAAAATTAGGTTTAAATCTATTAAGTTAAAAAATAAACATGTTCAAAACGATTTACGATTACTACAAACGCTGAAGATGACGGGGAAATGTTAGTAGAGGTTTGTAGTGGACGAATTATTGATTGTAGTAAACAAATTATTATTAAAACCTATCAAAATAAGAAAACTTTCTTCAGTCGTCATTTTTACTGAATATCTCTCGTTTAAGAAGATCTATGATTACTACAAACGCTGAAATTAACGGGGAAATGTTAGTAGAGGTTTGTAGTGGACGAAACATTGATTGTAGTAAACAAATTATTATTAAAACCTATCAAAATAAGAAAACTTTCTTCAGTCGTCATTTTTACTGAATATCTCTCGTATAAGAAGATCTATGATTACTACAAACGCTGAAATTGACGAAGAAATGTTAGTAGAGGTTTGTAGTGGACGAAGTTTTAATTGTAGTAAAAAAAAATTAGATTAAAATCTATTAAGTTAAAAAATAAACATGTTCAAAACGATTTACGATTACTACAAACGCTGAAATTAACGGGGAAATGTTAGTAGAGGTTTGTAGTGGAAGAATTATTGATTGTAGTTAACAAATTATTATCAAAACCTATCAAAATAAGAAAACTTTGTTCAGTCGTCATTTTTAGTGAATATCTCTCGTTTAAAAAGATCTATGATTACTACAAACGCTGAAATTGACGAAGAAATGTTAGTAGAGGTTTGTAGTGGACGAAGTTTTGATTGTAGTAAAAAAAAATTAGATTAAAATCTATTAAGTTAAAAAATAAACATGTTCAAAACGATTTACGATTACTACAAACGCTGAAATTAACGGGGAAATGTTAGTAGAGGTTTGTAGTGGAAGAATTATTGATTGTAGTTAACAAATTATTATCAAAACCTATCAAAATAAGAAAACTTTGTTCAGTCGTCATTTTTTAGTGAATATCTCTCGTTTAAGAAGATCTATGATTACTACAAACGCTGAAATTGACAAAGAAATGTTAGTAGAGGTTTGTAGTGGACGAATTATTGATTGTAGTAAAAAAAATTAGATTAAAATCTATTAAGTTAAAAAATAAACATGTTCAAAACGATTTACGATTACTACAAACGCTGAAATTAACGGGGAAACGTTAGTAGAGGTTTGTAGTGGATGAATTATTGATTGTAGTTAACAAATTATTATCAAAACCTATCAAAATAAGAAAACTTTGTTCAGTCGTCATTTTTAGTGAATATCTCTCGTTTAAGAAGATCTATGATTACTACAAACGCTGAAATTAACAAAGAAATGTTAGTAGAGGTTTGTAGTGGAAGAATTATTGATTGTAGTAAACAAATTATTATCAAAACCTATCAAAATAAGAAAACTTTGTTCAGTCGTTATTTTTAGTGAATATCTCTCGTTTAAGAAGATCTATGATTACTACAAACGCTGAAATTAACGGGGAAATGTTAGTAGAGGTTTGTAGTGGACGAATTATTGATTGTAGTAAACAAATTATTATTAAAACCTATCAAAATAAGAAAACTTTCTTCAGTCGTCATTTTTACTGAATATCTCTCGTATAAGAAGATCTATGATTACTACAAACGCTGAAATTGACGAAGAAATGTTAGTAGAGGTTTGTAGTGGACGAAGTTTTAATTGTAGTAAAAAAAAATTAGATTAAAATCTATTAAGTTAAAAAATAAACATGTTCAAAACGATTTACGATTACTACAAACGCTGAAGATGACGGGGAAATGTTAGTAGAGGTTTGTAGTGGACGAATTATTGATTGTAGTAAACAAATTATTATTAAAACCTATCAAAATAAGAAAACTTTCTTCAGTCGTCATTTTTACTGAATATCTCTCGTTTAAGAAGATCTATGATTACTACAAACGCTGAAGATGACGGGGAAATGTTAGTAGAGGTTTGTAGTGGACGAATTATTGATTGTAGTAAACAAATTATTATTAAAACCTATCAAAATAAGAAAACTTTCTTCAGTCGTCATTTTTACTGAATATCTCTCGTTTAAGAAGATCTATGATTACTACAAACGCTGAAATTAACGGGGAAATGTTAGTAGAGGTTTGTAGTGGACGAAACATTGATTGTAGTAAACAAATTATTATTAAAACCTATCAAAATAAGAAAACTTTCTTCAGTCGTCATTTTTACTGAATATCTCTCGTATAAGAAGATCTATGATTACTACAAACGCTGAAATTGACGAAGAAATGTTAGTAGAGGTTTGTAGTGGACGAAGTTTTAATTGTAGTAAAAAAAAATTAGATTAAAATCTATTAAGTTAAAAAATAAACATGTTCAAAACGATTTACGATTACTGCAAACGCTGAAATTAACGGGGAAATGTTAGTAGTGGTTTGTAGTGGACAAATTATTTATTGTAGTAAAAAAAAATTAGGTTTAAATCTATTAAGTTAAAAAATAAACATGTTCAAAACGATTTACGATTACTACAAACGCTGAAGATGACGGGGAAATGTTAGTAGAGGTTTGTAGTGGACGAATTATTGATTGTAGTAAACAAATTATTATTAAAACCTATCAAAATAAGAAAACTTTCTTCAGTCGTCATTTTTACTGAATATCTCTCGTTTAAGAAGATCTATGATTACTACAAACGCTGAAATTAACGGGGAAATGTTAGTAGAGGTTTGTAGTGGACGAAACATTGATTGTAGTAAACAAATTATTATTAAAACCTATCAAAATAAGAAAACTTTCTTCAGTCGTCATTTTTACTGAATATCTCTCGTATAAGAAGATCTATGATTACTACAAACGCTGAAATTGACGAAGAAATGTTAGTAGAGGTTTGTAGTGGACGAAGTTTTAATTGTAGTAAAAAAAAATTAGATTAAAATCTATTAAGTTAAAAAATAAACATGTTCAAAACGATTTACGATTACTACAAACGCTGAAATTAACGGGGAAATGTTAGTAGAGGTTTGTAGTGGAAGAATTATTGATTGTAGTTAACAAATTATTATCAAAACCTATCAAAATAAGAAAACTTTGTTCAGTCGTCATTTTTAGTGAATATCTCTCGTTTAAAAAGATCTATGATTACTACAAACGCTGAAATTGACGAAGAAATGTTAGTAGAGGTTTGTAGTGGACGAAGTTTTGATTGTAGTAAAAAAAAATTAGATTAAAATCTATTAAGTTAAAAAATAAACATGTTCAAAACGATTTACGATTACTACAAACGCTGAAATTAACGGGGAAATGTTAGTAGAGGTTTGTAGTGGAAGAATTATTGATTGTAGTTAACAAATTATTATCAAAACCTATCAAAATAAGAAAACTTTGTTCAGTCGTCATTTTTTAGTGAATATCTCTCGTTTAAGAAGATCTATGATTACTACAAACGCTGAAATTGACAAAGAAATGTTAGTAGAGGTTTGTAGTGGACGAATTATTGATTGTAGTAAAAAAAATTAGATTAAAATCTATTAAGTTAAAAAATAAACATGTTCAAAACGATTTACGATTACTACAAACGCTGAAATTAACGGGGAAACGTTAGTAGAGGTTTGTAGTGGATGAATTATTGATTGTAGTTAACAAATTATTATCAAAACCTATCAAAATAAGAAAACTTTGTTCAGTCGTCATTTTTAGTGAATATCTCTCGTTTAAGAAGATCTATGATTACTACAAACGCTGAAATTAACAAAGAAATGTTAGTAGAGGTTTGTAGTGGAAGAATTATTGATTGTAGTAAACAAATTATTATCAAAACCTATCAAAATAAGAAAACTTTGTTCAGTCGTTATTTTTAGTGAATATCTCTCGTTTAAGAAGATCTATGATTACTACAAACGCTGAAATTAACGGGGAAATGTTAGTAGAGGTTTGTAGTGGACGAATTATTGATTGTAGTAAACAAATTATTATTAAAACCTATCAAAATAAGAAAACTTTCTTCAGTCGTCATTTTTACTGAATATCTCTCGTATAAGAAGATCTATGATTACTACAAACGCTGAAATTGACGAAGAAATGTTAGTAGAGGTTTGTAGTGGACGAAGTTTTAATTGTAGTAAAAAAAAATTAGATTAAAATCTATTAAGTTAAAAAATAAACATGTTCAAAACGATTTACGATTACTACAAACGCTGAAGATGACGGGGAAATGTTAGTAGAGGTTTGTAGTGGACGAATTATTGATTGTAGTAAACAAATTATTATTAAAACCTATCAAAATAAGAAAACTTTCTTCAGTCGTCATTTTTACTGAATATCTCTCGTTTAAGAAGATCTATGATTACTACAAACGCTGAAATTGACGGGGAAATGTTCGTAGAGGTTTGTAGTGGACGAAGTTTTGATTGTAGTAAAAAAAAATTAGATTAAAATCTATTAAGTTAAAAAATAAACATGTTCAAAACGATTTACGATTACTACAAACGCTGAAATTAACGGGGAAATGTTAGTAGAGGTTTGTAGTGGAAGAATTATTGATTGTAGTTAACAAATTATTATCAAAACCTATCAAAATAAGAAAACTTTGTTTAGTCGTCATTTTTTAGTGAATATCTCTCGTTTAAGAAGATCTATGATTACTACAAACGCTGAAATTGACAAAGAAATGTTAGTAGAGGTTTGTAGTGGACGAATTATTGATTGTAGTAAAAAAAATTAGATTAAAATCTATTAAGTTAAAAAATAAAGATGTTCAAAACGATTTACGATTACTACAAACGCTGAAATTAACGGGGAAATGTTAGTAGAGGTTTGTAGTGGATGAATTATTGATTGTAGTTAACAAATTATTATCAAAACCTATCAAAATAAGAAAACTTTGTTCAGTCGTCATTTTTAGTGAATATCTCTCGTATAAGAAGATCTATGATTACTACAAACGCTGAAATTAACGGGGAAATGTTAGTAGTGGTTTGTAGTGGACAAATTATTGATTGTAGTAAAAAAAAATTAGCTTTAAATCTATTAAGTTAAAAAATAAACATGTTCAAAACGATTTACGATTACTACAAACGCTGAAATTGACGAAGAAATGTTAGTAGAGGTTTGTAGTGGACGAAGTATTGACTGTTGGGATGGTGCTGACTTTTTCCACGCCTTTTTGACAAGATAAAATATTACTTCGGGTATATCCTGAGATATAAATCTATGGTATTAACAAAATGAATTATGTCCGCATCGTATAGGTAAATGCATATCTCCGGCTGTAAAGTACCTATGTATTTTTGTTAACTTATTTTTGATACTGGCTAAATACTCAATTCGCACGGAGCCAAACTTAAGAAAGTCATGGAAAAAAAGCGCGCGTATATGACGAAAAGAGCAAAACAGCATCATCCGGCTGCAAAGTATGTATTATTATAAACTTATTATTTATACTGGATAAATACTCAAATTGTATGGAGGCAAACTTAAAAAGGTATAAAAAGCTATGTGGTGAATGGAAAAAAAGCGTGTGGACACAGAATTCGCCCTATTACATAGGTCGATACAAAGTCTTTGCGTGTGGATATGAAAAACTGCCGTGTGGTCTCGGTTACGAATAGGACCACCCCATCTCTTCCCGTGGGTGCCGTAAAAGTCGGCTAAGGGAATATCCAGGGAATGGGCTGCAGCATTCTCCTTGGCCTTCACCATCATAATCTACTGCGATCACCAAGCCGCCTGCCAAGCGTGGTGACTGGCGACTGGTGGTGGCGAACTGACAACCGATGGGGAAGAAAGGTTCTCGAGTGGCGACAACGAACTGGAAGACGCAGCGTAGGCCGGCCCCCCACTAGGTGGACCGACGACCTGGTGAAAGCCGCGGGGAGCCGATGGATGCAGGAGGCGAGCAGCCGCTCTAAGTGGCGCTCCCTGGGGGAGGCCTATGTTCAACAGTGGACGTCTTCAGGCTGTTCGTCCACGACAAACCTCTACTAACATTTCCCCGTCAATTTCAGCGTTTGTAGTAATCGTAAATCGTTTTGAACATGTTTATTTTTTAACTTAATAGATTTTAATCTAATTTTTTTTACTACAATTAAAACTTCGTCCACTACAAACCTCTACTAACATTTCTTCGTCAATTTCAGCGTTTGTAGTAATCATAGATCTTCTTATACGAGAGATATTCAGTAAAAATGACGACTGAACAAAGTTTTCTTATTTTGATAGGTTTTGATAATAATTTGTTAACTACAATCAATAATTCTTCCACTACAAACCTCTACTAACATTTCTTCGTTAATTTCAGCGTTTGTAGTAATCGTAAATCGTTTTGAACATGTTTATTTTTTAACTTAATAGATTTTAATCTAATTTTTTTTACTACAATCAAAACTTCGTCCACTACAAACCTCTACTAACATTTCTTCGTCAATTTCAGCGTTTGTAGTAATCATCGATCTTCTTAAACGAGAGATATTCAGTAAAAATGACAACTGAAGAAAGTTTTCTTATTTTGATAGGTTTTTATAATAATTTGTTAACTACAATCAATAATTCGTCCACTACAAACCTCTACTAATATTTCCCCGTTAATTTCAGCGTTTGTAGTAATCGTAAAACGTTTTGAACATGTTTATTTTTTAACTTAATAGATTTTAATCTAATTTTTTTTTACTACAATCAATAATTCGTCCACTACAAACCTCTCCGAACATTTCCCCGTCAATTTCAGCGTTTGTAGTAATCATAGATCTTCTTAAACGAGAGATATTTAGAACAAAGTTTTCTTATTTTGATAATAATTTGTTAACTACAATCAATAATTCTTCCACTACAAACCTCTACTAACATATCTCAGCCAATTTCAGCGTTTGTAGTAATCGTAAATCGTTTACCTACCGAAATCTGTCGGAAAACAGAAAATTTAATAGTTTTTTCAAAGTCGGGGACATATTTTTTATATTATTTTTTATTTATTTTTTGGAATTACTACAAACGAAACTAGTTTTACTACTATCCACTACCTACCGAAATCTGTCGTTAAACAGAAAATTGAATAGTTTTTCCAAAGTCGGGGGTCACTTTTTTTATTTTGTTTATTATTTTTTTTTTTGGAATTACTACAAACGAAAATAGTTTTACTACTATCCACTACCTACCGAAATCTGTCGTTAAACAGAAAATGAAATAGTTTTTCCAAAGTCGGGGGACACTATTTTTTATTTTTTTTATATTTTTTTTTTGGAATTACTACAAACGATAATAGTTTTACTACTATCCACTACCTACCGAAATCTGTAATAAAACACAAAAAAAAATGGTTTTTCCAAAGTCGGGTGCCAAGTTCACACAGCCAATAAACTAAATTGTAAAACTGACCAACATAAATGCTTGCATGTCTTACGACTGAGATAGAGACTCTAAATTAGAATATAAGATCACAATCTTTTGTACTACCTACTTCGCAAGAAAATAAATTGTTTAATTGTTTAATTTAATTTAATAGTCTTATGGTTACATAGTCTATTGTCATGTGTCATTGAGGCATGTCTGATGATAAGACATGCCTCTAGGAATGTCTGTTAGTCAGGACAAGCTATTATATTAATATGAATTGATAAAAGTTTAATGCCTATTATGCTTCAACACGAACTTACAATACTTAAGTTTACTTTTATGGAAACATCGTATGTGGTTTGATTGCGTCGTTGGTGCTCAAAATGTGGTATTTCCACCTATTTCCTAGTGTTAAAAGTTATTACCTAATAAATACCATTACAACCAATTACCGTCAGAGTTCAGAATTCATATTTGATCAGAGTTAGTAGGAACTTTAATAAGCTATGCAGTGAGTATAAATCACTGGACTTGTTTAGTACGAGCGTGAGCTCCGAGAGGCGACTGCTGTGCAGACTTTTTTGTCGATTCAGTCACATTGTACTAATGATGTAATATAATATTGAACGTAAACTATCTATTTATGTATAATATTGAATTTAGTTAACTATCTATTTATGTAGTGATACCTAGGTTGTAACTTCACCTATTACGCATAGTTTACTCACACAATTTTTTTTTTTTTAGTGTTTCCAATCGTTGTCAAAGTTATTTTTTTTTCTCATACTAAGTATAATCAGGTGTTCATAATTGTACGCTCAGACATTGTTGCTATTATTTTGCTAGACGTGAGGCCCTCTAATTGGCTTCCTTGTGCATATTTTAAGAACTATTATGTAAGAAAAGCTGTTGGCCTTCCTAACAATAAATAAATAAATATATAAATAAACATGTGTCATTAAAGAAACCAATCTGTCGAAAACAATAAACTATTGTTTTTCCTCTCCCACTGTTGTGTTTAAGTGCAGAAGGAATGAGACAGCAATAGAAAAGTTTGCACTTTTCAGTTTGTTCCTTTATTTCATCACGTTATACTATAAACTACTTTGAATAACTTTGTTCATGAAAAGTATAAAAACACAAAGGCAAATAAATTTTGAAAAAGTTGTAGGTCTTGAAAGCACTAAGGTGGTCTTAAAGCGGCTGTGTTTCTGTTTAATAACTGAATACGATATATGATACTGTCTAAGATGATACATGCTTGCCTAGATAAGTTTACCCACTGGTCTTTTTAATCTGTGTTTTTCCAACTTAATTCTTTATCTCTCTAAAGTAAAGTTAATGTATTAAATACACAGTCACACAATGAAACAATAATAATATAACAGAAAGTGAAGTGTCCAGTCTGTTTACTTTTTTAAAAAACAATTAGGAATAGGAGACGGAGAGTATAGATTTTGAATCAAAATGTTTTCGATGTGTTAGGAATCGGGGTGCTGGTCCCAATAAATATTAAAGGTATTTAAAAGCAGGTACAACAAGTTTCATCTGTATAGGAGAAATGTTGATGAAAATTCTGATAGTATCCCGCAGAGTAACAGTTTACATTATTATGACAGCTGAGTATACATTTCATAAATTTTGGATAACATTCTTTAGGTTAGTAATTAAACATCATGTTTTTCAATAACAAGTCTTACAGCTTAGTTGCTCAGCATAAGTTGAAGTAGGTACTTATTATGTTGGAGTGTAAACATCCTGTAATTAGGGCAAATAAGCAGCAAATAAAGACGACAAAGCTATTACTCATGATGTTGGCATTCAAGTCACAAAGAGCTCACAGTAGGCCGAGTTACACAATGCAAATTGAACCAGGCAAGAAGTTCTTCAAAAAATAAAATCTTCAAGCACTTACATTAGGTTTTAGGTTAGAACACCAACAAAGTAAACTACTGTACCTCTTTCGACTGCCATAGATTCTTCCCGAGGACATCAGCAAGCTTGTTCAGGTGATCGCACGTCACTCCTCTATCCATCATTCATACGAAATTGCTTTGAACGTATATACGAAATGAAATTACAGATTCACAGTAGTAGTAGTAGTCAATATTGAACACATACTAAACTGCAGTGTACACCGAAAAATTAATAGAAAGGGCAGGAAGATAAAGGAATATTTGATGCAAATTTTAAATCAAACATTTCGTGAGAAACAGATATAATTGAATTAGAATACAAAAATTTCTTTCAACACAGACAAAACCCACAGAGTACATTGGTAAGACAAAAGTCAAAACCTTTCGTGACGAGCAAAAAGTCAGCGCTCGCTCATCCTTATTCCAGAGATATTTTAATTATTGTATTTTGATAGAATTGATGTGAATTCGAGTTTTCCAAAGATTTCTTTTGCTGATCAAAGACTTCTGTTTGCTGATTCGTTCTGTGCAACTACAAAAAGCTAAAAGGCGAAAGGGATACCAGATAATACTGACATTGACCGCATATTTACGTTTCATACAATACAGAATACATCCGTGCATGCTTTATGCTTTGACATTTCTTTTTTTTTTGAGAGGGATGACAGTGACTTGTACAAAATACAGGCTGACTTTCGCACCCCGGCGCCGAACATGCTTGAGACGGCCCTGCATGTTTCTAAAACATCTATTGTTTTCGCCAATGATATGTTTAGGCGCATGAATACTATTTTTATTGTTGATCAAAACTTATAATGAAATTTTAAAATTTCCAATTTCTTTCGGTACACTTATTGTTTTCAGTCGATCAATTTTCGCCAGATCTTTCAAATTGTTTTGCTAAAACAAAACGCGAAACGCGCGTGTAACCGCACGCCGCACACTATCTTAAAACACACAAACCGTTATATAAACTAACGTAGTTACGCAATGTCTACATGCATATTAGGATATTGATGACAAAGTAGCACTCTAGGCTCTAGGGTAAGCAAAATTTTTTGATTTTGATAAACAAGTTCCGAATTGGTTTCAAACACTATAATTTCTGAGCAGTGGTTGATTGAGGCGACTAGGGGGATCAAGCTCGACTAGGGGGAAAAGCATCTGAGGTTCTTCCTAAATTTTTTGCCGAAATCTGACGCGTATGATTGAAAAATTATTGCGCTCGCTCCACTCGCGTTTTTTAAATTAATTTATCCCAGTTCTGAGTAGTGGTGAATTCGGGGGGCTAAGGTGCTCAAGCCCGAGAGAAAAGCATCTGAGGTTCTTCCTAAAATTACTTTGCTAATAACTGACGGCTATGATTGAAAAATTTTTGCGATCGCTCCGCTCGCACTTTTATAATTAATTCGAGTATAACTTGCAGTGGTGAATTCAAGGGGGCCAAGGGGCTCAAGCTCGACCGAAAATCATCTGAATTTCTTCCTAAAATTATTTTGCCATAATCTGTCAGGGGTTTAAAAATATTTTAGCAATCGCTCTGCTAGTCTGCTCGCGCTTTTTTAATAAGTTTGTGCCTTGTGATGCGGTGGCGTTCATTTCTACATATTTTATTATTGTTATACTCCTACGCTAATTAGGTGAATTTAAGCATGGCTGAAAATTTTTGAAACATGTCCTGTAAGATTTTAGTAAAATACGTTTGTAATGGGTAGTAATTTTGGTTAATCAGAAAACAGAAAAACTCGCACAACAGCAGCGCGAGCGCAGCAAGCATGAAAAATGAGAGCGTGTTGACTGTATAAATAAACGCCACTATAATAGGAAGAATATTTTAAAAGTTAAAAACAGAACAAGAAGAAGTAGAAACAGAGTAGGTGGTGGGGTAAAGGTTAGGTGGCAATGTGGCATACCTAAGAACAAGTAGGTCATAACTCATAGATATGGAAAGGCTAGGTAGGATGGACTTATTTGTGAATAGAGTAGTGAATCCATCAACATAGAATCAGAATGGACGGCGGACATTCACAAAATGCATGTCCATTTTCTGTTGGTGTGAGTATCTAAATATGCATTAGTATGCGTGAGCAGGGAAGTGACCCCTATTACACAATGTATCGATATATAGTAAACCTAACCAAACAGTGCTGCAGAATATCGATACTTTTTACTGTTAATAAAATAAAGAAAATTAGATATTAGTAGAACCAGAAAACGCAGCGTAGGCCAGCCCCCACTCGGTGGACCGACGATCTGGTTAAAACCACGGGGAGCCGATGGATGTAGGAGGCGAGTGGCCGCTCAAGGTGGCCCTCTATGGGGGAGGCCTACGTTCAGCAGTGGTGGTTACAGTTTTATTATATGTATTGATAAGTCCGTCCTACCTACCCTACCTAGTCTGTAGGACCCACATTCTCACTGGGGGTTGACGAAAAAATTACGATTTATTAGCAAAGAAACATAACTTTAGACGTAGTCTTTCGGTGATCCACGCGTGAGGTTGACAAAAGGGGCGCCGCCACGGAGATTAGGCCAGGACAAAGAAGACCTGGTGGATCCCGGGTGGTCGGTCAGCCGAGGAACGCCCGGGTGCACAGTGGGCAGCTGCGGAGTGTGGAGTGTCCTTCAGCACAGGAATAGATGCCGCGAACCTCAGCTCACTGTTGGGCCTCGACTAGACCCAGCCTAAGAGTGCCTGGTGGGGTGGGGGGCAGCTGCGCAGAGAGTGGTCCCGGGTTGCAGTGAAGAATTTTTAAGAAATTTTAATTTTAATCAAAAAAAATTCATCATTTTTATATTAATTAAGTTTTAGTACTCATAAAGATGCCAGGCAACTAGCCTACCTACTAAATTTTCGAAAACGATTATTTTATTTTTAAAATGACATAATATTTATACATTTTTCGTAAGATTAAGATTGCACATTAATCTAAATCCATTCAGCCACTTTTAGCGAAACAGATTTTCTACTTTTTATTCTCTCCAAAATCAATGTAATTTTGTGCAAATGTGTGAGATTTACGAATATCGACAAAGTCTAATGGGCAGTTTGGGTACATCACTATTCGAGAGGCGTAATATCTCCCATCCCAATAATATCAATTAA
This sequence comes from Ennomos erosarius, assembly GCA_963580505.1. Classification (NCBI taxonomy): domain Eukaryota; kingdom Metazoa; phylum Arthropoda; class Insecta; order Lepidoptera; family Geometridae; genus Ennomos; species Ennomos erosarius. The sequence continues at coordinate 5,102,826 of OY756999.1, read as the reverse complement.
AGCATTAAATCTTTTTGTAATTGCAATCACATGGTATATCTACGATGCCAAAAACGTATATCCTTAATGTGAAACGCATATTTACTTCGAAACTTTAATAACTAGCATAAAAATAGCCAGTAAACACGCATAAAATTAAGATTTTGGATTTCCTTCGACTCCTCGGGTAATTGTTGATGCACAAAACACAGCACAACACGACACAGTTTCACTATTGTGTTAATATTTACCCCTAATCAGAATATAATCAATATATTTTGACATTTTATGCTCTCCCATTTTCATTTTTTGACAGGATTGTCGGTCCACCGAGTGGGGGCTAGCCTACGCTGCGTCTTCTGGTTCTACGAACATGTAATCTTATTTGTAATGTATTAAAAGTAAACTATCGAAATTCTGCAGCACTGTTTGGTTAGGTTTATTATAAATCGATACATTGTGTAATAGGGGTCACTTACCTACTAATGCATATTTAAATACTCACACGGAGTTTTGGCGGGAATGCGGAAGAGTTCACGTCGTTGCATTGTATTATTTTTCAAAACTTTTGCTTATTCCAGTGTTAATGTTTAAAATTGGTGGTGTTTTACGCATTAAGTGCTGAATTACGAGCATGAGTGAGGGCAAGTGATATAATGTGGTGAAATGTGACTTTTCGTGTTGCTTTCAAAACTCCATAGAAGCTTCTAGTAAAGTTGCCACCACTTTGCTGGAGCATGACTTAGACTGGACTATGACTGCCTGACATAGACTGGACTATGACTATGACTAGGACATGACTTAGCGTGAAATATTTTATAACACGATGACAATATAATACTTGACACTGGCTAAATACACTATGTGTGGAGCCAAATTATAAAAAAAAAACCACACCAACAGAAAATGGACACGCATTTTGTGAATGATCGCCATAAAGTATATAACCTTCAAAGAAAGATCAACAAAATGATAATATATTTGTACTGCTCACACGTATTGCCACGTCAGTGGCGAAGGAAAGAAACAAACATGTAGTAGGAATCAGTTACCCGTACCATTTTTTCGACTCGTTTTGTCTCTGTCTTTTCTATACAAATCTGCATCAACATATAATCATATACCTCCATGCAAATCTGTCAGTCTCAGGCTGACATTCAGAGACGAGTTCGAGTTCGAACTGAAACTCCGTTATGTCAAAATTGGAGTCTAGACTCGGACTTCGGTCGAATTGGCATTCACAGTCGAGTTTAGCATAATGGAGAGAGTATATTATGCTCATCTGAGAATGAGACGGGCTGAGTCACGAAATCGGTGACTCGAGCCGTGCTCAGACACCGCCATCTTTATTATATTTTTAAAAACAATGCTGCTTAAAATCAATTTTTGTAAAGAAATGTATTTCGTATTGAATAAAACGAATAAATTACGAAATAAAATTAGGTACTTCATAGATTTATTTGTAATGAAAATAACAATAAAAAAATTCTAATAGTAATTGACTGGCAGATCCTGTGTGTTTTCTTTTCTTTGTTGTATTATAGATATTGCTACTCCGGCTTGTGTCTTCACATTCACATTATTCCATGCCTTTTTAGTTGTTTGTGAGTAGGTACCTAACCTATAATATAGAATTAATCTTAAATTAATGGTAGGTCTAGGTTTGTTGAATAAAAATCAATTCATATGGTACCTTTTAGGAATTACCATGCACATAATGAAGAAATCATCAATGCTTTGCAATTTGCCCCATGGTTCTTCTTTTCTATTACTAAAATGAAGCATTTATTTTTATTTAGTTTCTAGAATTTGTATGTATGGAGCTATTAGCTCCCTCAAATTTTGTGAACAAATACTGTGAACACTATAGATACGATTTATTTTCCATTGCTATTTCCATTTCCATTTTGTAAGTTTTAATTTCACTCGTTTTTTTATTATTTAGGTAAATAACAACATTCATAATAATCATAATAATTGAAAAAACAAATAAAGAGAAATGGCGCGCTATGTACCCTGTGGGCGCGCTTTTTAAAGTCTCCTTCAAAGAGTACATACCTATAACCAGTTTTTTTCTCTAATCTGTGATCACCAGTAAGTTTGATCTCCTGTTGCAGGTATTCATACAATATTTGCTAGTTTTTCTCCCTTTTTAGCATAATACTGCCAAATAAAAAAGAAAACGTGTAATTCACTAATGTCAAACTACACTTGTCTATGGCCGGAGTTTACACGGCAAAGTGAGGGCGGAGATGGGGCGGAGTTTACGTTGGAACTCGACGATTGTGAATTCAACAATGCGGTGTATACTCGGCGAATCCGGAGTTTGAACTCACGTGAGATCGATTGGAGTAAACTCAATGTATTGTCTCTGAATGTCAGCCTAAGCCTTGTCCTCCGTAGAAATTGGCATAAAAATGGTGCTTGCGGATTATAACGTTAATATGTCCATTTATAGATGCTCTAAAGGAAATTCGATTTTTTACAATCGTTTTCTTTTGGACTATACCAATCGATTATCCAAAAATCGATTTTTAACAAAAAGATTCTTTGGTTATTGAAATGGGAAAATAATAAAAATAATCAATCAAATTTATTTCTATCTCTCTTTGTCTGAACGGAATGTCCGTTACAAGGAATTTGGTAGTGGTGTAGCTTTGTTATCCTTAAGACCAGTAGTAAAATAATCGATAAACAAAATAACAAACTTATCAATTTTTGTTTATCGATTTTAAAAACGCTACTAATTTCTATAGGTATTATATACTCTTTGCTAACGTCTACGTATGTTATAGTTATAGTAGATTTTTTTTCTCTAATCTGTGGTTTTAGTAAATTATAAATTTATATTATATACTCTTTGGTCTTTTTTTTCTTTTCTTTTTCATTTGTTGGAGAAATGGAAATGTCTGAAATCTATCATCTACATTGTAATTAATTTTCGGTCTGCTACTGCTACATTCATTTGAAAACAAATAATAAATGCGATAAATAGTTCTATCAAAGCTAGCGATGACGTCCGCCTCATCGAGCAGCGCTCGGTCTTTGTTCGCGGAGTCAAAACAGCGATTAGCAGAAAGGGTTCAAGTTAACATGAACAATATATCCTCATTAGCTCGCCAGATACAAAGGGGCTCGAAGTCTAACGAGGTATGTATGAAGATAGTCAAGATTTTTCAATATTACTTCAGCCAATGCCCACATTGTCACCTCACTGTTGGGTATAGACTGCCTTACAACTTGATTCACAATCCATTGGAATAGTACCATTTTGCAATTAATCACACTTTCATCCATAAAATACTTAATTTTCCTCTCAGGTTAGCCCCGTTTACAGATACTAAGTATGATTTTACTACTATTCCAGCTCTTAATGAAGTCAGCTCGTGACATGGCCAACACGGAGAATCAGATGGAGAGTAGCGAAGAAAACCTCAGGAAGATGCAACTAATCTCCGTTCACATGGGATACCAGTATGAAAACATACTGAAATCTGCGCAGATGTTGACCGAGATTAAAGACCAAGTGGACGCTATGAGAAGATGATAACTTAGTTTTTAGTGTAGGTAGATATATATTGTAGATGTACACACATTTATGGTAAATTAGCCTTGGTGGGTTAACATGTGATTGCACAATGAACAATAAAACTGCATTTTTGCTACTGTTCTTCAATCGGGCTGAATTTGCTATACACAATAGCTTGTTACTCGTCCATTAAGTTACATACAGACACACATACATAAACTGAAAAACAACATGGTGCTAATTGAGAGGCATCTCCTCTCATGCATTTTTCATTACGATGGTTGAAACACTTTACCTAATAATTATGACAGTACCATGTGTTAGGTATTCATTAGTGTAAAGTTAGTGAACTTTGACTATTTATGCCAAAGTAAATGCCGCCATAATGTAGAAAATAATTATATGCTATCAAAAATGGTTTGGTAGTGTTGTTAAATGTAAACAACACTACTGGTACTACTGGTACTGCCTCGGTAATGCTGTTGCCAATAAACATCAATATTAATCTCAAATTCTGTGTCATAATATGTGAAAGAGACAAAAATTTTACCGTTCAACTGCCACACTATGAAGTAACTACATTTTGTACTCCACGGAACAAACCATCTAGAAGAATAGTGCTTACAATTCATATCAAATAAGCAGAAGAGAATTTGTGTGATAAAACATGCTGTGACCTCCACTTTGACCAAGAGACTATGCTTTGACCTCAGAACAAACCATCTAGACTGGAAGAAGAGCGCTGAAAATTCATATCAAATAAGTAGAAGAGAATTGGCATGAAAAAAAAAAACATTCTAATGGCCCACCTCAAGCGTCACACTTGATGGAACTATATAAGGCAAACTGTGTGTGTGTGTATGTGTGTTATATTTACGATAGGGCCCGATAGCTCAGTTGGTAGTATCCCTGCCTTCTGAACTGAGGGTTGTGGGTTCGATTCTTACCCAGGACAAACATTTGTGTGATGAACATAGATGTTTGTTCTGCGTCTGGGTGTTATATTGTATTCTATGTATGTATTTACAAACAAAAAAAAGTATATAAGTATTGTATCCGTTATCTGGTTCCCATAGTACAAGCTATGCTTAGTTTGGGGCTAGATAGCGCTGTGTGAAATGTCCACACATATTTATTTATTTATTTATTTATTTATTTAACTTTTGAACGCCACACTTCAAATGAAGAGACTACACTTTGTACACCACAGAACAAACCTAAAAGAATGCTTACAATTCATATCAATTAAGTAGAAGAGAAATGGTTTGGAGAAACATGATAATGGTCTGTCCCTGTGAATGAAGCATCACAGATGATAAAAATATACATATACGGCGAATGTCATGTTGTAGCCGTAATTTACAAAAAAGATGCACCTACAAATGAAGGGACTATGCTTTGTACACCACGGATCAAACCATCTGGAAGAACTAGAAGAGTGTTAACAATTCATATCAAATAAGCAGAAGAGAAGTGATGTCCCCCTTATGTGTATGATAATGATAAGGCCTTCCTATAAGTTGATTAACATTAATAGTCTTAGATTTAATTATGATATAATTAGCCTAGCCTAACAATAATTAATATTATACTAAACAGTTTATTCATATACTTTTGTTATTTGTATCAGTATCATATCTTTCACCATGTACACCACGGAACAAACCATCTGGAAGAACTAGAAGAGTGTTAACAATTCATATCAAATAAGCAGAAGAGAAGTGATGTCCCCCTTATGTGTATGATAATGATAAGGCCTTCCTATAAGTTGATTAACATTAATAGTCTTAGATTTAATTATGATATAATTAGCCTAGCCTAACAATAATTAATATTATACTAAACAGTTTATTCATATACTTTTGTTATTTGTATCAGTATCATATCTTTCACCAAGATCCAAAGTTGTAGAAACTAATACTATAGGACTTTGTTATTGATGGTACATACACATACCCCCGTATTCTAAAACATTTCACCAAAAATTCTTCACTTGACTTCCACTTAACTTTGAGGGAAACTCAAGGTACATCGCGACGTACCTTGATATGACAGTTGCTTTGCTTCCCTCGTTTGAGAAAAATTGACTCAGAAATGTCAAATTGATTATATATTGTCAATTAAAAATACCAAAACACAAAAATGAGGTTAATTCAAGGTTAAGTCGAGTGGAGTAATCTCATGGTAACGACTTAGAATATGGGGGATTGTGTATGTATCGTGTGGTCCTGGCTGTATGAGAATAGGACTACCCCACGCCTTCCCGTGGGTGCCGTAAGAGCCGGCTAAGGGAATATCCAGGGAATGGGGAGCTGCATCCTCCTTGGTACAATAAAAACTTGTGTTTACCAACCCGCCTGCCAATCGTGATGATTATGGAAAATCTATACTGGGTGTAATTGAATTCATTAGCATCCTTTGAAACTAGGTACCTACTCCTGATACCGGTCACGTGTGGACCAAAATTTTTGAATTCTAAGGCATTGGTTTGGTAATAATAATAACTCCAAAAATTTGAATAACTTAATCAAATGCTACAATACGAAATTTGATTAAAATAATGAATTACTGTTCTTAATTAGTACATACAAGGTATAAAAAAGTTTAAATGTATCAAAATCATGCATGCCAACTGCGTTAGGTGCCGCGGCAGTCTTCATAATTTTCATTAAAAATTATTTCATTTACACTCTTTACTCTCGCACAAGTGCAAAGTGGAAATTTAGAAAGGGGAGGCCTATGTTCAGCAGTCGATGTCCGGTTGTTGTGTAGAGGTGTCCTCTGCTATTTCCCCATTTCCATTACCCCATAAAATAAATAAAAGGTATTAATTAAATAATAATTAATTAACAAAATGACCTCATGGTGTTAGCTTCTGCCCCACCAACGCCTACCAAATGTCCGGGCTGGACCAGAGAATCGAAATAAATAAATAAAAACTGCTTATATTATAAATTCATAACACAACATACTCTAGTCTAAGGCCGCGTTTATACATGCAAGAAAACTTCTGCAATAACAAGTGTCGGACTATCTGACAGCAGTGGGCCTAGCACGAATATTTACGCGCGCGTAAGTGAAACGTTAACGTAAGCCAGTTGTATGGCATTTGAGCTGCCCCCCTATTACGATTAAGCTAGCAGCGCTGCTGACGCGCGTCTGCCGCTCAACTGCAGTCAAAATTGAACTTTGACAGCAGTTGAGCGGCAGACGCAATCGTAATAGGGGGGTTTTACGTTAACGTTACACTTACGCGCGCGTAAATATTCGTGCTAGGCCTACAGCTTTCATGTGTAAACAACGTACCAAGTGCACTCGTGACAGATTGTCGAAGATGGGTGATTGGCATCGAGGTTTCCTCTATGGTGATTGGTGATTGTTGAAATCGCGCAAGACTTCCACGAGATTATTTTGCATGTGTAAACGCGCCTAACTCCTAAACAATCTTCTACAAAAATCGTTTCTTGAGAGTTGAACAACATACGAGTGATTTGCTATTAAAAATTTGGCAGGAGTAAATAAATTTTTCAAATAGTGTCACACAGAATTCGCTCTATTACATAGGTACCTTATCATTAACCGCCCGAAATGTCCACTGCTGAACATAGGCCACCCCCAGGGAGCGCCACTTTGAGCGACGGCTCGCCTTCTGCATCCATCGGCTCCCCGCGGTTTTCACCAGATAGTCGGTACACCTAGTGGGTCGCCACTCGAGAACCTTTCAGTTCTGCTAGCGATGTGGCCTGCCCATTGCCATTATAGAGCGAATTCTGTAATCGGTCACTTTAGTCTTCCCGCGGATCTCATTCCGGATCTTATTTCGCAGGGAAACACCGAGGTCCGAGCATAGCTCTCTCCACAGCTCTATTCTGTGGCATTGTCCTAAACAAGTCTAATTCGTGACTGGCCGCCAGGAAGTGATCGGCCCGATATTGGGAGCAGTGAAAGTGCTAGGATACCTAGAGATACTTAGTTTCCTGTACCTAGACCACCTAGGCCTAGATTGGAGTTGCGTAATTTGTAATGTCTATAGGGATCAACTTAGCTAAGCATCACACCAAACTGCTTCTGTAATCTCCATAGAATTCGCCTTGTAATCTCATTGGTTCTGTGGTACGCCCTGCAGATATTTTGAGGTGGAGATTAACTTTATAATCTTTAGTGAGGTGCATCATGGGATTTACTATATGATTTCATGTTGATCGTCGATCATCGGCTATCTTCAACCAATGTCTTGAATTTTAGAAATCTGTGAAGTATTGTAAAGATTACAAACCTAGAATACTTATTAGATATCTGTGATAACTTATTTTCGTTACAAAATTACCTATGAGACCGCCGGGAGCCGATGGATGCAGGGGCCGAGCAGCCGCTTAAGGCAGCGCTCCCTGGGGGAGGCCTATGTTCAGTAGTGGACGTCTTCAGACTGTTAACGATGATGGTGATTACCTAAAGAGAGACTTGCTAATTTTAAAGAAAGAGCTGTTCCGGAAGCCATTAAAACACTTCAGTGTTCACACAGCTTATTATAGCCCCTTATAGTAAGCTTCAATAATTATTATTTGCCACTCGTATCTACTTGCCGGGGGTCTACATAATGTGGAGTAATTTTTGATCTGCAGAATGCGTTTTGTACTGACCTTTGAACGCAGATTTCACTTTCAATCGGTACTGTCTAGGCACTTAAATACCTGTTTAGGCTATTGTAGGACTATACGCTTGTTAAAAGATAACGAAATCAACGATTTCGAAACTGGTTCAGAGCAAAGACCTTTTTACAGCGCTTTGTTTAGGTCAAAGTCTAGAGTACAGAGCTTAGATTATATACCAGTCTCACTCATGGTATCAGCCCACTACCAAAGAGTCTAATAACGCTAAGACCCCACTACCTTCCCACTTCCAACTGCTGGGAAACGCGAGACAAAGTCTCAGGTAAATAACCTAAGTTCTCATTTGAGAATATCTTCCTAAAGGCGGGTTTTTTATCCGTAGTTAAGGTACCTAACCTATGGTTAAAAATGCTAACACATTCTAACCAAAGGTCAAATTTAGTGTTTTTAATCATTGGTTAACTTTACCTTAACTACGGATCAAAAAACCCATCGTAAGTCCAGTTTCTCCTTTAGGGCGGGAAGATAACAGATTGAACCCGGCATCCATCCATTCCTCAAACCAGGATATGCTTTCTGAAGCTACCGTGGTGGCGTATGTACATGTACAAGTAGTCGTATTACTCTTGAAACATGTTTCGTCTAGGTAGGTACCACCGCTCTGCCAGTTATTCTGCCGCCAAGCAGTAGTGTGCAAGCACTACTGTGTTCCGGTTTGAAGGGCATTGTAGCTAGTGAAATTACTGGGCAAATGAGACTTTATGACCTGATTACACAGTGTAGTATTCCGATTACTAGACTGTGTGATGTCTCAGGATGACGTGCGCAGTGCAGTGTCACACAAAACTTTATTATTTTAAAGTTCCGAGTGACACTGCAACTGTTATGGGCAGCCGTGTCGCTTAACATCAGGTGAACGACTAGCTCGTCACGTCATTCATTCACATAAAAAAAAAGAAATGTTTTAAGAAGAAAAGTGCAATCCCCCCTTCTTCACAACTACTTCTCTGTCGCCCTCATCCCCCTATCTTCAACCTGTTGTATCCTTCACAATCTCCCCAATATATTATTGTTGTATTTTAGCGGAATTACACTAAGTATTTTTGTCTCATTTTGTAGAAACTTTTCTAAAAAGTGAAACACCCTTACTTACACTTGTCATCATCATCATCATCATTAACAGCCTGAAGACGTCCACTGTTGAACATAGGCCTCCCCCAGGGAGCGCCACTTAGAGCGGCTGCTCGCCTCCTGCATCCATCGGCTCCCCGCGGCTTATTTACACTTGTGACACAATAAAAAAGAATCATCAGTCTGTTTAAAGAAAGGCCGAGATACCTAAATATAGGAACACAATCCTACCTACATTAAGTAAGTACCTACCTATCTACACAACAAATAGTTAAATTGAGAACATCTCCATTTTTGAAGTCGCGTTAAAAAGTAGCACAGGATCAAAGTAATCTCTCTAATTAAATATACCACATCACCCAGTCTAGTGAACACTGTAACCTAAAATCCGAACATCGTGCGGGCCTCGTCTTTGTGTCCACTGCTTGCTCTGATTCTTATACTTTCGTTTTTTTTTCTGCGACATCTATTATTATTCTATTGGGGACGAGGTTATGCAACCACTGCCTTTGAACGTTTTGATATAATTTTTAATGCTTTGTGTTACAACCGCGACAGAAAAACACCCAAAAAGTATTTATTCAGTCTTATTTTTCAAGTGACAAGGTTGCAAATAAGTTTTGAGTGCAGAATTGTTATGTTGGTGTTACGATTTGGTCGTGACTGCAGAAGCAACTGGGGGCCTCCATTACGCAAGCCCTGTTATAATTATCTTCGTTGAAAGTGCAGAATTAGCGGGCTAACTTACGATGCAGGGTCTTGTTTTGGTTTTTCGATCGGCTTGGGATGAGCGGTGTTGCCAGATTGTGTGGTAAATATTTCGGCCTAATTTTCCAAAAATATTCCACTGTTTTCCACCACCAGTCACCAATAAAGTAGGCGGAAACTTTGAAATCTTTAATTAATTTTCTATTTTTGTTCATAGTAATTTACTTGTACTTAATCATTTGTTGAGTTATTCCCCATAAACCTAGCTTTTCGTCATAAGTACCTATTAATTAACAGACGGTTAAAAACAGTTCTAAAGATATAAGTAGGCATCTAGTTAGTTTTTGTTTTACCATAGATTAGTCTATAAAAATTCGTGTGGCACAGTGCTTTTTGATTCTTCCAAAAAATGCCTAGGTATTATATTCTCTCAGCAAGATCATTTCTCCTGGTTTGATGTCTTCCTGGTTCTGGTGTCGTGGATTCCGGGAAATCTGGATCCAATAGCATTTCAGCAACGTAGCTTCATATCTCTCCCACCGCTGGTAACGCTGAAAAGGTCGGTAGAGTGAAACAGCATAAGTAGAAAAAAGTAGTTTCATTATTTGGTTTTCTGCTGCTTCCATTTATAATGTTTAAATTTTATAATTTTTACCAATATTATTAGTTACCTATATCTACTTACTCTTACTCATTGGTTTATGTGGTTTTACCAACTCCAAGTGCTTTCGTGGGATACCTACTTAAGGCGCTGAATGCTCCCAAATCGACTATTTCGAACGTAATTTTCTCAAAGTATAGTCTATTTACAGGATTGAAAAAAAAATGCTCGTTAATATTGGTCATATCTTCTTTCCATCTGCCGAAATCAAAACACGATTACGAAAAGTTTTCTCGATAGAAAAAAATCGTGAAGTGGCCTCTGAAAAATCATTCAAACATCCTAAAACGTTATATTATAATAAGACACCCCATGGAAATAAATCATAGTGATGAGTGACGTTTCAATGCATCCATCTGTAGACTATTTTTTTCGTAACAATAAGCGTTTCTTTTACAACAAATTATTTGTACCGCAAAGTAGAAAAGTCGAAGTGCAACGCAACGTAATCGCCATATTTGTGCTAAGCATAAAGCGACCCTATTTAATACTCTATACGTTTCATGTTCAACTGCTGTAATAAACGTGCTCGCATTGGGTCCTGTCAGCGTCTTAACCTACCTATGCAGTCTTTTTGATGGATTGTATTAAACCCCAATACTTAGAGTAATTTCAGCTCCAAAACAAAACCCCAATTTGGAGGAATACACTTCAATTTGGTAATACTGAGTTGCATTCTGATTTCTATCGCAACGGTCAATATCGACGGCATATTAGAGCTGATAAATTGATAATTTGTCAAGGCAGACAGTTAACCTTCTGATTTGTTTTTGTCAACGATAGGCTAACATTTTTGACCACGGTCTTACCTGACCTGATGTTAAGTGACGACGCGGTCGACGATGTAGCGTGCTTGCAATGTAGAGCAACCTTCCTGTGTATAATAACTATCATAAACCAAGATCATGCTGATGTCTGATCTCATCACATGACATGACATGTACGATAAATCTAGGCAACGTCACTTTGATTGCTTATAATTTAGGCATTTTTGAGGCATATATTATTTAAGATGTAAGTAGGTAGGCAACAAATAATTCACTCAAGACGTTTCCAATGCACGTTTTTTCTATTTTTATATTATTTATTTTTTATTCAGCGAGGTAGGTACCTAATCCAACAGCTTGAGTTATGTAATTAGGAATACATACAATTTTATAAGGTGATTGGTAAGTTACATATTACAGGTACACCCCTGTGGCTTTATAGATTTTTGTATTTGATTTTTACCTATAAGTACATGACTGTGTCTGGCCAGCAGTAGGCTTAGCTTTTTTGTGGCTAAAATAGCTGACAGACCACAAAATTACAAATTGCGAAATTGGGATCAAGCGAGATATATTTTTCCTGGAAAATTAAGTTTTCCGTGCGGTAATGGATACATTACTGGTAAAACCACGGGGTGTTCTAAAAGATGCGCTATTTCGTCAAATGGTAACTACAATTTACCATCTTCACAGATATATAGTAGGTAAGCACCTTAGTCAGCACATTGTAAGATTTGAACTCTCGACCCATGCTGCAAAGTTCAACGTCACATAAACAAACAACTGCACCGCCTTTGTATTAAAATATTTATTTTGTTATATAACTGAAGCCGCGCTGTCGTGTATGCACATTATGCATATCAGGGACATGCGCTTACGCATCTTGCAGGGAACTAAGTAACTATAATGCACCGTTGCGTCAACGTCGAGCGCGCTCTTTCGCAGGAGGTTCCTCCCCGATTTTTTAAGAGATAGGATCGCGAAACATTTGTTTCAACATCAGCCTGAAGACCTCCACTGCTGCACACAGGCTTCCCCATAGAGTGCCACGTTGAGCAGTCTCTTACATTTCAATCTTCATCTACTTATAAAAGATTCCGTACCTACTTATTATATCTATCACTTTATCTCAATCTTTGATTACCTACTTACATTTGCTGTCAGATCGTGGTCAGGAAACGGCGGACCGATGTTGAAATATGCATCTTATACACAGCAATAACTTTATGCCGAGTCGTATACCTATATTATCTTGATCTAGCCATCGCTGCTTACGATCACAAGTTAGGTAATGTAGGTTTAGTACTGTTATATAGCTGTTTTAGGAGCACTAGTCGAAGCGTAAGCGATGATAAGTGTGTCGTAAATATTAATGGTTTGAAGAGTTGCCATCTATACCTACCCTACCCTATAGGTGGGTACCTAATTTAGTTTAGATGTTTCATGGGATACTTCAACCTAAATATTGTTCTCTATTCATCCGTATTTCTTTTTGTGTAGGTACCTATCTGTTATTAAGTCATTATACGATACTAAGACCTAAGACCATTTTGTTTATTTTTTTGTTAATTCAATGTAGGATTTATATCTGGACTCCGGAGGTCCCTTACTATAAGGTCTTTATTTAATCACAGAAATCATTAAAAACGAAGTGAACCAACTTAATAAAAGTAGTTGCGAAGAATCGTCACACCACACCATTTCACATACACTTTTGACACGTCACTGGCGATGGAGACAAATACGGAAACTATGTGGAGTGATCCTCATCTCACACTGCCAGGAGCACACGTTACCTTACCTTATTATACCTGTTATAAAAATCCAAGACCAGTTTTAACATGCCTGCTGAAGCACGAAGGCGCTTATTGTTTCAGTAGAACTACAAAGCTGGCAGCACTCAACACATGCCAAGTATTTGCCAAATGGAGCGCGATGCTACCGATGAGGTAACGAGCTACTCGTTATGCTTTAATTGCAGACTAATCATGCTGGTATGTTGCGTCAAGTGTTGCCAGATAATGTCTTCATTTATTGTTTAATTATTATGACCATTTTCTGTTAGCTGTCGGACCCATAAGACGTAAGATTAGTTTAGTCACGTTCAGTCAAGTCGGAAACCCTTGGGTGGCAATGCCTGCATGAGAAGAAGGAACAAATTGCTCTCAACCATTTAGAAGGTCTGTTCCCCTTTCTGATTTTGTCTTTTATTTGTGCCATTTGTATGGAAATTGTAGATATTTGCCCCGTTTGAAATCTTCTACTTTTTATTACTTCGTTACCCACTTTCGTGCTTTATTACCTCCTTTATTGAATGTACTTACTCTTCCAATAGACGTAGATAGTCTTCTCGATCCTCTTCTCCCAGCAACATCCCAAGCCAAGGATTATACTCCTGGGAAAGCTGGCCACCTTTTACGGCTGCTCTTCTGCTCGGTAACCGGAAACAATATAAAAGTTAGTACATAACATTAGCTCGTTGAAAAAAGAGCTGGAAATATGTAAATGCTATTGTCATAAAACAAGAGGTCATCATGATAGCATGCTGTCAAAGCATTATAGACAATGGGAAAATATTTGGTCCCTGATTAGACTTTTCACATAAGGATATCTACTGGAAATAACTCCCCATATAACGGATATAGATTAAACAAGATATGAAACGTTATAATTACGGTGAGCTATGCTCGGTGTTTCCTGCGAGTGAAAATCCGAAATGAGGATCTCCTCATTTTGGATTTTATCCCTCACACCTGGGGATCTCCCCAGAAGAATGGCGTGGGTGTGAGGGTGGAGGCGTGTTGCAGCACCAATCCAGCAAATTGAGTCAACAAATTGCAAAATGGATTGAATGGTGCGTAGACTACCTACCTAGGTACTTTAGATAACAAAATATAGCTGAGGACGTATAGAGACAACGGAAGTAAATACATTATCTATGGGTACCTATAATATATTATTTATTTCCACTATATAGATGTAAATGAGGTAAATAAATATCAGGTGTAGAACATAACTGTCAGCTTTGTGGAAATGCGTGGGCTGTACTGCAGTAATAGAGATAACATCAGTGGTATCATCTTACACGGTTGCTTCACACCTGGCTTGGATTTTAAAGGATTGAATGCGAAAAGTTTAATCGCTGGGACGTCACTGCGGCTGGTGAATTAACGAGTAAGTAGGTATACATTTTTGGTTTCTAACAAAGTACTTATTACTCATACAAGGTGACCTTGAATTGATATGTTACCCCGAAAGGGGGTAAATCTACACCCAAACCCAAATGTTTCTTCTAAGACTTTACTAAATCAATAGTTTTTCATTGAAGAAATGCCATGTAAAGTTTACGTTCAAAAATAGCCTTAGCGCAGCTGGGTGGTTGAACTTCGTCCTTGACCGAGTGCACATGTGCAATGAGTTTATCGACCTGTTTTTAGAAATTAATTTATAGTATCTTGTAACTCTCGTAGCGATCGCACGTGCAATTTTGCGAGTGGATTTATTTTTTACCATGGAAGTTTGGAAACACCCAGTTTCAAGTAAGACTCTCACAACTTGTAAGGGGTATCATGGTCCCAGTCCCCCCTTTTCGGGATAACATACTAATTCTATGTCACCTTGTATAGAAATGTGAAAATTATGTTTTTTACAGGGTACCTAGCTAGTACCTATTTACCTGAAAAATGAAAATGAAAAATGTCTATATCTATCACTGAAAGTATTCAGAAAGAAATTCTAACAAATAGGTAATAAAAATTTAATAAATTACAAAAAACAGAAATTTATGTGGGAGTCTCTAAACAAAAAACGTTATAAGTAGGTATTTTAACAGTTTTTTGGGATTTATGTCGCCTGTCGGTTTTATTATCCTTATCACAACGGTACTCTACCAAAAAAAGGTCTATGAATGATCATCATCTACATTCCTACAAAAATATGTTTAATCTAATTACAATAAAGCTTAAAATCATCTACTAACTCTACCTACTATCAATTTTTATTCGTTTGAAAAGACTCTGCAGTCATACGTTTAAGGTTCATAATTGTCTGAACAGTAAAACATTAATCGTCATATCGTGACGTCAATTGGCAGGAAGCTGAGCTTATTTTCGACGAATCGTCACAAGACTCGTTAGCTCAGTAGGTTAGAGCACCGATATAAAAATTTACTTGACCATCGGAGGGCGGAGGTTCAAATCCTTCACGAGTCAAACTTTTTGTTTTAAATTTTTTGTGTCTTCTTTATTCATTCTCTTTATAAGTATTCTTTTCTAGACCGAAATGAGAGGGAGTGAATCCGCAGGAGGACTAAAGTGACCGATATCGATATAGCTATTAGAATTACCAAGTTGAAGTGGCAAGGGCAGACCACATCGATCGTAGATCTGCTTAGAGCATTTAACCAATGGAGATGTTAACGTTATAATCTGCAAGCACCATAAATGCTCTAAGTAGATCTGACAATCTTTGAGAAAGAAAAAATTCCGAACCGGAAGTCACAACGTAGGTGGATCGACGATTATGGGGCCTACCACAACCTCTAATAGCATTGTTACTTCAATCATACTTTGGAAAATGGCATAAAAGTAAAAATACTGTAATGTTGTTGACGCAGAGCAGTTTTGATGACGTCACGTTAGATTGTTCACTCAAATACGTCATGTTGACACCGACGTGCGACAGTGATAACGCTATATAAAAATGTAGACGTCTCGTTCTCACGCAGGAATACTTTATAAGTTCATGGTACAATATTATTGTAACCTTGAAGCATTACTGTCACGAACCATGATGGTTTTGTATTAGTTTGTGGTAAGGCCCCTGGTCAAATCCACGTGGGCAGTCAATGGATGTAGGAGGCAAGCATCCGTTTGCAGTGGTGCTCTGTGGGGGAGGTCTATGTTCAGTAGTGGACCTCTTAAGCTATCGATGATGCTGATGATATTCATGAAAAGAGTTTGACGGCACCTACCACTCTTGCATACCAGCAGCTGACAAGGGCATATAGAGTAGATAGATAGATAGATAGAAAATGCTTTATTGCACAAGAGTAAATCAAGTACATAGGCGAACTTAATGCTAAGTAGCATTTTCTTCCAGTACGCCATTCCTGGCTTCAAAAATAACTACCATCATCCAAAAGTAATTTTTTAGTCAATTTTTTTTGTATTCTGTAGGTACACAGTACTACACCATGCACTATAGGTCTGTATGTAGGTATTGTCCATAACTTGCCGCTATCACGTGCGATGATCACTTAGGTATTTACGACATGTGCATACAATATAATTATGGTTGTTTGCATACGCACTAGATCAAACTAAGTTGTCGTCGACTTGCGACTAGTCGAACGCCAAAGAAATCTAGTTGAACGCCTGAAGACATCCACTACTGAACATAGGCCTTCCTCAGAGAGTACCACTTTGAACAGCTGCTAGTCGTCAGCTGTTATTATTTTTTTATTATTTTTAAAGCTTTGTTTAATTGTAGGTAGAGGGTTTGATCAGACATGATCGATAATTATGTCCAAGTTATAAAAAGAAAACTCTTGATTGAGTTGAGTCAGCTTACAAACAAAAAAATATCAAAGTTGGTTGTTTCATTTAGGTTACCTAATGACGCCACGGATATTCACGTAAATTTATACCACCCATCTGTTTGGTTGGGGGTTAAAAATAATTAATATAAAAGAAATAATAATCGCTCAATCGGATCCAGTGGGTGCACAAACTAGGTTTAGTGTAGGAGATGTTTACAATTATTTGTAGGTATATTATACGGGGTGTAATTGAATTCATTAGCATCCTTTGAAACTAGATACCTACTCCTGATACCGGTCACGTGTGGACCAAAATTTTTGAATTCTTACACATTGGTTTGGTAATAATAATAACTCCAAAAAATGGAATAACTTACTTTATCAAATGCCACAATACAAAATTTAATTAAAATATTGAATTACGGTTTTTAATTAGTACATACAAGGTATAAAAACGTTTAAATTTATTAAAATCATCCGTGCCAACTGCGTTAGGCGCCGCGGCAATCTTCATAATTTTCAATAAAAATTATTTCATTTACACTCTTTACTCTTTAATAATCATCTATAAATGATGTACTATCATGGGCTCAATTTATGCTAATGAATTAAATTACAACCTGTATAGGTACCTATACATATACACCTACCTACGTGCATCCGCCCCTGCCCTCAACCTTAGTAAGTTGACACAAGTCATGGCTGACGCATCATACATACACAATATGTATGTTGTTTACATTAGTGTATACCTACGTATTATAATATAAACACTATACTTACCCGTAAAGTCGTCAACGCTAGGAGCCGTTAAATAGGCGGTGAGGATGATTTAATCTAAGGCAATAGACATATATATATAAGGACAGGCCTAATGACAGATTAAACCGTCGCTTCAAAGAGGGAGTCAAGTTCACAGATTGACATCCACTAGCGCCCAGTCTGTGTTGGAAGTGAGAAGATATCGGTCGTGTGTCTCAAAGAAAATATGCCAAGTTGTGTTGTGAAGGGTTTTATTGCACTCTAAAGTGCAATAAAAAGAAATACAAAGTTTCTTTCCACAAGTAAGTCAATATTTTCAATATTACACTCCGTTTTGTACGAAAATAATCGAATTTATATTTGGGATAATCATTGTAAACAAACATTGACGGACATAATGGCAGCGTTTAATTTCCCAACTCATCGTAGTTCCTGAGTAATCTAAGAGATGGCGCTGACTTTTCCCCACACCATGTTGAGTAAATAGAATGTTCCTTCGGGCATATCCTGATATATAGATCTATGTCTAAGACTAAGGTAATATCCAGAGAATGGGCACAGCATTGTCCTCGGAACATTAAAATCTGCGATCTTCAAGCCGCCTGTCAAGACTGATGGTTGTCACACTATGTGCTATACTTAGTTCAAACAACATAACTGTAGTTTCATAACAACAGCAAACAAAATTCGTCATCGTTCTATCGCGGATTGGTATCTTTCGAACTCATTTAAACTAGAAGGTCACCCCGTGATGATAAGTAAGAGTCATTACACACATAATGAAGTCTCCGAATAGTCCATACATAATGCATACGAAACAAACGGCTCGCTTAATGCCGTTTGCTACGGGTTAAGGACGACGTACAATGGGCACTTAAGTTTACAAGTTCTGTGCGTGCAGACGCGATGCATTTGTAACTTAGAAAAGTAGGTACAGAAAACACTATTGGATTGGTTTTAAGATTGAACGCTGGCTCTGCTCAACGCTATTCCCCGAAAGGTCACTGACGTAGCTCACAGGATTAGTAAGCTGAAATTGCAGTGGGCAGGTCACATAAGTCGCAGAACAGACCACCATTGCAGTAGTTGTAAGTAACGGTACTTGCGGTCGCTTAAATAATCATGAATGGCTATCTTTTTTATGTCCAATTCTTGAAAGGTTTTGCAGCATCCTTTTTGTGTCACGAGTATTCTTTATTTTTGAAGGCCTTTTTCTCCTTGGTAGTTCCACTAATCCCTATTTTAGCCGTAACACTCCGTAGCGCTGCTGGCTTGTAGGTACCTACACATTTACTGCTACTAAAATGCATCAAAAGCAAAGTTATATTTATGTATGTATGACGAACAATTAGAGCAAGCTCGCTAAGGCTAATATCGGTTTTTCATGTAGGTAACTATATAAAGTCTCTAACAAAGAGTAATAATCCCTATATGCTAGCAAAGTAACTAATAATTAGTTTTTTTTTTTTTAAATTTTGCCTCCACACATAGTGTATTTAGCCAGTGTCAAGTATTGTAATTTTTCATCATCTTAATAGAATATTTCACGTAAAGTCAAGTCTTAGTCATAGTCCAGTCTAAGTCAGGTAGTCATATTTCAGTCTAAGTCATGCTCCAGTAAAGTAGTGGCAACTTTACTAGAAGCTTCTATGGAGTTTTGGAAGCAACACGAAAACTCATGTTTCACCACATTATATCACTTGCCCACACTCATGCTCGTAATTCAGCACTTAATGCGTAAATAGCCATCAATTTTAAACATTAACACTGAAAAAAGCAAAAGTTTTGAAAAATAGTAACTATGCAACGACGTGAACATTTCCGCGTTCTCGCCAAAACTATCTAATACTAAGTTTCCGTAATAGAGTATATGGTAAAAAAGAACAAAAATAATTTGAATGTAGACTTCTTTTTTTATCTACAAAAAGTGTCTCGTCTGCACAGTAGGTACTAATCATTTTGAATTGAAAGAGTGACACGGCGTGTTTCCGTTGAAATTGGGTCACAACATGAGTTGCATCGTCAGTCACCGAACGTGCATTTGATGCGTATTGGTATCATGCATCATTCGATACGGCTTGTTCACTTTGACTTTAGAGAAAAGTTGAGTGATCACGTCCTTAAGCGAGATTGAGTAGAGTCGAAGATTGACTACGGTGAAATAAAAGCTGTATGCAAAAGGTATTTGTGTTTATTGATCTGTACCTACGTATATTATTTCTTAAAAATTGTTTTACTACTAGTTTTTTTTCTATTTTTTATCAACGATAGGCTAACATTTGACTATGGTCTCACCTGATGGTAAGTGACGACGCGATCGACGATGAAGCATGCTCGCCTAGAAAATAATTTTCTCTGGCCCAGAAAAACTCCCAGATTAAATTTATTCAGATTGTATGCTTTTTTGTTATGAATAGGCCAAACTTTGACTAAGTCCAACATGCGGTCGAAGGTGAAGGCTACTGTTTTATGAAGAGCTTATCGGATAGGCCACATTGCTCGTGGAACTGTCAACCGATGGGGAAGTAAGGTTCTCTAGTGGCGACCATGGACCTGAATACGCAGCGTAGGCCGGCCCCCCACTAGGTGGACTGATGTCCTGGTGAAAGGCGCGGGGAGCCAATAGATGCAGGAGGCGAGCAACCGCTCAAGGTGGCGCTCTCTGGGGGAGGCCTATGTTCAGCAGTGGACGTCTTCAGGCTATTAGTAATGATCTATAGTACTTAGTTGCCGTAATAGAGTCAGGCCGGTTGACGCTGTAAAAGTCGGTAGAGATTAACATATTTATTCGTTAAAAAGGCTAGCGACCATTGATAAGCTTTAGACTGTGTAATGTGTAAGTGTGTATGTAGTTTTTTTTTCCTTATATTTTGGCTCCACACATAGTGTATTTAGCCAGTGTCAAGTATTATATTTTCATCGTGTTATATTTCACGCAAAATTATGTCCTAGTCATAGTCCAGTCTAAGTCAGGTAGTCATAGTCTAAGTCATGCTCCAGCAAAGTGGTGGCAACTTTACTAGAAGCTTCTATGGAGTTTTGGAAGCAACACAAAAAAATCACGTTTCACCACATTATATCACTTGCCCTCACTCATGCTCGTAATTCAGCACTTAATGCGTAAAACGCCACCAATTTTAAACATTAACACTGGAAAAAGCAAGTTTTGAAAAATAATACGATGCAACGACGTGAACTTTTCCGCGTTCCCTCAAAAAAACTGTGTATGTAGTTGTGAACGTATTAAACTAGGACATAGAATAAAAAACACTATATACGAGTAATTTAGACGAATCTGTGATTTTCCGGACAGTTTTTTTGTCAATTTTATGCTAAAATTTGACGACGTTCTCATTTGATGGTAAGGAAGAACGCGGTCGACGATGGAGCGTGCTTACCTATAGAATATACCGGTTCATTCTACTCTTGCCTTAAAAGTCCCATATTATATTTAATTTAATTATACTTACCTTATATAATATAATACTTTTTTAAATACCGCTTGGTTCAAGACTTTCAAGAACTAAATGTGCATGGAATAGGTTAAATATAATTATAAGCAAATACTGAACCTCAGGCGACGTTTTGATTTATTATTTGCAAGACGGATTGGCCGCTCACTAGGTACAGTCATGGAAAAACATGTTTATAATTATTATTTTTTTTTAATTTGTGTGGACATTTCACACTGCGCCATCTAGCCCCAAACTATAGCTTAGCTTGTACTATGGGAACAGATAACTGATACAATACTTATATACTTTTTTTTTGTAAATACATACATAGAATACAATATAACACCCAGACGCAGAACAAACATCTATGTTCATCTATTTGATTTTACACTTACTTTTTTTTATCAACGATAGGCTAACATTTGACCACGGTCTCACCTGATGGTAAGTGGCGACGCGGTCGACGATGGAGCATGCTTGCCTAGAAAATACCGGATCACTCTGGCCTTAAAAACTCCTAGATTATATTTGTCAGGAAACAATGACGCTGGTAAGGGTGTTCCATTCCTTAGCTGTCCAAATTATGAACGAGGAATCAAACGCTTTGTACGTATTCTAGGAATCTCTACCATATACGGATGCCGTGTTTCCGTGCGATTTATAAGTACTTATTTCATTTTTTATGTTTTATAAATCTAATTAAATCCCTCTAGTGTCAGTAGTTCGGTTGTTAGTCTGGTTAACTGAACTAGTGGAACTTTTTAGTGGCAGTAACCCGGTTGATACAAACACCGAACTACTTATACTCTCTAGTACCTAGCAGTAGTTCGGTAGTTAGTCCGGTTAACTGAACTAGTGGAACTTTTTAGTGGCAGTAACCCGGTTGATACAAACACCGAACTACTTATACTCTCTAGTACCTAGCAGTAGTTCGGTAGTTAGTCCGGTTAACTGAACTAGTGGAACTTTTTAGTGGCAGTAACCCGGTTGATACAAACACCGAACTACTTATACTCTCTAGTACCTAGCAGTAGTTCGGTTGTTAGTCCGGTTAACCGAACTAGTGGAACTTTTTAGTGGCAGTAATCCGATTGATACAAACACCGAACTACTTATACTCTCTATTAGCAGTAGTTTGGTTGCTAGACCGTTTAACCGAACTAGTGGAACTTTTTAGTGGCAGTAACCCGGTTGATCCAAACACCGAACTACTTATACTCTCTAGTACCTAGTAGTAGTTCGGTTGTTAGTCCGGTTAACCGAACTAGTGGAACTTTTTAGTGGCAGTAATCCGGTTGATACAAACACCGAACTACTTATACTCTCTATTAGCAGTAGTTCGGTTGCTAGTCTGGTTGACCGAACTAGTGAAACTTTTTAATGGCAGTAACCCAGTTGGTACCTACAAAACACCGAACTGTTAATGATCTCTAGTAGCAATAGTTCGGTTGCTAGTGCGGTTGACCGAACTAGTGCAACTTTTCAGTGGCAATAGTCCGGGTGATACGA
Source organism: Ennomos erosarius (assembly GCA_963580505.1). Classification (NCBI taxonomy): domain Eukaryota; kingdom Metazoa; phylum Arthropoda; class Insecta; order Lepidoptera; family Geometridae; genus Ennomos; species Ennomos erosarius. The sequence goes on along the minus strand of OY756999.1, from coordinate 5,080,176 downwards.
AGCGCACGTTTATTGCTTAGTAATAGGGTTTACTTTACCCCAGAACCCTAAAAAACTACGCAAAGATGTCATTAGATCATACATGTACCGTGTACTACCATTATGATGTCTTACTATAAACGTTTGTAAATAATTGCATATTATTATAATCAATGATGTTTGCGACCCGAGGCAGCGGAAGGTAGGAAGTGTTCTGACGATAATAACAATAACTAATAGGTATTATTAATAACGTTGTTGTAAAATTATATGAAGATGGGTATGGTATTTGTTCACTATTATAGTTGTAAGAAACTCAGCTTCAACTTCCTTAGGTACATTATTTGATTAAGTAAGTAGGTATAGAGTAGAATTATCTAATCTCAAAATGCGAACTTTTTGTTACTGATTTGGTCGATAACGATAAACGTGCCGAAATCATTCAAAAGTTATTGAACTTTTGAATGATTTCTGAGTCTGGCCCCCAATATAAAAATTCTAAATAATCAGTCATTGCGCCTCCTTGGTGCCCCCATCCTCAAAGATTCCTTCCCCGCCTATATAAATGAGCAACGTACAAAATTCGAAGAAACACGTGATCGGCTATTAAATATACTTACGTTCACATGTAGCTTTCCACATCATTCGGTTTTGCCTTTTCGTTCCAAAATTAACGTATGTGCTTAGGTGCTGTCCTCTATGGGATCAGAGCGACCTAATAACTTTGGACGAAACCATTAGAAATATCTTAACACAAATTCTAAATTGTTCTCTTTCGGACCAATCATGGTGCCAAGCCTCTCTTCCGATTCGTTTTGGAGGCATCGGTATCCGCAAAATTTCTAGTGTTGCTTTACCAGCGTTCTTGTCCTCCGTGCATAGTACTGCTGCGCTCTTTGCTAAAATAGTTGAGCCTTCCATAGGCAGAGTGCCGGTGCTATGCCTTGATGAGGCTAGTAACGCTTGGAAAATGGCCTGTCCAGGTGAAGAAACTCCCAAAAGCCCCCGTTCGCAGAGACAATGGGACGAGCCCTTGTGTAAGATCATACAAGCGTCTCTATTACGTAACAGTAACATCCCTGATAGGGCTCGCCTCCTTGCCACTAGCAAACGTGAGTCAGGTTACTGGCTACATGCTGTTCCTTCGCCCAATATTGGAACCCTTCTAGATAATTCTAGCTTTTCTATTGCAGTGGGCCTACGTCTGGGCATCTCCAGGACAGAACCGCATCTCTGTCACTGTGGGGGCGAGGTGGACCGATTGGGTCACCATGGCTTATCTTGCCGCCGCAGCGCCGGACGGCTGTCGCGCCATGCCGCCTTAAATGACGTCATCCGTCGGACCCTTGCCACCGTCAACGTGCCGGCTATCTTAGAGCCGAACGGTATTTCACGTGACGATGGTAAGAGGCCTGATGGTATGACGTTAATCCCGTGGAGCCGTGGAAGGCCGCTGGTGTGGGATGCTACCTGCGTTGACACGCTAGCGCCATCCCACGTTGACAACTCAGCTCGGGCGGCATGTGCAGCGGCTGAAGCTGCAGAAGACCTCAAACGGAGGAAGTATGAATCCTTAGGCGATGGATACATATTTGCTCCGTTTGGGGTTGAAACAATGGGTCCCTGGGGCCCACAGGCGCGGTTTCTTGTTAGGGAGCTGTCCAGACGGTTGGTCGACCTAACACGTGACCAAAGGGCTGGCGCATACCTCGGCCAACGAATCAGCTTGGCAATACAACGAGGAAATGTCGCCAGCTTTTTGGGCACGCTCCCCGCAGAAAGCAACCTAAATTCTGTGTTTTATTTATAGTATTTTTTTTTTTGCGGCATAGCTTTATTTTGATAGGGTTTTTGTTTTTAGTTAGGTGTATATATTTATTAAGATAGGTTTAAAGTATATTTATGTTGTTTAGTTTAGTGTATATATATTGTTATTTAAGTTTTTGTACTAACGAATTAAAAATATATCGCGAATATTTTCTACTTAGAATTAAGTTTTTGAAATCACACTTATACTCGCTCTATAAAACTTCGAAAATCTAATTCTAGAAAAAATGTACCTTGTATGAAGTCAAATAATGCCAAGTTTCATTTGAATCCATTCAGCAGTTTCGGCGTGATGCTAGCCTAGATACAGACAGACAGACAAAAATAAAAAAATAAACATTTTGGCTACAGAATCGATAAAAAAGAAACAAATATATTCATAGTACAGAATAGGACCTGTTACAGTTTTATCATTATAAGCGTACTTAAATATCTAAATGTGAAAAATACACACTTTAATTTTGTTAATGAATTTAGAGTCAAACTTTTTATTGAGCACTATAGGTACATGATAATGATCCTAAATATCATTGGGATATACGCGGAAACAGCAAGAAAATATAGTAATAATATCTATCAATGTAACTTGTACCTATATTTGCCGTAAGGTAAGATGCCATCTCATGTTGATATCTTCCTCGTCTATGAATCTTGCAATCTTAATTTAACATCATTTATATTATTAATAGTTTCTTTGTTATTATTAATATACTTAGTCGATGTAAGATTTATATGACAGCCTCCGTGGTGTGGTGGTTGAGCAGGTCGGCTTATAACCTGGAGGCGGCGGGTTCGATTCCCGTCACAGAACAAGTATTTGTGCGCGGAAAAACGCACAAATACTTGTTCTGTGTCTGTGTGTTGTGGCACCATGGTCCTCGTAGTTCCTGGATCCCTAGTTGCAGAGAATCCTAGTTAGGGTTCAGGATCTATGTATATGTGATCATTGGGCGTTGTTTATTATTATTATTTATTTATTTATTTACCTGCTTCTGAGCCACATTCAAATCATAAGTTTTTCAGAAAATAAGTAAAAATTTTGCTTTGAACGAGATGATGATTGAGAAATATTCTCGATAGGTCTATCCCGGAGAGGAAACAGAAAGTTCTATCTATCACCTCTGTAGTTACGAAGGCTATTTCAAATACGTAGGCATGTACTATGTACCTATAAGTAGGTAATCAATTAATAATAGTCCTGTTTCCGGAAAACGTATTAAAACCATTGACAAAATATAAAAAAAAGTTTATCCATCAAGTACGGTTACTATGCAACAATGAAAACAATTAATTGATTTCCCGTTAATTTTATTATGCGACAAACCACTTCTGCGTTGTCTCTTTTCTTCAATAATAAGTTTTAATACGCAAATGTTAAAGTCTAAAACATACTGCAGAGGTCAAAATAAGGTTCTACGCTTTCATCTTCCTTATTTATGGAAGGCCTTCAAATGATGTCACTTTACTTCCAAGTACAGAGTTAAGACAGGATGGGTTGCACCATCTAAAGTTAACTTTAAACTACAGTCAAATCCGCAGATAAAACTCTGGTTAATCAGAAATGTGATGCAAAGCTTCTTCTTCTTCGTTAATGGCTTTCTTTCGCTTTTTAGCAATAATTCTACCAATGTCAAGTGAGTAAAGATTTGTACGGTTATGTCAAGTCAAAGTCATATTTTGTCAGGTCAAAACGCCATCAGTAAAATGGTGGATATTTTACTGAAGGCTCTAAAAGCTGTTGAAGAGAAAACGGCAATGCATGGTCTTATAAACTTGGAACCATTTGCCAACACTTGTGGACGTCCATGAATACTTAACGAATAATAATCCACCCTTATTATACATTAAATTTCAAAAATTCACAGGCTTTGAAAAAATCTCAAAATTTACAACCGCCATTGTCGGATTTTCTTCAAAGCTTAACCGTTATCAAAGTGACGTCCTAACTTAACGGTATTGGTAGTTACGCAGGATTATTTTAGTTAAAGTTAAGATTATGGTAAAAAATCTGTTAGTCATGAAAAATAATAAAAAAATTTACCTAGTTTTAATTTTTATGTAATTCGTATTCATTTAATCTAAATTTTTGTCTATAATTACCGCACCAGCGACCGCTTCAAACGTATCCACTATGGTTCTGCCTATCTTTAGGTTCTCTGGAAGAGATCGCTGTATAGCGATAAAACCACTCATTTTACTGAGCTTCCTATCAAGGTTTTATATAATTTATTTTTAACTTTGTGTGCAACCAAGAGTTGTTGTATTGAATTGTATTGTAAGTATAAATATGGTGGTACAACACGGTCGCGGACTCGCGGTTACTAAAACTGTTGGTTAAAGCTAATGTTAACCATAGCAGTAGTAACTTTAACCGGAATAATGGTTCAACCTGGCCATAAATAAACAAATGTGTGAATTACTAGAGAAATGTTTTTTGTATGTTGGCTTTGTTGTACATGTTTTGTTTGAGTTTAGTTTGTATTTGTGGCGTGAAGAGCGTCACCATTTTGATTCAGGTACTTTATTTCGTAGATGATAACAAGGAAAGTCATTTAACGTGAAGCTCGTGGTACGTAATCTGTAAGTTACGTAGTTTATGACACAAATAATATACTGGACTGTTAAATTCGTAAGCAGTTATGTTTTTTACAATCCTACCTAACAGTACCTAAATAGTAATTACTAAATGACTTCTTTCCATTATTATAAGTTAACTAACCCCGAATTTGCACGAGTTTACTAAAAGGGTCCCTCTCACAGCAACAGCCAGAAATCGTTCGCTGCTCTACTTTTTTTTTATTTATGGGAATGAATGACTTTACGAGCTGGTCGTTCACTTGATGTTAAGCGACACGGCCGCCCATAACAGTTGCAGCGTCACTCGGAACTTTAAAATAATAAAGTTTCGCGTGACACTGCACTGCGCACGTCATTCTGCATCACACAGTCTAGTAATCAGATTACTACACTGTGTAATCAGGTCATAAAATCTCATTTGCCCAGTAATTTCACTAGCTACAATGCCCTTCAAACCGGAACACAAAAGCGCTTGCATACTACTGCTTGGCGGCAGAATAACTGGCAAAGCGGTGGTACCTACCTAGACGAACTTTGCAGAAAAGTCCTACCACCTAGTAAAAATTTATATATATACAATACATTGAAATCTTCTGCGATACCTAAGCTATGATAAACGTCCTAAGTGGCGTTTTATGGGGGGGGGGGGGAGGCTGTGTTCTAGTGATCGCATTAATTTTTAGCAAGTGAAAAGTCAATTAGCGTTTCGCAAATGAAATGTGGTGGCGAAATTCTGTGAAATTCTCGAGCGTGTTCGAATAATATTCACGTATTGGTAAACTCGAACTAGGGGTACTGGTCGGCCTTTGACCTGGAGGCGGCGGGTTCGATTCCTGCGACAGGACAAGTATTTGTGCACATAAAAAAAAATGCGCAAATACTGGTTCTATGTCTGGGTGTTGTGGAACCATAGTTGTCGTAGTTACTGGGTCCCTAGATACAGGCAATCCTAGTTAAGATCCAGGATCTATGTATGTGATCGTTAGGCATTATTTATTTTAAAAAAATATATAAAAAGCTGATTACTAAAGTTTATCATTAATTAAAACTAGTACATTATAATAATTAACAAAGAATCTGGCCAACATCGCGTGTGAAGTATAGACAATAGTTAAAAATCGATATTATTTCGTTAAGCCGATCGTGGTGACCTACATCGTTACGTATCTGTATGGTAGGGTGACCATTATGTACCTACCATTTGATTGATTTTTTTTTATCATGACAAGCGTTAGGTTATATAATTCTATGGAAGAAGACAGTTATTACCTACCTATAAATCTAAGAGAATAAGAGAAAAGATAAACTTACAGTGATAATCCGTATATTAACTGTACTACATTGAACTTTGTGGGATAATAATTGACTGTAGGTACTCTATTCACTTACAAATCAAGTAGGTGAACAGAGACAATCCAAACATAGGCACATAAATATAAATAGGTAAGTATAAGTAGGTAAAAGAAAGAAAGAAAAAACATTTATTTAACACTCACATTAAAAAAATCATTCAAGTAGGTACATATCTTATAGCTAATGAGAACATAAAAAAACTTATAGGACTTAGCTGATAGTCAGCTAAGCTATCAGCTAAGTCGCAGGAGGTAGGTACTAAGTAGTGTAGGTACATACATTGTCGCTTCAGACCAACACGTTCCCACTGCTGGCCCATGGATCTTCTCTCACTGGGAGAGAGCGAGGGTGTAATTTACTACATCGGCCAAGTGCGGATTGATCTCAAATTTTGTTATTTTGAACATGCTGGTTTCCTCACTATATTTTGTAAGAGCGAGTGCAAATTCCGCACATAACTTGAAAAGACATTGGCTTAGAGCCTAGTGGAATTCGAACCTGGGCTCGGTTTAAAAGTCACACAGGTTAACACTGAGCTACTCTCGCTCTCCATCTATAAATACATCATAGTCTGCTGAAAAGTCATGCTTGACAGCTACATTGCAATTGTGAAAATCTGAATGAAAAGCGTACATTCGGATCAATTTACACCCTTATGAGCTCAATGTTAAACAATTATGTGTATTGTGTTATGTGTATTGTGCCACTGACTTGTGCTTTTTTTTAAATCCCACATAATTAAATCACTACATGGTAACCCTAAATAGTCTAACAGTGGCAAGCGGCCGCACGCGAAACTCGTAATCTTTTGTCTTGATATGGGAGCGGAATTTTCAGTTCAAGATCTTGTTCTTAGTTGGATGATATAATTTATTGAATCATTGATTGGTTAAGTGCTTATGCTTAGTGCTGTTTCATTAAACCAATCAAGTAATAAAGCTAAGCGAAGAGTATAAAAATGTACCGTCTGCTCTAGTGTTTCCTTTCTTCTTCACTCAAATTCCGGTTTGATACCTCAAAATGAACTCGTGCTATCATTTTTCGAATGAAATCCTCATTTGAAAGAAGAAAAAAGAAAGAAAATTCATTTATTAGGAAACATACAAGTTTAATTTATAAAAATAATATTTCCCCAAAGTATGTAGAGCAAAGAGCTCCCGTTGATGTCTTTTGTATGGAAATATTAACACACTGTTTTGTGTTGGGTATTTTTTTTTTGTTTTTTGTTTTTTTTTTATTTTAGGACACTTTATTAAACGAAACCTTTAATATTGTTTCTTACCTATAAGTTTAGTGGACTGTTAAATTGTAATAACAATTACAATTTGATTAAAATAATTTGAATTTTTCATAATATAGATGCGTTATTTATATCGCAAAAAATACATAAAAATATTTTGCATTTTACTTTCATTAAATAATTAATTAAAGAAAATTCAATTTTTTGTGTGTATCTCACATGATTACTATTAGGTACTCTACATATCTCTTATTTAAGCAAAAAGCTAAGTAACGTTTATGGGTAAGGAAAATATGATCGTTGCTTAGGAGCTTGTGAAATTATTAGTTGAGAAGTGGCTAAGTATTACAAAGCGAGCTTTTATAATTAAGACCGTTAATGAATAGAGCCTTTCTTCAAAGCTTTATAAACCGTATCTAATTAGCAATTTTTTACAAAATCATTTGTTTCTAAAAACGATTGCCCACCGTCTTTCATCAGCCAGACTTGTTCCATCACTTTGAGATAAAACTCATAAAGCAAAACGAGTTTTGTTCACATAAATGTGTGAATCACTAAGAAAAATCTATAGCTAACACTAATATTACGTGCCTATCTTCAACTTCATAGCCACTTAGCATTATCCTACAAACAGGCTAATTTAAACAGTAAAAGGTAATTGAGAAGTGATTTAAAATTAAATAAATGGCAGAATACACTCAATATTGTTCCTGAAAAATGTACTTGTCCTTCATGTAACTGTTCTGTGAAACACGGTGAGCGCAAAACGAAAGCATGCATGTAATTATTAAAAAAAAAGTGGAAATTTTTCAAAAAATTCAGTGTCAGAAATTTTGAAAAAAGAACTTCAAAAACCCGCACGCCCCACTCTTGAAAAGCGAAGGTTTTATTGTGTGGGGGAGCGCGCGCGCAAGCCAGTCGCCCGTCCGCCGTCGCTCGCGAGAGACGCGCCTCGCGGCATCAGTTTCCTTCCCCAAAGCAAACACGGAAAAATTGTGCCGCGTGTGTATAAATATATACAAGTTTCTCAACCAATGATGGATTGTGTGCATGGCGTTTTGTACGTTTAGTGATTACCTCTACGTCAGCGCTCCTGGCCCCCCTATCTCCCTCAGTACCCCTACGTAAACGGTAAGTACATTGTATAATTCATTACGCAACTAAATTTGAAACTGAAAGTTGCGAAAGGACATTGTTGGACGCCTCAGGCGCTAATGAATCGACTTATTAGAATACACAATATACATAGAGACGTCATATAATTTGTATATTTATGTATAAACATTGTTTTTGCAATCGGTTCGATTGAAGTTAATTGAGCGAGAGCCGGTTATTTCAAATTGATTTAATTTCTTGAACTGGAAGGTCAAAGGTCAAAAGTGAAATACTGATTTCATATAATATATAAGTACAAACCGCAAGAAATTATGCATATAATAATAAATTGATAAATTAGTATTTAGTCAGTATAATTATTATAAAAAACCCCAATTAAGCCCATTTCATCTTTTGGTTCCTAATATATAAATAGTCAAATCTATCAGTACCAATTATATTTGGTTAAACTTAAAAGACGTAAAACAATACAGACAATGTAGCAAAACATTGCGAAAACTCAATTAGGAAAAAAATACATAAAATAAATGTAAAACACGACACGTTTAGGTAATATTAAATGTCACAACTCACGACAGCGCGACGAGCAAAAACTTGTGACCAATACTGGCAAAAAATGTCGCAAAAAGTAGAAAAGTACTAACCAAAAAGCAGAAATACTGAAAACATTTAACGCAATCGGTTAATAATGATTGTTAACGGACTCTATAACGTTAGTTTTGGTAAATTAAACCTTTTGCTAATGTACTTAATTGTAATCAAGTTATAACTTCATTTGAATGATATATTCGTAACATTTAATTATTTATACAATGTTTTATAAATAATAGCACAATATTTGGTAGTAAGTTTAATTTTTATACCAATTTATAATAAATATAAATAAATAATTACGAAATTGTATTTTATACACAATAACAACATTTTAACATTTATGATAATAATTATAGATGTAACATTTTATAAATTATTAATTGTTAATGTTGTATTCATAACATTACATTACAATTATAATAATATCAAAGTTTTTTTTTCATTTTTTTACTTCAAAGTGATATCTAGTAAAGTTCAAAAATCAGCGGTGGCAAAGGTCTCTGCGACATTTTCAGATTCAGAATATTTATAAGCTGGTACTTATTACTTTCCGAGCCATTATACCTCGCACGTTATCAAAACGAATTCGCAAAACATGGAACAGGCACTATGGATACAACGAAAAAATTTCATTTAAAAATACCCAAGCAAAAATCTGTCGCTCCTAATGTTCATTTTAAATATTTTATTGATTTTATAATCCGGTCACTTGAAAAACCTGTACCACAACCTTTGAACTATTAAGGCGCGTTCAGACTAGTCGGACTTAGTATTAGCAGATAGGTTTCTCGGCGCCATCACGAGCGACCGTTCCACGTGATAGTTTTGTCATTATCAATTTTTACTGACCTCTTTTGTTTTTATTCGTTCACTATTTTTAACAATCGAACGTGAACGCTATGCTAAATAACTTTCAAGTTTACAGGTTTATTTAAAAAGAATTACACTTGTTTGGAAATGATAAATAATGATCTCTTTTTTCAAGTTTTTCGTTTTATAAGACGGATAATATACAAGCGCCTCGATAATTTTCTTGTTTGACATTCTGGTTTTGGATATTATTGCCGGTTGTGTACGTGGCTTAAGGTCATGTAAGGACTCATTTTCTCCGCCGTATCCTCGTGTATAGGTAACTTAACTTGTATAAATATTTAAGCTTAATGTCGGGTGTCAGCCGGATTTTGGTTTGTTTGGCAAACGTCACTATTACGTCACCCATAATAGGGCATAAAACTCATTTGTTTTATATATTTTATGCGAATTTGTTACGCATATTATTCAAATGTGACAGACATTTATATTTTATTGGTGTTATTAAAAGGTAATTTTTTATTAATTTAAAGACGTGCAGCACCTGGATGTATCAGTGTCAGTTTTAGGATCGTATGAATTATTATTATGTATTGAAAAGTGTATTTTTAATCGTAAATCATTGCAACTGAGTAGATTAGGATCATACTTATGTTTATTATTTATGTTTTGTTTACCGACAATATCGAAGAAAAAGTTATGTACTTACCAATATAAAAGTTATATGCTACATGTATGACAATTACCTAACTAGGTTTTCTTTTCACGTGATTCTTTCTCGTAAAAATAAATAACATAAATAATAAATTTTATAATATAACCCTGTATTTCATCTAACAAGTTGTTCAACCAGATCAGATAGTAGTTTATCATTGTGACAATAATACTTATTTTAATTTACATGAATTCCATAAAAATACACAATAGAAACATCGATAGCTACCAAAAAACATTAAAAAGTTTTCTAAATTTCACGCGCTACGGACTAGGTCTACATACTAAATAGTAGAATTAAAAACGTATGAAAGTAATGCAGTTCCAGTTTACAAAATAAGTTCCACTACGACACTGTAAAAAAGAAGGAAAAGCAAACACAAGAAAATAAAAAAAAGATCGTATTACAAATTAACAAAAAAAGAAAAAGAGAGTACCTAATAGTATACAGCTTGTCTATAGATGCCACGCAAATGCTCTAACACCAGTCTGCACTAAAATTTAACATCTGCTAAGTTTGCACTTATCCCTATAAGACATATTTACCTCAACGCATTTGGTTACGTCGTAGAGACAAGTGCAAACTAAGAGATGCCAAACATTGACGCAGACGGGCATTAAACTCTCGCATTGTACAGTAGTCAAAGTACCTAAGTAATATAAGTAGTAAAAGGTCAACCTCCAAAATATGTAGTATTATCTATCCTGTGCCCAAAGTCCCGACTTGAAAAGTAGAGAAGAGATACGATCGGCATCCAGCGTGTTACATACAAACTGTTGTTACGTGTAAACTCGTGCACTGATATTACGTGCTTTTCGTGCAACGACGAGATTATCTCGGAACTTTTTGCCGGTATACCTTTACACAACTTGAATCGCTCACGCATGATCTGTGTTACTTAGACGGCCAGCTGTGGACAAACGTCATCAGCTGAAAGTCACAGAATTCAGGCTACTAGCAGGCTAGCATTGGTACTTATTTTTTTTTATGAGAATGAATGACGTGACGAGCTAGTCGTTCATCTGATGTTAAGCGACACGGCCGCCCATAACAGTTGCAGTGTCACTCGGAACTTCAAAATAATAGAGTTCCGCGTGACACTGCACTGCGCACGTCATCCTGAGACATCACACAATCTAGTAATCAGATTACTATACTGTGTAATCAGGTCATAAAGTCTCATTTGCCCAGAAATTTCACTAGCTACAATGCCCTTCAAACCGGAACATAGTATTGCTTGCACACTACTGCTTGGCGGCAGAATAACTGGCAAAGCGGTGGTACCTACCTAGACGATCTTTGCAGAAAAGTCCTACCGCCTAGTAAATGTAGTGCAAGTTTAGGAACAGACTTTAATTACATAGAAAATAACAGAGTGATGGAAAGCAGTGTTGTTAAAAAAATCTTATGATATTTTACCTTACTTTTTTATAACGATGGGTAATAAATATATGAAAATTATTATCAGTGTTTGAATAAATAAAACGGTTAAACATGTTTTGAAATGTCATGTCAATAGTGATCAAAAATATGTGTGTATGATAATTTAACGAGATATTTTTAATTAACTTTTGTCGATCAATAAAATGCCAATAAATATATTATACAAATATACATGCCAATAAAACATTTAAACGAAACTATACTTATTCTAGTTTTCTTTATTAGTACAAGATTTTATTTATCTTATTCTTTACATTTCAATATTAATACTAGTTCATTAGTCTTGCTAAAACATAAAACGGCTTGACCGGTTTGAATAATACTTTTTTGTTTTATTGATTTATTAGCAAGGGCGGTTTATATGATGAAAAAAAAATAGGAAATATACAGGGAAAACACGTGCGAAGCCGGGGCGGGTCAGCTAGTTGCCTACACTTGACAATATTTTGATTATATTGATTAACTATTATTTCTAGCCTTGACAACGGAGTATTTCCAAATTATTATGGAATTAATATATATAATAATATTATTTTTGTGATCTTGTAGGCACCCATTATGTGGTCATTGTATAATTTTATTAATTATATGGTCATAAACATTCTCCTTTTGACCTCACTAAAAAGTTCAATGTTTTTAATAGTTTTATTATTTGTTATTAGGATTTAAGTATTTTTGCACGTGACGGATGATAATTTAAAATAACTATATTATCCAATTATAACTAATATTTATTGGCAAATTGAAACTTTTAAAATTGAAATATAATATTAAAAAAAAAAATTATAGATACATTGGAATGTTGGAACGAAAAATAACACTTATTCGAGGAACTTCATAAAAATAACCAACTAAAAACCAACTAAAAGCCAACTAAATTATCAATCACAAAATTCTATTGCCTAAGTAATCGCTTTCGATTTGGCTTAAAATTCAAGCCTCTATTTGTCAAAACTCAAGATTATGACATTGACCTTGTTTTGTAATGGATGTCGTAATTGTACTATAGACAAGTCAACTGTGAGCTGAATTTGGACGCTGCTCTATTATCCTCTATGAGCAGTACTCTCTGAAGCTAAATAAAAGAGCATCAACCTAATGATTCAGTCAACTTAAGCAAGCTGGACAATAGATATCAACCACTTCTAAACTTAAGGCTGCTAAGCAAAAGATGATAAAACTATGCTTCTGTTTAAGGTAGCTAAATATAATAAGTGAACGAGAAAACTGAACTTAGGGTTGCTAAACAAAAGAGTATCAACTGCTTCAGTTTAAGGTAGTTAAACAAAAGAGCATCAACCGCTTTAATCAACTTAAGGTTGCTAAATAAAAAAGCATCAATAAACCGCTTTAGATAACTTAATATTGCTAAACAAAAAACCATCAAAACTATGCTTCAGTTTAAAGTAGCTAAACTAAATAGAATTGAACTATGCTTCAGTTTAAGTTAATTAAACAATAGAGCATCAAACGCTTTAGTTAACTCAATATTGCTAAACAAAAAAGCATCAAATCAAAACTATGCTTCAGTTTAAGGTGGGTCAACAAAAATGCATCAAAACTACGCTTCAGTTTCAAGTAGCTAAACAAAAGAGCATCAACCCAACCTATGCTTTAATTTAACTTCTATTCAATATATCCAAACAAAAGGCAACTAAAGTGAGTCAGAAGTTTTGCACAACGCAGTTTAATAATGTAAAATCGAAAGTCCGTCGGTTTTGGTAATACGTCGAGGCACTTTTAAACCTTGCATCATATCCGCGAATGTGTGGTGTTCTTGATTCTGCAACACAAAGAAATAGACAGGGTATTTAAAATATTATAATCTGATATAAAATTCATCTCACCAAGGTCAAACGCCTGATGGTAATGACCTTCACATTTGGTGCTCTAAGCATCAGTGCACAAATGGGATTACATAAATTAGTTCCACAAAAAACAATACTTATTTAATTGAAAAAAAAAACCCTGTTAGCCCCTGTCTCTACATTAAGTTAGTACCTAAGAATGTATGTTTGTGTGGTTTCACGCCAAAAGATTTAAACCAATTTGTACAAGCTATTTTAACTCCGCAAAATTCAAAACCTGTGAAAAGGGTAAATTGCGAGCGATGTCTCTAGGTTACATCCTCTTTTCTCCTATTTCCTCCTGTCTTCTTCCTCGACCTTTCATGGTTAATTACGTAATAATTACACCCTTATTTAGTTTTGCAGATGTCTTCAAGTGAGATGCTGATTACTTTTTAGTTCATAAACTCTTTTACGTAACTCTATTTGGGGTTTGGTAACCTAGACCTATACTTTCTATTAGTAGGTAGCGGAACAATGATTACAACATTAGTGCCTGTTTGAGTGATAAAACAAGTCGATTATTTAATAAAAATTCAATACGTGATATTTCTAAAAATATTATTGGTTGCAGATAAATATAAAACGTAAGATAGCGCGTGCTCAGCTGAGTGATAACCTTGCTCTGTCATTAGTGTCTATCATTACCTTCTTTTATTATAAAAAAAAATCTTCAGTCAGCTTGTTGTAAATATTTCACGTAGTCATGTCCTAGTCATAGTCATAGTCCAGTCTAAGTCATGCTCCAGCAAAGTGGTGACAACTTTACTAGAAGCTTCTATGGAGTTTTGGAAGCAACAAGAAAAACCACGTTTCACCACATTATATCACTTGCCCTCACTCATGCTCGTAATTCAGCACTTAATGCGTAAAATGCCACCAATTTTAAACATTCACACTGGAAAAAGCACAAGTTTTGAAAAATAATACAATGCAACAACGTGAACTTTTCCGCGTTCCCGCCAAAAACCTAGTGGTATTTAGTAGTATTGGTGTTATGATGGTAATTAGTTTAACAAATAAAGGTACTTTTTCAGTTTCAAAAACCTACAGTATTTTAATATCACAAAAATACTCCAAAACAGTAAAAGTAGGCCGGCCCTTGCACAAAAAGCGAGCCCCGCGCAGCCGAGCGTGCCATGCGCTTGCGCAGCGATGCCTTGGTCAACAGCATTACACGGCTTAGGAAACAACCCTGAACGGGTACCGTTTCGTTTGTCATTTTCTACTTTTTACGCGTCTGCTATTAAACATAGGCCTCCCACATAGAGCTCCATTTTGAGTAGCTGCTTGTTTGGCTCCTCGCGATTTTCACCAGATCGTCGGTCCACCTAGAGGGCCAGCCAACGCGTCTTTCGGTTCGTGGTCTCCACTCGTGAACCTTTCTTCTCCAAAGTTATCGGAACGCAAATTAAACTTTACACTGAATAAATAAGTAGGTTACTTACTACAACATTTGACCAGCTTAATTATATTGCTCGTAGTAAAATTCTAGTATCACACCTTATAGTGAAAGTATTTATACCTGAATCGCTTAACCATTGCATAATAGAACGAGTTGAAAATAAACGATATGGCTTAATCTTTAAATATAATAATATTTTAATTGCCATGCGCCAAATAATTATCGTCATAGAGTAAACGAACAGTAGAGGCGCACATTTTATTTACGTGCCTATTTTTTAATTCAATTTGTATTGCCTAATCTAAGGTGTTTTAAGATTATTTTTTTAAAGATAAAAGACTTATTTTTTATCTCTTTTTTACAGGTAAGTTTGTAGAGCTGTATGCAAAAGTTCCGTCCGCAAACCACTTTTGTGACGTCAACCGGTCAACCTAAGGTACTTCAAGACTTCATTTGGTAATGATTGGTAATAAATAGAGCTCATGTTTGGAACACTCCATTACACGGTCACCACAACGTCTTATAGCATTATTACTTCAATCATACTTTAAAAAATGACATAAAAGTAAGAATATTGTAATGTTGTTGACGCAGAGCAGTTTTGATGACGTCACGCTAAATCGTTCACTTATGGATAAACTCAAACGTTCACTCAAATACAACTGTCATGTCATACCGTTAATCATGTTGATACCGACG
Organism: Ennomos erosarius; assembly: GCA_963580505.1. Classification (NCBI taxonomy): domain Eukaryota; kingdom Metazoa; phylum Arthropoda; class Insecta; order Lepidoptera; family Geometridae; genus Ennomos; species Ennomos erosarius. Next base: position 5,064,571 of record OY756999.1, on the reverse strand, counting down.
TGTGACAGTGATAACTTTATATAAAAATGTAGACGTCTCGTTCTCGCGCCGGAATACTTTATAAGTTCATGGTACGAATTCGAACAATATTATTGTAACCTTGAAGCATTACTGCCACAAATCATGATGGTTTTGTATTAGTTTGTGGTAGGGCTGCAGTAATTATAAATAAATAAATAAATATGTGTGGACATTACACACAGCGCCATCTAGCCCCAAACTAAGCAAAGCTTGTACTATGGGAACCTGATAACTGATATAATACTTAGATACTTTTTTCTTTGTTTGTAAATACATACATAGAATACAATATAACACCCAGACGCAGAACAAACATCTATGTTCATCACACAAATGTTTGTCCTCGGTAGGAATCGAACCCACAGCCCTCAGTTCAGAAGGCAGGGCTACTACCAACTGAGCTATCGGGCCCGTCTTATTAACTTAAACATTTACATTTTATAACATAGGCAGTGGGTACTAACTAAATAATAAATGTAATATCTAATTTACTTATTAGCAAGATATTGTAACAAGTTAAAAATGCCTGGTGAAATATTATGCCGTTCCATTCCATATGAAAATTAATGCACCATTAAATTAAGATATTGTAGTACATAGTCTTTATAGATATACCTTAAGTGTGGTTTATACTTTAAAATCATTCCCACGACTAAATTGTTTGAATGATAACACATGACATATACTCTTTCGTGTCGTCGAACTTATGTGCCAAGTTGCCAGTTTGCCATGAAAGCCTTGTGTTGACAAGAAAATTGGCGTAGGTACTTAAGATGTTTCAAAAGTGTTTGTTCTGCATAGCGATTCAGGAGACCTCAGCGCTGAGCCTCAGCGCTGAGCCTCAGCGCTGAGGTCTCGATTCAACCAACTTTTATTTGAAAATAGAACGGAAATAGCGTTATCGTTTCTGCAAAAGGCATGAGCTAGGGGAGAGCTTTCCGTTCTATTTTCAATTTAAAGTTGGTTGAATCGAGGCCTCAGCGCTGAGCCTCAGCGTTGAGGTCTCTTGAATCGCTATGCAGAGTGATGTGTCCGGAGGTTTTATATATGCATGTATTTAGGTTATCTTTTGTTAAGTTATTATTTTAACTAGCAGTCATTAGCATTACCTTACATTCATTACATTCTAACTTCTCTGCAAACCGTTACATAAAGATGACCGCGGACCTATGCACATGCAGCTTACATAAGAATCGACCTTTAATATAATTTTGCAATGCAATGAGCTTCTTAACATTAAATCTATGTTGCAATGGCTTTCGCTTGAGCGGTTGCTGCGTGAACTTATGACACTTCGGTATGACCCCTCTGTGATGCTTAATCTTTGACCGTAAGGTGCTGGTGTGAACTGTGATTGGGTCATTTTAGAAAAAATCTCATTAAGTACAATCTAAAAAAGTATTTGATAGAATGAATTTTAGAGCAGGTACTTAAGTGTCTATTTGTATAAAATAATTGGTTAATCAAAGTTAAGTTTATCCTACGGTATTGCTTGGTGGCGAAGTTTCTGGCCAAGCAGAAGTTTTTTTTAATTGTTTGATGGGCTTGCGTTTGATCAGTGACCATTATCTCACCTGATGGTGAGTGACGATGCGGTCTAGGATGTACTTAATACGCTTGCTCAAAAGATATCTGATCATTGAGGATTTAAAAACTTCAAGGTTGCAATGTAAATTAAATAGGTACTGCAGCTTGACGCGTTTTTTTGCACAAAGGTCTTACTTCTTCCTCTTCTTTTTTGGCGATGGTTTTTTTTACTTTTGTTTCTTTCTATTTAATCTGCCAGCGTTTTAGATTTAATCTAGGGCCATCTACAACTAAGTAAAAACGATATTGTGCGGAATATTAAGGATAAGTTAGGCACGCACGTCACAGTCAAAAACGTCACTGTAAAATGGTGGATATTTTCATACATCGAGAAAAGAACCTATAATTTTCTCATATTTTGGCTTGAAGAGGACATAAAAAAATAGGATATTATGGAGACATCGCAACTTTTGCCAACACTAGTGCAGAAAAGTTAAAAGCAATGTCATAACTACTACCTACCTAGTATAATGCCGATTCGGTATCAGCACTTCCAGAATTCAGCTAACCCAGTTTGTTATATTGCAATAACAATCTCAACCACTTATATCCTTAGAGCATTTATAAAAGGAGGTGGCAAGGCAAGGTCTCCTCTGTCGGTCATATGGCGCTATTTGGTCATCTACAATATCATAGTGTGCGTGTAGACACTGCGTGACTACGCTAGTTTATATAACGGTGTTCGTGTTTTAAGATGGTGTGCGGCGTGCGTTTACACGCGCCGTTTGCGCGTGTGCTATGCGTGTCTACCTCGTCCCCCGTAGAAATTGGCAGAAAATTGTGCTTGCGGATTATAACGTTAACATCTCTTAACATTACATCCATTAACATTTATACAAGGTGACCTTGAATTGGTCAAGGTCACTTTGTACATGCTCTAAGCTTCTATCATAATAATAGTTTACAAATAAAGCTCTTCACACACTCAATCGACCATCGATCTCTGACCGAGTTTTCGTCGTAATTCGTAGTCAAGTGAAGTATAAATATTTATGCCGCTGCACGTAGTCCCGTAGTGGACACACATAATAACTGTTCCATATGTCAACGACACCAGTTTACGAACCCGTAAGTTATTAAGTTATTAAAAGTACAATGCTCCTGGCATTGTACTTTTAAAACCCCCCTGGAATATCTTAAGCGATGGGAGTTCGTTGCAGTTAGTTTTTGGCTAGAGGTATTTTACTGGTCTTATAAATACATACATAGAAGTTTTGTAGTAATTATACATGTATTTATTTTATCAAGGATGTAGTGTAAGTAGATAAATAGGGTGTGTTGTTGCAAGGTTTATATATTCTTTTCAGTGGCAATTCGAGCATTTCGCTTTCTTAAACTACGTTTCTAGCACAAAATATTCTATCTTTTATTAACAATTAATTTATTAAGCCATAAGCCGGTCCTCCACTAAGTAGACCGACGATGTGGTGAAGGCCGCGGGGAGCCGATGGATGCCAGAGGCGAGCAGTCGCTCAAAGTGGAGCTTCCTGGGGGAGGCCAATTCTCAGCAGTGGACGTTTTCAGGCTGTTAATGATGATGATATGACGATGATCTTAAAATCAGATTGAAATTTTGTATTAAAATCAAACATACGTGTAAAAATAATGATCCTAGAGCTAATTATCAACACAAACACTAAAGGTGAGAAGTACCAACACTAGTCTAATTGCATATCGGTACATCATCCGTTAGCCATCAAAATTAGCTACTTGACTGCCTTCTTGACTACTAGCAAAAACGGTAAGTTCGAGTGTTGACTAAACTTGTTAAAAGTACTAGCTGTAAAGTACGGTTTCCTACACGTTGACTACAATAGGTAGAGTACCCTAGTGTGGTAAAATATTTGTATACGCGCTGTAAAGTGCGGTTTCCTACACGTTGACTACAATAGGTAAAGTAATACCCCAGTGGTAAAACATACAAATATTTTTTTTTATACGCGTGACCCGAAACGAATCTGACGCAAACAAAAAACTCCCAAAATAAAGTTTTCCCTCTTCCACTATTGTGTTTGAGTGCAGAGAGAGTGAGATAGCAATAGAAATATTTGCTCTTTTCAGTTAATTTTTTATTGAATCGCGTTATATGAAATGTTTAGTTACGACAAGTTACCGCTAGGAACGCTGTGCTGGATTTCATACAATTATTTACCGATATTCTAAAGAGGTCACTCCACTTCAAGTCTTTGATGATGATAATGATGATGATGATGATGATGATGATGATGATGATGATGAAGAAAATGAAATATTTGAAAATGTGTATAAATTGCTACTAAAACCGGTTAGTAAATAAAGCACTGACCATTTGCATTATAAATCTATAATTATTATTAATTATGTAAATAATTACATAAAGAAATTATATATCAATCTCATACGCATGTGTGAGTGTCTTTATTTAAAGACGTGATCTAACCAATCGACCGGTTTTGATACTTTTAATAATGTTTTTCCCTAATCGAGCCGTCTTTAGGCTAAGATATTATTTAAATGACACTTTTTCTTGCCAAAATAAGAATATATTGGCCATAGATTATAGAATGCGTAGATGTGGCGGAATCGTCTACATTGTAGAACTTTTGGTTATGGCGAATTATGTCATTATTTCCATAAAAATGACGTTAAGTCAGTACTAGTGTTTGAATTTGGAAATGGTTAATCAATTAAATGTTAACGCAATCAACATTTGTGAATAAAGACTTAATTGTGTTTTGGCGGGAACGCGGAAAAGTTCACGTAGTTCCATTGTATTATTTCTCAAAACTTGTGCTTTTTCCAGTGTTAATGTTTAAAATTGATGGCGTTTTACGCGTTAAGTGCTGAATTACGAGCATGAGTGTGGGCAAGTGATATAATGTGGTGAAACGTGATTTTCCGTGTTGCTTCCAAAATTCCATAGAAGCTTCTAGTAAAGTTGCCACCACTTTACTGGAGCATGACTTAGACTGGAATATGACTACCTGACTTAGACTGGACTATGACTATGACTTGACTTTACGTGAAATATTCAATTAACATGATGAAAAATTACAATACTTGACCCTGGCTAAATATAATAAAATATGTGTGGAGCCAAAATATAAAAAAAAGACTTAATTAAAAATAAGAAAAATTAATTAAGCCAGAATTAATGACAAATTTTCAGTTCATAGATGGCGCTATTCACTAAGAGTATACCTAAATAAAAGAATATAATAATATCCAAACCGTGGGGAGCCGATGGATGCAGGATGCAAGCAACTGCTCAAAGTGGCACTCTATGGGGAAGCGTATGTTCAGCAGTGGACGTCTTAAGGCTGATGGTGATGATGATGATGATGAATAATATCCAACTGACAGAAATTACAAAATATTTTTTTTATGTGCTGATCGTAACTATTATGAGAGTAAGTTTTATTATGAATGGTATTTTAAACTCTATCACCTTGAAATACCTATCGATCGACGTTCAAAAATAATCTCCGGAAACGATAATTGTTTTGTAAACATTTAATTTAATTCGTGCTGTCATATCTGATTGTCAATTAAAACTTTAATCTTTGGCTCTCAAGGGTGCTTGTGTGGCAAGTTCAATATTTTGGTATTTCCGTTCAGCCACTTAGACCTTTTTGGTCTGACTGTACCGCTTTCAAAACCGGTAAAGTGTGAGTGCTCGCTACAGGTGTCCTATCTCTGAAGGCGTTCTTTATTTATTTTCTTCTTTTTTCAAGGTGAAATTTGAATTTTCAATAAGTTCAACTGGCTCAGGCGTGGCCTTTGGCCAAGACTAACCAATCATGTCTAATGCTCATGGTCTATTTCTGCCTATAGTGGTAGGTAATTCTTTTTTTTGGTTGGGAATAATAGATAGAGTGTGATTCAAACTCAATGGCGGCTGTGAAGTGCGCTGCAAGCTCTCCGAGCGCTGCGTTAGCCTGCGCACATCTAATTTTTGCTACGCGCAGCGTTTTGCGCCGACTTCACAGCCGCCAGTGACGTGACACTGTGACGGCATCGACATATTATTATATTTTAAAAGTGATTTTAGAATAAGGATCTTTCTATTTTTCATATATCTTTAAAAATGACAGCCATACACTGGTCTAAGATTTTATTGAGCGCAATGCACCGATCACCGGCCGCGTTGCGCAGGCGCCGGCGACGAAAGTTGGTCAACTAGTGACGTAACCGCGCAGCCCTACTTCCGATATACGCTATTGGCTAGACGTGACCTTTGCGTTACAAAATTGCAAACGGAAATATTTTTTTATGAAAAGTGTTAATTTAACTAACGATAAATTGTTTTAATGTATATTCTTGCCATAACTAATTGATTTTTAAACAATTTTTCTTAGAAGGTTGGGTACATCTAGTCAGTCATGGATATATCACAGTCTTTTTGTAAGAACCGTTTGTTTATAAAAAACACGGTTATTTATAAACTGTCGATTTATTGCAAACGGGCAATGTGTCTCACAATAAAACGGACGATATTTCGGTTATTTATAATTAATCGGCATCATTTCGTTTTTTTGTTTTTGTGTACTTCTAGTGTGGTCAAAACGGTTGTAACAAAAAGACGGTTACAGATATAAAACCTGCGTGTCAATTTGATACTATTTTTAAACAATGGATTTTTATTTTATTGACAACCGCTGCCTGCTGATATTTGCAGTTGATACAGCGTCTTATTTCATTCTCTTCAATTTCAATACATCGGTACTGAGATACTCAACTGAGATAATATCGGTACTGTGTATTTCTGATACGATGCGGTAAGGCATAATTATAATACGCTTGCGTGTTTTAAGGCCGAGAAGCGCCATCTAGTTCTGCAAAAGGAACTAATTTCCAAAATCAAATCAATTATTTTAATATCATTATTTTGCAGAGGCAGATACAACAGGTAGATACACTTTAACCTTTATAGCTCGTTTTACGGTTTGACTAAGTAAGTATCATATTTTGTATGATAAGTGGGTACCTAAGTATTTAGTATAGGCATAATATAATATGTAAATAGGTAGATATTTGCTTTTATGCGGTAACCTTAGACAGACATTTATAGACAATTTTCTTTTAGGTATTTAAGAGGAAGTTTCGATTTATCACAAAAAAAAACAAATTTTGTAACGTTAATTTCGGTAAATTTTAAGTTAGCAACAAAACCTAAGTACCTTTCTGGTGAACTAATATGAGATTATTTTATATTTGCATTATATTCATGTAAGTAATTAAGCCAGCAGTTTTGAAGAAGTAACAGCTTAAATTAAATTAAAAGCGTAAATAATTTTATTTTATTTAAAAACAAAACCACAGATATTAAATTTAACACTCGAAAGTTATTTCGTTGTCGATATATAAAAAAACTATAAATCTATGCATTATAAATGAGTGAACATTCTGCAGAATTTGATTAAATTAATGGTTCAATAATAGGAATGCGTCTGCGTAACTGTGCAAACAAGACGAATATAATTATTAGCTGGTTTTTTTAATAACGTGTTCGTTATATCAGTTGTTATTATTACGTTATAACAGTTTATAATTGTCGTAATTGGACTTCGGGTTATTCTGGTATTTCAAGAGCTATAACAACGTGCTACGCGTCTATTTTTTAGCATAGACTAAATAAAATTATTTGTTAAGTTGTTAAAATTATTAACGGTTATTATATTTCTTTTACATTTTAATTGCTGACTCAATTGTGTTTTTTTATTATGAAAATGAATGGCGTGGACGAGCTATTCGTTCACCTGATGTTAAGCGACACGGCTGCCCATAACAGTTGCAGTGTCACTCGGAACTTTAAAATAATAAAGTTTTGTGTGACACTGCACTGCGCACGCCATCCTGAGACATCACACAGTCTAGTAATCAGATTACTACACTGTATAATCAGGTCATAAAGTCTCATTTGCCCAGTAACTTCACTAGTTACAATGCCCTTCAAACCGTGCTTGCGCACTACTGCTTGGCAGCAGAATAACTGGCAAAGCAGTGGTACCTACCTAGACGAACTTTTCAGAAAAGTCCTACCACCTAGTGTGTTGATTATTATAATCCAAAAGAAAAATTTGTTAACATTTTTGGCTAGCTATTAAAAATAAAAATAATAAATAAAATAAAATGTTTTTATTTCAGGCAAAAAACAAATATGCTAAAATATAAAAATACAAAAAGATATATATAAGATAAAATATTACTAAAAATAAAATAAAATAAAATAAAACACTATTACACACAGATTAAAATCGATATGAAAACATATCAATAAGTCTTACGATTAAATAGAAGGCTACTACAGCTATGGATTTGAAATATTGATTTTTAGACAAAGATTCTGCAATTTGTCAAACAAGAAGAATCATTGATGCATCATTAATCTTCAAGATCGATCAACAACGCGACAAGAATAAATTGATGTGTCCACTTTTTTAAGAATATTATTTCGGAATTGCACAATGCTTCGGTCGGCCGGTCACCGGTTCTAAACAGATGTGCGCGCCGAAATGTTGCAATTCCAATGCGAGTAATATCAACTTGATCATAAATAGTTTCTTGCGTAACGATCATTGTATACCGAATGTGAAGGAGTTATCAGTTATTGAACATTTTATCTTCATAGAGGTGCTGTCACGTGCGGAATGAATTTATCTGATTTTGATCAAAAATATTATTTTGCTTTATAATTATATTGATGTAAGAAGTGGTATGTAAAATAATTAAAGAATACGTTATTGTTAAATATAATATTTTATAAACATAAGTGTATTAACTGAACTGATACTTATAAGTACATATAGCTACTACTGAACATAACAATATTATTATGTTCGGGTTATCAAAGCTTAAAAAATTTTAAAACATTAGGTTACATTTAAATAATTAATTTAATGTTCGAGTTCTGCAACTTACACAAGCACAAGGTTGCACTTAAAATGTTCGTGTAAAATGATATTCTGCAGACACTTTTAAAGTTTTCAAGTCTAGCCGTGGCATTTTACTGCTTTAGTTTTTTTTTTGTATCTTGCAACTATAATTAATTGCAACTTTAGATTCACGGCTAATGATGTTTCGTCATTTGCTAATTTTGTGAAATATAGTTTAGCAAATAAGAGAGAGGCATAATAAATCTCTGCGATTAACTACAATGATAATAGTTTAGACCGCTTCGAATTTAAAGTTGCCCAAATAATGTTTCATTTACTCTTCATTTCACGAACTAATTTGCTTTTTTTTGTCTCTTATAGCTGACAATTTAATAGGTCCATTTTGACAGCAACTTCAATATTTATTTTTAAAAATGATTTTATTATTTTAAGGCACATGACATTGGCGAAATCGTGATGAAAATGCCGCAGAAGCCACTAATTAAGATTCAATTCAATTATTTTGAGCATAAAGATTTTTCATAATATCGTATTTGTTACGTAAGCTGATTACTTATTGGTTTCTTACTATAAAAATGCTGAAAATCTGACTGGATCTCCCAGGTCAGCGAATATTACATTCTTTAGCAGCATGATAAAAATTTGAAAGCAAAATCGCACGCTTTAGCTGCTAAATAACACTTTTATAACATCACCAGCTATTTGAACTAGTTATGACCTTACTTACTTTTGACGCATTCACTAACTCTACTCTTCCCTAAAATCTATTTTTGAATTGACGCCAAAAGTTTTGATATAAAATTTTTACTTCAGGATAAAACCTAGACAAATTCAAGGTCTTTGAGTACCTAACCTACTTACAATCTTTTTTTCCTGTTTTCTGTTGTGATTTGACTTTAATTAAATTCCCTATATTCTTAAAAAAACTGTGACTCAACAAATGGGCACAGTTATTTGAAACAGTAGGTACCTACGCTTAACAGTTTTTGAAAGTCCACCGAAACAATCACCACACCTGTCCAAAGTGACCTCTCTGACCACTCTAATGATTGTGTTTAGTCATTATATTGCAATACCTAGGCTAGATCTGATGTAATGATACCTAGACATCTTCTGTGATGCAACACTGATTGTGGTTAGGACGAGGAAATGTCATTGGTTCCGAGGCATGTAGAGTTTTAGAACGAAGAAATATTATTTGGTTCCAAGTCATGTAGAATTTTAGAACGAAGAAAGTTGTATTTGGGATTTCTGTGAGCTATAGACATCGTGAGCCTGTTTTTGTATCGGTTTCAACACGTTTTTCGCTTCTTCTTCTTCCGGTCGTCTTCCGGTTCGTGGTCGCCACTTAAGAATCTTTCTTCCCCATCAGTCATAAAATTATTATCTACTCATCAATAACGTTCTTCAATACGTTTATTTAGGTACTGTAGAACCGCAGGAGAGCACGTGATATTATATTGTCAAATTATCTAAGATACGCCATAACGTAACCGTAAATTAGATTGCCATATCAAGACCTTTAATCTCAAAGTATCAGATTTGACCCAACTCAAAACAATCAACCTCAATAAAGTAATTTTCCAAAAATTTGGGCTCTTAACCTCTTACATTCAAATGCAATCCATACCAGATTTAGTTATAAAGTGTCCAATTGTCGCCCACGAGAATTCCTAAACGTATTGTCGGTGACCTTTAGCAACAAAGTTTTGAAATGCAATGTTTTTGGAATAAATGTTACATACCTTTTGGATCGGAATGGAACCATGAAGATGGTTCGTGTTATTGTATGTAAAAGAGTCGTGTAAGATGTTGTGGGTGGTATAAAAGCTCGCGTTGTGTTAATATGTGAACACCCACTTGAAGGAGTTGAAGGCCTTCATTTGGTGAATGAAATTTTGTCAAATAGAAAGGGATGCCACTATGTGGCTATGTAAGTTTTTATCCTCTGGTTTGAACTTTGTAAAATCTAGCATTATTTTAAAGCTAGAACTTAAATGTGGTCATAGTTTAGATCCTGTTGAACTCTGCAGGATTTAAACGCAGTCAATCGTAGTGAGTTTGAGCGTTTAGTTTACGAATTAACATATTCAGCCAAATCTGGTTTAGTTTCATAATTGCTACGAAAGTAATTGATACGAAAATGGCCAGCGTACGCAAAATGTTCCCATAAAAAAAAAATATCAACACTACTTTTTAAAGTTTTAAATCTATTTCTCTTCACTGACTTTTATACAGAGGCTAATGGAATGAAACCTACTGTATAATCTCTTATGAGTGCTATGATTCCTGAAATAGCGAAGAGCGTCTATTTGTCTGACAGAATAATACAATAATTTAAACAATGAAATAATTTTGGTGAGTTTTAGTATAAAGATGTTTGAATTGTAGAGAAGGACGGAGAATTTAAACATTTTTCACAATAAACAAGCGTGTTAAGCAGCAGTTTAAGTTAAACTAATCAACTTATAGGTCCCAATAAGGCGCGTACGATATGCCTTAGTAGGTTATGTTATGACACGATTATTCGAATCACTGAGTCTCAACACTAACTACATTTAATATAGATACAACACCGTAATAAAAGTTGCTATACTTAACGCTCTAGGAAACGTGTATCTATCACGCTATAAAAGTAGATGGTATACTACACCTATATTACATATATCGATGTGTGGGTGAACGTCAATAGACAGTGTTGATGTTTGGTGCATAAGGAACAGATGATTCTGCGCACGTATGCATGTAGTTTGTGGTAGGAAATGCAACATAAATGTGATTATTAAATTAAAAATGACGCTTAGAATATAAACAGACATAAATGCTAGATAAGTATGGGACATAATTGATATATTATGTAGGTAGTTATAATGCCGAAATCTGTGGAATCTTGAGTTTTTTTTTGACTCAGAGAAAATTATACCAGTGTACCATCTCCATTATTTTTTTAATGCTGAAACAGATCGTATGACTTCATTGAAAAATGCATTGATTGCATCGACTACCTATCCGATTTCATCTCTTTCTGCTGGTAAACTTGGGAGTTGTATTACACATTAACGTTATAGACAGGACAAGGTCACTCTCATTATACCTACTTTATTAACTGCATACGTAGACTACCTACAGAGCTACAGATCAATTTCACTCAAGCCTGAAAGAATAATATGCTAAGTTCTAACATCAAACTCACACTAGTCTGTGTTTCGTAAGAAAGGTAATATTAATAAGCTTAAATTAACTGATAGTCTCAAGACAGATGAAAAAGTTCTCAACATTATTATTATCTTCAAAAACCACGTTTTAAGAATGACGATTACCAAAAATAACAATGAAAGAATGCTACTGCTGCAATAAACATTATGCTAACAACGTTTTATTACTGATATTAAATATTTATATGACCAATACCTTTCACATAGTTCACACACATTCCTTGTCATTGAATTCTAAAACCTATTACGAAGTAATAAGATCCCATACACATATTAGATGTTTTGGGTGTCTACATACTCTTATATGCTCTTCTTTGTCATTGAATTGCAAGCCTTATTAGAATGTAATAAGGTTCAGAAAGTGAGCGGGAATTTCGGGTGTCCATTGACATTTTGAGTCACTATTTGAAAAGGTTATGCAGTAGTAACCGGTTAATTGCAGCAATGGGTCATCTCTTACTATATGACCTTTTTAGGGATCTTTGATGGGTCTTCGCATTAGCTGTGCCATTAATAATAACGCAGGATTGGCTTGATTATCATGATCAGTTCCATCAGGTGTAATAAGCTTACCTCAATTTTCTTCATTATGCCCAATGCGCGTTGATATCGTAATTAGTTCTTTTCGAAATTTGTGTTTTAGGGTCGTTGAACTTGTCCGAACCTTTCAATTAATCTTTGGGTCGCTAATCCCAAACATTGACTTTACCAACCACGCATCAAATTCAAAGCCAATAGTTTATGTGAGGAAAGTTTCTCCCATTTCAGCCTGTAAATTCATGGTAGCTGAAATATTATATAACAGGCAAAAGGAGATTACAGACACTGATATAATGAATTTTAAGTTAACAGACTACCACCCACCCTCCAATATATTTCTTAATATTAAAACCGTGTTATCTCATCATTTACTCTAATGATCTCAATCGTATACAAGATAAGGTGTTCAAAGTATCTTGATATCTTCACACGGATCGTCCCACTATTTATCTCTCCAAACATGGACATCAATGTAATGCAGCCTTTTACTTATAGGCTTAGCTTTCTATAATTAGATGGACGCTAAATACGGTAGCAATTATCTGAATAAGAAATGAGATTGGACCGAGATTAGATCCCTGAGGGACTCTCGCATTATTTGAAGTGATATTCATTACATTGTGATGATAATTTGATTCGTTTTAGATATTATTTAGATAATATAAACATACAATTAAAACGTAGTCACGTAATTTAATTATACGTTATCTTTTAGATAACACTTCCGAGATTCTTTATCGAATGCTTTTACTTTATTTAAGACTGGCTTAAATATTAAATGAGTTTTGTAATTCTCTCAATTTAAACAGCGGGATCTCATTACTTCTTTAATTTTGTTTGTAGTTAAGATTTTGAAAATTACGTACCTACCTACCTAAAATGTTGGGTTAATTCTTTGCACGAATGTAATCGTTTTATATTTGTTGCAGGTAATTGGATTTGTACTTATTATAGCTGCTACTGCTATATCCGTAAGTTCGAATTTTGCTTCTCGAGGTGACAATAGCTGTTTACCAGTTGAATACTTCCAGGCTGAAGAATCGATTGAATCGGTTTTCAATTAAGTATATGCGGTTACTGACAATTTTCTTTATCGATATTAAATCGATAATTCTGTAAAATTTCCTCCGTTGGTGACTACCCCGTGAATCGTGATCTATCTGCCAATTTGATTGCATCGTGATGTAGAAAAATTGAAGTGGCCGCAATTTTTTACATAACATACAAGAGTTCTTAGGGCTCAGTCAGATATTGTCCAAACAAAAAAAAAGAATTTAAGTCTGTTGTGCTGTTGAGAAGTTATTTTTGTTGATTTAAATAATTATATATATTTAATGTGCATATTAAATGATATTTATTCAAATTTAGGGGTATAATTTTATCTTGATCGTAATGGAAAAAGAGTTTTGGCAGTATTTTATCATCTCAATAACAATTGAGGCAGGTAGAGTAGAAATATAGGACAAAACAGGGCTTTTATATTTACCCCCTTACCAATAACAATAAACACTGCATAACAGTGCAATAGCTACTCAATTTTATCTCTTTTTTATCTTTGCCCATTAACTCAACAGAGAAAGACAAAAGCACTAAATAACTAAGGGTCAAGATTTAATGAAAGCATATCAAAATATCACACAAAAATCTCAGACTTTACATTTTGTACCAAAAACCATGTTTAATATGTTTATATTTATAATCACTTCCAGCAACTGTATCTCTCAGTTTATCTGTCCGCTTCACTTCCTAGCAGGCGCACACTTGCATAGATACAGCACGTGCTACACCCCACACATACACAAGCTTGGGTGTGTGTGTAGTACGTTCACTTTCGATCGTGAGGTACATTTTACCAACAAAACCACTTGGCGTTATGGGTATTAAACAATTAGCTTTATCTGGAGCTGTTGTAATTATAGACGATTATGTTTTAATATGCTTATTGCTTACGTTTGCTGTGGTTTTTGTTTGAGTTAGCAAAGTACCTACTTCTCGACGTACTCTATCTCTAATAATATTGTTCCTGACACAGTTATTTTCAGTATTTACTCGAACTTAGTTATCATCATAATCATTTGATAATGACAGCCAATACTTCAGCTGAAACTAATCACTGCTGAAAATAGTACTACTCGCTGCATCCATGCCGTTTCCCACATGGAACAAGACACATTCGTATCTATTTAATACTTACTGCTATATATCTTCTAGCAATGCTTACATATATGGCAATGTTAACTAAAACCTTTGATTGACCACTGTCGCAACTTTTCTTCTAGTAGGTATCCTCTAACCTGCCACAGTTAAATGGTAATAAAATTAGACCATGAGACTGTAGAGAGTAGCCTAAAAATCTGATTTAGCCTTTGTATTTTATGCTCTACAATCTACGCTTTATAGTTAGGTGTTAAACCTTCACGTTTTAGTTGATCAATGACATAACTTTTCTCTCTATTGTTTTCTTGATCTACGACCTTATTTCCAATCTAGAGTCTTTGTGCACAATATCACATATCTAGATTATCTAGTTCGTCAGAAATAGTTTCATATATTCTTGGGAGTAATTCCTTAACGATATTATCCAACTTGTTACTGCTACCAACATATTTTCCGGAACCTAACAATACGGCTACTATGCCTAAGTAAATACATAGAAGCTATTGTTCTGGTACAATGAAGTTTGTTATCCTTGCATGCCAGCAGTGTCTTTATTGTGATCATTAGTTATTTGAGAGAGTTTGAACTAACAAATTATGCAACTCATTTACGGTCAAGTCTGTTTTTCTATTTGTATACAGTTTACATAATAATAATTATGTAGGTATTTCGAGCTTTGTTCTTAGAGGCAAATATTTTTCATACTTTTAACTAATCTGCTGTCTTCTGGTCCATGTTTTTACCATTGAAAATGAGCAAAGTTTTCACAAAACTAGCAAAAGATGTGGTTAAAATTTCACGGCTAGTTTGACTTGTAAGATTATCATTATTTTCGTAATTTAAAATTGCCGGAGGCGACGACACTTGTAGTGATATTGCGATATTTCCTACAGTGGCTTCCTAATGTAGAAACAATGCAGTGGGCATGTAGGTTGGGGACGTATATAATTGCAGTGATTATGGTTTCACATTGGATGATTTTACACGCTGCCTGCGAATCTTGGCTTTGATTGGTGATTATCTTTATCTTACGTCAAAAAATAATGATAGCATCTTGCGTTTCTTGTAAAGATAACAAGATAAATATGTTGTCTTAATGATTACAAATGTTGGCCCTTTGTTCATTACTTTTTTAGAGACCGCATTATTTTTGGTGGTTTATAAATATTTTTTTTTATGAGAATGAATGACGTGACGAGCCAGTCGTTCACCTGATGTTAAGCAATACGGCCGCCCATAACAGCTGCAGTGTCACTCGGAACCATAAAATAGTAAAGTTTCGCGTGACACTGCACTGCGCACGTCATCCTGAGACATCACACAGTCTAGTAATCAGATTACTACACTGTGTGATCAGGTCATAAAGTCTCATTTGCCTAGTGCTTGCACACTACTGCTTGCCGGCAGAATAACTGGCAAAGCGGTGGTACCTACCTAGACGAACTTTGCAGAAAAGTCCTACCACCTAGTAAAATAATAAAATAATATTTGTATCGTCGTCATCAAGATATAAATAAATGGATTTAGCGAAGTGAAAAAGATCAAACATGGTGCATTTTTGCCATATTATACTAAAAGCTTATGTAAACTTGCTAACCAATTATTTCATGAATGTGGTCATAATCATAACTATTAATAATTGTTATTAGCAAAAGCAATAACACAAGATAATAAATAAATATTATGTAAAACGATAACATGCCACTTAAAATGAATAAAACAATTAATAATGTAGTTTTTATCAGACATGCTTTTATGATTTCCTATATCGACTTAATTTTATTGGATCGTCTATCAAACACGAACGTAATATTTACATTTATGGAGTCAAGTCAGAATAAGTATCTACTAATCCTTATCTTCCTTAATAATATACACTGCATAAGAGCTCAACAGTTTTCTCTTATTTTATTTTTGGCCTTTTCGAATTGAGTAGACAAAGACGAAACGCGAAATAACTATTCATCTGGCACATAATGTTTATTGGTAAGGGAGTATGTTCAAGACCCACTTGATTATGCAGCGTTCTTACGTTGCCAGTGTGAAAGCCCCGTCTTGTAATACAGAGCGGAACAGTGTGGCAATCCCTGGTAAATTGTTAGTTGGCTTCAATAACTCGGTAAATGGATTCGAGCAGGTTTTAGTGTGCCTTGGGCTTGTGGGAAGTGTGACATATAAAAAAGTTGCCAGCCGTATGGGACACTGTTGTTAAGTTGATAAGTTCTGACCGGATATGACGTCAATGGAGTTTTAATATTCTTGGACTGTATCAGATTGTTTTACGTTAATACTTTTGATAACTTAGCGACACAGCTAACTACAGAGTGTAATAGGTATGGTCATTGTTTTATTATTATTTATTAAATCTATTCGATATGTAGGTACCTACGGCAAAATTATTCAGATTAGATTTCCAACTAATTTAGGTCTGACTTAATTTATTATAACATTTCCATTGACATTGACACCTGCGTGTTTGAGCCTCTATCCTGTTATATTTTTGTGAAACAGATATCCTTATCGACTTCAATAACATGTTTTATTTGGTTTTCCAAAAACTTAACACGTTCTGGCGTCTATTTCTGAAACTTAACATGTTCTCTATTTGTCTATATATCTATGATGTTTTCAATAAAGAATTTATCTATCTATCTGAAAATCAAATAAAAATTGTTTGCGATAAAACGCATGATATTAAAGCCATGTACCTTTTAAAGGTGTTTAAAAGAAGACCAATAATATGTTATATAATCTAAATATTAGGCAATTAGGGTGTTCACAAAGAGACGACAAGTTCACACAATGGGAGGGCGGCCCACGCGCATGCCAGGCTTGGTTTGGTGCACTTGACACTTAGTAGCTGCAGTCAGAAAAATAATATATATTTTAAAAGGAGCTATTTTTATTTATACTTTTCCAGTTATTTTGATTTTAAAACCCAAACTACTGAACTTTAGATGAATTTCTATGAGACCAATCTAAAAAAATATCGCCTAAAAATAATTTTTCGTATCAGTTTATAAAACATGTTGTTAACTTGTTTAAGTGTTGAACAACATCATGGTTAATGAATGGGTCAATAGGTTAAGTAAGTAAATGTGAGTGCTTGCAACATACAGAATACAGACAGTCAAAAATAAACACCTGCATTACTTGACGGATCGCAACCGGTTACAAAACATCGTTTACCATTGATTTATTGTCGTTTAGCGGCAATAGTTTAGGGCAAATTATCGACACGTTGAAAGCTTTGTCGTAATTCGCCCTAAATATTATGTAACTAGTGAGAAATACGTATATAAGTATATTTTTACGCCTATTAAGTACCAAAATATTAATTGCTAGCATTCGCCTGCAGCTCCGCCTAACAAGCGATATTATTATTTATTATTTATTAGGTGACAATAGGATAAATACCTACCCGAGACCTTCACTGGATAATTTTTAGCAAACATTGCGCGTACTCTTTATAAACTATTTTCAGCCTACCATCAGGTAAGACCGTGGTCAAATGTTAGCCTATCGATGTTAAAATAAAAAAAAGCTCTCCGATGTCACAGCGCATTGCATCCTATTAATTTTTAGTTAATACTTTAGCTATCAATCAAACACGTACCACTGGACTCAAACCCATCAAGTACAGTGATGACTGATGAGCAACGTAATACCTGAAGAGTGTCGGCGGATTGCATAACATTAGATTTCTGGATGAAAACTGCGCGATTGACACGCGTAGACTACATTCTAAAAACATCTGAAACGTAAAAACCATCCTATTTAGTTTAAAAAAATGTTCAACATACCGAATTATTCACTCCATTACAGTTTTAATGAATCGAAACTAGTAAAGCAAACGATTTGACAATTTAACAGTGGTCAAATATAAAGTCCTGTTTAATCAGATACGGATTAATTTATTCATAGGATAATACCAGTATAACCTTTTACTGGTATTATCCTATGAATAAATCAAAGTAATTGACTTTTGAAGTTTCAATACTTATAAAACTGAGGTAATTGAAAATATCATCTCCTAATTTGTCTTGCAATAGACATAAATTATCTTACAAATGAATAACGGCTGTGCAATAAGCTTATCTGTTGGGCAAATCATTGAAAAACCATATAAGTTACTATTTGTGCCAGGATATTATATGATGTTGTCTTCATATTTATTATGGTATCGCTTCTTGCAAGACATTTCCTCGAGGGTAATGGTATTAGGTAGAAGTCTATTTTACTTGGGACGAAATAGGGACCAAAGAATTTATAAATTATCGAATAAAATTATAGATGATTTGTTTGCTTTGCTCTGAATATAATTCTGTACGTATACCTAACCTACATAGAACATTTTAATAAATTTTCTTTACAGAGTATCAGAGTACCGAACAGTTTCTTTCAAAACTGATAATACTGTTACAGCAAAAAACTGCTGTGGTTTTTAAATTATTAACACTGTCGACGATTTCGTACTTAACTAATTCAAATTAAACTTGATTTATTCAAGTAGTAATGATGTGTAATTTATCTGAAAAAATTAAATGAATTAAAAAAAAAACCAATATATTAAAAATAAATTAAATAAGGAATTTTTAAGTGAGTCCCAAGTGCAACACCTCGAGCCCGTGCCACAGTCTACACAATGAGACGTTCAGACGCCTGCACTTTCTACGACACAATGGAGACAGCTAATAAGTACTCTATACCTACTTGAGAAAAACGTACGGACAATGTGGGAGATCAGCAATTCGGGTTTTTTATATAACTTAAAGTAGGTATTAGAATACGTAATGCGTGCGTTTATCCACCGAACTTGATCTAATGCTTATATCTACCGCTGATTGTGTAAAAATCCGTTAATTACATTTACAAGAATCAGATAAGTAATTCTATAATTATATTCAGTTTTTTCTCCCTTATTCCAAACCAATTCTCGGAAAATGTCCAATTTCCACACAAGTATTCAAGAGCAGTGTGAATAGGTATCTTCTGGGTAAGCGTGTCCCGCCTTAGGCTTCATCTACACTTACCATCAGGTGAGATGTTCTCAAACGCAAACCCATCAACAATAAAAAAATAATTAAAAGCTGGTAATTTTTCGAATAGTTGTCACTCGAGATTTGCTATATTCGAATTTTTAGCATCAATATTCCAATTTTTAGCATCAAAGCATCCTAAATTCATTCAGATTTTGCTTTAAAAAGGGAAATAAATCATGCCATGGTTTCCTTCCATGAATGACAAAGTTCAAGGGTAGATACATCAGGTGTAGAGCAAAACCACTCAGGGCCCTTATTCAGTATGACCATGCACGCACGTTACGCGGCGCGTTACGATACTTATCTTCGTGGAATGGTTTTGGGTTTAAAATGGTATTCTGTATGCCGTTGTCAAATTTGACAAACACGTTACACGCACGTCAAAAAACAGAAAACACTGGGCACAAGCAATCTAACGCGTGGCATACAGAATACAATTTTTTGATTCCATGTTAATTCCATGTCGTGGCGCGTTAAAGCCCGCGTTTGCGTTTGGAGCATGTCACACGTCACGCGTTATTGGCAAGGAATCTCATGTGTCATAGCGAATAACCACCATTTTTTTAATTGAGCTTATACCTACTTCCGTTATCAACCACAACATTATAAAGTGAAAATGACAACATTATTAAAAACGCATACTAAAATATCAAATACAACAAAATATTTTCTTATTAACCGTTAAATATCTAACTAATATGCCGTGGCTCAATATTGTATCCTTACATTCATTCTTAAACACTCCGCTGGATATAAAACAGGAAATTAACATGTTAACTCGAAAAAACCCAATTGGCTTTTCAAAATATCCCTCGATTTCGAGAATCCCCGTTCCCGTTCATAAGTGCGTCTAACGGAACGTTACCGCGACTGGCTAAACTACCAAAACGTCTCGCGTGCACATTACTTTATGATTTTATAACCCGTGTGACATAACCGTTAAAAAGTCCTTTGCACTCAATTCTGGTACTTGCAAAATGCTCGTCCGTGCCAATGTACCATGTACTGATCAACCATTTTAATCCCTTGTCGCAATACAGGTCTGAAGTTTCTGTGGCGATGGGTACCAAAAAGTGTGTAATATTTCTTATTGCCATAGAGTACTAAAGCAGTAATTTCATGTAAACTCAGGTTTGTCACTTGATATCATGGAAAAAGTTGAATTTGGAACCTGTAGTGCGTAATTACCGTTAAATTATTATGTAATACGAACCTGAGCAAAAGTTTTAACTGTTCTGACCTACAATTTTAGTCGTTAACTTCATTGTTAAATTAAAACTCACCGTAAAATTCATTCAAGTCGAAGCTCGTATTGTTTATGAATCAAAGGGTGCAATTGAATTCATTAGGATAGATTGAATACATGATAGTACTTCGTCATTTATAGATGAATAATAAAGGGTAAAGCCTGAAAACAAAAGTTTTCAATCAATGTGTGTTGCCAGTGATGACTTATGGAACTGAGATGTGGTATCTAACTGTTGGCCTCATTACTAAGCTCAAAGTCGTGCAACGAGCTATGGAGAGAGCAATGAAGGAGAACTAAAGTGACCGATGTAGCTCTTAGGATTAGCAAGTTGAAATGGCAATGGGCAGGCCACATCGCTCGTAGAACTGACAACCGATGGGGAAGAAAGGCTTTCGAGTGGCGACCACGAACTGGAAGACGCAGCGTAGGCCGGCCCCCCACTAGGTGGACCGACGACCTGGTGAAAGCCGCGGGGAGCCGATGGATGCAGGAGGCGAGCAGCCGCTCTAAGTGGCACTCCCTGGGGGAGGCCTATGTTCAGCAGTGGACGTCTTCAGGCTGTTAATGATGAATAAAGGGTAAAGAGCGCAAATTATGAATATATTTTTTATTGAATACTAATGAAGACTGCCGGCGGCTAACATAGTTCGTACGAATGAATTTGATACTTTTAAAAGTTTTTGTTACCTTGTAACCTTCTACGTAATAATTAAAAACAGCCATTCTCTCAATGACTGAATAGTTTTTCATATTCGACTTGAAACTTTAAACAGTGCCAACTTCAAGAACTGTCAACTTGATTCAATTTTCTTGCAAATTTTATAGTAAGGAAATTCTTATAAAAAGATACTTTGTAGTTGTGTGTGATGGGAATTAGAGTAGCTAATTATTTTTTCATATAGCGTGGTGGTTAAAAATTGTGCTTTTGAAAGGTTTTCGGTACGTACCTAGGTAATTCTAATTTTCTTTCATATCATACATTGACCAATTTTTGATAGACAGATTATATAAAGATAATATTCTCATCATGGAGGCCCATGAAGATAATCTTTATAGAAAAATGACAAATTCTTGTGAAACAGATCCTTATAAAAGCCAGATTCTCTTAATTTTTTTTTATATATTTTGGCTCCACACATAGTGTATTTAGCCAGTGTCAAGTATTATTATTTTCATCAAGTTATGAAATATTTCACGTAGTCATGTCCTAGTCATAGTCATAGTCCAGTCTAAGTCAGGTAGTCATAGTCTAGTCTAAGTCGTGCCCTAGTAAAGTAGTGGCAACTTTACTAGAAGCTTTTATGGAGTTTTGGAAGCACTCTTAAATATAAATTCTCATAAAGACAGTTTGTCATAATGGCAGATTCTTATAAAGGGTGCGTTCCATTAGGTTAGGAATAAACCGTTATTTTTGTTATTTTTTATCACAAAAGTTCCATCCCTACATATAATAAATGTGTAATTCTGATGCGCTACGGAACACACACATAATGATGTCAAATCTAATTTATCCCATAGGTTCTATTGTTCAAAAAATATCGTAACCGCGATGCAGGACTACAAGGCTTTTTACCCTTCTCCATACATTTTCTAATTTATCGTATCTAACGCCATCTAGGGACAATAATTTGTAGCTGTTTGTTTGTTTGTTTGTTTATTATTGAACAAATCCCTAGATACTGAACTGATTTTCATGCGGGTTGCACTAATATGCTTAGAAATAACCAGCGCACAACATAGGATATATTAAAATACAAATATCATTAAAAAAATTTGGTCAAAATTATTAAATATCATTACGAAACTGGACGGAATTTTATACAACATGGCCGCTTCATGGTGAATTGTTTTTGGCTACTGACGGTTAGTTTGTGTCACAGTAATTTTTTTTATGTTGTATTATGGCTCCACACATGGTGTATTTAGCCAGTGTTAAGTATAGTAATTTTTCGTCGTGTTGTTATTGAATATTTCACATGTTTCACGTAAAGTCCATCTGGAGGCACAAATTAAAGAAAAAAAACGTGTGTAAGGCCATGAACAAAGAGTAATAGAAGTTAATTTCGGTAGTAATATGCATTAAACAGTGGAAGAAATTTTACAATTTATTAGATTTGATTAACCATTATTAGTTTTTCTATTTAAGCCCTTGCAGGTTGTTTGGGGTTTTTGGAGTAAAATAGATATACCATCAAATAATATGTAAGTAGTATGAATCGATTGCATTCAAGATACAAACATGTTAATTATACTTAGTGCCCGCAGATTAGAGAAATAACCGGCCAAGTGCGAGTTGGGCTCGCGCACGAAGGGTTCCGTATCATTATCTATAAAAACTAGCAAAAAAACGTTTGATGTATGAGAGAGAAAAAATACTAAAATACAGAATAAAATAAGTATTTAAGGGGTTAAATACTTATTTTATTCTGTATTTTTTGTAATAGCGGCAACAAAAATATATTATCTGTGAAGATTTCAGCTGTCTAACTATCACGGTTCATGAGATACAGCCTGATGGTGACAGACGGACAGACGGACAGCGAAGCCTTAGTAATAGGGTTCCGTACCCAAAACGGACTGACGACGTCTGTCAGGCTGTCTGTCTGTCTGTCACCAGGCTGTATCTCATGAACTGTGATAGTTAGAGCTTTACCCTTGGGAGTATAATCTTGACCCTTGCTACGCCTATTTTTGGCATTACATGACGTTTATGTTTGGCCCACAGGTCTGAGGGCCAATTCATACTATTACCACCATAGGCTAATGCAGTGGGCCAATGATACTCTTACGTTACGTATAAATTATATACTCTTTGAATGATACAGAAGTATAATAATACTCTTTGGAATGATACGAAGTAGATTTTTTCTCTAATCTGTGTACGAAACATGTTATGTAAAATGCCCTGGGGGTCTAGCAAAGATCACAATCACTAACGCTAACGCCTCACGCTAACTCCAAAAATGTATCGAAATGACATTCGCTACGGAAAAGTTAGCGATTTCCGAAACGTCATTTCAGTACATTTTGGAGTTAGTATTTGGCGTTAACGTTAGCGGTTGGTATCTTTGCTAGACTTTGCCCTATTGTAAAAATGTTTTGAAAGCCTAGATTTTAATTTAATATAGGTTTTAATTAATCATGAGTTTGATGATACTTATCGAAATATCATAAAAATTCTATATTTAAGTAGCCATGAGTGGAGATTTCATCAAAATTGGTCCAGGAATATCAAGGATAATAATTAGCGTAATAGCCATATATAATGTAGTCCACGCGTGGCAACGCCGCGGGTAGTAGCTAGTTAGCAATAAAAGTGATCACTGTGGGAGTGTTATTAGTTATTAAGTATTTAATGTAATCGTTTTTGGCGTTCTTGGCATTCTTAGCAGCTACTGAAATGGGCCCAAGGTCAGATTCTCATAAAGCCAGATAATATTCTTACAATTAAATGATAATTAATTACAGATTCTTAAAGCATACATTCCCAAAAGAACCGAAATGGTAGTTTGATAATCATTTGATAGATAAAATATATTTCTCATCATCATCATCATTAACAGCCTGAAGACGTCCACTGCTAAACATAGGCCTCCCTCAGGGAGAGCCACTTGGAGCGGCTGCTCGCCTCCTGCATCCATCGGCTCCCCGCGGCTCTCACCAGCCGGGCTAGCATGCGCACCGCGACAAAATTTTCTCGACACTTTACCTCGTGAGTGACCGTGACAAGACTAGGGTAGCACCTAAGTGCGTCACATTCTAACAGCGACGATAAGTTTTCTCGCGGTGCGCATGCTAGGCCATCAGGTCGTCGGTCCACCTAGTGGGGGGCCGGCCTACGCTGCGTCTTCCGGTTCGTGGTCGCCACTCGAGAACCTTTCTTCCCGATCGGTTGTCAGTTCTACGAGCGATGTGGCCTGCCCATTGCCATTTCAACTTGCTAATCCTCAGGCCTAGCACGAATATTAACGCGCGCGTAAATGTAACGTTAACGTAAGGCAGTTGTATGGGGCGCTGATCGAATGCCATACAACTGCCTTACGTTAACGTTACACTTACGCGCGCGTAAATATTCGTGCTAGGCCTACCTAAGAGCTACATCTTTCTAAAAAGACTTTATTACTCAAAACGTATAGGTAAGCTCTATTTCTTATGCGGATTCAATATAGGTATATTATTTAAGATAAATTAATGCGTCCAATGGCTATGTCACGATCAAGAGCATAATCCACTTGTTCTTGAAACAGATAATTATATTTATGATTTTTAAAGCAGTATCGCCTGCTCAGCGTAATCTACAGATTAATTTGTAAAGGAAAAATTAGAATCACGAGCGGGGATTGAACCCGCATCCATCCATCCCTCAAGCCGGGATATGCTTTACTTAAGCTACCGTGACAAGTGGTCTCATGTCCGAATTTTTCCTTCACCTTTATAACCAACTTACGGGGTTGGTAGCGCCATCTATTGAGTGATTTTTGAGTTGGTTATAAAGGTGAAGGAAAAATTCGGACATGAGACCACTTGTCACGGTAGCTTAAGTAAAGCATATCCCGGCTTGAGGGATGGATGGATGCGGGTTCAATCCCCGCTCGTGATTCTAATTTTTCCTTTACAAATTAATCTGCAGATAATTATAGTTAGGTAACCGCCATTACAACCGGTCCACGTGCATTTAAATACAGCACTGAAAATAAAGTTTTGATGAAACATATGGTATTTTTGTCATAGGAATCGCATTCGATTGACATTTGTACATAATAATTAAATTGTTTTTTTATGAGAATGAAAGACGTGACGAGCTAGTCATTCACCTGATTATAAGAGACACGGCCGCCCATGCCATGACATGTTTTTTATTAAACGGATTAATGATGTTACTCTACCGACTTTTCCAATAGGCATGATGACTACTATTAAAAGTGAACAAGTAAATATTACTTTCATAAAGAAGATTAGAAATGAATTCAATAATTGAAAAAATAAGCAAAATCGGTAAATAATCACGGAGTAATAAGCTTTTAAAGTTTCTACAGGAGGCATCTCCTGCCCCTTTCTCGCGAAACAGAGCGCCGCCACCGTTACTATGAAAAATCAACTCGTGACGTCACATGCCAAAGAGATTGTATGAAAAGCTACCACAGCTTAGTAATAAGGTACAATGACGACCTTCCTCTGACGTCACTGGCCGTTTGAGCTATCTCTTTCTATTCCGGTTTTTAAAATGTTTGTAACTTGGAAATTTTTTGAGATATTTACGTTTTGTTTTCACAAATGTTTATCTTTTAAGGAAAATAATTATTTTATCCAAAAAAAAATTTTAGTCATCATGCCTGTTATCCAGCTTACTTAATTACAAAGAGAATATAATCACTTCGTTTGAGTTATTATATTGGCAGGATAAGGATATATAGACAATAATTTGCAATATTACTCAAACTGACAAGAAGTAAGGTAAGCGTATAAAAAAATTACACTGCTAATATAAACATCCACGAATAATTTAATTTTAAGTTAGAACTTGTCTTCATGCTTCACGCTCCTGCGCCAATACCGTGGGAGCTGGTTGCCAAACTCTTTGTCTGTCATGTGATCACAGTTAAGTAACACTTATTGTGTTTGAGATTTGTCTTGTGTCTAATGTAATGCCCGTCAGCACTAAAAACCGACAGCGTCTATGCTCGGACTTATCCTCCCTAGCCCTGGTTTGTCATGGGTTTGTCAAACTCATGTGAAGTCAGTTATCAATACACCAAATACGGTACGCTCGTTGGATGAAGACAGCCACGATCAACAGGTAACCGATGAGCGTTTACTAGGTGGCAGGCCTTTTCTGCAAAGTTCGTCTAGGTAGGTACCACCGCTTTGCCAGTTATTCTGCCGCCAACCAGTAATGTGGAAGCACTACTGTGTTCCGGTTTGAAGGGCATTGTAGCTAGTGAAATTACTGGGGCTGGCCGTTTGAGCTATCTCTTTCTATTCCGGTTTTTAAAATGTTTGTAACTTGGCCATTTTTTGAGATTTTTAAGTTTTGTTTTCACAAATGTTTATCTTTTGAGGAATATTATTAATTTATGTAAACAAAAAATTTTTTTCATCATGCCTATTAACAATGGAACATAAACAGCATACTATTAGCTAATACACTATCATAATATTAAGCCCAACCAACAATTTATTAGGGTTACGTTTAGAAAGCGAGCATAAAGTAATTACTCGCAATTTGCCCGCCATATTAACGGTTGAGCAATGGCCGTCGTGTTGTTTGTTTAAGGTTTCATATTTTAGCGTAAAATCTAAAACTGTTATTTGCAAATATTATAGAGTTATTCAACTCTTGATCTTTGCGGGCAAGTTTAGTAACAACAATTTTGTCGATTTGACGTATAATCCCTCTTCAAGAATAGTCTAAAATACTTACTAAAAAAAATACTGGGCAAATGACTTTATGACCTGATCACACAGTCTTGTAATCTGATTACTAGACTGTGTGATCTCTCAGGATGACGTGCGCAGTGCAATGTCACACTAAACTTTATTATTTTAAAGTTTTGAGTGAAACTGCAACTGTTATGAGCGGTCGTGTCGCTTAACATCAGGTGAACGACTTGCTCGTCACGTCATTCATTCTCATAAAAAAGTGTAGTTGCCTGCTATTATAATTAATAAGTAAATATGATTTTCATAAAGAACGTTCATAATAATGTTAATTATTGAAAAAATAAGTAAAATCGGCAAATAAATCACGGAGTACCTAATAAGCTTTGGAAGTTTTTGTAGAGTGAATCGCCTGTCCCTTTCTCGCAAAACAGAGCTCGTGTGGAGCTTCCCCACCCTTTCCTCACAGTTACTATATGAAAACGCACGTTATGACGTCACATGCCAAAGGGATTGTAGGTAAAAGGTAAACCCACAGCTTAGTAATGAGGATTAAAAACTGACGTCACTGCATCTTTGAGCTTTTTGTTTTTAAGACTGAATATTTTTTTGAAAAGGACTACTAATTTATGCAATAAAAAATAGGAGGCCACTAACCTATTTCAGGGTTGATAGCACATCAAACGAAAACTGTTATGATACCTACAAAACTGTTCAGTACGCCCCTTTTCTTAGGTTACTTCAGAATTTTTCTTCTCTATCCATTGTCTTTTTTTTTATGAGAATGAATGACGTGAAGAGCTTGTCGTTCACCTGATGTTAAACAATACGGCCGCCCATAACAGTTGCAGTGTCACTCGGAACTTTAAAATAATAGTTTCGCGTGACACTGCACTGCGCACGTCGTCCTGAGACATCACACAGCCTAGTAATCAGATTACTACACTGTGTGATCAGGTCTTAAGTCTCATTTGCCCAGTAATTTCACTAACTACAATGTCCTTCAAACCGGAACACAGTAGTACTTACACACTACTGCTTGGTGTCTTTTCTAACTGCAGTCAATTCGCTTATTTATGTTGCAACACAAAAATTACATACTAATAAAATTAATAACGGATACATTACGCACGCACGCAACAAAAATGTTGCCGATCCATATCTTTCGACATATTAATATCGTTATCGACCTTGCGTTTTATGTACTGGCAATAAAGGAGAGGAAACAATCGTTTATAGACAGTTGCAAGAGGAAATATCAATTATCTGTTGACATATTGGAGAGGACCTTGAAATTTTTGTGAATCTTCAAGGTTTCTTGCTTCTACTTTCGAACAAAGCGAAAAACTTTCGATTTTTCAAAAACAGTATAATAAGTAACTAGTATACTAATAGGTATAGGTTAACTTACGAGTGAAAATTCAAACCAAGAATTGTAACCTAAAAATAGTCATTATCGAATTGTGCCGTCTTTTCCCGTGGGTGCCGTAATATAGCGAACATCCAGAGAATAGGCAGCAACATTCCCTGTACAATCTACGATCACCAAGCCGCCAGTCAAGCGCGGTGATTATGATGGCAAACCCTTACATGATAAGGTGAAATGTGAATGTGAAGTTGGCTTGTCAGTAGTAACAGTGTATGACAATGACAGTGCCAAACAAGATATGCTGTCAAAGGATAATAAACGAACTTCTGCTCAAGACTCGGCTAAAAGGACTCTGAAAACGGCGGACGGTTAAACAAAAAAAAATAAGCGGCCGAAGTGGCGTTTCATGGGAAGGCCTGTGTTCAGCAGTGAACGTCTTCTGGCTGCAGTTGGAGATATGATTAAAAACTGAAAAAGTTAAACGCCTAACCTGAAATTTTACTGTTTGTGTGAGGGTGCTTTCTAAATTCTCTATTTTGTTTCGTATGTAAACATGAAAGTAAATAGGCAAATACGATATTTAAAATACGAATAAGGTATATCGGTACCGTTTCTTTAACATTTACCAGTTAAAATAATATATTTAACACA
Organism: Ennomos erosarius; assembly: GCA_963580505.1. Classification (NCBI taxonomy): domain Eukaryota; kingdom Metazoa; phylum Arthropoda; class Insecta; order Lepidoptera; family Geometridae; genus Ennomos; species Ennomos erosarius. Next base: position 5,035,487 of record OY756999.1, on the reverse strand, counting down.
AAATAGGCACACAAAATATACAAAAATAATATTTCTTTTAACTTTTTTGTGAGTGAGTGACGGGTGACATTTTGGCGCGACTTTTGATAGTTCAAAATTCGCGTCAATATGACACTCGACAAAATTTTCATAGACAGCTTGATTGAAATCGTAGAGTATTTAATTAAAATGCAGTTCCGTTAGGGGTTTCTCCAGGGATTGTTTATGAAAGTGAAAGAAGAATGATTACGCATTTAATCTCTAGGCAAAAGTGGAATGATAGACTTTCGGGGTTTGTTCAACCTTTGTTTATGAATACCACTGTAACTGACGCTGACGGACACAACTTTGGTATCACAAACCACATTCGCGTCTGCACTAAGGTTTATTTAAATACAACTGGGCTAAGCAACACTTTCCCCATGGTTCTAGTCATCATATCATCACTACAATCATCATCACGATGATGATGATGATTTTAGTGATGATATGATATATATAAAACTGGCACTTATATCAATATATTTTATTTAAAATAAAAATTTCTTAATGTAAAGTGAAGGTATTACTAACGCTGTGACACGATTTGAACAAGACACGACAACGACGTGGTTTCGAATCGTGTGGAATCTGTGTTTTCATAGAGAATAATGGCCCTGGTGTGGTCAAATATGGATCAAATGCTAGTAGATACGACTAATATAAAAAAGTAAAACCGATTATGTTGCTCGAGAACCTTCCTTCCGATGGCTCGGAATGGCTTTCAGGATCAAAGTAATCTGTGTGTTTAAAATTCCATATTTTATATACTAGTATTTCTTAGATTTTCGCGATTTGAACACATAGTATACTAGCTGTCATAACATAACAGAAAAATATTTGTTCGATTAATTAAATTATGATTCAAGTATATGTTTTGTCTGTTTTCAAAACTTGACAGATATTAGAATTAATTGATTAATGAGTTTATTGCTGCACGTTGAGTAATACCTTATGGTTGACAAAAATATCAACTCCAGCCGTACTATGGTGAAAAAACGTGTCTCTAAAAATTAAAATAACCATTCCATAATTTTTTACAGTCATATCAGAAAAATATTAATTCGATTAATTAAATTATGATACAAATAATATTATATTTCATCTGTTATTAAAACTTGAACTAAAGTTGGTCGACATAATATCAATATATCGTGACATAAAAATGTAGGTATAGCTATAAAAATTAGATTCCTAATTTTTGTTCTATCATAAATAAAAATATTCGATGAAATAAATTATGATTATAACTTTATCTCTTTAAAATATTAACAAAGATATTTTAGAGATTAGTATTTAAGTATTGGTTTGAATTTAGCGCTGAACATTGAATTTATCTTATGGTTGGCAAAATATCGATATAGTCTCAACTCTAGCCGCGTCGCGTCGCATGTCACATTGACATTATTTTTAAAGCCTTTGTCTTAGGCCATGACCGATAAAATAACGGTCGACTACACGGTTTAGTACTTTAAAAACTTTATAGGGTTCAATTAAAACTTATTTATAAAGATGCGTGAAATCTTAAGTGACGAAAACTAATTAATTTCAATGATTTTGCTTTAGTGGCTTATAAAAACATTTGCAACTTTTAGTTTCTCTCGTAAGGTCATGGCTGATAGATTATAGTTTGTATTGATGAATATAGATGGGGTTAATAACCTGTATATTGAATTTGACGACTGATAATTTTATTATAGTTTTATTTTTATGAATTAACCTACCTAATTAAAAGACAGATTATTGTCTACATTACTTATGAGTAATAGCGCTTACCTTTATTGAAATGACCTGATTATATCTTTGTTTTGCTACATAACAAATGGTAAAATTGATTTTACATAACATTTATTTGGGGAATTAAAATAGGGTAACCTACTGGCCCACTACAGAATTTGGTATGTAGGACTGTAGGTCACTAAATATTACATTATTATTTATTCTTGTCAATTGAGAAGGCTAACATAGCCACAGAATAAATAGTAGTTCAAGGCATAGTTCATAAACACACACATACCTATTGGTATACACGCACACTCCCCAAACTACTGCATCATATTAGTAGGGTCATTCTCCATGGTTCCAATATTTGGTGACCCCGTGGCAACATGAACACAATCATTGTATCCAAATACATTATGACATTACTGCTAGTATCATATTTCAAGATCAGTGTGTTGTTTGTTTTGTGTACCTCATAAAACCTTCGAAGATACAGCTCATGCATTGTCGTCTTTTGAAATAAGAATAATGTTCTAAGAAAACTAGCAGGTAATGTATAAGTAACTAATTATGTAGTCATTTTTATGTGACGTTTTGGGAATGACTTTGTGATGATTTATGATGATGAATGGGCATTCGGAGATATTGAATTACGGAAATAACGATGACGTACTTTGTGCTAGAGTAAGGTGTAATATCTTGGAAACTTGAATCGGAAACCCACTACACTATGTGCGGGAACACTTCGTTTTTAGAGACCCTAATTGTCAGACTGCGCTGTCCGCCCGACTGTCATCAGGCTCTATCTCATGAACCATGATAGTTAGCTGAAATTTTCACAGATGATGTATTTCTGTTGCCGCTATTACAACAAATACTAAAAAACAGAATAAAATAAGTATTTAAAGGGGGTTCTCATACGACAATAGTTATATATGCAAGGCTGCAAAGTTGGTTTTTGACGCGAGTTATACTTGAACTGAAACCTGAGCAAGTGAAGGAGCCTAGGATGGAAATGAAAAATCCAGCCCCCTAATTACGATGATGCGCGTCTGCCGCTCAGCTGCTCATACAATTTTGACAGTAGTTGCGAGCGGCAGACGTGTGTTAGGAGCCCTGCTACATTCATCGTAATAAGGGGCCTGACCGTAGCAAAGGTTTCAAAGGTACGAGATGCAAAATAACTTTGCTGCCGAACGAAACACACAACTTTTCACATAGCAGATTACGACCTTGAGTTCCAAACTGGTCCGACACCAAAATCTCCTAACACCAATCAAAACCACTAATGTCAACACTATCCACTATTTATTTAACAATTTAGTGGGCAGCCAATTGAAAAAGTAATCCGACTACATTGCGTAATGAGCACCTTACATAATACCTACTTTGAACGTACTTACCGCAATGTATGTTTGCGGGTCAGTGACATCGATCTAATGAAGCTGGATGCTTATGAGTTTTTTAATACTGGTCAGGCATTCAACGTGGTGGTGCAGCCAGCATTCTGGGCACTTGTCCCTCCACCAACGGCTTATTTTAAGTTTTATATTTTAGTTTTAAAGTTTCTAGGTCTAGTTTAGCTTAGTAATAATATTATTTATTTTATTTAAGTTTTTACATCGATTAATTGTATTTTTTCTTTTTTTACAGGTAAGTTGCTGAAGGACTTACAAGGTCTTGGAGAGTAGATAGTACTTAGACGTGGTAAAATTACATGCTTATTTTTTATTAATTAATTAATTCACGAATATTCATTCCAATTTAATTGAGTGCACTAATACCATATTAATATCAAGAAAACGATTAATATCAAATATTTTAAAACGTTATTTGATTTTGAATTAGATGGCCATTGACTTAAAAACAAAAATATTGCAGGATATTAAAATTCAAATGAAAAATATCAACTTTTAAATTTGAATTTAGGCATGGTACCTACCTACCCGAAAATGAATATTTATTGAATACTGTTAGCATTAGCGGTATAATCCATACACCCGACCGGGAAATCAGTTGGAAGAGGCTTCAGTGACCTTAGACTCTAAGTAATCCCAAAAAGTATTTGGTGCAGAAGGCAAGGGGAAACCACTGCAACTATGTTCCCAAGAAAATCGTCATGAAAGTACAATTAAAGAGATCATTGTGAGGCGAGCTACATCAGCCCACCACTCTTCGTGACGACCACGACCGCTCTGCCAAGAGCGACACGATGGACGCACAGCATTCTACTCAAGATTGTTTGAATGCCTCGTCTGCATCAATACAACACCCAACATCAGCACCACTGGAGCAGTTGCGCCAGCAGCCTAGAGCCACACTCCGTTATTTTAAGGAGTTGGGGTGGCTCGGGTAGATGCTGGCAGAGGGGGAAATGCACAATACACCCCAAGCGGGACGTCAGTGCAGGACTTAGCACCCCCACGTAGAATTAGAATTAGATTAGCGACACGATTGAGAAGAAGAAGAAGAGCATTAGCGCCTACAACAAATTAAAAAAATATGTTCCTACCTATAATTTTCAGATAGGTACTAAAAAAGTAAGTTATATGTGCCTGCAACAGACTTGCACAAGACCACAGATTATTCAATATATTACTTACTACGTAAATAAGATTAGGAACCTTATTTTTATCGAACTCATTTATTATAAACAGACTTGACTATAATAATCAAGCATAGTTAAGTCATCGGTTAAATCCTCATTATTGTTGGTTTTAAAGTTCTTGATACTTAATAGTAAAGTAATAGTTGAAATAACAGTCTTGCTATAACATATTTGACATTAAGCACTTTGTATTTGTACCTAATTATACATGCTACACGCATAAAGCAATAAAAAAATATAATATAAAAAATATAACCATATTTTTAAGTTCACATTTAATTCCTTTTCGCACATAGCTATAATTTGTAAATTATGTACAATTATTAACTTAATATTGTACATTAATTACTTTGAAAATATTAATTAATGAGTGATTAATATTGTAATCTTCTAATATATTTTAGTACAAAAAATATTAAAAAAATAAGGTCAAATATGTAATCGGCACTGTGAAATTTAATTAATTAACTAATTTAAAACTAAATCATTTAATGAAGCTGCTTTAAGTATTTCATATTCGTGTTTTTTTTTACTTTTGTTTGTTTGGTTTTGAGTTTTGTTTTTGTCGATGATGTGATTTAGAGTGTTCATATTATATTTGTAATTTAACAAAGAACATTTTTGATTGTAGAGTTAGTTAGCAACTAATTAGTTTGCAAAAACGTGTACGTGAGAACGTTAAGACCTTATGGTTTTTAAAGTAAAAAACAGTTTTGAAAAATGACCGTGTTTTGACTGAAGCTCAATTTTGTAAAAACCACCCATTATGTAGGTACCTACGCCTTTTTTGTTTGCTTTGATTTTGTTTCGGTTTGATTTAACACGAGTTGTTTTAATATCACTATAGAATTTAAATTAAAAAGGAAATTAAGATAAGATAAGATAAGATAAGATAAATATTTATTTTCCAAATAAAGTACATAAATGTTACAAATAAATTTTGCATATTACAGATAGAATTTTTTACATTTTTAGAACACGCTATAACAGTAGGTAGGTAATATACTATTTTGTTACAAAGTGAATTATACTTAAAAGAAACATGAGTGTAGATGAAGGACTAGCATTCATACTAGGTTGCCCCGTGTTATGAAATACTCGTCCTCACCCTCCCTTTCGAATTTTAACATTGGTCTTACTTATAACCACACTAATGTTAACCAAATATCAGTCAGGTCTCACAATAACAAAGTAATGGTTAACACCACAAAATTTAATAGATGTATAGAAGTAAGACTGGTGGAGACAATTGGTATTTAGATATATTTAATAGTATGTAAGATCGCAGAACTAGTGCGTGCGTGCGCATTTAGTTTTACCTGTGTACATGGTAGTTGTGAATTATCTATTTTTATTGTGTGTATATGTATGAATTATCTATATTATTTCGCCTTTATCATATCACACAGATATGATAAAGGCGAAATAATATATAATATATAATATATATATATATTTATGTTTATACATTCAAAAACAAGTGCATATTTCTAATAATATGATTAAAAATACAGTTCTAGGCGCGGTCTACCTTAATATTCGGAACAAGTCTTCCGTTTTATGATAATCGAGATTTTTGAGCCACTTAATAACTATTGTTTTACAGATAAAGTTCGACAATTGGTAGATGGTCTCATCTTTGCTTATTTTATTGTAGAGGTAACAACTCAAGTAGCATTCATACCTTCTAGCAAATGTTGTTTTAACAATTTTAACGTCATAAACTAGATCTTTGCGTCTTTTAGTCAAAGTTGAATCTAACGGGAAATTTCTATGTTGCTTTAGAATAATTTGTTGAACAAATAACTGCCGTACTGTTAACACCTGACAGTCCCTATAAAGGTCAACTGTTGGATAGAGAAATGGTTTAAACAATGATACCTTTAGAATAGCTCTTTGGGCTCGTTCCAGTGGAAGAAGATTAGTCTTGCAAATACCACCCCAACTCGTTATGCAATAAGTGAGGATCGATTGGCAAAGAGAGAAATAGACTAGCTTCAGAGTATCAGCATCAGCAATATGCCTTAGAATTTTAAAAATGGGAATTAGTTTCCGAGTTCTAGCAGCTAGGCCAGCTACATGCTGTCTAAAGGAAAGATTCTTGTCTATAGTAATACCTAGGTATTTGATTGTATCAGAACTAGATAGCTTAGGGCAAGAACAGTCCATATTGCGACAGTCAGGATGATGCACAAAAATGTTTAAGGAATGTGAGGGTTGAGGTTGTGAAGAATTTAGTATAGAGAATGTTATGTACTTAGTTTTTTCTATATTTAAGCTCAAGATGTTGTTGTTTAGCCATGCATTTACCACGTCAAATCCCGATTGCGCAGCTTGGAAGACAAGTGGCCAGGTACGCTCCCGGGATAATAAAACTGTGTCATCAGCAAAAGTCAGTACTTTAGAGTTGCCATGTTTTATGTTACAGAGACTGTTTATAAAGCACAAAAAGAGGGTAGGGCCTAAAATACTTCCTTGGGGAACCCCGTGTTTTACTGGCAAAGGGTCACTGATGTGTTCCCCAATTTTCACACATTGTTGCCTATCTGTGAGGTAATGCCGTAGAAGTTGCAGCTGAAGGCCACGGATACCAAGGCTTTCTAATTTGTTAATAAGGCCAGGAATGGGCACGGTATCAAATGCCTTAGCTAAATCCAAGAATATAGCTAGGCAACGATCACCTCTGTCCATCCCCTCGACCACATAATTAACAAAAGTAGAAACTGCTTCGGCTGTAGAAACACCTTTTCGGAAGCCATACTGGTTAGCGCTGAGCAATTTATTTTTTTCCAAGTATGTTATAAGACGTTTATTGATAAGTCTTTCTACAACTTTAGAGAGAGCTGGCAATACAGAGATTGGACGGTAGTTTGTGTATGCAAGCTTATCACCATTTTTAAAAATAGGATGAACTACTGCTTTTTTAAGTGATTTAGGAAAGATACCAGAGTGAAAACATAGATTGCATATATGTGAGATAACAGGTGCCAATATAGAGGCATTTTGTATTAAAATTGATGAAGGAATACCATCCCAACCAGGAGAACTCTCTGCTTTTAAATTATTGATAGTGTGATATACTTCAGTTGGGTCAGTATCAAGTAAAACAAATGAATTTGAAACCAGAGGCTCCTCAATAATTAGATTGTCATCCTGAAGAGCGACAGAAGCAGTTCCAGGGGTAATTTTTTCTGCAAGACTCCTAGCTACCTCCACAAAAAATCTATTTATGTCATTAACCACCTGTAGAGGAGTATCTTTCTGCAAGTATAATAAATGGTCACATTTAGATTTAGGAGCTTTAAAGTTAGTCACTTCATTAATAACCTGCCAAGTCTTCTTAATATTAGATTTTGCTTTTATGAGTTGATCTTTTTCATAGTTCTGTTTAACTTTTCTTGTGATGGTTTTGCAAAAATTTCTATATCTTACATACGTCACTTTAAGAGTCCTGTTATCCGGAGTAGTCCTTAGTTTTAAATGCATAGAATCACGGTTTCTTATACACCGTAAGAGACCTTGAGTCATCCAGGGTTTTATTGGGGTAAATTTACGAGATATGGTTATGGATAGGGTATTTTCTTTTAAAAGCAATATCAGTGTAGAAGTAAAATACTCAGTGGCAAAGTCAGGGTCATCGGATGTTAAAATGGGAGAGAAGTCATAATCATTGATTCTATGTGTGATAGCCAAAAAGTTGGTCTTATTCACAATTTTTGGACGCTGATGAGTCACTGTTTTTAGATCGAGGGATAGGATCACAGGGTAATGATCAGTTAAAGAACTTTTGACAACAAAAGTTGATGCAGAATACGCAGTTTTAAGAATGACGTGATCGAGACAGTTTTGTAGACGAGTAGGAATAAGGTGTGCAGGTAAGAGACCGTGAGATGCTGTCAGCAGTAAGTATTCATCGGCAAACCTATCTGAGGTACCTGATTTTATGTCTATGTTTAAGTCTCCCATGATTGCTATGTTCCTAAAACCGGCAAGAGATTTCAATAACAAATCTAAAGAATTTATAAACTTATGCGAATTGGCAAAAGAAGGAGGCCTATAAATGGATACAACTGCAATATCAGTTCCAATTTCAGTTACCAGGCAATTTGCATCCGTTAAATCAGGTTCGTAAGTAGTAGCAGTAATGTTTATTTTAAGATATACAACAATACCATCATTTTGATTGTATGTTCTCTGGGAGTAAATATATGTATAGTTAGGCAGACATGGAGGGAGGTTAGTTTTTGATAACCAACACTCAGTAAGAATGATCATGTCTGGCTGAATCTTCATTAAATGTAGCATAACTAGGAAGCTATCAAAATTACATGATATACTGCGTATGTTTTGCGATAAAATACAAAGTGATTTTTTATATTGCTTTAATAGGGTAAAGAGATTTTTCGTTTCACACAGGAATGAGCTTGAGACCGAAATATTATCAATATTATCTATGTTTAAGTCTATCGGATCCATTTTTGAGCCTTTAAAACACATATCAGGGTTAAGAACAAATAGTTAAAATTAGGTATCAACATAATTTGTAAAAAGAAATTATCAAAAATTGGGGGGTGGGGTTTTAATTGCTGTTCGACGTGAGCTAAATGCGGAAACTCACAGTGATTGGTGCTCAAACGCCGAAGATCTGTGGGTTACTATAACGTTAACTTGCCAGAAACCGAAGGTAGTGTATAAGCTGCATATATGTACAGTGTATATTTGCAATCAAGGTACTACGGGCAGCTCAATGGCATCTCAGTTGACTAACTTTTCTGAACGATTTTCCGATGTAGTTTTAGGCAACCCATGTGATAAATTTATAATTGTTGGCGATTTCAATATGCCTAATTTGATCTGGAAAGTGTCCGATGAGGGCTGTTTTTATAACGCTTGTAATGTTCACGGGTCTAATCAGCTCGATTTATTTGATAGTATGAATTTGTGTAATTTATCGCAATACAGCTTTATACATAATCAAAATAGCCGAATATTAGACTTAGTTTTCTCGAATAGCGAGGTGTTAGTTACTAGATGTCATTGTCCCATAATACCAGAAGATTTCCATCACCCGGCTCTCTGTATCTCCGCCGATTTTGTTCAAATTCACTCTTTAACCAGCCATCCGTATCTTAAGTACTTATATCAATCGGGTGATTATGACTCAATTGCTAGGAAACTAGACGAAATTAATTGGCAACAGGAGCTTTATCATAAAACAATTGAATCAGCCGTATCCTGCTTTTATAACACTTTAGAAAATCTGCGAAATACCTATATACCTACTAAGCTAGTTACACCTACGCAGAAATATCCTATCTGGTATAAAAAGCCGCTCCTTAAAATATTAAAAGAAAAATATAAGTACCACTCTAAATATAAAACCTACGGTAATAGATCTGACCTGCTATCTTTTATAACGTTACGAGACCGCGCTAAAAAATTAGAAAAAGAAATGTTTGATAACTATATAGCTAGCATCGAAAAAAATATCTCCACCAACCCCAAGGCTTTCTGGTCCTACATCAAGTCTAAAAATCGAAATAATACTTATCCAGCCGTGCTGCGTTTCGGTCAGCGCTCTTCGGATAGTGGGGCAGAGATATCCAACATGTTTAGTGAATACTTCCACTCGACGTTCTTAAACAGCACTCACACAGATTATTCACTTACGGTTCCCGTGAACAGCGTAACAGTAGCGGACATAGGAGATGTGGAAGTTGTCACAGGCGATATTTTTAGATTGTTGGAGACCCTCGACCTGAATAAATCGGCGGGACCAGACAATATTCCTGCAATCTTTATCGTTAGATGCGCCAAGAGCCTGTCGGTTCCCATATCTCTATTGTTTAAGCGGTCTTTATCGGAGGGCGTGGTGCCCGGTATTTGGAAATCGGCGTATATTACCCCAGTACATAAAAAAGGGCCGAAAGAAATGGTCGAAAATTACAGACCAATTTCCAAATTATGCCTGTTTGCAAAAGTACTGGAAAAAGTGGTTTATAGGCAGGTATATGTTTCTTTGAAACAGACACTCAGCTTGGACCAGCATGGTTTCTTAAAAGGCCGATCCACAACATCGAACCTTGTATTATGTAGCGACTTCCTGTCACAGCATATGTCACAACCTTCACAAGTCGATGTAGTCTACACTGACTACAGTAAGTGTTTTGACAGAATTGATCATGTACTGTTACTTCGTAAGCTGCAAGCGATCGGTATAAGGGGTAATCTTTACAGATGGTTTACGTCCTATGTGCAGAATAGATGTCAGACAGTTGTGCTAAATGGATATACGTCTTCTGCAATGCTAATTCCATCAGGTGTGCCTCAGGGATCGTTGTTAGGCCCGCTACTCTTTAATATTTTTATTAATGATATTACCGCGTGTTTTGTTAGCTCTAAAGTGATATTGTATGCCGATGACATGAAAATCCTCTGTCCAGTTGAATCAATAGAAAGCGCGCAGCGTCTACAAGACGATCTGGTTAGATTCGAAAACTACTGTTCTGTCAACAAATTGGATCTGAATGTTTCGAAATGCTTTATTAGTTCCTTCACCCGTAAATCTGATCCAATAATGTTTGCATACAAGCTCAAAAACGTGGTTGTTACTAGGGTAAATTTAATTCGTGATCTTGGGATAATTTTTGATGGCAAATTGCTTTATGACGAACATATTAATAACATTATTAATAAAGCATCTAAATCACTTGGTTTTATATTGCGTATGTCATCAGATTTTGTCTCTATTAAAACTTTTAAAATCCTATATTGTGCCTTCGTACGCAGTCACTTAGAATATGCGTCACAGGTTTGGAATCCTGCTTATAATATATACATAACGCGTATTGAACGAATCCAAAAGCGATTCTTGCGCTATCTTCAATTTAGAATCAAGACTTATCTCCCTGACTATACGAAAAGGTGTAAAAAATTCCATATGTTGCCGTTGTACGAAAGAAGACGCATAGCTGATATCGTCTACTTGATCAACATAGCAAATGGCACGGTTGACTGCCCTGAGTTGTTGGAGAGCATTGGCCTGAGGGTCCCATATGCATCATTGAGGAGGCCTTGCACTTTGCATGTTGCCGAAGGTAGTGGAAAAACCAACTACAGAAGAAATTCTTATCTAATAAGAGCTAGCAAGTGTTTCAACGACTTGACCGAGAGACATGATATTGACCTTTTTAATACCACTGCTAAACAGCTGAAGAAGCTGATTAGTAGTGCATTTTTTGATAGTTAAACAGTTGATTATGTTACTAAACAAGTGTATTTTTAGGTAGTTAGGTATCGTATATACCTACTTAATAAAGTTTGTTTTTTTCTGTGTGCGTCCGTCTTTCTAAGTGTACTTAATTAGTAATTCTATTACCTATTAATGGAAACTTGTAATTGGCCCTCTTTAATATTTACTTAACTATACTTGTACCTAGCTGTAAGTTTTCTTAAAATCTTAAAATAAAATAAAATAAAATCATAAATGAGCAGGCTGTATAAGGTCTGTGTCAGCAAGGTATAGTGGGTAAACAGGTAGATACTATGGCGGCTTGAAGGTATGAACGATGTGAGTACTATCTGTATATTCATTACGTAATCATATTGAAAGACAAAGTTTAACGTATCAAAGCATATTATGGAATGGAAATAACTGTACATTTTAATTATACAATAGTAAGCTATAGTTCCTTTAGGGAAACCACAAAAACTTATACCATAAATAGGAATCATACCATTCGTTATAAACTGCATTGTTGTGAGCATTAGGTATATATAATGGGTAATGTTATAACAAAAAAACAATACTAAAACACATGTTTTAGCATAACACAGCTTACTTACACGAGTACTGACTAATAGGTATAGTAGTACAATAATAGGGTATACGATCACAGAATCCAAGTAGACAAGTAGTCACTTCTTAATTTTCTTTTTTAGAACCTCCAGGTGCGCCTCTTCTTTGACCAGGATATAGGGCGAGCCTTCTTCTTTCCGTAAAAATACTCTTCCATCCGCAGTCCAACAGTACTTATAGTGGTGATTCTTTGCGAACTCCCGGCACTGAAAGAATATTTTTTTAGCCTTTACCGTTAGCAGCTCAGATATATATAACGGTATAGGTTTATCCAGGGAGCTCAGACAGATTGTACTCAGGACGTTCGGTTTGTTTGTTTTGTTGTAAGTTTTAATGCAATTAATAACTTTGTTTCTCGACGAATGTGAGGACATCTCGACTACCACGGGCTTATTCTGGTCAGGTTTACCAGGTAGGCGCCACACAGTCTGAATATCCGAAGACATCGGAGTAATGTTCAATACCCCAAATATAGTCGATACTCTTTTTTGTAGGTTATCCTGGGATTCATTTTGAACAAAAGGAATATTGCGGATTTCTAACTTATTCAAGCACGATTGGCGATTCATTTCTTCAATTTGCTCCTCGAGCCTAAGGATGCGGTTTTGGTAATCTTTGGAATTTTCTTCCAGAAAAACCACTTTTGAGTCCACTTCTTCGTATTTCGAGGACAAAAACTCCACGGCTTTCTCTCTGTCATTATTAGCATTTTTCACTTCCGATAACTGCTCTTTAATAGAAGTTATGTCTTTTTTCAGACGAGAAAATTGGGCATCTTGGTCCGCTTTCCACGATAATAAAAGAGTATTCATCGAGGTCATCTCATTTTTGAAAGATAATAGTGTTTTGTTTACCTCTAAACAGCTACAATTAGTCTTTTGGCGTCTTGCATCTTGAACCGACGAGTCACTGCCCGAGTCATCAATCCTCTTTTTTTTCTGCCGAAGAGCTACTGGGCGCTTAGACCCCATTTCTTTTGTGTTTTTGGTCTCAGAGTCTGACCCCTGGTTTACCGAGGATTTTTTAGGAGTACACTGCATAATTATAATAGTTATTAGTGCTTGTTTAGCGTAAACAATGTGCTAAATTCCTATCGTAGGCCTAAGTAAATAGGCCTATAATTGCTCCCGTCGGCGAACACACCTCGTAAACACCGGCAGCGTAGCTATCTATGTGTAACTATAGCACAACACGCTTAGTCGGGCAAGGTCGCAGCACAAGAAGGTAGCTGCTTGTCTCCCTCTAACGCGCGGGTTTGGATATAGTTTGTCGCACTTAATCACTGGTTAATTAGAGCAGGACGTGTGGTGTTTACTCGATATTGTCGAAAAATTATTTAACTGAGCACTGTGCACACGTCCACACTCCACACGAACTGGGAGGGGAATTCTAAGATACCCATCTGAGGAAAAATATAAAATAAAATCCTCAATAGAATATAGTGAAGAAGTTGCTTAATATAATTTTTGTACTTATACGCTTTTGACTTCGGATGCCAGTACTTTGCTTAATAAATAGATAAATAATTAAAGGTGCACCACTGTGGGCAAGTAACGCTGGAGCACGTGAGCAGTATAATTGCTACAGATCAATAGGACAAAAATTGACATCCCTACCGAAGACTGCTACGGGATCTTACGTGAACACATTTAGTTTTTTTTTATCTTATCCCATAAAACCTTTTTGGAAAGTACTACATTTTTGTTCTGCAAAAGATTAAGGCTGAGTGGCACCATAATCACAGTTAAAGTTACTATTTAAAGTTATGAAGTCATTTAACAAATTTTTTGCCTATCCGGTACTTTAACTGAAATGCCCATGATTGTTATTGCTAAAGTAAGCTGGTGCAACCCACCCGACACCCCACCCAACCGGTGGGTTGCACCTACTGTGATTATGGTGTAATGTTAGGCAAACAATATAACTTTAACGTTATAACTTTAACTACTAACTTTAACTGTGATTATGGTTCAACTCAGCCTAAAAGTTACTTTGACCCATAGAGTATTATACTGGGTGTAATTGAATTCATTAGCATCCTTTGAAACTGGGTACCTACTCCTGATACAGGTCACGTGTGGACCAAAACTTTTGAATTGGAATTGAAAAAAATGGAATAACTTACTTAATCCAATGCTACAATACAAAATTTAATTGGGATAATGGAGTACTGTTTTCAATTAGTACATACAAGGTATAAAAACGTTTAAATGTATCAAAATCATCCGCGCCAACTGCGTTAGGCGCCGCGGCAATCTTCATAATTTTCAATAAAAATATTTTCACTTACACTCATTACTCTTTAATAACTATCTATAAATGATGTAAGATCATGGGCTCAATTTATGCTAATTAATTAAATTACATCCTGTATAAAGCGCATAACTAAGCGTTGACCCTTGCATCGTTTGATATAAGCACATTTAGGATTTAGGCGCACTCATAATGGTTTTTTTTACTAAAGCAGCCTTCGACTATTCAACCTATAAACACATAGTATTCTACCCACAATTTAAATAAAGCACTTTCACTAGTGTCACAAGATTATAGAGAACAAAAGTGGAAGAAAGTGTACCGACCCGCGCCAAACTTCGCCATTAAGAATTCTCTACACGGTCAATTTCACATGTGTTCCTGCGTCCAATTATTATAAATTCTATCCCCTTGCGGAGTGGACGATCTGAATCTAAAGTGACGCTTTCTTAAAGGCTGACAAGAAAGTGGAATAAAAAGAAAATATTGGCAAAGATTGGTTGTGTAATCGCTTAATATAAAACACATACTACTAGGTGGTAGGACTTTTCTGCAAAGTTCGTCTAGGTAGGTATCACCGCTTTGCCAGTTATTCTGCCGCCAAGCAGTAGTCTGCAAGCCCTACTGTGTTCCGGTCTGAAGGGCATTGTAGCTAGTGAAATTACTGGGCAAATGAGACTTTATGACCTGATTACACAGTCTAGTAATCTGATTGCTAGACTGGGTGATGTCTCGGGATGGCGTGCGCAGTGCAGTGTCACGCGAAACTTTATTATTTTAAAGTTTCGAGTGACACTGCAACTGTTATGGGCGGCCGTGTTGCTTAACATCAGGTGAACGACCAGCTCGTCACGTCACTCATTCCCATAAAAAAAACATACGTTACTCAAACTGGTCTATTCCGGTTTGATACCCTAGGAACGATCCCTTGAGGAACCAAAAGTATTTATTTCTTCTTTCTTTCTTTGGTTTTAGTCTTTTACTATAATTCTGTATACCACAGAATAAAAAAAACAGTTACCGATGCTGATTGCTGATTGATCAAAAGCGCAAAGCTTTGTGAACTTCACACAGTTGTATACTAATTTATACTTGCAGTAAAATACAATGTAAAGGACATAAAATAAATTGAAATGGAAACCATTTGTGCTCTCAAGACCGACATTAAAACAAAACAGCTTTTCGGCAAATATGAAATTTGCATGCCACCATTCAAGAAACGTTACAGTTTACGCCGAAATTCTGTTAGAACTTACATCGTGATGCAGTGATACCGTGACAGATCATAAATTTTCACCACGACACTAAATTTTTTTTTCCACATCACCGCCGAATATTTCAGTTTATGAAAATCGCGAAATGTGATTCTGATTACTTCCTACACTACTAAACTTATCCTAATATTTACCTTTTTTTTAATGTGAATATATGATGTTACGAGCCAGTCGTTCACCTGATGTTAAGCAACACGGCCGCTCATAACAGTTGCAGTGTCACTCGGAACTTTAAAATATTAAAGTTTCGCGTGACACTGCACTGCGCACGTCATCCTGAGACATCACACAGTCTAGTAATCAGATTACTAGACTGTGAGATCAGGTCATAAAGTCTCATTTGCCCAGTAATTTCACTAGCTACAATGTCCTTCAAACCGGAACACAGTAGTGCTTGCACTCTACTGCTTGGCGGCAGAATAACTGGCAAAGCGGTGGTACCTACCTAGACGAACTTTGCAGAAAAGTCCTACCACCTAGTAGATTAAGTCCAGTAACATTGGTATTTTATGATAAACAAAATAGCATAGCGACTGCTGCTGCAGCAGTGTTTTAGAACGAAATGGCACCGCGACTGCGCATTTTTGCAGACAACACATTTTTGCGTACACAATTAGGTAGACTAAAGCTAACCGTCTTACCACAAAAGATTTAGACGGGCCTTAAACACTTGTTGAACAGTTGTTTCATGAATTCCATACCACAAATCCGCGCCTAACACTCGTTTAAGATAGACAGGCGTTAAACATGTGCTAAAATTTAAACATACTCAACCCTTAGTTTAAGAGGTGTTTAACTGTCGCTGTCACCATAACACACACAATTAAACTTCACGCTAATAACGTTTTGTTTTTTCTATGGTCACAGCTATGACGCTAACATGTATTGGATTTACAAAATGAGTTCTGCGCGGAATGAAACGTTTCGTATAATGTCACCTTATTTAAAAAATGTGGATCGAGTTAGACAGTGTTTAAGTAAACACGGTATAAACATGGTTTTGTAGTGACAAAAATAAAACATCCGTTTAAGAAGCATTTAACTTAGACGCTGTCTAACTAAACATGTATCTAAGCGATGTTTAAAATTATTTTTGTGGTAAGACGGTAACCGTCTTACCAAAAAGTAAAAGTTAAATGCTCCTTAAACGGATGTTTTATTTTTGTCACTACAAAACCATGTTTATACCGTGTTTACTTAAACACTGTCTAACTCGATCCACATTTTTTAAATAAGGCGACATTATACGAAACGTTTCATTTCGCGCAGAACTCATTTTGTAAATCCAATACATGTTAGCGTCATAGCTGTGACCATAGAAAAAACGGAACGTTATTAGCGTGAAGTTTGACTGTGTGTGTTATGGTGACAGTGACAGTTAAACACCTCTTAAACTAAGGGGTTGAGTATGTTTAAATTTTAGCACGTGTTTAACGCCCGTCTATCTTAAACGAGTGTTAGGCGTGGATTTGTGGTAAGGAATTCATGAAACAACTGTTCAACAAGTGTTCAAGGCGCGTCTAAATCTTTTGTGGTAAGACGGTTAAAGTTAGCGCAAAAAAACTCTGGTTTACTTACTTAATTTTTTCCTGCCTTAATGACTTAATGTAAATTGGCTAATAATATAAATGTGGTAATATTAATAACAATTTTAGCGTCACATTCATTTATTGCGCAACGGGACCACGCTGTTTTTTGAGCACGCTCATTGAATTTTATCAGCAGGTCAAGAAACTCGTAATGATGCCGAAACACGAGCGGTGGGGGGCAAGCGTTTCGTCTCGGTGTAGGTACTTTTTGTTAAATCCTTTTTGGCGAATTTTAATCATCTGGCAATACTTTTTTCTGAAGTACACCATGACTTATGTTTAATGTCATGCGGTCGCAGGTTTAGTAGTTGGTAAGCAAGCAGTAGTATGGTAGCACAGAATAAAATATTAAAGCGTGCTTGATGTAGGTATAATTTTAAACATTTATTTTATTTAAAAATATGAGTACTTTTAACAATATCATGTAGTAGTAGTGGTAGTAGAGGGAGAGAGAGAGAAAGAGAGAGAGAGAGAGAGAGAGAGAGAGAGCGAGAGAGAGAGGGAGAGAGAGAGAGAGAGAGAGAGATAGAGATAGAGAGAGAGAGGGGGGGGTGTAACGCAAATATCCTAGGACTAAATTGATCTTAGTTTTTGCAAGTTTTGCACGCTGGGCGTGGATGTCAGTGGTTAATGAATAATGTACCTGAAATAACACTATGCTTACGATAACCCCATCCTAATTTATTATTTAGTATTATCCCAGATAAGTATTTTTAGTAATAATAGAGGAAAATAGTTGTGTTTATAGTATAAAAGGAAATATTAATGCGAGCCTAAACTACGCGTGGTCATAATGTATCATGAATCATAAAAAGATAAAATCTCGTAACAGATCTAAAAGCGTCTAGAATGTTCGATAATTAAACTGGACGCTGTTTAAAAATATTTTTTAATATCTTTTAAATATATTTTTTGCACGTGTTGAAGGGAAACCACGTGAATGCTCATCCGCCTGTTCACTTTATTTTCCCGTGATATTTTCGAATTATTTATTTAAGTATAATATTATTCAAATTTATAATGAACGACGTGAACACCTGCCTCAATTTATTTACTTTCTGTATTTGTGTCCTATCTACCGATTTCGAGTCATTACATACCCAATTAGTGTATATTTTTAATGTTGCGGTAATCAATGTAACCGAGAGGATGTCGTCAATTAAGAAAGAAACTAATTATTAAGTATAGGTGTGTATTATTATTATTGCATAATTAATTCCATGACCAGTTTTAGCGAAATAATAAAGGAAAAGGTACCTTAGTATTTTCTCGAGATTATTTTAATGACCACCTGGTTTATTTTATAAGCTATATTATTTTATAAGTTGGTCGAAAACAAATAATAATTTCTTATAATTTTTAAAAAAGTTTGAAAACGTGACAAACTTATTACTATTGATTTATTAATAAATATAATTATTATTGATCGTTAAAACCACATTGTACACTCAACATTTTTTTTTTATGAGAATGAATGATGACGGGCTAGTCATTCACCTGATGTTAAGCGACACGGCCGCCCATAATAGTTGCAGTGTCACTCGGACCTTTAAAATAATAAAGTTCCGCGTGACACTGCACTGCGCACGTCATCCTGAGACATCACACAGTGTAGTAATCAGATTACTACACTGTGTAATCAGGTCATAAAGTCTCATTTGCCCAGTAATTTCACTAGCTACAATGCCCTTCAAACCGGAACACAGTAGTGCTTGCACACTACTGCTTGGCGGCAGAATAACTGGCAAAGCGGTGGTACCTAGACGAACTTTGCAGAAAAGTCCTACCACCTAGTAAAAATTACATTGTATAATGTTATGACACACTTAATTATGCTAAGAAATATCAAAGTAAATTTTAATATTAATTCTAACTTACATTACGAAAAAAACATGTCGTAGCCTTCTTCCACCAAGATTTCTTTCAAATCCTTTTTCATTTTTAGATATACCATATAACTAGCATGCTGAGAACGGTGCTAGATGGTATTTAAAAATTATGTACCTATGTGTGCGCTGTGCGTCCGTTTATGGGTACATACTTGGGCCTTTGAGGGCAGGTGATAATTCGTTTCGACAAGTACTGCCAAGCTTATTTTTATTGCCTATAACTATACGATAGAAAAGGTATAAATCCGGCCGAAGATTTTAGGTATTAGATTATAATGATTAATTATAAACCTTTATGGTCTAACTTCTCGAAGCTCTCATGAGGTTGAAAGACCTTCGATCCATCAAACTGACCACAAAACATAATATTTCAACGAAATCCTGCAACTGACGAAATATTTATTTTAAAATGTACGGTCGGCAGCAACCAAGATTGTTAATAAAACTTCCAATTTACCTGTCCAAGTGTGAAGCTTATTTGAAAGTTTTGCATGTAGATTTTTTTGTTTTGGTCAGCTACTTAACTGTTTTGCTGACTGTACAACTTAGTTATTTGACATTTTAAACGTGTTTTCCATTATGACATAGTTTTACAGGAAGTTAAATTCCATTGTACTGTGTATGATTTTTTCTTCACATATATTACCTAACAAAATAATTTTTATATTTCCGCAAAATACCGATAAGACACAAGGACTACAAGATTATACCATTAGTAGTTTATAATTACTATTTTATTATGATTTTAGCTAATTTATTTAACCTTGATTGGTTGCCGGCGTTATTTTGACAGATATGCTAAAATCATCGGTTTTGATTTATTTATCTTAATTTATTATGCTTTCTTGTTTTTTTTTGTTCTGCCATATGAGTAATATTAATTACACAGTTTATGGTTCTGATATAAAACCTTTTTTGGATGTCTTATGATGGCAAAAACTTTGCCGCGACATGACAACCGACAGCTATTAATGAGCACAAATAGGAAAATTTATTTCTAAATGCCACTTCCACAGCTGTAAATTGACACCTATCCAAACTAAATAGTCCGACCGTGGCGAAGACATCTTTAAAAACAGCTCGTTAAATTAATCTCCCAGATAAAGCTGTTTATGAAAAAGCGCCGATTTACTCAGAACTTTTTTCCCTGTTGACAGTTTTTTTTGCGTCTCTATCGAGAATCTTCCGCAAAAGGTCATCGTCCTTCATCAGGAAGATCAAAGAAATTATTTATCTTCTGCAAGTAATCGTCACGAGCGAAGAAAATCGTGTTACATTTTTTATACTGAGGACATTCCAACAGACCGCCAAAGGCTTATCTGGACACCAATTAGCGAGAAATGTGTTGCCAAAAAATACAAATAAAGTCAAAAGTACGCGCGTAAAGTACAGATTTTCGGGCTTGGAACACACCTTACCCGGAAACAACAGGCAGAGTTTTTAAAAATAAACATACTCTTTAGATTCAAATTTGGAATTTGCTTTTTTTATCTTGGTTGCTGTTTCAGCCTTGTCGGCTTTGATACGGAGCCAGACTTTTAGGTGACGATGTACTGTCGGCAAATTTTTATAGCTTCAAAGATTAAACGTGTAAAAGCCGGCTTCCTTATTAAATTAATAAACTTCACTGCGTGATAATGCATTGAGGCGGAAAGTGCAATGATGTCAGAATTAAGTATAAGATGGATAATAACGATTAAAACCCGCTCTCTGAGGGTTCCGTTTAACCATTGTTACATTAAGTAGCTCTTGGTTTAAAAAAGTGATGGCGCAAATGGTTCGACAAATGTGTTTTACAAAGCGCATCATTCGTCCCTTTTTCTTTTCTTACAACGATTATTGAAATCAGATTATGTTGTTGCGATAGTTATTTCTTAACACCCTGTTTTACATGTAATTAGGTTTAAATCAGTTAATTAATAATCCACTACAAATTACTATCGGATTATTGGAATAAATCTACTGCTATTGGCTACAATCGTTTTCAATTTAACTTAATTGAGGCAGTAAATGCTTAAAGCAAATAGCTATATACAATGTAACTGATTTAATGTTAATCCACAGTTAAATAATTTATAATCATCATTAGAACATTGATATAGAAATATTAGCACATGATTTTATGATACAATAATGTTATTGTATCATACAAATATGTGATTACATTAGAATGCTTGGCCAAGTATTTTTCTAGGAATTTTCATTCGTCCTTCATAATCATCAGCATCATCAGCCTGAACACGTCCACTGCTGAACAGCTCTTGGAGCGCTAATTTGAGAGGCTGCTTGCCTCCTGCATCCATCGGCACCCCGCCTGTCTTCCGATTCGAGAACCTTTCAAGCGATGTAGCCTGCCCACTGCCACTTTAACTTGGTAATTCTTAGTCGGTGGTTCTAGCTGATCTCATTGCGAATGTTATCTCGCAAGGAAATACCGAGTATAGCTCTCTGCATAACTCTTTCCGCGGCTTTGCACTCGTCCCGAGTCGCTAAAAAAAACATTGGGAAGAGACCGGTATATGAAATGAAATTCCTGGATATTGTATGCTTGTGTCATTCGCAATTGGCCAGGCTCTTTCCCTGTGAGACTTGTTAGAGAAGGATTGTACCCCAGCTTACGTAGTAAATATTCAGTAATCTGTGCCCCAGCATTGGAAATAAATGGACAGATGCTACAAGTTACAAAACACTACATCTGCTCACCGTGCGAACTGCGAATGAACTTCAACTGTGTTGCGAAACTGTTAATGTCCAATTTTACGAAATACACACCTGTTAGACCGCGACTTGTTGACACAACTTCACACACAAAGTGGCTAAATATGAAAACAAGAATTTGTTGGTTTTACATTGTTAGTTTAGACCGTGATTGTTTGCTACAGAATCGTTGAACTTAATGAGCTGTCCAATAATCATTTGATGATTTTGGATAGAACATGTCTGTTTGTAATTTTTGTTCGGTTGTGAAAGATCGACTGCAAAAAAATTATCAGTGGGAAGTGTGAGTAAGTTGGATCAGTTATAGGCGAGATTTTTATCGCAAATCTCATAATTTACCAAACAATACAATACAACTTGACAACAAGATTATAAACATGTAGGTAGAATGAGAATTACATAATTAGATAGTATAGGGGCGGTGTTCCGGTGTTATCGCTATGAGCGATCTTCCTTGGATATTAGATTATATTTCTTTGCTTATTCATTTTTAACGATCTATTCAATTAGAAATACGTAATGAAGTCTGCCAGATGTTTGTATATCAGCTTCTGGTAAAATGAGCTAGCCTATCGTTGATAAAAAATAGGCTGAACTGTTTTTTCTGTTATATACACAACAGCACAACACAACACACATTGTAGACCATTATTTCGTGCACATAAAACATATAACTTTATTTCTGAAAGAAAATTGCCTGGGGGTCTAGCAAAGATACCAACCGCTAACGCTAACGCCAAACGCTAACTCCAAAGATGTATTGGAATGACATAAGCTGCGGAAAAGTTAGCGATTTCCGAAATGTCATTTCAGTACATTTTGTAGTTAGCGTTAGCGGTTGGTATGATTTGCTATGTATGTGTATTGGAATTACATTTCGGAAATAGCTTACTTTTCCGCAGCTAATGTTATTTCAATACATTTTGGAGTTAGCGTTAGTGGTTGTTATCTTTGCTAAACCCCCTGGGCCATAGAATAACTAAAACCATAAATAAGTAAATTAAGTAATAAATTCTTTAAATAAATGAGAGTTTCAAGTTACAATAAATTTTTGGATGTAAATGGTAAACATAAATATTAAATTAAGCTTCCGGTACACAATTTGACGGTAGAACCTTTGCCATATTATAGTACTTATTGAATATTGGTTTGTCAACAATTCAACATTTTGGATGTTCCGGCATAACCATAGAGGTAATTGATAACCGATAGAGGCAGGTGTACTTTGCTATTATTGTTATGAATATGAAGTAGGTAGTGCTACGAGCAATAATTTTTTTATGTTGGTTCAATTACCAAGCAGCCTGCCACATATGGCCTTAAGGTGCTGACAGGACCCAATGCGAGCACGTTTATTACAGCAGACGAACTTGGAACTTATTTTGTACGTTATAGGGCCGCTTTATGCATAGCAAAAATATGGCGATTACGTTACGTTTCGACTTTTCCATTTTTCGGTACAAATAATTAGTTATAAAAGAAATGCTTATTGTTATAAAAAAAACAAGCTTATAGACGGATGCATTGTATCATAGCTTATTTCAATGGGGTGTCTTATTATAATGTAACATTTTAGGACGTTTGAATGATTTTTTAGAGGTCACTTGATTTTTTTTCTATCGAGAAAACTTTTCGTAAACGTGTTTCGGTTTCGGCAGATGGAAAGAAGATATGACCAGTATTAGCGTGAATTTTTTTCAATCCTGTAAATGGTATACGTTTTGAGATAATCACGTTCAAAATAGTCGATTTGGGAGCATTCAGCGCCTTAATTCCCATAAGTAGCATAGACCCATCCATTCTGGGCGGCTGCTTGCTTGCCTCTTGCATCCATCGGATCGCGATTTTGGACAGATCGTTGGGCCTTGGCTTACGCTGCGTACTTATTTCGGTTCATGGTCGCCATTCAAGAACCTTTCTTCCCCATCAGTTGTTGGTTTCACGAGCGATGTGGCCTGCCCATTGTCATTTCAACTTGCTAATAGGCATGATGGCTACTATTAAAAATGAACAAGTAAATATTACTTTCATAAAGAAGATTAAACATGAATGCAATAATTGAAAAATAAGCAAAATCGGTAAATAAATCACGGAGTAATAAGCTTTTAAAGTTTCTACAGGAGGCATCTCCTGTCCTTTCTCGTGAAACAGAGCGCCCCCAGCCCCCCACCGTTACTATGAAAAATCTACTCGTGACGTCACATGCCAAAGAGATTGTAGGAAAAGCTACTACAGCTTAGTAATGAGTTACTGTAACGACCTTCCTCTGACGTCACTGGCCGTTTGAGCTATTTCTATTCCGGTTTTTAAAATGCTTGTAACTTGGTCATTTTTTGAAATATTTAATTTTTGTTATCACAAATGTTTGTCTTTTGAGCAATATAATTAAATTATCCAAAAAAAAATTTAGACATCATGCCTATTCTAAGAGCTATAACGGTCACCTTTGGTTCTCCTGCTAGCTGTTAGTAAATGTGAACATGCGAAATGGAAGCGGCACAGTCAATTTTATAATCGGTTTAAATCACCTTTAACATTATCTTTTTCTTCCAAAACTATGATAAATAAAAATTAACGCATAAATAACCAGGGATACTCATAAATCTAAGAAAACATCTCAATTTGGTACTTTCAAGGTGAATTGGGTAATTAATTAAATTAGACAAAACAAATTTAGTACGAATTAGCTATTCCGCCGTATTTGTGTTTGCTTGGCAACAGATTTCCGTATACATGGTGATCGTGCTAGTTTAAAGACATGATACCTACCACAATTGATAAATTGTTAGATTTATAAAGGATCATAATCTTCTTTCAGATAGTAACAACATAAAAATAAAAATAAGGTTTTTTATGTCGATAAGATAAAACTAGTAAATACACGTAACTTTGTTTAAATTTAAAAATAATCCTGATTTTCGAACGATACAGCTCTTGAATCACAGCATAAATAACACTCGATGTAACCTGAACAAAAAAAAATAGTCCTTAGAACTCTCGTTACTTACTCTCAATCCTCTAGTGCGCTACTCTCAAGTTTAGAAGCTCCGATGCCACAGACACACAGCAGACAGTATACACACGTTAATCTGATAACACCCCTTTTTAGTTTCTTAATCTGTGGTAGATTACCATAAGTGCGTCACGTAACCCATAACCAACACCATATCTGAGCCACATATTGACATAACAGAGTACGTAATAGCGCCAGTCGCTCTAGTTACCCAGTACACCCTTGAATGATCATAGCAATAGCAACGCTCGAAGGATCATGCTTACGTCTCTATTACGTTACGCACCGCTATTGTACGATTAATATACTCTGTGGCACTGCTTACGTGTGCTATTTTGTAATACGGAACCAACGATCATACAATACACACAGTAATGAGAGTAATGTAGGAAATATACCAAAATGTCTGTTGTATCCGAGCGTGCGAACCAGAACTCGGCAAAAGTATTCAATTTCGTAATATGTTCAAGACGTATGTAATTTTTGTTGACACACATTCGGTTGAGTTTGGGCATGGGCATCTTTGGTGCTGAAATCCTATTGTTCAGTGTTGTTAGGTCGTTAGGAACAAAATGAGCTAGCCTTTTAGGCAATAAAAACTGGCTTACTTACTTTTGTACAATAGAGGCAAAACAATTGCGAGTGTAGGTACCTATTTTGTCTTCTCGTATTCTTACATTGTCTCTAGTTTTTATCGATTGTCTTTTAAATTTATAGCCCAGACGTTCTTTTAATTTGCAAGCTGATTTATTTAATTAAAAATGTCAGGCTTTACGGTTTTTAAATTAACGTGGCAATATTTCCAACTTATAACGCTTATATTATTTTGCCTTTTTAATGTAAGTTTGTAGATATTTATCGCACCAATAGCCACAGCCCGTCCACTGCTGAACACAGGCCTACCCCATAGACTTTGGTTGCTTATCAGGGTTTGCTCTGCGCATATTTTTATCCACGCGCATGTAATGATTTGGCATTGGAACCTACATTCCACATTAGCATAATAAAAATGGTGTTCCCTAGGGTTCTACTTTAACGCCACAATTATTCCTTATTGTTGGAGTTGACATTGTTTGGGGAGTTAGGCCCGTGGATCGTACAAATAATACAATGCTGTGTTCGGTTTATGAGAATCTTATATTGCTCAGGATATAGATAACTTATACGTAGTCAATAGTTTTGATTAAGATACGATGTAAACAGATTAATCTTAAAGAAGTATATAAAAACCAGCATCGGAGCAAAAACGGAAGGAGACATAGACACAAGTGACAGTGACATTAACGTTAGTCTATTATAATACACAGAGTAACTATACGAGTGTTGCTACTTGCATTCAGTAAAAATCCTACATAATCAACAGACATGACCCAGAATTGTGACTTAATTTAGCAACTTGTTATTATTTTAGGCGACTTATTTCAGTGTAAGTTGATTGTATCGTATTCAATAATATCGTATCTAAAACAGCCAGTCCCCATTCAAACACCCATAAAAGTCATAAATCTGCTAAATAAAGTGGTAAAGCTGTAAAAGGCTCGAGAGAAATTGCCTCAGAGTTGATAAACATGGGTTACCTCGTAAATAAACAGTAATGGTTATGGACCATTCAGAGGAATAACTCAGGCTCAATTAGGACCAAGAACCGAAGATGGATGCATGATGGATCACTATAGTTATTTCACTAAGATACCTATGTACATAGAGCTTTCAAAATAAGAATTGTACCTACGTGTATGGAATGTCATTTCATTATGTGCGAAACACCTCAGAAAAACTACAAACTAACAAAAAAGTGATACAAAATGCATAGACTCTGCTAAGTCTAACTTTATGGATAATTTAATTATTTGGGTAGCCAATGCGACGTCTTTAGTAATATTAGTTTTTAGTCAAATCCATTGCAGGCTTGCAGGTTAGGTATTCGGCAAATGTCCATCATTAAAAAGTATCATCAAATTAAATAAGCACGAATCGATAAAGAGTATGGCAACCGCCCCATAATTTGTTCATTCATACTGGTAGTGTCATATTGTACAAAATATGGTCTCATTCAGAATTCAAAGATTTGAATAACGAATACAGCTATCACAACCAGCCAGTGTTAACATTTCCGCGTTCCCAGGACTAAAGAGGCCTTGTTAGTATTTCGTTCGTCTCGTTTCTGAGAAAAGACATTGTCCCGCACGGCCGAGCGTCGACCCCGCGGTTTTTGTTTGTTTATGGTCAGCGGGAACACTGGCTGGAAAATGTAGTCTACGGTCTGGAGTTTTTTTTTTGTTGTTGCCGGTATAACGGGTTACGACTTACGAGATTTAGCTCAAAGGTTAATAGACCGATACATTAATTTCGTTTTTATTGTCTCATTTATATACAATCCAATATTTTTTATAATATTGATTTATTGTTTCGATACGAATTTAACTTCTATGTCACCTAATAACGCTCATAAATTTAGTATTAATTAAAAATATGCAATATATTAAGTTTAGTAATTGGAAAAAAGAATCTTTAAATAGGTTAGTAAAATTCATATTTTTTACCGTTTGGGCTATTTAACGGTTTTCTTCGATTTATAAAGTTAATTAGACAAGCTGATTTATTTTTTACATAAAACCTGGTTGTTTTTATGGGGCTTCGATAGGTAATTTATTATAGGAAAGTGTTCTCGGGCGACGAGAAGGTCGGTCGATTGTCAGCTTTTACTTCATTTAAAATGTTTCTGCGTTCGTTTTATAAATAAATAAAAAGGGGCTGAAAAGGGGGCAAGGGGGATATTAATTACCACCATGGCATAGTAACATAAGGGTAAAGGTTGCCAGATAGAAAATACAAAAAGGAGAGCTGATTACTACTTTTTTGCATAAAATTTTCGGCTCGTTTTGGAGGACTTTTGAAACCAAGCAAGACAAATTACACGCGTTGATTTCTACATTACACAATTAATTATTTTGACGTGTTTCTCCTAATCTAACCATGTTTGGTACGTAAATGATTATTTCGGTTTGATTGGCCTAATTTATTAGAATGACTACATATTTGAGAAAAGCTCAGTGACCCTTTCTGAGGGAGACCTATGTTCAGTTCTGTGGACATCTTCAGGTCGTTTTTGATGATGATGATGATTATTTACTACTTGCTGTAAGCACAATAAAATAAAATAAAACTAAAAACATAAAGCTTCTTTCTCTACACTAAGGTTGTAAACGATTAAATCATGACCTCTGTTTGACGTAGGTACTTATGACGTGAAGAGATTCTCGCACTACCTACTTATTTTTAGTTTTGAAACTTATCCATAAATTATGAAATAATAATAGGTACAATTTGGCTCATTACAAATAGCTGTCAAGCTAAAAGAAATGCTTTTTTGTATGTGCCAATAACTGCTGACTATGGAGGTTTCAAAACGAACCATGGTAACCCTAACTGTTACAAAATGTTTTTTTAAATAATAATGTATTAGTGTAGTACCTTAGTTATAGGTACCTACTTTATGTATCATTTCTTTCAATAAAACTCCGTATTAACCGCATAGAATAATTTATATAAATTTTGTTTGTGCATATTATTAGGTAGTAAATAACGCCCAACGATCACATACATAGATCCTAAACCCTAACTAGGATTCCTGTATCTAGGGACCCAGGAACTACGAGGACCATGGTCCTACAACACCCAGACACAGAACAAGTGTTTGCGCTTTTTTTTCGGGCACAAATACTTGTCCTGTCGCGGGAATCGAACCCGCCACCTCCGGGTTATGAGCCGACCTGCTCAACCACCACACCACGGAGGCTGTCAAATTGTAGTGGCTGTAGTGTGGTCATAGTTTTAATTTTCCGTATCCTTGTCCACAGATACATAATGGAGACACCATCACATGTATCGTTGCAGTGGCTGTCGGCTTGTGTGATTCTCTGCTCACTTTTCTCTGCACACTCGCTCAATACTAAGGTAAGAAACTAACTACCATTCATAATTATATACTTATTAGTGTTGGTATTTATTTACGACCATAAACGACCATCATATAAACTGGAAAAAATAAAAAACCAAGGTACCTACCATTTTGTTAATAAAAACAAAAACAATATAACTAACATCAAAACATAATATACTCAATACTTTTTCATTCATTCATTGAATGAGTGAATGATCCTATTTATGAGGTTTCAAGAATTAAACTTTGAAGCGATTCTTTAAATATTTCGTATTATAATATGGACTTTCTTAACTAAAAACTAACACACACTTTACTTAAAACAGCTGTAGGATTTCCGTTCATTACTTATGCAAACTTTAAATAAAAACTGGTATAAAAGCTTTACTTACTTGCTTATTAATTATTTTATTTGTTCAGCCAAACTTCTAACCTAACCAGTATAATTATATTCTTCTCTATAATTATCCAGCTAAAATAACTAAAGTCGTTAAATCAACAAGATTTAAATCAACATGATTTTGAATAGATACTCAACCTGTTACCTATTAAACCTGATCATAAAACACAGATAATAAATGATTATAACAATTACCTGTATTTACCCGTTGATATATGTTACCCACTTATGCCTATTTCCAAATAAATGTATTTTCATTATTTTCATTTTGTAGCCTGGCAAGACTTTTCTGCTTTTTTCGTTCTTGGCTTATGACGGCTATATTTTATTTATCTATCAAAATTTACAGTTCGAATAAGTTATCGATTGAAACCACAGACATTTAATACTATACAGTATTGAAACTTACATGTTTTCGGTGTATGTGTGTGTACCTTTTAATACTATTATAATATCTCTGCTTTTACGTAAAAAAAATACCACTAAGTTGTGTCAGGAAAATTAAAAACCTTGGCAAAATTGGGTAGATTTGAATTTTAGGCGCGGTATAGTCGGAGCCAAACTCAATTACGGCTGTGAAGTGCACTGCAAGCCCCCCGCACGCTGCGCACACCGCTTACCTCTTCCCGAAAACATCTAATTTTTGCTACTGTGCTTTGCGCCGATTTCTCAGCCGTCATTAAGTTTGGGGCAGACTCTACCCCTCAATCTCATACTACCTATAACAAATTATTATTGTTCGCAGATGCTATTATTTATCTTATTTGCTTACATTTCTGATTTTCTATGAAATGATCAAGTTTTAGTACCATTACAAAGTTCGTCAAGGCATTTTATAACTTTTCTCGGAAGCATTTATTAGATAGAGACAGGTAGAGGCACTATGCTCAAGCTTTGCTACTTAAAATTCTAATTAATGTAAAATTATTAGTCGTTCCCAAAACCACAAGTCTCTCGTTTCGCATGATTGTAAAACTCTTTTGATCAGCATAAAACAAAATTAGTTCTATAAAATCGACTCATTTATTTAAAAATAATATTATTCACACTCATAACCGAAACATGTTAATTGCAGGTTTATTTTTAACTAATTATTTTATTTTATGTTTGAAAATTAATGAACACCTGTTGCGGAAAAAATAGAATAAATTATTTACCTACAAGTTTTCTCAGAAGCGTGTTAACTCAAATAGGTAATGAATGAACCCGACGATCTACAGACAAAATTTTTCTCTACGTAGGTACCTACTTCTTCTTACTACCTCAACTCAATAAAAGAGAGTTTTGGCGGGAACGCGTAAAAGTTCACGTTGTTGCATTGTATTATTTTTCAAAACTTTTGCTTTTTCCAGTGTTAATGTTTAAAATTGGTGGCGTTTTACGCATTAAGTGCTGAATTACGAGCATGAGTATAAGGGCAAGTGATATAATGTGGTGAAACATGATTTTTCGTGCTGCTTCCAAAACTCCATAGAAGCTTCTAGTAAAGTTGCCACCACTTTGCTGGAGCATGACTTAGACTGGACTGTGACTACCTGACTTATACTGGACTATGACTATGACTAGGACATGACTTTACGTGAAACATTTTGTAACACGATGAAAATATAATACTTGACACTGGCTAAATACACTAAGTGTGGAGCCAAAATATAAGAAAAAAAAACTCAATAAAAGATCCAGGTAGTTCACCTGAGAAAAAATCGGATGAAAAAAAATTAAATGGGCCATCGGAAAATTCGAGTTTGACAACTGCATGACAACTGTCAAGTGATCGACGCCATTTTGGATTTC
Organism: Ennomos erosarius; assembly: GCA_963580505.1. Taxonomy (NCBI): domain Eukaryota; kingdom Metazoa; phylum Arthropoda; class Insecta; order Lepidoptera; family Geometridae; genus Ennomos; species Ennomos erosarius. Next base: position 5,004,408 of record OY756999.1, on the reverse strand, counting down.
GTTCTGAAACACGTGCTAATACTGTAATATCCTCGGTTTTATTGTTATGCGAATAGTTCGATATCATTGGTTCACTGTTCACCCGGCTCACGTACTCACATAAATAATTCATTGCAGTTACCGCATTACTTTCACTCTGATCTGTTGTTTTTCCAAGGTAACTTGTGTAAATGACTTGTAGAATGGCAACATTATCTAGATCCTAGATTAAGAGTAGTTGATAATAATATTTTGCTTATTTTTGAATTAAAACTAACTTAATTTATAAAATGTCACATAATTTAGTATACCAAAAAATATCACAAAATTTAGTATTTCTTGAATTTTAGTTAAAATCTTGGTACACAAATAATTTTATTTTTGTTCGTTACGTATCCTGCTTTATTATCATTTGGCCTTTACAACGGCATGTTCAAGAAACACCAAAAATTCGGTAACATTTGTGTCAACCACCAACCTGCACGTGACCAGTGACCTATGGTCTATGTGATAGAAGACTTGTCTTAGCCGTGGGAACGTACCTATTGGGCTGACGATAACGAATACATAAACACGTAAATTGGAACCACAAGACCTCACAAGTCAAAATACCCGCCCAAATCTGTGCCCAAATATTGCTGCTATATCTTGCAACACCAAATTTTTATGACGTCACATGACAAATGAACGGTTAATCATCATCCAGTAAATTTGATTGATCGTTTCATCAAAACGGTTGACTCATCGCGACTGGTCACGGTCTCTCGAACAGTGCAAATAAAGTTTGCAATCAATATAGCAAGACTGACTTGCGGGCAGAATTGTATAGAACTAAAAGGTTGACGTCTATAAAATTTATACCATGCATGAAAATTTCCAAGTTTTGTCTATTTCGTGCTATTTGCAAACTGTACGTCTTAGCTAAAACGAATTTATCATTATATAAGTATGAGTGTTGATGTGTATACTAGAAACAATAGGTGACCTAATATAAACCCTTGTGGAACTCTCAAGTTAATGATTAGATAATCTACATAGATTTACTTCTGCAAATTTAGTACAATTATGTGTGGAGTAGTTAGAAATTAGATCATGTATTTCAAATGTTTATAGTAGTCATAGTGTAGTAGTAATCCACTATGCACTTATCATGTTACACAGTCAAACGCCAATGACCTGTCTGTATGGTTTAATTTATCAATAGACTCGTAAACATTTGATTTTATAAATTTTATAAATATTACGTTTTGCTCTAGCGTCGTGATAAGGCGTAACGTAACACACTCGAAGTTGGAAGTTTGGAAATAAAAGAGATGAAATGTAGGTATAAAATAAAGTGAGAAGAAACATAAAATATAATCGTTACTCTGGAGTATTATGAAAGGCTATGGTGGTTATCCTGTACCTGTATAACACTTCAAACTTTATAGCTTATTCCACAAATACAGTGTAATACTCCACAATCATTATGGTTTGAGTTATTGTTGCCGATGTAATTGAGTTTTTTGCGTGATTTTATTTGATCGTGTGTGTAACATTGTTACGAAATTGGAGCTTTGCGATCACATTATTACTGGTTTATTTATTAAACCTTTTTAGTTTACTTATTAAATGGTTTTTGAATTTATTGGTTTACCACTTTACATTTTCAACCAACTTCATTATCAAGATAAAGATAAAGATTATTTATTTGTATAAACATGTGGTTTGTTACATACACAATGCATGCAGATCATACAAAATCAAAGTTCTACATGTTTTGCCCCAGTAGGCGTACAAATGGTGAGAGATGCCAATTTTTAAAATAGTCATTAATTAAATATACTATCAATGTCACATGCAAGTATTAAAATATTCAAGTAAATAGCACATAATAAAATAAATATAATAAAGAATTGTATACAAAAAAATTCATTTAACGCACGTCACACGGCAGTCAATAATAAAACAAACAAAAAAGAAACCAACGGATTAGGATTTATTTCAATTGTTTATCACTAAGAAAATCTTTAACATTGTAATAGCATTTTTCTGCTAGAATAGTTTTGAGCTTAATTTTAAATAGGTTAGCGTTTAGCTCTCTAATAGCTTTGGGTATTTTGTTGTAAATTATAGGGCCCGTACAGAAAATACTATTACGCATGGGTGCCTTTTTTGCCGTATGTAAGCGAAGAATATTTTTATCGCGTCTATTACGCGGGACTGTTTCACAAAGTCGTGGAAAAAAACGTGGGTTTGATCGGACAAACATAGCTACTTCTAAAATATAAAGTGACGAAAGTGTTAGAATTTTGTGTTCAAAAAATTTTGGTCTGCAGCTATCAATTGTTTTTAATCCAAACATTGACCTAACACAGCGTTTCTGTGCTTTAAATACTACATTCGAGAGGGTGGAATTTCCCCAAAACATTAAACCGTATCTTAAAACTGCAGCCACTAGCCCATGATATGCAATCATGAGTGCATTTGTGTCGACAACGGGAGCTAATTTATAAAGAGCATACGCCGAGCTACTGAGTCTTTTGGCCAAATCTTTAGTGTGTGCCTTCCAGTCTAATTTTCTATCTATGATTAGTCCAAGGAATTTGGTAGATTCTAGTTCATTAATCATTTCATTCTGGTAATTTAGATTTATGTTAGATAAAAAATTAGATCGTTGAGTAAATTGCATTAGATTAGTTTTTTAATATTAATTTTTAAATTGTTATTATTTAACCAAGTTATAATTGAAGACAATGTATTATTAATATCCGTTTCATAAAATTCTCTATTGTGACAGGCAAGGTTTAACTTTATATTTCGGTGAAGAAATATAAATCTCTATTTATCCCAAAGTTATGTGTTGTGTTTCTTTGTGTGTGTGTGGTTTTTAAGTTAAAATGGCTGAACCAATCTGAATGATATTAAATGGTTCTCAAATGTCGATCACGAACTGGAAAACGCAGCGCTGGTCGGTCCTGCATGACATTGGATCTAAGAAGCAAGTAGCCGGTTAAAGCGGCACACTATGTGAGAGGGTTTTGTTCAACAGTATGGGTCTTTTGGATGCTGATAATGATGACGATGACGACTAATTTCATCTTACTACTGTGACCAAAATAAAGAGGTTGCCGTGGAAGACAAATAAATTACAAAACACACACAACACACAGCAAAATTACGTAGATAACTACAGCAACATTACATAGACCAATTAGATTTACCTGGTTATTGGATCCCAATTTGACTTCCTGCAATTCTTGCATATACTGTGCCCGGTATTAAAGCTTCCGACATTTGTATAGCCTTACTTGAACCAATAAATTAATTAATACGTATTTAGGCCATCCAGAATCCTTTTTTGTTTCCTAAAAATACATTCTTAAACAAAAAGATATGTAAATTGGTTGAATGCGGAATTGATGTCGTAACTAAATTTATTGTAAACAAAGCATTTGATGTTTGGAATTTTAACGAAGTGCAAGATTTATTAATGGCAAATTCGAATAGGCACATAATCTGAATACAAAACGTTTTTCTCTTTAAATAAATCTTGAAATGAAACTGCTTATTATCTGACGTATTAGACATAAATAGACAAAAGTGCGATTGCTTGGCCGAGCACGGTGCAGTACATTTAATTTGAGTAAATCCAGTAAGCTGTCTAATTTGTGTGCCCTATTATCATCATCATCATCATCATCATCTCATCAGCTGACTGGAAAACATCCATTGTTGAATACGTATACGCCTTATAAAACATTTGTAAATACAAAACAGCAAACATTTCAAGAGCATTGTGTGAACAGCATATAAAGGCTTGGGAAATGGGAATACTCAAAACAGCATCGAAACAAAATTTATCGATGCTCTCTTGGGAATAAAATAACATCCAAACTCATTCCAAACAGAGCATCTTTAATAGAATGGTATATGGAGTGGTTAGCATTAGTTACAAAAAGGTGTTTATGCTCAGGTGTGTGAGTTACAAGAGTGTGAATACCTAGATACCTATCAATGAATACTTAGTTTGATTCAGCAATAACTGAATGCCACCACCTACCGGGAAGTCGTTTGTGCTATTTGGAAAGTCGATACTAAACTTTGATAACTGCGTGATTGCACGGGTCCTTGCAAGTACCCTTCGGGGACATTTTGCAGCTGAAATAGATTTCGAAACCTGGTAAGCTGGTGACTGGCTGATAAGGGAGTTTGTCAAGCTTACCGAATAAACAACTGACAAGTAGAACCTTGGGACTATTTGGTAAGCAGTTTCAAATCAAACTTTATGATTTTCGATTGTTTTGAAACCGTTCTCTGCTGTCAAGCTATAAGTGCCGCTTTTGTGTAAATTAAATTCCTTTGTGGCAAGCAAGTAAATAAATGAATGTGAATTTGGATTTCCTTTAAAATAATGGTAACAGCAATATAAGTAAGTCATTTATTTATA